>OX419755.1:34770759-36051938 GCA_948567375.1 Lunularia cruciata
CACAGAGTTATTGATTGGATGACCAGGCTGAATCTAGACAATGAGCTCTTCACATGTGATATATTTTGTTGAACCACCCTTAGAGTGTTTGGATTTGAAATGGACACCTCTCCACTTGGTCTTTTGTAGCTCTTGACCAACAATTGCAACAACCTTCCCTAACATAAAGAGCTATGCACTAGAGTCTAATAAGACCCTCTGTGGTGTATAGAAATTCCCTAAAGGTCCCACCAAATGGAAAATCCTCCTTTGGTTATTCAATAAAACAACTCCAAGTGTGAATTGCGCTCTCTCAAAGGTAGGTTTGGCTAGGAACTCCTCCAATCTAGTTGTTGCTGCCTACCATAAACCATTGGTCATTGAGCAGATCCCATGCTCCTCAACCAAGTCAGCTCTACCATCAACCACCTATGCTATAGAAGTAGAAACCACATCATCTCTACTCTCAAAAAGTGTGGCAACCAACCAAAACACTAGAGTTGTGTCAAATCCTAATGTAAACATATCACTAGTTGAACTCTTGGATGAAGTCATCCAACTCAATGGTAGCCCACTATACTAGAGTAGTGCATTGGGGCTTTGGAAGCCCCATAAATCTTGTCCATGTCCTACAACAATGGTGCAACCACACCAAGTGCATTCTCAATTGAGTCAACTCCTATATCAAACTTCAACTCAAAGTCAATTTCTCCTTCATTGTGACCTGAGATACAGATTGATATCAAGCAACACTCCGAGTAAACCTATTGTATATTGCAATGCTATCTCCTCTAAAATCCCCAAAGAACTCCATCATGCCAATGTAACTCAAACCGCAACCGTAACCACCACAAGTACTCCACCAAGAATCACCACCAAGTGCCATCACCAACTAAACACCACCCACTAATGTAGCTCTAATTGCAACAACCTACACTAAGAGAAAGTGCAATCCATAACCTACCATCACAACACACTTTCAAGGTTTGCAGATCATCACTTCTTGCCTCACTAGAGAGAAGCACAAGTTGTCTGATTGGTCATCACTCTAGCCTCACTATTGAGAGCACACCAAAGCACCAAAGCTCTAAAGTCAAGGCAACTCACACAAACATGGTGCACAAATAGGAATCAAAGAATGGAGGAGGTCCAATCACAAGAATTATAAATGGTCCAATCTCATAAATCAACACCATACTAACTCTACCACCATTTGGCATTGGACATAAAACAAGTGTTTACCTACTTCATAAGCTACCAAGATCACCAAGAATAGGATCAAACTACCTCTCTTAGCCAAAGCTACATGTGTATAGGTATCAATGGAATAGTCACTAGGATAACAAGTGAAGGTGGATCAATTAGCTAGTGCACTAATCTAGAAACCAAAGATCTGGGGTTCAAACCCTACTATGCACAATCTAGAAGGGTGAGCAGATTTTACCAAACAATGACCAACAAAACTCATCTAAACGGGCATGAGAGCTAGCCTCATGCTAACAAGCAAGCTTATTCGCACTTTTAGGCTTCATAGCCCTATGCCTCAAAAAGCCAAATGAGGCCTTTCTTCTTGCCAATTTGAACTCTCTCTAAATTTAGCAAACCCTCTCTAAATTTAGCCAAGCTTTACCCAACTTGCACTAAATTTGGGCAGTCAAGTGACCTCCAAATTTGGGGACCTCCACCAAATCTAACGTAAATTTGCACCAAATTTGGGCAGTTCAAGTGACCTCCAAATCTAGGGACCTCCACCAAATCTAACATAAATTTGACGTAACTCCTCTATAGTTGGTTGACCGCCAAATTCCTTGCTAAATCTCCACTTGAGCAAAATAAGAAGGATAAAGATCTCCAAATCGCTAATTTGAGGAGATAGGTTCCCAACTCCACCTTCAAGTTTGAACTTCAAGCTCAATTTGCACCAAATTGACTTGATTTCACCTTGTGAGCTCAAATTGACTTGATTTCACCTTGTGAGCTCAAATTGAACAATAGTATTTGAAATTGACTCCATTCTCAAAAATTTAGCTAATGCTTCTCCATGCTGAATGCCCCATTGCCAAATTTTCATCAAATCACACAAAGCTTCTATACATGATCACTATTAGGGAAATTTGAACCACAATTGAGGTAGCAATGATCTGCTAGACTTGGAGATACCAAGGACACCCTCAATTCTTGCACCCAATTTCCCCTTATCTCTCACTTCTTTGATATAATAAATTCTTCTTCCACTCAAATTACACTCAAATAGATCAATACTTGATTGCTCACTCAACACTCTATCAACAATCAGGCATTGATTGTAGTCAAGCAACATTCACTCTAGCTAAGAGACTCCAAGTGATGCTTGTTGGCCTCTATCCACCATAACCAAGAACTTGAAAGCTCAATATCAAAGAAATAAGCTCTAAAGAGCTGCACTTTAAAGGTATACCCCTCTGCTTAACATAGGCCTCTAGTCCTAACGGTGCAACTAATGGCACATTTGATGGTGCAAATGGTGCAAATGATGGTAGGTCACACCATGTGATCAATAGCCCTAACATGAAATCAGATTTTGAATAAGTAGTCCATGAGTAACTACCAAAATACCTATGACTACCAACACTAGTACTCCATTGTTTGAACAAGCTAGCTTTGACATCAAAAATGTTGTGACACCCAAGAAAGTAACTTCATTTTTCCAAAGACACACTTGGACTTATTGTAGTAGACCTTCCATTGCCATATTCATCTCAAGACTTCTCAAATGTGGTTGTTAATCCCAAGTCCTAAACTCAAAGGGCTCAAACTCATGTGGAGCAAATCTCTATTCCCTTTGTAATCAATCTAATGATTAAATAACCATGTCAAAAATAAGTTGGCATGTAGCATGGATAAAATTTTTGTGACAAGAAAAAAAATGTATTTGGGTTTTTTCTTGGCTTGTGCTATGCTTCTATGTCTTACTATAAATCAAAATATCATCCAAGAAAACTATCAAGTATCAATCCAATATCCCATTTAACACCCAGTGTATTTGATCCATGAAACCTTTTAGAGCATTAATGAGCCTAAAAGATAAATTCACAATACACGTACTTTGTACAAAAATAAGTCTTTTGCACATCTTCTTTATCAATGGAAATATACCAATTTTCACTCAAAATACAAGTTTGAGATATGTAAAGCTCCACTTAATTGATCCAACATGTCACCAATTCAAGGCAAGGAATATATATGATTCATAGTCTAATTATTGAGGCCATGATAGTCAATATAAAATCAAAGTCCTCCATCCTTCTTTGTTGTATGAAATCTTTCTCCAATAACTTGGTCAATTTGTTCAAAGTTCTTCCAACTCCTTTGGTAGGAGCAAATAGATTGGTCTACTCATTATAGTACTACCAAGACAATTGCACAATTAATCTTTCTAAACAGAATCTTAAAAGGAAACCAATTGAGTGTACTACTAGATCTTGGAGCAACAAAGAATCCTTGTCTCATTCTATTGCAATAAGGTTGGAGATGGTGCTAGAGAAGGATGAGAATGAAGAAGTAGAGCTACCTAATGGTCAAATAGAGAAGATTGAGTTCTAGAAATATATCACTCTCTATATGAGAGTATAAGGAAGAGATGAATGGCAAGTGATACAACTAACTTGTTATGATTTGATCTTGGGCATGTTATGGATGGAGCATTACAACCGCATGGTAGATTGGCAAAGGAAAATAGTGAAAATTAGCCCATGGAAAATATTGGGAGATAGTATAAGATCCCAAAGACAATAATTGCCTATCTATGTCATAGGGACAATAACTATCAATAAGGCAAATAGGTCTTTCTTGGACCTAATAAGAGAAGTCTAGATCACACAACTCAATGGACAACTTCCTAAAAATCTGAAGGATGTGGTAGAAGAATTTAAGCATTTAGCCTTCAAGATTACCACCTAAAAGGAAAGTAGATCATAAAACTGAATTACTTCTTGAGAGTACACCTCCTTGTAAAACCCCATACCTACTATCACTAGTTGGAGGAATGCAAGGCTTAAATATAATAAATGTTGTAAAAAAGATTCATCCAACTTAGCATAAAGCCATATAGAGCTCTTGTCTTGTTCATGAAGAAGAAGGATGGAATGCTATGGAAGTACATTGACTATTGGGTCCTAAATCATCAAATAATGAAGAAAAAATATCCATTAACTTAAATGGATGACCTATTTGATCAACACAATGTGGCAAAGCACTTCTCCAAACTTGACCTACATAGCGATTATAACCAAATCAGGATTGAGGAGGAAGATGTGCACAAAACTATCTTTAAATAAGGTATGGTCGTTTTGAATACCTAATGATGCCATTTGGCCTCACCAATGCATTAGCAACTTCCATGAGTTTGATGAATGATATATTTTGTCCATATTTGTATACGTATATTACATTTTTTCTAGATGATATCTTAGTCTATAGTAGGATAATGAAAGAGCAAGAGTAACATTTGTGAGAAGTCCTTTGGGTCTTACAAAAGAATTAATTGCATGCCAAACTCTTAGAGTGTGAGTCTGGAAAATTTGAAGTAGATTACTTAGCTCATAGAGTAAGCCAAAAGATATCCAAGTTTTAATGGATAAAATAGAAGTCATTCAAAACTAGGGTGTTCAAAATGGATAAGATACAACTCAAGAGTTTCTTGGGATTATTGTCAGATTTGTCAAGGACTTCTCCAAGGTTAGAAAACCCTAACATCATTGCTTGGCAAAGATAAGAAATGGATGTGGGGAATGGCACAACAACTTGTATTTCAAATGATGAAAGATGCATTACTACATGCATAAACCTTGAAATGGTATGATCTCAAACATCCAATCAAGTTGGCTATAAATGCATCAAACATTGCAATCAGAGTAGTTTTATAACAAAAATGGGATGATGGATTGTATATTTCTCTCAAAAGCTATTAGTGATGGAGCATAATTATCACACCATCAAACAAGATGAGTTGGAAATTGTCCTTGCTACCAAGCATTAGAAGCATTACCTTAGCAAGAATGCAATTGTAATTGAGACATAGCACAAACCACTACTTTACCTAGATAGACAAAAAGATCTCTCCCATAGATTAATTTGTTGGATAAAGTGGAGACAATGGTTCAACATGAATATCACCTATATGGAGTGAAAAAAGCAACTTGAAAATGCATTAACCTATATGCATATGATGAAAAATATGGTTGTAGAGGTCACAATGAACTTATATTTTTTAGAAAAGAATTCTTGATGCTACAAAGACCAACCAGTAGATGGTAAGAGCTCAATCATCCAAAGGTGTAACCAATACCCAAGGACTCATTTTCTTTGATGGTAAGTTATGGATCCTTGATGCTTTAGATCTACAAACAACCATTTTAGCTGAATGTCATGATTCCGTAATTGTAGATCATGTTGGAGTGGACAAGACCTTAGATGCAGTTAAATGCCATAACTATTGGCCCAAGATGGGTAGAGATGTGATGGAGTATGTTCAAATTTGTATATTTTTTAAAAGAGATAAGCCCCTAATTTAACTCAACCCCTTCCTACTCCTACACAATGTTGGGAGCAAGTCAACATGGATCTAGTTTGTGAATTGCCCAAGACTACCTTAGGTTTTGACTCCATTGTAGTCTGTGTAGACTGAATTAGCAAAATCATTCATTTGTGTCCAATGACCAAGGATATGATTATGCTGCAATTGCCTTAATTGTACTTAGCTACAATATATTTTCAACATGGAATGTCTCAAGTGCTCATCATGGATCTTGGTACTCAATTCACTAGTTTGTTTTGGAGAACAACCTTTGAAATTTACAAAACCAAACTTGCAATATCTATGGCATACCATCCATAAATCAATGGACAAATAGATTGGGCCTACCATGATATTGTGTACATGCCACAAGGATTCCACTGGAAGAGTAAGAAAGGTGGGACACATTACTTCCATTGATGGAATTTGCATATAACAATTTGGTGAATGCTTCTACAAAGGTCACTCCATTCTTCCTCATGTATGGAGAACACTCTTTCACACCTTTGAGCTTAGTTAAGATCAACACTATGGCTACAAATGTTATCAATGTCAATGCTTTTATTTCAAGGATCTACTAAACGGTGAAAAATGCCAAAAATAGGTTATGAATAGCCCAAAATTAGCAAAATAGTATATCAATGCACATCACAAGCACAAGGAGTTTGAAGTTGAGGATCAAGTGTGGCTGTCCACAACCAAGATTATGTTGGTTGGCCCTTGTAAGTTCAACCTTCACTTTATTGGCCATTTTCCCATCCTCCATTGAGTCAAAGAAATGACATATCACCTCAAGCTACCTCCACACATGAAGATCCATCCGATGTTCCACATTTCTTTGCTATGTGATTATGCTCTCCGACCTCCACAATTCACTTCCATACAAGAAGCTTGACCTTATCCAAAACTAATTCATGGAACAAAGAGATACAAAATTAAGTGCATTCTCAAGAAATGCACCCAAGGTGCCCGCCATCATGTGGAATATCTCATACAATGGAAATGGTACTCCTTGTATGAGGCAACTTGGGAGCCCATAGATAACTTGACCAATGCACCAATGTTAGTGCAATCTTTTGAGCAACAAATTTGTAATGAAGATGTTGCATCTTAAATAAAGGGAGGTCTATAATACCATTAGCTAGACAAATTGACTTGGTAATATCTTTTGAGACATTATACATGATGGTCTAAGTCAAGTGGATAGAGGAGTCACCAAAATAGGACTCCTACTAGTAAAGCAAAGGTTGAAACCATAATGAAAATTTCAAAGCCAGTTTTAGAAGCTTAAACAAAAGTATTAGGCCTCAAAAAATGGAATATTACCCTCCCTTTAAGAATAAGGTGTTTCCTTTCCCACTCAACTTTTCTCATCAAGATCTTTCTAATGGGATCACTTCCACTTTATTTTAAGCTTTTTACAAAAAGATTTCCAAAAGATTCCCTTTGGTCAAACTTGTTTAACTAACTAAATGGGACTATGGCTGACATGTCACCAATCTCTATATCTAATCTAAAGATAAAGCTCCTTTAGTGAGGTTCTTCTTTGCTATATAATAAAGTCAAAGTGCTCCTTTGAGGCATCAAAATCAAAAGTATAAGGGATTTCACTCTTTTGTTCTTTTATCTTTGGAATGTTAAGGAGGTTGATCAATAAGAGAGGAGAGAAAAACTTATTTGCATATAGATGCGGCAAGAGTTAGAAAGAGAGATTCAAGCCATGCTTGTGAACATGGAGGAGGAATGTGCTTGAGTGCTCATGACAATATTAGCTACAACAAATCAGATGATCAAGAACATAGAGAAATTTGCAACAACACTCCCTCATCAAGTTAGATTGCATGACTTGAAGACACAAATTTGCATGCTGAAGGAAAAGGCTTATAACAACAAACAACTATCACATCTATTCACTCAGATTAAGGGGTTGTGATACCAATAGCTAGACATATCATCTAGAGTTGAAAATTGGCCTGGTAACATCTGGAAGGATGTTATGTATGATGGGCAAGGTAGATCAGACAGAGGTGTCACCAAAAGAGGACTTCTACTAATAGAGTAGGAGCCATAATTAGCCTAGAAACTTCAGAGCCAATTTGGAAGGCATAAACAAATAAATTAAGCCTTGAAAATGTGTGGATCTCCCAACACCCCCCCCCCCCCCAACAAAAGGAGAGGCTAGCCTTTCCTCCTACCAGGTTTGTCTTGTCAAGAGCTTTCTAATGATACCTCACTCAAATGATTTGGAGATTCCTACAAGAAGATTCCCTAAAGATTCCTTTCAGTCAAAGATGTTTTGACCAACCAGATAGGATCAGAACCCACATGTCACATGCATAAAACCTATCTAAGGGTAGAGCTTGCTTACAAGTCACCAATCTATGTATTTGACCAAGGGTGGAGCTTCCTTTGGTGGTGTCCCCTTTGCTATATAATACATTCAAGGTGCTTGTTTGGTGCACCGGAGGTTGAGTATGAAATTGCATGTTTCTTCTTCTATTTTTCTCTTCAGGTCTCATATCCTTGGAATATTACAACAGTATCAAAGCAAGTGTTTCAATCCAAGAGAGTGGATCACCCTTCTTGGAAGAACATGGGCTATTAAGACTGAGTAATGTTGAGGAGAGATCTCCTAGTGTAATTATAGATAAGGAGTGTGAGAGAGGATGGGATGAAGGCTCTAGGAGGGCAATATCAAGCACCTCACCTTCCTTTGTTGAATCCATTCCACATCAAGATTATGTACATCTAGTGTGAGCAAGTGAGAGTGTACCTTATTTTTCATTCCAGAGTAGAGTTCATGGATATAATGATGAATTCACCAAACCCAATGATTGTACCTGAGGTGATCTATGATAGAAAGTGGGATTTAAAGATCTATATTCTATTATGATGGATTTAAATGTACCAAATCTTCTCCCTTTCAACACTCAAGTAATATCTGTTATGTGGTCCAACCAAAAGTAATTGTTGAGGGATTTTGTAATTCATTATTTTGGTGAAGAATACTATCAACAAGTGATAGCCTTTGAGGTCCCAATGTTAGTTCCAATAGTCTGTGCTTCCTCTTGAGTAATCCTATTAACCCTCTATTGAAGTAGAAAGTAGCAATTGAGTAGTGTTATATGTAGGAATCATGGATCCACAATTGTAGGAGTTGATGCAAAGAATGCAGGGAATGTTGAATGAGTTTTGAGAGATCAAGATGACCATGATGAGGAGGAATTGCAAAGTCAAGTACGTACCTTCAGGAATGATTAGAAAATGCACAAAGAAGAGTTGTCCCAAAAACCAATACCAACAACCAAAGCACATGTCGAGTCACTCATGCCAAGGACACTAGCATCGATCGATAACAAGGCCACATTGTTATTGCAGATGAAGAAGACTTGCAACATTGAGCCTTACAAGGGACAACATTCTATGGGAATCATGGAGAATTGGATTTCAAGAATGAATCAATACTTTTGATTGTTCACAACTAAAATCACCAATCTTTCTACCAGCAAGTTTGCATGTTGGTATTTGACCGATAAAGCCTTCACATGGTACGACGGTTAGGAACGATCAATGTTGGTAGAAGGAAGGGAGGTTACTTGGACGGCCAATCCAAGTACAAGAAGTGCTACTAAAAAACTTCCAATTGGTGGATTCAATGCAGATGGCCCAAACTCAACTATGGGAGTTGAAGCATAAGAAAAGTGTACAAGAATACATGGAGGCATTCCTTGATCTATAGGTTGCAATAACCGATATGAGTCAAGCAAAAGCTCTGGACAATTTCAAACAAGGGTTGAAAGAGAAAATCCGCCAAGAAGTAATGGTGCAAAACCCTTGTATTGTTTTCAAAGCCATTGCTTGTGCTCAAAGAATAGCAAGGGTGCTAGGAGGAGGGTCCAGACTCAACATTATTGGACTGAAACACAAAAATTTGGTGGATCAGTCCATATGGAATTAGGCAATATTCAATTCAAAGAACAAAGAGGATGACCGCCCCAAGGAGAACAAGGATGGGTCAAAGAAAGGAGAGATGGGGTCCCATGAGGGGAAGAGTCTAGGGAAGAAAAATGTTGTTGTTACAATTGTGGCCAAGTTGGGCACCTTGCCATCAATTGTTGCACTTGTTTTCCTAAAGGCCCTCGGCTTCCATACAAGCAATCTGTGAATAACATGGAGAGAAGAATTGAAGAAGAGGATGCGGAAATCACCTTGGAAAATGTAGATTACCAATAAATGTACCTCACGGCTCCAATAGCTCAATGGAAAAAGCAAAATAGCAGGGGAAGGAAGAGGACGAGTGTGAAGAGATAGAGAAAGACAAGCTCACAATTGATTGTTGTAAATGGAGTCCTAAAAGTAGATCCTAGAACAACAGAGAGTTTCTTATCTTGCTCTGTTGCAATAAGGTTGGGAATAGATCTAGAGAAAGATGAGAATGACAAAGTAGAATTACCCAATGGGCAGACAAAGAGAATTGAGTTGTTACCTAGAAAGGTTACACTCTTTCTAGGAGAGTATTAGGAAACAATTGAGTGGCAAGTGATATGATTAGCTTTTTATGATGCAATCCTATGTATGCCATGGATGAAGAATTACAACTCCATAGTAGATTGGAGGAAGAAAGTAGTGAGGAATCGCCAATGGAAGATCATTGGAGTTAAAGAGAGAGTAGAGAGGCAAGAATTACCTCTATATATCATAGGGACAATAGCTATCTATAAGACAGCTAGATATTTCATGGAGGTAATAAGAGAAGTCCAGAGTGCACAACTCAATGGACAAGTTCATGAGAAACTAAGAGATGTGATCAATGAGTTACAAGATGTTTTCTTGAATGACCTACTACCAGGATTACCACCAAAAAGAAGAGTTGATCATGAAATCAAAATAATTCTTGGGAAGGCACTCCTTGTAAGGCCCCATATCGTCTATCACCTCATGAGTTGGAGGAATGTAAGGCTCAAATCAAGGATATGCTGCAAAAGGGTTTATCCAACCTCGTGTATCACCACATGAGGCTCTTATCTTGTTTGTGAAGAAAAAGGATGGTATAATGCGCATGTGCATTGACTATCAAGACCTAAATAAACAAATGGTGAAGAATGAATACCCCTTGCCCCACATGGATGACCTGTTTGATCAACTCAATGGGGCAAAAAATTTCACCAAACTTGATCTATGGAGTGGTTACAACCAAATTTGGATTGTAGATGAAGATGTCCACAAGACTACCATTTGAACAAGGTATGGTCACTTTGAGTACCTGGTGATGCCGTTTGGCCTCACCAATGCACTGGCCACTTTCATAAGTTTGATGAATGACATATTTTGTCCATACTTGGGTAAATCTGTTATTGTTTTCCTAGATGACATCCTTGTCTATAATAGAACCTTGAGGGAACACAAACAACATCTATGAGAAGTTCTCCAAATTCTACGACGAAATCAATTGTATGCCAAAATCTCTAAGTGTGAGTTTGGCAAGTCTGAGGTAGACTACTTGGGGCATAGAGTAAGTGTAGAAGGTATCCAAGTGCTAATAGATAAAATAGAGGTCATTCAAATATGGAGTGCTCCAAAAGATCAAACTCAACTCAAGAGTTTCTTGGGATTGATGATGGTTCAATCAATGATTTGTCAAAGACTTCTCCAAGGTGGCACAACCCCTAACAACACTACTTGGCAAGGGGAAGAAGTGGATGTGGGGAACCGCACAAGAATTGGCTTTTCAAGAATTGAAAGATGCATTACTACATGCACCAATCTTGAAATGGTATGACCCAAAACGTCCAATCAGAATTAGCTAAAAAGTTAGCTACAAATGCATAAGGTGTGACAATCAGAGCAACAAGAGTGGCATGATGGATGGTACCCAAAGGCATATTTATCTCAAAAACTACTACCAATAGAATGCAACTATCACACCATCAAATGAGAAGAGTTGGACGTTCTTGGCAACCAAGCATTAGAAGCACTATCTTGGCAAGAAGTCATTTGTAGTGGAGATAGACCACAAACCTCTAGTCTACCTCCAGACACAAAAAGATCTATCTTATCAACAGATTTGGTGGGTAGAGGGGAGATAAAGATTCAACATGATCATCATATATATAGAAGGTAAAAAGAAACTTGCCAATGCATTCACTCGAATACCTATGGCAAACAATCTAGTGGTAGAGGTCAAGATGAACCCTAAATTTTGGCCAAGGATGCTTGCTGCTACAAAAACTGACCCACATATGGTAGGAGCTCAATCATCCAAAGGTGTCACCAGGACCCAATGACTCACTTTTTGTGATAGCAGGTTATGGATCACAAATGACACAAACACAAAAACACACTATCTTAACATAATGTCATGATTTTGCCATTGCAGATCATGTTGGAGTGGACAAGACCTTGGATGCAACCAAACGCCATTAGTATTGGCCCAAGATGAGCAATGATATGATGGAGTACATTCAAAGCTGCCTACTTTGTCAAAAAATTAAAGCTTCTAATCAAGCTCCCATAGGACTCCTTCAACCCCTTCCTACTCCTACACAATGTTGGGAATAGGAAAGCACGGATCTGGTTTGCAAATTGCCCAAGACCTCCGGGCTTGACTCCATTGTAGTCTTTTTTGACCGACTCAACAAAATGATTCATGTGCGTCCTACCACCAAGGATGTGACTGCTCTACAATTAGCTCAATTGTACTTGGATGCACTCTTTTCTCACCATGTCCTATCTCGAGTGCTCATCACCGATAGAGGCACTCAATTCACCAATTTGTTTTGGAGAACACTTTTTGGTTTGTTCAAAACCAAGTTGACCATATCCACAACCTACCATCCATAGACCAATGGCCAAACAGAGTGGGCTAATTGCACTATTGAGGACATGCTCCGGGGCTTCATCCTAGAAGAACAAGAAAGGTTGGACACCTTATTGCCATTAGTGGAATTTGCATACAACAATTCAATGAATGCATCCACAAATCATTCTTCCTCATGTATGGAGAGCATCCTTTCACACCCTTGAGCTTGATGAAGAACCACTAGATGATATGTCTAGCTATCGGTCACCAATCCATGTATCTGATCCAAAGGTGGAGCTTCCTTTGGTGGTGTCCTTTTTGCTATATACTACAGTCAAGGTACTCCTTTGGGGCATCGGAGGTTGAGTGTGAAATTGCATGGTTCTTCTTTTGTGTTTTTCTTAAGGTCTCATATCCTTGGAATATTATAAAGGCGTGCAAGCAAAAAATTTCAAAGAGACATTGAACATGATGCTTGTCAAGTTTGCGGATTACAAGGGAAAAGTTGAACTACTCTTATGGATGGCTAGAGGCAAAGGTGTAGAAAAAATTAGTATAAAAATTTGTGTGATTAAAAATTTTAAAATATTATAAGTGTAGGATAATCATTACCCCATAGAACAAGGATGAAATCTCTCATGCTAAAGATCTTTGTGATTGTATATTACCAACTCACAACATTTTTTTGTGAGCGGTCAATTTTGTAATTAAAGACCTTTATGATCAATAGCCAAAGGTAATTTAGAAGTAGAAGACACAATTGAGAAGCTAATCTAGCCTTGCAACCTAGGCAATTCTTAATTAAGTTAGATTTAGATAAGATAGGATTAGAATCCTAAGTTAGTGATAAGAGAGGATTAGAATCCTAAGTTAGTGATAAGAGAGGATTAAAATCCTAAGTGAGTAATTAAGATAGAATGGGTATACTAAGTTCCTTGGTAACCTCCTAGCTAGGAGGTCATTAATGAACCTACTTAGCCATTAAATGTTTGTTTTGGGATGAGTATGAATAGTATAAAGAGCTTTTGCACAATGTAAACCAAGTTAAACTGTTCAATTGGGAAATCAACATTTAAAACAAAGCTTTGTACTCAAAGACCTCTATAATCTTTGGTGTCTATTTTTTACATTTTTCATAATGGATTAGTTGCTTGGTTGAGTAGTGGTGAGGAAACTTCAAATGTGAACATAAGTGCTTGAGTGAAGAGAATCATTTGCACTTGTCTAGAGTGTTGGATCTCTAAGGTTTTGAAGGATCAAGGCAATATGGTGAGTGGTTAATGAAGATCTGAAGCATTTGTGAAGTACCATGGTAACAAAAAGCTTGGCAATACACTCAATCCATGACTCCTTCAAGATTGTGCCTGCTTTGAAGTACTCATTTCTTGTGGTTGTAGTAACCAGAGTGATAAGACTTTCATGATAAAACTACATGAGAACTAGAAATGGTGTTGTTGTGTTCATGATGCATGTGGTGCCAATGATATTTTGGCATAACTTAAAAAATTGTTACATGAATGAAATCTGAAGTATTAACAAAGATCAAGCGTTCATGACCATTGGCCGAGACATGCCTTCAACAAGGAATGCCCTACAAAGCAAAATGACCTTTGTGACAAATGAACCGTCACCTTCCTGAATAATTTGGAATAGATCGATAATGAAAGTGATTTTTATTTTCTCTTTTCCATAGTGCACCATAGTTGGTGATACTACACTATTCTCTTATGGGAGTGATTCTTGCACAAGAGGTTAAACATGAAATAATAAAGAATTATCATTTGTGAGGTTAAACATGAAATAATAAAGAATTACCATTTGTGAGACTTTCTTTCACCTTCTAGTCAGTTCTAATTTATATCTCCATGAGAATGATAGGTTCTTCTCGTTTTACTATATTTTGGTTGACATCGAGTCAATACAACATAGAGTTATCTTTATTTTATTACTATTTGTAATAAAACTAGGTTTTGTACTAGATTCTGAAATTTATTTCCATTTAAAGGATTATTACTTTCTGTTTTAGGTAATGGTTGATGAATTGTTCAAAATGATTGGTTTGTTTAGTGAGATTGAATTAATTCTTAATATTAAACTATATGTATAAGGTTAATTTAATAAAAGATGATTAGAAACAAGGAAGGAAGAGTTCTTTGAACCTCTTATGATTTGGATATTGCCAGCTATAAATAATGTATGAATATATAAATGCACAGGTTAACCAAATGTAGAATTATATTCTTTATTAAATACATAACCATATTATTTATTAAATACATATATTTTAATATTTTTGTTTGAGTGTACTTTATGTAATCTCCATGTCTACCTAATATACTTTGGAAATCAAGCATGATTATGTAAAATTAATCTTGATTTTTTCAGTTATTTAAATTCATAATTTTTTGAATAGAGTATGAAAACAACCCATCTCACTCTCCCACTAATAAAGGCCGATAGTTTAGTAGTTTTCAAGTTCAATATGTTGCCCATAAGATCAATCTCTTGCTTAGAAGATTTTAATTATAAGCTTATACCTTGAGGACAAACAAGAGTGGGAAGTAACGATCTTTAGTAAAATATACTACAATATCAAGGGTTTGATTAACGGTTTGATTTCCTCACTCTCAAGCTCAATTTAAACATTCGTACGTATAGACAAGATTTTACTGATAGATATGTTTTGACAATTATATTTATTATAAAAATAATTAAATATGATCATTGCTTAGGGTATATACTTCGCCTTTAATTCTGATTAATTCTACCATTTTAAATATTTTGATTATAGACTATTTATGTAAGGCTTCAATTCTTAATATTCTTATTAAAAAATTAATATTTTTTTCAAATGGAAGCAAGTATTTTTCATTGTATCCTTGGAACTATAAGTTTCACTTAAATCAATCTTCACAACCAGTCTTGTTGTCATAGTGATGTAGTTATATTATAGCTAATGTATTCATGGAAACAGCAAGAAGATCGATGAATTACTATTGCAGTTGTAGGGGCATTTCCTTGGTCAGTTATTTGAAATGTCAGAATAAACACCTCACCTTTCAGGATTTAATTAGATGAACCGAATTGGTTCAACTATTGATATTGAGTTTGTTTCTGGATTTCTTTTATTAGGGAATTGTTAAATCGACCCCCTCTTTGGATAAAACGACCCCCCCCCTACCTACATTCTGACGACGTGGTCCAGTAATTAACGCCTGAGGGAATTGGCTTGCTCCTTGACAGCGAATGGCGTGAGTACGAGGTATGGAATTGGGTCGTTTTAACAAAGAAGAGGGGTCGATTTAACGATCTCCTTTCTTTTAACCTATCATAAGGATTTGCTTAAAGGCTCGTCCCAGATAGAATGAAATAAATTTTATGCTCAAAGGATATATTCTGTAAAGAGAGGAGATCTATGTCATAAAGATACAACACCTTATTTTCACATAAAATCATGAATCACAGTAACTGTAACGAGAGATCCCAATCTCTCATGAGAGACGGGATCTGTCACAATTGCAGGCTTAGTAACAGCCCTTAGTGGTGCATCAAATACATTGCAACTACAGTATCAAAACATCTTTCTTGTTTACAATGGTTCTGTTTGATGAAGGATCGAAGACTATGAAATCGACTGTCGCTGATGCAAAGAAACGTGTCCTGGTAAGGTGTTTGAGTGATGTCGAGGAAGGTGTCTGACTAAGTGGAAACTGATAAAATATTACACAGCACTGTCGTTCGAGTGGATGGAATTGAAGTTGGACTTGTGATGGCGTCATAATGCTGAAAGGACGGGGTTGTCTCCGGAAGGACGAGAGAGAGAGAGGGAAAGACGGAAAGAGTCACTCTGAGGAGGATTTGTAGGCCAGAGGGAGGAGAGAGAGAGAGATCTGTTGTTGAATCGCGTGAGGAGATATAGAGGAGCACGGAGTACAATTTCAGAGCAGTGTAGAGGATTGGACAGGTTATGGTAGGATAGCACTTGTTGCCGGGAGCAGGAGAGCAGAGCAGAGCAGAACATTTATTACAGGAGAGGGAGGAATAAGACGAGGAGGAGTGGGGAACGGATTAGATTTGGACGTGATGCGGTGCTAAATGAGGGACGGATCCTGATCGTCAGACTTGGGCCTTTTGTCGATGATGGATTCTCCTGGGGACGGTAGTGAGATCGATTGCAATTGAGCTGCAGTGGTACTTAGTCCGGTGTGGTGTTCAGGAGCCAGGCGAGGAGTTGTGTTCGTCGTCGAATTCCACTCACCGTTGGTTCTAGGAGTGTCTGGGGTCGTGGATCATATCGCATGTAGGCCAGATTATGCGCACTGTTGGCAACAGGTGGTTTTAGGTGAGACGCTGCAGTAGGTGTGACGGTCTTAGCTTTTCTAAAAATAAGGACCCGAGTGACGTGGGTTTGGATTCGAGGAGTAATCTTGGCAACGAAATAATCCGAACTTTGGAGTTCAATGTGATCAAACAGGATGAGTGCTGAAGATGGATTAGAGTGTCCGGTGTGTTGGGAAGGATTCAACGACGCAGATAATACGCCGTATGTCCTTTGGTGCGGCCATTCACTGTGTAAGAATTGTGTCATCGGATTGCAGTGGGCCGTCATCAAATTCCCCGGCTTTCCCTTGCAGTTGCCTCTTTTCATAGCTTGCCCTTGGTGTCAATTCCTCACTTGTCGAGTCACCTGGAAGGGTAATCTCAAGTACCCTTGCAAAAATTTCTTCCTTCTATGGATTCTGGAGAGCATCCGTGGGGATAGTGTCAGGCAAAGACCTCAAAGTGACGCAATTGAAGGAGTGGTATCCGATTCTGCAATTCGACCTTCTACTAGTAGCTTGACATTTGGAGCTCGACCGAGACAGATGCGAGTGCCCTTGGAGCACCAGCAGAGGTCAGGAGCGGATTCTGTGCTTTGGGAAGTTGTGCAGGGAAGTTGGGACTTGGCTCACTGGCAGCTGCGGTTCGCAAGGATGGTGTCCTTCTTCGTGCAGTTCACAGCCAAACTACCCCTGGTATTCCTCTTCTTGTTTATCATCTGCTATGTGCTGCCGTTTTGCACCCTCATTCTTGGAGTTTACTGCGTAGTCACTGCCCTTTTTGCCGTGCCATCCTTTCTTGTAGTGTACTTTTCATTCCCTAGTCTTGATTGGCTTGCTCGTGAGATAGTGACTTGAGTCCTCGTCCTGACGGCGCCTTCACCCGCATAGAAGCACAACTTGTGACAATATGTGCACCTAAACTTCTAGTGGCCTCAGTGAATTAGTTTAGGAAAAGCTAGCGAAAATGGAATCTTGAAGTTTATTTTGGGTTTCACTATGTTTCTGTCGACATGGTGTTGATATCAGGTTAATAAAGAACACCTGATTAGTATTTGAGAGTTCACGTTTCACGTTGTGAATGAGCATTTCCTCAATCTCTACTGTTCGATAATGTCGGTCTATTTTGCAAAATATGTTGCTCTCGGGCTACGACCGAGTTCACGACCAATCTCATGGAAACCAATGCACGATTCACAGTCTCTCAACTAACGGAAACCGCTGAGGACCACAGCGCAATCATGATGGATACTGGATTTGTCGGACTTGCACTGCTATGCCGTGTTCGATGTAAGCGAGGGGAAGGGATGTAGCCGTGTTAGCAAACGCACTAGTTCCACGTCAACGCAGGAGATCCACAATTTCTCTGCTCGGGGCTCGCAGGGCAGGTGCACATGTATCATATTGCGGGTAGACAGGATTCGCAGACTTGACAAGGCCGGAGTTACGTTGGTTCCATGTCCGTCCTACCCATTTCCGAATCCTACGCGTTTCCGCAACATATGGCAGAAACGTGCCTGGTTAGTGGAAGCAGAGTGAGACTTTGGCGGCCAATGGCTGCACAACTCTTGACAGTGATTTTGCCTGGTGGCTTTGCATGGATCATACGCGGGGTGCAAGAAGCGGACAAAGGGGCCTTCTGCAAACCAAATTACGTTACGTCTTGCCCGGATACACTGTTTTCCTCTAATTCCTAGGTTGCAACGTCTTCCTTCTGCATATGAATACATTATTAGCCCGCATCCTCAGATCTTGAGATTTCGATCTGAGGCCGGTAGGGTCTATTTCCCTTCAGATGCTTCATTGCTTATTTAAATTGCGCACTATCAAAGTCCAAGCTCCCGGTATGTTTCAATAATCTCTGATTTGAAGGGTTGACGGAATCGTTGCTCACTTCCTTCCGCTTCGACAATTATCGTTCAGAGCGTCAAACCTGTAGCAGTGATCATTGGTAATCCTCATATCCCGTAACGTACTGTAACTCTCTCCATAACAGTTAAATCCACTATGGTTTGAAATGAATTCAGATAGAGAATCTTGCACTGATCAACAACGAATGCCACCACACCGGTAACGTCAGGGCACGATTTTGGAGAATGTGCTGTAAGACCTGGTTCAGCGAGCGCGTCAAATACACTTCCGTAACACGTTTAGAAAATGCTAGACTCAAAACAACTCTTTTGATGTACTTGTGATGAAGTGAAGACCAAATGGAGGTGATAAATAGTCATCAATGTGTATTCAGGTTTCGACAAAGTGGAATCTCAGAATAAAACTGCTGTTAGAGCAGCTTCATCATATCTATCAGTACAATACCCTAAATTTATCGTTAGACCTCAGTCTTGGACGTCGACATCAAAATCTCATTGATATATTATCCAGCAAAATTGAACATAACAACTGCAATCCGGGTGCCTCCAGCACGACTTCAGGAAACGTCACGAGACTCGTTTCTCCATGATGTGCACAGATAGCCGTGAAAGACATGTGACGTGTATGTTGACTACGGTACAGAGATCTAGTGCCAATTAAGTCAGAAATGCACATTACAGGTCCTCGTCTTTCTTCGCTGGAAAACTTCCCTAATTGCATCCAGGAGATTATCGCTTCAATCCACCCTACTTTGCCTTCTCAAATGCGGCTAGGGTACATGAACACTCTAACTTTAGCGCCCTGTGGGAGACAACGATTATGTTAGAGGTGCACATGACATCAATCAATTGTGAAGGTCACTCCTCTGAAAAAGGCTTCAAATAATCTACATGCGTTGAAAGCGGGGAAGGAAGAAGATGCCACGTACCAGGGAGGCAGGTGGCAGATTTTTCCTGAATTTGGCGCGGACAACTCCGCTGTTCCCGTGGCATCGGGCAACCTTACCCCAAATGCAACGGAAGAGCGATCCGTTCTTCTTAGTCTTGCCCTTGTACACATAGGCTAGTCTCTTCCCCAAATACCAATTGACATCCTCAGCAGTGTTCACACCTTCGATTTGAATCAACGAGGTGCTAGGGTACTGGTTAGACTTCGATCTGCACCCGGCCATTCATATTACCAACGTGCTCAAAGATCGACCATACGAGAAGTAAAACACGAAGCGGCAGCGTCTGTACAAAGCTGAAACTACTCTCTAAACTGAACTCCTGTACGACTTGATTCCATGTGAAATTCATAAAAATTAGCGCGTTACCTCTTGTAGCCGAGGATAATTCCCCGGACGTACAACCTGCACAACCAAGTAGTAATTCCTGTCAGTTGATGAACGCACCCACCACGGACTTTAAGGTACAGAGGGCAGGCAATTAGCAAAACTTTGTCGAAGATGAAGTATAAAGGAATGACATCAAGAAGTTATGGTCAACGGGCCCTTCTCATGACCAAAGGAGCCCTCGGTGACCTAGAATTGCACGTGAACCTAAAGCCGATATTCACCCATCAATCGGGGCTGGCCATTCCACATGTCCCTGACAGCTACTCTTGTTCCCATTTGATGATCGTCTACCGAATGCACGATCTTTGAGTCTCATAAGGTCCTACAAGAAAATGTGACATCTTAGCACCTGACGCGTTCTCCCTTGCGTTCCACCATTGTGCTAGTAGTCGAGATTCGGGCTCAAAACCGCGGTAATCTGCGTGAGTGATCAACTCGAGCTCTGTCGTCGAGCTCACCGAGAGTACAGAAGCGGAGCGTGAAAGAGCTTCAAAGTGGGTTTGCCCTCACACAAAACTGCCCTAGCGTACCCACAAGCCGGATAGTGAGAACCCTAATTGTATCGGTCCAGATCTTTCAGATTGGATAATAAATAAAATAAAATATTTTCTCACTTCAATACCTATTATTTTAATGATTTTCACGGCTACAATTTTGCCGTTCTGGGGCTAAATTGAGCGGTGAATATGAGGTCCTCTCACATGGGTTAACCGCTAAAATAGTTATGACTAAATCCGTCTACCATCGTGATGGTGCAGTACAACACAGAACCCTCGACTTCGCTGTGCAATTTGCCAACCCCGACAAATTACCTGACAGGACTGGGAGAGGAGGGAGAAGTTTTTGTGGATGGTCATGGGATTGTAAGCAAGGGACATCTCCCTCGAGAATCTGAAGACGTTAGCTAAACAATTTACTCGTGTGAGTTTGGCAATATCGTGTAGGGGAGAGGATGGGGGTTGTAGCCGAAGAGGAGCAGGTGGCAAGCGACGGCGATGGGGGAATTCCAGACCAGATTGACGATGAAGGCGGAGTCATTTTTATTCTGGAAAAAGCGTCTTTAGAATCTGCAAAAGTTGGAAAGGTGAGGTAAAATTGAGAGTGTCTCAGCAGCTCCTGTTCAATATTAAGAGGGCCAATGTCTATGCACGTTGAAGTCGCTTCTAATTCTGGACTTGTTTTATCCCAGTATGTAGCCCACAATTTATTTACATCCTGTTTCTAACAGTCAACCATTATTACCCGCCTGCTACTTTAGAATTATCAACTCTTGAACTGTGATGATCACGCGAATTTTCTTCGGAAGCACAAGCGCGATCCTGCGTTGTATCGTCCCGACATCGCGCATCAGGTTGTTCAACTGAAGCAAACTCTCTAGCTCAATTTTCTGTGTTGGTGGATCTCTTTTCGCATAGGCTTTGAAAGTAAGGGTAATCGGTCGATGTTAGTTGAGGATGTCATGTCTATTACTGACTGGTTAGCACTATACTCAACGCCAGTTTCACTCCTGTTCGGCCACAATCGTAGGACGTGACTCCCAAAACATTGAAACTGTCAATTATTAGTTTAACTTTTTTGGTGAAACAGGCACTTTTGGCAGTCCTGGACAGTCCACTGAACAAAGCAGGTCGACTAAAAGGGTTATATGTCAAGACAGAGAAGAATGTGCTGATTCAGGTCAATCCGCACATTCGCATACCACGTACCTTCAAGCGATTCTGCGGTCTCATGGGTATGCTTAAAGTTGTTGCGAACCCTTCTCCATGTTATCGCCGGCTTGAAAGTTGTGCCTCTGAGTACCAGGATAATTTACTGTGATAGTTGACGTTCAATCTAGAGAGAAAGATAAACCAGGAATTATCTGTCACATGTCGTCTATATACTGCTCAGGAGAAAGACTCTCATTTTTCAGTTTAGAGCTACATCTTTTACATTCGTGATCGAATCGATTGTAGATTATTATCACTGTACGTCTGTCGTTGCGGAAACCTAGTTTATCTCAGACACACCAGTCGCTAAAAGAAACCACCTTCTTCAGCAAGACACTGTGGCGGGGAGTCTCACTCTAATTTTCAAATATTGTTCCTCACAGTCCAACTTTTGGAAAAATTGAGTATACGTGCAACTAACGGAAGTGATAAGCTCTTGCGGGTTGTGAAGCAGCCAGTCACCCGACACCTTCCTCTAGGTGCTCGACGTGTAGGTAAGTTGGAAGTAGTTTGGCGTCACGTCATGTTTCTAAGCTCAATTAGTCTATCCTTTTTATATCACAAAGTCGCAACCTACGAACACTTGGCTGTAATGCTACAAGGTGTTTCCTAAACGTCTGATGTCGCAAACTTTCTTGGAATACCTGGTCGTCGCGTCGTAGCCTAAGTTTCTGTAAGGGCAGATTATCTCAGCTTCGGGTTTGTTCCCAGCAGCAATATTACCAACTAACGGTTTTTTCAGAGGATCTATGTTTCTGCTTGTAAATTGGTTATAATGTGACGCATGCCTCTACATTCGCATCTCAAGTGTACGCCATTTACATACGGCGGTGGAACTTGTGAGCAGGACTGTCATTCAGTGCCCCCAAGGTAGTGCAGCTGAAAGAGTACGTGGCAGCATCGGGGCCCAAGAGTACTACAGTTTTTGTTGTAAGTGCCGATGGTGTAGTAACCTAACATGATTAGCCAATCATATCAGTTGTATAAACGCATTTCAATGACCATCTGATGCATTGAAGTATCAGACGTAAGCTTTTGGGTGGTTCCTATGCCTGGAATTTAGCAGTTGGGGTTGCTACTATTCTTACTACCGCGCCTTCTTCGTCGTGCAGGTAGGAGCCATGGCTCACGGTAAGATAGAAGTGGACTACCTCGACGATTTTATTGCCGGTATGCTTCTTGATGGATACAGCTTGAGATATGAACATCTTAAAGTGTAGAGTGGTAGACTTTCCTGTGCTCATGTTGCTGCCTAATTGTATGGTACAATTCAAAAATCAGCTGCGATTCAAGAATCATAGCTGATTCTCTTGTGTTGTACCACCCTCATTTTGTTGCTGTATTATTTGTAAGATCCAATTAGCTATAAAAATACGATTGCCAGCATCTCTTCGTGCATTAGAAGTGCCGATGATGGCATACTGCTGATGTGTTTTACTCGGGTCCTGATAATGTGCAGTTTCAGAGTTTCCGTTAAGTGCCGCTTGCTGCATCGGGCGTATTTGCAATGCCTTGGAACTTCAGTGGGGCATCTTGTAGGTTTAGAGAAGTTTTGGATTCGATTCAGGACTTGTCTTCATTTTTGCAGTCAAATAATGTACACATACTGAGAATTAGATTCAGTCAGGAGTTTTAAAAGCACGACGTATCTACAGCGCCTTGGGAGTTTCAACCCGGGCACGTTGTAACTTTAGAAATGATTAGTATCTGTTTGGTAGGCAAGTTATGTTCAACCGAGAATTGGTTTAATCAGCTCTTGGAGACCTCAACGAGTTGACCTGTATGTCTTAGCATCTAGTGCACATCGTCGTCTCTAGTTTAACTTTCTAGAGAAGGGTGCATCCCATGTGCATCCTATATTAGTCTGACAGACTAATATATGCCTTTTCCCAGAGGCCTGTATACCATACTGTTGTTTGGGAGTCCTACTTGACTTCTGAATTCATATATACACTGTATACTTCACCTTCACCTTAATTCACTTCACCTCTGCTTTTCCCATTGACTCGTCCCCTTCCCGTGCAGCGCTGAAGTTTTCTTGCTCCACTCGCATATAACCAGCAAACCTCTGCTTGACTCTTTCTCATTGTTGTGTCCTGGACTTTCTCTCTACTAATGAAGGTTTGTGATTTCAGGGATCCATCAGGTATGTCTCAATTTCTTCCCTCATCTTACTCATGTGGATTCTTTTCTGTCTGGACTGATCCTCACTATGTGGCTAAGACTCCAGCACTGACGTATGTGCCTGCACTTTTGCTAGCCCTTGCTTTCCACACTTCCACTTCTGTTCTTTTTGACATTCCCACTCCTTTTGAGCGGCACTTTAGGGGAGCAACCGAGTTTGCCTTGGCACTCATGAGTTTTCGAGCAGAAACTCGGTATGAGGGGTACTGACAATTGCTCAGCTACTTCGGCACTGCGTGAGGCACTGATTAAGTCGCAGGTGTTTTCGTGAAAGTTTACTATGGCCATCTTCTGCTTCCCTTTGCTGTTTAGCGCCTCGGGACTCAAGCGTCCATAGTGCTTGTTGTGATATAATTTATATTCTGTCCTTTTTCGCTTCGCTCTCTTTACCCTGTTACACTTCGACAGGTTTCTGCAGCCACACCATCCTATAGCTCTCACATTGTTCCACTCCTCCATTCCCCAGCTAATTCCCTCCTTATTATTTATCCTTTGCTCTTTGCCTGCTTCATAGGACCTCTGGTGTATACAGTGTTCCTACCAGACTACAGCCCACGTTTTTTATTTTTACTGTTCACGCACTGCTTACTGGCAGTCTTTTACATAGTGTTACCTATTTCTCGCAGTCGTTTGCATAGAGTTCTCGATTTCATGGTGGTTTACTAGTCTGTTAGCCATATGTTATTGTCAATTTGTTTCAATTATGTGTTTGCTTCAAGTTACATTCGATGCATTCTACATTGTAGATTCCTCACTATTCTAGCATTGTGAATCATGTACATCTTGCTTACCGATCATTTACACTTTATGAGTTCTGGATAACCCGTTCCCAGAACGGCTTCTGTTGTTCTGTTCGTATACCAATATGCCTCTGCTTCAGTTTGGTTGGATAAAAAAAATTCGGTTTTGCATCATCTGTTTAATTCATCAATCTCCCCTCATAGCAAAGCTGTTGACTGTCCAGTTTGTGATGCCTTCAAAGTATCCAAATTCTCTACTATGCTCGTAACCGTAGAGCATAGAACTGGACCCTCAGGCGACCTCTCTTACAATTGAGGGGGACTGACTAGACTTAGATTAGTGGTAAGTACCAAGTCTGAGCAAGGTCTGCGAGATTATGAGTTCGGAAATAATACTGATTCAGTGCCCTGGAAGATGAAAAAAGGAAGCGATAATTGTATGAGAACCTATGAAATGAGGATACACTCCGTCACCTGCACAAAGTGTTTCTACGCGGAATATTCCCATGTAGGGTTTGTAGATTGTCTTCGCATTTAAAAGTTTATGACTCAAAAACAATAGTCAACTCTGGCATAACGTTGAAAAACGTTACTTCAGAAATATGCACACTGCTGGACTCATTGAACATAAATTTGGCAGCTTATGTTTATCTTTATAATCTTCTTCATTAGGCATAGTTGAATTAAACTGCACAAGATCCTTTGGTTGGACCTTCATACTTCAAATCAAATGTATAACAGATTAGTGATTAGCAGTTTCTCTGTAGTACCTTCTAAAGTTCATATTCTTCCTCAATCTACTAGATAGTAAACCCATGACTCTCTGGAGTGCTTTTCTCAGTCTTTCAAGAATTTCTTATGGAAGAACAATAAAGGTAGTATTTATACTTGAATTTGATAATTAATTCTTGAACAATACGTCGTTTTATTTTACTCTTGTAGTGTTTTAAACGCAGACTGAAAATGATCTGTAATGCATATTCTGTCATCAGATTTATCTACTTATGGCATGATTAACAAGAACTTTGTCATAAAATGTCATTAAAATAAAATGAGATTAAGTTCCTTTCTCCTCTACAAATCAAGTATTCATCATTAGGCTAGAGGTGTGCAGTAAACTGGAAAAAATTTGGACTATCTAAATAACATAAATTGAAAGGTGTTCTCTTAACATCATGAAATTTATATGGGTAAATTCCGCCATTGACTGTAGAATCGTGTGCTAGCAAGGTCAATTATTTAGTCATAGTTTTACTGAATGATGATCATTTTGATTATTTGATCCAAGATCTTTTTATGTGCGCTCCACATATTTGAAGTATATTTAATAAATAAGTGTAAGTGAAGTCTACTTGATTAGACCGGTGAAGATAGAAATAATATCTTGGGACCTATGGAAGCAAACCCAGACAAACCAAAACAAAAACCTGTTGAAAGGGAAAAGTTCTGGAAAATAACAACTATTTGCATTTGAGTTTCTTTAGTGGCATGCTATTAACATATTCAGGAAAATAACTCTGGGTGCATAATCTCCCAAATAGGATTGAATTAAAGGCATGTAAGTACCAACTCCAAAACAAGTGTCACCAAATCATCTAACTAACTCTTGTTCCAAAGATTTGCTATAATGTAGACATCTGATTCCGGTACAGATGTCACCAAGTCTTCTTATGAACTCTTGTTCCAAAGGTTTGCTGCAATGACACTAAACATAGAACAATACTAATACAGATATCCCTAAACCAAGGGGGAGTCCGGTTCTTTGTGTGACTTTGCAAACAATGCTCATCATGGAGTAATAAGCTTAGTCACTCTCAACATGCTAACTTTATAGTTACAAGAGAGGAGTGATCTCTTGATTGCCTATAGCACAAGGTAGATTTCCAACAACCTATGAGGTCTTCTTGCACTCCTCTTGTCTAGTTGATCTGCAATCATTTTGCACTCTTTAAACTTAATCAAAAGATTTGCTTTAGCTCTTGACTTCTTGCTAGCAAAGTCAGTCATTTAATTAGGATTTAACTTGATGATGATCATTTTTATTCTTTGATCTAAGACTTTTTTATATGTGTTCCACATATTTGAAATATATTTAACAAATTTTTATAAGTGAAGTCTACAAGACTAGACATCATGAAGATATAAATAATATCTTGGGACTTATTGAACTAAATTGGAAACCCAAAAAAACCACAACAAAAACATGTCAAAAAAAAGAGTTTTAGAATATAACAACAAATATTTGCATTTGAGTTTCTTTAGTGGCATACAACTAACACACTCAATAGAATAAATCTAGATGTATAATCTTCCAAATGGATTCAAGTAAGCTTGCAAGTACTAGCATTGTATTGATCCAAGTCTAACCCAAGTGTCAACAAGTCTTTTCCCAAACTCTTGTTCCAAAGGTTTTCTATAATAACACTAAAACATAGAACAAAACTAATACAAATACAAATATTCCTCATCCTAAGGGGGGTCTAGTTCTTTGTGCAACTTGGTAAGCTTGGCTCACCATGTGGTAATACGTTTAGTCAATATCATCATGCTAACTTTGTACTTACAAGAGAGGAATGATTTCTTGATTCCCTAGAGCACAATAGAGCTTTCCAACAAACATTGATGTGAGGTCTTTTTGCCTTACACTTTTCAAGTTGATTGTGAACCAACTTTTCTTCTTTGAACTAAATCAAAAGATTCATTATAGCTTTACTTCTCAAACTCTTATACTCATAGCCTCTACCAATAAGCCTAGATCATGTAACATACCTTGGCCAAAAATCATCCTCCTATTCATGTGGTCTAAAGCACCACACAATTGTAGTGGAAGTATGCCTTGTATTTATAGTATTTTTCCTCACCTCATTCTACTATCCATACTAGAGGCATGTCATTTGGAGACCTTAGACCATAACACAAAATGAATTTGACTCCCAAACTCTCTCATCCTCTTAGTTTTAGAACTATGACCAATTGGTTTGCTTTTGGATCAAGGCACTGGTCTAGTCTTGGAACACTTTCTATGCTATGGACTAATGGTATCTCCTTGAATCAAGTCCAAAACTAGAACAAAGTTACTTGAGAACAATTCCCTTGACTACTCTCCTATCTCTTTTGCTCTCTTTAGTGGGTTTAGATGGCTTGATGTCACCTCAAGTAAACCTCTCATGCATGCTTGCTCTAGACTTTCTTGCATACATTTTGATCATTAATCTAACCTTAACCAAAGGCAACTTTGTACCGATTGAGTTGATATACAAAAATGCTCAACATAGGATAAAACTAAAAAGTAAATCAAAGAAGTCTAGTGATTGTATCTACAAGAGAAAAGATAAATTTCCATATATTTTTTAAGAAATTTTTTATTAAACCTCCTTGGATACATTTTTTCTAAGGCACTTTTTTCAAGTGACTCCAAGTACAAGATAACATCTAGAGCTTGATAACCTTGTTCATGATTGCTAGGATGATCCAAAGATCTAGAGGCCAAATGGGTTTGGAGCTAACCTATAGATTAAATATTGATTATGCTAAGTGCAAATCATAGGTTTTATCTAGCAAATCCACTGATTGGACTGCTACATGGTCTTACCCTTGCCATTTGTGAACAAAGACTAGCTAAGAATTGCATGGAGAACCAGGTCTATACAAAGTATCAAATCAATGAAGAGATCTCAAAATATTAGGAGGGAGTTTATCAGATTGCTTCCCTACTCTTACTACACTTGTCTTGAAAATAATCTCAATTGATTCTAGTTGTGGGTGGTACAAACTGTTTTTTATTGCAAAAATATACATAACTGGTTTAAAGTTTGAGTATCCACTATTAAGGAATTACTAAAGGGAATTACTAGTTTTGTATGCAAGTCTCTATCTTCTTCTTCAAAGGGTATTCCACTTACCTATCATCACTTCTAGCACTTGGAGTACTAACCTTTCAATCATTTACATTTTAAAACTCATTAAGCACATAATTAAGCATCAATGACATTGTTTGATCACTTTGAGAATCAAGTGGCACCTATCTTTTACCCAAATTTTCTAATTTCCCAATTATATCTTACAGTTTACATGGGTGATGGTTTCCTTGAAGCATTTGAGCATGAGTCCTAGCCTTGGATCCCATCTTGAATCCATCCTAAATTCTCCATTCTTCTTTTAAGATGTCTTTGGTGCAGTCATTGTAGAATCCTACTTAGCCTTATCACATCTTTGGAGGAGTTTGTTTCCATAATCTCTTTCTTGTTGCACTCTCTCCTCTCACTCAATTTCCCTTTGATCAATATCTTCCTCTTTGGTCTACACCTCCATGACCTCCTTGCTTTTGGTGATTTCATTGATTTGCCTTGCTATATGCTTGATATTAGACCTCCTCCACTTTGGTAAGTTTGGCATAGGAGATTTAATTGTATCTATAGTGGGTTTGATTTTTGCCTTTATTGCATGGAACAAGTCCCTTAGAGGAGAATTTGACAATTTATTGGTAGGAGTTAGTTGTCCTTGGCATCATGCATTCATATATCTAGTGTAAGCCATAAGGATTCAATTTTGGTGGCATGGGCTTTGAGCTCACTCAATCCTACCTCATGACTTGCTAGTATTGTAGAGCATTCAAGAATTACTTCAAAATTGCATTGTGCTTTTTTGATCCTTGCTATGTATACCAACTTCTTTTTTTCTTACATCTAAGCAGTCTTAGCCTTCCTTTGCTCTTGGATTTTGTTTTGTAGTTGAGCCTTACTCAACAATTTAGGGTCCACCTTTAGGAATTCTTCTATTACTTGGTAAGTAGGGTGTATTATTCAACCCTCGCTTGGTGTTCTTGTATCTCTTCTTGAACCCAAGAGCCTACTTTTTAGTAGCAATGATTACTATGATTTGGATCAAGTCAAGTAGCATATTGATGTCTTCTTGTTCCTTCCTCACAAAGTGAATTATTTATTGAACCATTAACATTACAAACATATAATTGTTTTGCAATTGAGGTAGATTCTTGAAGTGAAAAGCTATTTTACATATAGATGTAAAATAAGATAATTTTTATTTATATGTATTAGTCAATTAGAGAACCCATGTGCTATCTCTTCCAATGTATGTAGTTCAATGCTTGAGAAGTCAAAAGCCAAGGGAAAAGAGAGATGGTGCATGCAAGGGTTAAGAACAAAGGGGTTGCAAGTGCAAGGAGTTTTCTTAGAAGTGAAGTGTAGGATGTGGTTCTCTGATTGGTTGATAAGTATAAATGTAAATTAGCTTAATTATTTCTAGACATAAACTAGCTTTGCCCATTCTTGATTGCAAAAATAGCAATTAAAGAATATGTGCATTCATTAGAGAGGTTCATATGATTGAATCTCCTCCTTTGGATGTTACATCTTCTACTGATCTGGTCAACTCCAAGTCATAGCTAAAAGTATCATCTATATTTAGTTTTAAAGATCTCACACAATCAAGTATGAGGTGAGATCTTTCTATTATTGATAGAACTACAAGGTAACATTTCCATAATTTGACATGTCTATCTCATTCCTTTATTTCTCTAACTATTGGCATATTATGATTCCTTTATGTTAGAGAAAAGTGCATATCTAAGCATATTCATTGGATTTACTATTATTGTGTGTAAGATTCCTAATGGTATTGTGTAGTAACCTACCTCAATTGACTACCCAATGCCTAATAAAGCATCCATAGTGACTCTACCATAGACTTTACTAATTCTTTGAGGATAGTATGGGTAAAAAATTAGAAGGAGAAACTCAAACATCCACTTTACTAAGCAATTTTTGATGGATTCAAAGCAGTACCCCTCTTGAGTATCATAACTGAAATCTCTAAACATTCTATACATGGCAGCGTCCAAATCCTCTCCTCTAGGTGCTTAACACTTCCTTGTATCCCATAGTTGGTAAGTTGTGAGAATCATTGAAAGGTTCTAATCTTGGTGATGGCTTTAGATGGTTAGATCTATCACAAATATGATTTGGTTAGTCACTAACTCTAACACCATAGGCTTGGTTCTAAAGCTCCATGATAATTTTAGGAGCTGCTTGCAACCAATGAATGCAAGATCAATCTACAACTCTTCCTTCCATGCTGCCATGGTCAATAGCACCAATGAAATGTACTTCAAGGTAACCTTTTGAGTAGTTTGGGGTTTGGCCATTGGTCCTTTGTAAGTTCTTGCAAACACTTCTTCCAAAAAACCCTCCATAATCACTCACTCCTTTCCAATTTTTCAAGCTCTCAATTTCCTCTCTAAATGCTGAAATAGAAAGGCTTTCATCACTCTTCATTGTCCTACTTCTCACTCAATGATGGTCAATTGTTTGAACTCTCAATTTTGTTACTAGATAGCTCAATGGTAAAAGCTTTTATCACTCACTTAATTTCCTTCTTCTCACTTTCTTGTAGTCTATTGTTTGGGCTCTCAATTTCCTCTCTATATGCTCAAATAAAAAGATTCTATTACTCCTCAAAGTCATATTTCTCACTTGGTGATAGTTGATTGTTCTCTTGATTGAGCTCTTGATTTCCTTTTTAAATGCTCAAATAAAAAATTCTTTATCACTCCCAAAATCCTACTTCTCAATTAGTAAAAACTGTTTGTTTAAGAAGAAGAAGAAGAAGAAGCTTTTGTCACTCCTTAAAGTACTACTTCTCACTCAATGAAAGTCAATTGTTTTAACTCTCTTTCCTTCTCTAGAAAAGCTTAGAAAAGCTTCCATCATTTCTCAAAGTCCCACTTCTCACTCAATGATAATTGATGATTGAAGCTCTCAATTTCCTCTCTAAATACTCAAATTGAATAAATTCTACCACTCCTAAACTCCTCCTTTATTCTCTATGACAATTGATTGTTTTTGAGCTCTCAATTTTCTCTCTAAATGTTCAAATGGAAAAGCTTTTGTTATTCCCAAAATCCCAATTTTTCATTTGGTGAATACTTAACCCCTAAATTGCTTGGATTTGCTATTTCATGGTGATTTGCAAGGGCTACTCATGCAAGTTTGGCTTAGTCCTTGGTTCCTTACTCATTGAAAAATTTGGTTGTCACATTAATGGTTATGTCAAGCTTGCTTGTTCCACAAGCCATTTATTTTTCCCCTCTAAAGAGCCTCATTCAATTGTAATCCCTCTTTATGATGTCCAAATTTTACCCACTTGTAGGGTCTACCACCAATTGTGCATTGATCTACGTATGGAATCCAAGAGCCCAAATATTGTAATTTAACTTTGTAACTTATACTTGTAGCTAATTTGGGAGTCACTCCAACTATGTAAAAAATTTGGTTGTAATTTTGGCAAAATTTGGCTATCATGCTATTATAAAGATGCACCCATGCCTTGTAGTCAATTTTTACTTTATGGTTAAGATTTTTCTCATGATTTAATTCTTCCTTAATGATACAATATGTGTAAAAGACCAAGGAAAGAAATAAGAGAATGGAAGATCACATTGGAATTCTCAAATGAGTGAAATTCTGAGTACCTAGCCTAAGCTTGGGCTTTCGTATTTATATGCAACCTAGGTCCAAGGTTCTTAAGAAGCTTCCAAGGAAAGTTCTTTCTAGAAGTTGCCTTATTTGGATTCCAAGATAAGCTAGTCATTTACTTAGCATACAAGCTAAGCTAGCCATCAATTTGGCATATAAGTTACTCAACAACTTGGTATATAATTAACTCAACCATAAGAAATTTCCTAAGAGCATCATACTAAGAAGCTTCTTAGATGTTTGTAAAACATTCTTAAGTTTCCTAGCTAAATGCTAATTTTACCATCTATTAGTTATATTTAGCTTTTGCTAACTCCATATTTTTACATATTCTCCCACTACTAGTTGATGATTTCTTTGTTGCCATGAATTTTTTAAACTCTTGTGTGGCTATTTGATCATTTTGGAGATGAAGAAGAGGTTCATATGTGGTCTTGTGAAGGAGATAGCCTTTTTAGAGGACCTTATACTTGATTTGACATTGGTGGCCACATTGGATGTCTTGCCATGCAGGAATATGGTCAAATTTGTATTCTTCGTGATTGTTGATAAGCATTGAAGGAAGTGTGTGTTGGACATGAGTAGAAAAGGAAGATGTGCTAGAAAAAATTAGTTTTAACTTGAAAATATAGTAGATAAGATGGATCCTCATATGACTAGGAAGTGCAAGTTTGTATGCAACAATAGAAATAATCAAATGGACCTATCCAATTGGTAACAAGTTTACAAACTTGGATGTCAAGAGGAAGAGAGAGGTTTTGTAACAATCTAGAGTTTACCAATGAGTTATTCAAGACTAACAAAGTAGCAAGTAGGCCAAATTAGTCACGAATTATAAGAATAATCTAGAAGCATCTAGGAAGCTACTTGATACCTTCCAAGTATTGGCTAATGTGCATACCAAGTGGTGACTTCTAAGAGGGGAAGCTTCTCAATTAGCTTAGCTTTCATGCCAAGTAGGTGGTTTCTAGAAGGAAGCTTCTTGAGAAGCTTCCCACCTAGCTTAGATTGCATGCCAAGTAGGTAGCTTCTAGAGGGAAGCTTCATGAGAAGCTTCTCAAGAACTTTGCGTGTTCTCTATAAATATCAAAACCCAAGCTCATGCTAGATATTTTGAGTTTCCCTCATTCAAGAGTCCCAATGTGATATTTCATTCTAATCTTCCATTCTCCTATTTCTGTCCTTGGTCTTTTACATTGGTGTGTCACATCATTTGTAGTGTCGCATCTAGATTGCTCAAACATTGGAGTTGCAGTGATAGTAGTTAGAGGTATTTTAGTAGTCACTCATGGACTACTTTCCAACGGTCAGATTTTGTGTTTGGGGTACTGACTTCATAGTCGGGCCCATTGTCACTTTGCACCGTTTGCACCGTTGGGTGTGTTGTTAGGGTTCCAAACCTAGCTCAAGTCTAGGGTATAGCTTCAAAGTGCAACTCCAGAGAGCTCACTTCTTTGATGTTGAGCCTTCAAGTTCTTGGCTATGGTGGACAAAGGCCGGTGAACATCACCTGGATTCTTTTAGCTAGAGTGTGTGTGGCTTGACTATAGTCACTGCACAATTGTTGGCAGTTTATAGAGTGATAGATCAAGTATTCATCTAAATTGAGTTGATTCGAGTGGTGTAAAAAAACTAATTACATCACAAAAGTGAGGTCCGAGGGAAATCAAGTGTAGGAACTATGAGTGTAGGTGGTATCTCTAAGCTCGGTGGATCATTGGTAGCTCAATCAAAGTTTAGGTTTTCCCTAGTGTGCAGAAGCTTGTTCATTTTGCAGATTTGGCAATGAGGTAGACGGTGTACGGAAGCGATGGCCAATTTTTGAGCAAAGAGAAGCAATTTTTGAGCAGTGGTTGTGATTTTGAGCTTGGGAGGTGAAAGTAAGAGCAATTTGGTGCGAATTGGGTTCAAAAAGTGAAATTGAAGGTGGAGTTGGGTACCTACCACTATGATTTACAATTTTGAGAAACCCATTTTTTCAATTTGGCTCGAGAGAAGAGTTAGCGGAAGATTTGGTGGTATGCCAACTTTAGGGTTTATGTCAGAGTTTTGCTGGAGTTTATGTTAGATTTAGGCCAAATTTAGAGAGGATTCAAAATGGCAAGAAGAAAAGCATCATTTGGGTGTTTAGAGGCTTCAAGGCATAAGGCTGTGGGCTAGAGAGGCTATGGAGGCCTAGAAGGGCTAGCAAGCCAAATTGCTAGCATGAGGCTAGCAAGTTTAGAGTGGATCTTGGTCATTGTTTGGCAAAATCTACCCATCTTGCTAGATTGTGCACAATAGTATTTGACTCCTAGATCTTTGGTTCTTTGACTGGTGCCTTAGCCAATTGGTCCACCATCATTTGTTGTCTTAGTGATTGTTCCATTATTATCTATACATCTGTAGCTTTGGCTAGGAAAGGTAGTATGATCCCATTCTTGGTGATCCTGGTAGCTTAGGATGTAGATAGGAACTCCTATTATATCAAATACCAAATGGTGGTAGAGCTAGTCCATTGTTGATTAATGAGATGGAGGGTTTTTGCTTAGCTTTCTTGTGATTGGACCTCCTCCATTCTATGCTTCCTATTTGTGCACCTTGTTTGTGTGAGGTGCACTGAATTTAGAGCGTTGGTGCTATGGTGTGCTCTCCATGGTGAGGTTGGAGTGATGACTAGTCAAGCTACCTTTGTTTCTCTTCGGTGAGGCAAGAAGTGATGACCTGTAGACCGTGAGAGTGCGTTTTGTGATGGTAGGTTACAAGTTACCCTTTCCCCTAGTGTAGTTGTCTCAGTTAGAGTTACATTAGTGGGTAGTATTCCATTGGTATTGGCACTTGGTGGTATTGGTTCTTGGTGGAGTACTTGTGGTTGTGGTTGCAATTTGTGGTTATTTTGTAACGCCGGAGTTCTTTTGGGATTCCAGAGGAGAAAGACATGTAGTAAGTAGTGGGTTACTCCGAGTGGCACTTGATATCAGCCTATATTTGAAGTCCCAATGATGGAGGAGATTGAATCTGAATTGGAGTTTGACATAGGAGCTGATTTAGTTAAGAGTGCACTTGGCATGTAGGCACTGTTGTTTTGGGATATGGACGAGATTTATGGGGCTTCAAAAGGCCCTAGGCTTTACTCTGGTATAGAAGATGACTTCATCTAGGAGTTCAATAGTTGGTGTGATCTACAGCAGATGCAGAACCCAACTTTGTTCACACCTTTCATGGCATGGAAGGGATTATTTCAGCACTTGGAGGGTATGCCGATGGACTGTGAGCCGGCATGTCTCTCACTCAGGATGAACCTCTGATGGCTATTATGGTAGCACACCATGGACTTAGAAGGCAAGGAACCCCAACTCCATCATACTCTTCCAAGGCTAACACTCCAAGACTCAAGACATTGTTCACTAGAGAACTCAATGAGAGAGAGATAGTTGCAAATGAAAGGATGATGAGTACCTTCTCACCCTTTGTTTATATACTTGTGAAATAGTTACCTACCAAAGTTACTAATTACCGTAGTAACTCAAGTTACTAGACTAAAAGTCAAGTAAAGTCAAAAAGTAGAAAGGAATATCCATTCATATAGGCATATTCCTCTAAGCATGTGGTCTTATCTTGACCCAACCACTAAGTCAAGGATTCCTTCACATGGGCTATCCTTGGACTATAGAAGAATCCAAAACAAAAAGGCTTGCGGGCCCAAGAGTTCTCAACTCTTTCCTCAAAGCCAAACACCTAGGAATAATACCAAGTCAACACACTAGAATCCAAAATAGTGGTGCTCATCTTTTCCAAATCCTCTTAAGTAAGGTCCCCACTATTTTAGCTATGACTAACTTTAGCTAACCATGACTAAATAATATCCATCTCTTTATCTCTATATAAATAATATCTCTTAAGTACTTGTAATACCAAGCTAAATATCACAATACCACACACATGCACAAATGGGTGTTACATTTACCCCCGGACTAAGTTTTCACTTTGTCCTCAAAGTGAAGGTCTCTCTACCTTCTATGGTACATCTTCAACTTATCATGGTTAATCCTATCAAAGTGTCTTCCTCCCAACTCCTTGAGATCATAGGTGTAATTTTCCTACACTTTCTCCACTATGAAAGGTCCAAAGTACTTAGGCAAAAACTTCTTTTGCACTCTCTTGAATCAAATGGAATCAAACAACATTACCCAATCACCTTCTTTTTGCCTTGCCTCTTGTCATAACTCTCCTTTTGTTTCCTTTGGGCTTGCTCTACTCGAACCATAGCAACTTCTCTTGCCTCTTCCAACTCCATGAGTTGATCCTTCCTTGACTTCTCTACATCACCTCCTTGTGCTTTCTTCAATCTCCTATGAATGCTTTGGAAGGTAGGAAGATCAAAGTGAATAGGTAAGGTGGACTCAATACCATACACCAATTGAAATGGAGAATATCTGGTAGAAGTCTTCATGGTTGTCCTATACTCCCACAAAACTGCATGAATCCTCTTGTCCCAATGATGTTTAGCTCCCTCCATTTCTGCATCTTTGGCCAACATCATGCACAAGGTCTGATTAATTCTCTCTGCCAAGCCATTGGAATTTGGCTTATAGGACGTAGTTACTCTATGTGTGGTAGAGAAATGTCGTAGCATGGCTGTAGTAATGCTTCTTGTAAACTCTCTTCCTCTATCAGAAACCAACTCCAAAGGGCATCCAAACCTAGTGATAATGCGTTCATAAAGAGATCTACCCACTTCATCTTCATTCTTGTCCCTCAATGGTCTAGCCTCAACCACTTGGTAAGGTTATCAGTAACTACCACAATGTACCGATTGTTCCTTGGAGTTCTATTGAGAGGACCTACAAAATCAATTCCCCACTTCTCAAAAGGATGTAGCAATGGAATTGATCTAAGTGGTGGAGTGAATGTAGACTTTCTAGCAAAAGCTTGACAAACATGACAAGTTTTGCAATAATCAAGACAATCCTTGAAAATCCCTCTCCAATAGTAACCTGCATCTAGAATCTTGAAAGCAGTCACCTTTCCTGCAAAGTGTCTTCCACATACTAAACCTTCATGAAACTCCTTTATGAGTAGGATAAACTCTTTCTTACTCACTGCTCTTTGAAGTAGACCATCTGCTCCTTGGTGAAAAAGAATATCCTCCACTATTGTGTAAGGTCTAGATCTTGCTGCAAGGGCCTTCCTCTCCCTAGCATGCATCCCTTCTGGATAGTTACCTCTTGTTACAAAATCCACAATCTCCTTGTACTCCATTGGAACCTCTTGAGTGATTGAGATTGTCATGAGCTCCTCATCCAAGAAGGAATCATCCACTAGCTCATCTCCATCATGATCATAGGCTCTAGATATCAAATCAACATTTGCATGTTTCTTTCCTGGCCTATCCTCAATGGTGTAGTCATACTCAGACAAGAGTATCATCCACCTTGCTAGTCTCCTTCAACATTAGGCTTGTTGAAGATGTACTTCAAAGCCTTGTGATCCGTGAAAATGGTGGCTTTCCCTCCAATCAAGTAGTGTCTAAACTTCTTGAGATCAAAGATCAATGCCAACCCTTCTCTCTCCATGACAGAGTAGTTCTTCTCTGCTGAAACCATCTGCCTACTAGCATAAGCTATTGGATGATCATGCCCATCTTGGTCTAATTGACTAAGAGTGCATCCTATAGCTACATTAGAAGCATCAGTGTAGAGGATGAAAGGCTTATTCCAATCAGGTTTAGTAAGAATTGGAGCTACAACAAGGGATTGCTTGAGCTCCTCAAAAGCTTTGAGAGCCTCCTTGTCTTCAAAAATCACCATGTAATCTACACCCTTCTTCATGTAGATGGTCAATGCATAAGCCTTGTTGGAAAATGAGAAGATGAACCTCCTATAGTACCCAACCATCCCCAAGAATTGGCATAACTTTGTCAAGCTTGAAGGGAATGGAAGGTCTGAGATTTTCCTCACCTTCTCAAGATCAACTGCTATTCCATCCTTGGAGATGATGTGCCCCAAAAGTAGACCTTCTTCACATCCAAAGATGCACTTCTTTGGGTTGAGCAATGCATTTGCCTCATCCAAGCATTGCAAGACTTTGATTAGGTGCTCAAAGTGCTCCTCCTTGCTCCCATAGACACAAAATTCATCAATGAAGTCTCACAAATTTCCCAATGAAAGGTTCAAATACCTTGTTCATGAACCGTTGGAATGTGATTGGAGCATTGCAAAGCCCAAAAGACATGACCTTGAAATCATAAGTTCCCCAAGGTGTGGTGAATGTGGTGAGTTGGTGATGCTCTGGTGCAATCTTGATTTGGTTATATCCACTATAACTATCTCCAAAACTGTACCTCTCATGACCTGCAACCTCCTCCAAGATCTCATCAATGAATGGCAATGCGTAGTAGTCCTTCTTGGTAACAACATTGAGCTTCTTGTAATCCACACATACCCAAAGCTTGCCATTCTTTTTCTTCACAATGACAATTGGAGACACCCATTATGAATTCTTCACCTCAAAGATAAATCCAGCCTCCTTGAGCTTATCAATCTCCTCCTTCACAACTTAAGATATTGGTGGGCTAATGCGATGTTGCTTTTGGCAGATTGGTCTTGCATGTGACTCCACCTCTATCTTGTACTCCTCCAAGGTGACTTCCTTCAAATCCTTGTAACTAAAAGCAAACACATGGATGAACTTCCGGAAAATCTCCTCAAATCTCACCTTCTCCTCCTTGGTGACATTTGGGCCATACTTGAGTGTAGCTAACCTTCTCTCTACCTCCTCAAGTGTCAATGGTGATTTTTCTGGGTCCTTCAAAACCTCTGGCTTAGGTGCAAAATCCATAGCACACAAGGGATACACATCTGAATCAAATTCAGATTCATCCTCCTCCGTGGAAGTCTCCTCTTCCATGCTTGTGTCCACACTTGAAGCTCCTTCTTCAGAATCTGATTCCCAATAATCAGAAGATGTTGTATTTGAATGTGAAGTGTTGGTGGTGTTAGTCACAAGGACTGTGACTCTATGGTTTGATGGCCCAATCCTCAAGTACCCTTTGTGCCATCGATCAGTTGTGCATGCTGCTCTTAACCATGGCCTCCCAAGAAGTAAATCATAGCTTGAATCCTTCAAGACTTGAAAAGTCATGAGATTTTGAACTCCCATAATTGAAACTACCACTTTATCTATCACCTCTACTGGTTAAACTTGTTGCTTTTTTGCCATGCTCACCACAAATGTTGAAGGTCTTGAGGGTATCATACCCAACTTCTTCATCAAACCTTTTGGACATGGCATTCACTGCTGATCCTCCATCAACCAATGCATCCTTGATGTTGTGACTATTCATTCTCACATCAATCTTTGAGGCATATTCACAAGCCTCTCATGGTGCTAGCTTGGCATCCACCACTCCCATTGATACTAGAGCTTTTGCCTTCTTCTTCCTCTTGCTCCTTGTAGAACTCAAACCACCTCTAAGCTCTTTTCTCAAGGTAGGGTTCAAAGCAATCAATTGGCCCACTATGATGTTAGCCTTGTGACTACCAACATCCTCCAACACATTGTAGCTCCATTGTTGCTTTGAAATCAAGAAATCCTCCATCCCCAACTTCTTCCTTGGAGTCTTTGTTGTTGATGATGTTGAGGTGAGAGTGATCCTTGTAGACATAGGAGTATCCTTACTTGGAGTAAATCCTTGAGAAGAGTGAACATCCTCTACAAAACGAGCTCTCTTCTTCTCTTGTGCCAAAATCTCCAAATTAAGACTCTTGGAGTTTGAGCACTCTCCCTTCTCATACTTGATCTCAACCACATCTATGGATACTATCCCCTTACCTTTATTTGGATTAGGAGCCACTTGGGTTTCACTACCACCGTCTTTCCCTCTATTGGCTCTCTCATAACCCCTTCCTCCATGGTAAGCGGAATTTGGGCAATTCTTTTGGATATGGCCTCTTCCTCCACAACCAAAACAATTTCTATCATTGAAATTGTTGGCTGGTTGGCCTCCTCCTAGGCCCTCTCCCTACATTCTGATCCACCTTTCTCTTCTCCCATAGTTGCACCACATTGATCTTGGGATCCGCAAGTTGTTCCGTGATGGTTTGAAGTGGATCCTTTGGTGGAGGTGCAAGAATTGGAGCAACTACTACTTGTGGTGCAACCCTTGTCACCAAATTATCAGAATTTCCACCATACTTGTAGCCTTGAGGAGGATGCACAACCTCCTTCACCACCAAATCACTCTCATCCCCTTCCAAACTCTCCTCCATACAAATTGCAATCTTGATAGCTTCAACCTTGGAAGAAGGTTTCTCATATCTCACCTTGCTTCTAATTTGTGGTCTCAACCCTCCCACAAAATTCTGGTGAGCATGGCCCATATGCCAATCATTGTAGTCTCCACATCATCCACACCCTTCCTCAACACTATGCAAAATCTGGACTCTAACTTTTCCACTCTTTCCACATAGACTCTCACTTTCTCTCCATCTCCTTGCTTGAGAAATGTAACCTCACTCATCAATCTCTCATAACTCTTATCAGGAAGAAAGTTCTCAATGAGTGCTAAAGTCAAAGTCTCCCAAGACTCCTCTTCCCCATCTCTCCTCTCTCTCTTTTGGTATTCCGACTCATACCATGTAAGTGCTGCATCCTCAAAGAAATCTGGTAATAATGAGGCCTACTCATTCTTCCTCCTCTCATTTTGTCCTATGCAAGCTCTCTTGAAGTCTCTCACAAAAGCCTCCACATCTTCTCCATCCTTGCCAAAGAAAACCGGAAGTTTCCCCATCTTAACTCCTCACTATCTTTCTTTTCTCTCAATTCTTTTTTCTTTTTCTTTTTTCTTTTCTCTCACTCTATTACTAATAGAGTATATACATGACTACCGCCATTTGAGAGTAATCCACTCTAGGGAACACAAAAGGTTTAGGTTGCTCCAAGATTCCTATAGCAACATCAAATCCTAGAGTGCATATTAATCGAACCTTCATGGATATTTTATCCATAAGTTGAAAGATTATCTCCATCACTAATCTTGAGAACTAGCTGATGAAGGTGTTAGTATTTCTATAGTTGTACTAAGACTCTCTCCAAGATCCTTCACCAAAATTGATTTTACTCCACTACACTCATGTCCTTTTGGAAGTCCTTCAACTCCACAAACCTCACACAACTCCTTGGTCTTAGATCTTCTCCCTCCCAATCTTGGTGAAGAAGGTCCAACATGCAAACCCAAGTCAAGTAAACCTCTCCTTTCTCTCAATCTCTTGCTCTCAAAGGTCAATGGACATGAACTTGCCTTATGTCCATTCTCTCCACATAGAAAGCACTGAGACTCACTCTTTCCTCGAAGTGGTGTAGGTTTTTGGATCCTCTCAACACTCTCTTCAAATTCTATTGTAAACTCTCTTTTCCTCAAATCCACTCCCTACAATCACCTCAAACCCTTGGGGAACCTTGCATAATCTCAATTTCCACTCTTGATGACCCTCCATGTTCCCAAGATGAATCTAAACACTCAAACATGCTTTTTGTTGCTCTCAAACACCTCATGCATGAGATCTCCACTCTGCAGAATTGATCCTTCCTCACAATGTCACTCAAATCTCCCAACCAGTATGTGACAATCCTCTGAATTTTTTCACACTTGATCACAACTCTAAAGGCGTCCCTTCCTGCAAAATTGCAAATCTTTTCATTAAGCCATTTGGCCTAGACACCTTTCTATTCAGCACACATATTTCAAATTTGGTCTAAAAACCACCCGCCTCACTTCAAAACCTGCACAAGAACGATCTCTCTCTAATTTTTGTGGCAGCAGGTAGGATAAAATGCACTTAATTTTCTTGGAAATTTTTAGAACAATTCACTAAAAATTGAAGAAATGGTAGACTCTGTACAATTTTCCAAAGAGCATGCAGTTGCGGGAGCACTTTACCCTATCAAATTTCAAAAATTCTAGCCCAGTGCACATAGTAGCTCTCACAAAAATTTCAAGTGTGCTAACTGAAATATAACCTAAGCTATCATGTGTAGAAATTTCAAGTCCAGATCTCAAACTTGAGATTTTGCCCAAAATCACCTTAATCCCCAAAATCTACAATCCACCTCACACAATCTCTCCAGTTCCTCTCATGTGTATAAGATGTACAAAATCACCTCAAAGACATCATAATGAACTATAGGGTATACAAATGGATCTTGGTTCTCTAACATAAGTTCAACCCTCTACTCTCCTAATGTTCTCTCCAAGTGAGCTCTCATAGCCTCCTTCTGCCTAATGTAGAATTCAACGCGAAACATTATCTTGCCTTCTAGAGAGGTCCCGGCAACGGAACCAAAAATGTGAGCCGGCCTATCTCTCACTCACGATGAACCTCTGATGGCTATTATGGTAGCGCACCATGGACTAAGAAGGCAAGGAACCCCAACTCCATCATACTCCTCCAAGGCTAACACTCCAAGACTCAAGACATTGCTCACTAGATAACTCAATGAGAGAGAGATAGTTGCAAATGAAAGGATGATGAGTACCTCCTCACCCTTTGTTTATATACTTGTGAAATAGTTACATACCAAAGTTACTAATTATTGTAGTAACTCAAGTTACTAGACTAAAAGTCAAGTAAAGTCAAAAAGTAGAAAGGAATATCCATTCATATAGGCATATTCCTCTAAGCATGTGGTCTTATCTTGACCCAACCACTAAGTCAAGGATTCCCTCACATGGACTATCCTTGGACTATAGAAGAATCCAAAACAAAAAGGCTTGCGGGCCCAAGAGTTCTCAACTCTTTCCTCAAAGCCAAACACCTAGGAATAATACCAAGTCAACACACTAGAATCCAAAATAGTGGTGCTCATCTTTTCCAAATCCTCTTAAGTAAGGTCCCCACTATTTTAGCTATGACTAGCTTTAGCTAATCATGACTAATGTAGAACCATCCTTTATCTCTATATAAATAATATCTCTCAAGTACTTGTAATACCAAGCTAAATATCACAATACCACATACCTGCACAAATGAGTGTTACAAGACAAACCTCTTACCTAGAGAGGTTCTACAATGTGCTTATGATGAGATTTAACAACTAGACCACATCATTGTTCATGACATCTTGGATGTTGGGTGTCAGTCTTAGACGGTGGTAGTGGTTGATAGGTCACCTATGGCAGTGGTGAACCTAGTTGGATAGCTTAGAGCCACTTTTCCCACACTTATGAGTTTCCCATGCTCTCATGCTTTTTGAGAGGGAGGTCATGGACTGGTTTGGGACTCATAGTTACAGTAGTTGGAGGAGCCCAACACCAATGAGAGAGAGCGGGTGATGGGTTTTTGCACCAATATTAGTGCTATTCCAACAATGTCAGAGGCATCTAAGCGTCAAGTGTTAGGTCAGGCTATGGGCCTGAACTATTTGACCTAGATTGTGAGCCTTGGCTTCACAAAGTAGCGTAAGATGCACTTGATAGGCATCACCACTCAAACACTTGTGAGCCTTGTGCATATTGAGATGATTCAGTCACATGTTGGGGGTGATGGGCTGAGTGGACAAGGTATTCTTGGGACACAACTAGTGGCTACAGGGAGAGTAGTCTACTTGGAGTCCATCTAGGTGAGCATGGTCTACTTGGATTACACCCTTGGTCTACTTGGGATGCAGCTAGAGAATGTATGGAGCTTGTAGCCAAATCGGAAAGAAATTTTCACACTAAGGTTATGATCTCTAGTGGTTGGGAGCATGACTACCAAGGGTCCATTGTAGCAGCCAGTTAGTATGTCTTTCAATCCTATGACAATTACAAAGGATACTTGGGAGCTAGATCTTGGACCCAAGCGTACAAGAGAGGAAAGACAGAAACTTTGGAGGTTCTTGAGGAGCTACATCAGTTGTTTGCTTTCAATATGAAGGATTTGGGTGCTCTAAAAGGACCAAGTATTTGGATTGAGCTGATTAGTGATACATCAGTTTTTTTTTGTCCTTATCAATATAGTGATATGGAGAGGACATTGATTCAGAGCCAGGTCGTGACCTTTTTGAGGCTAGTTTGGTAGAGATTTCACATGGAGAGTATGCATCAACAACAATGATGCCAACCAAGAAGGATATCCATAGCAACTACAAAAATAGGCAGATGTGTAGAGATTACCATCTTATCAACCAATAGACTAGGGCTGATTGGTATGCCATGCCTACACTAAAAGAGATCTTTGATGCAATCAGGCATGCAAAGGTCTTTAGTACTTTAAATCTTCAAGCAAGATATCACCAATTGCCAATCAGAGAGGAAGATAAGTCCAAGACAACATTTTGGGCTATTGATCCTCACGGCAAGGATGTGTTATATCAATAGAGATTCTACCATTTGGGTTAAAGAATGCTCTTGTTGAGTTTCAGAGGGTCAAGGATAGGATCCTAGTTGGATTAGATTTTGCTTGGTGTTATATTGATGATATTTTGGTCTATAGCACTATTCTAGAGGAGCATGAGAGACATTTGTTGGAGGTGTTTGAGAGGTTGAGATCTCATGGACTCAAATTACATCTTGGGAAGTGTAGGTTCTTCCACAAGCAAGTTGAGTATTTGGATCACACTATCTTCTCAAAGGACTTGGTGTTCAATAGACCAAGGTGGAAGCTATTGCATGTATTCCTTAGCCTACGGATGTGAGCAAAGTGGAAGCATTCCTTGGGTTGGCAAACTTCTTTCACTTTTATGTTAGAGGATTATGTGCCATTGCCAAGGCCTTGACAAAGCTGACCAAGCTTACACATGAGTGGTGTTGGGGAGATGAGTAGGAGAGAGCTTTTGTAGAGCTCAAGGAGAGGTTAACATCTGTTCTTATTTTGAGGAGACCAATTAGAGGATGACCATTTCAATTTCACATTGATTGGAGTATGTTGGGGCTTGGAGCAGTGCTTACCCAACATGATGATGCGAGGAAGGAGCTTATGGTGGCCTATGCTAGTTGCTCCAACCATTCAATGGAGGCAAAGTATAGTTCATATGAAGGAGAGTGCTTAGTAGTAGTTTGGACAGTAACACAATTTTGATGTTACGTATTTGGTAACCTTTTTACTCTCATCATTGACCATCAGCCATTGAAGTGGTTGAAGGAGTCCGACAAGCTTTCTAGGAAGCTTGCACAATGAGATTTGATTATAAAGGAGTATGATTTCATAGTTATTCACCGACCTAGAGTGGTGAACCATGATGCAGATGGATTGAGTAGGAACCCATGTCCCAGCTTGCAAGATCAGACCAGAGCACATTGGCATGGTGAGACAGATGAGGAGATGGTATTAGGTTGGCATGTATCTGCCTTTCTCTTATATTTTTGGATGCTTTGGTGGTATCTCTTAGCGTATACAAGAGGAGTTATTGAGATCATAGATCTAGAGAGTGGAGATAGTCGCATAGTTCAACAAGACATTCATGATGATGTCTTAATGATGGACTATCTTCACACTAGTGTTGTGGATGGGACAATTGGGACCAAAGATAGAGATCATGTTCTTCAACAAGCCAGGCAGTCTAGATTGGAAGGAAAACATATTCTTTGTGTATGAGAGGATGGAAGAGTGAGAGAAGTACCACTTTCATCTCAAAGACTACAATTGGGCTCATGAGGAGCTAGGACATTTTGGAGTAAAGCATACATATAGCTTACTACAAAGTCATTATTGGTGGTATGGTATGCAAACCAATGTACAACAATTTGTTGCCAGATGTATGGTTTGTGACCGAGTTAGAGCATCATTAATCCTCCTATGCCATAGTTGCACCCAATACCTATCATGGGATTGGATTAATGCTAGAGTTTGGACTTTGCTAGACCTTTCCCATGGACTATGAGACATCATCGATATGTTCTGGTGATGGAGCACTTCTCAAGTGGATTGAGTGGTGGCACTTCCTTACAAGTCCATTGACGGGACGGCCTATTTGTTCCTAGATTGGGTTCTTAGTTATTTTGGTGGACCAATTGAGGTTTTGACAGATCATGTTACAAAGTTCTTAAAAGAGTTTCAGGTCTTGTGAGACAAGGCTTTGATTGATCATCATACTACCTCTCGAGATCACCCTAAGGCAGATGGCTTAGCAAAGAGAGTGGTTCAAACAATGAAGAGAGGATTGCAAAAAGTATGGTTTGTAGAGAGGCCACTTGGGAGATTAGGATCTCTAGTTACCTTGGTTGGCCATGGGCTATCAATTTAGCCAGCAAGCCTCCTTAGTATTCTTCTCTCCTTACTTCCTACTCTATGGACAAGATCCAAATTTACCTGCAGCCATTTGTTGAGATGCTACTGTAGTCTTGGACTTGGATGATCCAGATGTATGAGTGAGCACATGTTCTCAATGGGCAGAGATCTTTTGGAGAGTGATGCCAATAGCCTTTGAGAACTTGGTGATTGCTCAGCATAGGGATACCTTACGTTATGCTACTATTTGAGGTGGAGTGCATAGACCCTTGATCCATTGATTTCATCCAAGTGACTATATATATCTACAATAGATAGCACCGACAACACTTGATGTTTAGACAAGCCACACTATCTTGAGAGTGCATAAGGTTTTGCCAACTAGAGTCCTTGTGTTGGAAGGACGTGATGGTGTTGTATGGAAGGATCATGTGTGCCATGCCACCTCCCAAATATTGATGGCACTATGGACCCAACATTGGCACTTGTACAGGCAAGCTTGAGGTGTATGTTATGTGGCTCTATTGGTGGAGCTACTACTATGTTAGTGTGTGATAGTTGTTCAAGAAGATGGCATATGGCATGTATGACTCCTCTACTCATGGTGGTTCCTTAGGGACAGTGATTATGTCCTAAATGTACTTGACCTATAGCTAGTTCATCCTTTATATGGTATAGATTACATACATATGACTAACAATAGGGCTAGATAGCACCCGGACTCCTGATCTTTTCCCATCATAAGGTATACCATATACTTGGGATAGATGGCTATCTGGAGTTAGAGGGACCTAACCGCCAGCTAGGGATGCAATTGTGGCACTTTAGAGTCTATGTATAACTCATGTGTAAGTTATGTGTCTATAGTGTATGATGTTGATAGTGATGTATGTTGTGTAGTGATGTATATACACACAATAGGTATTAGAGTAAGAATGGGATGGATGGATTTATGGACCACCAAATCCTTTCTGCTAAACCATTGGGATTTTTGTGTCTATGTACTACCTAAGCATGATTTCACATAGTTTATCATCTCACACTTTAGGTAAAACTTTTTGAATGCAATCACCTTGTCTAATGAACCCTTGATACTTTTGATTATAACTTATGAGGAAACGAGAACATGTTGCATCTATGTGTTAACTTAGATAAATTGTATGTAGTTGATAGAGTAGAAGCTATGGTGGTAATGCTTGAAGTTATCATTGTCATATAACAACAAATCAAGCATCTTACTTGATTGTTGGAAGAACAAGATCATCAATGACAAGAGCATGTAGAGAGAACACCATTTTGAGAAGAAGAAGAGCAAATCCAATTTTCAAAGCCCAAGGAATTTGAAGGCAAGAACTTCTTGGATGAAGAATTTTGTGCTTGATTGTGAATGATATTTTGAAGCTACAAATCTTTAAGATGAAAAAAGATAGATTCCCTTGGCTTCAAGCCAATTGGATGGAGTGGCAAACTATTGTGGCAATTTTGAGTAATGAGCTAAATGGCAGTTTGTTAAGCCAATCTCAACAAGGCAATTCAAGAGTATAATTCAGCCATTCCAAGCTATAAATGACACACAAGCTAAGTTGGTAGAATTGAAGCAAAATTTGTTCTATAAGAAGTTATATCACTTAATTCTAGAACACCATAATGCAAATTCTAGAGATATTAGAAGGTGAAGCTCTAGATTGATTTATGAGGGGCTTGAAGTCATGCACCAAGTTGGAAGTGACCATGTGGAAGCCCAAAGACTTGGAGGAAACCATGTAGTTGGCTGAGTGCTTTGATTCCTTGGTTGCAACAACTTGGTCTTGACCTTGACCTTCACCAAATTGGCTTACACACTACACACGGGTAGAAGGTGGAGGAGCCAACACCAATAGAGATCAATGTCATCCAATAGAAACCACTTGGCCCTACAAACAAGAAAAATTATGACAAAATGGTGGTTCTTTTTATTATCACCAAATTAGGCATCACATTATTGAATGTCCGCTCAAGAATAGATGACCTCAAAAAATAGCCAAAATGGAGTTTGTGGAGTGTGATGATCAAGGAAATAAGGAATTCTAGTAGGAAAATTCAAGCCAACTATTAGGAACTTGATTAGTTCCAATGGGATTGAAGGCTCGGCCTATGCAAGTTTGCTTTAATTGCAAGGTATGATATTTGATTGTGGTTGTAAGATGTTGATTGATTGATTTTGGGAGTTAAGAGAATTGCATGTCCATGCAATTAGCAAAGGAATTAAATATTCCTATCAAACCAATAATTGGAAGTAGATTGATGATGGCAGATGGTAGAAATAGTTTTGCATATTTTTTACCTCACATCTTATTATATTTAAAATTGGGAAGGAGTATTTGGACTGTATGAAGTTGGTAGTGGCACTTCTACATTATGATGTCAATCTAGGTTTGCCTTGGCTTGAACGCCATAAGGTTCATTTTGATTAGACCTACCAACAAATTCAAGTATAACACCAAGGTAGGAAATACCTTGGTGATTAGGTTGTATGGTACCTTTGAGTAAGACATCTAAGAATAGTCAATCCTAAGATGGGAAGTTAGTAAGTAAAGCAACCATATAGCAAGCTTTAGAGGAAGATAAGTCTATTCTTGAGGTGTGAATCAAGCCAATTGTGCAAGATTTAGAGGAAGATAAGCCTATTTTTGAGATGTGGATCAAACCAATTGCATATGGAGAATATGGTGAGGACTAGGAGCCTCATCAAGCAATGGTTAATCAAATAGTTTAAGGTTTGCACATGTGTTTTTGGATGATCTACAAAAGGGATTACCTCCAATTATGGTATGCACTTCAAGATTGAGTTATTGCCGAGAAGTACTCCAATGAATAGACCAATCTATTGGCTCTCACCCAAGGATTTGGATGAGGCTAAAACAACATTGATAGAGTTGTTGGAGAAGGATTTTATACAACATATTACATCTTCTTGGGAAGCACTAGTATTATTTATTCCAAAGAAGGATGGAGGAATTCATTTCTATATTGATTATCATGGTCTCAATAAACAAATAGTGAAGAATGCATATCCTTTGTCTCCAATTGATGACTTGGTTGATCAATTGAGTGGAGTATGATATTTCTACAAGTTGGATCTCCAAAGTGGCTATTGGCAGATTCTCATTGATAGGGAGCAAGTGCAAAAGATTACCTTTTGAACATATGATCCACAACATATGGGCATTTTGAATGAAGCGTTCTACCCTTTGGGCTCACTAATGCTTGAATAGTCTTCATGGATTAGATGTACTGGGTGTTAGATGAGCTATTGGATTGATAAGTGATGTTGTTCTTGGATGATATTTAAATCTATAATAAAATAAAGACAAAATATGCAAATCACGTGCAAGAAGTCCTTAGATGACTACATCAATGGAATTTTTACTTCAAGAAGTCAAAGTGTGTCTTTTGGTAGAAGGAAGTTACCTTCTTGTGTCATAAGATCTCATCAAAGAGGATGAAGATGGAAGAGGAGAAAATCAAGGCCATTATTGATTGGCCTATTCCAAAGGATGCCATAGAATTGCAAGCATTTAGTTGATTGATAAGTTTTTACCAATGATTCATCCACTATTATGCTCATATGACCACACTATTGACCAATCTTTTGGAAAAGACCTCAAGCTTTTAATGGACCACCAAGCATAAAGAAGCATTGTAGAAGCTGAAACATATGACATCTTCAAGACCCATGCTTCAACCATATGATCCTCAACTACCTTGTGTGGTTGATTGTGATGCTTCTAACTTTGCCATTGGAGCTATTTTGTAGTATGATTTCCATATGAGGTACATCTCATTGCCTTTGTGTCTCACTGAATAAACACCATAGAAAGGAATTACCCTACTTGACATTGAGAGCAACTAGCAATAGTAAATGTCACCAAGGTATGGAGACATTATCTCCTAGGGAAACAAGTGATCATGCAAACCAATCATAAACCCTTGTTGCAGACATTATATTTGTAGCACATGAAGAGTCAACATCATTGATGGGAGGAACAACTACTATTGTTGACATCAAACTTGAGTATAAATCCAAAAAGTTTCATGTTATCCTTGATGCACTTTCATGACGACCTGATTTGAAGCTACTTCCTCTCATCATAGTGGTAATTACAAAAATGTTAGTAGATTCAAAAGTCCAAATCAAGTTTAAGACAACTTTACAACAAGATTTCTTCTTTCAGATGGTACAAGGTCATCTTGTAGCACATAACAAGGAATACAACAATGTCTCCTTCAAGGAAGTCCTTCTATTATGTGAGAACCAGATCTATGTTCCAGCCAAGGGTGATCTATGACTTGTACACCTTCAAGAAGCCCATGATTTACCAATCGTGGGTCACATGGATGTGGATAAGACCTTGGGTACCCTACAATGGTGGTGGCCCAACATGGCACAAATTTTTGGAGAGTTTGTCCGGTCTTGTGAGAACTACCAATGCAACAAGGCCAACAACCACAAACCAAGTGGACCACTTCAACCACTTCTTATCTCATCTGCTTGATGGGATCATTTGAGCTTAGATCTCATCACCTCCTTGCCCAAGACAAAGCAAGGTCACATAAAAATCATGGTGTTTGTGAATAAACTTACTTAGAAAATCCATTTGGCACCAACCTTGATATAGTGGATGCTCCAACATTGGTCCAAATCTACTTTGATAATGTCTTCAATCATCATGGTATACCTCATGTACTCATTTTTTATCGTGATCCTCAATACACCAAAATTTTTAGCAAGCACTCTTCTAGATACTTGGCACCAAGATTGCTTTGTCCATGGCCTATCATTCTCAAACTGATGGAAAAATCAAATGTTAAAATTGTATCTTGGAGGATATACTTCATGCCATGAATGTTTTGCAGCTGCTAAGTTTACCTACAATAATTCCAAACAAGCAAGCATCAGATTCTTTCTCTTCTTCCTTAATTTTGGCCAAGACCCACTTGTTCCAGATTTCTTTCTTGCTCCTCCTCTATCTCATGTCCCTCATACTTTACCTTCTTGACCACAATATCCTAATCCTTACAACAAGTCAAATCTTTTCTCCTTGTTGTTCAAAATCATCAAAAACAATACACCAACATTTTTGTGATCTTACCTTTCAACTTGGTGATAACCTCATGCTTTCTTCTCATAACCTACCCTTTCTCCTTGATACCCAAGTTTTTAAACTTGCTTCTTATTGGATAGGTCCATTTGATATCACCCAAATCATTCCTCATGTTGCTTATTGACTTGCCTTGCCTTGTCATATGCATATCTACCCTATCTTTCATGTTTTCAAGTTACATCCCTTTGTTTCTAATCCATCTTCCTTCTCTTCTTGTGTCCAACCTCTTCCTCCTCCTATTCCTATCAATGATCATGAGGAGTATAAAGTTGATCATATCCTTGCACATTGCCACATTCAACATGGTCACCAACAACATATGGAGTACAAAGTCCTTTGGAAAGGGTATCCCCTTCATGATGCCACTTGGGAGCCTCTTTTTCATCTCCAAAATGCACAAATAGCTATCCATGAATTTGAAGCTTCCATGGTAATGAGGACATCACCAACCAGCATTGGAGGAATATGTAACAATATGGAGTTTATCAACAAGTTAGTCAAGACTAACAAAGTAGCAAGTAGACCAAATTAACCAAGAATTAGAAGAATATTCTAGAAGCATCTATGAAGCTACTTAGTACCTTCCAAGTATTGAGTAATGTGCATGCCAAGTGTTGACTTCTAGGAGGAAGCTTTTGGGCTAGCTTAGTTCATATGCCAAGTAGGTGGCTTCAAGAAGGAAGCTTCTTGAGAAGCTCTAAGAAAGTGGCTTTTAAGAAGCTTCTCAAGAGCCTTGTATATTCCCTATATATACCAAAGCACAAGCTCATGCTAGGCATTTGGATTTCCCTTATTCAAGAGTCCCAATGTGATCTTTCACTTTGATCTTCCATTTTCTTATGTCTTTCCTTGGTCTTTTACAAGTTCTTAGATGAAACTATGACCTTATCACCCACTTGAAAGGTGAAACCAAGATGATGAATATTAGTAAATTTTATTTATTTTATTTTGGGAAACAAGAAGATGAGACTTGGCTTGATATAAGGATGTAGATAGCATGGACAAGAAGGTGGAAGTATGAGGGACATGAGATGGCAGTGAAGTAAGAAGAGACTTGGGAACAAGTAGATCTTGTCCATATTAAGAAAGAAGAGAGAGAATCTTATACTAGCATGCTTGAAATTATTATAAGAAAATTTAGCAACTACAAAACAAGTATCCCAATTGGTATGATGAATATTGAAAAGGCATGTAACATATCTTACAAGGTGCAATTGGCTTGTTCGATTTGCCCATCCATTTTAGGATGATAGGCCATAAGCAAGGTAAGCTTAGTGTTAAGTAGCTTGAAGAAGGCTTGCCAAAATTTACCAATAAATTGGAGATCATGATCAGATATGAGAACCCTTGGCATCCCATGGTGCTTGAAGAAAATGTGAAAGTAAATCTTGGCTAGCATTTGAGCATCCATGGTATCCATGATAAATGCCAAGTGAATATGCTTGCTAAGTTTATCAACAAACACCACAATGGTTTAATGGCTTTGATCCATCTTGGAAAAAGATGTGATGAGATCAAGACTTACATGTTCCTATAAGGTAGATATAATAAGGAGTGGTTGAAGGAATCCATCTAGTTTTTGGTTGCTAATCTTGTTACATTGGCATCTCTCACAAGATCAAACAACTCTCAAACCTCTTGTGCCATATTTGGCCACCACCATTCACATTTGAGTGTACTCAAGGTTTTGCCTATACCGATGTGATCAATGATTGGTAAATTGTGAGCTTGGAAGTTGCACAAGTTAGAGATCACCCATAATTGGAACATATATCAATTCTCAAAAAATAAAAGGCCCTCTTTGAATGAAAAATTGTCTTATTCTTTATTATGTGTTGCAAGACAACTTTGTACTATTGAAAGAATAGGTCTTATATTGAAGCAATCTTGAACTCTATGTGTATCTTTGAGTTTATTGATACCATGGTGATTGCTACTATCATGAAAGATTCAAGAAGAATATTCAAATCAAGTTATCATGATGTGGAATTGAGAACTACATGGAGCTTGCCAAGTTTGTACTCAAGTTTGATGTTCAAACAACTATAGTTGTTCCTCTTATTGATGATGCCAACTCTTCACGTGTTCTAAATGTAAGGTCTCAAACAAAGGTTCATGATTGGTTTTCATGATCACTTGTTTCTTCAAGAGCTAATGTCTCTATAATTTTGTAGCACATATCATTACCAATTATTCTTGATCTTGAGTGAAATAATTTATTTTTTCTATGTTTAGTCAATGCAACACAAAGACAATGGGATGAAATCCATCTAGAAACAACTCCAATAGCAACAATTCCAATAACAACCACACAAGGTAGTTGAGGATCATATGCTTGGAGGATGGATCATGAAGACACTATATGCTTCAATTTCTTGAATTTTTCTGTTTTGCTTGGTGTCCACTTGAAGCTTGATGTCTTCCTAAGAGATCAGTCAATGGTGTGGCCACATGAGCATAAAAATGGATGAATTCTCAAAAAAAAATTCCTGATAATGAGCATCCACAACATCCTTAGGAGTAGGCTAAGTAGTAATGGCCTTGATTTTCTTCTCTTCTATCTTGATCCCCTCCATTGAAACCTAATGGCCCAAGAAGGTAATTTCCAGGTACTATGATAGCTCAATGTTAATGTACTTATAGTATAGTCAATAAGAATATTTTATTTCCATGAGGAAACTATTTGGAAATGCTTTAAAGTGAAGTGAAACACACACTTATCACCAATCTCAACTTGTTTATTGTCTCTTGTTTGATGTCTTGGGTAGAAACCACTTCCTAAAGAGTGTAATGTCACCCTCTAAAGTGCACTACAACAAAATAAAAATTTCAAAGTAATCGCTTACACTCTAAAATCTAGCCAAGATTGCTCCTTAAGGTGATGGTTCATCCAACTCTGAGTGTCATTCCATTCCACAGATGTAGTGCTTAAAAATCTGTTCTACCCTTCCCAAAAGGCACAACTTGCAAGATTGAACTTCCTACTACTTATTGTCCAAACTTTTCAATTCCATGGTATTGCTTGCATGGTAAGCTTCCCAATCCACTCTTTGCATAAGTTCACTCCTTTGAATCCTTTAGTTCACACTCTGATCAGGGATAAGTACCTGCTTGGCATTAAGCATTGGGAAATTTGTCACCTCTACTCTTGCTTAAGCATTGAAACAACATGCAAAATGTAGGACACAAAACTTGCAAAGAAATAAGAGCACACTTTACTTAGAATTGAAGCTTTCATTACACAAAAGTACAAAGACAAGTGCTAATAGCAATCAGCCTTAAATACAAGTTTGGCTCCAAGCTAAAGGGATCAGAATCTTGAGTGAATCTTGAAAATTTTGAGTCTAAATTGTCTATCACTGATTTTACCATCCTACTTCTATCTTATCTTAATCATCTATATAATGATTAGGCTCCTACATATATTAAGAGAGATATCAAACCCTACTTAATATTTTTTAATGTACAACCCCAAGTACTTGTAAAAATCCAAGAGCACTCCTCTTCAAGTATATAAAACTCCAAGTGTAGTACAACCTTGAGTGCACTGGTCCTCAACTCTATAAAACTCCAAATGCCACTTAACTTTGAGTGCTCTCCTCTAAAATACATGTAACATTGAGTGCAAGCATGATTGGCCTACTCAAAGTGTTCAACTAATGTACAACTTTGAGTACCAAATCCTTACTAAATAGTGCATGTTTTATTGAAGGGTTTCCTTTTAAGGGAGTGCCTTGGAGTGGAAATATTGGGGGTGAAGGACTTTGATCGCCTCTCTAATATATAATGAGTTGGTCTATTTACGCTTGATCCCTAGCTATCTCTTGCAAGATAGTTTGGCATACTTTCTTGAAATACTTATCCAAATGCTCCTTCAAGTTCAAGGACAAATTGTTCATGCGCTCTTCTTTGTAGGCCTGATTCTGCAAGCATTGGACCTACAAGCCTCAAGGACCATAGTGCTCCTTCTTCCTTCAACATCTCTATAAACAAGGCATGGGTTTTTTCCAATTGGTGCCTTCAATTGATCTTCTTCTCTTTGCTTTGACTGCCTATCCCATTCGGCCTTTTGTTCCTTTAGCACTTGGAGACTTTTTGCATGCTTGATCCTTTCTTCTCCTACCTGCTTGCTAAGATGTTCTAGTTGAGCTGCCACTTCTTTCCATTACTTATGCATATATAGTTCTAGCATTCATACTCAGTCATGCTCCTCTTGTAGGGCACTCTGAGTGCTTTCTACCTCTTGGCACTTGCTGCAAAGGTGGTCTTCAGCTTCCTTCTTGAACTGGTCAAACTCAAGGCGGAATGTCTTTCAATCTCTCTTGAACCTCTTGGTGATAGATACTTGATGATCTTGTTCATTCTAAACATTGGCACTTCTCCTCTTTAAATCCTAGTTCTCCTATACTAAGGCATTACCTTTAATTCTCTACCTTGTCTAGGTCTTTAGCCTTCACAACCTCATCTTTCATTAGGTCTTCTCTAGCCTTCTAAGTGTAAATCTGCTTGTGCATGGCCTTGATCAGCATAGTGTAGTCCAACATATTAGGGCACTCGGCTTGGTACTAAGGAAGTAACACTTCCATTCATTGCAATGTAGGGCCCATTGAGTGGATGATGAAATTTGAGCCATCTTGCACTTGCCCTGACTTGGATGTTATATGTGACTCCAACACTTTGATCTACATTTTGGGTGTAGTCTCAAGAAGATTTGATATAATTTTGACTTCCTCATCTTCTTTAGCATTGTTTGTGATGCAATCTTCTTTCTCTGTGCAATTATTGGCCTCTTCTCTTGGCTGAAGTTGCTGGTCCTTTGAGTACTTGGCCTGATCTTGTAATTCTATTGTGGCTTCTTCTTCTTGATATTTAGCACTCAAAAGTGCCTACTCAAGCATTTCCACTTCTTCTACCATGTATTCTTATTCATTTGTAGGGCCCTTGTCCATATGCTGGTCCTGCACTTTGGGAGCAGACTAAGCATCCTCTCAAGTTTCTTCTCCTTCTTTTTTGTCTCTTGAGGTGGAGGTTGATCCTTGCAAAGTGAAGTTTCCCTACTCCTCCTCATCCTCATCTTCATGAACCCCAATGTCCTTTGCTTCATCTTCCAAAGAGGACACTTCTAAAACCCTAAATTTACCTTCAACTTCTTGGCTACAAGAAGTGGTTTCTTCTTTGAGGTGGTTTTCTTCCTCTTTGGAGCCTTGGGCAAGGCATTATTTATTGATAGGCATGAATTGGCATGTCTTTATAAACTTGCATCCACCAGTTGATACTTGATGATCTGAGTAGGTCCTTCAAATTGCACTTCAAAATAACTTGCATGATGAAAATGAGTAGGGAACCTGTTCCTCTCTCCCTTAGTGAGAAGGTTCATCCTCATGTAGTAGTGCATTGCAAATAGAGCAATGTATGTAGCTCCTCCTTTGTCTTCAAAATCTCTATGGAGGATCTTGCATTGCTAGTCAAACATTTTGGCCAATCTATAGGCTCTTTTGCATACATCTAATCAAAGAATACTACCTAACCATTGGTTAAGTAGGTTGTTCATTTCTATTTAAAAAGTTTCATAGTTGCCTCTACAATGGCTGTTTTAGTAGGGTCCTTGTAACAAGCTACACTCCATCCATTATTCTTGGAGCACTTATTATTAAGTGGCTCTTGACTTTGGAATCAGCTCCTTGTCCACAAATTTAGCATATATTGTCATTGCTCCTACAACCCCATCATTTGGACCAAGTACCATTCACCAAGTCCTTTGTCTAGTTTAGTGGATTGCCTTGTATTCCTCTGAAGTTATCTCTCTTACCTCTCATCTCATGAATCATGTGGAAGTCTAATAACTCCCAATTCTATAGGAGGAATCTTAAGTGATTACTTTTAACTACATCTATCTTGCAATATATTGCCCATTTGTTTATTGTAGGGGATCTAAGGATGGCCTCAAGAGCCTTCTTCTAAGTCTTGGAAGTGACTACCATAGTTCCTACATACTAAGGGATACTATAAGCTACAAGTTTACTACAAAAAGTACCTAAGATCATGCTGAGTGCCACTCTCAAAAATGACTCTAAGTACTCACTACTTCACAAAAATTTGCAAGACACTACTTGATCAGCTAAGAAAATATATTGAATTGCAAAAAGTGCCACTACAAGCCAGGTTGTCCAATTTATACACCTAGATCTTGGTCATTCTTTAGCACTCTTGTGGTTACAAAGTAGGTAGGCACTTGTCATTATGTAGGCAAACACCTTTGCATTTTTTCCTTGGGCAAAGTGACTCTCCCATGTGCCAAAAAAACATTTTTCAACCACTTTCCCTAGCACAACACTTGCCTGCTGAGTGGCCAATTGAAGTTGGAGCTTTGGAAAGTGATGAGTTGGAGATGAGATGCTGATCAGGTTTGAAGATTTAGTCACTTTTAAAGTTGTGGTCCAAATCACCTTGTGAAAATTTCAAATATATTTGGTGACTAGGGTTTGCACTTCTATACAAAGGTTTCATGTGAATTCCTCAAATAGACAATTCAAGGTCTTGGATCAAGCATACTTGGGTCTGTAGAGCTCACAAGTTAGCCAAGCTCAAGAATTGATACATATCTAGGGCTTGGGGTTGGATTAAGGTAGTAAACCTTAGAGAGGTTTAGAAAAGGGCACAAACAACAACTGTGAAAATTTTGGTTGACTATGGGTGTATGGAGAGTGAGAGCTGATCAAACAAACTTTACTGAAAATATTATTGTAAGCTTGGTAGAACATTTCTATCTTTTATCATGATTGAATGTCAATTCTCCTAGTTTTGTGTCTATGATTGAGGATTTTAGGTTTCTGAAATTTTTGTGCGGATTGGGTGCACCTCTGATCCAAAATCTGGAGAAAGTTATCCAGAACTAGGAGCAAACCCTAAATTAGGGTAAAAATTACAAAAAATTGGCCAAGTTTTAGAGTTTTTCATGGGAACTATAGTGATCATATTGTGAATTATTTTATATCATTGGAAAGCTTATCTTGTAGGCTTTTTATTGAATCCTAAAACACTAGAATAAAAGTCACATAGAGAAAGTTATGCACATCTGAGGTACATAGAACTTTCCTCATCAAAAGACATAGGATTACCCCACTTGGAGTACAAATTGGTTGAGGGCTGAAGTACATATTGGAGGAAGCTTGGAGTATAGGTTAAAATTAGCTTGATAATAGAGCAAAAGAGCTCTAAAGCTCAATTTTGACAAAAAGCAGAGAGGGCTGTTGTTGAATTCTTGTGATTGGATCCTCTCTTTGCTTGCATGCCTTTGTACGCCCAATTGGTTTGGATTGGTGTGTGTGCATTGCGCTTTGGTTCTTTCCTTATAGGAGTACTTTTTATATCTCCTTGGTAATACTCAAAGGGATGACCAACAAACTAGGATTGTGTGTTAAGATGACAGGTTAGTTTGCCCGTTACTACCCTACCCAATAGCAAGAATACCAAAACCTACAATGAAAGGTTATACTAGTTGGGATCTATGCGTGCTCAAACTAGTAGGGATAGGCTTACCTCCAACCTCTGATCTATAGGCTCCACAGCTAGGCACCCTGTGTGTTCCTAGAGAGAGAAGAGTAAGGACAACAACATAGGCTCTCTCCAACCTTATGTTGGAACTCTTGCAAGCTCCTCAACTTGTCAATCTGCACTCCTTGCTACTTCTACCTCAAACATTGGAAGAAATCCACCATGGGGTTAAACCCTAGTACTACACCACCTCCTATAGTAGTACCTCCACTCCTACTAGCACCATTTCCAATAGATCTACCAATGCTATAAGAGCTAAAACTCGTGGGTACTCACAATCAACTCCTAGAAACCAAGCCTAAAGTAATAGAGATGCAGTTCAGAGACCAATACTATCTCCAAGCTCAATCTCTTCCAAGTGAGCTCTCTTGAACTCATAATAGTCATCCATGGTGGACCTTCCAAGTGCTGAAACAACCCTTTCCATGCCATGAAAGGTGTGAACAAAGCTAGGTTCCGCATTTGATGCAAATCACATCAACTGTCAAACTCATGGATGAAATCATCCAACTCAAAAGTACCCACCATACCAGAGTAACACTTTGGGCCTTTGGAGGCCCTATAAATCTCATCCATATCCCACAACAATGGTGTGGATATACCAAGTGCACTTTCAATTGAATCAACTCTTTTGTCAAACTCCAACTCAAAGTCAATCTCCTCACTCATTAGGACCTGAGATACAAATTGATATCCAATGCTACTTTGGGTAAACCCACTACGTATTGCAATGCTATCTCCTTCGGAATCCCCAAAGAACTATATTGTGACAAAGTTACCAAAAATTGCAAACAGTAACAATAACCATTGTAAGTACCTCACCAAGAATCACCACTAAGTGCCAACATACCAACCAAATATCACCCATTAATGTAGCTCTAACTACAAGAAAAGGCAACCTATAACCTGCTATCACAACATGCACTTTCACAATCTACTAGTCATCACTTCCTGCTTCATCAAAGAGAAACATATGTCATGCGTATATACATCGCTACACAACATACATCGCTGTCAACATCATATAACATAGAAGCACAACTCACACATAAGTCATACAAAGACTTTAAAGTGCCACAATAATCAGATTTTTTACCACTCAAACCAATCAAACTCAGATCAATACTTGATCTGATCCTCAACAACTTGCCAACAATAGGGCACTGATTACAATCAAGCCACACCCACTCTAGCATAGAGACTCTAGGTGACGTTTGCCGGCTTTCTGTCCACTCTAGCTAGGAACTCAAAGGCTCAACATCAGAGAAGTGAGCTCTTTGGAGCTGCACTCCTAGGGTATACCCCTGATTTTGACCTAGGTCTCCTCCCAATGGTCCCGTTGATGGCACACCTGACAGTGCAGACGGTGCAAGTGACGGTGGGCCCTACCATGAAATCAGTACCCTAAACCTGAAATCTGACCGTCGGAAAGTAGTCTATGAGTAATGGCCAAAATGCCTCTAACTACTATCACTAGAACTCCAATGTCCGAGCATCTAGATACAAAACTACAAATGGCGTGACAGCTGTTGTGCCTATATACATCGCTACACAACATACATTGTTGTCAACATCATCACAATAGAAGCACAACTCACACATAAGTCATACATAGACTCTAAAGTGCCACAATTGCCTCCCCTAGCTGGCAGTTAGGTCCCTCTAACTCTAGATAGCCATCTACTCTAAGTATATGGTATACAATATAATGGACAAAGATCAAGAGGCCGGGTGCTATGGAGCCCCATCGTTAGTCGCTTGTCTGCAATCTATACCATATAAAGAATGAACTAGCTATAGGTCAAATACTCTAGGACATAACCACTGTCCTTGAGGAACCACCATGAGGGGAGGAGTCATACATGCCATATGCCATCCTCTCAAACAGCTATCACACACTAACATAGTAGCAGCTCCACCAGAAGAGCCACATAACATACACCTCAAGCATGCACGTACAAGTGCCAAGCTTGGGTCCATGGTACCATCAATGTTTGGGAGGTGGCATGGTGCACAATTGCGCACGTGATCCTTCCAAACAACACTATCACGTCCTTCCAACACAAGGACTCCAGATGGCAAAACCTCACGCACTCTCAAGATAGTGCGGCTTGTCAAAACATCAAGTGTCATCGGTGCTGTCTGCTATAGATATACATAGTCGCATGGATGAAATTGACGGATCAAGAGTCTATAACCTCCTCCTTGAATGGTAGCATAGAGTAAAGTATCTCTATGCTAAGCAATTGCCAAGTTCTCAAAGGCCATCCGCATCACTCTTTGAAAGATCTCTGTCACTCAGAACATGTGCTCATCCATACATTAGGGTCATCCAAGTCCAAAACTATAGTAGCATCTTGACAAATGGCTGCAGGTAAATCTGGATCTCGTCCATAGAGTAGAAAGTACGGAGAGAAGGATGCTAAGGAGGCTTGCCGGCTGAATCGATAGCCCATGGCCAACCAAGGTAACTGGAGATCCCAATCTCCCAAGTGGCCTCTCTGCAAACCATACTTTTGCAATCCTCTCTTCACCGTCTGAACCACTCTCTGCTAAGCCATCTGCCTCAGGGTAATCTTGGGATGTAGTACGATGACCAATCAAAGCCTTGTCACACAAGACCTGAAACTCTCCCAAAAACTCTGTACCCTGATCAGTCAAAACCTCAGCTGGTGCACCAAAATGACTAAGAACTCGATCCAAGAACGAGTAAGTTATCCCTTCACTAGACTTGCCAGGAAGTACCACCAACTCAATCCACTTGGAGAAGTGCTCCACCATCACCAAAACATACCAATGATGTCTCACTATCAGCGGTAAAGGTCCAATGAAGTCCAAACTCCAACGATAACCCAATCCCATGATAGGTAATGGGTGTAACTATGGTGTAGGAGCATTGAATGATGCTCTAACTTGGTCACAAACCACACATCTGGCAACAAACTGTTGTACCTTGGTTTGCATACCATGCCACCATTAATGACTCTGGAGTAAGCTATATGTACGCTTTACTCCAAAATGTCCTAGCTCCTCATGAGCCTGACAGACCAACTATGGTCTCTATGCTAAAAGTGGTACTACTCGCACTCTACCATCCTCCCATACACGCAAAAGGTGTCTGCCCTCCAATCTAAATGCCTAGCTTGCTGAAGAACACGATCTCTCTCCTTGGCCCCAATTGTGCCACCCACAACACCAGTGCAAAGATAGTCCATCACTAAGACATCATCATGAATGTCTCACTGAACTATACCAATATCTTCACTCTCTGGATCTGTGACCTCCATAACTCCTCTTGTATGCACTGAGAGAGATACCACCAAAGCCTCAGAAAATATACACAAAAAGGCAGATGCTTGCCAACCTAGCACCATCTCCTCATCTATCTCACCATGCCAACGTGCTCCAGTCTGATATTGCTGGTTGGGACATGGGTTTCTACTCAACCCATCTGCATCACGATTCACCACTCCAAGTCTGTGAACAACTATGAAATCATACTCCTATAAAATCAGAGCCCATCATGCAAGCTTCCCTAAAAGCTTGTCCGACTCCATCAACCACTTCAGCGGCTGATGATCAGTGATGAGAGTGAAAGGGTTACCAAATAGGTAACATCAGAAATGTGCTACTGCCTAGACTGCTGCCAAGCACTCTCCCTCATATGAACTATACTTCACCTCCACTGAATTGTTGGAGCGACTAGCATAGGCCACCACAAACTCCTTCCCCTCATCATCATGTTGGGTGAGCACCGCTCCAAGCCCCAACATACTCCAATCAATATGAACCTGAAATGGTCATCCTCTGATCGGTCTCCTCAAAATAGGAGCACATGTCAACCTCTCCGTGAGCTCTACAAAAGCTCTCTCTTGCTCATCTCCCCAACACCACTCTTGTGTAAGCTTAATCAGCTTTGTCAAGGCCTTGGCAATGGCACTAAATCCTCTAACATAGCGGCGATAGAAGTTTGCCAACCCAAGGAATGCTCACACTCTACTCACATCCTTAGGCCAAGGAATACGTGCAATAGCCTCCACCTTGGTCTATTGAACACCAAGTCCTCTAGGGTAGATAGTGTGACCCAAATACTCAACCTGCTCGTGGAAGAACCTACACTTCCCAAGATGTAATTTGAGTCCATGAGATCTCAACCTCTCAAACACCTCCAACAACTGTCTCTCATGCTCCTCCACAATAGTACTATAGACCAAAATGTCATCAATATAACACCAAGCAAAATCCAATCCAGCTAGGATCCTATCCATGACCCTCTGGAACTCAGCATGAGCATTCTAAACTAAATGGTAAGAACCTCTACTAATATAACACATCCTTGCCGTGAGGATCAATAGCCCAAAATGATGTCTTGGACTTATCCTCCTCCCTGATTGGCAACTGATGATATCCCACTCAAAGATCCAAAGTACTGAAGACCTTTGCATGCCCAATCACATCAAAAATCTCCTCTGGTGTAGGCATGGCATATTGATCAGCCCTGGTCTGTCGGTTGATAGGACGGTAATCTCTACACATCCGCCTATCTTTGTAGTTGCCATGCATATCCTTCTTGGCTGGCATCACTATTGCTGATGCATACTCTCCATGTGAAATCTCCACCAAACCAGCCTCAAAAAGGTCACTACTCCGGCTCTAAATCAATGTCCTTTCCATATCACTATATTGATAAGGACGTCGGAAAATTGGTGTGCTGCTAGTCAACTCAATCCGTATACCAGGTCCCTTCAGAGCACCCAAATCCTTCATATTGAAGGCAAAACAACTCGTGTGACTCCTCAAGAACCTCCAAATGCTTCGTCTGTCCTCTCCAGTAAGCTTGGGTCCAAGATCTGGCTCCCAAGTATCCTTTGTAACTGTAGTAGGAGTGGAAGACGTACTGACTGGCTGCTACACTGGGCCCTTGGGAGCAATAGTGTCATGCTCCCGACCACTAGAGGTCCCAACCTCTATGTGAAAAACTCCCTCCACTCTGGCTGCAAGCTCCACACATCCTCTAGCTGCATCCCATGTGGACCAAGGGTGTAATCCAAGTAGCCCATGCTCACCTGGATGGACTCCAAGTAGACCACTCTCCCTAGTAGCTACTGGATGTGTCCCAAAAATACCATGTCCACTCGGTCCATCGCCCCCCAACATGTGCCTGAATTGTCTTGATAGGCACAAGGCTCACAAGTGTCCGAGTGGTGATGCCTATTAAGTGCATCTTATGCTGCTCTGCCAAGCCAATGCTCACAATCCAGGTCAAACAATTCAGGTCCATAGCCTAACCTAACACCTGACGCCTAGATGCCTCTGACACTGCTAGAACAGCCATAATACCGGTGCAAAAACCCATTGCTCGCTCTCTCTCATCAGCTTTTGTTTCCACCAATTGCTGTAACTGTGAGTCCCAAACAAGTCTAGGTCCTCCCTCTCAAAAAGCATGAGAGCCTAGGAGACTCATGAGTGTGGGAAATGCGGCTCTAGGCTGTCCAACTAGGTTCACCACTACCATAGGTGACTTATCATCCACTACCACTATCTAAGACTGACGTCCAACATCCAAGATGTCATCCACAAGGATGTGGTCAAGTCGCTGAATCCCATCATAAGTGCATTGTAGAACCTCTCTGGGTAAGAGGTTTGTCCACCAAAGACAAAGATGATGAGCCCATAATCCCACTCTGGTTGCATCTAACAATATAGCAAGTCCCCTCCAAGAATGGACCTGATGTGTACTCACCACCACTCTAGTGCGAGAATCACCTATCAAAGGAACATTTTCCAAAAAGTAAACTGGAGAAATAGACTGATGAACCTAGAGATGTCTAATATCCGTAATATCTCCCAAAACACACCCGAACAAGGATCTTGAAGACCCAAACCGTGGCCCGCACGTGTATGTCCCTAACATGGCCATCCAAAAATCACCAAGTGAATAGGCCCATGTCTCTCTAGGTCATGCGCCCTCAGTAAGGAAATGTCTGTTGGTAGGGCCTTCTAGTAACCTCTGACTGCTTACATTGGTAATAACTCCGGATACCAATAGACCAAGTGTGTCACATGATGTAGAGAGACTCGCCTAGCAGTCTCATCTCTCTCTACATACAAGTACCTCTGTACTTGTATACCCACCTGTAACACCGCAGTTAGTCCGGTGTTAATCCCACCAAACAACTCCAATAGACATATCCCCTCTATTGGATATTGCCAAGCAATGAGTGTGGTATCCAGAGGTGTCAAAGCAATTGCCTTTGGAGGCTCATCCTCACACTCATCTCCTGATGGTACGAAGGCTCCACTCCAAGCTTATTGCACCAATTGATCTGCATGTTGCTGCAACGCCTCTTCTGAACTCCACAATGGAACATCCAAGGTGGATGGAACAATCCCATTTGTACTCCAAAGCCAAGTGATCTCCTCTGGTATTGGAGTATCCTCTACATGGGCGTTCCCCTCCAACAAGTCACCAGGCCAAGTAATTGCACCACTAAAAGCTAAAATTGATGTTGCCATGGTCCTGGACTGTAGTGAGCCAAGACTGCCACTATTGAAGCGTACTGGTAGGCGACATACTCATCCCTCATCTGACTGCCACCCAAGTCTATAAGAGGTTGTCTCCTTCTAATAGTCAATGCTGAAATCCATAGGGTATAACACTGCTCCTCCAACTAGCACATCATATGACTCAGCTATTGTCATAATAGCCTGAGCTCTCACCACTGAGCTATCAGTCGGATGACAAGGCTGAACCTGGACAAAAAGCTCCCCACGTGTGATGTATTGTGTCAAACCACCACCTAGAGATGTTTGGATCTGAAATGGACACCTCTCTACATTGGTCTTCCGTAACTCCATACCAATGATTGCAGCCTTCCCCAACATAAGGGGCTGCACACCGGACTCTAACAAGACTCTCTGTGGTGTATAGACCTCTCTTAAAGGTCCCACCAAACAAAAAATCCCCCTCTGGTTATCCAATTGGACAACACCAGGTGTGAACTGTGCTCTCTCAAAGGCCGGTCTAGCTGGCAACTCCTCCAGTCTAGCCGTTGTTGTTTGCCATAAACCACTGGTCGCTGAACGGATCCCATGCTCCTCAACCAAGTCAGCTCCACTATCAACCACCTCTACCCTAGTAGTAGGAACCGCATCATCCCTTCTCTCACAAAGTGTGGCAGCCAACCAGAATACTAGGGCTGGGTCAACTCCCAATGTAAACATGTCATGGGCCAAAAACAAAGGACGCCGCATAATCAGTTGAGCCGCCCCCAACATCATGCTAGACTCATTCTATGTAGTAGTAGTAGGTGGCTGACTAGCAGGAAGTCCATCATGTACTCCATCACCACCTACCACACCTGCACTAGGACGTCTAGGAACCATGGATGTTGTTTGCAATGCCTCAAATAGCATAAAAGACTGGGGAAGTCTGACCTGTCTCCCAACCTCTCCTCTTTGTAGGTCCAACTCCATTGATGCTCCTCTAGGCTCTAAAGCACATACTGCACTCCTAGTCATTGCTGCAGATGCATCCACCTGTGCTGCTCCGCACATGAAATCCAAAGCATCTCTATCACAAACATATGAGGTGGAAGCCTCAACACCCGAATCTGATCTCCTTTGAGCAATAGCCATACTAGCCAATCTCTGCTCCAACTGCTCAATTCGTATAGCCATATTTGTGTCAAAAGTAAGGGCAAGTACTGCACCCCTACTAGGTGTAGATCCTCTACCACCACCTCTACCACCTTGTCCTCCATGAATTGCAGCTCCTCTACTACCTGCCATAGCAGCCCTACCACTCCGTAACTTTGGGTGTAGGTCAAAACACCGGTCACTAGTGTGACCAAATTTGTGGCAATGCTCACACTGCCTTTGTGTTGGCTATGATGCACCTGAGGTATCAGGTCCACTGCCCTAAGTACACTCTCTTTGATGGTGAGGTCCACCACAAGTCCAACAAGCAACACCACCACTCACTAGCTGCTACTGACCCAAAAATGAAGGTAAGGGTCTAACTCGACTAGGCTCTCCACTCGCTCCATAGGATTTGGGCTGTCCACCTTGTCCTCAAAAACCAACTAGGCGTGGTGCACTCTGCTGCACTCTAGAAGAAGTCATAGTTCTGGATGAGGTCTCCCTACCAAATCCAGATGTCACCACTCTCTCCTCCACCATGTTGAGCTTAATACGCTCAACCAAACCAAAGACTATTGCCAAATTAGGCAAAGTAGCCTGTAACAACGTAGCATCATGAACTCTACGTTGCAACTCCTTGTCTAGTATCCCATACCAAAACTGGATTGCTTGGGCCTCAGTAACTCCTTGAGTGAAACTGATCAGCCGTCTCATGCGAGTGTATGCCTCGCGTAGGCTCTCTCTAGCCTTCCACTAGAACTCCTACAAGCTCCTCAGCTTGTTAGTCCATACTCCCTAGTAGTTCTGCTTCAAACAGAGGAAGAACTCCACCATGGGGTTAAACCCCGGTACCACACCACCTCCTGCAGCGGTACCTCCACTTGTGGTAACACTATCTCTAGCTAGTGCACCTCCACTAGCTCCACCAACACTACTCAAGCTAGAACTTGTAGGTACAGCCGACCTACTCCTGGCCACCGAGCTTGATGTGATAGAGACATAGTTTGGAGACCAATATTGTCTCCATAACTCAATCTCCTCCAAATGAGCTCTCCTGAACTCATGGTAGTCGTCCATCAGCGGACCTTCCAAGTGCTAAAACAACCCCTTCCATGCCATGAAAGGTGTGAACAAAGTCGGGTTCCGCCTCTGTTGCATGTCACACCAACTATCAAACTCCTGGATGAAGTCATCCAACTCAATAGTACCCACTGTACCAAAGTAATGCCTAGGGGCTTTGGAGGCTTCATAAATCTCATCCATGTCCCACAACAACAGTGCGGACACAACAAGTGCACTCTCAATTAGATCAACTCTTGTGTCAAACTCCAAATCAAAGTCAATCTCCTCCCTCACTGGGACTTGAGATACAGGCTGATACCGAGCGCCACTCTAAGTAAACCCACTACGTACTACAGGGCTAACTCCTCTGGAATCCCCAAAGAACTCCGTCGTGACCAAGTAACCGCAACAGCAAACCAAAACCACCAACTGCAATCACAAGTTGTAACCGCAAGTACCCCACCAAGTGCCAACATCACCAAGTGCCAACACTAACCAAGCACCACCAAGTGCCAACACCAACCGAGCACCACCAAGTGCCAATACCAACCAAGCACCACCAAGTGCCAATACCAACCAAGCACCACCAAGTGCCAAAACTAGCAGAACACTATCCACTAATGTAACTGTAACTAAGACAACTATACTAGGGGCAAGGGCAACCTGTAACCTACCATCACAACACGTATTCTCACGGTCTATAGATCATCACTTCCTACCTCACCGGAGAGAATAAAGATAGTCTGATTGGTCATCACTCTACCCTCACTATCAAGAGCACACCAGAGCACCAACACTCAAAATTTAGGCACCTCACACAAACACCGTGCACAAACAGGAAGCAAAGAATGGAAGGGGTCCAATCACACAAATGCTAAACAACAACCCCCATCTCATAAATCAATATAGGACCAACTCTGCCACCAATTGACATTTGACATAATTGGAGTACCTATCTATTTCTTGAGCTACAAGGATCACCGAGGATCAATTTCAAGTTCTTTTCACCAAAATTTGACGTAACTCCTTCACACAATCTGACATAAAATCTGACATAAATCTGACATAAAATCTAACATAAATCCCTAAAAATGGCTAACCATTAGATCCTCAACTAACTCTTCACTTGAGCCAAATTGGAAAATTTGGTTTCATACAATCTTCAATTCGTGAGAATCTGCTCCCAATTCCACCTTCAATTTCAGTTTCTGAGCTCAACTCATAACAAATTGATCCTGAGTTCCAAATCATAGCTACCGCTTGAAAATTTGCTTCTCCCCTGGCTCCAAATTTTGCCAGCACTTCCGCACACACACTCTCTCAGGGAAATCTGAACTACTCGATCGAGACACCACAATCCACTGAGCTTGGAGATACCACCAACACTCACAGTTCCTGCACCAAATTCCCCCTGACTCACTTCTCTGATGTAATCAGATCGTTTACCACTTGAATCAATCAAACTTAGATCAATACTTGATCTGATCCTCAACAACTTGCCAACAATAGGGCATTGATTACAATCAAGCCACACCCATTCTAGCATAGAGACTCCAAGTAACGCTCGCCGGCTTTCTGTCCACTCTAGCCAAGAACTCAAAGGCTCAACATCAGAGAAGTGAGCTCTTTGGAGCTACACTCTCAGGGTATACCCCTGATTTCGACCTAGGTCTCCTCCCAACGGTCCCGTTGATGGCATACCCGACGGTGCAGACGGTGCAAGTGACGGTGGGCCCCACCATGAAGTCAATACCCTAAACTTGAAATCTGAATGTCAAAAAGTAGTCTATGAGTAATGGCCAAAATGCCTCTAACTACTATCACTAGAACTCTAGTGTCCGAGCATCTAGATATGAAACTACAAATGGCATGACACATAGGTAGTTTGATTGGTCATCATTCCACCCTCACTATCAAGAGCACACTAGAGCACCAATGCTCTAAAGTTAGAGCACATCACACAAACATGGTGCACAAACAGGAAGAAGAGAATGGAGGAGGTCCAATCAAAAGAAATCTAAATGAAAACCCTTCATCACATAAATCAACATCAAATTGACTTTTACACCATTTGGCATTTGATATAATACAAGTTATCTACTTCCTAAGCTACTAGGATCACCAAGTATAGGATTAAATTGTCTCTCCTAGCCAAAGCTGTGTATAGATATTAGTGGATCAATCACTATGACAACAAGAAAGGATGGACCAGTTAGCTAGGGCACTAGTCTAAGAACTAAAGATCTAAGGTTCAAACCCTATTGTGCATAATCTAGCAAAGTGTGCAGATTTTGCCAAACAATGACAAAAACTATTTTAAACTAGGTAGCCTAACGCAAGCAAGTTGGCTTGTTGGCTTTTCTAGACCTTTATAGCCTCTCATAGTCCTATGCCTTGAAGACTCTAAATGCTCAAATGACTCCTTTCTTCTCACCACTTTGAACCCTCTCCAAATCTAGCCAAGCTCCTCCAACTTGAGCCAAAATATGATGTAAATGCCAAAATTTAGCCAAATGGGGTTTTTCTTCTTGCCACTTCAAATCCTCTCTAAATTTGGCAAACCTCCTCCAAATTTGGCCAAGCTCTTCCAACTTGAGCCAAAATCTAACATAAAATTTAACATAAATTCTTAAAGTTTGTTGATTGCCAAATTCTCCTCTAAATATCTACTTGAGCCAAATTGAAAATATGTAGATCTTTGAATCTTTAATTTGTGGGAATAGGTTACAAACTCCATCTTCAATTTACCTTTTGAGCTCAATTTGTACCAAATTGGTCCTACTTTCACCTCTTGAGCTCAAAACAAACACCATTGCTTGAAATTGACTCTCTTCTTAGGGAAATTTGGCCAGCATTTTTGCACACCATCTGCCTCACTTCCCAGTTTGCATCAATTCAAAAGAGCTCATACACACGATTACTCTTAGGGAAAATCTGAACCACAATCGAGCTACCAACAATCAATAAGGCTTTGGAGAATGTCTTTAGTATTTTTTTATTATCAATAAAATTATCTATAAAACCTTCTTGTAAAAGAATTTTTGCAATATTTCTAGTTATATTAGTAGTTGGTACTTTAATTGTTTATATTTTTCCTAAATTTACATTTCTTATTGAGCTTATCATACTAGCAATTATATCATTCTCCATAAGGATTCATTTCATTATTTTTTAGTTAAGATTAATTTTATTATTTTTAAATAATAATAAATTGAAATTACATTGGTAATTAATGCAATTAAAAATATACCACCAACACCCTCAGTACTTGCATTTGATTTCTCCATGACTTGACTTCTCTGATGTAATTAGTTTATTCACAACTTGAATCACACTCAATTTTAGATTAGTACTTGATCTATCACTCAACAATCTACCAACAACTAAGCATTGATTACATTCAAGCTACATCCACTCTAGCTAAGAGACTCTGGGTGACACTCATTGACCTCCGTCCACTATAGATAGGAACTTGAAGGCTCAACATCAAATAAGTGAGCTCTCTAGAGCTACACTTCAAAATTATTACTCCTTGATCTTGACTTATGTCTCTAACCCTAATAGTCCCGCTGATGGCACACTCAACAATGCAAAAGGTGCAAGTGGTGATGGACTCCACCATGTAGTCAATACCCCATACACAAAATCTACCATCAACAAGTAATCTATGGTAAATGCCAAAATACTTTTGACTACCCAACACTACTACTCCAATATCCAAGCAATCTAGGTGCGACATTACAAATAGCATGATAATCCTCCTTTGCCACCTTGTCTTCCATGACTTGGAGCTCCTTTACCACCTACCATAGTAGCTCTACCACTTTGTAACTCCAAGTGAAGGTCAAAGCATTAGTCACTAGTGTGACCAAATCTGTGGCAATGGTCACATTATCTTTGTGTTGGCTATCATGCACCAGAGGTATCATGTCCACTACCCTTAGTACACTCTACCTTGTGGTGAGGTCCACCACAAGTCCAACAAGCAACACCACCACTCATTGGCTACTATTGACCTAAAAATAAAAGTAAGGGTCTAGCTACACTAGGCCTTCCACTCTCTCTATAGGATCTGGGCTATCCATTCTATCTTCAAAAGCCAACATAGCGTGATGAACTTTATTGCACTCTAGAAGAAGTAACAAGTATGGATGAAGTCTCCGTGCCAAATCTAGATGTCACCACTCTCCCTTTTACCATGTTGAACTCAATGTGCTAATCCAAACTAAAGACCATTTACATAGTAGGTGAAGTAGCCTATAACACCATAGCATCATGTACTCTACATTGCAACTCCTTGTCCAAGATCCCATACCAAAATTGGACTGCTTGAGCCTTAGTAATTCCCTGAGTGAAACTGATCAACCATCTCATATGAGTGTATGCCTTGTGTAGGCTCTCTCCACTCTAATGGAACTCCTACAAGCTCTTCAACTTGGCAATCTACACTCCCTAATAGTTTTGCCTCAAGCATTGGAAGAACTCCACCATGGGGTTAAACTTTGGTCCTACACCAATTCTTGTAGTGGTACGCCACTCATAGCATCACCATCTCCAACTAGTGCACCTCCATTAGATCCACCAACACTACTAGAGCTAGAACTCATGGGCATTGCCAATCTACCCCTGCAATTGAGCTTGAAGTGATGAAGATGTAGTTTAGAGACCAATGTTATCTTCATAGCTCAATTCTTTCAAGTGAAGTCTCGTGAATTCATGATAGTCATCCATCAGTGGACTCTCCAAGTGTTGAAAAAACCCCTTCCATGCCATGAAAGGTGTGAACAAAATCAGGTTTTGCATCTATTGTAGATCACACCAACTATCAAACTCCATGATGAAGTCATCCAACTTAATGGTATCCAATGTACAAGAGTAGCACTTGGAGCCTTTGGAGGCACCATAAATCTTATCCAATCCCACAATAATGGTACAAACACACCCAGTGCACTCTCAACTAAATCAACTCTTATATCAAACTCCAACTCAAAGTCAATCTCCTTCCTTATTGGGACTTGAGATACAGGCTACTACCAAGTGCCACTCCAAGTAAACCCATTATATACTACAATGATATCTCCTCTAGAATCCCCAAAGAACTCCATTGTGACAATGTAACTCAAATAGAAATTGTAACCACCACAAGTATCTTACCAAGGATCACCATCAAGTGCCACCACCAACTGAACACCACTCACTAATGTAGCTCTAACTACAACAACTATTCTAAGGGAAGCCCAACTTGTAACTTGCCATCACAACATGCACTCTCACGATCATCAGGTCATCCCTTCTTGTCTCATTGGAGAGAAATATGAGTAGTCTGATTGGTCATCACTCTAGCCACATTACCAAGAGCACACCAGAGCACCAATGCTCTAAAATCATGGCACCTCACACAAGTTTGATGCAAAAACAAGAAGCAAAGAATGGAAGGGGTCTAATCACAAGAAGTCTAAATAAAACCCTCCATTTCATAAATCAACACCTGACTAACTCTTCCACCATTTAGCATTTGACAAAATATGAGTGTCTTCCTACTTCTTAAACCAAGATTACCAAGAATGGGATTAAATTGCCTTTCCTCACCAAAGCTACATGTGTATAGATATAAGTGGAACAGTCACTAGGACAACAAGTGAAGGTGGACCAGTTGGCTTGGGCACTAGTCTAAGAACTAGAGATTTGGTGTTCAAACCTTATTGTGCACAATCTACAATGTGTGTAGATTTTGCCAAATGGTGACCAAAACTCATCCAAACTAGTTAACTTCATGCTAGCCAACTAGCACTCTAGCCCTATAACACCCATTTGTGCATGTGTGTGGTATTGTGATATTTAGCTTGGTATTACAAGTACTTAAGAGATATTATATATAGAGATAAAGGATGGTTCTATATTAGTCATGGTTAGCTAAAGTTAGTCATAGCTAAGATAGAGGGGACCTTACTTTAGAGGAAGTAGAAAAGATGAGCACCACTATTTTGGATTTAAGTGTGTTGACTTGGTATTATTCCTAGGTGTTTGGCTTTGAGGAAAGAGTTGAGAACTCTTGGGCCCGCAAGCCTTTTTGTTTTGGATTCTTCTTTAGTCCAAGGATAGCTCATGTGAAGGAATCCTTGACTTAGTGGTTGGGTCAAGATAAGACCACATGCTTAGAGGAATATGCCCATGTGAATGGATATTCCTTTCTACTTTTTGACTTTATTTGACTTTTAGTTATTACGGTAATTAGTAACTTTGGTACGTAACTATTTCACAAGTATATAAACAAGGGGTGATGAGGTACTCATCATACTTTCATTTGCAACTATCTCTCTCTCATTGAGTTCTCTAGTGAGCAATGTCTTGAGTCTTGGAGTGTTAGCCTTGGAGGAGTATGATAGAGTTGGGGTTCCTTGTCTTCTTAGTCCATGGTGCGCTACCATAATAGCCATCAGAGGTTCATCTTGACTGAGAGACAGGCCGGCTCATAGCCCATAATCCTATGCCTCAAAATTCAGCCAAATGAGACCTTTCTTCTTGCCAATTTGAACCCTCTCCAAATTTGGCCAACTCAAGCACTAGTTAGGGCACTTCGAAGCAACTCCTCCAACTTTATACAACCTCCACCGATTTGACAACCTCTTCTACAATTTGCTAACCGCCAAATCCTCCATTAAATCTTAACTCCAGCCAAATCGGGATGATGGGGATCTCCAAATCCCTAATTCGAGGAGATTGGTTCTCAATTCTACCTTCAATTTTGCGCTTCAAGCTCAATTTGCACCAAATTGCACAAAGCTTGATTTGACCTCTTGGGCTCAAAATTGCACACCCATTGTCTCAAATTGACTCCATTCTTAAAAATTTGGCTAGCTTTTCCACACATCGTATGCCCCACTACCAATTCTACATCAAAGTGTATAGAGTTTTTGCACACAATCACTCTCAAGGAAATTTGAACCACAATCAAAGTACCAACAATCAGCTAAGCTTGGAGATACCTCCAACACCCTCAATTCTTGCACCCATTTTCCCATTGACTCTCACTTCATTGACATGATCAAGTCATTCTTCCACTCAAATCACATTCAAACATATCTATACTTGATCATTCACTCAACACTCTACTAACAATCGGGCACTCATTATAGTTAAGCCACACCCACTCTAGCTAAGAGATTCCAAGTAACACTTGTCGGCCTCTGTCCATCATAGCTAAGAACTCGAAGGCTCAACATCATGGAAGTGAGCTCTCTAGAGTTCTACTTCAAAGGTATACCCCTCTACTTGACTAGATCTCCAGCCCTAATAGTGCCACCTACCATAAGAACGGTGCAAGTGGTGGTGTGTCCTACCATGTGATTAGTAACCCTAACATAAAATCGAACCGCCAACAAATAATCCATGAATAATTATCAAAATACATATAATTACCAACACTATCACTCTAGCATTCGAGTAACCTAGCTTCGGCCCCACAAATATCATGACAAAGGTTAGAAATTTTCATAACGCAAATGGACTAAAAGAATCATAGGTGGATGCATCCCAATTTTGATTACTAATCACTATTTTGAAAGCAAGTAATAGTGAACCTAAGTTTTGATCTAGAATTATTTTCTAATTATATGGAATTTTTAGTTAGTGCCCTAGTGACCCTAAGTTTGATAATTAATTTAGAAACCGAAAAGCACGGTGGTATGCCATGGGTTATTCTAGAAGGTACATGGTTTGTCTGCATCGCACCTATGCCCATTTTCAGGTTTGGGACCCGAAACTAGTATGTATATAAATTGGATAAGTATTATTGTATATTTACCTTTAAAAGAAGACGATCATCTACTATAGTAAACTACAGTAAAAGTGTGCGAACCCCAAACTGCACAGGAGACGGGACGACAGGCGAAGATGGGGATGGGGGAAGTTTATGCCACGCGGTATAACTAGTCCTCAACAAGATATTGCCTTGACTTGTAAAAAGAAAAACTCTCTAACTGGGCATTTCAACGGAAAGAAAACTGCATAGGAGCTTATGGCTCCGACGCAGTTTTGGGTCGAACGGCGTACGTGCTTTGCCCATGTAAAGTATCCTTTAGAGTGGATTAGACGGAGAGCTGTAAGTAGACGGGAAAGCCAAAGGAACGTTGGAAAGTTTAGAGGCAGCCACGTAGCATATGTACATAAGATATTTTCGTTTGCGAAATAAGGACCCTTCATTTACATCCAGCGACAGGGGATCGAATACTCGTGCTTTGGGTTAAAAACTTGGAGGTAAGGAGGCATACCGCTAGCCTTCCTTGTGGTAGCGGACTACTACCCTCCGGTTAAAATAAGGTCGTCGGTCATCATGCTGACACCCCCGAGCCACAACTTCTGATACTACAGTACTGTAGATCACAGTCAAATATCCATTACATTAGGGCGTATCACATAAGAAATGGTATATTTCCACCGCATGTGGAGTGTGCCGTGTTAGGAAAATCGTATGGTCATCAATAAAATTTGAAATTAAATCGAACCGCAACCAGGTCATCTTGAATCCTCGACGATCCGTCGTCCGATTTCCATGACAGATTACAGAACCTGAGGTCGGTCGAGGAATGAAACGCACGTATATCCAACGTGCTCGTTCCGGGTTCAGCCCAAATTTACCGTGGTAAATTCTAGACCAGCTTACAACAGCGTAGTTCCGTGGTCCCACTCTCTGTTCCGAATTTCTTGAAGTCCTTCATTTATATTACTAGTTGAATGCATTTTTTAACGTTTTGAAATGTTCTATTTTTTATTGAATTTCAAACGAACATTTCAATATCGATTACCATCTAGCACTTTGTGCTTTGTATTTTGTGTGTGATACAAAAGAAAGTTGTTTATCCAGCCATGCATGCATAATAGGATTAATTCTGAAGTTTGGACAGGATGAGGAGCAAGTTGGTAAAGTGCAATTGTTAAAATTTTATTCAATCAAAAGTCGCATTAGAATGGTTATTTATTGATTAAACAAATTCACGGCGATTAACTTATAGACTACTGGGCCCTTTTTATCTCTAGATTTCATTTTTTGTTAAAATATAGATCACCGAAATATGGAGTTTACAAGAAAGCATGAGTCGTCGAATTTATGTAGATAATAGTGATAACCTATGAATTCATCGGTTTCATAACGTATAGTTTGATAAGCTAAGTTAATACACATTACATACAGAGATATACTTCAGGTTTTTGTCACCTCTGCTTTTGTTCAATTTTTTATATCATCTAAACCTAAGAACATTCAAAACGAGTTCTATATGTACGATAATAAGGAGTGTTTTTTTAATAATTTGGCTAGATTTCTTTAGCAATTTTGTAATAATAAAATTTATCTTTTATAAACTGCACATAATTTAAAAACAAATTCATTTGTTGTTGTGGTCTAGCTTAAAATCTATCAAATGATTTAAGTTTCAAAAAATCTAGAACTTTTACCTTTTGAGGTGTCTCCAAAATAAAGAAAACCCATTTATATATATATAATAAATAATACCATATGATAAGAAAATTAATAAAATTATTTGATATTATATGATAAATAAAGCATTAGTGGGCCCTTACATATTCTGAAACATAAACTAATCGATCTATCGACACCCCAAGTTGGCAAGAAGATACCTTTGTATTCTTTGACACCTCACACTCCGACATATTATCCATTTTTTCATCATTGACAATGGCGGCTCCTTAGTGGCAAGCCTGATACTCGAGCAAAGTAATATACTCCAAAACAAACATAGAAGAATAGAATGTACTATAAAGTGGAAAGAAAAGGGGAAAAAAGAGGCATAAAAGTATGGAAGAAGGACAAAAATCCAAACCAAAGAAAACGCTAATGACCACCTAAAGGTATCGTCTTAAGAAATCTACTGTTAAATTGTACGACAGAAATCATCTAAAGTTAAATGATGTTCTTATTAATATATTTACCCGGGGCGACGCCTATAACACCATAGAAAAGAGAATACCCGACAGATGCTTTTATCTCGAGATTTTACCTTAGCTTCCAATAGAGCTGAACAAAATTTCTTGTTAATTCTTTCGGCCGAGATCGGTAACAATCTCAAAAGTTTAATATTTCTACGTAACTCAAGGTATTATTTTTGGTTAAATATTAATAGGTACCGAAACTCTAATTCCTGTTTTCAAATTCTAATTCTTTATTTTTGGGTCAAATTTTCATCCCACCCGAAAAATCTGATGTTTTATGGCTGAACCCAAACCCATATTTCTTATTTCAGGCCGAAGTCCTTATTTAAACCCGTAAATCTAGGTTCTTCTCGGTGAACTACAATCCGGCCGAAAGTTGTATCTCTTGTGCTTCGACTTAAATTGTCCATCCGGCTCCAAAGTCGAATTCGTTCTGTTGCTTGTTGACCTCCAGTTCGTCCACAACGCCGAACAGAACTTTTCGTGCAGTTTGAAAATGTAATTTATTCCGGTTGAACTCGCGGCAGGCCGCAACTTCAGCCCGAATTCTTCGCTCGAATTGAAATTCTATTTTCTTTCGCTTCGAGCTGAATCCGAATCTCGAGTAGATCTTATATATTAAGTTGTAGTTCCACCCATCCATGTCCATCGCAAGTTAGACATGGATGATCTGTTCTTCTGAAGCAAACCATTCCACTTAAAATTTTACATTTCTATATGAATTCAACCCATCGTCATTTCCTAAACCATTCAAGTGAGAGTTAACTCAGAAGCACTCAATCACTGAAAGTTCCAGTCCGTTTCGAGTTACCACGAATAAAGTGCAGGCCATGTTCTATGTGAAATTGGACAATTTAAGTATAACATATAACTATAAGCATACATAGTGGCATTTGCCACTATGTATGCTTATAGGGTATTATTATCTATAAAATATAAAATACATATATAAAATACTTATTATTATCTATAAAATATTAATTTATATAAATTAGAAGAAAAATAATTATACTAAAATACATTTCTTTGGATATTTTGATTGATTGTACACCATACCATGTGTATATCTTAGATGCTTTAGATTAAATTCCTCCTATCGATGCTATTGAAATTTAACTTCATTTTACTCTCTATGATTTTCCCTTGTGCTTAATTGGGTCTTCACGTCCTTCTTGTTATCCGATGCGGTAACCTCTCTTGTTAAATTATAAGGGTATAGCCTAGTTCTTAGAATAAGTAATTGCCAAGTAGGACTCGCGTGCTACATCACGCTGAATTGTATTTATTAATTGTCTCTATAACCTTGAGTTATCGTTGAGTCCAAGTGCTAACTTTGGGATACTGTTAAATCGTGTGGTTCTACACTAGATGCAGCGGCGGTCCACATGACACGGTGTCCTTTTGGAGGACAGAGGATAGCTACCCATGATGCCATTAGAGACATAGTGTTTGCTATGGCACGAGAGAGTGGATACTTGGCTTGGAGGGAGCGTTCGTATGCGTTGCAGATGACACGTGTCAGGGCAGACTTATACTTGGTCCGAGATGATCAGGTGACAGTAGCGGATGTCGTGGTGACGGACCCTACGCGAGATACAGTTTCGGAGGGAGTGATTACCCATCCCCCTGGATGGGCGGCGAGTGCAGCAGCAGGTCGCAAGGTCTCCAAGTACAGGGGCATGCAGCGAGGTCACCTCTTTGTTCCTCTAGCCTTGGAGTTATATGGAGCGATGGACACGGCATTTGACACATTTGTCAGGGAGTGCGCGAGGGCTTATCATGTTAGGCGGCAGGGGGTACCACTCTCACTCTCATACTTTGTAGCTTACTTTAGACAGTGTGTATCCATTGCTCTACAGAGGGCAGTGGCTGGTGCAATCCATAGGAGAGCAATCACATTAGGTGATGTTTCTTCGGATGCTCCAGTTGTGTGTAGACCGTACGACTTGCATAGCTCGGATATCTTAGGTGCGGTAGGGCAGATTTCTCATACAGACTCTATTGGGGCTTAGCCCCATGTTACCTTTTTTGTCTCTCCCTTGTACGGCTTGATGGGGTCTTCCCATCCTTCATTTTTCCTACGCGGTCGCCTTTTTTCTTGATACTGTTAAATCCTATCTGTAAGTTATAGGATAGATTCTGGATTCAATTTTGAATAATTCCAGTGGCATAACAAAGAAGTTGGTCTTCCGTACATTATTGGAGGATCGGGTGTACAGGACAACCCAAAGACTATTATGAACTTCGTCTCATAACTGAATTAATTTAGTAACATTAACGGATAATGAACCATTAAGATGGAGTGCCGAGGAAGGGAGTTGAATAGAATAGGTTATATGCACAGATCTATATATTACCATTAACTTGCAAATGATGATGATTTCAAGGATGAGCAGAAGAAACAGCTGCTTCGACTTTCTATCTCTATAGTCTTACATTGTTTTAAACGCATACACGTTTGAGTAAAGTTTCAACGTATATACTCAGAAATTTATTACACATACTAACGAAACTGATTAAAATTTAAGGGTTCAATTCCAAATTAAAACAATGTTGGCTGTGAATTGACAATACTGAATATGTTAAACGTAAGATGATTTTCACTCAATTTTCTTTAAAATAATAGAATCTTAAATAAATTATGTGCAAGTATATTATTTTTGTTTGATTTGCATAAGCATTAATCTCTAAGTTTAATCAAATATCCCTTTTAGGTTGCTTTCAAACTGTAGTAGGGAATTCAATCAAAGATAAACTAAAGCGATTAGTTCTATCATGATATGATTTGCTAAAATCCAAAAAATATCCCTATCAAATATTTTTTAAGTTCATTATATATTCTTAGGATAATCTGGAATGAGAAAGTATTTTTTATATTTATAAATTAGAAAGAGTAATTGAGGATATTAATCAGCTTGTATGAAATATAGAAGTATAAATTGGTTTTATTTAAAATTTTCATTCCTAAATAAATATCTTAAAATTTTCTAAATAGAATAATTAAGACTATAACGTGATAGATATATCACTCGAGTATTGAAGTTAAGATGTATACTATAAATTAAAATAAATAATATACATGTAATTTATAGGTAAATTGAATATAATATTCAAAATCTAAACTATATAATATAATTCTGCTATCTAAATCAAAATCCTGATTTATTTGGTTATTTATGAGGAGATCAAATTTTTGCTATTATAGTAGGTGATAGAATTGTAAATTTATTAAACCTACTTTTTCATGATTTTATTCCTCCAATAAGCTTTTCGCATATAATCTTGCTACGTCAAGTTATTAAAGAAATAATATTTAAATTAGGTATATAAAAATGTATGTTAAAAACACAATTATCCCAAGTTACAAATGTTGAAAGGAAATTCCATTTACCTATTTCTCACAGGTTAGTGCATCCATCGAGCATATACTCCATCTATGCGAGTCATACAAATTTAAATATGAATCGTACATCCGTCTGGTTGGTGGAGACTATATTACTTTTCATTTAGATTTGACCATACATCATATCTATACTCTTAACGAAAATGGAGTTAATGAAAACAACAGTTATGGTGCACGTACGTATGATTTATGATTCCATTGAACATACTAGATTGGATTTTCGAGTAATATAGTGACCATAATAATATAGCATAGATATCGCGACTCAAATATCACTGCTTTTTATTCTAGATATTTATAACTCGGACATGCTATGTCACGCCATTTGTAGTTCCACATCTAGATGCTCGGACACTGGAATTCCAGTGATGGTAGTTAGAGTTATTCTAGCAGTTTCTCATGGACTACTTTCCGACGGTTAGATTTCGTGTTCGGGGTACTGATTTCACGGTGGGGCCCACCGTCACTTTGCACCATTTGCACCGTCGAGTGTGCCGTCAGCGGGACCGTTAGGGTTTCAGGGCTAGCTCGAGTCCAAGGGGTATAGTTTCGAAGTGAGCTCCAGAGAGCTCACTTCTCTGATGTTGAGCCTTTGAGTTCCTGGCTATGGTGGACAGAGGCCGGCGAGCGTCACCTGGATTCTCTATGCTTGAGTGGGTGTGGCTTGATTGTAATCAGTGCCCAGTTGTTGGCAGTTTATAGAGTGACAGATCAAGTACTGATCTGAGTTGAGTTGAGTTGAAAGTGTTAAGCAATCTGATTACATCAGAGAAGTGAAGTCAGGGGGAAATTGAGTGCAGGAACGTTGAGTGTTGGTGGTATCTCCAAGCTCGGTGGATCGTGGTAGCTCGATTCAGGTTCTGTGTTTCCCTAGTGTGCAGAAGCTCGTGTAGTTGATGCAAATATGGCAGCTAGGCGGACGGTGTGCGAAAGCGCTGGCCAAATTTCGAGCAAAGAAGGAGCAATTTTCGAGCAGTGTTGTGATTTTGAGCTCAGGAGGTGAAGGCAGGACCAATTTGCTGCGAGTTGGGCTCAGAAAGTGAAATTGAAGGTGGAGTTGGAAAGCTCTTCTCATGAAATTGTGATTTGGAAAAACCCGTTTTGTCAATTTGGCTCGAGTGGAAAGTTAGCGGGGGATTTGGCAGATATCCATCTTTAGGGTTTACGTCAGATTTTTGGGCCAGAATTGGAGGAGTTTTGCTGTTTGGCCAGATTTGGAGAAGTTTTGCTAGTTTGGAGGAGTTTCGCAGATTTGGAGAAGTTTCGCCAATTTTGGAGGAGGTTCGAAGTGGCAACAAGAAAGGCCTCATTTGGCTGAATTTCGGCGTTTAGAGGCTTCGAGGCTTCGAGGCATAGGGCTGTGGGCTATGAGAGGCTACGAAGGCCTAGAAGGGCCAGCAAGCCAGCTTGCTGGCGTGAGGCTAGCTAGTTTAGTGTAGATCTTGGTCATTGGTTGACAAAATCTGCCTTTCTTGCTAGATTGTGCGCAACAGGGTTTGACCCCTAGATCTCTTGTTCCTAGACTGGTGCCCTAGCCAACTGGTCCACCCTCACTTGTTGTCATAGTGACTGTGCCACTGTTATCTATACACATGTAGCTTTGGCTAGGAGAGGCAGTTTGATCCCATTCTTGGTGATCCTGGTAGCTTAGGACTTAGATACGAACTACTCTTATGTCAAATGCCAAATGGTGGCAGAGTCAGTCCCGTGTTGTGTTATGAGATGGAGGGTTTTTGTTTAGATTTCTTGTGATTGGATCCCCTCCATTCTTTGCTTCTTGTTTGTGCACCACGTTTGTGTGAGGTGCCCTGACTTTTGAGCGTTGGTGCTCTGGTGTGCTCTCGGTGGTGAGGCTGGAGTGATGACCAGTCAGACTACCTTTGTTTCTCTCCGGTGAGGTAGGAAGTGATGACCTGCAGACCGTGAGAGTGCGTGTTATGATGGCAGGTTACAGGTTGCCCTTCCCCTAGTGTAGTTATCTCGGTTAGAGTTACATTAGTGGGTGGTGTTTAGTTGGTGTTGGCACGCGGTGATGTTGGCACTTGGTGGGGCACTTGCGGTTGCAACTTGCTGTTGCAGTTGGTGGTTCGGGTTTGTTGGTGTGGTTACTTTGTCACGACGGAGTTCTTTGGAGATTCCAGAGGAGTTAGCTCTGCAGTACGCAGTGGGTTTACTCGGAGTGGCGCTCGGTATCAGCTTGTATCTCAGGTCCCAGTGAGGGAGGAGATTGACTCTGAGTTGGAGTTCGACACAGGAGTTGATTCAGTTGAGAGTGCACTTGGTGTGTCCGCACCGTTGTTGTGGGACATGGACGAGATTTATGGGGCCTCCAAAGGCCCTAGGCGTTACTCTGGTACAGTGGGTACCATTGAGTTGGATGACTTCATCCAGGAGTTCGATAGTTGGTGTGATCTGTAGCAGATGCGGAACCCGACTTTGTTCACACCCTTCATGGCATGGAAGGGGTTGTTTCAGCACTTGGAGGGTCCACCGATGGACGACTACCATGAGTTCAGGAGAGCTCATTTGGAGGAGATTGAGTTATGGAGACAATATTGGTCTCCACACTATGTCTCCATCACTTCAGGCTTGGTGGCCAGGAGTAGATCGGTTGTACCTGCGAGTTCTAGCTTGAGTAGTGTGGGTGGAGCTAGTGGAGGTGCACTAGCTGGAGATAGTGCTACTACGAGTGGAGGTACCGCTGCAGGAGGTGGTGTGGTACCGGGGTTTAACCCCATGGTTGAGTTCTTCCTATGTTTGAGGCAAAACTACCAGGGAGTGCGGACTGACAAGCTGAGGAGCTTGCAAGAGTTCCAGCAGAAGGCTGGAAAGAGCCTACGCGAGGCATACACTCGCATGAGGCGGCTGATCAGTTTCACTCAGGGAGTTACTGAGGCCCAGGCAGTCCAGTTTTGGTATGGGATACTAGACAAGGAGTTGCGACGTAGAGTTCGTGATGCTACGTTGTTGCAGGCTACTTCGCCCACTTTGGCAGTAGTCTTTGGTTTGGCTGAGCGTATTGAGCTCAACATGGTGGAGGAGAGAGTGGTGACAGCTGGATTTGGTAGAGAGACCTCATCCACGGTTGTGACTTCTTCTAGAGTGCAGCAAAGTGCACCACGCCCAGTTGGTTTTCGAGGACAGGGTGGACAGCCCAGATCCTATGGAGCGAGTGGAGGGCCTAGTGGAGTTAGACCCTTACCCTCATTTTTGGGTCAGCAGCAGCCAATGAGTGGTGGTGTTGCTTGTTGGACTTGTGGTGGACCTCACCATAGGAGAGAGTGTACTCAGGGCAGCGGACCTGATACCTCTGGTGCATCACAGCTAGCACAGAGGCAGTGTGAGCATTGCCACAGATTTGGTCACACTAGTGACCGGTGTTTTGACCTACACCCGGAGTTACGGAGTGGTAGGGCTACTATGGCAGGTAGTAGAGGAGCTCCAATTCATGGAGGACGAGGTGGTAGAGGTGGTGGTAGAGGATCTACACCTAGTAGGGGTGCAGTACCTGCCCTTACTTCTGACACCGCTATGGCTACTCGGATTGAGCAGTTGGAGCAGAGATTGGCTAGTATGGCTATTGCTCAGAGGAGATCAGATTCGGGTGCTGAGGTTTCCACCTCATATGCTGGTGATAGAGATGCTTTGGACTTCATGTGCGGAGCAGCACAGGTAGATGCATCTGCAGGAGTGACTAGGAGTGCAGTACGTGCTCCAGAGCCTAGAGGAGCATCAGTGGAGTTGGACCCACAGAGAGGAGAGGTTGGGAGACAGGTCAGACTTCCCCAGTCTTTCACGCTATCTGAGGCATTGCAGACGACATCCATGGTTCCTAGACGTCCCAATGCAGGTGTGGTAGGTGGTGATGGAGTACCTGATGGAGTACCTGCTAGTCAGCCACCTGCTACTACACAGACTGAGTCTAGCATGATGTTGGGGGCGGCTCAGCTGATTATGTGGCATCCTTTATTTTCAGCCAGTGACATGTTTACATTGGGAGTTGACCCAACCCCAGTGTTCCGGTTGGCTGCCACGTTGTGTGAGAGTAGGGATGGTGCAGTTCCTACTACTAGAGCAGAGGTGGTTGGTAGTGGAGTTGACTTGGTTGAGGAGCATGGGATCCGTTCAGCGACCAATGGGTTGTGGCAGGCAGCAGCGGCTAGACTGGAGGAGTTGCCAACTAGACCGGCCTTTGAGAGAGCGCGGTTTACACCTGGTGTTGTCCTATTGGATAACCAGAGGGGGATCTTTCGTTTAGTGGGACCTTCAGGGAAGGTCTATACACCACAAAGAGTCTTGTTAGACTCTGGTGCGCAGCCCCTTATGTTGGGGAAGACTGCAGTTGTTGGTCTGGAGTTACGAAAGACCGATGTGGAGAGGTGTCCATTTCAGATCCAGACATCTCTAGGTGGTGGTTCGACATAGTACATCACATGTGGGGAGCTTGTTGTCCAGGTTCAGCTTGGTCATCCGACTGATAGCTCGGTGGTGAGAGCTCAGGCTATTGCGACGATAGCTGAGTCATATGATGTGCTAGTTGGGGGAGCAGTGTTATACCCCATGGGTTTCAGTATTGACTATTGGGAGGAGACAGCCTCTTATAGACCTGGTTGGCAGTCTGGTGAGGGACGGGTATGTCGTCTACCAGTACGTTTCAATAGTGGCAGTCTTGGCTCACTACAGTCCGGGACCATGGCAGCATCAGTTTTGGCTTTCAGCGGTGCAGTCACTTGGCCTGGTGACTTGTTGGAGGGGAACGCCCATGCAGAGGATACTCCAGTACCAGAGGAGATCACTCGGCTATGGAGTACGAGTGGGATTGTTCCATCCACCTTGGATGTTCCATTGTGGAGTTCAGAGGAGGCATTGCAGCAGCATGCAGATCAGTTGGTGCAGCAGGCTTGGAGTGGAGCCTTCGTACCATCAGGGGATGAGTGTGAGGATGAGCCTCCAGAGGCAATTGCTTTGACACCTCTGGATACCACACTCATTGCTTGGCAGTATCCAGTAGAGGGGATATGCCTATTGGAGTTGTTTGGTGGGATTAGCACCGGACTAGCTGCGGTGTTACAGGCGGGTATCCGAGTACAGAGGTACTTGTATGTAGAGAGAGATGAGACTGCTAGGCGAGTCTCTCTACATCATGTGGCACACTTGGCCTATCGGTATCCAGAGTTATTACCGATGTCAGCAGTCAGAGGTTACCAGAAGGCCTTACCAGGAGACATTTCCTTACTGGGGGCGCATGACCTAGAGAGACATGGGCCTATTCACTTGGTGATTTTTGGATGGCCATGTCAGGGACATACACGTGCGGGCCGTGGTTTGGGTCTTCAGGATCCTCGTTTTGGTGTGTTTTGGGAGATGTTCTGGATATTACGACATCTCCAGGTTCATCAGTCTGTTTCTCCAGCTTACCTTTTGGAGAACATTCCATTGATGGGTGATTCTCGCACTAGAGTGGTGGCGAGTACACATCAGGTCCATTCATGGATGGGACCTGCTGTATTGTTAGATGTAGCCAGAGTGGGATCACGGGCTCTTCGTCTTCGTCTTTGGTGGACGAACCTCTTACCCAGAGAGGTTCTACAGCGTAGTTATGATGGGATTCAACGACTAGACCACATTCTTGTTGATGATATCTTGGATGCTGGACGTCAGTCTCAGACAGTGGTAGTGGCTGATAGGTCACCTATGGCAGTGGTGAACCTAGTTGGACAGCCTAGAGCTGCATTTCCCACACTCATGAGTTTCCCAGGCTCTCATGCTTTTCGAGAGGGAGGACCTGGACTTGTTTGGGACTCACAGTTACAGCAGTTGGTGGAGCCCAATGCTGATGAGAGAGAGCGGGCGATGGGTTTTCGCACCGGTATTACCGCTGTTCCAGTAGTGTCAAAGGCATCCAGGCGTCAGGTGTTAGGTCAGGCTATGGACCTGAACTATTTGACTTGGATTGTGAGCCTTGGTTTGGCAGAGCAGCGTAGGATGCGCTTGATAGGCATCACCACTCGGACGCTTGTGAGCCCTATGCCTATCGAGACGATTCAGGCACATGCTGGGGGCGATGGACCAAGTGGACATGGTATTCTTGGAACACATCCAGTAGCTACCAGGGAGAGTGGTCTACTTGGAGTCCATCCAGGTGAGCGTGGGCTACTTGGATTACACCCTTGGTCCACATGGGATGCAGCCAGAGTGGAGGGAGTTTTTCACACAGAGGTTGGGACCTCTAGTGGTCGGGAGCATGACACCATTGCTCCCAAGGGCCCAGTATAGCAGCCAGTCAGTACGTCTTCCACTCCTACTACAGTTACAGAGGATACTTGGGAGCCAGATCTTGGACCCAAGCTTACTGGAGAGGAAAGACGGAGGGTTTGGAGGTTCTTGAGGAGTCACACGAGTTGTTTTGCCTTCAGTATGAAGGATTTGGGTGCTCTGAAGGGACCTGGTATACGGATTGAGCTGACTAGCGACACACCTGTTTTCCGACGTCCTTATCGATATAGTGAGATGGAGAGGACATTGATTCAGAGCCAGAGTAGTGACCTTTTTGAGGCTGGTTTGGTGGAGATTTCACATGGAGAGTATGCATCAGCGACAGTGATACCAGCCAAGAAGGATATGCATGGCAACTATACAGATAGGCGGATGTGTGGAGATTACCGTCCTATCAACCGACAGACCAGGGCTGATCGGTATGCCATGCCTACACCGGAGGAGATTTTTGATGCGATTGGGCATGCAAAGGTCTTCAGTACTTTGGATCTTTGAGCAGGATATCATCAGTTGCCGATTAGGGAGGAAGATAAGTCCAAGACAGCATTTTGGGCTATTGATCCTCACGGCAAGGATGTGTTATATCAGTGGAGGTTCTTACCATTTGGGTTAAAGAACGCTCCTGCTGAGTTCCAAAGGGTCATGGATAGGATCCTAGCTGGATTGGATTTTGCTCGGTGCTATATTGATGACATTTTGGTTTATAGCACTACTGTGGAGGAGCATGAGAGACAGTTGTTGGAGGTGTTTGAGAGGTTGAGATCTCATGGACTCAAACTACATCCTGGGAAGTGTAGGTTCTTCTACGAGTAGGTTGAGTATTTGGGTCACACAATCTACCCCGGAGGACTTGGTGTCCAGCAGACCAAGGTGGAGGCTATTGCACGTATTCCTCGGCCTACGGATGTGAGTAGAGTGCGAGCATTCCTTGGGTTGGCGAACTTCTATTGCCGCTATGTTAGAGGATTTAGTGCCATTGCCAAGGCCTTGACAAAGCTGACCAAGCTTACACAGGAGTGGTGTTGGGGAGATGAGCAGGAGAGAGCTTTTGTAGAGCTCAAGGAGAGGTTGACATCTACTCCTATTTTGAGGAGACTGATCAGGGGACGACCATTTCAGGTTCACACTGATTGGAGTATGTTGGGGCTTGGAGCGGTGCTCACCTAGCATGATGATGAGGAGAAGGAGTTTGTGGTGGCCTATGCTAGTCGCTCCAACAATTCAGCGGAGGCGAAGTATAGTTCATATGAGGGAGAGTGCTTGGCAGCAGTTTGGGCAGTAGCACATTTCCGATGTTACCTATTTGGTAACCCCTTCACTCTCATCACTGATCATCAGCCGCTGAAGTGGTTGATGGAGTCCGACAAGCTTTCAGGGAAGCTTGCACGATGGGCTCTGATTTTACAAGAGTATGATTTCACGGTTGTTCACAGACCTGGAGTGGTGAACCGTGATGCAGATGCGTTGAGTAGAAACCCATGTCCCAGCCAGCAGGATCAGACCGGAGCACGTTGGCATGGTGAGACAGATGAGGAGATAGTGCCAGGTTGGCATGCATCGGCCTTTCTATGTATATTTGCAGAGACTTTGGTGGTATCTCTCTCAGCGCATACAAGAGGAGTTATTGAGGTCACAGATCCAGAGAGTAAAGATATTGGTACAGTTCAGCGAGACATTCATGATGATGTCTTAGTGATGGACTATCTTCGCACTGTTGTTGTGGGTGGCACAGTTGGGGCCAAGGAGAGAAACCGTGTTCTTCAGCGAGCCAGACGGTTCAGATTGGAGTGTAGACACCTTTTGCGTGTATGGGAGGATGGTAGAGTGCGAGTAGTACCACTTCCATCACAGAGACCACAGTTGGTCCGTCATGCTCATGAGGAGCTAGGACATTTTGGAGTAAAGCGTACATATAGCTTACTTCAGAGTCATTATTGGTGGCGCGGTATGCAGACCGAGGTACAGCAGTTTGTTGCCAAATGTATGGTTTGTGACCGAGTTAGAGCATCATTCAATGCTCCTACGCCACAGTTACACCCATTACCTATCATGGGATTGGATTACCGTTGGAGTTTGGACTTTTCCGGACCTTTACCGCTGACTGTGAGACATCATCGGTATGTTTTGGTGATGGTGGAGCACTTCTCCAAGTGGATTGAGTTGGTGGCACTTCCTGACAAGTCTAGTGAAGGGACAGCTTACTCGTTCCTGGATCGAGTTCTTAGTCATTTTGGTGCACTAGCTGAGGTTTTGACTGATCAGGGTACAGAGTTCTTGGGAGAGTTTCAGGTCTTGTGTGACAAGGCTTTGATTGATCATCGTACTACATCCCGAGATCACCCTGAGGCAGATGGCTTAGCAGAGAGAGTGGTTCAGACGGTGAAGAGAGGATTGCGAAAGTATGGTTTGCAGAGAGGCCACTTGGGAGATTGGGATCTCCAGTTACCTTGGTTGGCCATGGGCTATCGGTTCAGCCGGCAAGCCTCCTTAGCATCCTTCTCTCCATACTTCCTACTCTATGGACGAGATCCAGATTTACTTGCAGCCATTCGTCGAGATGCTACTATAGTTTTGGACTTGGATGACCCCGATGTATGGATGAGCGCATGTTCTCAACGGGCAGAGATCTTTCGGAGAGTGATGCCGATGGCCTTTGAGAACTTGGCGATTGCTCAGCATAGAGATACTTTACGCTATGCTACCATTCGAGGAGGAGGTTATAGACCCTCGATCCGTCGATTTCATCCAGGCGACTATGTATATCTACAGCAGACAGCACCGACGACACTTGATGTTTCTATAGGCCGCACTATCTTGAGAGTGCGTGAGGTTTTGCCATCTGGAGTCCTTGTGTTAGAAGGACGTGATGGTGTTGTTTGGAAGGATCATGTGCGCAATTGTGCGCCATGCCACCTTCCAAACATTGATGGTACTATGGACCCAAGCTTGGCACTTGTACGTGCAGGCTTGAGGTGTATGTTATGTGGCTCTTCTGGTGGAGCTGCTACTATGTTAGTGTGTGATAGCTGTTCGAGAGGATGGCATATGGCATGTATGACTCCTCCCCTCACGGTGGTTCCTCAGGGATAGTGGTTATGTCCTAGATGTACTTGACCTATAGCTAGTTCATTCTTTATATGGTATAGATTGCAGACAGGCGACTAACGATGGGGCTCCATAGCACCCGGTCTCCTGATCTTTGCCCATTAGAGGGTATACCATATACTTAGAGTAGATGGCTATCTGGAGTTAGAGGGACCTAACCGCCAGCTAGGGGGGCGATTGTGGCACTTTAGAGTCTATGTATGACTTATGTGTGAGTTGTGCTTTTATAGTGTATGATGTTGACAGCGATGTATGTTGTGTAGCGATGTATATACGCACGACAGTTGTCACGCCATTTGTAGTTCCGCATCTAGATGCTCGGACACTGGAGTTCCAGTGATGGTAGTTAGAGTTATTCTAGCAGTTTCTCAAGGACTACTTTCCGACGGTTAGATTTTGTGTTCAGGGTACTGACTTCACGGTGGGGCCCACCGTCACTTTGCACCGTTTGCACCGTCGAGTGTGCCGTCAGCGGGACCGTTAGGGTTTCAGGGCTAGCTCGAGTCCAGGGGGTATAATTTCGAAGTGAGCTCCAGAGAGCTCACTTCTCTGATGTTGAGCCTTCGAGTTCCTGGCTATGGTGGACAGAGGCCGGCGAGCGTCACCTGGATTCTCTATGTTTGAGTGGGTGTGGCTTGACTGTAATCAGTGCCCAGTTGTTGGCAGTTTATATAGTGACAGATCAAGGACTGATCTGAGTTGAGTTGAGTTGAAAGTGTTAAGCAATTTGATTATTGTGGCACTTTAGAGTCTATGTATGACTTATGTGTGAGTTGTGCTTTTATAGTGTATGATGTTGACAGCGATGTATGTTGTGTAGCGATGTATATACGCACGACAGCTAGTCGGATGTAGGTGAATACCCACGATTGAGTACTCCAAATATATTCAGATCCATATTTGCACTTTGTGTATATCATAGTGAGATATTGGTCTAGGCAAATTTTGATACATTCATATGACACATTTAAATACAAAAATGTTGTTTCTAATAATATCGCCCATTTATCTCACGTCTTTTGAAATATGATGCATTTAAAAGAGAAAAGACGACCGCGTAGAAACCACGAAGGATGGGAAGACCCCATCGAGCCGTAATCATGCATGTCACTGTAAAGAAAATTTAACGATGGATCGAAAATTAAATAACAGTTAATAATACGATATATAATAATTTCCCCATCAAATGCGCTCGAATAATTTATCGGAATAATGTCCAATACTCGTAGGACACCAGCCATACAGGAAAAGTATTGCTGAAATGACCGTTTACACGTGTGGCCCATTCATCGAGGTTGCGGACGTGGCAGACCAGCGTACTTTTTAACTTTATACTTCAAGTAGACGAAATGAATCATATGTGAAAGGGAAAATAATGGCTCTGATGCCTGGGACCGTCGACGCGTCAAACTATACTGTATATACATGGAAAGATCATTTTGTTGCAGAAAACGTTTAAAACAGAAATTGGACCGAGCAAGACCGACATATATTTGGTGGTCCTAAATAGCCATTCCGTGGAGACTGCAGCGAGGTCCTCATGAAGCGGACTTACTCTGTCATTCAGAGGACTTACTCTGTCATTCAGAGGAGAATCTACACGTTACCTTCGGTACTTTCACTGCGGTGGACATTACGGAAGATCCTGACATTCTGCACGGGGACACGTGTTCAAGGGAAGGCGGCAATGACGAATCCTTATCCAGGAAATGAAAGGAAGGATGGAAGGAAACAGGGCTACATCACTCGATGGAACGGAAACTGTACTGGTAGTTACTCGTGTTTGTCGAAGGAATCAATCTGCTTTATGGATCTGTGGTGTGGGAATGTTGGGGCAATCGGATCTTTTCCTCCCCCTCTACTGAAGATTCAGACTCGAGCTAGGTGGCCTTAACATTGTGCCTTAATCTTCACGTTAGCCGGTGGAGGCAGCTTTGAGCAGGAGGAGGAGGAGGAGGAGGGTCTCTGATCGGCAGAGTGGGGATTTCTTGACAGTCTCTTCTGCTTGTTTGTGCCAGAACAGAGGTAGTAGAAGAATTTTGTGCGTTGTTTAAGTGCTGAATACCTAGTCGGAGTGAGGAATTGAACTTTGTGTGGAGTGGAGTTAGGTTACTTGTTGGAACTGGCCTCTGGGTGATCGATTGTTTGAGAGGGAGGAGCAGGAGGAGGAGACATTGTTCTTTCATCATTGATTTGTGTAAATATTGTACAGGGGTGCTGAACGAGTAAGTTTCATCTCCCAATGGCGGCTGTTCGGCCTGTGGTTCTTGGTCAGGGAGGGATTTGTCTTCTGTCCGTGAATCAGGCGTCGATCGTAGACTCGTGCTCGTGCTCGTGTTCTTCCTTCAGCTCGGGTCCCAAAGCTGCGTCTATCTCAAAGTTAGGCATATCGTTATCATCGCGGTTGGAGCTTGGTAGTAGAGGCTGGAATGGAATTCGCACGAGTAGAGAACGAAGGAGGAGAATAGATTGTTCCGTGCGCGCTTTTCCAATGGATGTTACTGAAGAGGCTCAGATGCCGAACGACAAAGCTATGAAAGCATTGGAAAATTTTTACTTTGAGTCAGCCCCAATCCTTAAGTCTCTCGTCCCGGAAGTTAACAGGGCTGATGACGCTTCTCTGCATAATCCTCTTCTTCGACAGCATCGTATGGGATGTGGATGGGTTGGGATAATTCTGGAATGGGAAGGAGTAATTGTCGAGGATGATGCAGATTTGGAGAGGAAGTCGTGGACAGCTTTGGCAGAAGAGGAAGGAAGACGACCACCTCCCACCTTCATATTGAAGCGAGCGGAGGGGATGAAGAATGAACAGGCGCTTAGTGAGGTTCTGTGCTGGACTCGGGATTACCGTCAGTTGAAGAGGTTGGCCCTAAGGAAAGAGGAACTGTACGAAGAGATGCAGAAGGGAACTTACAGATTGCTACCTGGCTCACGGGAGTTTGTGGCCAGTATTAAAAAGTACAAGATTCCTATTGCTATCGCTTCTACACGGCCGAGAAAGTACATCGAGCGAGCCATCGAAGCGGTGGGCATGGAGGGTTTCTTCAACGAAATCATTGCAGCCGAAGATACGTATCGTGGCAAGCCAGATCCTGAAATGTTCCAGTACGCAGCCGAGCGCCTTAATTTTATACCCGAGCGCTGCATAGTGTTTGGAAATTCTAATACCAGCGTGGAAGCGGCACACGATGCCCTCATGAAGTGTGTCGCCATCGCTGGCAAACACCCAATATATGAGCTCGGTGCCGCTGATCTTGTCGTCAGGAGACTTGATGATTTGTCCATGGTGGATCTAAAGAATTTGGCGGACTTGGATTCACCAGAGTTTCGGCCCCCGGAGCCATTACCCGAATTGGAGGAAGAGGAAGAGCCCAAGCACACCAGGGTCACCACCATGGATTGGTAGCCAGATACAGTGCTGCTTTGCTACTCTCCGGATTGTGGACTTGAGGGCACTGAGAACTCTAGCCTACCAATTTAACGTAACTAGGTGTTGGTGAGTTACGTGCTGGTGCATCTTCTATGCCTGCAAAGTTGTTCGGTCGCTGTACATATTGGAACCAGGGCCCTTGAATCAATTCCCCAGCTGCCTTTGGCTCTGGGTATTATATGGTGGGCAGGAGAACCATTGGACCTCGATTCACGGTTGAAGCTGCTTGATTTCGGGAATGCAATTTGACAGTAGTTCATTTCACTCTCAAAATCAGTACATTGCGACATGCGTTGGACCATTCGTAGCACGGTATCATCTAGTTAATTAGCCCGAAAATGCCCTTTGTATAAATGTAATTCCACTGTAAATGTAGCATAGGTTCGTAGTACTCCTCTCTGTATATATGCACCTGTCGCTGGCCCAATTGGTCTCTTTGGGTGCAAGAACGAAGAACCTGTATCTAAGAATTGGTATTCAAGGACATTCCTGCCAATTGGTAACAGTCATTATCTTTCCTGTCAGGTTGAGACTTCCCCAACGAGTTTTGTAATTATAAGTGAACGGATTTACACTGAATGCTGCCTCGCTGCTCTAACAACTAGCTTTGCAACGATGTGCACAGTCGCTCTCTACACACTTCCTCACTAGTAGGGTCATCAATAATCTCAAAGCTTAGTCTATCATGTTACATTCCTGGTGATTGATGATCTGTATCTTTTTCCGGAATGAGCAAAAAGCTTCAGTTGCAGATGTTGAGCAGTAAATCACAGCACATTGTCTCGACCTCGGTGTAAGCATGTCTGCAGTTCTGGTGGGGACTAAGGTGACAGAATCCGACCTGCTCCGTATCTCTTGTATTACAATTTTTTCGGTTAGCTGCGTCGTTTCTCACTTCTTGTCTCACCTTTCGTACAGCTTTAATAAAAACCACAAGAAAGTCTTCATACATTTCATTTGTTCCAGTTGTCACAGTAGTATGTGTATGTTGTGTAGAAGATCGTCCCTTGTGGGCCTTTTCATATAGTATTTTTGCCAAATCCAAGACCTTTGGTATCTACGATAGCTTATTCAGCCTTTGGAAAATAAAGAACTGTAGGACGAATGAAGGCCAACAAGGTCTTCAGGCTAGTTAGGAGCGGCCGAGGTGGGTGTAGTTTTCGCAGCTGTTCTACATGAGTGGTTTTGGCTGCTTATTTCTTCTCTCATGAGGGAACACTTTTCATGTTAGTATCCACATGGGTTATTGACAAACTTGGCTGCTTAAACGGATTAATATAGTCTGACGTAGTAGTATGTTGGGTTCTTCGGGTAGATTTGATATTGACACCAGTTTTCATGATGGTAAGTGACCGGAAGTTGGTTGAGTATGAGATATTTGGGCCTTTTCCTTGCGAGCAATGTCAACCTGACAAAACGCTAAGAAGTGATCATATCTGTAACTCTATGTCTATGGATCGAAACGATGACGTTTAACAAGTTTACAGTAGAATATAATGGAAGTCTAGTGGTAAGTCACGGAAGCTACCTATATTATGTTGCCAGATGTCCTATCGGCACTTTTGGCATTACGTCCACGGAGTACTTGTAGCTTTAAGTCCCGTGATACGTTAGCACCTTGAGACGTCTGGGCTGCCTTATCTTGAGCGTGTATGGCCAAAACCACTTTCGGTCTTGAACTTCTTCTCACGTTCTTGAAGAGCAGGCAGAACAAGATAAACGATATTGGAGGTAGGAAAAGATAGAGGGGCCCCCAACATCAAGAGTTTGTTTTGTCAACCTGCCAGACCAAGTTGATAAGATATTTACTGCTTTTCGCCCAGTGACCTCGCTAATCTCCTCCCTTGTCTTCATTTACTTCTTCACAAGCCATTTGACCATCTCCCATCGGAAAACCCAAGGTGAAGCGGAGCGGAGCGGGTGAGGTTCTGTATAAGTAGAAAGGTTATATACAACAGACTGTTTACTACACTTCAGGTTAATACTACATATTTCTTATGTGAAACCACAAGAGAGGGCTGTCAAGTACAAAAGTGAAGATACTAATTCAGCTTCCTTGGTCTTTTATGTGGATACGAAAATAAAAACTAGTTTCCCTTAACAGGAAAGTAGTATGTACGGCTATCGTGGTTTGAGAAAGATGACATGGATAAAAGATTGCTGTTATCCAAAACATAAAGTATGCTGATATGACTTAAGCGATATGTGAGGAAACACAAGAAAGTTCTATTAGGATCGGTTGTATCTCTAAAAGATATTAACATTATACAAATGATATATTACATTTAGAAGGTTACTTCTAACAAGCTATCTATAGCAGCAAATTCTGCAGAAAGATAATAATTTGAATTGGTTCTAAAACACACAGTTAAACTATGTGAACCTTTGGCTATGAATGGTGTGTAACCAAATATGGAATCATTCTCAAAGTGTTATTACAATTGGCTAGCCGATCAAACTTTCATACTTTTTATGTTGAAAACCGGTTTACATAACATAGTTTCAATGAACGCGTGTCGTAGACTACTCCTCGCCAACTTTGTAGCGTGCTGTTGTAGGCTAATTAGTGGTCTATTGGTGAACGGGGTATGTTGGGAAACTAATCCAACATAACCTTCAACACAAAGTGCAAACATGACTTTTAATCTCAAATCGGTAGGACATAATCTTTATGTACTGTCAGGTTTTTTTTCATAGATATTAAGCAACTAGTTCAATTGTGAAAGGAATTATTATAGCAACAAACATTGGGTATATCAACAACAAACAATCTGATATCAACGGATTTTCAAGGATGTAGATAAAAACATCATTGAGCAAGCCACAATATTACGTACATTAACACTAGCAAATTGAGCTCACAAAAATCTCTAGTAATTAAACATGATCAAAGTAATATAGTAAACAAAACAGATTCTTCATCAAAGCATACTAGAAAACAACGGTAACTCAAAGTTGTAAGTCAATCACCAACCAAAAGTTGTAAGTTGAATTTGAAATGAGTGCTAAAATTTGTGATATGCAAACTCAATAAAGAGTGGTTTTGACCAAACTTAGCATATAAATACTTAAAGATTTTGACCTCATTCTTCTTTTCTTCGATTAAGATATTGTAGAAGAAGATTTTCATTTCTGGAATAGAGTGATTTGAATGTAATAGTTGATTAACTACTACTTGATGTTAGCTAATAGTTTGTGTTTTGAGAAAAATCATACTCTTTGCAATTCTACAAACATGTACATGGAGTTGTAAGGACTTGTTCTAAGCACTCAAGAATAGCCCAAAACTCTATTGTAGCAAGTAATAGGTATTCTCTAAGTGCACCAAAAAGGAGTGTGCACTTGTAGCAACTAATAAGTATTCTCCAAGTGCACTAAAAGGTAGTGAGTACTTGAGAATGCCGCAAAGTGTGATCCCTTGATAATCTAGTGGTGATCATATGGTTGGAAATATGAGTTGTAGTTCTTGTGGTTTCCTTAGAACATGTCTTAGATATATCTTCAATTGAGTCATGATTCCTATTTTCACCAACAAATCAACAATGGTTCTCTTTGGACAACTCATCCAATATCCAGAAAGAATGCATTGATAGGGTTATAGTCTACTACAATCCATCAACATAGGAAGTGAATAAGACATGTCTAATTATCCTTACACACCGAGTTCTGTATAGCAACTTGGAGATAGTTTCACCAACTTGCCTTCTCCCTTATACTTGACTAAGAAGTACAAACAATTGTATTGAGTTTAGCTTTTGTGTGAAATAAAGGAATCAAATGGGGAAGTTAAAGGACCCTTGCTAGATCAAGTACATCCCTTGGGTCAACTTGAACCAATCCATCTCTAGAACCTCTACAAATTGATATCTATAGGGTTTACGTAATGCATTATGGCATGTGGCTACTTGTGATATTTTGTTCTCTTCTTCGAGCACTAAACTAAGAGGCTTCTAACATAAAACATGTTTTTAAACCTCTATAATGCACTTTTCAAGGCACCCTATGATCAATGGACATATGCACATATTTGGATATGACATCATAACTCAAGACAATCTAGTAATAAGACATTAAATTTGGTGGTCAAGGAAAACCTTCTAAAATTTAAAGACCTAATCTTCCATTCCTCAACACTTGCTAAAGGCTTGCTAGATCCAACCAAAGAATTTGTTATGGTGTTATCTTTGAAGATCCTTGGAATAATGATTAGTTATGTTACACTCTAAATAGACTATAAGTCAAGTGTGCATCAAGGCCAAGTTGCTATCTACTTGACACACAAGATTGAGTACCAACTACTTGGTTGACTTGCATAAATACCAACTGACTAAACTAATTGTGCATGGACAAGCACTATTTTGACTACTTTGCCTTCTTACTTGAACTTGACTAAATAGAGGCAAAATTGGCTTATGGCAACTAGAAATATGTTAGGTTTTATTGTTGAACCTTTATAATCATGATTCACCACTTGCTTGGTAATGCTAAATGTGGTGGCACAATGACTAAATTCCAGGTTTTCTAGTCCACAAGATTAAGGAACCTACTTGTCTAATAATCACACTACGTATGGTGACACTCTTGCCTTTGCTAACTGTTATATAGCATTCCATCCCAAATATTGATAATAGAACTCATCTTAGAATTTATACCCTATTTTTTATTTACACCCCTCCAAGAGTTAAGAGTTGGCTTTGTCCAACATGCATGATTTACAAGCTTTCTTTGCTGAAATGAAATTTGGCACCTTGGTATTTTGAGAATAGTAGCTCCATTTGCCTTGCTTCTTGGTTGTCTTTGGTATTATCCTTTAGAACAAAATTTGAAAACATCAATTCTTCTTGCTTAGTATTGCTGTCATTTGAGTCATTGAATATAAGGTCCAAATCTTCCTTCCCTAACTCCTCTTGAATCATTAGTTGCTTCATCCATGGTATCATTACTCTTTCATCTCTAGCTTTTTTACGTGTTTTTAAGACTACTTGAAATTGTATTCCCTTTTAATTTAGGGTATTCTTGAGTAGATCCATAATCTCATATAATATTATCATTGGTTTAGATACCGAAGGTGAGTTCTATAGATGGAGAAATAAGGCTTCTTTTTCTATTGATGTATAATATATTCTAATACTCTATATCCAAAAGTCTATATAATTTTTGGTGTATCTTTTACATATGAATAACATAAAGTTTGTTGGCTTCCCAAAAGAAAAAGCAAAGAAAAACAAAGACTCAAAAGGAACAAAATAAGTTAAGATGTATTGAAATAAGTTTTTTATCTTTACAAATCAATAGAGTGTCTCATATGAGAAGTATTGTAGAGTCCAATGGATGTTTAACCTTAATTTTGTAAATTAGTTGCAAATAAAATGTCTAAATTCTTAGATATTAAATTGAGAATAAAAAATCAATAAAGAAAACTTAAATCAAGGTTGAGGCATATTGATTATAAGTGTTATGCAGTGTTGTGTTGTAGTTTTCTTAGCAATTGAGAAAGTAATTTAGTGTTGTTTATCTTTTCAATGTTGGAGGATTGTTGTAGATTATACAAAGGATTTTGCATTTTATCAATTGCCATGTGAGTAATATATGTAGATTCAAGTGATTGGTATGGAATACAATCTTATATTCTTCTAGTTCTTTGATGTATATAGGTAAAGGAGGCTCCATAGAGAGTAATGTGTTTTATTCTTGCAAGTTTCAAGTGGTAGTAAAGCATAGAACCTAGAGTATTTATATAAGTGAGGTGAATGAGAGATGTTCCACATTCTTGATCTACCACTCCCTCATCCTTTTCTCATCAAGCTTCAAATTTTGCACTATGATCACTTTTGTGCCTAGATTGTAGCTCATTTTGTTCATGTATTCATGGTATCAATGATAAGAATCCAGATTCTATTATCTTTCATGTGCTTACGTTTGAGCAAGTTTGGGATTTAACCATTTACATCCTTTTGTAGAAGGAGATGCATCAAAAATCTTGCGCAAGGTTTTAGAAGTAGGTTATGGAAGTCCATGTGTCAAAAGGAGGTATTGTCAAGTTCTTAAAAGTACAAGGAATTGACTCCTACTTATTTAAGACTCGGGTTTTGCAAGTTTGTGGATGTTTCCAAAGTTTATATGGGATGAAAAGACAACCATTGATAAGAGAAGTAGACATCTATATTTTGGTTTGAATAAGCCTATAAAATTTTCTATCATTTGTTGGTGGTTAAGTCTTATACCTATGTCTTAAACTCTAAGTAAAGTACTTGAGTAGAGAATTCAGAGCATTGGATCAAGTATACTTGGTCAATGGAACTCAAAAGTTAGCACAACTTGGGAATTGATCCATATCTAGGGATTGGTTTTGAATTCAAATGCTGAACTTCATATAAGATTAGAAAAGGGTATGAAAAACTATCGTGTAAATTTTAGTTAGTTTTGAATTTATATGCAATGAGATTTGATGCAACAAACTACACTAAAAATACTATCATGAGCATTAATGAATTACTTCTATCTCCAACTACAATTGAATATCATTTTTCCCATTTGAAGTTATAATTGAAAGACAGATAGTTTGCTAGAGTGTTTCTATAATACCAATAGCTAGATATATCATCTAGAGGTGAAAATTGGCTTGGTAACATCTGGAAGGATGTTATATATGATGGACTAAGTAGATTAGATAGAGGTATCACAAAAAGAGTACTTCTATTGATAGGGCATGAGCCAAAAATAGCTTGAAAACTTCAAAGCTTAAAAATATGTAGATTTCCCCAGGGAAGAAAAGGCTGGCCTGCCCTCCTCCCCCTCCCCTACCTATTGGTCTCCTTGAGAGATTTCCAATGGTACCTCACCCATGCAATTATGAGATTTGTACAAGAAGATTTTTTAAAGATTCCCTCTAGTCAAAGCTTGTTTGACTAACCAGATAGGACCAAAACCAACATGTCACCCATGCATCCAACTAATCTGAGGGTAGAGCTCATTGATATGTCACCAATCCATGTATCTAATCCAAGGGTGGAGCTTCCTTTGAGTGAATCCTCTTTGCTATATAATAAAGACAAGGTGCTCTTTTGGGTATCAAAGTTTTGAGTGTGAAGTTTTGTGTTTCTTTTTTTGAGTTTTTGCTTGGAGGTTCTCATGTAATCAAAACATGACAGTTTCCTATTTTTTACATGAATTCCTATTCCAAAGCTTTGGCAAAAATTGTGAAAGAATCAAGATTTGAACCTTGATTACGGTTTGAACTCCAAAAATTAGACTAAGTTCAAGAGATTGTCATAGGAGTTATAGTGGTCAAATTAGGACTTGCTATATGACATTAGAATAAAAAAAAATTTTAATTTCCATTGAATCCTAGAAATTTTGAATCAAAGCTATAGAGAAGATGGTATCTCAATGTGAGTCTTACAATTATTTCTCCACCCAAAGGTGTAAAATTTCTCTATTTGGAATATATGTTGAGAGTAGCTATTGGAGTCCAAGAGCATCTCTTAGACAAAGAAATTATACTCTCACATACAATTTTTAATAGAAGCATGGAGAGTTATTGTTAAGTTTCTTGTGTTTGGATACTCTCCATACTTTGCATGCTTGATTGTCCGTCCAATTGGTTAAGATTGGTGTCCGTGCATTGCATTTAGGTTTCCTTTCCTTAATAATGTTATGTATTCTTCCTTGTTGATGCTGGAAATGATGACCAACAACCAAGAGTGAGTGTTGTGATTGCATGTTAGGTTGCATTCTCCCTATCCACTAAAAAGGAAGTTTAAGAAACCAATGTAGAAGTTCTTGATGGGGTTGCAAGTGTGCACAACCACCCATAATAGGTTTAAAGACAGCCTTCTACCAATAGACTCCATAGCTAACCACTAGTGTGTTCCTAAAGAGAAGAAATTATAGTACAACAATAGACAAAAACATTTCTTGTGACATGGATAAATATCGCTAATTCTTGTCGTTGATCAAACAAACAATCAAAGTGATTGTTTTGTTTCTTTTATATAAAGTCTCATAATGAAAGTTGGGAAGAAATTATAACATGAGATATCACATGATGATTAACTTGAAATGTATACTGAAAATTGGTGAGATTCTATTTAGTCATTGATTTAATATAGATACAAATGTATTCAAATATCTCATTGTTATTCTAAATCACAATTGATGCAAATTCCAAAAATCTTAGTACCTTCTTAACATTGCATATTTTGATTCAAATTTTCTTTTCACTCTTAAATCATATTTTTCAACCTCTTGCTATTTTAATTGGATTAAATTCATAAAGAAGTTTTTTAATTAGTTAGACACAACTTTTTTTGTTTGGACTAAAAAGCAAAAACTACTTATTGATAAGCTTTTATTTTAGGAGCTATGGATATTATAATAATAAAATAATAAATTTTATTGATATCTACTATTATAGTAGTTATACCATTTTATATTGCCTTAGTCAAAAAATGAGTTCAATCTTTCTTGATTAGAGTGCAAGAAATATCCACACATAGATCCATTACAATCCACATTAATAACTTTTTGTTATTAAAGTGATCTTGTATCTATCCCAACATAGAATTATCTAAATTGAGTTTTGATAGTTGTAATATATATGTTCTATTGAATATACTTTAATACATATATTTATTACATAAAACTCTCTCTTTTGCAACTATGTAAACTTCTTCATCTAATGTTTATATTACTTGAATCCTTTGTATTCTAGCTCTACATTTTGTGTTCTTATTCTCATCAAGAATGCATATATTATCATTTTAGCTATGAGATAGGGAGTGGACATTAAAATCATAGTAAAATTTTGTACTAGAGATTAGATTTTTAAGATTCTCAAAATTATTATGTTTCAATAAGTACATGTTCTTAGGTTTTGATATGGATAGTTATCCCATCATATGATGCAAAATCAAGCTTAAGATAGGACTCAAATATAGAGAACAATTTAATCTAAGTCAATTTGATTTGAAGGAAAAATAAAACTAGCCTTATATACGAACCAAGATTTAACTACATTGTGACAATAAAAGTTAACATATTTATGAATCAATGTTACTAGATTGGAGGTCTTCATCAAAATATGTTCAAACATCTAGAAAAAAATTTTATGACTTCTCTCAACCAAGTTGCACAACAAATCCTAAATTATAGTAATAAGGGTATTTTGTGATATACATCAAAAGTACAAAACAAATGTTACAAATGACATATGCTTGCAAAGCTTCATATATGGTTTGCTTCACAAATAAAAGGTAGTAAATCTTAATTTCAAGGTGGACCAGCGACCATACATTGTTAAAAAAAACGAGCATAATTTTATAATGCATATATTAGAGGTCTTTGTTAAGTTCTGCTCCAGCATCTAGAAAATATTTCTAGATGTGTACTAACATCTAAACAAAAATTATATTAGAATCTTGGATTCAAGGAGCAAAGGATAAATGTAAGCAAAGATATACATATAGAGTATAAACTTGTTAGAGATATAGATTGGTATCTTGATATTATTAGCACTACCAATTGGATTCAAGTAGCAATGATATTTATAAGGTAAGTTTCCTATATGATTAGCTTCAAACATATGGATATTTAGATCCAAGTTTCAGAGAAACAACTGAGAAGTATAAACCATGGAGAAGACATGGAATAAATTTGATATTCCTAGGAGGGACTGTAGTTTGGTAATGACTGATTCATTACAATATGGGATGGGCTTTTTTGGGTGATAATTAATTCATTACATTCATTACATTATTATTGGTATTTAGAGTCATGTTGGTAGTGTAGGCTTTGGATGTCTACAAAACCATCATGTTATTACATGATTGGGCATATGCATAAACACAAGTTAGATGTGAATTATTTCATTGAAGATAGACAAGGTTTATACATAAAAAGAAACATGAGTACTTTGATCTAGATATACATAAGCATATCTACCAACAAATTTGAGGCCAATTGGGATTGCCATATATACTTAGCATGTCCAATCAACAAAATCAAGTCCCACCATTTGGCTTGTTCTATTCATGAAATAAGATTATAAATGGATTTTTTCTAGAGATAGAAATTATATTTACACACTCTGGATGTCCAAACAACCATATAATTTGTATCTTTGTATGAATGGAAGTTATACGTGGAGTTCCAAATGAAGATATGCATAACTCTCATGCTAATAAACTTGCAAAGAGAAAGTCCTTCCAAAATACAAGAAGAAGAGCTCGTCACACATGAAGCATATATGTACTTGTTTGCATACAAGAAACATAGAAGAAATGGTTGTGCTCCAAACCTTAGTTCACCTAGCTTCAAGCAAAATGTATAAAGGATGTGTAAAGAATAAAAGGAATAACCATGATAAAAATGTTATGGGTGTAAAGATTAAAGGAACTAGAGATATTTAACAAGAAGCACAACAGGACCTTAGTTTTATCTAACATTCTTCTCTGATAAATTTTGTTTCAATAAAGACAAAAATGTTCTTAAAAAATGCTCTTAAAAAATATGGTTTACATAATACAAATGAATCTTTTAAGTATAAATATTTTTCAGGAGCCGGTCGGGAGACACCACTTTGGTTGGGAGAACCCACACATGCATGTGATATGATGTCTCACATGGGATTTTTTGGTAATTAAAAGATCTCACAGGTGTCAAGTATATAGAATTAAGTCATTTCTACTCTAACTTAGTTCCCACTCTCCCAGAATTGTCCCTTCTCTAACCTTTTCACTACTCGAATTCCTAGACTTATCTATGATTCTCCTCTCTCTAAATTCCTCCCTACTCTTCTGGAATTGTCCGCACTTCTCCGCAGCCTATTGCCCTCTTTAATAGAATACATTGGACCTGGGTCTTGACTGGTTACACGCCATGAACTTTCTTCTTTGACGTATCGGTAGTATATATCGATAAAGCTCCAGACAGGATCTTCCGAAGACGAACATCATGTCCTGCCAAATAAGAGTGAAAGTAAACTCCAAGTTGAACCTGTTATAATCCATGTCATAGAGCAAAATAAGAGTGAAAGTAAACTCCAAATTGAACCTCTTGATGGCCATGTGATAGAGCAAAAGTTCAACATGTTGAGGCAGTAAACATGTACAACCCGTCTTAAATTTGTTGTAGAAGAAGAGCGATATCCTTGCGACACTTACAAGTTGTGAGTTGTGGGGCGGATAGATTTTGAAGTGGTAAAGTTGTTTCAATATTTGAAGCTAAGTACCATTCCGTTCCAACATCTGCTTGTTCGCTCCTGTTCAAGTAAGCGGGGATTGAGTTCTTTGAGCACTGAACCAATTAATGCAAGATATCTACATGATCTTCAAGAAAAATTTGCAACAAGATCACCTTGAAAGGGTGTAGGGTTTAGTGAATCCCAGGTGAGGATATGAACCATGGTTACAGTAACCGTGGCTGCAGATCGAGTCATATACTTGCTGACTTGAACATCATATCACAAATGTGGCGTGTCTCCCAACCAAATAGGGGGTGTCTTCCGTCTGGCTCCCTGTGTTTTACTCTATTTGTTATAGCAAGGTGTGCAAAGTACTGATGATGAACATCTTTGTCTCGAAGATGAAAACAATGAATCCTTAGAGTAGTACTGGTTTATAGATGGAACAAGCGGCTTGTAAATGCCCTTATGAGATTTTGGCTCCTGTTTATACTAGTCACGAGATGGTTGGTTCATTGACAAGAAAAAAAAAAAAAAAAAAACCAGGCAAGGTTTGAGAAACATATATACATGCAAAGATGCTCAAAGTATGACGGTATGTTAGGAAAACATAATACGCAAGTAGTGGATGAATTTTCACAATACTTCAGACGTATAGTTTTGTAGTAGACAATTGATTGGTAAGTTGGTGAGAAAATGGAACACAGTCATGGATGGGAAAAAGCACATCAAAGCTAAGTAGATAAAATGTCTTTCGCTAGAAATAAAACAATGAAATGATACGAACAGGAGAGCTCAAGAGCACAAGAGATGCTTAAAGATAAGAAGACGCTTGTAAGTTTGTTAGAGGCCTTCAAAATGAATATTATAACAAATAAATGGTTAAGACAAAAAAATAAGTTTAACACGTGCCGAAAAATTAAATCGTGTTTCGTTAAATACAGTAATGGGAAAAGTTTATGTGCAAGGTATAACAAAATCCCTTCAGAACGACATACACCTACAAAGAATCCTTTTAGAAATGAAACCTCGAATAGTTACATTGTCCAACAAACCGCGCATTTGGAGCCCAAAACCACGACATTTATCGAACAAGCAAGTCACATTCTTTGAGGAATAACATTTATGAGATAACACGGAATTTCAAAACCAATAACATCGATATATAATACACTCAAGAATAACCCGGAGCCCAAAACCATCCTTCTTTCCTTAAAATATCATTCGTCTTACAAAAATTTAAATTTATCCTTTAACTTCGGAACCATCTGATCATTGTAGTGATTCAAGGGTTTCCGTTTAAAGTGGCACCGGGGGTTGCCACCAGGGCACCACTGTTATCCATGGACAAAATGATATGTCACCTAGATTTCTGATTCCAGATGTGAAGTGAAGGGCAGACCTGATTCTGACAATGGCTAGCACCAAGGAAGCAAGTTGGAAACAACCTAGAGGAATGTGTTGAAGGATTCCACATCGTCTATGTGGAACCAAAAAAGCAACACAACAAGACATGGCAATGTACACACAACAAGAGATGTCCGGCATTTATCGCACACGGTGGAGCAACGCATCTGTAGAAGACCACAGGTTTTCAAGGAGAAAACGTATCCGAGGCACCAAGTGCCCCATCGCGAAGTATACAAATTACGGTCTACTATCTGTGAAATTTGAGTTCGTCACGAAAATACTTCAGATCCTGCAAACACGCGGTGAGTTCATATGACAACGATAGGACAGACCGACAAAGTGATGTCTTTTTGACTCGTCTCAAGTGCGATAAAGAGTGGAGATACGGAATATAACTTTATTCCAAATGGAGACTCCAAAATCTCACAAGAGCTGCTCAAAAACACTAGGTTAGTTCTCTTGCTGATAATTGCTCAGTAGGCTGATAAATGGACCAGATGGCGATGGTGGTGTCTTCCGATGATGAGACAAGCAGCTTTTGGTCTTCAGAGAACACCACACCCGTTACCTGACTCACGTCAATTTATTGTCATTCACATAGACAGGAGACAATTTCTAGCATGATAACTAAAGCATAGTTCCGATTCTAGTCCATCTTGAATGCTAGCAGATATATTTGGATGACTTGCACACGTCTCCTTCGCCAAATCATGCTTTATACACTTAAGGATGGCATTAAAAAGAAGAATTTGCTCAGCTGGAAACCACTAGTGAGGTGTCGTACCGCAGCTGCGTGATACGTGAGAACTGCAAGAGGCCTCCGCTTGCGATAGTCAAATACACGCACCCTGCAAACATGTGAAGTAAGTTGAAAGTCAGTGGCACCCACCAGGAAGGACACATGAACATGGTATTCTGTAGGCTCGTTCCAAGGTGCTGTCTACCAGAAAATTTTCATGTCTCGTTAACTGAACTCATGTCTCTTGCAAACAAAATTATAACCACGAGCAGATGCAGAAACTTCTAATCTGGAGTTATCTGCTGTAGTGTGTAGATTTTCACAATTCGTTTTGGAGATTTCACCCATAAGCATACACCTAGAAGATAAGCATGTCCTCACCGGTGATCCCAGCCAGCAGTTGCAAATATTTTCCTATCGACCCGTATAGCGATGTCTGCAATGCCAGGTCGGGGGAGATCTATTTCCTTTCTTACACGAATTGAGTTCTACAAGTTCCGATCATTGCCAAGTGCGTTAGCTCACCTGTAAAACTAAACTCTAAACTCTAAAAGTAGCGCATCATCAAATATCATGCAGGTAATAGTCGTAGCTTTCTTTGGAAGTGCACTAAAGGCAACCAGGACAAGTAACAGAGCTCTCGAGACCTCGTTATTTTCCAGGGAAAACATCATCAGTTTATTATCCGCTGCTCCCGACACACCCGATCCATGTGACGAATCCAGCTTCACGCTTAGAACTGCCAAACTGCAAGTTGTCAGACCAATCTAGAATGATCCACAGGCATAACCCTAATTTCACCAGTGAAACCATCAGATATACTCCAGGAGCTAAAGGATCAAGCCGGAAGAACCTAACCTGGCTCAGTGTGAAGCCGTACATTCACACGGGGCATCTTGGGGAAGCGAAGATCCCAAAGCGCCATACTGCCATCTTCATACCTGAAGGTGATACAATCCAGGTTGTCAAATAGTATCCAGGTTACAACTGAATAAGCTCGCTTCGGACCCAAGTATGCATGATAGACTCTAGGAGGGTGGAGAAGTACCAAACGATATAAACTAAATCAGCTCACAGTGAACTGTAAATTGTATTGATCTCCTGAAAACTACTTACTGAACATGTAATATTTTCGGCAGCATTACTAGCATATTATCTACATGTTTCACAATCTTCTTGTCATTATATCAGCACCCTAGACTGTAGACAAGTACAAATATGGGATATGAGAGCAGAAGCCGTTCGAAGAACACGGGATTCAGAACCCACCAAGTGCATATGCAGATGAAATATAAGCATGAATAGACAAGTACACATAGTTAATATGTCGGGTCGAGCTACGTGTGAACCTGAGTCCTATATATATGCTTTACGTAACGAGACTCTAAGCAAAAGGGAAACTCAGAGACCCTACCCAGAAAGGACGTTCAAACAGCCCCCAGGTTCTGTCTGAAAGGCGTGAAGAGCCATGCACATACCTGCCGCTGATGCCAGAAAAGAAAAACACATTTAGTTTTCTTAAGACTGAAGAGACAAAATTTGAAATCAAGGGTGGTGAGCCAAACCTGAACTTGTTGCACCGGTATTCTCCAAGTCGTTCTTGTTACCACACTTGGTTTGTCTGAGCTGCTCAACTCTCTTGCCACCATCAAGATCCCAAATTTCAACCTGCCCCCAAAGCCATAGATTCTTTTAGCTTTTACCAACATTCAACTGCCAAGCTTTGATAGTTTATTAAGACCATACTTCTCCTGTAGAGTATCTCAATACGACGAATATGGAACCTACCAATTCTAGTCACAAGTAAGCTTACTCTGAAATTTTTTAAATTGCTGCCCCTTACACGTCACCTAATTCACAGAACTCATTAAGCTTCGTGAAATGGCAGATAAATTATTGATGCAGTCTTACCACGGCTGGATCTTCTCCAACAATAGCTACAAGAGCCCTTCCACCACCTGGGCTTGGAACTACCTTAGGATCTATAATAAGTACAACCAAGCGCGAATGAGTATGTCTGGGTAACTAACATATTCGAGGACGATTTCAAAATAAATGGTTTACTCGTGCCAACTTCTTGATTCCGCCGGCTCAGAAAAGCAGGTAGTGGGCTATCGAGTCACTGTTTAGCAACTCTGTCCTCAGCATCTGAGATACGATTGACCAATTTCTTACTCCTAGACATCACAAATCCAGCACAATCTCAAAAACCTGATATCCAGATAACAGAAGCCTGATAGTTTACCTTCTTGCGTATTAGTGTACTCGGTTTCGGCTTCCTCAGATTTCATCTCTGGTATAGAGAACTTGCAAAAGTGATAGGACTCCGTCATCAAAGTTATCAGCGGGTTCCTGCAGAGCACCCAACTCTTATATTCAAGTCAAGAAAGCTGTAGGACAGGATGCTGGACCTTACTGGAGGATTCTCGTTAGAGTAGGGAGAGAAAGAAACCTTTTTCAAGTATTGCAGCCAATTCTGCATTCTTGAAAATCAAAACTAGTTGCATCAAGTTTATCTTGAAGCATGCTCTTTAGGTTTAGACAGTTTCGAGCATAACAGCAGGGATGCTGTGGACAGGCATCAGACTTCAGAAGCATAAGCCTGCAATTAGTTTTGAGTAAACGATCACATACGACAGTACCTTGATAGCCCTCCTTCTGTTAGCTGCCAACATTTTACAGTACCATCACGACTTTGACTGCAATATACAGAAGACTTCACAATGAGTTACAGGTTTCATCCCAGAACCTGATACAACAGAGTCAGACGAATGAGTGTAGATTCAACAACAGATTCAGATACATGCCCAGAGGTATTACAAGTATAGCGTCAACAAGATATCGCTTAATTTTTTCCTTCAGGAAGTATGTCATACAGACCGAGTAATCAGTGCAAGCATTGTCTAGGACATATGGCGATATTCAAACGCAAACCAACAGGAACTATTCAATTTCATACAAACCTTACAATCTTGTTCTCCAAGTAACGTGCCGTCCCAATAGCAATGACTCCAGTTGTTGCTGTGTGGACTCTGCAGGATAAGGGTTATTTAGGACTGAACTCAGTAACTGGATGCTATTTCTTCATCACTTAGATAGCGTTTCTGATTCAGGAGCAAAACAACAAGAGTTTGTACCTGCACGAAGAGATTGGTCTACGACGGACCACATCCCAGATCTTCAACTCACCATCTGAATCTCTGTAAATGTCCATTATACCACACCTTGTTCAGAGAAAAATTAAACTTCCTCTTTTTGAGAGATTAGAGAGACGGCAGTGAATCTACGAGTAGAAAGCAGAGTTGCTTCGCTACTTAGGAAAGTCGAGTCGACATTACGAATTTAGGAATGAGGAGAGCCTGGGCCACAGAAAATACCCGGAAAGGAGACATCCAGAGACTGAATGGAACGCTAATGAAGTAACAGCTGAGCGATGGGCCCGCAGAACGTGAGTTGGATCCGGAGAAGGACCCCGCCTTGCCATCGAAACCTGAAATGCTCATGAGTCTTCAGTACACCGATTGAACGAAATTTCGAACCTGAAAACCACGTGGAGTTGCCTGCAGACTTTACATATTCCAGGAGGAAAACAACGTTATTATGCAGCTACAAAATTTATTCTGCTTAACACAGCTGGTCCTCCTTATATTACAATAGGTACCACGGTCCAACCTCGACATAGCGCACAAAACTCAGTCAAGTCTTTTGTTCCTGTTATCAACATCGCCTGGAGCAAGAGTGAAAATAACATGCATTTCCGTCCTGGTTAACTTTATCGTCACATTACTGAAAGCTTATCCCTCCAAATCTCTTCACGTCTGATTCCAATATCCAGGCGAGAAATTGCAGACAAGTTTGTCACCATGAAGATGGTTGAAGAGCGATGTTTGCAGAAACACGCGACGGATTCCACCTGGCGCTTCTTCTTGGACAACTGGAGGACGCTGGCTGTTTGATTCCATCCCCGTTCTCGTATATGATGGATGAGCGTCGGTTGGGGGAGGGCCAAACGGCGGAGAGCCAGAATTTCATCAAGACTCTTAACCCATTTCACCCATAATTTTTTCGCCAAGTAAAAACGATTGTAAGAATTTGGGCAGAGGTCAAAAATAGATTAGAAAAGACCGTGAAGCTTAATTCCACGGGCAGGGATGTAAAACCTCTCGAAGCCTCATGGGCGTACTGCACAGCCTACGAGTTAACCATAAGATATATTCCCTCCAACTGTGAATACAATTTTTGTTATCTACCTTGAAGGTATCCATAGGTTATAAACACTATCCACGTCTCAAAGGAGATATTACATAAAGTTACATCTTCTCACTTAATTATAAGCATTGTATCATCAATAAATTTAACAGAGAATCTACCATCATTTCACCAGAAATATCTTAATAAAACAAAATGTAGAGAGGAGCGAAAAAAAATCTCACGATTCCCCAATAAATTTGGCTAGATTTTTATGTTATACATAAGATCTACATAAACAAAAACATCTTTCTCAAGGACCTCTCGAGAAGATTACAATCCCCAAGATCTAAGTATCAATTTATATTCCTCAATACGTCCAAAAACTAATAAATCCAAATGTCAAATTTATACTTCTAAGTACATCCCAAAATCATCCGAGATGTAAAGCCTCAACACAAGAATTCCATAATCATACGAGATGAAATACCTTAGTTTGAGAATTGTGTTTGAGATCTCACACCACTCTTACACCAACAGGGCTTCTAGATCCTTCCCGTAAGAAGAGGACAGTTCCCAAAAGAATCTCAATTTAAAAAAACAAAAAAACCAAGATTTCTTTCCTAAAAATGTGTAATGTACGGCTTCCATGGCAGATGATTTGGTCGTAATAAACATCGCAATATGACCTCTTTCTGGTGAAGTGTAACTTTGGCATACTTCAAAGGTGATCCGAGAAAGTGGGCTCACCCCATCACAATAAACAAAATTATTTTTGAGTAAATTTTAAGTCTAATCAACAAATTCCAGTTTGCAACATTACCTTTCATTTGTCCTCAATGAATCTATTAATGGAGTTTGAATTCTGAGGAAACTGACACATATAAGTCAAATCATAAAAATGCTTCAACTTCTTGGATTCAATGGGAAGAAACAAATATTATTTTATTACAGTATTAATTTCAAGCATGCTAAATTTGCACTCCAGAAACGAGAAAGGGTTTACCTTGTCATTTTTATCCTAAATTTGTACTCCACAAATGAGAAAGGATTATCTTATCCAAGCTCCACAAAGTAGTTTGCATGCATACTATAACAAATTAAGTCAAATGTCACTACATCGGTAGGAAACTGAAGCCTCAAATCCCACTATAAATAACAAGGAAATTCTTATTCTCAGTTCCTCCTCCAGTAATCCACCATTTCCTAAGAGTAGAAGATTTTCTTGACACAAATATACGCTAGCTATATTCTTTGATTTTCTTACCAGGATATACAACTAGAGAATATTCATATTGCTCATCTTCCTTTTATTAGCAAAAGCAAGTTCTCTTAAATTTCTCAACCTCCAAGGCCATTGGATTTTCTCATATAAGTGTGTTGCAAAGGCAATTATTAATACATTTGTATGGATTCTCTCGTATAAATGTTTTGCCAAGGGAAGTATTAAACGGTGCGACTCCTTGTTAGCTTCTATGTATACTTATTCTAACATTTCCTTGTTGATTTTCTTACCAGAATATTCAGCAGGAGAATATTCATATTGCACATCTTCCTTTTATTAGCACAAGCAAGTTCTCTTAAGTTTACCAACCTTCGAGGCCATTGGATATTATCATAAAGATGTATTACCGAGGGAACTAAAAAGACATTCCTTATTATATGCATGTTAATATTTTTTATATACTAATTTTCATTGCATTTCATCATAAAGATGTATGTATTACCCATAAGCATGTTATCATTTTTATATTCTAATTTTCATTGGATTTCATCATAAACATGTATAAATATGTACCCAGGCAACTACTAACAAGAGTTTGTCCTTATTACCTTCTATGTATATGCATAGTAATATTTTTATATACTAATTTTTTTGAAAATCAAGGCAATCCAATACAAATAAACATTCCAAACGAGAACGTTATTGGAGATTCACTATCACCAAGACTTCTTCTTGTAGACTATAATGAAAAAACTTATACGTCTCATGTTGAGCAAATTAATATGAATATAAATTACAAATACCTCTTTAAAGAATTAGAAATGATAAAGCTTGCAATCTTGGAGGTCAAGCAACCAATATTGTATAATTTTTGGTACCTCCCTCACATAACGCATGGAAGTTATAATTCATCAAAGCTTTAAATATGGTAGCTTTGATACATCTAAATATACTTGCTTCAATGGAAAATAAGTGTGCATTTGTCATCATAATAGTAGTAAATTCATAACACATCATTGATATAGCAATCAATCATTGGTTATAGTAATATAACATCAAATCAAATACGTACCAAGAAAATTACCTTTTTGACGATGAGTATTATATATTCCTCCCATGTTTCAATAACTCAACTCATCTATCTTACAACGATATGCCTCTATCATAGATCATGTAAGGTTTTATATTGTTCTTTGTAGAACATCTTAAGTGCAACTAGCAATGCTAATAACATGAGCTATTAGGTAAGTACATCTATGATGAATTTGTTGAGTTTATGATAAAAGAAAAGAGAGCACACTTGGTGTTTCTTCTTGATTAAATGCCTCACAAAATATCACTACTTATCAATGATAGCCAACATAAAAGAGAAGGTATTTAGCATTGTGTTTTCTTTGATTCTATACATTGTTAAAAATATAAATTCAACTTCCTCAAGAAGTCCACAACCTTAAATATATGTGTCCAAGATTCAAGCATCCAAGAAGCTCATTTTGGGATATTTTTCCCAAATGAGTTAGTTTACATAATCCTCACAAGTTATAAAGTTACAATTCCATGCATGGTCAAATGATAATAAAGAAAAGTGGGAAATACATCTCTTCTCCTTACCACATGAACCCCCCTTGATAGAGACAACAATACTATAACCTAGCTTTACAAAGAACAAGAAGTAAGAGCAACAATTGGCTTGGCACCAACATGTACCTCTTTCTTCAAAGCCAATCATTCCCAAAGCATCCAAAATTCCACCAGATCAAGAGATCTTGAAATATAAATGATAAAAATTGCTTGAGTTGATTCTAAAAGACCAACATAGCAATTTCTATCCAAAATCATCTTCTATAACTCTAGAAGCATAATTATAATATTAGGCAGATGTATGTATGGTTGATGAGAAAAAAATGTTACTTCCCATTAGAGACTACATTGACAGATCATGTGATTCATGAAAAATATCCAAAACATTTAACTTGCATGTGTTAAGCATGATGAATGAGAAAAGAACTATAACATTTGCAAAGTTAGACTATAGAGTCTATAGCCAAGACCAAAGACATTGTAATGACCAAAGCCAAGGTAATGGATCTCACAAAAAAACTTAAAATTATTTATTCAAATAATTAAAATCTCTTTGAAAAAGTTGACATTATATAATCAAAGCACAAATGTACCTTCAAAGAATGGATAGATCATTACAACATATAGTATAATATCATTCATAAGAATATTTAAAGGCCAAACTCAAATACCAAGAGCAAATAATCATAGAGATATCACACTTTGTGCAATAAAAGCACAAAAGTGAAGTCAAGGAATGGATAAATAATAAAAGTATCCAGTAATATATCATTCACAAGAGTATCTAATGACCAAACTCAAATAACAAAAGCAAATCATCATGGAGACATCATATATTGTGCAATCAAAGCACCTAAGAGCACTCAATGAATAGATTACAACATTAGTAGTATATCACTCAAAAGAAGATCTAAAGACAAAACTCAAGTCATATGAATTTAGAAGTTGGATCCCATTGTAGTATTGTATAAGCACATGAGGATTTTAAGGTGAGACTAGTCATAAACTAAGATGTCCAATGTTCTCTACCTTGCTATTAATTTTAGAGTACTCTATTGAGTAGAAATTTTACTTGTTGCAAAATTACCAAAGAGTAAGAGACTTTAGGTTAATCATGAGAGTCAAGGATTTCAAATTATGTTCATGCACATGCAACTGACAATCAATCTCTCATCAATAGATTTGTGGAGCTAAAGTTGAATTAAAGGTGTTTAGGAATTTTGAAATGAAATCAAGGAGATTGGAGATATTTGGTTTATAGCCAGACTAAAGATTAACCACAACAACAACCTATACCATGAGCCAAGATTTTTTATGGATTCAAGGTAGTAGATACTAAAAAATTCTATTGACTGCAAGGAAGTTAAATTTTTGTACCTTGTTAGATTTTGAAGAGGTTTGCTAACCAATGTAGGGATTGGATCATAGCAAAATGCATGGTCTTAGCCCTAACTATAGCAAGATTGAACAAATACTCATAATTATTTTCCATTGGGATACATTTGGCAAGTTAATCAACAATAGAGAATTTGGTAAGTAGAGCTATTGGATTAGGGAAGTAAGAAGATTGATAGAATTAGAGATATCCAATGAGATTAGTGATTACTAATGAGCTTTAGGATTTATCAATTGAAGATATAATTTACCTACTCTTGGATGAAGTAAATAAAATTATAATGGTGGAAGTTGGGATCAAAAGGGATTGCAATAGTGAGGGAAGGGTTTTCAAATTCTAGTGGTTATTGTAAAAGACCAAGACCAAGGAGTGAAATAGGAGAATAGAAGACCACATTTAGACACTTGAGTGGGAAAACTACAAATACCTAGCATGAGCTTTGGCTTTGGTATTTATAAGGAGCATACAAGGCTATTGATGAGCTTCTCAAGAAGCTTCCTTGAATTGATTTCTTGGAGTGCAAGCCAAATTAACCAAGAAGTTTCTCAAGAAGTTTCCTTCTAGAAGCTGCATACTTGGCATGCATGCTAAGCTAGTTAGAAGCTTCTAGAAGCTTCTTTCTAAAAGCTACCTACTTTCAGTGCAAGCTAAGCTAGCTAGGAAGCTTCCCAAGAACCTTTCTAGATATTTCTGGAATATTCTAGGCTAATTTGGCCTATTCACTACTTTGTTAGCTCTAACTAACTTTGTTGCTAAACTCCATATTGTTACATATTCCCCCACCGCTAGTTGGTGATGTCCTTGTCTCCATTCAAGCTTCAAACTCTTGGATGGCAGTCTGTGCATTCTAGAGATGAGAAAGAAGTTCCCATGTGATATCATGAAGGGGATACTCTTTTCAAAGGACTTTGTCCTCCATATGTTATCAACGGCCTCTTTAATGTGGCAGCGCGCAAGGATACAATCAACTTCATACTCCTCATGATCATTGATAGGGATGGGAGGAGGAGGAGGTTGGACACAAGAGCAAAAAAAAGATGGGTTAGGAATCAAGGGTTTCAACTTAGAAACGTGGAAGATAGGATGGATGCGCATATGACAAGCCAAAGTAAGTCGATAAGCAATAAGAGAGATGATTTGGGTGACATCAAAGTGTCCTATCTAGTTAGGAGTGAGTTTACAAACTTTGGTATCAAGGAAAGCATGACTAGAGGAGAGCATGAACTTATCACCAACTTGAAGGTTGAGATCACAATGATGGTGGTCCACATATTATTTTTGTAGATTCTCAACAACAAGGAGATGAGATTTGGCTTGTTGGAGGGATTGAGATATGGTGGTCAAGAAGGTGGAAGTATGAGAGACATGAGATGGAGGAGGAGCAAGAAGGGAATTCGGAACAAGTGGATCTTGGCCAAAATTGAGTAAGAAAGGAGAGAATCCGATGCTTGCATGTTTGGAATTATTGTATGCAAACTCCACATGTACAAGACATTCATCCCAATTGGTATAGTGGATATTGACAAAGGTACAAAGTTTATCCTCCAAGGTGAAATTTGCACGTTCTGTTTGTCCATCAGTTTGAGGATGATAAGTTGTGGACAAAGTAAGCTTGCTGCCAAGTATTTGGAAGAGTGCTTGCCAAGATTTCCAAGTGAATCAAGGATCATGGTTGGAGATGAGTACGTGAGGTATCCCATGATGCTTGAAGACAATGTTGAAGTAGATCTGTGCCAATGTTGGAGCATCTATGGTATCAAAAGGTTGGTGCCAAATGGATTTTCTTACTAATCTTATCCACAAACACCACAATCATTGTGTGATATTGCTTCAACTTAGGCAAGATGTGGTGAGATCCAAGCTCACGTGTTCCCATTGAGCAGATGGAATAAGGAGTGGTTGAAGGAGTCCATTGGGTTTCTGGTTGCTAGCCTTGTTGCATTGGCAACTCTCACATGATCGGACAAACTCTTGAACATCTTGTGATATGTTGGGCCACCACCATTGTTGTCGGAGAGTACCCATGGTCTTTTCTACACCCATGTGACTAGTAACTGGTAAGTCATGGGCTTCTTGGAGATGCACAAGTAAAGATCACTCTTGGTTGGAACATAAATCTGGTTCTCAAAAAATAGAAGGCCTTCCTTGAAAGAGAAGGTGTTGTACTCCTTGTCGCATGCTACAAGACAACCTCCAGGAGTACTAACAAGCTAAGCTAGTTAGTACAGAAGGATGGAGCAATGAAGTTAGTACTATTAAGTAGCTTAGCTTGCACCTCAAGTAAGTAGCTTCTAGAAGGAAGCTTCTAGAAGCTTCCAACTAACTTAGCTTGCATGCTAAGTAGGCAGTTTCTAGAAGGAAGCGTCTTGAGAAGCTTCCTTGTTAACTTGGCTTGCATTCTAAGAAAGTGGCTCAAGGAAGCTCCTTGAGAAGATTCTCAAGGGCCTTGTATGTTACTTATAAATACCAAAACCAAAGCTCATATTAGGTATTTGGATTTTTCCCTCATTCAAGTGTCCTAATGTGAGCTTCCATTCTCCTATTTCTCTCCTTGGTCATGGTCTTTTACATTAGTATCAAAGCAAGAATGAGATGGATAGAATTTATGACCACCAAATCCACTTCTGCCAAAGCATTGGGATTTTCATGTCCAAATATTACCCAAGCATCATTTTACACAATTTATCACCTCGTGTTTTGGGTAGGATTTTTTGCATATGATCACCTTGTGTGAGGAACCCTTGATACTCCGGTTGTAACTTATGGAGATCGGTGGACGTGTTGCATCTATGTGTTAATCAATTAGATAAACTAAGAGTAGTGGGATAGAGTATGGTAGCAATACCGGATGTTATCCTTGTGATGTAGCAACAAATCAAGCACCTTACTCAATTGTTGGATGGACAAGATTAGCAACAACAAGAACATATAGAGAGAGCACCAATTTGAGATAGAGAAGATTGCATCCAATTTCCAAAACCCAAGGTTCATCAAAGGGAATCAAGATGGAAGAAGAGAAAATCAAGGTCATTACTGATTGGCCTACTCCAAAGGATGCTATAGAAGCACGGGCATTTAATGGATTGGCCAGTTTTTACCGACGGTTCATTCATTATTATGCTCATGTAGCTGCACCATTGACTGACCTCTTGGGGAAGAAATTGAGCTTCCAATAGACCACCAAGCACAAAAAAGCATTCTTGAAGTTGAAACATATGGTGTCTTCAAGACCCATCCTTCAACCATATGATTCTCAATTACCCGGTGTGGTTGATTTTGATGCTTCTAACTTTGCAATTGGAGCCGTGTTGTAATAGGAATTCCCAAATGGACTTCATCCCATTGCCTTTGTGTCTCACCAACTAAATATGGCTGAAATAAATTACTCTACTTGAGACCAAGAACAACTTGCTATGGTATATGCCACCAAGGTATGGATGTATTATCTCTTGGGGAAACAAGTGATCATGCAAACTAATCACAAACCATTATTGTAGACCTTACACTTGGAACACATGAAGAGTCAACATCATTGATGGGAGGAACAACTCCAATTTTTTGACATCAAACTTGAGTACAAACCAGGTTGGTTCTATGTCATCCCTAATGCTTTATCACTGCGACTTGATTTGAAGTCTCTTCTTCTCATCACGACAACAATTACAACAATGTCAATTGAATCCAAGGTCCAAAACAAGTTTCAATCAACTCTACAACAAGATCCCTTCTTCCAAATGGTACATGGTTTCCTTAAAACATACGACAAGGAGTACAACACCTTCTCCATCAAAGAGGGCCTTCTATTCCATGAGGATTGGATCTATGTTCCAACCAAAGGTGATCTTTGACTTGTGCGCCTTCAAGAAGCCCATGATTTACCCATAGTTGGTCACATGGGTGTGGACAAGACCTTGGGTACCCTCCAATGCCGATGGTGGTTGCCCAACATGATGCAAGATGTTCAAGAATTTGTCCAATTGTGTGAGAGTTGCTAACATAACAAGACCAACAACTAGAAGCCGAGTGGACTCCTTCAACCACTTGCCATTCCATCCACTCGATGCATGTGAGATTGGATCTCACCACATCCTTGCCCAAGACAAAGCAAGGACACACAACAATCATGGTGTTTATGGATAAGCTTAGTAAGAAAATCCACTTGGCACCAACCTGTGATACTATAGATGCTCCAAACCTAGCGCAAATCTACTTCAACAATGTCTTCAAGCATCATGGGATGCCATATGTACTCATCTCCAACCGCCATCCTTGATTTATTGGAAAGTTTTGGCAAGCACTCTTCTAGATACTCGGCACCAAGCTTGCTTTGTCCATGGCCTATCATCCTCAAACTAATGGACAAACCAAATATGCAAATCATACATTGGAGGATATGTTGAGTGCCTTTGTCAATGTCCACCATACCAATTGAGATGAATGTCTTGCAATTGTAGAATTTTGCTTACAACAATTCCAAACAAGCAAGCATTGGATTTTCTCTTTTCTTTCTCAATTTTGGCCAAGATGTGCTTGTTCCAGATTCTCTTCTTGCTCTCCCCTCCATCTCTGGTTCCTCATACTTCAACATTCTTGACCACTATATCCCAATCTCTCCAACAAGCCAAATCTCACCTCCTTGTTGCTCATAATCATCAAAAAAAATATGCGGACCACCATCATTTTGATCTCACCTTTGAAGTCAATGATAAAGTCATGCTATCCTCTAGTAACCTCTCTCGCCCACTTGATACCTAAGTTTGTAAATTTGCTCCTAATTAGATAGGACCCTTTGATGTCATCCAAATTGTCTCTCCCATTGCTTATCAACTTGCCTTGCCTTATGACATGCATATCCATCCTCTCTTTCATATTTCCAAGTTGAAACCCTTTTTTCCTAACCCCTCTTCCTTTTCCTCTTGAGTCCAACTTTCCTCTCCTCCTGTTCCTATCAATGATCATGAAGAGTACAAAGTTGATTGTATCCTTGCATGTCACCATTTTCAACGGGGCCGTCAACAACATACAGAGTACAAGGTCCTTTGGAAAGGGTTTTCCCTTCATGATGTCACATGGGAACCTCTTTCTCACCTCCAGAATGCACAAATGGCCATCCAAGAGTTTGAAGCTTCACTGGCAACAAGGACGTCATCAACTAGCGGTGGGGGAATATGTAACAATATGGAATTTAGCAAAAAAGTTAGTAAGGCTAACAAAGTAGCAAATAAGACAAATTAGCCTAGAATATTCCAAAAGTATCTAGGAAGCTTCTTGGGAAGATTCCCGGCTAGCTTAGTTTGCATCTGAAGTAAGTAGCTTCTAGAAGCTTCCAACTAGCTTAGCTTGCACACCAAGTAGGCAACTTCTTGAGAAGCTTCTGAGTTAACTCGGCTTGCACTCCAAGAAAGCAGCTCAAGGAAGCTCCTTGAGAAGGTTCTCAAGGGCCTTGTATGTTACCTACAAATACCAAAGCCAAAGCTCATGCTAGGCATTCGCAGTTTTCACTCATTCAAGTATCCCAATGTGAGCTTCTATTCTCCTATTTCTCTCTTTGGTCACAATCTTTTACACCTCCACTTTGTTCTTTGTGATGGAGATTTAAATGGACTACCCAAATGATACTCCTTATCTAGCACTGTATACCTCCTACATGCCATTAAGGAGTAATCTTATTGTCAAATTTTCAGTGCATACTTATTGTACTCCAAGTTCATCTCAATGGTGGAGTCTCTTCCATCCCCTTGTCATGTCCTTTGCCGTCCTTAGGTGAGGAACCTACACAAGTTGATTCTCTTATGGAGGATCCCATAGTATTTTTCATACCTATTCTTGACCTCCCTACTATAGCTCTATAGACCAACCACCACTACAAGATTGGATTCTTCCCATATGTCTTTGGCATGTGCATACATACTAGCTCATCAACAACCCACACAATCTTGTCCAGATTGTTTGTAGGTGAAGAATGGACTAGCATAGCACCAAGGGAGATATACATATCTAAAGATGAGAGCAAAGTACACTTCTCCTTCCTACTCCCTCCCTCCACCCACCCAAAAAAGACCTTTGCACTCAAGTCATCTATGTTTAGCCCCATAGGATTCTTACTCATGGCTACATTCTCTTCATTTATTTAGGTATTCTTACCAAATTTACCTAAACCACATATGTATTCTATTCAAATTTACCTAATCCATGTATGTATACCATGATCTCTATACCTTTATGTCACCTAGTGTGCTTTATGCTCTCCTTATTACTACAAATTATATCTTAGCAAATGACAAAGGGAAAGATGCTCTAATTTGACCTTATTGGCCGTCTTTCCATAGTGGACTTTATTCCATCTAGCCCATAGGACTATATCAAGACATTGAGAGAGAGCCTTTAAGATTCATTAATTTTTGAATGAGGATTGGTCAACCCTACATGATTAGTATACCATACAAGCCCAAGCAACAATTAAGAGTATCATAGAGTCCACACAATCTAATACTTTGCTTTCAAAGCATCATCATCTACATCATTCCTTGATGTAGGTCACACAGGTGAGTATAGACTTGTAGTTTAAGGACTATGACCCTTTAGACAAACACCTTTATCCATGATATTTATTTTCCGTATAGACTTTCCATCCACTAGCTACTTATGATCTTTCTTCTTTCCTCCATAACTATCATCTCAATGAAGAGCTATAACTTATGGAGCTCTTCTTTGCTCATGCTCTAATCCATTTCCAATGTTCTCTATGGATAGGCCTTGGGCTTGGTTTTTGAGCATTTAATTGATTATCTCTCACTTGACATGCTAAATCTTGGCTTCTTCCTTCTCTTTTCATTTCTTGCACTAAGAAATGAAAAGAGAAGGAGGTAGCCAAAATTTACTTCAAGTCTAGTGCCCTATGGAGCTACTCATTTGTTTTGTGTATCTTATCTCTTTACTCTTTCAAAGGAGACATTCATTGTTTGCCCCATTATTGTAAGTGATGATAACCCTAAATATCTCTTTCTATCACTTTCATATGACATCCATATCTTGAGCCCTTTAGCGGATGTAGTTTGAGCCTTGTCTATGTTTACATTCTAACTAGAGGCCTTGGATCTACAATTCCAAAATTGTAAATGTATGGTTTGGAATATACAAGTTTTTCTCACTTCCTCCATCTTCACACCAAGGTTCTAGTTCCTTGTAGAAGGTTTGAGGATTTTGGTTCTCCTATAAGAGAAGACAATTTCTATATCTCAATTATCTCAGATGCTTTGGTTCAAGCTACACCCTACCATGCTAATTTGCTCCCTCATTTGAGTAACACACAAGTGGTATATTTCATTTTGACAATATATTTTGTACTTATAGCCTCTTATTTAGCACATATTTACCTACTTATAAATGTTCTCTACCTCACCTAAGTACTTTTTATAGTACAATATGTAATGTGAATATTTTCACAAAAAAATTCTTTTATTAATTTCACTCTTGCATGTAAAGATATGGGAAAATAGTTTCTTATTTAGGATAGGAACTTCTTGGTTAAGGTTTCCTTTGGAGTTTTGTCTATTCATGCATAATTACAAAGGAAACAAGTACAAAGCCAAGGCACTTTGAAGGAAAAATGTTAAAGGAGATAAGTCCAAAGGGTGGTCAAGGATAAAGAACACACACATAAAGAACCTTCACCTCCAAAGATCTTTGGCCCAAACATTGTTCCATACAAAGACATATATTAACTTGAATGCACCACCGCATAGATAAAGAATTGCCACCAAAGACCATTTGTATTTTGGGAGACTATTAGCATTGAGCAAAATCTTTTCATGCATGAAGTACCATTTAGCTAATATTTCACAAGTTTGGAGAGGGATTTTTCACCAACTACTCAGTCTCAGTAGAGAATAACTAAAAGAAATCTTGCTATAAAACCAAGTTCCTATTGATCAATTTCAGTCTTATATTTGAGTGAGCTTAGACATCTCAAGTCCTAGCAATCCTTCATAGTTCTTTGTTGGCTTCATAGTTGTCCTAACCTTCACACTCAAGCTTCAATCTTAACCTTCGCCTTTGTACCCAGCCCCAACTTTGATAGGAAATGTGGTGTTGATTTGGAAACCCACGAGAAAGATCCCTAAAGTCATCCTTTATGCCCTAGCTCTTAACAAGAAAGTAGTATACTATAGAAGCAAGTTGATCTAAATTAATCTCCTCAATTTCTTGCTTTGGAATTAGGAGTTGATCAATGTCTTCATCATCTAGGAGATGAGACATTAGGAGAGGAAGGAGACAAGAGACCTTTGAGGAAATCTATTCACTTAGAGAGAAGAGAAATGTTCATGGGCTAGAAATCTCACAACTTGGAGCAATGACCATTGATATGTAGTACACTCTACCAAAAATTGCCTTGGAGAAGATCCTCATTTAATTCTTTGAAGATTCAAGAACAAAGAATGGATAGAGAGTTGGGAGTTATAAAGACCCAACTCAAAGAGCCATCATGAAAGCAATTATGATATTTTTCAAGCCAAAGAAAACCACCTACTTGAACAATAGCCATACCATCTTATTTGAGTACATGTACTAAGGAGAACCAATGAATTAGGCACATATGTTCTATGTGCAAACCAAGAGCTTGCAAAAGGAATTGGAAGAAGATAGTGGAGTCACTTACCTTGCACTCTTTGCCATCCACTTAAACTCAAGAAGTTTAATCCCAATAAATCTCTTGACCAAGGCAAAGCAAAAGAAGTTCCCTAGCCAAGCATGCAATGGGCTACTTCACCACTTAGCCCAAAGGTAAGGCACTCATTTGAAAATATCACCTTGCAAATGAGGAGAATAAGCAAACTAGGAAATTCATGAAGATCCACTCTTGCAAGACCACAAGAGGAGAAGGAAGTCAAAGATACAAAAGGATGAGAGGAAGAAGAAAGTAACTAACTAGAAATCCACATGTGATCGATGTATCTTTGGAAAAGGAAGTCAAAGATACAAAAGGAGAAGAGGAAGAAGAAAGGCTTTTCATACTACAAGGATTGGCATTGTATTCAAAGGATAGAGAAAAAATACAAAGATGCCCAATTTTCTCCAAGACAAGAGCAAGATGAAGACCATTAGAACCAGGCCAAAAACCAAGAAGAAACTTTGCATCAAAACAAAGCCATAATCAAGAATGAAAGGCTCAAAGAAGAGTAGGTGGAGGCCTAAGGAGAAGAACTTTAGAATGAAGTGCAACCCAAAGCCAAAGGACCCACTCAAGAAGAGAAGGAACAAGTAGAAGTATAGAAAGATTGCAAAGACACTTCAAGTGTATCATAGGCCAAAGAAGGAGGAGAAGAGGCCCAAGGAACCAATTTCCAAAGGAGCAAACTTCATAACTCATTTGGTGGGATTAGCACTATAGCTGGTGGAGCTCCTCTTTCCTAAGTACCAAGAATTCTACTCCAATATGGTAGATTACAACACTTGATTCAAAAGGTAATCTACACTCAGAACATGAAGACACCAAGCAAAAAAAGAATTGGGAAAGGTGAGAAAATTGTATAAAGAGGAGGCAAAGAAGGCAAAAGCACTTGCACAAGAAGCTATGAAGTCAAACAACAAAACACCTCCCTTGTAGCTGATTGTAGGCAACACAAGGAGGACATATAAAGGATGCAAGGCAAATTGTGTGTCCTTTAGCTGAGGCCAAAGGTAAGGAGTAAGCATACAAAGAGCAATTGAAGTCCAAAGATGAGGAGGTGGTTAGCATTCAAGGAGAATCAACAGAGTCCAAGATTTTATTGGTAACCTTGACATCCAGTTCAACAAGTTCAAGAGAAAAGTGGCTATCCAACTCAAAGGAATGGCTACCAAGCTCAAAAAGGAGAATAAAGAAAGAGGATTTGACCGACCCTAATTGAAGAAATAAATGTTTGCTAAAGTACAAGCAAAGAACAACCATTTGGAGGAGGAGAAGGTTCAGGTCCTAAAGCAACTAAAAGAAACTAGTGTCCATGATGGAAGAAGTAGCACAAGGAAGGCGCACAAAGACAAAGCTGTGCTAATTAAAGTTGTAGGTTCAAAAGCTAGTAGGGATCAAGTACAAAGAAAATAAGATAGACAAGCTTGCAATTAGGCTTAGAGAACATGCAAAAAAGAATTTCATCAAGATAATGAAACTTATCTACTATTAAGTTACATGGAAAGGACAAATGTCCTCATTAAGAATTTAAAGGCAAAGGTAGTTCTTTGCAATAGTGCTTTAAGTCAAAGATACTTCACTAAAAGAAGTTCCTTGTACTTATAGAATCATTGTGTAGAAGTAGTCCACAGACTTCAATGGTTGTAAATAGAGAGGAAGGCCTTATAAGTTGTACATACCTTTTTAGTTGTAAGTTTGAAGTAAATTGTGTGAATTGCAAGGATATGACACCTTCACTAACACATGTAAGGTGCCTAATTAACCTACATATGATTAGTACAAGATAGGATTAGAATCCTAACAAATAATATAGATGGAGTTAGAAGATTTCCAAAACCCACTTAACCACTTGATCTCTTCAAGGTGAAGCAAAAAATGTATTTAAGGCTTTTGCCCAATGTTAGCCAAGTTCAGTTTTATGCAAATCAAAGTTCAATAAAAGGACTCCAAGTTCCTTGTCACTATATTCATTCATTCTAAGTGTTGGTGAATGTTTGTGTTGAGTGGTAGTGAGGAACTTTTCAATAGAGTAACAAGTGCTAGAGTGGAGGGAGAGGCTTTATTACTTGATCAAAATTTGTGATTTCTAAGGAATCTAAAGGAGAAACTCAATGATGATTCAAGTCTGATTTGGAGCATTGAGAGTACCATAAAGGAAAATTGAGAAGCAAAGACATTTGGTTGATCCAAGGTACTTTTTGAGTTGTACCTTTGGGGGAGGATAGCACACAACCCTTGGAGTTGAAGTCTTTGAGGTGAAGTGAATCATCACCTTTCGGATTATTTTGAAACCTACTTGTAGTGAAAGTGATATTTAGTCTTTCTCTTTTTTGTAGTGCACCATTGGGGATGATACTGCAAAAAATAACAGTTCTAGGAGTAGTTCTTACCCAAGAGGTTAAATAACAAACAATAAACAAATTACAAGATAGTGACACTTCTCTTCACTTCTAGTCACTTCCAACTTATATCCTTCAATGAACAATATGTTCTTACCATTATATCACTTTTTGGTCCATAAGGTATTGCAACACCATATGTCATACTTTCTCCACTCTATGAAGGTAATGTATGCTTTTATGACTATCAAATGAATGGTGTAGACTATAGATAGCTCTTCTTGCAGCCAGGGGGAGATGCAATCTCATATTGTAGGAGGTTCTCACACCAACAACTTTTCTTAGGGGAATAGGTTCTAGTAGTCCTCCTACTAGCAAATAAGTTATTTTACCATGGTTTCCTTTTTTTTGGGCACCTCTCACAACAATAGATTCAAATAGTTATGATTTCCAATCATATGTTTGGTGCATGACCTATTACAACACTCTTTGTGTTCATTGACTTTGTATCACTAGAGTCTAGTAAGATTCAAGTGAATCTCAATGAATATATGAACATAACACTTATCAACATCCTTACCACAGTATCTTTATCTGATAAAACTATGATTTTATCTTGTGGATGGAAGGCGTGGAAGCTTGGCTCCATGCCTACTTTTGATTGAGCATTTTTACTTCATCTTTGAAGAGTTTACTAAATCCACCACTTCTAAAGCTATCAAGCCAATGCGTGTGTGGTTCTACATACGACATATATGGTATACACATTTTATGATATGCACTAGTTGAAGAGCTCACTAAAGTTCATAATGCAATCTAAGATGGCATCTAAGATCTACAATGGCATAGACTTACAATCTACTCGATCACAAGTACAAATTGAATGGCGTACCTCCTATTTTAGTGAGGGCCAACATATTTGCATTTGGATACTATGGATATACTTTGTTTGATATGGTGTTCATGAACCTCAACAGAACTCGCCCCAAATTTATTAAACATTCAACGAACACCTCTAAACTCGCACAAACTTCCGAGAAGTGAGAGCTTGTCCCAAAGTGCCTAACTGTTCAACAAACTCGTCTCAAACTCGCCTAAATTTCCAGCGAAGTTATCAAGAGCACTCGCTCCAAACTACTCATCTATGTAATCACGTCTTTTATAGCTGCGTAACTCAATTTACACACAAGAATATTACGAGTTTTGACCAATAGAGTCGATATCAACTCTAAAACAATCATCTAGTACGTCGATCCACGTCAAACTTTGGGTCTTGTTGAGTATTTTGGCCAAACTTAGGACTCCAATAGATATAGGTGCCAAAGTTAGAGTACTGTTAAGTCGATCTGTGGAGATTCCTTGGCTCCTGTTAAGTCTTTTGGCCAAACTTGGGATACCATTAAATATAGGTACCAAAGTTAGGGTACTGTTAAGTCCACACTGGAGATTCCTTGGGTTGGTTTGCCGGGAAGATTCTTTAAAATCAGCCTAAAAATACCCTCTTTCGAGTAGAGTATTTGGACTAAGGAAAGACTTAACTAAGGAAAAGAATCACTCCAGAAGAATCCTTGAGAAGGACTTGGGGGATTCTCTAAAGAAGGAAGCAACTAGTTATTTATTATTCTTTATCCATTGGAGGACATATTGAGCAATGAAAATACTTCCAGAATTCTAATTTCTTTAATTTAACCAAAATATGAAAAACTGAATATTTTTAATAACAAAGTATATTATAGACCTTAGCATTGTGAGATAGGTACTAATATTCAACTGTATCTGAAGGTTTTATCTAAAAAGTAACTGTATTTTTGTTTGAATGATTATAGTATACTAGAAAATTTCTTTAAAATTGTTTGATTTTAACTAATAAGAATACATTTTAGCATTATTGACGGAATTTTACACGTAACCCCAAACCATTGAACATGGATCTCGATCCCAAAGACCGAGAGTTGTATTGATTGAGGAATTGTGGTCGGATGAGTTGCATGAAAAATAATATTGAAAGGAAGAAATTTTTTTTTAATCTGGTGTGTTTTTTTTTTTGGAATAGAAACTTAATTAGAAAATTTAGGCACAATAACGAGTACCAAGATCGTTAATCACAATAGAACAGTTCTTTCCATTGCATTCCAAAAATCTCCCAAATGATTTGTTACATGAAATCAACACAGAATCAATGCAGAAATATTATAAAATGAAAAAACTCCAAGAAAGATACTTCAGAATATTGATTTCTTATTTTTCTTATGTGTACAAAGTTTGATAGAGTTTGTCTGTTACTAATTACTTTGCCCCTCTAAAATCCTACGGATTATGAAAAACTTGCCCCTCTATGTAACTTTTCACGAGGTTAAGAGTAATCCGTAAAATTTAATGAGTGAAATTTCATCCGAAAATTTTGCTCATAATAAATCTTTTGGACCTTTAAAATCTAATAACATCGTTTTTTAATCAATGTGGTGTGTATCCGTAGAAGTCCATAGAATATGGTTTTGAAACGCGTGTTAACAAAAGGGCCGAATGGCCTCTCCCGTTGGTCTCGAGTAAAGCCCGGAATCGTAAATTTCTGGAACGTCCGCCTTTTTTATTTTGTCTGACAGTGCCCCGACCTGTGGATTTACAGTATACATCGCGCCACCATACAAAGTAGGGGTCAGTCGGGTCTCCCATTCAACAAATTGTATCGCAGATAAAACTCAAACAGGACTGTGATGATATGGAAAAACATGATAAGAGAAAAAGGGAAGGAAATGTCGAAACGATGATACCAAAGAAGACAAAGGCACCACGTAGAAAAAATGAAGGAGGGGAAGACCCCATCAAGCCGTACAAGGAAGAGATGAAAAAGGTAAACTGGGCTAAGCCCCAATAGAGCCCCAAAGTGATGCAAGAGATATAAAATTTTACATGATGGCACATAAACTCATAAACACTTACGAATACTTCCTTGACGGGAATCAGGGGAATCAGGCCTTGATAGAGTTTATGTGTTTTATTCTATAGCATAAACCCAAAACCAATAAGTTAAGACCAAAATCACTATTTATCTATTCAGACTTGTTATAGCTATATCTGAGAGAATGACATGATTCAAAGCTGAAACAGAACCTAGCGATACTAAGGAAAAGCATGATACGAGAAGAGCAAGGTAACTATACTGTCGATCGTACGAAGGTCATGAAAGATGTATACATGATTTCAGATGATAGACATATGAAAGTTTTATAGACACAGTTTTGGTTTTATAACTTGCATCTCTGAAACAATTTTGTATCAAATAGATTCATGGTATGTGTATTTGTAATAAAGCATGAGCACTTTAAATTCATGATATGCACATTTCACTAGCATATAATTTACTATTCGACCAAGTTACATTGATATTTGGGAAGTGTTTACATTATATTTTATTAAATCATTATCTTATTATTTAATGATCCTAGAAATTGGTATTATTTTCATTCACGGTGATATAAAGTTTTCCGTTAAAACATGGGAGTGCTGGCCGAACTGGAGGACCGTGAAGTAGCCTTACTCCACTTACTGCTTAAGACCAGATTTTATAATTTCATTTTTATAAAGTATAATCTGAAATTATATTCAAAATAATTATTACATTTTTCTTAATATTCAATGTTTCTATAGTTTCTTATTCTGTCTTAGTATTCCAAGTTTCAAAAATTAGTGACTGCAACTTTTTACCGAAATTAGTGTAAATCAACATCAACTCTTAATACATAAAATTTCCTCTTTGTTATTATTTCATTTTATAAATAGAAGGATTAAACCCACATGGTATATAGGAGCATCTAAATGCAGGAAAAATATATGATGTAATACAAAGATTATTAATAAGTTTATATTTTCAAAGGAAATTCTAAATTGATCCATATCTTTATGAAAAAACCTAAATTAAAAATTCTACAAAATTATGAAAATATGCATTTATGTCACTCAAGAATTTAGGTACTGTAAAGAAATTTTTTATTTCATTTATCATATTAAAGATTATAAACAGTTCTTAAATAAGATTAAAGACATATCCTCTTCATAAAAATCTCAATTATTTATTTTATAGTTGTAGAAATATGTTTCTAATTAAATGAAAAAAATTTGATTCAATATTATGAGATTTAACAATAACTTATCAAATTGGTAGGTCATAAGATATTTTTAAATTAATTATTTAGTAGAATTTCAATCATACTAATTAAAATTACTCACGAGGATAATCTCTAGGACTCATCAAACACTCTATCTAACTCCGGTGCAACTGAATGCATCGAGCAACAAAGTAACAAAGCATTCCCATAATACGATAATGGGAGTTGAATACAGATTTTACATAAGTAGAATTGTTGCAAAACTTGGTAAAATGAAGAATGACAAAAGAAATGTTAATTGGAATTAAATCAAAAAACAAAAATCAAATATCACATTTAAAATTATGCACCAAGAACCTATTAGTACTTTTGAGATAGAAATATAAGAACAGAAACATCCTTATATTAACACTAGATTTACAAAATTGATAAATTATTTTTTTGAAATTAAATATATATTTAATGAAATTATTTGTTAAAATTTCATATCTTTAATTATAAAATACAATAAATAAATATCTATAGATTTAAAATAAACCAAAAAATTTATTATTTCTAAAATATTTTTTGGAGAAATATCCAAGATCCACGCTCTAGCCCATGCTTTACATGTATACAATATATACCTATATATACTAAACTAGTTACTAGGAAATAAAGAACATTGTCATTTATTTTGGATGTGCAAAACAATGATCTAGAGGAAAGAACACCAAATGTCAATTGATGTTCTATGTTGTAGTCATATAGACCTTCTACATACTCAATTGACTAGGTCTTGCATAATAATTCTTTGATATGAAAGAGAACCTTGAGCACTAATACATGCAATAGGGGGATAGAGGAAGGTTCTACTAGCACTCCTTCTAGCCAATACATTCTTACACTGTGGTAGTTTTTATTGTGATCTCTCACAACAATGAATTTAAGTATTTATGACTTCCGATCATACCTTTGATTTGCTCTTATTATAACAATGAATTTAAGTGCTTAGTACCTATATTTATATCTTTGATCCTCTTGTTGCACATTGCTTTACTTGCATTTGGGTCTCCCGTGTCCAACCCCCCTAGGACTACCAGAGTACCAAATGTGCATTTGGTTCTACATGTGATATACAAAGACTAGATATTTTATTATGTGCAGTAGGTGGATAACATATTAGAGTTCATGATACCATCCAAACTACAATGGGATAGATCCTCCGAGCTACACAATCCCAAGTATAGATTAAATAGTAGTTGGATCTACCAAGACCACCTCCTCTACAAGTGAGAGCAAATATTGTTATATTCACAATCTGTCAACATACCTGAATGTAACGATCAGCATACCTTGTTTGATGTAGTGGTTGTAAACCTCTTACCAGTAGAGATATTGGCATGAGCGTGCATTCAAGAGAGCAATAGTGACCATTTTGGGAAGGGAGGACCCTTACACACCACACCTCTACTCTCGTACCTTTGTAACTTTGGCCGTTGAGATTTTTGTGCATTTTCATCTCCATTTCAACAGACTGCTTAAAAGGGTAGCACAAGATTCCTTGTAACAAAAAGAATTATAATGGACTCTCCGGCAAACCTCCTACTTTAAATAAAGAGTTTTCATCATGTCACATTGCTCTCAAGTTTTGAATTTTCATAGATGGGCAACAGTAGTAGATAAGCTCATCAAGTCTAGTGCACTTTCTCTCTGCTTACCTTGCCTTACCTTACCAGATATACCAGAAGTTTTTTATCATAGTGTTCATCAATAGATTATGTCGTTGTAAGTTAAATTTTTTCTATGGAGCTTTTCTTTATCTTGGCTTGGGGGGCTATAGTTCTGGGTGATTTTTTGCAATGGAGGTTTTCCCTTATCTTGGCTTGGGGGCTGTAATTCTGCTTTGGTTTCTAACCTTCTTAGGTTATCTTTTTGCTCTTGAGCTTTGCCCTTCTCTTGGCTTGGGGCAGTAGTTCTACTTTGGTTTCTAGACTTCTTGGTTCGATGGGTCATTTTACTCCTTCGAAATTGTACTCCTTTTTCGTTATTTCCGGGGGTATACTATAGAGCCTCTACTCAACCTCGGGCCTCCACTAAAAAATGCTGTAGTTGGTTAAAAGCACGCACGTTGAAAAAGACTTCAATTTTCGTGCCGATTGCGCGGCGGCGAGTGGTAACATCCTTCGGGACCATGTCTGCACCCGATAGAAATGTCGAATAATATCAAATAGAGAGAAAATCGATTTCTACGCTAGTTTCTTCGCCGTGAAGTTTGGTAAGAAAAGACGCTGTGTATAAATATGGGTGCAGATGGACCGGTGCTCTAAATTACCAGCCGCCTTTCGGTGTGGTCGGTTCAAGGTGATGTTCTTTAACTTGGTCATCATACAGGGACTCCGCTGTCGCTATATCTGCAACTTGCATACTGAACCGCGTAGGCATCAACCTTTAGGTACCAACAAACGTAGTAAGGTCGCTGGTCTTAGGTGTTTACTCCGTTTTAATAATAATGAAATACAAGATAAGAGCAGAAAATCTCGCAATAAGTGCCTGTTGCCTGTTTTGATGTATGAAAATGGTCAAGCAAACCTCATTATCACATCCGACTCCCTGAATTTCTAACTATCTCTCATTAAACTAGTGACAATTTGTCGTTCAACTTCAATAACGAGTTGTACCAAGTGGCCCTTGCGCGTCGACCGTCGGTTCCGAAGACTGAACCAACCAAGTAAGATGGGAACTTTGATGAGAGTAAAAGTTAGGGACTGGCTGAAAGGACAAAAGAGATGTTGCGGAATTGATTCTCTGTGTTGCGTGTCTGTGTGGCAGAAGAAGAAGAGAAGAGGTCAACTAAGGAGGACGTGAGCTGCGTTGCTTGCTTGGCGAGGCTTCAAGGAAGAGTAGAAGTGGAAGGAACGACGAGGATGGGAGAAGTCTAGTGCGTATGGTCGATGGCTGAAGGGCTTGCCGCCTGAAGAAGAAGGAGGGATTGACTACTGCCCTAGGAGGAAGAGGAGAGGCAGATTGTTGGTTGTATTAAGTATGTAATACGGTAGAACGAGCGGGGTCCGGTGTGTGTGCGGAGAGGCTCGAAGCTGAAGGTGGCATTTATTTTGAGGGGGAAATTTAGCTGTTACCTGACGAGAGGAGGAGGAGGAGGAGGGTCGCAACTGGGAGGGAAAGGGTAACAGAACAGAGATCGAATTACATGTTGGTTTTCCTTGTGTCAGGAGGAGGAGACGAAGAAGACGAGGCGTGGGTGGCTGCTTTGGCAAGGTAGACACACAGACACACAGAGAGAGAGAGAGAGTGAGAAGATCACGGTCAGGGAGGGAGTTTGAAGCTTTGTGCAATTGCCTTGCACAGACAATTGGCAAAAGATGTCGGGGGACAATTTGAAAGAAAAGTTTTCAGCCCTCGGCGAGAAATTGAAAGTCGGGGGATCCGATATGGGACGGAAGGTATCTGAAAGGATGAACAGTTTGAGCGGCAAGATGAAGGAGCTCTTTCTGGTGCCGACTGCTGCGGATAAGATTGTGGAAGAAGCAACAGCAGAAAATTTGGATGCTCCCGATTGGAGCAGAAACTTGGAGCTCTGTGATCAGGTAAATCACGAGAGGATCAGCGGACAGGATGCCGTCCGAGCAATCAAGAAGCGTATCATGATTAAGCACCCTACAGTTCAGATCCTTGCTCTCACTTTGCTCGAAACTTGCGTGAAGAATTGTGATAAGATGTTCTCTGAGGTTGCATCCGAAAAGGTTTTGGATGAGATGGTCAAGTTAATCGACGATCGTCAGTCGTCCACTGAAAGTCGTGAGAAGGCTCTTAAGCTTATCGAAGCGTGGGGGGAGTCTACAGATGAGCTTCGCTATCTAGCAGTCTTTGAACAAACTTACAAGAGTTTGATGAGAAGAGGTGTAAAGTTTCCTGGTCGTGACAATGAAAGTTTGGCGCCAATCTTCACTCCTCCACAAAGCGCTCCATCGGCAGCTCCACTCAGCCGTGGAACCAGCAACCCCACCCCTTTTTGGGAAGATGAGTTTACGGCACCCCAATCAGACCCTGCTGACCCATCAAATGTGAAAGAGACCTTTGACGTTGCTCGCAATAGCATTGAACTTCTTGCCACGATTTTAAGTTCATCTCCACGTGATGATGCACCTAAAGATGATATAAAGACAGATCTGATTGAACAGTGTCGGCAATCGCAGTTGAATTTGCAGAGAATAGTTCAGAGAGCTGGAGATGACGACCCTACTCTTTTTGAGGCGCTGAATTTGAACGACGAACTGCAAAAGGTGCTGGATAGGTGTGACGAGTCGTCTGCTCCTGCAGCCAATGCTACCTCACCAGCGCCACCTTCCGCGCCGCACTTACATAGAGGGGAGAGCCCAGTGTTCACAAGTGTACCGGTCCACGAGGAAGAGGATCTACTCACAGGAGGAGGAGAGGACGCTCTTGTACGAAATCATGGGCAGAGAATGCAGCACACTCCACTTTCTACCCAAGGCGACGACAAGGCAATGGCAGATTTAGATGAAATGATATTTGGCAAGAAAGCGGGAGCTTCTTCTTAAAGGTGACCTGCAATTCCAGACGTCCGTTGTTATTTTTATGCTCCACAACAGGTTCATTTGTTCAAAATTTCACCAGGCCGGTATCCGAGGTATATGTGGACGTCATGTTTGATATACACAGGTCTTCAAAAGACATGGGTTTTGAATAGCCAACAACTAAGCAATCACAGAAATGATATTCAAACGGTGGGGTTTTCGTCCAGGTGAGGAATTATGGAGGTGCGCTCCTGGAGACAGGCCCCTCCATGGAAGTGTCACCCCTAGCTTTTGAACCAAGTTGAGTCTTCATAGTAACACTTCCTGATTAAACAGTCAGAAGTGTATCCCCCGAAGAATTCAGTTCTTCCAGGGTCTTGCTTTGTTCTGTAGCAACACACTGTTCCCATAGTTTCAAGGGACAAAATATGTGCACCCAGTGAATGGTATGCGAAACAAATTTCTTCCTAATTCAGTAAGCACTACTGTAACAATCTCTCTTACTAAACGAGGGGACTCTATCACTCCCTACGTTTCCAGCATTAGAGCCTGTGCCCCTTTTAGTCACCTGCGCTTTCAATAGTTTAGGGTTGGGGTCCAGGGCAACCCAGTACAGGATTGAGGTGAGATTGCCATCTATCACGGTATGAAATGAAGGAGTGCTGCAGTTTAGTCTGCCGTGGTAGTTTCACCTAAAAACGAAAAGTTCGAACCTTTTAATTCCCGTTTCACTGCGTGAAATCAGGTGGATTATTTCGTTGAGTTTGTGATATAAATCTTCTGGTAAACATTGTCTGTGATTGACTGCTGTTCGGAGCACAAGGTAGACGTAGGTAATGGCCTTAAAGCTAATGCGCAGTATGTGTATTGCGTGGCAGATTTCTTTTAGTTATTCTTTAATGCAAGCGAAATGTTTTAGTTATTCTTTAATGACGAAAGCGACCTGCAAAATGCCATCTGAACCTTCCTGAGGTTTCCTTGTACGGTGTGCACATTGAGATGTAGCTGTCGTTGTTTCTGAACATCCAACTTACTTGCTCCTTGTGGTGGAGAGAATGTTTGATGTTCACGTTTCCTGAAATTCATGATGTTTGTGGCAAATAGCACTCTGGTCAAAGAGTAGCAAGGTTTATACAATTCTTTCAGTCGAACTTAGGTTCGGCTCAAAGGAAGAGTCAGGGAGACGTTTGGGGAGTTAGATATATTATAAAGTTGAGACAAACCTGATGACTTCCTGGTCTTCCCACATTCAGTTGTGTTTGGAGTGCTCCGATTGTGTTGTCAGTACCTCAAAGCTATTTCAATCGACTGCAGTGACAGTTGGTTGATTGGATGAGGTCACTTCTGCAAATGATTAACACCCGCTCTCGTTTAGGCATTTTTGATCCCAAAAGAGGTCAGTGTGCTGGCGAAAACTTGTGACACTTCCTTATCATTCTGCTGAATCTACTCCCATATTTACTTAAACCTGGCACAAATTCAACCACATCTGAAGAGAGTGAATTAGATGGTCAGAACCTGGGCAAATTGAACGATTTGGTCTCAGTACTTTTACTAAGAATGCCTGTGGAGCTGGTGAAAACAGTTGTCGACGGTTAAGTTTAGAAGAATCAGGACACTGAAACTTTTATTTCCTTTATACCAAGCGAGTTCTTATTTTCGCGTGGGTCACCATGAATTTAACGAGTAGAAATGTATACACAAATAATAGTGTAACCTTGATGTACTCTCGAAGTAAATAATAGTGATAGAAGTGATAAACGTCTACGTCTTGAAATCATATGTATTTTGTACTTTTGTCTCTTTGAAGTTCTCGATAAGAAAGTCCTGCCAACTACCGACTACCGACAAGTCAGACACTTGACTTAGAGGAGAATTCAGGTCCTTTGTGCCACCTACAAATCACACGCCAGCCGCTGGGGACTGAAGGACTTGTCAGTCTCAATACTCCAGTAAAACAAAATTTCTCGTGCATTCCTGCGATTGGAAGTGGGTTTGTTTGGTGATTGTCAAGGGTCAAACGATAGAGTAACAAATCCCACATTGATAGGGATGTCCGTCTGGTCTGACAAATAGGTGTTGGGGCAATTGTGTCCCCTTAAAGTTCGGTCGTGATACAAAATCGGGACAGAGGCCTCAGTTAGAATTTCTACTAGTAGCATGCAATCAAGGTTTGACATAGTAAATACAATACTGTATCAATATAATTGTCTCCTCAAAATGCGATCGCAGTACTGAATGGTGAACTCCAAAAGAATCTTGCCTTCTTGTCATTACTTACAACTGGGGTTTGTACCTACCTAGTTGATGTCATTCACTTCTTTCATTTTTGACCGTAATCAATACAATTATATAGGTGTTAAAAAGTATAGGTAATTATTGTTCACATTGAATCTTGAACATGAAAATTTAGCGTAGAAACCAGAGTTTGCAAGGAGGTAAGAGCAAAATAAAGAGTGATAAATTCGTAACCATCCGAACACAAGCACGAGCGGGAGTAAGTAGCAACGTCCATGTTTAATTTCTGATAGAGATGGTGCAGAGCGCGTTGAAACCATCCAGACAACTTGTAAATATCAGTTTCGTTCACGATTAATACATCGATAACTATGTACTAGTTGAAGGAAATTTACTGTTAGATATAGAAGTTTTATGGAGTCATCCATCTTCATTAAATAGCAATATGATCATATCGAATAGCCTGTGAATAAGAACCAATGAAAAATTAGCTCAAACCACCCACAAAAGAACCCCCTTTAGATGAATAGAGAAATTTTATATATAATAAAAGGTTCGCATATCTTAAAAGTTTTGCATTTGATATTGTTGATGCAATCGTGAGATTCGAGTTTTGGACTTTTGTGTCGGTGATTTGAAAGGAAATGCAAAATTAGAAGATTTTGATTCTCTTATCGAGAAGAGAGCAATCACATTAAGTGATTTTCGGATACTCCAGTTGGGTGTAGACCGGACTACTTGCATAGATATCTATGATTTGCATAGCTCTGATATCTTAGATGCGGTAAAGCATATCTTTCATATAAACTCTATTGGGGCTTAGCCCCATGTTACCTTTTTTGTCTCTCCCTTGATGATGGGGTCTTCCCATCCTTGGTTTTTCCTACGCGGTCGCCTTTCGGAATTAGAAGACTACATCCAACTATACAAGGAGAATCTGGAGAGGTCTGTGAGGCAAAGTCTGGTGTGATCACTGTGACCAACATCTTGTACCGCATTTAAGATATTGTGTCAGCCGCGTGATCAATGACAAGACAAATCTGTAATGGGATCATCATGATAAACATTTGACATCCTATGAATCCCGTAAGCTTGTGTACATTCACACTTTACCTATCTTGTCTTCACACGCGGTAGCTTTTTCCCTTTACGTATCTACCTCAAATCGCACCCTTGAAAACCCAAGATGATGTGGACGGTGGACCAAACAGACAAAGAAAGCATATCATTGGAACAAATTAAACGAATTCCTTCCGTCTGATGATTTATGCAAATTATCTTAGTGATGTATGTTTGTGGTGTGATTGTATCGTACGTGTGTATGGCAAAGCAAAGTCTGGCTACTAGGGCTAACTTGCACGCAATGGTTCACCTGAAAATTTTATAGCCGAATTTCTACATGATACATTGATACAGGCTCTTCTATGCCGTTGAAGTACGAGGACCATCTCATCGACGTACGTATTTGCATTTCCATATATAAAAAATATTTATAAAGAAATTCTAGTTTTCAAACATTCAGTAAATCGGATTTCATGGTTTATTTAGCTATCTTATGAATAAATTTATCATTTTGGTTAGAAGAGTAAAATGGTATTGGTATCAAAACTCTCGAAAATCTTATACATCCGTGAAAAATTCATATCTTTGAATTGAAACCCCTGTTGCTGTTGCTCAAAGTTGACTGCCGGACTCCAACTTTGAGCAACTGCTGCTCCTGACACTAATGGTAATCAGCCATGCGAAAACTCAGGTGCAGGTGCAAGTTTGTCGCTGAACGCGCGGTGAAGTATCGTTCGTGGCCCCAACAACAACAATCAAATGGGCCCGAACCTGACAGGCGTGTGGAGTGAAGTGAAATCGAATGAGAGAAAAAGGCGACCACATATAACACATGAAGGATGGGAAGTGAAATTGAATACGGTTTTCCTTACACGGAAACAGCCAACGACCTATCGTGGAATGGGAACTCTCAACATAAGTGTAGAAGGTGCGGAGGAGCTTTGTCCAGTTTACAAGTTGTTATGTTGACTATGGTAGGTAGAATTGCGTAGAACACAAATCGGAAGAGCAGATTTTCTTGCGCATGAGTCGTCCACATCCTTTCTGTTCATATACACAGCCACCTTGGTCTCCGGGGTATGCGAGCATGCGGGGTATGGCAATTACCCCTTTAGCTAAGGTTCTGACCACAAAGCAGGGCTGCTGGAGGCAGTTGTGTTCAGCTAGTTCAGAGAATATCGGGAATGGACCTGAGGTCCACAAGCTGTCTGGATGGAGACATTTCGTCCAATCATGCAGTTGCATTTTCACATGAAATGATATGCCTGACTCATGGTTTTTCTCTAGTCTTCATGCTGGACGAGATGCCGGAGCTCTACAACACCTTCTTGTTGTTATCTGAGTGAGAGAGAACTAAGGTCCGATAGCTTTCTCAGCACCTTTGCAGAACCGTGTTACCTTGTGCATGGAGCGAAAGGAGGGATTTCCTTTTAGGTTGACTTTGGACCTTTAACACATCAGTTTCAACTCCCTCACCCGTAGTTCCATCGGTTGCTTGTGTAAAGAAGGAATTAACTAACCAAAAGTGGATGAAGAAATATTTCTCCAGGTGAGTTCTGCCGAAAGTACCGCGTGTACCTTATCCCCTTGGTCAAATTGGAATATGTTTAAAAGTTTGAATTTCAGTTTTGGAGGCGTGCTTTGGTATATACCATAATGGCTTCATATGGGTTTTGGTTTTGTCAAAGACTGGGGGGTGATGGAATTTGAGTATAACCTCTGGATGGTATGTGACTCGAATATTTTTAGAATTGTTTCTTTTATATATAGTGGGGTATTGTGATTAACAAAAGAGATGGTAGACAAGATTGGCTTGAAGTCTAGAAAATCAAGATAGTTTTGATCGGAGAAGTTAGAGGATGTTTGGTCCTTTAAAAATCTACCAGAGCATGATCTCGACTTGAAGAAATCCATTTAAAAAAATTTGAACAAGCCATTAACAACATTGGTTACCAGTAGAAACTCACTTCATACAAACTATTACTCACATATCCCATGTTGGACACCGTGTCACATGTGGTTTGTCAAATCTTCTTTGCTTACTTGGGGTCACTTAAGTCGAAGCGGCAAACATGAAATTGGTTAAGTCTTTCTCTATCAACGAGAAGTTTGGTTTTTTTTGCCTTATCTTGAAAGTACATCCAATCTATCTTTGTTAATCGTGATCAGTTCATATTGCCCGAAGATGGTAGAAGAGGAGAATAAACCAAGGAGAGATTTAAAGTTGGTAATTTTATTGTTTCTTTTACCAGAAAAGATTGATCAAGATGCAAGCCAAAAAATATGAACTTGAAATATGTATGTATAAATGCTAAAAAAACCATGTACGTGTGTGGTCTTGGGATCAAGATGGCTAGGACATCTAAAGAATGACACGGAGTGTGTAAAATTCCCTAAGTTCTTCAAAATTTCAAAACAAACTCTAGCCAGTGGTAAATTAGTTGTCTTTCTTTATATTGAGCAAGCAACCTCATATTTTATGAAAGTTGCCATAAACAGATGAGAAAAAAATTCCAAACCAATATACATATTAGCTGAGGGGGAAGGCATTCAAGAGGAAGATCCTCTTATGGAAGAGATAGGTGAAGATGTGATACTTGATGATTGGGGGATAGTAACTTGAATAATGCAAGGGATATTTTATCCAAGGTAAATCAAGCTAAAAAAACAAAAAATAATCCTCTTTGATAAGGTGGTGAAAAGATAAACAAATTTTTTTAGTGATAGATCAGCATAAATTGAGTAAGCAAAGCCAATTTAGATTAATTAGACTAAATTGGGCTTACTTAAGTCCCTGACTTAAGCTTTTTGGAAGAATTAATATTCTTGTTACTCATATCCATACTATAATTGAAAATACAATTAATGAGAATGATAATTATAGCTTTCAAGATAGACTTATTCCAAAAAGCTACTCAAATTCACCTCTTGAAGATTATAAACTCTAGCTAGAAAAGACTAGATATGAAGCTTGAAAACTGAATTAGCACAAAGCTTGTGTGCAGAGCTCTACAAAGTGTAAGGAATGATAAGGTACATATATGCATAGGCAATGGTAAAAATTCTCAACGTATTATCTTGTAGGGGCTGAGGGGTGATAAGATCCTTTTCAAGAAACAATACCTTTTTCTACAATATAAGAAACAATGAAGTTTGATTTTTTTCTAATATAATATATAGTAGATGTAGAAAGTTTTTCTTCTAAATTTTTTTTCTATGATATTCTTATTTTATGGAAATAAAAGGTAGAGTGTATGAATCAAATTAGCAGTTGTAAGCTTCAATTTATTCACCAATTTCAGCATGAGGTCAAATTTTAAGATTATAGTGTCTTTTGGAATCCATGGAGATCATGATCATCTATTATAAGTAGAAATATAAATTATAGCAAAGTATATAGATGATGGCAAATAAACTGTGATGAGTTAGCCAAGAAGAAATTGAACTTCAAGAAGCAAACATAACCATAATTGTTCTCTTGCACTGAGTGCTCTTATCAAATTCAAGAAACTGCAAACATTGCAAAGTGTATTAAAATCATATACACATAAATATAAGTAGAAGAAGTTGTTGTCTTCACCAAATTTAGCTCATTTTATAATAGGTATAGATAAATGTTAGGAAGAGCTTTTCAATGTAGATAATGGGGCCTTGAGATGGTTTTTAAGCTACCATTAATTTAGATACAAAGAGATTGTTTGATAAAGAAGATGATGCTTACAAATACAAGAGATCCACCTTTACCTAGGTAGAGCAAATTTTCTTTTATAGTTAGTTTTATAGGTTAATGACTAGGATATCAATATGGATGTTTGTATGATAAGTCCTTATACAAACTCTTCATAGTGTCAGGATGACAGAGAAAACAACAAGAAACTTCCAATCATGGCTGTTAGAATGATGAACAAAGACAAGAGTCCTTGTGTTTGTATAACTTAACAAAAAAAAAGTCATGAGTTTGTATCATGACTATTTACGCTTGTATGGAGCATCTGATACCAAAAAAATCCTTGAAGAATAAAAAGATGGAAAGCATAATTTTGTTACAAAGTTCTTTTATTACAAACTACCCTTGTTACAAAGTTATTTATTATCAACTATAAATGTCTACAAATGTATGTCAATATGAAATTCCACTATTAGGTGAACTGCTACAAAATGATGCACCATGGACATTCATGAGCCCCACATAATTGAGCCACCAAAGAACATATCTCTGACCATGTCGTGTTGGACAACATGCATGTGGGACTTGACTGTGACCTATCACCATTTGTCATGACTGCCCAAGCATAAATTGGCATGAAAAAATATAAAAGGGTCCCCATCTTGCAAAACAAATCTTTTAATTTTCCACTTTTCAGCTTCTTGCAGTTTTGTTGTGCATGCATCCATCCTTGCTCTTGGAAATATTTGCTTTTGTCAACAAAGTACAAAAATGCAAGAATTTTGTAAGGGGATGTTTTGATAAGGTAGATTCTAGCACTCCAAGAATCAATTATGGCAACATGTGTCTTGAAAGTGAAGGACAAGGGAAGACAAGAGAAACCCAAAGAGATTGTTTGAAAACTTCCCAAACTTTCCGAGTGGGGTTTATAGTACCAATCGGATTACATATGGAGTAGGGGACTAGAATTTTTTTTGTGGGATTGGAGTCTTTCAAACATATCCTTGCTAGAAGATATCTCGGATATAATCCATGTGAGTGGCAAAAACTTGAGAGGAAATCCTGTTTTGTGGACAACAGCCCACTTGCAACGAGTGCTAGGACAAGAGTGCTCACTATTCGGCCAAATGTACATGAACATCACACATTTTCATCAAAGTGAGAGTATGAAAGCCATAATCAAAGACTCATTTTTGGTGGAAAGTTGAAAAATGGATACAAGATAGAAGATTTCAAGGATCCTAACAAACAAGTTATCATCAAAATGATAATGAAGTTATTCAAGTCAAAATGAATGGCCTATGTACACCTGAATTAGGCAATCTTTTTCCAGCTTGTACATGGAAAATTTTGTAAGCTAGGCCAAGATGTTTCGAGAACAAGTTAGTGAACTATTGGAAGATATGGCGGAAGGGATACCTCAGATTGTAGCCCCCTTCATTCTCCAATTCTACATAAGAGTCAACCTCTTCATGGAAGAAGAGAAGGAGAAATACCCTAGCAACATCCACCTTTTTGTATATATTAGTGGACATCTAGACCTTCCAAAAGATATAACGCAATATCATACGGAAAATGAGGAGTTTGCTTGTATGAAGAAGTTTATACTAGTTGAAGAAATGTTCAAATACAATAACCTGTTGTAAGAAGGTGCTAGGTTCAAGTGTTAGGAGAAAAAATGATTCCAAGCAATAGAAGTTTCCTCAAAAGGAAGTGGAAGTAGAGGAGAAAATGAGGATCATAAAGGAAACTATGATATTATGGACAAAGCATGTCATTCCAAAGCACAAAATTTATCTGACAAGGGAATGAATGCTTTGGAATAGAATGCAAGGTTGAATAGTCATAACTCCCTCACTTGTATTTTGTTGCCAATGATGGATGATGAGTTGAACATTGAAGATTGGAAGGAAAAAGCACAATCATTTGCAATAGCAAATGATATGCACATGGGAATATCTCCAACAAAGAAAAGACAATGATGGAAAAAGAGGACATCACTAATTCCAAATTGGAAAAATCATCAAGAAACCCAAACATAACCTTTGGTGAATCTCCTCTCTTCAAATCAACAAAATGATTTATGGAAGCATTCAAAATTGCTGATCTCATCAAAGGTACCAATGACAACAAGGTTGGGTCATCCCAACAAAGCCCCATTGAGCAATAATGGCAGCTAAAACAGTCCACCAAAGACAAATTGCTGAAAATGAAAGAAGAAGATTCTACATAAGAGGGACTACAAGATGAGAGAGTAGATACATGTGTGGTTGACAATATGGCAGCAACTTGCAAGGAGATAGAGAAGGATCCTAAGGATCAGCCCATGGGCCAAAAATCAAAAAAGAAAGAATAGACAAGGACCACCAACAAGATAGAGGACTTATGGTATCATTTGAAATACAACAACAACTCATTCCCGTGGTTGATGGCAGTATACATTGTCAACATGCTAACACCAACAATAGAGGCCTTAGAGGATTTTATCCCATTTTACCAAGAACTTGACCTTGCTTCTACAACACCTACACAAGTTGGCCCAAATAACTACCAAGGAGAAGGCCCTCCGTTGTAATGAATTGAACAAAGACAAGAAGCAGGTTGAAGAGGAAGTTAACACTTCAAAGGACAAGAAAAGAATACAAGAGAAATTATAGAAAGACAAAATCCTACAAAAGGGAAAAATGAGGTAGATTTGCAATTGCTGAATTGAAAGGTTGATGAACTAAATGCCAAGATCTTTCAACAAAAACACTAGCACAAAGACAAATTACAAGCACAAGATGAAATTGTTTTACCCCTACAAATTGAACTAGATGAGACTTGCACAGAGACAACAATGGTAGAAACCAAATACAAAAATTTGAAGAAGTGTACCAATCTTTGTATCCAAGACCTCAACTCAAGCCTCAAATGCTAAAAAGGAAAAGGAGAACAAGCAACAAACAAAATATGAGTTGTTAAAAAAACTCGAAGATATGAGATGTTAAAGATAAAGAGATAAAGAGATAAAAACTCCAAATATGAGATGTTAAAAAAACTCCAAAATGAACAAAAAAATATGGAGAGCTAAACTGCATGGTTTCTTGTACAATTAGGCATATTACAACTCAACTTCTGAACCCATTGGAATACATCATCATGAGAACCCCCAACATACAAAGATGAAGGATCTACACATAAAGATTGCCACATTGGAAAGGAAAGTCTATACAAATGACTTACTCAAGGTGTTATCCAATAAGGTGCAAAGCCACATTAACCTGAAATTTAGGGAGGCATAAACTAGCTTTGCAAGAGAAGTTGTATGATATTAGAAGGAACTTGTATTGCTCATCTAACTATACAAGTGCAATGGCATTTTTTTACAAATACTACCCACTCATGAGATGAAAAAGTGATAAGACTTTGTTTTGAATGACTCCAAGTCATCTTGTAGTTAGAAAGATTTCATAGTCATAGTGCAAGATCTCTTGTACTTATACATATTTCATACATAGTTAGATAGGATACAAATACAAAGGTCTTGTGTTAGTTTGTTAATCAACAAGCTAGAGGTAAACAACAAGAGGTTGGGGTGGACATGGACCACATGGACCATGCCTACTTCAAGTAAGGTTAGGATAGAATTAAGATACAATTAGTGAGGATTAGAAGTAATTAGCGGATCTCCAACACTTTTTAGCCATTGGATTTCTTTGTGGCTATGTAGCAATTGAATAAGAGGCTTAGGCCCAATATTTCCAAGTAAATTTAGTGGATTATACCATCAAGACTCTTGAGTTGGTTATGTGTATTAGTCTACAATTTATATACATGCTTAATTGAGTGGGAGTGAGGAATCTTGATGTATGAGTAGAAGCACTTGAGTGAGGAGAATCATTTGTACGGAACTAGAGTATGCAATTGTAAGGGCTCTACAAAGGTCAAGAACAATACAATGATTGGCTACCAAACACTTGGAGTATTGTAAAGTAAAATAACTTGTAATATTAATCAATGTATGCATTCAAAATTTGTGTGACATTGTGCTTTTGGGAAGGGTAGAACATTGCTCATAATTTATAGTTGTTATGGTAATAGGATCCTCAAAATTCCTCCTTCCTCTTTGTATGTGCATTCTAAGATATAGTGTGTAATACCTTATGGTCAATTTGATCTTGTATGCTTACAAAGCTCATAATGCAAACAAAGTACTCTAACTGCCAAAGTAACAACAACACCTATCTGAACCTACTTCTATTAAGTAGGTAACAAGGAGATTTGATGCAAAGTGACTTTCTTTACAATTGAAACATCACATATAAGAATATTTTGGGTTAAATCTTTAGTGAGCTTTTTGTACTTTTCCTTTCTCTCTTTAGGAACACAATGAGTGCCTAGTTTTGGAGCTTACGTATAAGAGGTTGTATGTGGATCTGCCATTACTAGTTCAAGCTTGCATTTTAGCCCAACCACTAGTACTTTCTACTCCTATTTTTAGTATTCCTTCTATCAAGTAAGGAAGTAATGGCCAATGTGACCCATCATCATAACACACACTCTTGCTCTACTTGTCATCACTTCCAACGTTACCAAGAAGAAATACACAACATTTCAAGAAGAAAAGAACCTAAGTGCAATGGTCAAATACTAATCCAAGCCAACTAGGCATACAATCAAGCATGGAGAGGATCCAAATACAAGAATTTTAGCAACAACTCTCTATACTTTTGGTAGAGGTGTGCTTCAAAGCCTTCTTGCTTTGTCTACAAGTTGATTTAAATCTATACTCCAAGTTGCATCCAATATGTCCTCCAATTTTACATCCAATTTGTACTTTAAGTAGGGAAATTCTAAGCTTTTTTTAAAAGGAAATCTTTGCAAGACTTAGATGAGAATACGTTTTCCAATTATTTTAAACTCAATAAAAAGCTTGCAAGATAAGCTTCCTACTGATAGAAAATAGAGCTCAACTTTACTACTACAACTCCTTTGAAAAGGTCTCACACTTGGCCATATTTTTGTAGTTCTAAACCTGATTTCAAAATCCTAAGTAGGGCTCAAGTCTTGATTCTTGATGCATAGGTTTTGGCCAAATTTTGCCTAAGACATAAAACAATAGGAAACACTTCAAGAATTTGCAACTTCTACTCATAACTTCAAATTTGAGATTTGACATTCAATTGCAATTGGATATGGAATTGCTCTATTGTGCTTACAGTAGTTTTTTCAGTAGAGTTTTTTGCATTAGCTCTCACACTCCATAAACTTCAATCCAACCAAAGTTTATCTAGTATTTTTTGTGCTCTTATCAAAATTTCTGTGAATTTCAAAGGCTTAACATAATTCCAATCCCTAGATATAGATCAATTATTGGGCTAGGCTAACTTGTACGTTTTGCAGATTTAGGTATAGTTGATCCAAGACCTTGAATTCTCCATTTGAGGAGTTTATTTGAACTTGCACAAAGATGCAAAACCTAACTACCAATAATATTGGAAATTGTAATAAGCTGATTCAAACCATAACTTGAGAAGTGACCAAAGAAGGAGATGATGATCAGTTTTGGGGTCCCCAAAATTGATCATCAGCTCCTTCTAAACACCTTGATTTCCAAAGCTCCAACTTCAATTAATAAGAACTGATTTGAAGTTGATTCAAAGGTGAAATTTGTTAAGCCTAGCACCATTATAATTTTTTCTTATCTCCAACCTTAGTAATAGTTTAGTGAAATGTGTCATGAGACTCTCACAATCCATTAATTTGTGCACATGGGTATGAATTCAACCCCTTTGGTTCAATTGACCATATCAAACTAAGAATCTGCTCAAACACTCAGTTTTTGTCTCCACTTCATAGCCTATGAGCACCTTTCTCTAATGGTGGTCTTTCCTCCCCAAATGATCTTTGTCAACTCTCTCAATTGTTGAAGAACTTTAGACTTCCCCTCTTGGGACCCAAGCACTTGCAATTTTTGTCACTTAGCTTTTTCTTTTCTTAAAAATGGACCCTATAAATCCATCTTGAATCTCTTGAATGAGATTAGGTTCTTCTCCTCCTATAAGATCACATAAATTATCAAGTCTCAGACCTGCTCGTAAGTACACATCGGAAGGATGGTAGGATTTGGGTTCTCTATCACCAACTCCCATGAATGCTACCCCAAAATATACCACCATCCAATCTTGTAAGCAGTCACAATGTAGAATCTGAAGCATGATGAGAAAAGGATTTGGGAGTGGTGAAATCAAGAGCACATGACATCTCCTACTCAAGTGCTTCCTTTGACACTCTACTCCAACTCTTACTCTCAATATCCTCCTACCGCTAGAGACTCCTAAAACTAAAAACACACATCCATCTTTCAAATCTATATAACCTAAATAAATAAGAGCCTTCAAAGAGGACAAGATCAGAATCCACATGGCTTGTTTTGTACATGTACATAGATTGCTCACATGACAATAGCTCAACCATGAGATCCATCCTACAATCTACTCCAATAAGGTGGAGATAAACTATAATAAACTCATTTTTCACTAGTCATGCAAACCAAAACACAACAACATGATTAATGATCATGTGGTGCGGGCTCTACTCTTTTGGAAATAACTTTGCCCAACTTAAATATGAAACAATAGATTGTCATCTTTGTGATAATTTATCGTAGTTTTAGCCACTCTCAACTTGTATCCTTGTGGGACCAACTGATTTTTACCTAATTATAACATATATGAACAACAACAAGTCATTACACAAGACATCTATTAAGAAAATTATCTTTGCCATCCAATCTTTATGACTTTTAATCAACAATTCAAGGTTGATTTAGAAGAGAAAAATTATGCAAATATATTGAAAGTTTTTTTGTGGAACCTATGTATAGAGATACTCATTACTTATTTATAAGGAGGATTTAATTTTCATATATTCCTCTAGATGATTCAAGCATAAGGAGAAATATAAGTAAATTTTTTACTTTAAGAACTAATCTAATGAATTGGATTAATACATGGAGTTTGAATGCTTATTCAAAATACACAATGGTATATGAAATGTTGTGTCATATCCATGAGGAGTCCTATTGGGTGGATAGTAGATCAAAAAGAAATATTGCAAAAAATTATAAAAAAGAAAAAGAGTAAAGAATACTTCAAACATGGTAAAATACAAAAGAAAGCTAGAGTGTATATCCAAGGAAGAGAAGCAAAAGTATAGCTCAAACCTAGTTTGCAATACATTGTTGCAAGAGTTAATCTTTATGAAAACCATGAATTTGATATCAACATGATAAAATTTATGATATCAAGCATATTGTATCTTTGATGATAGCAAAGTATTTAAATGATTAAACTTTTGAGTAGCAAAGAAGGGAGAAATTCAACAATTTAAACAACCATTACAAGAAATAATTATAAGAAGTTTAAGTAAGCTTAAAAATAGATGGTATAGACTACTTATGTCATTTTATTGGCCAAGGATGGAAAGAACAAGCCCAACTTCAAATTTATGTCTACAAAATGAAAGAACATCAATTCTTCACTTTGTAATCTTTAACTCTAATCCTTGTGAGCTTTGCTTTTTATTATGTTATAAAAGATCATGAGTAGTCATCATCCATGGCTGTAGATTGTTCTTTACCATTTCCAAAAGATTAAGGTAGACTTCATATATGTTGAGGAATGAGTAAAGCACTACTTGATATACTTTTGAACATGTGCTAGATATGTATCTACTACTATATATATCTTGTAAACTATGTGCACTTTTGTTAATTTTATATACCTATTTTTCCTTTGATATTTTATTCTCCTTTTAGACCTTTATTAAGGAGTCCAAGATTCTATTTGTGTTAGGTCCATACAGTTTAAAATATTAAAATTCCTATATTATTTGCATGTACTTCTCATGACTAGTCTATTATCATGATTTTATCATAAGGAATGACAAGATCTTTAATAACATGAAATTTGATGGTTCTCATGATGCTTATTGATAAATTTGAAAGGCAAGTAAGCACATCTAGTGAAATCACAACCAATAGATTTACAGTTGTGTTATTATATATTATTATATTATATAAATTTATTTTTTTTATATAAGTTGCATCATTTTTTATATGCTATGCTCAAGAATGTATATATTGATATAGAAATAAAATTTGATGGCAACAAAAGTGTAATTTTTTCAAAAGTGCTCTTTATCCTCATAACTATATGTTGTGAAATACTTATCAATATTTTGCTCTTGTACTCTTTGGCATGAAATGTCAATAGACGCAATGTAGATTGTACAATAAACACCTTACATACAAATGTCATGCATGATTGGAAATCCTTGTGTTTAGGCTTCCTTTACAAAACTTGCACTTTAAAATTGTATTTAAATTGAGTAAGATATCACTCCAACATAAAGATTCTTTGATTGTTTGATACCTTTTGGGAAAAAGAGTGCATGCTATATATTGGAAATGATTATGATATCTAAGAATTTGACCTTTGAAGTATATTATGGTCTTAAGCAACTTATACAAGGTAGGTGATTTTAGTGGACCCTCCAAATGCTAAAACAACCTCTTCCATGCCATGAAGGGTGTAAACAAAGTTGGGTTCCACATTTGCTGCAGATCACACCAACTATCAAACTCTTGGATGAAGTCATCCAACTCAATGGTACCCAATGTACCAGAGTAACGCCTAGGGCCTTTGGAGGCTCCATAAATCTTGTCCATGTCCCACAACAACGGTATGGACATGCAAAGTGCACTCTCAACTAAATCAGCTCCTATGTTGAACTCCAACTCAGAGTCAATCTCCTCCCTCACTGGGGCCTGAGATACAAGTTGATATTCAATGCCACTCCAAGTAAACCCATTTCATACTATAGGGCTAACTCCTCTGGAATCCCCAAAGAACTCCGTCGTGACAAAGTAACCACAACTGTAATCACAAACCAGAACCACAAATTGTAACCACAAGTACCCCACCAAGTGCCAACACAAACTAAGCACCATCAAGTGCCAATACCCATGGAACACCACCCACTAATGTAACTCTAATTGAGATAACTACACTAGGGGAAAGGGCAACCTTTAACCTACCATCACAACATGCACTCTCACGATCTGTAGGTCATCACTTTCTACCTCACCGGAGAGAAACAAATGTAGTTTGATTAGTCATCACTCCAGCCTCACTACCAAGAGCACACTAAAGCACCAATGCTCAAAAGTCAAGGCACTTCACACAAACATGGTGCACAAATAAGAAGTAGAGAATGGAGGGGATCCAATCACAAGAAATCTAAACAAAAGCCTCCATCTCATAAAGCAACACGAGACTGACTCTGCCACCATTTGGCATTTGACATAAGAGGAGTTTGTATCTACATCCTAAGCTACCAGGATCACCAAGAATGGGATCAAACTGCCACTCCTAGCCAAAGCTACAAGTGTATAGATAATAGTGGCACAATCACTAAAACAACAAGTGAGGGTGGACAAGTTGGCTAAGGCACTAGTCTAGGAACAAGAGATCTAGGGGTCAAACCCTATTGCGTACAATCTAGCAGGATGTGCAGATTTTTTCAAACAATGACAAAAATCTACTCTAAACTAGCTAGCCAATGACCAAAATCTACTCTAAACTAGCTAGCCAATGACCAAAATCTACTCTAAACTAGCTAGCCAATGACCAAAATCTACTCTAAACTAGCTAGCCTCATTTCAGCAAGCTGGCTTGCTGCCCCTTCTAGCCCTTATTAGTCTCTCATAGCCCATAGCCCTATGTCTCAAAGCCTTAAATCACCACTCTCAAATCAATTCACTCAGATCAATATTTGATCCGTCACTTTATAAACTGCAAACAACTGGGCATTGATTACAATCAAGCCACACCTACTCTAGTTAAGAGAATCCAAGTGCTGCTTGCCGGCCTCTATCCACTATAGCCAGGAACTCGAAGGCTTAACATCAGAGAAGTGAGCTCTTTGGAGCTGCACTTTGAAAGTATACCCCTAGACTTGAGCTAGGTCTAAAACCCTAACAGTCCTGCTGACGGCACACTTGATGGTGCAAATGGTGCAAAGTGATGGTGGGCCGCATCGTGAAGTCAACACCCCAAACATGAAATTTGACAGTTGGAAAGTAGTCTATGAGAAACTACTAAAATACCTCTCCCTTCTAGCCTTAAATCAACACTCTCAAATCAACTCAACTCAGATCAATATTTAATCTATCACTTTATAAACTGCCAACAACTGGGCACTAATTACAATCAAGCCACACCTACTCTAGCTAAGAGAATCCAAGTGATGCTTGCCAGCCTCTATCCACCATAGCCAAGAACTCGAAGGCTTAACATCAAAGAAGTGAGCTCTTTGGAGCTGCACTTTGAAAGTATACCCCTAGACTTGAGCTAGGTCTAAAACCCTAACAGTCCTACTGACGGCACACTTGATGGTGCAAATGGTGCAAAGTAATGGTGGGCCCCATTGTGAAGTCAGCACCCAAACATGAAATTTGACCGCCGGAAAGTAGTCTATAACAAACTACTAAAATACCTCTAACTACTATCATTGCAACTCCAATGTCCAAGAAATCTAGATGCGACACTACAAATGGTGTGAAAATTACCAGTATGCTCTCTTGGTCCATAGCATAGCCCTTGGAACATTGTGCTTAATTGTGGTTGCACTTCTTGGGCACCCTCATAGACCACATCCTCCTCTGGTTCTTGATATAGGTTTTAATCCCAAGTTGGGGCTCAATCAATTTTTTGTGCTAGGTACACTAGTCTATTGGTCAAGTATTTTTTATTTGCATGACCTTACTTTCCACATGAAGTACACCATACATTTGGTCTTTCAAATAAAGGAGGTTTTCATCTATTGTCACCATTTGAATCTTGAAGTATGCAAACTCCTTTATCAAAGTCTCCTGATTATTATTTACCTTGTTGACATTCTTTGTTGGAGCTTGCAATATCTTTTGACTCACCCTTCTTCAATTCCTCTTTGGCTTTTCATCCTCTATTGAGGACAAGGAGGAACTTGAAAAGGTAGATGAGTCACCCAAAGATGGGGAGGTATTGTGAGATAATCTTCTTTTTGCCTTTTGACCTTGCCTCTCCCAAGTCCTTTGGTTATTGGCTGAAAATGAGTGAGCCACCTCATAATGGGTGACATTTTTGAGTACTTAACTAAGAGAGGTTACATTCCTCTAAACTTTTTTTCTTACACCTCTCTACCAAAAGATCCATTTCAAACTATCACGTAGCAACTTGCAAATCTAAAGATCAATGTAATGCAACTATAAGAGAAGAGAGAGGTAGACCAAAATGTTGGGAGAGGGCCTAGGAGTTATAGAAAATTTCCATATAGAGAAGGCAAACCAACTATTAATTTTAATGATAAAAATTATTTTGTTTATAAAGGTAAAGGTCACATCCGAAGTAGTTGCACAAATTCCACTTACCATGGAAGTAAAAGTTATGAAGGGGCAAATAGAGAGGAGAGATAGGTGATGAAGCCCAAATACCTTGTGTGAAAAATAGAGATAAGAAGATACCATCAATAGTTATGGTTTGAGAAAGTATGAGAAGGAAGGGTGCTCAAATACCAAAGTTCTTAACTTGGAGCTTATGGCACAAGAGACAAAGAGAGGTTTTATTTGCAAAAGATACACATTTTCTCTCAAGCTTTCACTCCTATTGAGGAAAATCCTATACCTATTAGGAGTACTTTCACCACCAATTCAACACCATCAACAACAAAGACTCCAAGGAAGAAATTGAGGATGGATGATTTCTTGATCTTAAAGCAAAAATGGGACTACATGTTTTGAAGGACATTGGTTGTCTTACAGCTAATATCACAATTGGCTAACTGATTTCTTTGAATCCTACCTTCAAAGCAATCAAAGGAGTGGTTTGAGTTCTACAAAGAGCAATAGAAAGAAGCAAGCAAAGGAGAAGACTCTGGTATCAATGAGAGTGGTGGATGCTAAACCAACAACATGGGAGGCTTGTAGATATACCTCCAAGATTGATGTGAAGGTTGAATGGTTACAACATCAAGGATGCACTTGTTGATGGAAGATCTACAATGAATTCTATATCAAATAGATTGACAAAGAAGTTGGGTATGATATCCTCTTGAACTTGAACTTTTGTGGTGAGCATGGCAAACAAGTAACAAGTTCAACAAGTGGGTAGACAAGGTGATAGTATTAGTTATCGGAGTTCAAAATTTCATGCACTTCCAAGTCTTGAAGGATTCAAGCTATATTTTGCTACTTGGGAGGCCATGGTTGAGTGCATCTCATACAATTAATCAATAGCATAAAGTGTACCTAAGAATTGGGCCATCAAACCATCAAGTTAAAATTCCAATAACAAATACAAAAAACACTTCATATTCAAATACACCATCTTCTGATTAGTAGGAATTAAATTTATAAGAAGAAGCTTTAGGTGTGAATACAAGCATGGAAGAAGAGACCTCAACACATGAATATGAATTTGAATCCTATTCAGATATGTATCCTTTATTTTCCATGGATTTTGTGCCCAAGTTAGAGGTTTTGAAGGACCTTAATAAATCACCATTGATATTTGAGGAAATAGAGTAAAATATCTCCCTCAAATATGGTCTTAAATTTACTGAAGGTGAGAAGATAATTTTGAGGAGATTTTTTCAAGTTCATCCATATGTTTACTTTCAATTACAAGGATCTCAAGGAATTCATCTTGGAGGACACCAATATAGGTGGAGTGACATGCAAGACCTGTTTGCCAAAAGCAATGCTGCACTAGGCCTCTAACCGTTTTGGTTGTGAAGGTCAAAATTGATAAGCTCAAGGAGGTTGTGTTTATCTTTGAGGTGGAGGATTTGAAATGGATGTTTCCAATTGTGATTTAGAAGAAGAAGGGAAAAATTTGACTATATGTTGACTACAAGAAGCTCAACATTGTTACTAAGAAGGACTAGTATCCCTTGCATTCATGAATAAATCCTGGAGGAAGTTGCTGATCATGGGGTGCAATTTTGGAGATGGTTATAGTGGCTATAGCCAAAGCTTCAAAAACTCACCATATTCACCATACCTTAAGAGACTTACACTATCAAGGTCATGCTTTTCATGTTTTGTAATGCTCTAGCCATATTTCAACAGATCATGAACAAGGTGTTTGAACCTTTTATTAAGAAATTTGTGAGATATTTTATTGATAAAGTTTGCGTCTATTGGAGCAAAGGAGTAGCATTTTCAGCTCTCAATCAAGGTCTTGCAATGCTTGGATAAGGCAAATGCATCATTCAACCTAGAGGAATGCATCTTTGGTTATGAAGAGGTCTCATTTTGGAGCATATTACTTCCAAGGATGAAATTGTAGTAGATCCTTTCAAGGTGAAGAAAATCTCAAAGCTTCCATTCCTTTCAAGTTTGACAAAGTTACACCAATTCTTTTGCAATGGTTGGGTACTATAGGAGGTTCATCTTCTCATTTTCCAACAAGGCTTATGGATTGATCATTTTTATGAAGAATGGTGTAGAATACATGGTTATTTTGAAGGACAAGTAGGCTCTTAAAGCTTTTTATGAGCTAAATCAATCACTTGTTATGGCTCCAATTCTTGCTAAACTTGATTGGAGTAAGACTTCCATCCTTTACACTAATGCTTCCAATGTAGCTATAAGATGCACTCTTTGTCAATTAGACCAAGATAAACATAATCATCCAATATCTTATGCTAGTAGACAAATGGTCTTAGTAGAGAGAAATAATTCAGTCATAGGAAAGTACGGTTTGTAGTGATTTTGGGTCTCAAGAAGTTCCAACACTACTTGATTGGAGAGAAAGCCACCATTGCCACATATCATAAACCTTTAAAATACACCTTTAGCAAGCCTAATGTGGATAGAAGGTTAGCAAAGTGGATGATACTCTTATTTCATTATGACTACACCATTGAAGATAGACTATGGAAGAAATACACAAATGTTGATTTGTTATATAGGAGCTATGATCATGATGGAGTTGAGCCAATAGATGATTCTTTATTAGATGAGAAGCTTATGACCATCTCAGTTACTCAAGAGGTTTGGAGTACATGGAGATTATGGACTTTGTTACAAGAGGTAAGTATCCAAATGGGATGCATGTTGGGAAAGGAGGGTCATTGCAATAAGATCTAGACCTCACACAATGGTGGAGGAGCAAATGGTCTACTTCAAAGAGCAATAGGTAAGGGTACATCTATCCTACTCATGAAGGATTTTCATGGTAGTTTGCATGGATGTCATTTTTCAAGGAAGGTGACCACTTTCAAGATTTCTAGATGCAAAATACTATTAGGAGATTTGAATGATTATTGCAAAACTTGTGATATTTTTTCAAGCTTTTACTAAAAATTTTGCTTCTACTCTACCTTATAGATCAATTCCATTGCTTTGATATTTTTAGAGGTGAAGTATTGACTTTTCAAGTCCTCTAAGTAGAAACTCCAAGAAGTAATCAATATATTGTGGTAATTATTGATTTCCTTACCAAGTGGGCTGAATCTAGACCATTTAGAGATAAGAATGGAGATAAAGTTGGTAGATTTTGTTATGAATTCATTATCACTAGGTTTGGTTACTCTTTGGAGCTAGTTTTGGATAAAGTAGAGTTTACAAGAAGCATCATTGCAACCATGTTACAACATTTCTCTATCATACAAAGAGTTATTCCATCTTATAAGCTAAAGTCCAATGGTTTGTTAGAGAGATCAAATCAAACCTTTTGCATGAGGTTTGCCAAAGATGTAGAAATGGAGTGGACTAAACATCATTGGGACAAGAAAATTCATACAATATTTTGGGATTATAGGACAACCATGAAGATATCCACTATGTATTCTCTATTTCATTTGGTATATGATATTAAATCTACTTTACTTATTCACTTTGATCTTCCTACCTTCCAAAACATACATAAGAAATTTAAAAAGGCACAAGGAAGTGATGTAGAGAAGTCAAGGAAGAATCAACTCATTGAATTAGAGGAAACAATAGCAGTTGCTCTGGTTTGAGTGGAGCAAGCACAAAGGAAACAAAAGGAGAGCTATGACAAGAGGTAAGGCAAGAAGAAGGTAGAGCTATTCAAGGAAAGTGACTGAATAATGTTTGTTTATTCCACTTGATTCAAGAGGGTACAAGAGAAGTTCTTGCCTAAGTATTTTGGACCTTTGATAGTGGAGAAGATGTGAGACAATTGCACTTATGAACTCAAGGAATTGAGAGGAAGACACTTGGATAAGATTAACCATGATAAGTTGAAGTTGTATCATATAAGATAAAGAAACCTTCACTTTAAAATCTTAGTCCAAGGGTAAATGTAACACCCACTCATGCCTATTTTCTCTATGGTCATATTAAGTTTGGTATTGCAAGTTATTTGGTGTGGTTTAGTCCAAGGATAGCTCATGTGAAGGAATCCTTGACGTAGTTATCAGGTCAATATAAGACCATATGCTTAGAGGATTATTCCCATGAGTTTGGATATTCCCTTAGACTTTTGAATTTTTGCCTAATACCATGAGTTGCTCTAGTAATTGGTCATTTTAATGTACAATTATTTCACAAGTATATAAACTAAAGGTGGAAAGTACTCATCATCTTGTCATTTGTAATTATCTCTCTCTTATTGAGTACTCTAGTGAGTAATGGCTCGAGTCTTAGAGGTGCCTTGAAGTTCTAGCATTGGAAGAGTGTGATATAGTTTGGTTTTTTTCCTTCTTAGTCAATAATGTGCTATCTTTATAGCCATAAGAGGTTTACCTTGAGTAAGACATGCCAGCTCATAGGAATAATCTCCCTATGTACAAGAAACTATATCTCAAAGTTTGTGACTACACCTCAATGGTGCAAAGTCTACATTGCAAGATAGATGCAAAAGCTAGATCAAATGTTATGAGTTTAAAATTCTTTCACATGTAAAAGGAAGAACAAGTGCATGTTGAGTAAGGGATTTCTTTGGAAGATTTCAAAGCACTAAAAACCAAAAATATTGGGAAGAAAAGACCACAATGGTGAAAGAGAAGAAAAATTAGGAGTTAGTGGAAGCTCTATCAATGTCACATATGTCAATGGCCCAAGAGAAGCTAGAAGTTAGTGCAAAGATCTCTTTGTTAGAAACCAAGTCACAAGAGGCAACTTGAAAGTGTAGCCTTAAGTAGGAAAGAAAGACCTAGTACAAAGCATCCTTTATGGCATACTAAAGCAAGACAATTTTGTAGCCAAAAGAGCATCAAAAGGAAATCACAGTGCATCCAAAGGGAAAGGTGCAACTAAAGGAGTACCTAACATGACTTTCTAAGGAGCTATAACAATTTAGAGAGGGATAGATGATTGCTAAGAAGACACTTGCCAATGTAGAGAGATAAGGCATTTATGGGCCATTGTAAGGACTTGTTGGGGAAGTAAAGGTGCAACGATCATGAATGACATGGTTAAGAGAAGAAAGCAAAACATAGTTTGTTGTGTTTGTAAGGTGATGATGCATATATTTTAGATGTGTAGATTTTTGTGTTAGATTAGAAAGTAAATTTGTAGAACTTAGGGAAAATTTGATATTACCATTGCTCAAAGTTAGACAATGCTTTGATGTAGTGGTAGATTACCTTGAACCAAAAGAGTTAGTTGAGCAAGAAGTTAGAGGAGTTAATGTTGTTATCCCATTAGAGTAGATGAATATTAATGATAGTTAGTAGTTATCTTTGGGCCTATCCTAGGTCATGGCATTAGATCAATTTTGGCAGTTTTTTCAACTTCTGCATCACTCAGCTATATGAGCTTGCAAACACAAAGTGCTAAGTGTATAGTCTTCACAAGGCAATAAGTGAAAGATTTCTTCTCTTTTTCATTTCTCAATCCTTGTGCAAAGTGACCAATCTTTAGACCTTGGTGTTCATCTTTTCTAGTGTCATCTTCTCCCTTGTCTGTTTGATCCTTGGTTGAATTGTTGATGGATGATATTGATATCTTGATGGGATGTGTTAGCTCATATTATTGACACCTAAATGTTTGCTTGAATGTTTGGATTATAACCTTTGCAATGAAATCAGTTCAACCCAAAGAGGACAACTTTTGATTGGGGACAGGTACAATGTATCTTCACAATAGCAATTGACAAAGACTTTGGAGTATTTGTTCCCTCCAAGTGGGCCAAAAGTAAATATTTGGAGTAGCTCAAAGGGTGTTTACACCTTTGAATTGACATCTCACTTTCAAGATTTCTTCTACATATTCTACATGTGATAGAGATTTTTGCTTATCTCTTTGCATAATGCTTTCTTGGTGCTTTTGCTCTCTTCTGGGTATGGTTTCTACCAAACAGGATAAAGATGTAACAATCATGGACTAATTAGTGAGGCTTCCTTTGCATTTGACTTTTTTTTAAATGTATCTTCATGTAAATAACCCCATACTAACTGAAATATTGCAAGTTTATGTTTATTAGGTTATTACATTTTTATGTATGTGTTATGCAAAATTTGAATATTTTTTTATTCAAAAAATACTATAAATATTGTGGATTTATATTATATATTATATGCATAGCTTAAACTATGTAGGAGTATGTGTATAGTGCAATGACATTATACAAAGAATCTATTTTATTCTTATCATTCAATAATACTATGAAAGTTAAATTAACAAATCCATCATATTTGAGTGTTAGATTTGGTTTTTGGTTAAAATTGAGTATTTCCTTAAAAGGCACTTATAGCAATCTTTGAAGTATAGTGCCTAAACCCGTACAGTTGTTTTAAGAAGCAGGAATAATAATTTAGTTCTTGCTCGTTGTGAGTGACCATTGAAATCTGTTTAACTCAAAGGTTCTTTTACATTTTATATACTAAAATGTGTAATGATCTCTATTACAATCAACCACGTTTCTTAGGTTTTTCAATTGATTTCATCGGGAAAGGTCTCAAATGAAAGATATGACGCTATATGGTTTTGTTTCTTTATTCCACTATAATAACTCTTACTTATGCTACACCCTAAACCAAACTCTAGGTTACAATCAAGTTTAGTAAAGTTTGTTATAATCAAGTTATAAGAACATACATCTTACCCTAAACCTAGGAGGACTTCCTTGACACTTTCACTTAGTAGAAGCTTAAAGCAGAACAAACCCGAAGGTACTTGAAATTAAGTTTAAACAAATAGATTTTAATATTTCAACTAAGGATTGACTTGGGAAAAGTCTCCAAGTAATCAAAAACAACATGTATTACTTGGGAAGAGGCCGAATTGTCTTAAACCAATCAAAGACAATTTGTGTTACTTTGATCTTTTAATGGATATGAGTACTCTATGATTATAATTAGTTAAGTATTAAGCTTTTTCCAGAGTCAACAATTCTAATTGAAAATATTTTTTTAATAACCTATAACATAATTTTATTTCATATTACCATTATAAAATAAGATAGACTTTATATTATGGCTACACTGCAAGGTTTAATAGGTGGAAGACAAATTTGTCCAAAAATCAGAGTATGAAATTCTAATAAATTAAATAATTTGATAACTTCATAATCTAAAATAAATTTATAAATTTATAAATTTATCTATCATTGAAAAACCTGTTATATATGTAGACATTCAAGATTAAATATCGACCGTTCATGTTTCCCCAAGCAAAAAAATGATCTTCTCATATTTTGTAATGGAGAATACACAAGCGTCTAAAAGCTTAGAATAAAATATGTTTTTTAAATAGGAGAGATGACTGCAGTCAAGGTGCAAAAGGATCTGCTAAAGGTAAGGTAGTCTAAGCAAAGCCGTTGAAGTACAAATAATAGCACAAATATTTATATAGAGCTTTTTATAGTGAATTGATCCGGTTGAATCAAATCAATGTTAATTTTGTTGTAACATATATAAAATACAGATAGTCATTGCTTAAATATAAAAGATTCAACTTAAATTTGAACTCGGCCCTTCTGACGGTAATTTACAAGGATTGTTGAATATTCTGAAGCTATTGAAGTTATTCATCCAACTTCAATGAACTTCTTGGAACTCTTAATCTACCCTTAATGAGATATTTAGATTTTGATATGGTTAAGAGTTCATGGACTATACTTTTTAAAGCATACATCCAAACTTTGAATGTGTTATTTCTTTCTATTTCTCCAAAAGAACTTAAAATCAATGTATGATCGATTGACCGAATTACAATCAATCATGAAGACGAAAGTATATAATATCATATGGTACGTTCGAATCCCTTTAGATTCGAACTGAATATATCCTTTGAAGTGAAGGAGTCCTGAGTGACCCTTAAATGTTAGTAAGGTCAACACTTTCGTAGTCTGACGGTCATCGCTACTTATCTAACGGTTTGCAAGAAGACCATGGTGATGGCGGGGTTTGTATGCAACTCTACGTACGTACATGTCAACTGACAGACCGCGCCTCCCTTGTCAATACAATATAATCTAGCTGTACATGATGTGGCGGGGTTGCAGAAGCCAAGTCGCAAACATCTGTCTGCAGCTCCGGGATCATTTTGTGTGCGTGACAGCGGAATTTCGCTCTCAAGCTCACCTGTGCTTCTCACGCCAGCTCGATGTATCTCAATTGCGTGAGGCTAGCATCATTCGTTAAATCCATAGTCCGTTTCTTGAGATACGTTATTGAAGAAGTCCTGTGAGCAAAACTACGTGATTTGGTAGTTGTGAATGCAGCGTCAGGGAGTTGTATTTCTGCCTTACTGTACCATCTACCCTTGCGATTGGTGTGTATCTGATAACTTGCTCTCATCCTGTCTGGTCGTTCGTTCTGATCGTGAAGTCGTTAAATAATAGTTCAGCCTGCGTATACTTTCTGCTGCTGCTGCTGCTGATTACCAATGGCGCCGAGGGTGGACCTTGAAGGGAGGTGCATAAAGCCCCTCAAGATATGCATCATAGGCGCAGGAGGTTTTATAGGATCTCATTTGTGTGAAAGACTGATGTGGGAAACTGAACATAGCGTTCTTGCAATTGATATCTATTGCGACAAAATTCAACACCTTCTTGTACCGGGGGAAGTTTGGAGTGATCGCATTGAGTTCTTTATGATCAATATCAAGCATGATTCTCGTCCTGAAGGATTGATCAGGTTATCGGATGTGGTTAGTAGATCTATCGCTGGCATTTTTCAGATTGAAGTCTTGTTATTAATATCAAGCATCATGATTCTCGTGCTGAAGGATTGATTAAGCTTTTCGACGTGAGTTATATATTTATGATGGGTTTAGTGTACGATGATGTGCTACAAGTTGAGATTTCAGTTGAGATTCTTGAGTAAGAACAGTGTAGTTGATTTCTAGACATTATGAAGTCCTACATGCATATACATTGGAAGTGGAAAGGTGTTTCGTGTTTCTACTGTAGGTACGGTCTATAATACTCACGTCACGGGTGATCTAGTTCTGATTCTACTATTACGGACTTCAAGACTTTGTGTATAGTTTACTTACAGGCAATTTCATTTGTATATCCTGACTTTTGTAAGTCCGCTTAAATCGGACTAGCAGGTGATCAATTTGGCTGCCATCTGCACACCCGCGGACTACAACACCCGCCCGTTAGACACTATCTATAGCAACTTCATAGACGCTTTACCGGTGGTGAGGAATTGCAATGGCTCAGTTCATCACTCAATCGTAAAAACTCTTTGCTGTCATTATGTCACATATACTCTAATCTTTCAGAAATTTCTGGCGTGAGGCATACTTTGCTTAGCCCATTCATTCGTGTTGCGTCAGGTCCGATACTGTACAGATTACAAAAAGCGCCTGATACATTTCTCAACTTGCGAAGTTTACGGAAAGACTATAGGAAGTTTTCTTCCAAAAGATGATCCTCTTCGCCAGGTAAGATGAGATTTCAAACCATATCTCCATATTTGTTAATCGTTGATAATAATCGAAATAAGAATCTATCATCATAAGAAGTTACAACGGTATCGAGTCTCTCAAAGGGATCATCGATGACATTGAACACGGGTACTATCAATGCCTATTGGACTTCAAAACTCTAGCGGTCATCCGTTACAGACTTAGCCTCTGGCGTTACCATCCTAAGATGGAGTTTCATACAAGGGGAGGTCAACATTGATGAACGGCTAACTACATAAAACGTCCATAACGGTCCTAAGTACGCCTTGGCATATGGCATTACGGACTATAAGTGCTTACATTTTCTCATGAGTAGACCTTGATTTTGCAAGCGTCGTGATATACGCACCGTTTGTCGAACTGAAACGAGTACTGCTCGTATCTTAATGTCCTCAGAATCTGCTTGATTTCCGTTACTCGCAGGAGCCATCATTTTATGTACTGAAAGAAGAGGAGTCTCCATGTATCTTTGGTGCAATCAACAAACAACGGTGGTCATATGCTTGCGCGAAACAGCTCATTGAGCGACTTGTTTACGGTGGGGACTTAGCTATTGCCAGTACCCTTGTCCAAATCTCACGCCATGTAGTTTCAGATTGATATTGTGATTAAAACTCATAAAGCACGAAACATATAGTATGATCTAGAGGACTGAAAGTTTGAGTTTTCTTGCAATTACCAGCGGAATCTGCTGAGAATGGCCTACAATTCACTATTGTAAGGCCTTTCAACTGGATTGGACCTCGTATGGATTTTATCCCTGGAGTTGATGGACCTAGTGAAGCTGTGCCAAGGGTTCTGGCATGTTTTAGCACGGTACGTGATTGACAATGTCAAACAGATGCAATATTAAGTTGATCCATACTAGATATTGCAAGCCGGAGGGGAGCTGTGCAGAATCTCCGATGCCTTAATTTTATTGCTATATCCAACTGCGAGAGAGGTGATAGTAACAGCAAAGAAGGCTGTGTTTCATGCGAAAGTCTTACAGTATACAGTTTGAACTAATATGAATATATTTCTCTATCCGTAATCCTTTACACAACCAAATCCGGTATCCATCAGTATGAGACCAGAGCGGAAAAGGGCGAAAAAGGTGACAACGGAAGACTACGGTCAGACCGTGATATGTTGTTAGCACTACAGTGTACACCCTTACACGCAGACCGTGCTCGCATCATAATACCTCGCTCCTCGTGGTAATTCTAGCAATATATCAAGTCTGGAGGACTCAGAGTCTCTGTTCAACATAACTCTCCTTTTGTTCTTGAGATAAGGGCAGAAGTTAAAGCGTCCCCCTCTTCAGGACTTTGTATAGTTCTTCAGAAACTGGCGTTGAGGCAGTCTTTACTGCATATTTCTTTAAACTTAAATTCCAGCTTGCTCTAGACTGGACTTTCCATACTATTCGATCACTTTGTCAATCCAAGTGATCTAAGAACAACTGCAAGTATATATGTCATAGTAACTGTTTTCTGATTTCAGGCCTTGATGAAGGGGGAACCCCTGAAGCTTGTTGACGGAGGAAATTCACAGCGCTCGTTTGTTTACATCAAGGATGCCACAGATGCAATTCTGCGAATCATCGTAAGTATGGGTGCAAATAGAGCTGTAAGTCTCAAAGCTAGTGCAAATAGAGCGGTAAGTCTCAAGCTATGTACTGGTAGTGAGGTTACAAAAAGTTCGTTGAAGCTATTATAGTTGTTTTCACCAAGCCCTTGTTTACTTGAATGCTTTCTCCTTGTGACTGCAATTGCGCAGGAGAACCCCGGCAGAGCGAATGGTCGTATCTTCAATGTCGGAAATCCTGAAAATGAAGCTACTGTGAGAGAGCTGGCAGAGCTCATGACAGAGGTAACCAAAAGTGTTTCTTGTAGGTTGATGTTACGGCATATGTAGTCTTCATAGACTGTAAAAGCAGCTGATGCATATGTGAATTTCTTGTGTATGTGGTAACCACGCCACAGATCTCAGATATCCGATCGATTTTAACTACGAAGTGACGTTAGCACAGATATGGGATTCAGATGAAAAAGCACTAATTTTGTGAAGTGGAAGCATTCTTCACCCTGATTGTACCCGTATGAATGCATGTAAAAACAGGTTTTCACATGCATCCATAAATGTAGTCCTGGCTGACGATGCTTTTCGGTCAGGTTTACTGCAAGGTCAGCGGGAGATCTAAACCCCAGGTGACTACAATAGATATATCCTCGAAAGACTTTTATGGCGAAGGCTACGAGGACAGTGACAGGCGGATTCCAGATATGACCCTTGTTAGCACCCAGCTAGGTACGTACTAATCAAATGATTTCTACTTCATTGAGCTCGCTGGTTTTATGGATAAATTTCCTACAATTAGAGAACTGGATACCACATCATTCGTCTGTTGAAGGTGCATATGTGTGCAGGTCGTACGTACAACGCCGTACACCAGTTGATGTTGCTGCAGGCTACTGACGATGTGTGCGTATGTGTTCGCAGAGTGGGAACCCAAAACCTCTCTATATGATCTGTTGGAGTCTACGCTCACGTACCAGCATAAGACATATTCGCAGGCGATAAAGGACTCCATCTCAAAAACTATATGCAGCACATGAGAATGACTAACAAGCTTCTTATCTGCAGTGGCTGACTACAACCACATTTCTGGCCACGAATACTATTATTGTGATCCATAGCCATTGTGTCATACACACAAATCACACAACACATACATCGATCTCATAAAGTCGTGTTTAATGTTTGCATGATTTTGGCGGATGTACTTGGGCTGTATGTTGATCCTTCTTAGGCTTAAAAGAAATACGTCACGAGATCTCATGATAACAAAACGTTTGAACTTGACATAGATATATGTAGCTGATAAGCTTTCCAAGTTAGCCCAAGTTAATCCAAGTTAGATTTATGTAGGTTAGCCTTCGACAGGTCCGAGTAAAGTACATACAGCAAATCGCTAGTCAACTGCAGGCAATTTAAGACGTGAATTATCCATCGCCCATGTCTGTTGCGTTTAGGTGACTCATTCATCTGCAATAGTTTGACGGGTGGTGTGGTATTTCACGATGAATCGAAGATGAATACCAGCTGTGCCAAACTGGGCCCTTTTTCCAACAGTAGGCACCTATTACGGCTAAAACATTTCTGGTCAGGATAACAAAATTGACCAAAACAGGAAGGTCTGAAGGAACTCCCCTAGGGAATTTCTAGCAGCTTTCATATTTGGCGTTTTGCTCACCTCTGCAGGACTTATCCAACGAAATTGTAGAAGGTTCTGTAATACAGTGGGAAAAGTTGCCTGATAAGACGCGTGTAAACTTGTTCTCACTTCTATGCAGCTTTACGATCGTACGTTTGTTCATGAATTCACGAATTTATCTAAACTGAATTCACGAAGATGAGTGTCGGTGGGAGTTTATGCCGAGATCTTGACAGTCAGCCTCAACTAGGTATGCATGGTTTCCTTAAGAACTGCGAACTGCGCTCTTAACATTTTAGCATTCAATGAATCATCCATGTGGTGGACGACTTCTAGTCCAGGAATATTTATTCCGCGCGAGCTTTCTAAATCTCATGACAATGCCCACGAGAATTCCAACATGCAGGTCCAGTTGTGGGTACTGTGGTTACTCTTACTGTAGCCAGTACTAGCTAGAGTTGATTTTGACATGCACCATGGCATAATTCTACACGATTTGTTGAAGTACGTCATGGTGCGTGTCAAAATTAAACTCCGAGTGGCCTATGGAGTTTCAGGAGTTTTACATTTGAGAGGTTGGGGTTTCCTCGTACAGCTTGATAGGGGGTGTTTCCATCTTCTGCTATGCGCACCGGTCATTTGAACGGTTCAGAAAATATCACTTAGTGAACCCAACGACGAGAGTATGACTTTGAAGAGATGCAAATACTATCTAGGGCATATGAAGATACGTCATACTAATTTCGAATGGAACAGAAGAGAGAATGATTCAAAAGAGACGCAAATACTACCTAGGACATCTGAAATCACATCTTGTGCTCTAATTTTGATCGCGAGGAAAACATAAATTGGTACGTCCGTAAAGTCCGTCACTCGGCATTGCAGTTGTCCAGTCTCTAGTCTCTGAAAACTGTGGTAGGAAATAAAACTGACAAGTAATTTTTCCGACCTCGATAAAGCCTCTCCAAGCAAGTATGGGCCCACTAGTATGAGCTTGGTTATTGGTGCGGCAATTCCCAAAAAACGTTAAACTTATCCGTAAACTGTAACCAGCTTGACCATATGTTGTTGACATGAATGTTGAACTAGTAGTATTACAGTAAATTAATCAAAAATTAGAATCTGCTTTTGTGCTTTTCCATGCTTACCCATGGACTTCTCGAGAGCCGAGTAAAAGGAAGAAAATGACACCTTCTCCATTCTGCAACACTCACGAATCCCGTAAGAATTCATGTGATGATCTCTTGATGAACAGGAAAACATGAAGGAAACAGTGAAGTGGACTTACGAGTATTGTAGCTCCTTGTTCCGAGCAAGTTCAACCAAATAGTCGGACATGGTGAGGAATTCCTCTCGCGTATGCTTGGAGAGCCATTTGTGTAACCAGAACCCTCTCAAGCTGACATCCTGTCACCAACGAAAAACGTGTTGTAGTAGAGAGGAATTTTCTCAACTATGACAAATGTCACTGACAAAAACTAGCTATAGAACATTTACCTTGAATATTAAAGAGGCTGTTGATAGAGTGATTGGCTTCTTTGCCATGCCTCCATAGGTCACCATAGTTCCACCTTCCCTGCAGAATTAGAAGAATCTAATAAGTTTCTGGAAGCATGTGGGAAGAGGTCTACCTGATGATGAGTTTCACTAGGTTAGCTGCAGTAGTATGCTCACCCAAGTAGTTTTAACACGGCGGATGCAGCAGATCCACCAACGCAGTTCAGACCGAGTTGAGGTCCCGAGTGTCCTGTCTTTACAGAGTTTCAGTCGTCGTTAGAATGCCCAGAAGCTGCCTGATTACGACGACTAAACAAACGGCATATACTTTTTGATAATCCTCTATTGAGCTGCATGACTTTCATGTATTCACCACATTCTCAGAACCCAACTGACGGAACAAGTGCTCGGTCACTGTTGCACCCTGACAACCCAATCTTCTTCAGAGAATGGCAGATCTCGAGTTTACTTACAAATAATTCTTTCTTGTTGATGCTCTCCAATTCACTTTCTGAAAGTACATGCGTGGCACCTAGCATCTTCAGTCTCCTTTTAAGCTCTCCAAGATCTTCCCTGTCTCACATCCAACCGAGGTCCGTTTCGCTGCTTCAAAATTAATATCCCATACAAGAAGCTCAAGCTTATTTCGTCTGTTTCAGCGGAGTCCGTTGTCAATGGACAGGCCAAACTTTTATTGTACTTTCGAGAAACAACTTGAAACCAAGGTCTCCTTCATCCCGCCAAATATAAACAGGGTCTGAAAGTGAGCATGTGACACCAATGTGTCTAGTTTGTATAGGTCATAAGGGATTTGCTACAGGAGTGATTCTAAGTTATCCTCCTATACAACATGGCAAAAAACAAGTTTTGTCGCTACACAAAGCATTCCTTGATAAACAGTAAACTGCTGGAAAGAAGCAGGTTATGTCACTAGACCTTTAAGTCAATCCCTGAATGTGGCTTGAAATATCAATGTGCGCGGAGTAACGGAAAAGCGAAAGCAAAATCGCACATAATAGGTGTTTCTACCTGTCTCTTACGAGATTGATTGTCTGGAGACCCCACTTGTGGGCCAGCTGAATCACGCACTGTCCAACCATACTAGTCGCTCCATTTTGCACGATCATCTGTCCTGGCCACCATAAACCAGTTGTTTCGTTCAGCAAATTCGATACTTGAAGGAGCTGGATAGTTGTGAAGCTTTTGGACATCCCTTCAACTATGTAATATGTACCCGTTCACCTCCTTAATATAGCAATTGTATCTGCTAGAATCTCTGTTACCAGTACCACCTCACGGTGCAAATTATCACCATAGATATGCGGATTGCGACTCGGGGGAAGGGGGAAGTTTAGAACCAACCAGGCTCAAGGTTTGTGAAGTCCTTCAGCAATAGATACGCTGTACTGGGGTTAATAGAGACCGTGGCTAAGTACTCGATGGGAACGTCCTTTGGGACTCGATACCATACACTCTCTTTTCCGACAGCATATGTCGTCCACGTTCCTGCAAGCCGAGAGAGGTGCGTGCTCTTACACCACACTTACAAACATAAGAGATTGCTCTCAAGTGACATGAATCACACGGGAGGTGTCTTACCAATAGTTGAATGTGCGGGAATCACCCAGTCATCTACTGCAAAGGTTTTGACATCGGAACCCACGGCTATAACTGTACCTACTCCCTCATTTCCACCAACAGCAGGTGGTTGTGGTCTTATCGGGTAGACTCCTGCCATACACGTAAAGAACAATGTATGAACTAAAACAGTCACAACATTCGCTGCCAGAATGCATGATACACAGACATTTTCGAGGCGTCCCATGCAAGTCATATCCTTCAAAAACCGTAGGGCGTAGCCTTTGAAGAGCAAGAATTTGCCCAGGTTATCATAAAGCAAAATCTGCATAGGAATTCAATATCCAAGTCCAAACTATGTATGGATACAAATAATTCCACATTTGCAACCACATCTCTAATTGAAAATTCAGATAGATACGAGCCATCAAATCTCTTCGCTACCTGCTCAACCTCAAAAGATATTCTGCCTTTTACACGGTTGAGACCTGAGGAGTGAAGCTTTATCTTCCTCTTGTGATCTCTTAAAATTTCAATCTCATCGATGACATGTTCTTCTCAACCGTCACAAATTTCGCTGTAATACTCAAGCACAGGCGTTACCTTCAATTTTGTTGATGTCAGAAGGGTTGATAGGCGCAGCTAGCATCTTGACACATACTTCGTCGTTGTGGAGTCTCCTCCCAGGAATCTCCACTGATCTACGGACAGGAAAGGCGTGCATGTGTTGCAATCAGCTCACTACATATACTGAGGTGGAAACTTCAGCATGCCAGAAGAGTCCTACTGTATCAGGCTTCAAGCGCGGAGCTAAGACTTGTCGGTATAGGCCAGCTGAAATACTCCGGAGTCAGGAGAAAAGACAGGTTAGTCCTCATGCCTACAACTGTTAAATATCCAGTCTACGTAGTTCAATTAGTGTAAACTCGTGAGTTGAAGATACACGGATTTTGGGTCTTCACAAGAAAAATGGAAGAAGGAATTTGTCAAGCTGACACAGGTGAGGTAAAAGTGTCCAACATTCAATTATTAGACACTATGCGGAAGCTAAGCCTCTGATTGTGGCAGCAGTAGTGCCACATAAATGGAATTGCATCGGAAGTAAGAATAACAGAATTCAACTACGGATTCATCATCACGAGTGCAGCATAACAGTATAAAGAGTCGAAGAGTGCTGACTTGACCACGCGATCTGGAGCTCCAAGAGTCTCGTAGACGATCGCTTGGGAAGGAGGGCACTCGAAAATGGAGGAGAAACAGCGGCATAACTTTGAGGGCCTTTTATTGTTAACGTGAGATCTAGTCCCCCCAGATCGCACAATTGGGATGAAGCAACGACTCAAGCTTGTTGCCATCTCAGAAATTCGCTGACTGAACGCGTCAAATCTGCTCACAAATTCGGTCTGCGGGTGCGAGCAGGTTCCTAGAATTTCGGAGGTAGGTACATAGAACTATTTGATTCCAGAAAATTGCCCGTTCCGCCACGAGAATACAACGCTTATGGTTTTATTATCTTGTTGTGTGGTTTGAGCTCTTTCCGAAGCCGGAAAGTAGAGTATGTAGAAACGAAGATAGTTCGTCTCTTGGTGCCCCTTCAATGTCAAAAACTCGACAAGCGCAATGTGAAGATAGGTATTATGACAGACCCTTGGACGTTAAAACCGACCGGCTTCTCCCGCTCTTTCTCGCACGGACCTATTCTTCTCCCAACTCTGTTCTGGCATCATTCTCCTGATTATCCGCATGATGATGTTCCTTTCGTCTTTGAACACCTCTGGCACCACCGAGCATTTTGCTCGTAGTGATACTTCCAAAAAGAAGTTCTCTGTGCAAATTCATCCAAGGAAAGAAATTGTTGAACTTAGCGAAGAAAGAAATGTGACTAAGTAATGATCATTTTGTGACAATAAGTGAGTTAGGTTCAATTTTCCAACTTGCCGAGCGTCGAGTCCAAGCTTTCAGCCAATTGTTCGAGCTGCATACAAATATTAGCACCGTTACTGCCGCGATCTGTCATCGAGATAGCATTGCTAGACAGTGCAAACCAGCAGGTGGTCCTTGTCAGTGAATTTGTCCCTCCTCCCCCCGCGGTTGGTCTTTGAGGATGACTGCTGCCAAGAAGATTACTCTTCGACTGGAGCTTACCAGGAAATCAACAGTAGGTAGACTCTTGCAGGGGACTTACAGAAACCCTTCTACTTTCCTGTGTCATTGAATTTGGCCTCAGAGTGCACTGATGCAGGGAGTCCCTTTCTCTCCTTGCACGATCATACTTGGGGTAACCGGTGCACTTCAAATGCACAATGTGAAAAGAGCTGCGTAGTAAACTATGGCTCATGCGGAAGTGGTTCTCAGCGCACCTCTCGTTGCCAAACTCGAAGCGTGGGGTTATGAAGACAAATCATCTGCGCCACTTGCGACCGTGATAAACACACTAGACCCACAGGCCCTTGGTCTTGTAGAAAGATTATCTAATGATCTACTACACGTGAACGAGAGAGCCCATGACCTGCGGGTCCAAGTGACTGTCCTCACAGACACTTTAAAGCTGGAAAGATTTCGAGTGGAGCAACTCGTTTCCGAGAATGAGAAGCTTCTGAAAGATAAAGATGACTTGAGCAAAAACATACAGGAACTTAAAGATGTAGTAAGCGGGCTGAAGCACGACGGAACTGACGAACAACAGGTGCAGCAATGGAGAGTCCAGAGCATGCATCAGCTCCAGGCAAGGCAATTTAACCTAGTGTGTTATTACCTAAGAAGTCACGTCATATGTGGTGGTGTAATTCTAGCCGTTGTTGGACCTCGAAAGACACAAAGTTCATCCACCTACAAAAATTACTATGAATTCTATTTTGTTTATGAAGTTTACTATCGTTCGTCCAGTAATCTCAAGGCTAACACGAAGATGGAATCAACATGCCGTGAGTTGTAGTTCCTAAATCCAGCTTTAACTATCCCGGGGAGCTAGACGTCCATTAGGTCAACACAACAGAGTTTATTTAGCAAAGGCCTGAATCCAATTTCAGGGAAATAGACAAGATACAGAAGACTTCAATAACACGACGACATGACTCAGCCAAATCCCTACACCATAGAAAGTGCTGAGCCGAAATTTGAAATCCTGATATTTTATCGTCTCGAAATACTTAAATATTTCAAGAAGCTGGACGGAGACAAGACCACCTGTGTAGATAGACATTGGAAATTCCAGAGGCTGAGGGATACGAAAGTGAAGGTTGATATATCATCTCGTATGCTTGGAAAGATATTTAGCATGTTATTTCCTTGCAGGAGTTGGAAACGATGAATCAAGCCCTTCGCTCGACTCTGAATCTTCATTCCTGCTGTGCCCCTCCTGGTATGTAGGTGTCGACTCACTAACAATGTTGTTTCATTAGACTAATTTCACTTGAGTATACGTAATGTGGTTCGAACTTCGGTCTGCACACGTCTTTCTCTATCCTATCCAGCCAAATAGTGGCCGAAGCTCTAGCAGTCTGGTGCTTGACAGTACCTTGTTCTTTCAATGCTAATGCTTGCGAGATACGATTTCCTTATGAGGATTTTCATCTACTCATTGTCCCTTTATCTAGACTAGATGGTATTCTTGGTGTGGAAGGGAAGAAACTCCCTCGAAGTCCAGTAGAGTAGTCATGACCTTGGCTTCGTCCCAGAATGCAAGGATACTGGAGTCAATCAGCTCAACGGTTCTTCACACGCAGCCCAACTCATTCTTGGTGAAGTTTCAGGTAGGCACTTACCGTTTCCAGATATGGAACTGGATAAGAAACACTCATGGGGGAATGAAATCTAAATCTAGACTTGTTTGTATGGATGGTAGACATAACATGATCTAGTCACATTCTTTCCTCATCTTGGACATTTATATCGCTTATCTTGGTTGTGCCTGTTCCAATATCAGGTCCAAGAAGCACCACACCTCCACCTTTGAAAACAAAATATAAAGGCAGCAAACAGCAAGCACTGAACGTAGTGAAGTACGTTCCATCTGATTGGTCGTTGAACACTCTCCGGCTAGAACAAAAATAGTAGATGTAGAAGAGATACTCAGTGGTCTAATCTAGGAAGGAAGCCATTAAACACTAGAAGTGATGCTTACCAGCCAGTAGTAAGATACGAGAGTTGAACTTATTATTCAGTCTTGACCTCACGCTCCTGACGTAATTTTCTAAATTTTATCAGTAACTGCAGTATTGCAGGGATGAATTGTAAATCGCTGGAAGAGGAACTGCATTCATGGAAAAACAAACACAGCATTCTTGGAGAAAAATTACGAACAGTCCAAGTATATTACCTACACTACTCTGCAAGATCACACTCCTACGTTCGAAATTATTTTCTTGAATAAGAGAGGTCAAGTTCAAAGTACACAATGGAGCGTTGAGCACATTCAGCGACAAACTGGAAAAGTTACAGATTAGATGTCTCGTGCTGTCAGGAGCAAGTATATACGCCATATTACTTTCATTATCGTTCATAACTTGAGTGTCCGTTATCAAGAAAAAGCAGGATAACTACTGATACTTAAGTCAGACATCTTTTGACGTGTTTCTGCAGGAAGAACTTACGACTATGTCAAGGATCAATCATGCAGAGAATTCCGAGAGTGCTAAACAGTCGTCGAAAGCTGGTAATCTGAACTCACCTTCTTACTAATATTATTTCAATTTACAAATCACTGGTTTTCCTGCTTATGGTTTGCATCAAGCGTATTTCTCAGCTCCTATTATAGCACACTCATTCTCCGAGCCTGATCCACGCCAACATTTACCATACCACGCAGTTCTCATGCCATCAACAAAAATTAAGGCTTAAAGTACATTGACACGAAAGATAATCTTCAAAATCTACATATTTGAATTTCCATTTGGATTTTCTATTGTCTGGTCATCGACGATTTCCTGAAAGATGTATTTCGTTTAATCTACCTAAACTAATCAATTTTCAAAAATTACCTGCCCCGGTAAACTACCATTTGGACGTGTTAGGCTCTTGCTGTCAGGTCACACTTTTAATTTCAAAACGTTCCCACAAGAACAAGCCTAGAGCTGTCTTCTCATGGGCTTTTCATGTTGTTGTTGGTCTTTACTGCAAGATGTGGGAGTTTGTACGTTGTACCCACAGGAGAAAGTCGAGGAAGTAGCATTCGGCCTTTGCAGTGACTTGCTAGAGAAGTTTGAACTCAGTAGCTTGATCACCGACCTACTATCTTCCATTCAGGTCATCGTTTGTTCCGTCATTATCAGCTCTGGCTGTTCCCTTGCTGACTGCAGATCGTACTCAGCTCCTTGTCAGTTGATATGGAAAAGGGGATCGCTTTGGGCTTGCTTGAAACTCCTAGTTACATCTCCATATCTTTTGCATGATAAATTTGTCTTGGAATCGTCTCTACCCTGTCACTTAAAACGTTAGGCCTTAGAAGCCCGGATACCAAAGTATCATACTTTGTACCATCTCAAATCCTGATCTTGTAGGATCACGAGAAGGAACTCGTTGGAGTGTTAGCGGGACACATATCCAATACAGAGTTGCTAACAAGGTAAATATATTTCACTTCCATAAGCACGGCTTGGCGAGACAAGGCTTATAAGATCTGTCTCAGTATGTTCGAGATTGCAAGCAAGAGTGATGCTACAAAACATTTGTACGCGTAAAGCTGCAGATCATATCTCTCGTTTCGCTCATATTTTCTCGTTATGTCAGTGGGACCAGAATTCCTTGCTGCAATATAGGCGACAAAGATGCTTTTTCTTGAATGACCAGGATCCTTTACCCAAGAAATACATACAGAGAAAATTTAAACAGCTTCGATCAGAACAAAAATGCAATCGTTGAGCGAAGATTTCCCCTTTTAGTTCTAGAAGTTGTGACTATCTTCTCGGTAGCGGAGGTAAGCAAATTCACGACTTCCTCGGATCAGTGCAGGCAAGGAAATCCGAATAAGCAATCGCATGAGGGTTTTCCCCGTGATCAGGAGTACCTGGAGAAAGCCATGCAGGAATTTTTAGCTCAATTTGAGATGAAGGTAATGGGTGATCATTTGCTGTCAGATACTGGAAGTGATGAGATAACTATTCTCAATTATAATAACTATTCTATAATTTGTATAAGATGATTTTGTATAAATACAGAGAGAAGAATTGATCTTGTCTCTGATTGAAGTTGAAGGTCTATCCTTACTCATTTTGACTTCTGGTGTATCAGACATCTTAGCACTCAGCTTTCCCAGTCTCACCAGAGTAGAAACTCCTGATTGCACAGAGCAAGATTCAACTCACACTCTCTCCAGAGCCTTCAGAGATAGTACACAACAGTTCACTCATGCAGCATGGAAGACACCCCAAAGGTAATCAGCATAGAACACAACTGAAAGAAGGTACAAGGTGCTGGGAATGACCCTTGTAGGAGAACTAAACATCCCAAACTTAGAGAACACAGTTATATACACAGAAGCTGAAGCTAAGGGGGTGCTTTGTAAAACCCTCAGTGTGACTGCACCTCACTTTACCCTAATGAGATTTCCTAACCTAGAGGCACCTAAGCAAGGCTACCAAAACTAGGAATTGCTCTAAACCAGAGATTAACTAAATCTAGCACTCTCACTTAAAGAGAGTGTAGGATAAATCCCATGTCTACTACCCATTTTCTGTGTTTAATTTTTAAGTAGTGCTTTTGTAAACACATCTACTGTCATTTCCTGTTTAAGACAGTAAACTAACTCCACAACACTTTCTTTCTCTTTCTCTTTTACAAATCTTCTTCTAATCTCTCTGTGCTTAGTCCTTGGGTGATATACAGGATTTTTACTAAGTGTTATACTTATATATGGTGGTATTTGTTTGTTCAGATTCCAACTCCTTAAGAAGTCTCTTGTTCCATACGACTTTTTGAGTAGCATTTGAGGCTACCATGAATTCTGCCTCAGTAGTAGACAATTCAACAAATATTTGATATTTACTATGTCAATTGATTGCTTCTGCATTGAGCATGATCACGTATCCACTAGTTGATCTGCTATTGTCAATATCATCTCTCCAAGTAGCATCTATGTATGCTTTCAAAGTAGAAGAAGGTATGTTTCCTTGCTTTTTGTACTCCAAAAATTTCATCTTAAGTGCGTTTCAAGTATCTGAACATTTCTTCACACCAACCCTTCCAATGTGTTTGTGTAGGCTTGCTAGTGTATCTGCAGTTGCTCCCATTGCATAATATATATCAGGTCTTATGCAAACCATGATAAACATTAGAGAACCAAGAGTACTTTGATATAGAAATTGAAAGGTTCTGTCATGGTCTTTTACCTCTCCTTCCATGCTTCTACTGTGCTTTCACCCCAGATCAATCGAGAGAAATAGGTTTTGTCTCTGTCATCCGGTACTTAGGCCGTATCCCTTTCACATCGTGTGGATAACTGAGCCAAATCCAACCTAATTTTCCATCTCTGGTTACCTTAATTCCTATAATCACTGGATTAAGGATAATCATTTCAAAGACAAAACATAGGAAATCTATCACTCCATTGATAGATTCTCTATTTTCCCTCAGCAGTAGCAAGTCATCTAAATATACAACAATTTATACATCATCCTTACAATAGACATTCATGTCAGAGTATACTCTGTTAAAGCCTTACTCTTTTAAATTTAAATATGAATCTAGTTTCTCATACTAGGCTCTAGGAGCTTACTTAAGACCATATAAGGCCTTCTTAAGCAAACATATTTTCCCTTTGTGTTCAACATACCCATTTGGAACTTCCACATAGATGACCTCTTTTAGATCTCCATTGAGAAAGGCTGTCTTCACATGTAACTGCTTCATCTCCCAATCTCTCTCTGCAGCAACTGGTAGAAGCATCCAAATAAAACTATACCTGGTCATAGGGGCAAAGGTTTTTGTATAGTCCACAGATGCTTTCTGTTTGAAGCTCTGTGCAATAAGTCTTGCTTTGTACTTCAATATTTTGTTTTCAGCTTCACGTTTGACCCTGAATACCCATTTACAACCAATTGTTTTTCTATCTGATGGTAAATCAGCTAATACCCATGCACCATTGGTTTGAAGAGACTTCTTTTCTTCAGCTACAACAAATCCCCAATGACTCCAATCTGGTCTAAGCATTGCTTGTTGTAAAGTTTCAAGGTCACTGTCTATCTCATTGCAGATGTCTATCAAATGAGACTGTTTCTCGGAAGGAAGACCAAGCCTACCAATTGGCTTTCTCACTCTCTCTGATCTTCTTGGCCCCTTACTCAAAAATTCCTTATTATCTCTTGACTTCTCTCTGTTATTTCACTCAAAGACTCTCCTCTCCACCTAAGGTTACCCTGAGGGTCTCCTTCTCCTTTTGTGGCATCAGGATCAGAAACCACCACCTGCTTTGAACATCTCCTGTACACCTTCAAGTTCTCTTTAGATGATATTTCAGGTTCAGATAGAGATTGCTTTTCTATGATTGATCTGAAAAATTAACCCTGTAACTTGGAAAGACAGACTGATTAAACTGATCAGTTAGCTCCAGCACTTCACCGTTCTTTTCTCCTTCACTGTTGCTTTCTCTCCAAGTCCTCAACTCATCAAAGAGGAACTTTTCACAATCTGTCCAGTCTTGAGATTGAAAAAGAGATACCTTTCAAAACCTCTTCATAATCTACAAAGATCATCCTTTCTGCTTTCTTGGTGAACTTTCTTCTTTGGTCTTTAGGGATATGAGCATAGGCTCACCAGCCAAAGACTCTCTGTGTAGAAACATCAGGTTTCACACTCCAACACGGTTAAGGAGTTTTTCCTTGTAAAGCAGTGGTACCACTGATATTTCTCAGGAAGTTTGCAGTACTGATAGTTGCACCCCAAAATTTCTCTCCAGCTTTGCATGTTGAAGCATTGTTAACGCTTTATCCACCAGCATACTGTTCAATCTTTCTGCAACTCCATTCTATGTTGGATTATCTCTAGCAGTACAGTCAAGAAGAATTCCTTTCTCTGACAAGAAAGACAGAAATTCCTCATTCTAAGTCGTTTGACTCTCCTCCCAGTTCGCAATTCAACCATAGCTACAAACTTCTGGAATTCTTTGCAACACTTCTTCCTTGCTCTTCATGAGATAGACAAAACCCTTTCAACTATAGTCATCTATAAACGAAATCTTGTATGCTGCTCCACTCAGTGACTTTTCAGTCATGTATCCCCATACATCTGAATGTATGATATCTAAGAGACCAAAAGCTCTGGTTGAGGACGTCTTGGGAAAAGGAGCCTTGTGTGCCTTTCCTTCTGCACATCCATTACAAAACTCTAGTTTTCTTCTGGGAGCTAACTTCAGTCCCTCTACAATCTTTTCAAGAGCACGGATGTTGAGCTCTGATAGATATCCTAACCGTAGATGCTAGAGACTAATATCATTACAGTTTTCTGCAACTAATCAGTGTCTAAACAGTCAGCTTCCAACAGCTTGAACAGCCTACCTTCTGCAACTCCATGCCCAAGAACCAACGTTGCTTTCTTCAGAGGACACTGCTTCCATTACTCTGGAACAAGACATCCACTCCATGTTCAAGCAGGAGATGTATTGACATTGACTTTTGCATTTTTGCAAACAGTCCCCAATCCAACTCTTCAACTGAGTATCCTTCCTCATCACTCAGAATGTCATTGTAGTCCTCTGCATTGTATGTGAGCTTGCAGGTTTGCGTCCCTTTGCCGATGTGATCTCGTTCCTGCCTTCTTCATCTCCTATTCTCTCTTCTCTCCTTTTTTAAGACATAGAAATGCAATATTATGGTAAAAAAGCAAGTTTTGTTGCTGACATCAACTTCCTTCCCAGGTATGTTCGATCTTCTACCTGGCCCTTTCCTTGACTATGAAGAAGCACTAAATAGAATAGCGTCCAACAGCTCATTTGCATCTTGCTTTTTCTCTTTGCCCTTTTTATCTCTGCTGAACTCTATCAACTTGTTTACCACGTAATCCCTTGTGACACACTCAATAGGCAGAACCTTCAAAGCTACTTGAATGGGGTCATCGCTTGGAGGAAGAGTGTATAAGAGATGATTAAATCTCATATTTCTCTTCAAACTTTAACCCATCATCCCAGAGCTTTTTGAAGCTTTTCTGGACTTCTGAAAGGTGCTTAGTAAACTCATCACCCTCTTGTATCGTGATGGTCAGCAGCTCTATCCAGTTCCGATTACACATCTCCAATCTCTCAACAGGAAATAAACTCTTGAGATTCTCCCAGTTTCCCAACTCCAAGAGTAACTATCTACTATGTTTCTGATTGGCTCTTGCAGAGCACGTAAGAGACATCTCTTGGTTGTAGAATGCTTCACTCTCTCCACTCTGTTAGACTTTATGTCATTGGTATCGTGAATCTCTAATACCAAGTCCAAACAATCGTTACTATCTAGAATGGATTTTACATCAAAAGAGCATGATATGTAATTGAGCTCACCCAAAATGTCTAGCTCTCTGAGTTCTCCTATCAACCCTAGTGCCAACTGTGGGACCCCATAACCTGAGAAGAATTATTGTTGTCTCTGAATGAAGTTGAAAGTCTATCCTTAGTCATTCTGACTTCTGATGTATCAGACATCTTAGCACTCAACTTCCTCAATCTAACCAGAGTAGACACTCCTGATTGCACACAGCAATACTTAATTCACTTTCTCTCCAGAGCCTTCAGAGATAGTACACAATAGTTCACTCATGCAGCATGAAAATCCATAGCCTTCAGAGATAGTACACAACTGTTCACTTATGCAGCATAAAAGACACCTCAACGTTTGATCTAAACTGGAGATTAACTAAATCTAACATACAGGAACATGATGTGTTGTCCTGGGTATGAAGGACATAACTAAGGAAAATACTTAGTACTTTTGGTCCTCAGTGACAAAACCTTCTAAGTTGGACGTTGTTGTTTCTGCTTGGGCAGAGCAAGCACCAGGGCATATCAACATTGTGCACAGATGGCACTAACTATCCAACTTTACCAAAATTACCAGTGAGTGCAATCAATCATGCCTACTTGTTGACGAATTCTCCTTGTCATTATTGCAATCAGACTCATGAGCAGGTAAAATTGACCTAATTCATTGCAGTTCCATATGTCTATGTATGTAAAGTTACATTCTTGAGCACTTTGGACTTTCTCCAATGAGGAGCTAACGCCGATTTTCTCTGCTGAAGGTGAACGGAGCAAGGGAAGAACTGGATCAAAAGGTCTTGCAATTTGGCCAGAACTTAATAAAAGTACTTGCAAAACCTCGCATCAGTGTTCCCTCGTAACTATTGGGAGCTTTCGTTGACTTTGATAGCAGGACGAGATACCTCTGAGACATTTTCTCTAAGTTTATATTTATATGTGTTCCTAATCATGTGCGATGTTCATCCAGAAATCCATTTTGCAAGTACTGATTACTCAAGAGAGAATAAAAGATAGCAGGTTCCTGTACGACTAAAGCTGAGCAGGCTGATCACAATGGCCCAATTTGGAAATGATATTGCAGATGATCAAGTCCCTTACATTATTCAAAGCTCAAAGTGCTATTAAGGTACCGGTACTTTTGTCTCTGGTGCTTCAGGCTTTGCATGTATCTTTTCATAAGAGGCAAGCCTTGAATTGCGAAAATCGTACCAAAAGGAAATTTCTGTTCAATGAACTGTTTCTTGAGTACTTTGTTGAAGCTAAACACTTGCTAAGTTTACTGGTAAAGATTGATGTTGATGAAACTGAGCACTGCCAGATGAATATTCCTTACTAGACCACAATTTTAAATATAAGCTGACACATCCGTTTCCGTATTCTGGATTGAATTCATATGTGCACTTCAAGGGAACCCATCCTGTGAATGTCGTCAGACTACAGATTGGCCGTACGTTAGAACAAGGGTACAACACAAAACCTAACATTATCTGCATTCATTTGTCTGCACCAGGTTGACGACATGAAAGCAAAAGCAAACAAGATTAACACCATCCTGAAGAGTCAGGATACCCTAATATTGTCTTTAAGGGCAGAAATATCAAAGAAAGACGAGGAAATCAGCTTCATCATGGACGAGAAGGTCTGCATGCCTACAAAAACATACGTGTCTTTGACAGAAGATCAGCACAAAGTTGCTGAAAGACAGCTTGCTGTTCACCTTAAATTTATCGAATTAAGGAAAGCCCTTTATAAGATACTGCTTATGAGTTTCGGAGTGATCCAAAGTTGCAGTGTAGCTAGTCCGATCGTACTCTTATCACAGTCAATTAAATGTGCATACGAGGGACTTCTCACTTTCATGAATTAAAATGTTCTGCTTGTGGGTCTTATATAGGTGGTAGCGGAAGAAGCTCTGCATGCCAGCCAGATTGAAAGTTACGAGCTGGCTGCGTTGATCAGGGTAATGCACACGTTCGAAGATAGAGATGCTGTCTTTATGATGCAACAAATACCATTGTTAACGAATAACCATATGGAGCTTTTCCGCAATAGCCATATGGGTATTTATGGACCTTTTATCTAGCCACCTACATTAAAATTCTGAAAAAGCATGTGGACTGCAACTGTATAACATCTGTACCCTCTTTTAGTTCTACCACTTTATAATAATATCTTGATGATCTTTAACAACTATTGAGGGACATTCTACATCCGTTAAAGCTAAAGAAACTTCATTCGGTAGTTGTACCAGTAAAAGCTCAGTAAACAAGAGTTTTTGTTGAGAAACTGACTTTCTGCGTCTTCTGAGAGCACATCATCACAGGAGATTGACGGGAGTATGTCACAGTTAACAACCGCTTTGGCAAATCGAACTCAGGAGCGGGATCAGGTAAGACTCTTCATCAAAGCTTTTCACTCAACTATTTTTCACCTACTTCTCATTTGCATGACGCAGAGAACGATGGATTATCTCATTTGTTCATACATATCACGTTAGATTTAGTTTGATAAGAACCAAGCTTCCTACCCTTTGAAGTGGAAGGTCTATCACTCCCTCTGATCTCTGATGTATCAGACATCACTACTGCAATACTAGATCTCTCCTCTTGTATCACAGCTCACAAGCATCAAGTAGGTTCTCTCACGCAGCACTAGTAGCCTCTAATACTGAGATATCCAAAGACAATCCTGAGATGATGTTAGGCAACTCAGGACTTCACGAAATGCAAGGAAGAGGTGTTGGGAATCACCCTTGTTGAAGAACTGACTGAAACAGGAGTAGAAAACACTCTTATATACACTTAAGCAAACCCTAGGGGGTTGCTTTGCATAACCCTAATTAGGGCTGCGCCCACTCTTTACCCTAAGTAGAGGACATCTGGCAGGGCTTCTAGAGGATTCTTCAAGTCAAGGGAAGTCTCTAAACTAGAGATTAACTAAACTAACACTCCCACTTAATGAGAGTTTAGGACTATTCCCATTTCTACTACACATTTCATGTGTTTATCTTTAGGTAATGCTTTTGTAAACACATCTGCTGTCATCTCCTGTGTAGGACAGTAAACTAACTTCACAACATTCTCCTTTTCTTTCTCCTCTACAAATCTTCTTCTAATCTCAATGTGCTTAGTCCTTGGGTGATGTACAGGATTTTTGCTGAGTGCTATACTTCCTGTATTGTCACAGTACAATGTAGTAGGACTTTTCTGCTCAAAACCCAGCTCCTTAAGAAGTCTCCTGTTCCAGATGACTTCTTGAGTAGCATTTGAGGCAGCCATAAATTCTGCCTCAGTAGTAGACAGTGCAACAGATGTTTGCTGCTTACTACACCAACTGATTGCTCCACCACTAAGCATAACTACATATCCACTAGTTGATCTGCTGTTATCTGTGTCATCTCCCCAACTAGCATCTGTATATGCTTCAAGAGTAGGAGCAAGTATGTTACCTTGCCTTTTGTACTCCAAGAATGCATCTTGAGTACCCTTTAAGTACCTAAATACTCTCTTTATACCTTTCCAATGTACTTGTGCAGGGTTGCTAGTATATCTAGCTAGTGCTCCCACTGCATAGCATATATCTGGTCTTGTACAGACCATGATAAACATTAGAGAACCAAGAGCACTCTGATACAACACTTTGTCACAGAGATTCACCTCCCCATCTATGATTCTGCTGTGCTTCCACCCCAGATCAAGAGGTGTAGAGACAGGATTTGCCTCTGTCATCTGATACTTAGCTAGTATGGATCTCACATACTGTGGTTGGCTGATCCGGATCCATCCTGCTTCTCTGTCTCTGTTCACTTTGATTCCCAAAACGAGTTTTACAGCACCAAGGATAGTCATCTCAAAAACAGAGCACAAGAAATCTATCACTCCTTTGATAGATTCACTGTTCCCCAACAGTAACAGATCATCTACATATACAGCTATGTATACATCATCTCTAGTATACACACTCATGTCAGAATCTGCTCGTTTGAAATCCTGCTCTCTCAAGTATGAGTCTAGTTTCTCATACCAGGCTCTAGGAGCTTGCTTAAGGCCATATAAAGCCTTCTTAAGCAAGCATACTTTTCCTTTGCCTTCAGTATATCCATCTGGAACATCCATGTAAATAGTCTCTCTCAAATCTCCATTGAGAAAGGCTGTTTTCACATCTAACTGCTCCACTTCCCAATCTCTCTCTGCTGCAAGAGCTAGAAGCATGCGAATAGATCCATACCTGGCAACTGGTGCAAAAGTTTCTGAATAATCTATTGGTGCTTTCTGATTGAAGCCCTTTGCAACAAGTCTTGCCTTGTACTTCAGGATCTCATTCTCAGCTCCACGTTTGACCCTGAAAACCCATTTGCAGCCAATTGCTTTCCTACCTGGTGGCAAATCAGCTAGTACCCATGTACCATTAGTCTGAAGAGACTTCTTCTCTTCTGCTATAGCCAACTCCCACTGACTCGAATCTGGTCTGAGCATAGCTTGCTGTAAAGTGACTGGATCACAATCTTCATGACAGATGTAAGATTCATCTAACATCTCTTCTGATAGAAGACCAAGTCTGTCAATAGGTTTTCTATCTCTCTGTGATCTTCTTGGCTCTGTGCCCAGAAGATTCATGCCGTCTCTTGACATCTCTGGAGTCTCACTCAGAGATTCTGCATCTGCAGACTGCTTGTGGGAGTCACCTTCTGTAGTATCAGAATCAGAAACCACTGTCTGTTTAGGCCTTCTTTTGTACACCTTCAGACTCTCCTTTGGTGAACCATCAGCTTCAGGTAGAGATTGCTCTTCTGATGATTGATCCGAAAAACTGACTCTGCAGCTTGGGAAGATAGATTGATCAGGCTGATCAAACTGATCAGCTTGCTTCTGCAACTGATCACTGTTCTCACTCCAAGTCCTCAATTCATCAAAGAGTACATCTCTACTTCTGATGATCTGTCCAGACTTAGGATTGTACAGAAGATATCCTTTCAATCCCTCTTCATATCCTACAAAAAGCATTCTCTCAGCCTTCTTTGTGAACTTCCTCCTCTGCTCCTTGGGGATATGAACATAGGCAGGACATCCAAAGACTTTCAAAGCTGAAAGATTAGGTGTCTTACCACTCCAGCATTCTTCAGGAGTTCTTCCTTGCAATGTTGTGGTACCACTGATATTTCTAAGAAAATTTGCAGTGCTAATTGCAGCACCCCAAAACTTTCTCTCCAGCTTGGCATGTTGGAGCATTGCCAATGCTTTGTCCACCAGTGTCCTATTCAACCTTTCTGCAACTCCATTCTGTGCAGGACTGTCTCTTGCAGTACAGTCAAGGAGGATTCCTTTTTCGGACAGAAAAGAGAGGAATTCCTCATTCCTGTACTCTCTGCCTCCATCTGTTCTCAATCGCTTGACTTTCCTCCCAGTCTGCAACTCAGCCATGGCTACAAACTTCTGGAATTTTCGCAGCACTTCATCCTTGCTTTTCATGAGATAGATAAAGCTCTTTCTACTGTAATCATCCACAAAAGAAATATAGTAGGCTGCTCCACTCAATGACTTCTCAGTCATGTATCCCCATACATCAGAATGTATGACATCTAGAATACCAGAAGCTCTAGATGAAGATTTCTTGGGGATAGGAGCCTTGTGTGCCTTACCTTCTGCACACCCAATGCAGAACTCGAGTTTTCCTTTGGGATCTAGTTTCAACCCATCCACTACCTTCTCCAGGGCAAATAGGTTTTGCACTGACAAATGCCCTAACCTCAAATGCCAGAGATGGATATCATTTCTGTTTTCTGCTACCAATGCAGAATCAGAACCATCAGCTTCCATCAACTTGAACAGCTTCCCTTTGGCAGTACCATACCCAAGGACCAGCTCTCCTTTCTTCAAAGTACATTGATTTCTGTTGCTTTCAAACAGAACATCCACACCATGCTCCATGAGGCTATGTACTGATATCAAGTTCTTGGTGTAATCTGGAACATACAGTACATTTTCCAAATAGCCTTTTTCAGAACATCCCATGAAGGCAATAGGAACTTTGCCAGTTCCTAACACTGGATTCAGAATCCCAGGTCCACAACGAACACTCTTGGGAATCTTCAGAGGTTGAAGAGTTGAGAACAGCTCCTTCTGATAACAGATATGAGAGGTGGCTCCTGAGTCCAAGAACCATCCAGAACCGTTTGAGGACAATTGTGATTCTGCCAACATTCCACAATCCAGCTCTTCTGCTGAGTACCCCTCCTCATTGCTGACTATCTCATGGCACTCCTCTGAGTTGTAAGCTGAACTCCCAGATTTTCGTCCCTTTACTGGTTGAGGTCTCTTGCCTACCATCTTCAGCTCTCGTTCTCTCCTTTGTCCTCTCTTGGGACATCTGAGTGCAATATGACCTTTCTCATTACAGAAATAACAAGTCCTGTCATCAACACTACTAACTCCTTTACCAGAGTTACTCACTCTGGTTTGCTCTGGTTTGCTCACTCTTCCATCTGGCACTCTTCTTGACTGAGAAGAAGCACTGAACAGAGCAGCATCTCCCTGCTCATATAACTTCAGCCCTTTGTCTTTCCTGTGTCTGCTAAACACCAGCAATTTGTGTATCACAAAATCCCATGTGACAGTTTCAACAGGTAAAACTTGCAGAGCTACTAGGACAGAGTCATAGCTTGAAGGAAGACTATCTAAGAGATGATTGATCTCATACTTCTCTGTAAGTACAACCCCATCCTCCTTGATACACTTGAAAAGCTTCTGCAGTTTTGACAGATAACAGATGAAATCTTCACCTTCCTCCAGTCTCAAGTTCTTTACTGTAGACCAGACTCGGTAGGAGCTCTCCTGCTTCTCAACAGTGTAATAGTTTCTGATCTTTTCCCAAATCTCCCAACTCCAAACATAAGTATCTACTAGGTCTCTAGCTGGCTCTTCCATAGCCCTCAGCAGAAACCTCCTAGTAGTAGAGTGCTTGACTCTCTCCTCCTTGTTTGCCTCTAGCTCATCTATATCATGAGCTTCTAATGCAAACTCTAGACAGTCATAACTGTCTAAGATAGTCCTCACATCCAAAGCCCAAGCTTTGTAGTTAGTCTTCCCCAGTTTCTCTATCTCTCTGAGTTCTCCTATCAACCCCAGTGGTGATTGTGGGCCCATAACCTGATAAGAACCAAGCTTCCTACCCTTTGAAGCACTGAACAGAGCAGCATCTCCCTGCTCATATAACTTCAGCCCTTTGTCTTTCCTGTGTCTGCTAAACACCAGCAATTTGTGTATCACAAAATCCCATGTGACAGTTTCAACAGGTAAAACTTGCAGAGCTACTAGGACAGAGTCATAGCTTGAAGGAAGACTATCTAAGAGATGATTGATCTCATACTTCTCTGTAAGTACAACCCCATCCTCCTTGATACACTTGAAAAGCTTCTGCAGTTTTGACAGATAACAGATGAAATCTTCACCTTCCTCCAGTCTCAAGTTCTTTACTGTAGACCAGACTCGGTAGGAGCTCTCCTGCTTCTCAACAGTGTAATAGTTTCTGATCTTTTCCCAAATCTCCCAACTCCAAACATAAGTATCTACTAGGTCTCTAGCTGGCTCTTCCATAGCCCTCAGCAGAAACCTCCTAGTAGTAGAGTGCTTGACTCTCTCCTCCTTGTTTGCCTCTAGCTCATCTATATCATGAGCTTCTAATGCAAACTCTAGACAGTCATAACTGTCTAAGATAGTCCTCACATCCAAAGCCCAAGCTTTGTAGTTAGTCTTCCCCAGTTTCTCTATCTCTCTGAGTTCTCCTATCAACCCCAGTGGTGATTGTGGGCCCATAACCTGATAAGAACCAAGCTTCCTACCCTTTGAAGTGGAAGGTCTATCACTCCCTCTGATCTCTGATGTATCAGACATCACTACTGCAATACTAGATCTCTCCTCTTGTATCACAGCTCACAAGCATCAAGTAGGTTCTCTCACGCAGCACTAGTAGCCTCTAATACTGAGATATCCAAAGACAATCCTGAGATGATGTTAGGCAACTCAGGACTTCACGAAATGCAAGGAAGAGGTGTTGGGAATCACCCTTGTTGAAGAACTGACTGAAACAGGAGTAGAAAACACTCTTATATACACTTAAGCAAACCCTAGGGGGTTGCTTTGCATAACCCTAATTAGGGCTGCGCCCACTCTTTACCCTAAGTAGAGGACATCTGGCAGGGCTTCTAGAGGATTCTTCAAGTCAAGGGAAGTCTCTAAACTAGAGATTAACTAAACTAACATAGTTTAATCTCTAGTTTAGAGCAATCTCTAATTTTTATGGCTTTAGTTTCAAATATCACATTAGAGTATGTTAGTTTTAGTTAATCTCTAGTTTAGTGCGATCCCTATTTTTGTGGCTCTAGTTTAAGTACCTCTAGGGTTCAGCTATCTCTTTGGGATAAAGTGGGGCACAGTCACAATTAGGGTTAGGCAAAGCAGACTCTTAGGTTTTATTTGTGTGTATATAACTGTGTTCTCTGAGTTTAGAATAGTCAGTTCTCCTACAAGAGTCATTCTTAGCACCTTGTACATGGTTTCAGGTGTTCTCTGTGCTACTTATCTTGGGGGTGTTTATCATGCTGTGTGAGTGAATTGTTGTGTATTATCTTTGAAGGCTCAGAGGAGAGAGTGAGTTGAGAATTGTTGTGAACAATCAGGAGTGTCTACTCTCGGTAGACTAGGAAAGTTGAATGCTAGGATGTCTGATATATCAGAAGTCAGAATGACTGAGGATAGACTTTCAATTTCATTCAGAGGAAACAACAATTCTCATAAGGTTATGGGCCTGCAGTTGGCACTGGGTTTGATCGGAGAACTCAAAGAGTGGAGCACTTGAGTGAGCACAGTTACATGTCCTGGTCTAGTGATGTGACATCCATCCTAAAAAGTTATGATTGTTTGAACATGGTATTGGAGATCCATGATACCGATGACATGGAATCCAACAGAGTGAAGAGAGTGAAGCACTCTACAACTAGGAGATTTCTCTTCCATGCTGTGCAGGGGCAAATCAAAAACATGGTAGATATTTACTCTTGGAGTTGTGAAACTTGGGGGAAACTCAAGAGTTTATTTACTGTTGAGAGACTGGAGAGGTCTAATCAGAATTGGGTATCACTCCTGTCCATACAAATGCAAGAGGGTGATGAGTTCACTAAACACTTGCCAAAAGTGCAGAAAAGCTTCAAGATGCTCCAGGATGATGGGTTACTGTTTAAAGAGAAATATTTTTTCTCTTTATTTAGAGAAATCATCTCTTATATACTCTTCCTCCAAGCTATGAATCCATTCTCATAGGTCTAAAGGCTCAGCCTATTGAGATTATCACATGGGAGTATGTGGCAAACAAGCTGATAGAGTTTAGCCGAGGCCGAAAGTTCAAAGAGAAGAAGCAAGGTACAAATGAGCCGTTGGATGCTGCACTATTCAGTGCTTCTTTGCAGTCAAGGAGACGACCAGGTAGAAGATCAAACATACCTGGAAAAGATGTTGATGTCAACAGCAAGACGTGTTCCTTCTGCCATGAAAGAGGTCATATTGCACCTCTATGTCCTAAGAAGAGAGAGAGGAGGGAATGAGAGATGAAAAGAGGAAAGAGATCACATCTGGCAAAAGGATACAAACTTGCAAGCTCAGCATACAATGCAGAGGACTAGAATGACATTCTGAGTGATGAGGAAGGATACTCAGTTGAAGAGTTGGATTGAGGACTGTTTGCAGAAATGCAAAAGTGAGCAAATGGTTCAGGATGGTTCCTGGATTCTGGAGCTACCTCTCACATCTGCTACCAGAAGAAGTTGTTCTCTAACTCTTCAACCTCTGAAGACTCCCAAGAGTGTTTGTTGTGGACCTAGGATTCTGAATCCAATGTTAGGAATTGGCAAAGTTCCTATTGTCTTTGTTAAATTAAATAATCTCGAGTTTAGAGACTTTTTCTTAGAATCAGACAAAATAGACACTGTTCATGGACGAACACTGTTCATGTTCACTGTTCACATACTTTCCATGTGCTGCATGTGTTACATGAGCACTATGGTAACACACCACTCAGCACACCCTACAGCACACCTTTCAGTACACTCTTCTATCTATATAATCCCAGTCAGGAGTTTCTTGTACTAGAGTTGATTTCTACCACTTCCTCTCTGCATTTCGTGAAGTCCTGAGTTGCCTAACACCATCTCAGGAGTGTTCTGTATTGGAGTTCTGTATCTCAGTATTGGAGACTATTTGTGCTGCGTGAGTGAATTGGCTGTGCTATCTTTGAAGGCTAGGAGAAAGTTGAGTCTTTCTGTGTGCAATTAGGAGTGTCTGCTCTGGTGAGACTAGGAAAGCTGAGTGAGTGCTAAGATGTCTGATACATCAGAAGTCAGAATGTCTGAGAATAGACCATCTACTTCAAAGAGCAGGAACAAAGGTTCTCATCAGTCTTCATAGGAGGATCTGACATAAGTTCTTGTGAGAGCTATTTGGAGGACATTCTCTATGTTCCCCAATATATCAAGAACTTAATGTCAGTACACTGTCTGCTTCAACATGGAGTGGATGTTCTGATCCAAAGTAACGAAAAGCAATGTACTCTGAAGAAAGGAGCGATGGTTCTTGGGTATGGAACTGCAGAAGGTAAGCTGTTCAAGTTGATGGAAGCTGATTGCTCAGATTCTATATTGGTCGCAGAAAATTGCAATGATATCCATCTCTGGCATCTGAGCTTAGGCCATCTATCAGAGCCGAATATCCATGCTCTAGGAAAAATAGTGGAGGGATTGAAACTAGGTCCCAAAGGGAAACTCAAATTTTGCAATAGGTGTCCAGAAGGACAGGCACACAAGACTCCAATTCTTGAGAAGTCATCAACCAGAGTTTCTGGCCTTCTAGATGTCATACATTCAGATTGATAGGAATTGTTGTCTCCTCTGAATGAAGTTGAAGGTCTATCTTCAGTCATTCTGACTTCTGAGGTATTAGACATCCTAGCACTCAACTTTCCTCTCTCTCCAGAGTAAACTCTCTTGATTGCTCACAGCAATACTCGATTCACACTCCCTCTCTCTCTCTCTGTCTGTGAGCCTTCGGAGCTAGTACACAACAGTTCACTCATGGAGCATGATAAACATCGCAAGATAAGCAGCAGAGAACACCTGAAACCATATACAAGGCGCTAGGAATGACTCTTGCAAGAGAATAGACTATACCAAGCTCAGAGAACACAGTTATATACACAAAAGCAAACGCTAAGAGTCTGCTTTGCCTAACCCTAATTTGTGGCTGCGCCACACTTTATCCCAAAGAGATAGCTGAACCCTAGAGGTACTTAAACTTGAGTCACAAAAATAGGGATTGCACTAAACTAGCGATTAACTAACACTCCCACTTAATGAGAATTTAGGACAATTCCCATGTCTACTACACATTTCTGTGTTTATCTTTAGGTAGTGCTTTTGTGAACACATCTGCTGTTATTTCCTGTGTAGGACAGTAAACTAACTCCACAACTCTTCCTTTCTCTTTATCTTCTACAAACCTTCTTCTAATCTGTATATGGTCTTTGATGAGCTGAGAACTTGGGGAGGAAAGAACAATGCAATGCAGAAACAAGTTGATCAATTTATCTTTCCAAGCTGTAGGGTTGATTCTTTAGAAGAACAATCCCTACCTGAACCTGAAGATTCATCTGAAGAGGCTTTACAGGTGTACACAAGGTGTCCAAAGTATGTGGTGGTTTCTGATCTTGATACCACAGAAGGAGAAGACTCCCAAAAGGTAACCTCAGATGTAGAATCCTTGAGTGAGATTCCAAAAAGGTCAAGAGATGACATAGAACATCTGAATGAAGGGCCTAGAAGATCTGAGAAGGTGAGAAAGCGTATTGACAGACTTGGCTTTCCTTCTGAGAAACGGTTGCTTTTGATTGAAGAGATGTTAGATGAATCTTACATCTGCAATGAGATAGATGGTGACCCTGAAACTCTACAGCAAGCAATGCTTAGACCAGATTGGAGTCAGTGAGAGTCGGTTGTAGCAAAAGAAAAGAAGTCTCATCAGACCAATGGTACATGTGTTCTAGATGATTACCACCAGGTAGAAAGGCAATTGGCTCTAAATGGGTATTTAGAGTCAAACATGGAGCTAAATACAAGATCTTGAAGTACGAAGTAAGACTTGTTACAAAAGGCTTCAATCAAAAAGCATCAATTGACTACACAGAAACCTTTGTACCAATGGCCAGGTATGGATCTATCCGGATGCTTCTAGCACTTGTTGCAGACAGAGATTGCGAAGTGGACCATCTAGATGGGAATACAGCATTCCTCAATGAAGTTCTGAAAGAGACCACCTATATGGATGTTCCTGATGGGTATGTTGAAAGTACAGGGAAGGTATGTTTGCTTAAGAAAGCACTGTGTGATCTTAAGCAAGCTCCTAGAGCCCGGCATGAGAAACTGGATTCATATCTGAGAGAGCAGGGCTTCAACCAAGCAGACTCTGACATGAGTGTCTACTGTAAGGATGATGTATACATTATTGTATATGTTAAATTAGGTAATCTCTAGTTTAGGGGTTTCTTTGTTAGAATGAGACAAGTTAGTTACTGTTCATGTGCGAGTTACTGTTCATGCCTACTATGAGTTGCTTGCGTTACATGAGCAGTATGGTAGCACACCCTTCAGCACACTTTTCAGTACACCCTTCTATCTATATAATCTCAGTCAGTAGTTCTTCTACTGGGTTGATTTCTAACACTTCCCCTCTGCATTTCATGAAGCCCTGAGCTGCCTAACATCATCTCAAGAGTGTTCTGTGATACCTCAGTATTGGAAGTTATTTGTGCTGCGCGAGTGATATGGCTGTACTATCTTTGAAGGCTAAGAGAGAGTGAGTTGAGTTTTGTTGTGTGCAATCTGGAGTGTCTGCTCTGGTGAGACTAGAAAAGTTGAGTGCTAGAATGTCTGATACATCAGAAGTCAGAATTATTGAGGATAGACCATCTACTTCAAAGAGCAGGAACAAAGGTTCTCATCAGGTTATGGGCCCACAATCACCACTGGGGTTGATAAGAGAACTCAGAGCAATAGAGAAATTGTGAAAGACTAACTGATAAGAACCAAGCTTCCTACTCTTTGAAGTGGAAGGTCTATCACTCCCTCTTATCTCTGATGTATCAGACATCACTATTGCAATACTAGACCTCTCTCTTTGTATCACAGCTCACAAGCATCAAGTAGGTTCTCTCACGCAGCATTAGTAGCCTCTAATACTGAGATATCAAAAGACAATCTTGAGATGATGTTAGGCAACTCAGGACTTCACGAAATGCAAGGAAGAGGTGTTGGGAATCGCCCTTGTTGAAGAACTAGTTGAAACAGGAGTAGAAAGCACTCTTATATACACTTCAGCAAACCCTAGGGGGTTGCTTTGCTTAACCCAAATTAGGGGTGTGCCCCTCTTTACCCTAAGTAGAGAATATTTGGCAGTGCTTCTAGAGGATTCTAACAAAATCTTAAAATCAAGAGAAGTCTCTAAACTAGAGATTAACTAAACTAACACTAACTACAAAGCTTGGGCTTTGGATGTGAAGTCTATCTTAGACAGTTATGACTGTCTAGAGTTTACATTAGAAGCTCATGATATAGATGAGCTAGAGACCAACAAGGAGGAGAGAGTCAAGCATGCTACTACTAGGAGGTTTCTGCTAAGGGCTATGGAAGAGCCAGCTAGAGACCTAGTAGATACTTATGCTTGGAGTTGGGAGATTTGGGAAAAAATCAAGAGTTATTACACTGTTGAGAAGCTAGAGAGCTCCTACCGAGTCTGGTCTACAGTAAAGAACTTGAGATTGCAGCATGGTGAAGATTTCACCTGTTATCTGTCAAAACTGCAGAAACTCTTCAAGAGTATCAAGGAGGATGAGGTTGTACTTACAGAGAAGTACGAGATCAATCATCTCTTAGATAGTCTTCCTTCAAGCTATGACTCTGTCCTAGTAGCTCTGCAAGTTTTACCTGTTGAAACTGTCACATGGGATTATGTGATACATAAATTGCCGGTGTTTAGCAGATACAGAGAGGACAAACACTCAAGTTAAATGAGCAGGGAGATGCTGCCCTGTTCAGTGCTTCTTCTCGTTCAAGAAGAGTGCCAGATGGAAGAGTGAGCAAACCAGAGCAAGCTAGAGTGAGTAAATCTGGTAAAGGAGTTAGTAGTGTTGATGACAGGACTTGTTATTTCTGTCATGAGAAAGGTCATATTGCACCTTTATGTCCCAAGAGAGGAGAAAGGAGAGAACAAGAGCTGAAGAAGGTAGACAAGAGATCTCAACCAATAAAAGGTCGAACATCTGGGAGTTCAGCTTACAACTCAGAGGAGTGCCATGAGATAGTCAGCGATGAGGAGGGGTACTCAGCAGAAGAGCCGGATTGTGGAATGTTGGCAGAATCATAATTGTCCTCAAACGGTTCTAGATGGTTCTTGGACTCAGGAGCCACCTCTCATATCCATTATCAGAAGGAGCTGTTCTCAACTCTTCAACCTCTGAAGATTCCCAAGAGTGTTCGTTGTGGACCTGGGATTCTGAATCCAGTGTTAGGAACTGGCAAAGTTCCTATTTCCTTCATGGGATGTTCTGGAAAAGGCTATTTGGAAAATGTACTGTATGTTCCAGACTATACCAAGAACTTGATATCAGTACATAGCCTCATGGAGCATGGAGTGGATGTTCTGTTTGAAAGCAACAGAAATCAATGTACTTTGAAGAAAGGAGAGCTGGTCCTTGGGTATGGTACTGCCAAAGGAAAACTGTTCAAGTTGATGGAAGCTGATTGTTTTGATTCTGCATTGGTAGCAAAAAACAGAAATGATATCCATATCTGGCATTTGAGGTTAGGGCACCTGTAGCTACTGTTGATGTAGAGACTGCAGCATCTTGAGGTTGCTCAATGGACTCTCCCAGAAGCCAAAAGTTATCTAATCTAGGACAGGATGCAATCAGATTCTGCAGATCATCATAAAGGAAAATGCTGGTTTCCTTTAACTGAAATGATCCATGTGACTTGCTCAACTGAAGTGCTGAATAGAGGTTCTTGTTCAGCAAAGGAACATGTAGAACATCTTCTAGCATGTAAGACTTCCCTGAACAAGCAAGCTTAACAGAAACTGTCCCATGGCCTAGAATAGCAATGTTGGAACCATCAGCCAAGTAAACTTGTCTAGGTGGTGAGTATGCTTCATAGACCAGGAAACAGGTTCGTTGGTAGGTCATGTGCTGAGAAGCAGCAGTGTCGATGTACCATCTCTTGTCCTGAGTGACTGAAGGAGCAACATCAACATTGTACAAAGAGAGGTAAGTTGTAGAAGCATTGGAGTGATGGTGTTCTTTGTTTCCTTTCTCCCTTGCATCAGCAATGCGCTTGCAACACTCTTTGATGTGATGTCCCTTCTTTGAGCAGTAATGACAGATGATAGAAGGTCTGAAAGAATTTCCTCCAGAAGATGTAGAGAAATAACTCTGATTCTGACCAAAGGTCTGCTGAAAGAGTTCTGACCAGGGGAAGGATTTTGACCAAAAAATCTGCTGAAAGAGGTCTGATCAGAAGGTCTGTTGAAAGAGTTCTGACCAGAGAAACCATGAGATTCATGCTTCCAGCTCCCCTTGCCTTTACCTTTGTTTCTGTAAGAAGATGTAGAGCCTTGTGTGACTGCTAGAGCAGTTGTTGGCTCTACAAGACCTTCATACTTCATACTGATCTCTTCTTGAAGAAGAAGAGCAATGACATCAGAGAGATGTAGTGCCTTCTGTGTTCGCAATGATTGCAGAAAATACTTGAAACTAGAAGGCATAGATCTCATCAAATGGAGCTTAGCCTGCTGGTCATCGATTAGGTTGTTCACCGCCGCTAATTGGGTGAGGACTCCTCGAAAATTGGTAATGTACTTTGCTACATTGGTGCCTTCACGCATCTTCAAATTCATCAAAGTGTCCAGTAGGTACATGATTGTGACATCATTGGTACCTTCGTACATGGTTGTTGAATCCATCCATGTTTTGCTTGCCAACATGTGCCTACTGATGGTGGGAATTTCGAAATTTATGTGTGCTAAGGCGTCCCCTAGCAGCTAAAAGGAATTCTGAAACTTAGCGCTCTGATACCATCTGAGAAAATGAAATGAGTTGTAGGAAATAGATTAACCTTGAAGAACCCCTTGGACTGGGATTATATGCATGCAGAGATCAGACTCAAAATACCTGAAGGGTGTGCTAACATGTTCCACGTGTAACTCATGTGGAACAGTACCCTAATGTGTTCACATGTAACTCATGTGAACAGTGATCATGAACAGTGCTCGCGCACGAATAGTACTCTCAAATGAAAAGTAACTAACATGTCCCATCATAAGTCTAACACTCTCTGCCTCCATCTGTTCTCAATCGCTTGACTTTCCTCCCAATCTGCAACTCAGCCATGGCTACAAACTTCTGGAATTTTCGCAGCACTTCATCGTTGCTTTTCATGAGATAGATAAAGCTCTTTCTACTGTAATCATCCACAAAGGAAATATAGTAGGCTGCTCCACTCAATGACTTCTCAATCATGTATCCCCATACATCAGAATGTATGACATCTAGAACACCAAAAGTTCTAGATGAAGATTTCTTGGGAATAGGAGCCTTGTGTGCCTTACCTTCTGCGCACCCAATGCAGAACTCGAGTTTTCCTTTGGGATCTAGTTCAACCCATCCACTACCTTCTCTAAAGCAAATAGATTTTGCACTGACAAGTGCCCTAACCTCAAATGCTAGAGATGAATATCATTTCTGTTTTCTGCTACCAATGCAGAATCAGAACCATCAGCTTCCATCAACTTGAACAGCTTCCCTTTGGCAGTACCATACCCAAGGACCAGCTCTCCTTTCTTCAAAGTACATTGATTTCTGTTGCTTTCAAACAGAACATCCACACCATGCTCCATGAGGCTATGTACTGATGTTAGTTGTGATAATCTCTAGTTTAGTGACTAGATACATGACTAGGCTAGATACATGATTAGGATAGATACATGATTAGACTAGATACATGATTAGGGTGAAGTGAGGGCGCAGCCTCAATTAGGGCTCTGCAAAGCAACCTGCTAGAGCTTGCTTGTGTATATATATGAGTGCTCTCTGCTCATGTTAAGGTAAGTTCTCATACAAGGATCATTCCCAGCACCTTGTACCTTGTTTAGGGTGTGTTCTATGCTGCTTCCCACTGGGGTACCTTTCATGCTGCGTGAGTGCTGTTGTGTACTATCTTTGAAGGCTCTGAGAGAGAGTGAGTTGAATATTGCTGAGTGCAATTAGGAGTGTCTACTCTGGTGAGACTAGGAAAGCTGAGTGCTAGGATGTCTGATACATCAGAATGACTGAGGATAGACCATCTACTTCAAAGACTAGGAAGAAAGGTTCTCATCAGGTTATGGGCCCACATTCACCATTGGGGTTGATAAGAGAACTCAGAGAACTAGTGAAACTAGGAAACACTAATTACAAAGCGTGGGCTTTGGATGTGAAGTGTATCCTAGACAGTTATGACTGTTTGGACTTGGCATTAGAAGCCATGATATAGATGAGCTTGAGTCCAACAAGGAGGAGAGAATCAAGCATTCTACTACTAGGAGGTTTCTGCTAAGGGCTATGCAAGAGCCAGTCAGAGACCTAGTAGACACTTATGCTTGGAGTTGGAGATCTGGCTCAAACTCAAGAATTTTTACTCTGTTGAGAGACTGGAAAGTTCCAGTAGGATCTGGGATGGGATGTGGAACACTAAACTTGCAGATGGTGAAGACTTTACTTTGCACTTGTCAAAGTTACAGAAGGTCTTCAAGAGTGTCAAGGAGTATGGGTGTCCCCTTACAGAGAAATATGAGATTAACCATCTCTTGAGGACTCTCCCTCCAAGCTACCAGCCTATCAAAGTAGCTCTAAAAGTTCTACCTGTTGAAGTTGTCACATGGGATTATGTGATAAACAGATTGCTGGTGTTTAGCAGAGACAGAGAGGACCTAGAGATGAAGTTTAATGATTTGGGAGATTCTGCTCTGTTCAGTGCTTCTTCTCAGTCAAGGAGAGTGCCAGATAGAAGAAGAGTGAGCAAACCAGAGCAATCCAGAGTGAGTAAATCTGGTAAAGGGGTTAGTAGTGTTGCTAACATGATCTGTTATTTCTGTCATGAGAAAGGTCATGTTGCACCTATATGTCCCAAGGGAGGAGAAAGGAGAGAACGAGAGCTGAAGAAGGTAGGAAAGGGACCTCAACCAGTAAGAGGTTGAAAATTTCCGAGTTCAGCTTACAACACAGAGGAGTGCAATGAGATAAAAAGCGATGAGGAGGGGTACTCAGCAGAAGAGCTAGATTGTGGAATGTTGGCAGAATCGCAGTTGTCCACAAACAGTTCTGGATGGTTCTTGGATTCTGGAGCCACCTCTCATATCTGTTACCAGAAGGAGCTGTTCTCAACTCTTCAACCTCTGAAGATTCCCAAGACTGTTCGTTGTGGACCTGGGATTCTAAATCCAGTGTTAGGAACTGGCAAAGTTCCTATTACCTTCATGGGAAGATCTTACACAAGTTCTTGTAAGAGCTATTTGGAAGATGTGCTCTATGTTCCAGATTACACCAAGAACTTGATATCAGTACATCGCCTCATGGAGCATGGAGAGGATGTTCTGTTTGAAAGCAACAGAAATCAATGCACTTTGAAGAAAGGAGAGCTGGTCCTTGGATATGGCACTGCCAGAGGGAAGCTGTTCAAGTTGATGGAAGCTGATTGTTCTGATTCTGCATTGGTAGCAGAAAACAGAAATGATATCCATCTCTGGCATTTGAGGTTAGGGCACTTGTCAGTGCAAAACCTATATGCTTTAGAGAAGGTAGTGGATGGGTTGAAACTGGATCCCAAAGGAAAACTCAAGTTCTGCATTGGGTGTGCAGAAGGTAAGGCACACAAGGCTCCTATCCCCAAGAAATCTTCATCTAGAGCTTCTGGTGTTCTCGATGTCATACACTCTGATGTATGGGGATACATGACTGAGAAGTCATTGAGTGGAGCAGCCTACTACATTTCCTTAGTGGATGATTACAGTAGAAAGAGCTTTATCTATCTCATGAAAAGCAAGGATGAAGTGCTGCGAAAATTCCAGAAGTTTGTAGCCATGGCTGAGTTGCAGATTGGGAGGAAAGTCAAGCGATTGAGAACAGATGGAGGCAGAGAATACAGGAATGAGGAATTCCTCTCCTTTCTGTCAGAGAAAGGAATCCTTCTTGACTGTACAGCCAGAGACAGTCCTGCACAGAATGGAGTTGCAGAAAGGTTAAATAGGACACTGGTGGACAAAGCATTGGCAATGCTCCAACATGCCAAGCTGGAGAGAAAGTTTTGGGGTGCTGCAATTAGCACTGCAAATTACCTCAGAAATATCAGAGGTACCACAGCATTGCAAGGAAGAACTCCTGAAGAATGCTGGAGTGGTAAGACACCTAATCTTTCAGCTTTGAAGGTTTTTGGATGTCCTGCCTATGTTCATATTCCCAAGGAGCAAAGGAGGAAGTTCACAAAGAAAGCTGACAGAATGCTCTTTGTAGGATATGAAGAGGGACTGAAAGGATATCTTCTGTACAATCCTAAGTCTGGACAGATCATCAGAAGTAGAGATGTACTCTTTGATGAATTGAGGACTTGGAGTGAGAACAGTGATGAGTTGTAGAAGCAAGCTGATCAGTATGATCAGCCTGATCAACCTATATTCCCAAGCTGCAGAGTCAGTTTTTCAGATAAATCATCAGAAGAGCAATCTCTACCTGAAGCTGATGGTTCACCAAAGGAGAGTCTGAAGGTGTACACAAGAAGGCCTAAACAGACGGTGGTATCTGATTCTGATACTACAGAAGAAGACTCCCAGAAGCAGACTGCAGATGCAGAATCTCTGAGTGAGATTCCGGAGATGTCAAAAGATGACATGAAACTTCTCGGCACAGAGCCAAGAAGATCACAGAGAGATAGAAAACCTATTGACAGACTTGGTCTTCTATCAGAAGAGATGTTAGATGAATCTTACATCTGTCATGAAGATTGTGATCCAGGCACTTTACAGCAAGCCATGCTCAGACCAGATTCGAGTCAGTGGGAGTTGGCTATAGCAGAAGAGAAGAAGTCTCTTCAGACTAATGGTACATGGGTACTAGCTGATTTACCACCAGGTAGGAAAGCAATTGGCTCCAAATGGGTTTTCAGGGTCAAACGGGGAGCTGAGAATGAGATCCTGAAGTACAAAGCAAGACTTGTTGCAAAGGGCTTCAATCAGAAAGCATCAATAGATTATCCAGAAACTGTTGCACCAGTCGCCAGGTATGGATCTATTCGCATGCTTCTAGCTCTTGCAGCAGAGAGAGATTGGGAAGTGGAGCAGTTAGATGTGAAAACAGCCTTTCTCAATGGAGATTTGAGAGAGACTATTTACATGGATGTTCCAGATGGATATACTGAAGGCAAAGGAAAAGTATGCTTGCTTAAGAAGGCTTTATATGGCCTTAAGCAAGCTCCTAGAGCCTGGTATGAGAAACTGGACTCATACTTGAGAGAGCAGGATTTCAAACGAGCAGATTCTGACATGAGTGTGTATACTAGAGATGATGTATACATAGCTGTATATGTAGATGATCTGTTACTGTTGGGGAACAGTGAATCTATCAAAGGAGTGATAGATTTCTTGTGTTCTGTTTTTGAGATGACTATTCTTGGTCCTGTAAAACTCGTTTTGGGAATCAAAGTGAGCAGAGATAGAGAAGCAGGATGGATCCGAATTAGTCAACCACAGTATGTGAGATCCATACTAGCTAAGTATCAGATGGCAGAGGCGAATCCTGTCTGTACACCTCTTGATCTGGGGTGGAAGCACAGCAGAATCATAGATGGGGAGATGAATCTCTGTGACAAAGTGTTGTATCAGAGTGCTCTTGGTTCTCTAATGTTTATCATGGTCTGTACAAGACCAGATATATGCTATGCAGTGGCAGCACTAGCTAGATATACTAGCAACCCTGCACAAGTACATTGGAAAGGTATAAAGAGAGTATTCAGACTTAAAGGGTACTCAAGATGCATTCTTGGAGTCAGAAAGCAAGGAAACATACTTGCTTCTACACTTGAAGCATATACAGATGCTAGTTGGGGAGATGACACAGATAACAGTAGATCAACTAGTGGATATGTTATCATGCTTAGTGGTGGAGCAATTAGCTGGCGTAGTAAACAGCAAACATCTGTTGCACTGTCTACTACTGAGGCAGAATTTATGGCTGCCTCAAATGCTACTCAAGAAGTCATCTGGAACAGGAGACTTCTTAAGGAGTTGGGTTTTGAGCAGGAGAGTCCGACTACATTGTACTGTGACAATACAGGAAGTATAGCACTCAACAAAAATCCTGTACATCACCCAAGGACTAAGCATATTGAGATTAGAAGAAGATTTGTAGAGGAGAAAGAGAAGGAGAATGTAGTGAAGTTAGTTTACTGTCCTACACAGGAGATGACAGCTGATGTGTTTACAAAAGCATTACCTAAAGATAAACACATAAAATGTGTAGTAGAAATGGGAATAGTCCTAAACTCTCATTAAGTGGGAGTGTTAGTTGTGATAATCTCTAGTTTAGTGACTAGATACATGACTAGGCTAGATACATGATTAGGATAGATACATGATTAGACTAGATACATGATTAGGGTGAAGTGAGGGCGCAGCCTCAATTAGGGCTCTGCAAAGCAACACTCTTGAGAATCTTCAGAGGTTGAAGAGTTGAGAACAGCTCTTTTTGATAATGGATATGAGAGGTGGCCCCTGAGTCCAAGAACCATCCAGAACCGTTTGAGGACAACTGTGATTCTGCCAACATACCACAATCCAGCTCTTCTGCTGAGTACCCCTCCTCATCGCTGACTCTCTCATGGCACTCCTCTGAGTTGTAAGCTGAACTCCCAGATTTTCGTCCCTTTACTGGATGAGGTCTCTTGCCTACCAGCTTCAGCTCTTGTTCTCTCCTTTGTCCTCTCTTGGGACATATGGGTGCTATATGACCTTTCTCATGACAGTAATAACAAGTCCTGTCATCAACACTGCTAACTCCTTTACCAGATTTACTCACTCTGGTTTGCTCACTCTTCTATCTGACACTCTTCTTGAACGAGAAGAAGCACTGAACAGAGCAGCATCTCCCTGCTCATATAACTTCAACCCTTTGTCTTTCCTGTGTCTGCTAAACAGCAGCAATTTGTGTATCACAAGCAATTTGTGTATCACAAAATCCCATGTGACAGTTTCAACAGGCAAAACTTGCAGAGCTACTAGGACAAAGTCATAGCTTGAAGGAAAACTATCTAAGAGATGATTGATCTCATACTTCTCTGTAAGTATAACCCCATCCTCCTTGATACACTTGAAGAGTTTCTGCAGTTTTGACAGATAACAGGTGAAATCTTCACCTTCCTCCAATCTCAAGTTCTTTACTGCATATCAAACTCGATAGGAGCTCTCCTGTTTCTCAACTGTGTAATAGTTCTTGATTTTTTCCCAAATCTCCCAACTCCAAACATAAGTATCTACTAGGTCTCTAGCTGGCTCTTCCATAGCCGTCAGCAGAAACCTCCTAGTAGTAGAGTGCTTGACTCTCTCCTCCTTGTTGGCCTCTAGCTCATCTATATCATGAGCTTCTAATGCAAACTCTAGACAGTCATAACTGTCTAAGATAGTCTTCACATCCAAAGCCCAAGCTTTGTAGTTAATCTTTCCAAGTTTCTCTATCTCTTTGAGTTCTCCTATCAACCACAATGGTGATTGTGGGCCCATAACCTGATAAGAACCAAGCTTCCTACTCTTTGAAGTGGAAGGTCTATCACTCCCTCTTATCTCTGATGTATCAGACATCACTACTGCAATACTAGACCTCTCTCTTTGTATCACAGCTCACAAGCATCAAGTAGGTTCTCTCACGCAGCACTAGTAGCCTCTAATACTGAGATATCAAAAGATAATCCTGAGTTGATGTTAGGCAACTCAGGATTTCACGAAATGCAAGAAAGAGGTGTTGGGAATCACCCTTGTTGAAGAACTAATTGAAACAGGAGCAGAAAGCACTCTTATATACACTTCAGCAAACCCTAGAGGGTTGTTTTGCTTAACCCAAATTAGGGTTGCGTACCTCTTTACCCTAAGTAGAAGATATTTAGTAAGGTTTCTAGAGGATTCTAACAAAATCTTAAAAACAAGAGAAGTCTCTAAACTAGAGATTAACTAAACTAACAGGATATATAGTTAGTTCCCTTACAAGGGTCATTCTTAGCACCTTGTACATGGTTTCAAGAGGTTTTTGTGTTGCTTACCTTGGGATGTCTATAATGATGTGTGAGTGAACTGTTGTGTACTCTAAAGGCTCTCAGAGAGAGTGAGTGAACTGAATATTGTTGTGAGCAATCAAGAGTGTCTATTCTGGTGAAACAAGGAAAGATGAGTGCTAAAATGTCTAATACATCAGAAGTCAGAATGAGTGAGGATAGACTGTCAACTTCATTCAGAGGAAACAACAATTCTTATCATATCATGTGCTGTGTTTAAGCATCATTGAGGCGTGTTTTAACAAACGAACTGGTTCCATATTCATCCATTACTGCATTAGCAGTAAGCTGTCTATACTATACGTGGGAAATGATGCACGAGAATTCATACCCAAAAGTTCAGCTGTATTAACCTTTTCTAACGACATAAAAATTGTGCAGCAAAAACCAAAAGCCGCATACTCTTGTGATTCGTACAAATATCAAGAAGTTAAATTTGCCGTGCAGGAGTCGGAAGCAAGGATGAGTACGGAACAAGAGCTTCGCAAAAGATACAACAACTTGCTGTAATTCTCTTTCGGATTTGCCCTCGTGTCCACAGTTCATTGAAGTTGCCTGCAAGCGAAGAGAGGATTCAGTTGGAAGCTTACCTCTCTTTTGAAAAGCATCAACTGATAAGCAGTGAAACAAAGCATTTTTAAGTGTATAACTTCAAACTTCAGGTCGCAACTGGATGATGCTCGGAATCAAGTTGTAGAGCTTCAGACGGAACTCCAGAGAAGGAGAACTCAACAGCAAAAAGATAGGAATCAATCAGAAAGCTTGATCTCAGAGCTTCAAATCTGCACGTAAAGTTTACCACTCGCTTTCGCATTCTAGATTCTATACCCTTACTTGGCAGAACCTTAAGAATAAGAAGGACATCCATTGAAGCCATCAGGACCAGTTAGTAATTTTAGGAGTTGAAAGCATATGTAGTAAAGCCTGGAGATGGCTTTGGACAGGTTCTGGATCTAAGGAAACATCTATTGGGGTGGAAGCAAAACAGAATCTAATGGCTTTCAACTTGCGCTCAGTTTCAATTGCATCACGTTTTCAACTGGATTAGGATAAAATAACCAACAACATTCAATCTTCAATTTATGCAATTCTCATTAGTACTCTATAAGTGGCAGGAAGCGGTTGGAAAATGCAGAGCGGGATGTTGAACAGTTGAAGACCCTTATCATCGAGTTGGATGGAACGCGAGAAGACCTGGTATGTGAATTACAATCCCTTGAAGCCTCATGTGTTCCCAGAATCTTCCAGAAGGAAAACTAGAATAGGTGGTCAACCTAAAGTATCTATGACATGTGAAGCCAACAGATCAGAGCGTCCATCTTGGACCTAAAGAGGATGATCCGTTAATCCTTACTACAGGTGGGCTCCTTAGATTATTGAGAATGACTGTTAGGTCACCGGGGTATGTTACAATCTATGTCGTAATAAAATGCTAAATAAGTTGTTAGTTTAGTTAATCTCTAGTTTAGAGACTTCTCTTGACTTTAAGGTTTTGTTAGAATCCTCTAGAAGCCCTACCAAATGTCCTCTACTTAGGGTAAAGAGGGGCACACCCCTAATTAGGGTTAAGCAAAGCAACCCCTAGGGTTTGCTGAAGTATATATAAGAGTGTTTTCTACTCCTGTTTCAATTAGTTCTTCAACAAGGGTGATTCCCAACACCTCTTCCTTGCATTTCGTGAAGTCTTGAGTTGCTTAACATCATCTCAAGATTGTCTTTTGATATCTCAGTATTAGAGGTTACTAGTGCTGCGTGAGAGAACCTACTTGATGCTTGTGAGCTGTGATACAAAGAGAGAAGTCTAGTATTGCAGTAGTGATGTCTGATACATCAGAGATAAGAGGGAGTGATAGACCTTCCACTTCAAAGAGTAGGAAGCTTGGTTCTTATCAGGTTATGGGCCCACCATCACCATTGGGGTTGATAGGAGAACTCAGAGAGATAGAGAAACTGGGGAAGACTAACTACAAAGCTTGGGCTTTGGATGTGAAGACTATCTTAGACAGTTATGATTGTCTAGAGTTTGCTTTAGAAGCTCATGATATAGATGAGCTAGAGGCCAACAAGGAGGAGAGAGTCAAGCACTCTACTACTAGGAGGTTTCTGCTGACGGCTATGGAAGAGCCAGCTAGAGACCTAGTAGATACTTATGTTTGGAGTTGGGACATTTGGGAAAAAATCAAGAACTATTACACTGTTGAGAAGCAGGAGAGCTCCTATCGAGTCTGGTCTACAGTAAAGAACTTGAGATTGGAGGAAGGTGAAGATTTCATCTGTTATCTGTCAAAACTGCAGAAGCTTTTCAAGTGTATCAAGGAGGATGGGGTTGTACTTACAGAGAAGTATGAGATCAATCATCTCTTAGATAGTCTTCCTTCAAGCTATGACTCTGTCCTAGTAGCTCTGCAAGTTTTACCTGTTGAAACTGTCACATGGGATTTTGTGATACACAAATTGCTGGTGTTTAGCAGACACAGGAAAGACAGAGGGCTGAAGTTATATGAGCAGGGAGATCCTGCTCTGTTCAGTGCTTCTTCTCAGTCAAGAAGAGTGCCAGATAGAAGAGTGAGCAAACCAGAGCAAACCAGAGTGAGTAACTCTGGTAAAGGAGCTAGTGGTGTTGATGACAGGACTTGTTATTTCTGTCATGAGAAAGGTCAAATTGCACTCATATGTCCCAAGAGAGGACAAAGGAGAGAACGAGAGCTGAAGATGGTAGGCAAGAGACCTCAACCAGTAAAGGGACAAAAATCTGGGAGTTCAGCTTACAACTCAGAGGAGTGCCATGAGATAGTCAGCGATGAGGAGGGGTACTCAGCAGAAGAGCCGGATTGTGGAATGTTGGCAGAATCACAGTTGTCCTCAAACGGTTCTGGATGGTTCTTGGACTCAGGAGCCACCTCTCATATCTGTTATCAGAAGGAGCTGTTCTCAAATCTTCAACCTCTGAAGATTCCCAAGAGTGTTCGTAGTGGACCTGGGATTCTGAATCCAGTGTTAGGAACTGGCAAAGTTCCTATTGCCTTCATGGGATGTTCTGAAAAAGGCTATTTGGAAAATGTACTGTATGTTCCAGATTACACCAAGAACTTGATATCAGTACATAGCCTCATGGAGCATGGTGTGGATGTTCTGTTTGAAAGCAACAGAAATCAATGTACTTTGAAGAAAGGAGAGCTGGTCCTTGGGTATGGTACTGCCAAAGGGAAGCTGATGGTTCTGATTCTGCATTGGTAGCAAAAAACAGAAATGATATCCATCTCTGGCATTTGAGGTTAGGGCACTTGTCAGTGCAAAACTTGACTGTACTGCAAGAGACAGTCCTGCACAGAATGGAGTTGCAGAAAGGCTGAATAGGACACTGGTGGACAAAGCATTGGCAATGCTCTAACATGCCAAGCTGGAGAGAAAGTTTTGGGGTGCTGCAATTAGCACTGCAAATTTTCTTTAAAATATCAGTGGTACCACAGCATTGCAAGGAAGAACTCCTGAAGAATGCTGGAGTGGTAAGACACCTAATCCTTCAGCTTTGAAAGTCTTTGGATGTCCTGCCTATGTTCACATCTCCAAGGAGCAGAGGAGGAAGTTCACAAAGAAGGCTGAGAGAATGCTTTTTGTAGGATATGAAGAGCGACTGAAAGGATATCTTCTGTACAATCCTAAGTCTGGACAGATCATCAGAAGTAGAGATGTACTCTTTGATGAATTGAGGACTTGGAGTGAGAACAGTGATGAGCTGCAGAAGCAAGCTGATCAGTTTGATCAGCCTGATCAATCTATCTTCCCAAGCTGCAGAGTCAGTTTTTCATATCAATCATCAGAAGAGCAATCTCTACCTGAAGCTGATGGTTCACCAAAGGAGAGTCTGAAGGTGTACAAAAGAAGGCCTAAGCAGACAGTGGTTTCTGATTCTGATACTCCAGAAGGTGACTCCCACAAGCAGTCTGCAGATGCAGAATCTCTGAGTGAGACTCCAGAGATGTCAAGAGACGGCATGAATCTTCTGGGCACAGAGAGATAGAAAACCTATTGACAGACTTGGTCTTCTATCAGAAGAGATGTTAGATGAATCTTACATCTGTCATGAAGATTGTGATCCAGACACTTTACAGCAAGCCATGCTCAGACCAGATTCGAGTCAGTGGGAGTTGGCTATAGCAGAAGAGAAGAAGTCTCTTCAGACTAATGGTACATGGGTACTAGCTGATTTACCACCAGGTAGGAAAGCAATTGGCTCCAAATGGGTTTTCAGGGTCAAACGGGGAGCTGAGAATGAGATCCTGAAGTACAAAGCAAGACTTGTTGCAAAGGGCTTCAATCAGAAAGCATCAATAGATTATTCAGAAACTGTTGCACCAGTCGCCAGGTATGGATCTATTCGCATGCTTCTAGCTCTTGCAGCAGAGAGAGATTGGGAAGTGGAGCAGTTAGATGTGAAAACAGCCTTTCTCAATGGAGATTTGAGAGAGACTATTTACATGGATGTTCCAGATGGATATACTGAAGGCAAAGGAAAAGTATGCTTGCTTAAGAAGGCTTTATATGGCCTTAAGCAAGCTCCTAGAGCCTGGTATGAGAAACTGGACTCATACTTGAGAGAGCAGGATTTCAAACGAGCAGATTCTGACATGAGTGTGTATACTAGAGATGATGTATACATAGCTGTATATGTAGATGATCTGTTACTGTTGGGGAACAGTGAATCTATCAAAGGAGTGATAGATTTCTTGTGCTCTGTTTTGGAGATGACTATCCTTGGTGCTGTAAAACTCGTTTTGGGAATCAAAGTGAGCAGAGACAGAGAAGCAGGATGGATCCGGATCAGCCAACCACAGTATGTGAGATCCATACTAGCTAAGTATCAGATGACAGAGGCAAATCCTGTCTCTACACCTCTTGATCTGGGGTGGAAGCACAGCAGAATCATAGATGGGGAGATGAATCTCTGTGACAAAGTGTTGTATCAGAGTGCTCTTGGTTCTCTAATGTTTATCATGGTCTGTACAAGACCAGATATATGCTATGCAGTGGGAGTCCTAGCTAGATATACTAGCAACCCTGCACAAGTACATTGGAAAGGTATAAAGAGAGTATTCAGGTACTTAAAGGGTACTCAACATGCATTCTTGGAGTACAAAAGGCAAGGTAACATACTTGCTCCTACTCTTGAAGCATATACAGATGCTAGTTGGGGAGATGACACAGATAACAGCAGATCAACTAGTGGATATGTAGTTATGCTTAGTGGTGGAGCAATCAGTTGGCGTAGTAAACAGCAAACATCTATTGCACTGTCTACTACTGAGGCAGAATTTATGGCTGCCTCAAATGCTATTCAAGAAGTCATCTGGAACAGGAGACTTCTTAAGGAGCTGGGTTTTGAGCAGAAAAGTCCTACTACATTGTACTGTGGCAATACAGGAAGTATAGCACTCAACAAAAATCCTGTACATCACCCCAGGACTAAGCACATTGAGATTAGAAGAAGATTTGTAGAGGAGAAAGAAAAAGAGAATGTTGTGAAGTTAGTTTACTGTCCTACACAGGAGATGACAGCAGATGTGTTTACAAAAGCATTACCTAAAGATAAAACATAAAATGTGTAGTAGAAATGGGAATAGTCCTAAACTCTCATTAAGTGGGAGTGTTAATTTAGTTAATCTCTAGTTTAGAGACTTCTCTTGATTTTAAGGTTTTGTTAGAATCCTCTAGAAGCCCTGCCAAATATCCTCTACTTAGGGTAAAGGGGGGCGCACCCCTGCTCTACCTGATTGGGAGCATAGGAATCTTGTTGCTCTTGAAGCAATCAATTTAGCATTAGCTCCTGAGTTTGTTCCCACCATCAGCAGGCACATGTTGGCAAGCGAAGCATGGATGGATTTAACAACCATGTACGAAGGTACCGATGATGTCACAATCATGTACCTACTGGACACCTAGATGAATTTGAAGATGCGTGAAGGCACCAGTGTAGCAAAGCACATCACCAATTTTTGAGGAGTCCTCACCCAATTAGCTGCGGTGAACAACCCAATCGATGACCAGCAGGCTAAGCTCCATTTGATGAGATCTATGCCTTCTAGTTTCAAGTATTTTCTGCAATCATTGCGAACACAGAAGGCAATGATGTAATGATGTCATTGCTCTTCTTCTTCAAGAAGAGATCAGTATGAAGTATGAAGGCCTTGTAGAGCAAACAATTGCTCTAGCCGTCACACAAGGCTCTACATCTTCTTACAGAAACAAAGGTAAAGGCAAGGGGAGCTGGAAGCATGAATCTCATGGTTTTTCTGGTCAGAACTCTTTCAACAGACCTTCTGGTCAGAACTCTTTCAGCAGATTTTCTGGTCAGAATCCTTCCCCTGGTCAGAACTCTTTCGGCAGACCTTCTGGTCAGAATCAGAGTTATTTCTCTACATCTTCTGGAGGAAATTCCTTCAGACCTTCTATCATCTGTCACTACTGCTCAAAGAAGGGACATCACATCAAAGAATGTCGCAAGCGCATTGCTGATACAAGGGAGAAAGGAGGCAAGGAACACCATCACTCCAATGCTTCTACAACTCACCTCTCTTTGTACAACGTTGATGTTGTTCCTTCAGTCACTCAGGACAAGAGATGGTACATCGACACTGCTGCTTCTCAGCACATGACCTACCAACGAACCTGTTTCTTGGTCTATGAAGCATACTCACCACCTAGACAAGTTTACTTGGCTGATGGTTCCAACATTGCTATTCTAGGCCATGGGACAGTTTCTGTTAAGCTTGCTTGTTCAGGGAAGTCCTACATGCTAGAAGATGTTCTACATGTTCCTTTGCTGAACAAGAATCTCTATTCAGCACTTCAGTTAAGCAAGTCACATGGATCATTTCAGTTAAAGGAAACCAGCATTTTCCTTTATGATGATCTGCAGAATTTGATTGCATCCTGTCCTAGATTGGATAACTTTTGGCTACTGGGAGAGTCCATTGAGCAACCTCAAGATGTTGCAGTCTCTACATCAACTCAGTCTCAGCCATCTCAAGCTGCTGCAATCTCTATTCCAACTAGGGATACATATTCCGCTCTTACTTCCCTATGGCATCGACGACTTGGGCACATCAGCAAGAATCGACTTCAACTTCTACAAGACAAAGATCTGGTTGCTGGGATGGATAGGATCCATCCTCATTTGTTTCCTGTTTGCTCACCTTGTCTTCATGGCAAGCAAACTCGAATTCCCTTACCTCAGGAAGGAGCTACTAGAGCCACTGTTTCATTGGCTCTCATCCATTCTGATGTTTGTGGTCCCATCTCTTCTGCCACCTACACTGGTTACATATACTTTGTGACCTTCATTGATGATTACACAAGGTACACATTCTTGTTTCTACTCAAGTTCAAACATGAAGTTTTTACTTGTTTTCAAGAATACGTGACCTATGCAGAGACTCAACTCAATCAGAAGGTTCAGGTGTTGCGCTCAGACAATGGTGGTGAATACAACTCTGCAGATTTTCATCTTTTCTGCAAAGGCAAATGTATCATGCGCCAGTTCAGCACTCCACATACTCCCCAGCAAAATGGTGTTGCTGAGAGAAAGAACAGAACATTGGTGGAAGCAGTCCGCACTATGTTATTTGAGTCTGGACTCCCCAAGCCTTACTGGGGAGAGGCACTACACACTGCCAACTTTCTGCAAAATCGAAGTCCTACCAAAGCCATCTCCTCCTAAGTCACACCCTTCCAACTCTGGTTTGGTTATAAACCTAATCTATCCCTACTTCGAATTTTTGGTTGCATTGCTTATGCACATGTTCCATCTTCTTCCAGATCTAAACTCGATTCTAAGTCCTCCAAGTGTATCTTCCTTGGTTATGATCCGGATAGTAAAGCTTATAGACTACAGAAAATATCTGATAACTCCATTTTTCTGTCAAGAGATGTTCAGTTTCAGGAACATACCTTCGCTCATGAACATACACAGTGTTCTGACACTCAGGATGTTCAACTGGATTTCATCTATGATCCGACAATGTTCATTCCCTCTCCTGCTTCTAGTTCTCAGTCTACCCACAGTCTATCCCCACCCACTCCTACGCAGTCACCTCCTCTCCACAGTCTTACAACTCCAACAATTCCTTCTCCATTACCTTCTTCACTACAATCCTTACCTTCTAGTTCTGACACTCCACACAGGTCCTCAGGATCCTCTATCATTGTTTACTCTAGAAGGCCAAAACCTCTACCTTCTCCAGATGCTGTCCAAGCACCTTCTGTGCGTCAAGGCACCAGGGTTCGCACTCCAGTTCGAAAATATGATGCACTGTTGGAGTCTGCTAATGCATTAAGCGTGCATTACTCTGCATCTGACCCTGATCCCGACACTTATGAAGCTGTTATCGCTGGACCTGATTCCAGTAAATGGTTTGAGGCTATTCAAGATGAGCTTCAGTCCATGGAGAACAATCAAACATGGGTCATCATTGAGTTACCAGCAGGTCGCAAGGCAGTCACCTGTAAGTGGATTTTTAAGAAGAAATACGATGCACAAGGGTTGATCCAAAGGTACAAGGCTAGACTTGTTGCTCGGGGTTTCTCTCAAGTTCCAGGTATTGACTACACAGAGACCCACTCTCCTGTTGTCAAATTGACAACAATTCGTGTGCTGCTTGCTTACTCAGCTCAGAATGATTTGGAAGTGCATGCTCTTGATGTCAAAACAGCTTTTCTCAATGGCACATTGACTGAGAAGATCTACATGCACATTCCTCCTGGCCTGCTGACTCCTGACCAGCACAAGCAGCAACAAGCCACTAAACAAGGGCAATTGGTTTTACAGCTCTACAAGGCTTTGTATGGTCTCAAACAGTCTGCCAGACAGTGGTATCACAAGTTTGATCAATTTTTTACTAGGTTTGGGATTTCAGCGCTCTGGAGCTGATTCTAATCTCTATATCTTCCATTCTGGTTCTCATTTTGTCATCTTACCTCTTTATGTAGATGACTGCATCCTTGCCAGCAATAACCTTTCTCTTCTCCTCTCTGTCAAAGAGTCTCTTAAACAGGGTTTTGAGATGACTGATCTGGGAGAGATTAGTCATTGTCTTCAGTTGCAAGTCACAAGAGACAGAAAACAAAGAAAGATCAGTCTATCTCAAGAGAGATATTTAAGAGAGATTCTTACTCGTTTTCATATGCAAGACTGTAAACCTGTTTACAATCCTGTAGAGTCAGGAGTGAGATTAAGTCTTCAGGATTGTCCAAAAACTGATCAAGAGAGAGAGTATATGAAAACAGTACCTTACCAATCTGCAGTGGGGAGTTTGATGTGGGCCATGGTCAGCACTAGGCCTGATCTGGCTTATGCTGTGAGTTCAGTTGCCAAGTATATGGCAAATCCTGGCCTGAACCATTGGAAGGCTGTCAAAAGGATCTTCCGGTACATTCAAGGTACACTGTCACAGGGCCTAACTTACAGTGCATCTAGTACTCCCATTCATGGGTACTCTGACTCAGATTGGGGAGGAGATCAAGACACAAGGCGATCTACAGGAGGATACTGCTTTATTTATCTGTAATGCAGCTGTCTGTTGGTCAAGCAGAAGGCAAGCTTCTGTTTCTTTATCCAGCACTGAAGCTGAATACATGGCCTTGTCAAAGGCAGCGACTGAAGCAGTATGGCTTAAGCGCTTGTTAAGTGACCTGGGTTTTCCTGGAGAAACTATGAAGCTGTACTGCGACAACAACAGTGGAATTGATCTTGTTACTCCAACAAAGCAGCATGAGAGAACAAAGCACATAGACATCAGATTCCACTTTGTCAGAGAAAAGGTGGAAGACAAGGAGATCTCTGTTTCACGGGGGGACACTAGAGATAATACTGCAGACATTTGTACGAAGGGATTGACTAGAGAACTGCATACAAAGTTTTGTCATGCACTAGGAGTTATAGATAATAGACAATAACCAAATGTCCATTAAGAGGGGGTGTTAGACTTATAATAGGACATATTAGTTACTGTTCATGGTCACTATTCATCCGCGAGCACTGTTCATGGTCACTGTTCACATGAGTTACATGTGAACATAGAGCACTGTTCCACATGAGTTACATGTGGAACATGTTAGCACACCCTTCAGGTATTGTCTGATCTCTACATGTATATAATCCCAGTCCAAGGGGTTGTTCAAGGTTAATCCATTTCATACTACTCATTTCATTTTCTCACACTAACATCATCTCAGGATTGTCTTTTGATATTTTAGTATTAGAGGCTACTAGTGCTGCGTGAGAGAACCTACTTGATGCTTGTGAGCTGTGATACAAAGAGAGAGGTCTAGTATTGCAGTAGTGATGTCTGATACATTAGAGATAAGAGGGAGTGATAGACCTTCCACTTCAAAGAGTAGGAAGCTTGGTTCTTATCAAAAGGAACTAGAGAAGTCACTAAACTAGAGATTAACTAAACTAACATATGCTATTGCAATGTTGGGTGTTATTCATGGTGCATGAGTGAACTTCTGTGTGCGGTCTTTGAGAATTGTAGAACAGAGAGAGGTCTAGTATTGCTGTGTGTTAGTGATGTCTGATACATCAGAGGTTAGAATGACTAACAGACCTTCGACTTCAAGGAGCAGAAATAGTAGTTCTCATCATACTGGGCACCACTTTCAAGAAGACCCGGGTATGCCTTGGCCCTCATGAGCAGAAGTATAGAAACTCAGGACGAGGGGTACTGGCATTTGCATCTAGCTATCTCAGCACCGCGAGGGCACTGACGAAGTCGTGAGTGTCGTCGTGCAGACTTACTATGAAAGACTGCTTCTTCCTTTTTGTGTGTTGTAGTGTTGACGGGCTCATGCTGACATAGAGCATGCAGGGGTTAATCCTAGTCCCCATACACTCGCTCCTGGGGCGTCTTATGATTCTCCATGTGAGAGTTATGCTGTTTGCGTCCTTTACACTAACACTGGGATGTAAAACGTTGTGCTGTTTCCTCAAGGTTACAGTTGCTCGCGCTAATCCTATAATGCAGGTATATATGCATTACACCTTGGAGAATTATCAAAGACACCATGGTACTAACCCCTGTATGCAGACATACGCATGCTTACCTCTCAATGTAACTGAAAGTCATGAAGATTTTTACCATGTTCCTGTCAACTATCACAGTCAGTCCGATCAAGAAGTTGGTTCGGAACTGGTTTGCTTACAACGGGTTCTGTACTCCATTGCTCATTAGGTCTGCAGTGAGGTGTTAGATCACTGAATGTTGGCGGTCAAGTATGGGACGCGACTCGGGTGTTGACGGGGTCGAATTATGGAGTAATAAAACTAGTATAAATCTTATTTTAGCTTAAAATTCTATGGGTACATGCGATTCTCGCGTTTGAAGACTGTTCTTCTTGGGCAGATCTCCATTAGGGTTTTGCGCTGTCAAGTTGATCGTTACTGTGACATAGGAACTTAACTAAAAGATGTCTATCTGTGTTCAAAGTGCTGAAACATCCCTTGCACCTTGTAAGCCGAGGAAATTTACTAAGGTAGTAAGATATTTCTCAATCCTGCGACACTTAAAAACAGATGTGTCTGAACTAGATTGGTGAATGTAGTACCTTGCTCACCTCCCGTGAACTTCTGACGATGTTCCTCGAGAATTTTCTCCAATATGCTAGGTCGTTGCTTTGCAGGTGGCTAAGCTGAAGGCCACAAGTTACAAAGAACAGCAGGCTGCAAACCACGTTGAGGCATTGGAAACACGTGTTGGAAGGTTGACTACTGATGCTGAAAGTCGGAAAGTTGAAGTCTATCATACCTGTGGCTTACTTGAAGCCCTAACCAGAGAACGTGATCATCTTCTTTCTGAGGTGTGATCTTCTACTCACATTAGTGCTTCTTGAACTTCGTTATTCGTTATTCACAGTGGCTGCCTAGTACTAGATTCGTATCGCCATCTAGTAGTAGGCAGTTGGAGTATGGATATATCTGTACATTAAACAAGTCGTTTGCTTTTAGCATCTTTCAGTTAACTGTTCACCCTTATTCATGCTTTATGATGTTCTGCTTCGTTGAGTTTCCAGCTTAGCAACCTGCGAGAACAATTTTCACTGGAGGAATTTACAAAGAATCGGCTCGAAGAGCTTTGGACTGCAAAGGTTAGTCTATTTGCAACATTTAATCATTTCTGGAGATATTTTGCATATTCCACCATTTTAAGCTGTTAGTTGTGATAATCTCGAGTTTAGTGACTAGATACATGACTAGGCTAGATACCTGATTAGACTAGATACATGATTAGGCTAGATACATGATTAGGGCGAAGTGAGGGTGCAGCCTCAATTAGGGCTCTGCAAAGCAACCTGCTAGAGCTTGCTTGTGTATATATATGAGTGCTCTCTGCTCATGTTAAGGTAAGTTCTCATACAAGGATCATTCCCAGCACCTTGTACCTTGTTTAGGGTGTGTTCTATGCTGCTTCCCACTGGGGTACCTTTCATGCTGCGTGAGTGCTGCTGTGTACTATCTTTGAAGGCTCTGAGAGAGAGTGAGTTGAATATTGCTGAGTGCAATTAGGAGTGTCTACTCTGGTGAGACTAGGAAAGCTGAGTGCTAGGATGTTTGATACATCAGAAGTCAGAATGACTGAGGATAGACCATCTACTTCAAAGACTAGGAAGAAAGGTTCTCATCATAAGCAATCAATATTAGAAACTAACAAACGGGCCTGATTGCAGTCCAATGAGCACCGTGCTGCCGCAGAAGAACTTGCAAGTCTCGAATGTGAATATCAAGTAAAGGCTCCTTACTCACCCCACTACAGGAAATTGTATGAAGTTGCTGATGAGGACTTAGTGATTTGGTGCAGACTTCTAATGGGAATCTCACTCCTTCCGATCTATGATTTGTTATTCAGACATCAGAAACTCATGCTGTCAATAAGCATGCCAGGATAAAACGTTCTCCTACTCCTGATTCATTTCATTACCTTTGAATCTTCTCATCGGCTATAAGGATGCAAACCGAGTCAGGAGTCATTACTATAGAAAAACGAGTAGAATGAATCGATGGATATGAAAGAATCCCTAGGTCGGGATTATAAAGATACAGAGCACACTTCGAGAGGATCGAAGACTATGCTAATAGGTTGACATATAGACAGTAACCAGTGCCTGTTTTTTAACAGGTCTTAACTAGCGTTTACATTACAGATCTTGTAGTAACTGTTATGTTATGATAGTTACAAGACTCTAACAGAGGTATGTTAATATGCTTGACCAATAGACACACTAGTTATATACGGATGAGATCATTATTATGATAGTCTAACTAACACCTCACCTTAATGAACATTTTGTAAATCTATTATCCATAATTCCTAGTGCAGGATTGAAATTTTCATGTAAAGCCCTAGTTAAACTCGTTGTGAATATATCAACAACATTGTCATTGCTGATATATTCACAAAGCGTTTAACTAGGGCTTTACATGAAAATTCAATCATGTGTTCATTAAGGTGCGGTGTTAGTCTAACATGATAATGATCTCATTTCTATATAACTAGTGTATTGATTAGTCAAGGATATTAACATACCTCGGATAGAGTCTTGTAATCATAGATCTCATCAAGTGGAGCTTAACTTGCTGATCATTAATCGGGTCAATCACCATTGCTATCTAGGTAAGTAGACCACGAAATGTTGAGATGTGTTTAGCAACACTAGCACCTTCATTGTCATTAGTGTATCGAGTAGATACATTATGATCAGAACCATGTCTCTTGCTCTTTGATGTAGAAGGTCTATCACTCCCTCTTATCTCTGATGTATCAGACATCACTACAACTTCACAATATTCTCCTTTTCTTTCTCCTCTACAAATCTTCTTCTAATCTCAATGTGCTTAGTCCTTGGGTGATGTACAAGATTTTTGCTGAGTGCTATACTTCCTGTATCGTCACAGTACAATGTAGTAGGCCTTTCCTGCTCAAAGAAGTCTCCTGTTCCATATGACTTCTTGAGTAGCATTTGAGGCAGCCATAAATTCTGCCTTAGTAGTAGACAGTGCAACATATGTTTATTGTTTACTACACCAGCTGATTGCTCCACCACTAAGCATGATTACATATCCACTAGTTGATCTGCTGAGTACCCCTCCTCATCGCTTTCTATGTCATTGCACTCCTCTGTGTTGTAAGCTGAACTCCCATATTTTTGACCTTTTACTGGTTGAGGTCTCTTGCCTACCTTCTTCAGCTCTCATTCTCTCCTTTCTCCTCTCTTGGGACGTATAGGTGCAACATGATCTTTCTCATGACAGAAATAACAAGTCCTATCATCAACATTACTAACTCCTTGCCAGATTTACTCATTTTGGATTGCTCTAGTTTGCTCACTCTTCTATTTGGCACTCTCCTTGACCGAGAAGAAGCACTGAACGGAGCAGAATCTCCCAAATCATTAAACTTCATCTCTATGTCCTCTCTGTCTCTGCAAAACACCAGCAATTTGTTTATCACATAATCCCATGTGACAACTTCAACACGTAAAACTTTCAAAGCTACTAGGATAGAGTGATAGCTTGGAGGGAGAGTCTTCAAGAGGTTGTGTTAGACTTATAATGAGACATGTTAGTTATTGTTCATTTGACAGAGGCAAATCCTGTCTCTACACCTCTTGATCCGGGATGGAAGCACAGCAGAATCATAGATGGGGAGGTGAATCTCTGTGACAAAGTGTTGTATCAGAGTGCTCTTGGTTCTCTAATGTTTATCATGGTCTGTACAAGACCAGATATATGCTATGCAGTGGGAGCCCTAGCTAGATATACTAGCAACCCTGCACAAGTACATTGGAAAGGTATAAAGAGAGTATTCAGGTACTTAAAGGGTACTCAACATGCATTCTTGGAGTACAAAAGGCAAGGTAACATACTTGCTTCTACTCTTGAAGCATATACAGATGCTAGTTGGGGAGATGACACAGATAACAGCAGATCAACTAGTGGATATGTAGTTATGCTTAGTGGTGGAGCAATCAGTTGGCATAGTAAACAGCAAACATCTATTGCACTGTCTACTACTGAGGCAGAATTTATGGCTGCTTCAAATGCTATTCAAGAAGTCATCTGGAACAGGAGACTTCTTAAGGAGTTGGGTTTTGAGCAGAAAAGTCCTACTACATTGTACTGTGACAATACAGGAAGTATAGCACTCAACAAAAATCCTGTACATCACCCCAGGACTAAGCACATTGAGATTAGAAGAAGATTTGTAGAGGAGAAAGAAAAAGAGAATATTGTGAAGTTAGTTTACTGTCCTACACAGGAGATGACAGCAGATGTGTTTACAAAAGCATTACCTAAAGATAAACACATGAGATGTGTAGTAGAAATGGGAATAGTCCTAAATAAACTCTCATTAAGTGGGAGTGTTAGTTTAGTTAATCTCTAGTTTAGAGACTTCTCTTGTTTCTAAGATTTTGTTAGAATCCTCTAGAAACCCTACTAAATATCCTCTACTTAAGGTAAAGAGAGGCGCATCTCTAATTAGGGTTAAACAAAGCAACCCCCTAGGTTTGCTGAAGTGTATATAAGAGTGTTTTGTACTCCTGTTTCAGTTAGTTCTTCAACAAGGGTGATTCCCAACACCTCTTCCTTGCATTTCATGAAGTCCTGAGTTGCCTAACATCATCTCAAGATTGTCTTTTGATATCTCAGTATTAGAGGTTACTAGTGCTGCGTGAGAGAACCTACTTGATGTTTGTGAGCTGTGATACAAAGAGAGAGGTCTAGTATTGCAGTAGTGATGTCTGATACATCAGAGATAAGAGGGAGTGATAGACCTTCCACTTCAAAGAGTAGGAAGCATGATTCTTATCAAACTAACACATTATAGTGGCATCATCTTAGCTCTTTCACGTATCTTCATTGTCGCTTAGGGTAATGGAGTAGATACATTATGATGAAAATTGTTGTTTCTGCTCTTTTAAGTAGGTATGTAAGTCATTCTAACCTTTGATGTATCACACATCACTAGTATTAAGTTTCTTCTAGTTTACCATAGTAGACACCACTAATTGCGCTCAGCAATACTAGACCTCTCTTTGCTCTCTAGTCTTCAAAGACAACATACAGAAATTCACTCACATAGCATTAATGACATCTAACACTGAAGTAGTATAGATACACTTGAGATTCACTCACATAGCATTAGTAACATCTAACACTAAAGTAGTATAGAACACACTTGAGATGATGTTAAGCAACTCAACATTTCACAAAATGCAGGATGTGGGTGTTAGAAATGACCCTTGTAGAAGAACTAACTCAGAAAAAAAAAAAAAATATATATATATATATATATATATATATATATATATATAAAAGTGCGACTATTTTCCATAACTATAATTTTGGCTATGCCCCACTTTACTCTAAACATATGGTAGAATTCTAGAGAAATCTAACAAAACCATAAAACTATAAATTCATGAAACTAAATATTAACTAATACATTATAGTATGTTAGTTTAGTTAATTTCTAGTTTAATGATTTCTTTAATTTTTAGGGCTTTGTTTATTTCCTCTAGAGCTCTGCTAGATATCTACTTAGAGTAAAGTGAGGCACAACCCTAATTAGTGTTGTGCAAAGTAACCCCCTACTGTTTGTCAGTCTGTATATATGAGTTTTTCCCAGAGGACTGTATACCATACTCTTATTTGGGAGTCCTACTTGACTTCTGAATATACACTGTATACTTCACCTTCACCTTAATTCACTTCACCTCTGCTTTTCCCATTGACTTGTCCCCTTCCTGTGCAGCGCTGAAGTTGTCTTGCTCCACTCGCATATAACTAACGAACCTCTGCTTGACTCTTTCTCATTGTTGTGTCCTGGACTTTCTCTCTACTAATGAATGTTTGTGATTTCAAGGATCCATCAGGTATGTCTCAATTTCTTCCCTCATCTTACTCATGTGGATTCTTTTCTTTCTGGACTGATCCTCACTATGTGGCTAAGACTCCGGCACTGACATATGTGCCTGCACTTTTGCTAGCCCTTGCTTTCCACACTTCCACTTTGGTTCTTTTTGACATTCCCACTCCTTTTGAGTGGCACTTTAGGGGAGCAACCGAGTTTACCTTGGCATTCATGGGTTTTCGAGCAGAAACTCGGTATGAGGGGTACTGACAATTGCTCAGCTACTTCGGCACTGCGTGAGGCACTGATGAAGTCACAGGTGTTTTCATGAAGGTTTACTATGGCCATCTTCTGCTTACCTTTGTTGTTTAGCGTCTCAGGATTCAAGCGTCCATAGCGCTTGTTGCGATAAACTTTATATCCTGTCCTTTTTTGCTTCGATCTCGTTACCCTGTTACACTTCGACAGGTTTCTGCAACCACACCATCCTATAGCTCTTACATTGTTCCACTCCTCCATTCACCAGCTAATTTCCTCCTTATTATTTATCCTTCACTCTTTGCCTGATTCATAGCACCTCTGGGGTATACAGTGTTCCTACCAGACTACAGCCCACATTTTTTTTTTTTAATTGTACACGCATTGCTTACTGGCAGTCTTTTACATAGTGTGATAAGAACCAAGCTTCCTACTCTTTGAAGTGGAAGGTCTATCACTCCCTCTTATCTCTGATGTATCAGACATCACTACTGCAATACTAGACCTCTCTCTTTGTATCACAGCTCACAAACATCAAGTAGGTTCTCTCATGCAGCACTAGTAGCCTCTAATACTGAGATATCAAAAGACAATCTTGAGATGATGTTAGGCAACTCAGGACTTCATGAAATGCAAGGAAGAGGTGTTGGGAATCACCCTTGTTGAAGAACTAACTGAAACAGGAGTACAAAACACTCTTATATACACTTCAGCAAACCCTAGGGGGTTGTTTTGCTTAACCCTAATTAGGGGTGTGCCCCTCTTTACCCTAAGTAGAGGATATTTGGCAGGGCTTCTAGAGGATTCTAACAAAACCTTAAAAACAAGAGAAGTCTCTAAACTAGAGATTAACTAAACTAACACTCCCACTTAATGAGAGTTTATTTAGGACTATTCTCATTTCTACTACACATTTTATGTGTTTATCTTTAGGTAATGCTTTTGTAAACACATCTGTTGTCATCTCCTGTGTAGGACAGTAAACTAACTTCACAACATTCTCTTTTTCTTTCTCCTCTACAAATCTTCTTCTAATCTCAATGTGCTTAGTCCTTGGGTGATGTACAGGATTTTTGCTGAGTGCTATACTTCCTGTATTGTCACAGTACAATTTAGTAGGACTTTTCTGCTCAAAACCCAGCTCCTTAAGAAGTCTCCTGTTCCAGATGACTTCTTGAATAGCATTTGAGGCAGCCATAAATTCTACCTCAGTAGTAGACAGTGCAACAGATGTTTGCTGTTTACTACGCCAACTGATTGCTCCACCACTAAGCATAATTACATATCCACTAGTTGATCTGCTGTTATCTGTGTCATCTCCCCAACTAGCATCTGTATATGCTTCAAGAGTAGGAGCAAGTTAGTTACCTTGCCTTTTGTGCTCCAAGAATGCATCTTGAGTACCCTTTAAGTACCTGAATACTCTCTTTATACCTTTCCAATGTACTTGTGCAGGGTTGCTAGTATATCTAGCTAGTGCTCCCACTGCATAGCATATATCTGGTCTTGTACAGACCATGATAAACATTAGAGAACCAAGAGCACTCTGATACAACACTTTGTCACAGAGATTCACCTCCCCATCTATGATTCTGCTGTGCTTCCACCCCAGATCAAGAGGTGTAGAGACAGGATTTGCCTCTGTCATCTGATACTTAGCTAGTATGGATCTCACATACTGTGGTTGGCTGATCCGGATCCATCCTGCTTCTCTGTCTCTGCTCACTTTGATTCCCAAAACGAGTTTTACAGCACCAAGGATAGTCATCTCAAAAACAGAGCACAAGAAATCTATCACTCCTTTGATAGATTCACTGTTCCCCAACAGTAACAGATCATCTACATATACAGCTATGTATACATCATCTCTAGTATACACACTCATGTCAGAATCTGCTCGTTTGAAATCCTGCTCTCTCAAGTATGAGTCCAGTTTCTCATACCAGGCTCTAGGAGCTTGCTTAAGGCCATATAAAGCCTTCTTAAGCAAGCATACTTTTCCTTTGCCTTCAGTATATCCATCTGGAACATCCATGTAAATGGTCTCTCTCAAATCTCCATTGAGAAAGGCTGTTTTCACATCTAACTGCTCCACTTCCCAATCTCTCTCTGCTGCAAGAGCTAGAAGCATGCGAATAGATCCATACCTGGCAACTGGTGCAACAGTTTCTGAATAATCTATGATGAGAACCTTTCTTCTTAGTCTTTGAAGTAGATGGTCTATCCTTAGTCATTCTGACTTCTGATGTATCAGACATCCTAGCACTCAGCTTCCTAGTCTCACCAGAGTAGACACTCCTGATTGCACTTAGCAATATTCAACTCACTCTCTCTCAGAGCCTTCAAAGATAGTACACAGCAGCACTCACGCAGCATGAAAAGTACCCCAGTGGGAAGCAGCATAGAACACACCTTAAACAAGGTACAAGGTCCTGGGAATGATCCTTGTATGAGAACTTACCTTAACATGAGCAGAGAGCACTCATATATATACACAAGCTAGCTCTAGCAGGTTGCTTTGCAGAGCCCTAATTGAGGCTGCGCCCTCACTTCACCCTAATCATGTATCTAGCCTAATCATGTATCTAGTCTAATCATGTATCGAGCCTAGTCATGTATCTAGTCACTAAACTAGAGATTATCACAACTAACAATCTATTGATGCTTTCTGATTGACGCCCTTTGCAACAAGTCTTGCTTTGTACTTCAGGATCTCATTCTCAGCTCCCCGTTTGACCCTGAAAACCCATTTGCAGCCAATTGCTTTCCTACCTGGTGGTAAATCAGCTAGTACCCATGTACCATTAGTCTGAAGAGACTTCTTCTCTTCTGCTATAGCCAACTCCCACTGACTCGAATCTGGTCTGAGCATAGCTTGCTGTAAAGTGTCTGGATCACAATCTTCATGACAGATGTAAGATTCATCTAACATCTCTTCTGATAGAAGACCAAGTCTGTCAATAGGTTTTCTATCTCTCTGTGATCTTCTTGGCTCTGTGCCCAGAAGATTCATGCCGTCTCTTGACATCTCTGGAGTCTCACTCAGAGATTCTGCATCTGCAGACTGCTTGTGGGAGTCACCTTCTGTAGTATCAGAATCAGAAACCACTGTCTGTTTAGGCCTTCTTTTGTACACTTTCAGACTCTCCTTTGGTGAACCATCAGCTTCAGGTAGAGATTGCTCTTCTGATGATTGATCTGAAAACTGACTCTGCAGCTTGGGAAGATAGATTGATCAGGCTGATCAAACTGATCAGCTTGCTTCTGCAGCTCATCACTGTTCTCACTCCAAGTCCTCAATTCATCAAAGAGTACATCTCTACTTCTGATGATCTGTCCAGACTTAGGATTGTACAGAAGATATCCTTTCAATCCCTCTTCATATCCTACAAAAAGCATTCTCTCAGCCTTCTTTGTGAACTTCCTCCTCTGCTCCTTGGGGATATGAACATAGGCAGGACATCCAAAGACTTTCAAAGCTGAAAGATTAGGTGTCTTACCACTCCAGCATTCTTCAGGAGTTCTTCCTTGCAATGCTGTGATACCACTGATATTTCTAAGAAAATTTGCAGTGCTAATTGCAGCACCCCAAAACTTTCTCTCCAGCTTGGCATGTTGGAGCATTGCCAATGCTTTGTCCACCAGTGTCCTATTCAGCCTTTCTGCAACTCCATTCTGTGCAGGACTGTCTCTTGCAGTACAGTCAAGGAGGATTCCTTTTTCTGACAGAAAAGAGAGGAATTCCTCATTCCTGTACTCTCTGTCTCCATCTGTTCTCAATCGCTTGACTTTCCTCCCAGTCTGCAACTCAGCCATGGCTACAAACTTCTGGAATTTTCGCAGCACTTCATCCTTGCTTTTCATGAGATAGATAAAGCTCTTTCTACTGTAATCATCCACAAAGGAAATATAGTAGGCTGCTCCACTCAATGACTTCTCAGTCATGTATCCCCATACATCAGAATGTATGACATCTAGAATACCAGAAGCTCTAGATGAAGATTTCTTGGGAATAGGAGCCTTGTGTGCCTTACCTTCTGCACACCCAATGCAGAACTCGAGTTTTCCTTTGGGATCTAGTTTCAACCCATCCACTACCTTCTCTAAAGCAAATAGGTTTTGCACTGACAAGTGCCCTAACCTCAAATGCCAGAGATGGATATCATTTCTGTTTTCTGCTACCAATGCAGAATCAGAACCATCAGCTTCCCTTTGGCAGTACCATACCCAAGGACCAGCTCTCCTTTCTTCAAAGTACATTGATTTCTGTTGCTTTCAAACAGAACATCCACACCATGCTCCATGAGGCAATGTACTGATATCAAGTTCTTGGTGTAATCTGGAACATACAGTACATTCTCCAAATAGCCTTTTTCAGAACATCCCATGAAGGCAATAGGAACTTTGCCAGTTCCTAACACTGGATTCAGAATCCCGGGTCCACAACAAACACTCTTGGGAATCTTCAGAGGTTGAAGATTTGAGAACAGCTCCTTCTGATAACAGATATGAGAGGTGGCTCCTGAGTCCAAGAACCATCCAGAACCGTTTGAGGACAACTGTGATTCTGCCAACATTCCACAATCCAGCTCTTCTGCTGAGTACCCCTCCTCATTGCTGACTATCTCATGGCACTCCTCTGAGTTGTAAGCTGAACTCCCAGATTTTCGTCCCTTTACTGGTTGAGGTCTCTTGCCTACCATCTTCAGCTCTCATTCTCTCCTTCGTCCTCTCTTGGGACATATGAGTGCAATATGACCTTTCTCATGACAGAAATAACAAATCCTGTCATCAACACGACTAACTCCTTTACCAGAGTTACTCACTCTGGTTTGCTCTGGTTTGCTCACTCTTCTATCTGGCACTCTTCTTGACTGAGAAGAAGCACTGAACAGAGCAGCATCTCCCTGCTCATATAACTTCAGCCCTTTGTCTTTCCTGTGTCTGCTAAACACCAGCAATTTGTGTATCACAAAATCCCATGTGACAGTTTCAACAGGTAAAACTTGCAGAGCTACTAGGACAGAGTCATAGCTTGAAGGAAGACTACCTAAGAGATGATTGATCTCATACTTCTCTGTAAGTACAACCCCATCCTCCTTGATACACTTGAAAAGCTTCTGCAGTTTTGACAGATAACAGATGAAATCTTCACCTTCCTCCAATCTCAAGTTCTTTACTGTAGACCAGACTCGATAGGAGCTCTCCTGCTTCTCAACAGTGTAATAGTTCTTGATTTTTTCCCAAATCTCCCAACTCCAAACATAAGTATCTACTAGGTCTCTAGCTGGCTCTTCCATAGCTGTCAGCAGAAACCTCCTAGTAGTAGAGTGCTTGACTCTCTCGTCCTTGTTGGCCTCTAGCTCATCTATATCATGAGCTTCTAAAGCAAACTCTAGACAGTCATAACTGTCTAAGATAGTTTTCACATCCAAAGCCCAAGCTTTGTAGTTAGTCTTCCCCAGTTTCTCTATCTCTCTGAGTTCTCCTATCAACCCCAGTGGTGATTGTGGGCCCATAACCTGATAAGAACCAAGCTTCCTACTCTTTGAAGTGGAAGGTCTATCACTCCCTCTTATCTCTGATGTATCAGACATCACTACTGCAATACTAGACTTCTCTCTTTGTATCACAGCTCACAAGCATCAAGTAGGTTCTCTCACGCAGCACTAGTAGCCTCTAATACTGAGATATCAAAAGACAATCTTGAGATGATGTTAGGCAACTCAGGACTTCACGAAATGCAAGGAAGAGGTGTTGGGAATCACCCTTGTTGAAGAACTAACTGAAACAGGAGTAGAAAGCACTCTTATATACACTTCATTAAACCCTAGGGGGTTGCTTTGCTTAACCCTAATTAGGGGTGCGCCTCTCTTTACCCTAAGTAGAGGATATTTGGCAGGGCTTCTAGAGGATTCTAACAAAACCTTAAAGGCAAGAGAAGTCTCTAAACTAGAGATTAACTAAACTAACAATGTGCCATCAACGATGGAGAAGACTTGATGCTACTTTCAACTTGTGAGAGACAGTGCTTCCAGGAATGGAAGAAGTCTCCATTGAATTTCACGAAAGTAGTATCAAATCGAATGAAAGAAGCAGCAGCAGGAACAGCAGTGGCATTTGGACCAGCAGTAGCAGACATGATGAACTTCTTGTATAGGAAGTGAACATTGAGGTTTCAAGAAAGTCGAAAGACTTTGAACGTCAAGAAAAGTCTAAAGACTTTGACTAAAGAGGATATTGGAGAAACGCTCTCCCAAACCCAGAGAAAAGAGAACAACGCTGTTCAGAGGATCAACAAGTATTTCTTGCTATCCAGATACACCCGATGTGTAATAAGATCAGATCTCTCCGAATTTCGAAAATGGTTACTAAGGCATCCCGTAGCAGCTAGTGAGGAATTCTAAGATCTTACACTCTGATACCATGTAGGAATGAATGAGTAGAATGAATCGACAGATATGAAAGAAAACGAGTAGAATGAATCGATAGATATGAAAGAAAACGAGTAGAATGAATCGATATATATGAAAGAGCCCCTAAATCGGGATTATAAAGATACAGAGCACACTTCGAGAGGATTGATGGCTGTGCTAATAGGTTGACACGTAGACACTAACCAGCGCTTATCTTTTAACAGGTCTTAACTAGCGCTTACATAACAGATCTTGTAGTAACTGTTATGTTATGATAGTTACAAGACTCTAACAGAGGTACGTTAATATACATGACTAATAGACACACTAGTTATATACAAATAAGATCACTATCATGCTAGTCTAACAATTACATGCCTGGTGATTTATCGATTCGCTGTTTTAGATGAAAATTCCCAAGTTTGGTTGTGTTCTTTGTTGGTTTCCATACCCCTCGTAGCTGCAAATCAACCCGTCTCTTGCTAACCATATAACTACAGATGGAAATGGGCTTACAATCTCCCTTTGGCTGTAAGTAGGCGACAAACAAGGAGTGGCTATCTTGTTACCTTTTATCATATCTATGGGTTTCTTAAAACAGCGAAGACTTTGATGTTCACAGGGGATGTATCTGCAAATTGTGAAACTTCAACATCTTCCGAGAATACTTTGAAAAGCCCTGACTTCGAGGTTTCTTGTGACAGCTACTAAAAAGTGACCTGATTCAGCTTACCAAAAAGAATGAAATGCTGATGGAAGATGTGAGATTAATGACAGATAAAAGCAATCAATCTCAGCAGGTGATTCATCATTTCCTTGAGGCTAGATCGAAGAGTGAATGCAGGGTATGTAGGTTTTGTTTAAGCACCGGTTCCCCCGAAGTTCTGTGCGAAGAAACAATAATTGTGGATTCTTCCTGCTGAACAAAATTTTCGCGTTATTTATTCTTAGCTTATAGAAGATGAAGCAAGCATCAAATCTGTAAGACGCAAGATGAAGAAATTTAAACTTAGTAACATGCCGTTGGTGACGGGAACTGGTTGCTACTTGGAGTTGCAATTATCAATGGTCGATTTCGAACTTACAGAGGACTCATTGATAGGTCTGCGTTTCCATATGCAAAACGATTGGGGAATCTGCTTGTAAGATGATGAGTTGGTATACGACTGCTTCAATCTTGCTGAGGGGACTGCTTTGGACCTAAACCAAACTAGCCATTTGAAGCAATAGCTGGTCCTCCAATGACAAGTCCGCGGTAGTATGACTTAGTCTTCAGGACGCAAGGGAATCTTGAAACAAATAATTAGAGTATGATTGTCAACGGAAGAGTGTTAGTGGATATTAGTTCAGAGTCTCTAACAGCCTCTCTATCACAGGCGTTGACTGTCAGGGAGAGAGAGCAAGAAGATATCTTTAATATGTACCGAAACACATGCGATGAGAATCACCACCTTAAAGTTGCTCTTTGTGATGCAGAAAATCAGGTAAGCTTCTTCCAAGAATTTCTCTGTGTGTCTCCTCCACACTGTTCTCCTCCTTTGGACGACAGTACTTCTTCGAAGTTTAAGAGATGAGATGAAAAATTCCAAGAAAAAGGTGTGTTTTCGACATGATACAGATTTTCCAACAAAGGCTTCATCAGGAGAGCATGGAGGGGATGCTACAGAAAGCTGAGGAGCAAGTGCGATCCCTTGTCCAAGAAAATGAACGTGTTTCATCTGAACTAAAGGTAACAACTTCGCATAAAAACAATAACCGTGGTTGCAGGAACATCAACTCAACTGGTCATGGAAACCCATGGAAGATATGCTATTTTGAGACATAATAGTAAGCTAAAGGCTAACAATTCTGTCCAATCTCAGTTGTACTTCTGCTCACGTCCATGTGACTTACCGACATCTCTGGTAGAGTTATAACTGTCGTGGATTTTTCTTTTGCAAACCGAGTAGTGTCTCTGAGAACTGTCAGCAACGAGATAGACATTTACTAGTTACTCTACTGGAATAGCTTTATACAGACTTAGTTTAGTTGAGGCCTAAGCTTTCAAAGAAGTGAGTTAGAAGTTCTACGCACAAGACAGTTGCCTGTTTGCTTTACGCTATAACCTTCTTTCCGCAATCTGAACCAGTTGCTCAAATGATCTTATGACTCTTCCAGTAGCTCACTACAGAGTGGAACTGCCTGCGGGGTCCCAGTGTGTCCTGACACTCCTTTTACGGTGTATTGAAGACATCATTCCAAATTGCTTGTATGATTAGGGACTGGAACGACAGGCCGACTTGATGGAACGATCGCTGAATCAACAATCTGGACTTTTGAACGACTATGAAAATGAGAAGGCAGTTCTAACGTCACAACTTTCTTCAGCCAAAGTGGTATTGTTTCTCTGCTTCTTCATTCAGCACGCCAGGGCCCAATAGTTAGGTGGTACAAGTTATCATTCTCACATCATCTTGATTCCGAATGTGCATCACATTCATGGTGAAATATTCTAGGACACGAACCAACTTAGGGCTCATTTTCTCAGTTATGACTAGTTAGTTGGCTTTTTGCCTATGTTGTGTATAAAATATAGGCAATGCATGAGTTCGAAGTCAAACTCAAAGATAGTCTCATGGAAATGGTGAACCTGGACGAGACCAGTCGGAAAATGTCTGATTTGCTTCAAGAGAATATCCAGGTATTCTTCAGCAAGAAATGACAACTTGCGAAGTCGCATGACAATTTTCAAATCTTTATTCAGCCTTGATGTAACAATTTGAAGTTGTTTATTTGAAGAATCCTTGTGCTGAAGTGCATGGGTTATACGTTCCAAGCTTGAAGCTTGACATTTGTTTTAGGATATTCTTATAGGTAACATTTGACTTCAGTGCTGTTCAAACCTAAAATTATTTTTAAGTGCAGATGTACTCGTTTGCTTGTAGAGCACAACTTGAGCCTTGTCCACGCTTTATAGTCCTGCATGCAGTTGGTTAGTCACAAGCCAGATCTTTTTTGATTTCGGTACTAAGACGATAGTGATCAAATTTATAGGAAGTGGAGAGACTTTCCACGAGTTACAATATGGAACAAGAGCGGGTAAAAAGCTTGGAACATCTACTGGCTTGCGTACGATCAGAGGAACAGAAGCTAGAGATGGCAAGCAAGGTGTGTAGGAGATGCTCTTTTCCATTCTGAGGGCTCCGTAGGCAGTCTCGACAAGGATTCTTAGGGTTCATGCTCTCTAAATTTAGACATTTACAGCTCTATTTTTCGTCACATGTTCCTCCAGCTATACTCCCACAGCGCGATAGCCTTAAAGGGGTTCCTGTGGAATACGTTTGTCACGGTCACAAGACTAAGGCAATTTACAATCTGTGAGAGCAGCACCTTCTACACACCTTCTACCTTCTCCAGGAGCTGTCCTTGGGAGTTACAGAACAGTGAGGGTTCTCTTTAATTAACATTCTTTTCAAGCTAAAAGATTATTCAAAGAAAGTCTATGTCCCACTACAAAGCATTATTAATTGAAGTTTCTGTCATCATGCATGATCGTTGTTGCAGGACGCTCTTGCTGAAAACGTGAATTTGAAAGAGAGAATTTCTGCATTGCAAAAACAGGTTACTTATAACCGATCTAGAGTATTCGTGCAGATTAATATTTTGTCCCGATTGTCAAACTTGGTGCTGGATTCAGAGGAAACCTTACGTTAACGTAGAGGGATGTAAAAGATGTATGGAATACTTTCCGGATACTTTGATATTAAGAGTAGCACAATTGTTGTAGCCTCATTCTGAACTTGGCCTCCTTGCTTACTTCGAGACAGGTTAGTCACTTGCAAATCACAAGAGACACTCAAAACCATGACATAATGCGGCTTCAGACATCCAGACATAGGGTGCGCATCCTTTCCAGAATCTAATTATTATTTGATGCTTATTCCATCTCTGGATCGTATATTTTTTTGCTCCATCAAACTTTCTGCTATCAATACATGACTATCTTCTGTCTGTAGGTTGAAGGGGAAGATATCAGAAGATTCTGGTCCACAGCGACCTCCCCAACCTTTTCAACTCATTCCTTGAACTCCCAACCCCATCAATTAGCAAAAGATTTTACTGTCTCTAAGGTATACTTTGACCGTAGCAAAACCTTTGCTGTCATTTCTTGAAGTAGAATGGTTCATTGCTAACTAGCATTATGTGCTTGGGAACATTACTTCCCAAAACAAGGCTTCTTCAGAAGAACTCCGCCAATATTGGAATTGAGACAGCCTAATGAATCAAGAAATGCCTTACCTATCTGTACAGGCCAAGATCCATGATTTGGAGAAGAAGGTATACACTGTCACTGCAGATTTGACAGAAACTACTGCACTTTACAAAGGTTGTTTCTCGAAGCTTCAAAGAGCCGAGACCCAGTGAGATTTCTTCAATCACCCCCTAGATAGATAAACTTGAGGTCCACCTGCTGAAAAACGGCCATCTAGTCTCGAATATTTACAGGAAGCTAAGACGCTGGACAAATGAGGAGTGTATATTTCTCTGAGCCGGGAGATTTATCTTGCGATTCAGGGGGTTCATTTCACTCTTATAATTGAGTATATAGGTCCCATACCCGTCTAGGTTCCTGCAAAATGTTCTACGATCATTACCTGAGAGGCACTTTCTGGGAGTAGACGAGTTTGACTCAGCTGCTCCCAAGTTGGGTAGTGACAGGACATCCCAAGTTGTCCGAGTAAATTCATTGCAGTGTACGATGATTTAAACTGTTGTTAATTTCTTGTTTCATTTTTTTTTTTCTAGTCAATTCTTTCAATTGACATGATATTTCTCACACTCCCAGGTTCTTCTGTTCGTCTTGTACCTTCCTGTTTCGCCAAACAGATCCATCTTCTATTAATTTCTCAAACCTTCTCACAAACAATTCCATCTCTACTGTTGATCTCTCGAACTTCATGCTAAACCAGAGAATTTGGGAGTATATGAGGAGTATCGTGTCAACTACAGGAGATGAATAGGAAACGAAAAAAGAAGAAAATAAGAAACAAACAACAATTTGGATCATCATACACTGCAATGAATTTAGTCAACAACTATTTTTACAACAAGCAAGTAGTATGTAAACCGACTTACCAATCTTACTCCGGGATAAACAAGAAAACAAACCCAAACCAAACAAGCAGTCAATCTTTGCTTCTGCTTTCAATCAATTTCGCTTATATTCTTTGTCAGTTCCTACGTCCTTGGCCTTCCATGTATTTACATGCTAAGATCAACTTGGCTTCGGTTGGCATCGGTTCTGTCCTAAAAGGATTTGGATCTCCCGTTCTGCGAACGACTCTGCTCCTGTTTTTCATTATAGGTGACATACCGGAGAGCTGTCAACTTAGATGCTCAAGCAGACAAAGAGTTCGCACTTTGACACTTTTGAGATGATTTGGAGGGATCATATTCTGAGAATAAATTGAGATCGGTCGAAACCTCTTTGACCTCTAGTACAGTATCAAGGAAGAGGTTGTGAAAAAGTGTTTGCTCCCGATCGCTTTGTGCAGTACGGATAAGCTTATGGTTTAACTCAACCTTGATAGCAGCATCTACTCTCCTTTGTCCACAAATTGCAGATTTCTGGAGTTAAGGGAGGAATTCGACCAGGTCTTAGGCACACTCACGAAGGTCTGAACTCCTTAGATTTTTATACTATTTCTTTCATTTTATATTGTGACGGCAGGGGGACTTGCTCGCCCTTGACTTACCTGGAAACTACACTTGCAGACCGGTAGCTTGACAACCCACACTAGCACTTGATGAGCAACCAGTTTCGTTCAGCAGCTCTCATGTAGAAAATGTTATTACATATTGCAATAGAGGTAAAATGTGCACGAGATAGTTGGCAAGATAAAAGCTTCGTATTTCTTTTTTCAGTCTAGCATATTTGCCAGCAGCCATTACTCAACAGCAACCCTCAGAAGTGATAAATCTTGCATTTCCGATTGCCCACAAGGTTGATGCAGAAAAGACACAACTACAGCAGAAATGTGCAGAGCTGGAGGGACTAACATCAAAGTATCAACAGTCTTCGGGAAATAGCAGTCTCTTCAAGCATAGTCATCCAGAGATCGTATGGATGCAGGTAGCTCTCACGCCACTCGTTATCTGCACATCTTGCACAAAGTCTATATGATTTAATTATTGATGTCAAGAGAACCAACAACCAACAACTGTCAACTTCGGACGATCGACGATTAAGCTACTTCATGGCTGCAGTGCTATTAACCTTTGACCCATCTGGTGCAGATAAAGAATCAATGTACTTGCAAGGAAGATGAATAAAGCCCTCTCCAAGTTAAACTGCTACCTGAGGGCAATGAATAAAGTATTTGAGATTTGCCGTCGCATTCGCTCTAGCATCTCATGTCTCGGCTGAGTTCTCTAACCGCATTTAATTGCAGAAGGAGTGTCATAGGCTGAAGAAATTTGCAGCTCTTTCGGAACCTTGTCCACAAACAGCTGAAGTGTTTTCATGAGTAATAAAACAATGCCCTGCCCAGCCTTTTCCAGTAAGATGGTATACCTGAATAGGGGATTCTTTCTTCATGTGAGGGTTCAGCATCTAAATTCACATACTAGACATAAACATCCGTCACATCTCAATAGACCTGACAGATTGAAGGTTTTCACTCATTTATGTTTCTGGTGGCTAGTCTTATGCAGAGTCAAAATTCGAGAGACCATGCCATCGATAGCAACTCTTGCCGCGTGAACTCTGGTCCCTGGTACAAATTTGCATTGCGGTTCTGAGAGAGCAACACCGTTGATGCAAAGTAGCAGCGTCACTTGATGATCTCGGATGAAATGAGACAATTGACTGTGTTTCTGTGTAGGTCAGCGACTACTTGTATTTGTCTAAAATCATTCTTGACTGAAGTTGAGAGGTCTATTAGAACCTCACAGTTCCTATCCAATGAAATAGATCAGCACTAGAAACGATTACATTTCTAGATTTGTCGATGCTGGCAAATCCAGCATCTGACTTGTGTACAGGGTTTTCTACTTTCTGATTTTGAGAGAACTATTGGAGAACCTGTATATCAGCGCCACCCCTATATTGAGATGTGAGCATGGGGACTGTAGATAGTAGTCATACGAGCACCATATTCTCTATACAGATCACGGAAGAGGCACAAATTATGCTAAGACATGAGCTCAAGCAGAAGAACCGCGCTGTTGAAACGAGCTGTCAAATAAAAGGAGTTCCCCTCTGTTTTGTTATTAGGTTTGGCAATGTTGTTCTCTCAATATAGTATGTAGCTTCTTCTTGTTATGTGAGAGCATACATAGATCCTTTTCAACTTGGATATTACCAATTGGCCAAATGGGCTTTATTTAAGGTTACTTTTACTCCTGTTATGAATTGATGATTGTTTTATCACCATAGTTTTTAGCTTATAGAACTTGGCATAACTTTAACAATCTTAGTGACCTACTCTCGAGTGGTATAGTAGAACTTGAAAATTTAATGGTAATAATAATAGAAGAATTCACTCTGGAGAGCTCTTCTAAATTACATCTACAACTTAGCCAAATGTGAGGTGTCACTCTCGGACCGTTTGATAATTCTGGTAGTCTAGGAATCTTTATTCTTTGCTGAATCATCGAGGTTATGGAAATGATGATGAGAATGAAAGTTTTTAGTGGTATATAAATTTTCTATGCTAGTTTTATTCCTGGTTGGGGATGAGATATCGTCCATGACGTTAGTAAGCTGTAAACGATTTTAGACCTCCATGCTACTATGAAGAAGTAATGTTTGCAACTATCATCTTCTCATAATATAGTTATTGGGTAGGCTTTTGATCAAAAGATAAAAACTCATAGAAGAAACAACAAAGACAGCTCTTTACTCTCTTTAATCTTCTTACTTTTTACTAATGAGCTTCTCTATAGACATTATCACTGATAACAACAGCAGTGGGAAGTTAATAGGTAAATCAGTATTTTTGTTGATAAGGTGATGAAATATGCGTAATTGCATGAAAGAGAAAACCAGACCTATAACATTTCTATCCTTTAACAAATTCATCATGATAAATTCATAGAAATAGAAAATATACGTACATATAATTATTATAATATATAATAGATAGAGATATGAGGCAAGAGTGGGATTATGTGCACCCATGGAAAAGAAAAGATAATCCACTTGGTTATTTGTCTTTGTTGTAAGGCAACATAAAGGATCGATGAGATCCCGAAGTATTATTCATAATTGGCAGAGGATGTACAACAACCAAGCAGCACATACTATGGATCAAGGAGATATCACTAGTTAGGAACCAGCAACTAAGTACCAAATTAATATATATATATGGATGTGAAAGTTAAGAGATGTGGTTAAGGAGTTATTTAGGTTCCTCTTTTTGAATACCTTTAAAGATATAAAGGCCAAATCTATCAATCAACAATGATTCAATTAGAGTGGTAAAAGCTTGAATAAATTCCATGTAGGATTTTATTCTTGATTTTAAGAGTTAAAACTTCTAATTCTTTATCATTATAGTTAAAATATACAAACAAAGTGTTTATGCATTTGGAAGTTGATAATATGGATTTTTAAGTTAAGAGGTATGGTTAAGGATAAAAAAGAAAAGCCCTTAGGATTATATTTTGAGGATACATAGACCAAATCTATTAATGAACTATCATAAGATTAAAGTGGTAAAATATTAAATAAATTTTATACTTGATTTGATACTTCATGTTAAAGATTTAGGCTTCAAAATCTTAATATGATATATGTGGAGAAAAGATTTTATGTTTTTCTGTTGATTTTCATACTTAATTCAATGATTTAAGTCTCATTGAATGAAAAATATAAAGAAACTTAAAATGCCAACACACATTTGAAATGGAAAATAGATAGAAAATTTATTAAAATCATAAATAGAAATACTGGTTTTTTTAATCATTTATAGGTTTTGCTCAAAATCATTATTGAGTAACAATTGGTCCTTGAAAGTTTAGACCCTTACAATGGAACAAATTATATACCTTTTATTTGCTCTTAGCTTTGTATATTAGCTTCCATTCTGTTCATTTTAGTATTATTGAATGAAAAATTCAAAACTTGTTTACTTTTACTTTTACTTGTTTTACTTGTTTACTTTTACTTTTACTCCAATACTGTTATTATATTTTACTCCAAAATATTTACTCAGGAGTTCTTGATCATTGATGTTACAATTTTGGATTCTAGAAGTATAGTAGTATTATAGAGAAAAGTTAGAGATTTTTCAGTTTTCCATAGCTTCTACGTTTAAGCTCTATTTTCCATCAGTTGTATACCATAGAATATAAAATTCAAAGAGCTTTCAATGATAATCACAACTGCTTGAAATGGCGCTAGAAAAAGAAGTTACAAAAATCAAGAAATAAAATATTTGCATTATCCAACAATTTTCAGGGTTGGACTCTTCCATCGTTATTAAGTAGCACTTGATTCTTGAACGTTATAGTTTTGGGTTCCAAAAAACAATTTGAAAAGAAAAGAGAAAAAATTTGATTCTTTTTCTTTTTCTAAAAAATCTAAATTGGGATATAATTAAAAAATCTTTCCATAACAACTATTTGCAACCATAACTGCATGAAATTACCACTAGATAAGAAGCTACTAAAACTAAAGACATAGAATTTATGTATTATAGTCTATCTACTAATGTTGTCTCCATAACCATAATGTCTTACATTTATAACTCTTAAACACAAGTCTTACATGTTATTAATTGCCATAAGTAGACTTTTAACTTCCCAATATGTAAATAAAGCTTGTAAACTATAATCCCTAATTTGGCATGTATCAACTTGATATCTAGTAGCAACTTCCTATCAACTTGATATCCAACCACGACCATTTTCACTCTAATATTTTGTAGCATATTTTAGATAATGTGTGTACATAGCTCTACATAGAATAATGATTGTTGCAATCCATAAAAAAATCAATCACACTAGATGATGCTTCTTTAGATATTCCAATTATTTATAGACCTTACTACTTGTATAATTTTGATATCTAGGTGCAAAAGGGCAGATTTCTCATATCCACTCTATTGGGGCTTAGCCACATTTTACCTTTGTTGTTTCACCCTAGTACAGCTTGATGGGGTCTTCCCATCCTTCCTGTTTCCTACACAGTTTCCCTTTTTCTTTTTTACTTCCTAATTCCTAGTGTATGGTGCTCAGTCTTGTACCTGATTCTTCTTCATTCTCCTTACTATATGAAGGGGATAGTGTCCGATCAAGGAAAGTGCACATCTGAAGTTTCATTAGGCGTGAAGTTTAGGTTCATCCCATATCTATGAAATTAAACAAACATAAAAAGTAAAAGTAAAAATAAAAATAATAATGACATGGAAACCATACAAGTTATGATAGATAGAAAACTATATAAAGAGAATAAAAATATTACTTGTCAGGCATTGATCCACATGTACTACTTCTGGTGCATAACTCGGCATATTATACTTGTCAAATTATTCCAAATGCAACTGGCAGAGCTCAAAGCTCTTTACACTGTATGAATTCTTACTTAATAATATGGTCTATTTCAATCAAAGGGAGGATAATAAGTGTAACAATTCGTAAGAAAGTACGGGACGGCGTATGATAACCCGTTAATGGGAGGATTTACAGAAAAGATCTTCACTCAAGTTATGGAAGGTGACAGAAACAGAGAGACCCAAAGACCAGTTGCAATTGCAATTGGGGCTTAGCCCCATTTTACCTTTTTCATCTCTCCCCTGTACTGCTTGATGGGGTCTTCCCATCCTTCATTTTTTCTACGCGGTCGTCCTTCGAGTTGCAAGCGTAAAAGCGTATAATTTGGACTGAGATAGCTGGCTCATTCACGAGTGTCCAGGTCATGCCATCGAATCCAAGTCACGAACGAACAGATCTAACTAGCTTCATCAATGATAATGGGGTCCTGCTCGGACGCTTCTGCTCCTTCTTCGACCCAGCTCTTTTGAAGCTTTGTGTCTAACAGTCGGGAAAGCTCCTCGAGACCTGTGTTTGTGCGTACAGAAGTTTTCACAAGAGATACACCTTCCTCAGCCCGGTCTAGCCATAGATGTTCATCTCTGTTCGTCCTGGTTTCGCTATCAGTAATCTCCACATTGACTGAATGAGTCAGGTCATTGCCTTTCAGAAAGATCTTGCCATCTACTTCAAAGGAAGCAACTTCCTGAATGTTATTTTCCACTGCTTCAGAAATCTCGAACTCCTTACCAGACAAATCGATCTGCATTTTAACCAAATCACCTTTCATTTTACAAAAGTGAAAGTTGGAACTAGAACTTCGGAATTTAGGTGAATAAAATTACATGAGAGTGTCAACCAAGTGCGAGACTAATTTTTCGAACTCCACAAAGACATATGCGCAAGGACTTTGGTTCGCAGATAGAAGCAAAGGGCGAAAGTCAATAGCTTTCTTCCTTCAACCTAGGTCGAATCAACATGGAATGTTCAGTGCGGAACACATATCCGAGATGACTAACGGAATGAAGAACAAGTTGAACATGCCTGCAGAAGCTGCTGCGTGGTGATTAACGCAAATGTTTGGTTTCTGATGCTTGTAAACGTGAGTCTTACCTTGTTCCAGACTTCAATCAAACAATTTTCGATTTTATATCTGCAAACGCCGATCTTTTGCAATACATCTAACACAGTCTCCCTTTGTTGACTCGCGTTTGCGGCACTGCTATCGATGACATGCTGTAAACAAGATCAAAAAGTCATGAAAGATAAATCGACTTTCCGATCTTCTCAAGGGTGATGTCAACTTCAGATTTCAAATGATCTAGATAATCTTGACTACCATAATGATAAACGGTAAATAACGCTCATCTCCAAGGTGATGGCATTCTCTGGTTTGTAAGATTGTTTAAGGGTCAAATCCTTATCCCTAAGACCTATCAGTCCAGCCTTTAGACGTACGACAGAAGCTACGCTCAGCATTTGTCAATCAGATTTTGAGCGGAGATATATGACCAATGAGAGAAGACGCTGTTCGTAAATTTTGTGGTAGATATGTATGTTAAAACCTACACTTATTCGGGTTCAAAGTGACTCCATAAGGCTGTCATCCGCTGCAAGTTGAATTCCCTGGAACCCTCAGGACAAAGCGTAGGATCACCATCATTGCCATGGCAAATGCCATGTGGATCTTGTTAACCAAAACTATCAACTGAAAGAGTCTCTGGAATCTGTTCCTTCATCGATATTTTTCCGGCGTTAGCTACGGAAGCGACCATTCAACGAAAAATTACGTACAAGTTCTGCGTACCCCGAGAGTTCCAGATCCAGGAACTGCAAAAAGATCTTGGAGAACCTGTCAAGTCATGGTCATGGACATGACCTGCATGGAACTGCAAAACTCCCAAGTCCCCAATCCAAGGGACTTGGATAGCTGTTCAAGATACTGTCAGGCTGCTGTGTCCTGCAGATAACTCACTTGCTGACCTTCAACTGGGTGCCACCTTACGGCTGTGAATGAAAAAATGACTGGAAGCTGCTCTAACCCAGTAGCTATGCAGTTCGCTGCCTAGCTAAGACACAGTGCCACCCTTTGGTTGCGGCTGATTCAATGATTCAAGCAAGTCTTAAGGAATCAGGGGACCGGCAGTTGGAAGAATGAGTAGTTGCCAAGGATGGATAGACTTCTGACTACACCATGAAAACTTGGTTAGCTTCTTTCCACGAACTGCATTGACGCTTTCCATAAATTAAGCCACCGAGGAGCTTTCGAGTCTAATCCTCGCTCCATATACCAAATCCCTCGAAACCTGCGGCAGTACCTTTCAAGTTCTTACTAAAGTAACCCACCCCACTGTTTCTTTATCGTAAAGCTTTGGATGCATACATCTTTTGGAAATCATTTGAGGTTTTGCTGTTGCAATCTATAGTGTTTCTTGATAGTATACGTTGCTCGTATAGCAAAGTATATGAGTCCGCAACTTTTACTTCCCTAGAAAGACAGACGCCCATTTGGATCGACCACCATAGATTTCATTCATCCTGCTTGGGAACTTCAGACCATGTCCTTCAGAGGTTTAAATCCTGTGCAAGCTAATTATAATATGTTAGTTTAGTTAATCTCTAGTTTAGAAACTTCTCTTGACTTTAAGGTTTTATTAGAATCCTCTAGAAGCACTGCCAAATGTCCTCTACTTAGGGTAAAGAGGCACGCACCCCTAATTAGGGTTAAGCAAAACAACCCCCTAGGGTTTGCTGAAGTGTATATAAGAGTGCTTTCTTCTCCTGTTTCAGTTAGTTCTTCAACAAGGGTGATTCCCAACACCTCTTCCTTGCATTTCATGAAGTCCTGAGTTGCCTAACATCATCTCAAAATTGTCTTTTGATATCTCAGTATTAGAGGCTACTAGTGCTGCGTGAGAGAACCTACTTGATGCTTGTGAGCTCTGATACAAAGAGAGAAGTCTAGTATTGCAGTAGTGATGTCTGATACATCAGAGATAAGAGAGAGTGATAGACCTTCCACTTCAATGAGTAGGAAGCTTGGTTCTTATCAGGTTATGGGCCCACAATCACCACTGGGGTTGATAGGAGAACTCAGAGAGATACAGAAACTGGGGAAGACTAACTACAAAGCTTGGGCTTTGGATGTGAAGACTATCTTAGACAGTTATGACTGTCTAGAGTTTGCATTAGAAGCTCATGATATAGATGAGCTAGAGGCCAACAAGGAGGAGAGAGTCAAGCACTCTACTACTATGAGGTTTCTGCTGACAGCTATGGAAGAGCCAGCTAGAGACCTAGTAGATACTTATGTTTGGAGTTGGGAGATTTGGGAAAAAATCAAGAACTATTACACTGTTGAGAAGCAGGAGAGCTCCTATCGAGTCTGGTCTACAGTAAAGAACTTGAGATTGGAGGAAGGTGAAGATTTCATCTGTTATCTGTCAAAACTGCAGAAGCTTTTCAAGTGTATCAAGGAAGATGGGGTTGTACTTACAGAGAAGTATGAGATCAATCATCTCTTAGATAGTCTTCCTTCAAGCTATGACTCTGTCCTAGTAGCTCTGCAAGTTTTACCTGTTGAAACTGTCACATGGGATTTTGTGATACACAAATTGCTGGTGTTTAGCAGACACAGGAAAGACAGAGGGCTGAAGTTATATGAGCAGGGAGATCCTGCTCTGTTCAGTGCTTCTTCTCAGTCAAGAAGAGTGCCAGATAGAAGAGTGAGCAAACCAGAGCAAACCAGAGTGAGTAACTCTGGTAAAGGAGCTAGTGGTGTTGATGACAGGATTTGTTATTTCTGTCATGAGAAAGGTCATATTGCACTCATATGTCCCAAGAGAGGACAAAGGAGAGAACGAGAGCTGAAGATGGTAGGCAAGAGACCTCAACCAGTAAAGGGACAAAAATTTGGGAGTTCAGCTTACAACTCAGAGGAGTGCCATGAGATAGTCGGCGATGAGGAGGGGTACTCAGCAGAAGAGCTGGATTGTGGAATGTTGGTAGAATCACAGTTGTCCTCAAACGGTTCTGGATGGTTCTTGGACTCAGGAGCCACCTCTCATATCTGTTATCAGAAGGAGCTGTTCTCAAATCTTCAACCTCTGAAGATTCCCAAGAGTGTTTGTTGTGGACCCGGGATTCTGAATCCAGTGTTAGGAACTGGCAAAGTTCCTATTGCCTTCATGGGATGTTCTGAAAAAGGCTATTTGGAGAATGTACTGTATGTTCCAGATTACACCAAGAACTTGATATCAGTACATTGCCTCATGGAGCATGGTGTGGATGTTCTGTTTGAAAGCAACAGAAATCAATGTACTTTGAAGAAAGGAGAGCTGGTCCTTGGGTATGGTACTGCCAAAGGGAAGCTGATGGTTCTGATTCTGCATTGGTAGCAGAAAACAGAAATGATATCCATCTCTGGCATTTGAGGTTAGGGCACTTGTCAGTGCAAAACCTATTTGCTTTAGAGAAGGTAGTGGATGGGTTGAAACTAGATCCCAAAGGAAAACTCGAGTTCTGCATTGGGTGTGCAGAAGGTAAGGCACACAAGGCTCCTATTCCCAAGAAATCTTCATCTAGAGCTTCTGGTATTCTAGATGTCATACATTCTGATGTATGGGGATACATGACTGAGAAGTCATTGAGTGGAGCAGCCTACTATATTTCCTTTGTGGATGATTACAGTAGAAAGAGCTTTATCTATCTCATGAAAAGCAAGGATGAAGTGCTGCGAAAATTCCAGAAGTTTGTAGCCATGGCTGAGTTGCAGACTGGGAGGAAAGTCAAGCGATTGAGAACAGATGGAGGCAGAGAGTACAGGAATGAGGAATTCCTCTCTTTTCTGTCAGAAAAAGGAATCCTCCTTGACTGTACTGCAAGAGACAGTCCTGCACAGAATGGAGTTGCAGAAAGGCTGAATAGGACACTGGTGGACAAAGCATTGGCAATGCTCCAACATGCCAAGCTGGAGAGAAAGTTTTGGGGTGCTGCAATTAGCACTGCAAATTTTCTTAGAAATATCAGTGGTACCACAGCATTGCAAGGAAGAACTCCTGAAGAATGCTGGAGTGGTAAGACACCTAATCTTTCAGCTTTGAAAGTCTTTGGATGTCCTGCCTATGTTCATATCCCCAAGGAGCAGAGGAGGAAGTTCACAAAGAAGGCTGAGAGAATGCTTTTTGTAGGATATGAAGAGGGATTGAAAGGATATCTTCTGTACAATCCTAAGTCTGGACAGATCATCAGAAGTAGAGATGTACTCTTTGATGAATTGAGGACTTGGAGTGAGAACAGTGATGAGCCACAGAAGCAAGCTGATCAGTTTGATCAGCCTGATCAATCTATCTTCCCAAGCTGCAGAGTCAGTTTTCAGATCAATCATCAGAAGAGCAATCTCTACCTGAAGCTGATGGTTCACCAAAGGAGAGTCTGAAGGTGTACAAAAGAAGGCCTAAACAGACAGTGGTTTCTGATTCTGATACTACAGAAGGTGACTCCCACAAGCAGTCTGCAGATGCAGAATCTCTGAGTGAGACTCCAGAGATGTCAAGAGACGGCATGAATCTTCTGGGCACAGAGCCAAGAAGATCACAGAGAGATAGAAAACCTATTGACAGACTTGGTCTTCCATCAGAAGAGATGTTAGATGAATCTTACATCTGTCATGAAGATTGTGATCCAGACACTTTACAGCAAGCTATGCTCAGACCAGATTCGAGTCAGTGGGAGTTGGCTATAGCAGAAGAGAAGAAGTCTCTTCAGACTAATGGTACATGGGTACTAGCTGATTTACCACCAGGTAGGAAAGCAATTGGCTGCAAATGGGTTTTCAGGGTCAAACGGGGAGCTGAGATTGAGATCCTGAAGTACAAAGCAAGACTTGTTGCAAAGGGCTTCAATCAGAAAGCATCAATAGATTATTCAGAAACTTTTGCACCAGTTGCCAGGTATGGATCTATTCGCATGCTTCTAGCTCTTGCAGCAGAGAGAGATTGGGAAGTGGAGCAGTTAGATGTGAAAACAGCCTTTCTCAATGGAGATTTGAGAGAGACCATTTACATGGATGTTCCAGATGGATATACTGAAGGCAAAGGAAAAGTATGCTTGCTTAAGAAGGCTTTATATGGCCTTAAGCAAGCTCCTAGAGCCTGGTATGAGAAACTGGACTCATACTTGAGAGAGCAGGATTTCAATCGAGCAGATTCTGACATGAGTGTGTATACTAGAGATGATGTATACATAGCTGTATATGTAGATGATCTGTTACTGTTGGGGAACAGTGAATCTATCAAAGGAGTGATAGATTTCTTGTGCTCTGTTTTTGAGATGACTATCCTTGGTGCTGTAAAACTCGTTTTGGGAATCAAAGTGAGCAGAGATAGAGAAGCAGGATGGATCCGGATCAGCCAACCACAGTATGTGAGATCCATACTAGCTAAGTATCAGATGACAGCGGCAAATCCTGTCTCTACACCTCTTGATCTGGGGTGGAAGCACAGCAGAATCATAGATGGGGAGGTGAATCTCTGTGACAAAGTGTTGTATCAGAGTGCTCTTGGTTCTCTAATGTTTATCATGGTCTGTACAAGACCAGATAGCTGCTATGCAGTGGGAGCACTAGCTAGATATACTAGCAACCCTGCACAAGTACATTGGAAAGGTATAAAGAGAGTATTTAGGTAGTTAAAGGGTACTCAAGATGCATTCTTGGAGTACAAAAGGCAAGGTAACATACTTGCTCCTACTCTTGAAGCATATACAGATGCTAGTTGGGGAGATGACACAGATAACAGCAGATCAACTAGTGGATATGTAGTTATACTTAGTGGTGGAGCAATCAGTTGGCATAGTAAACAGCAAACATCTGTTGCACTGTCTACTACTGAGGCAGAATTTATGGCTGCCTCAAATGCTACTCAAGAAGTCATCTGGAACAGGAGACTTCTTAAGGAGCTGGGTTTTGAGCAGAAAAGTCCTACTACATTGTACTATGACAATACAGGAAGTATAGCACTCAGCAAAAATCCTGTACATCACCCAAGGACTAAGCACATTGAGATTAGAAGAAGATTTGTAGAGGAGAAAGAAAAGGAGAATGTTGTGAAGTTAGTTTACTGTCCTACACAGGAGATGACAGCAGATGTGTTTACAAAAGCATTACCTAAAGATAAACACATAAAATGTGTAGTAGAAATGGGAATAGTCCTAAACTCTCATTAAGTGGGAGTGTTAGTTTAGTTAATCTCTAGTTTAGAGACTTCTCTTGACTTTAAGGTTTTGTTAGAATCCTCTAGAAGCACTGCCAAATGTCCTCTACTTAGGGTAAAGAGGAGCGCAGCCCTAATTAGGGTTAAACAAAGCAACCCCCTAGGGTTTGCTGAAGTGTATATAAGAGTGCTTTCTACTCCTGTTTCAGTTAGTTCTTCAACAAGGGTGATTCCCAACACCTCTTCCTTGCATTTCGTGAAGTCCTGAGTTGCCTAACATCACCTCAAGATTGTCTTTTGATATCTCAGTATTAGAGGCTACTAGTGCTGCGTGAGAGAACCTACTTGATGCTTGTGAGCTGTGATACAAAGAGAGAGGTCTAGTATTGCAGTAGTGATGTCTGATACATCAGAGATAAGAGGGAGTGATAGACCTTCCACTTCAAAGAGTAGGAAGCTTGGTTCTTATCATAATATACCTTCATACAAACTGTTAACTGATAAACAGAACCCACCATAGTTGATTGTGCATCGTTGATGCAAGTGGTGAATTGGTAATAATTCTCACAAGACCGTCAGCAGGACAAGGGACCCCTCTAGCGTTTGAATGGACTATGTACCCACTTGAATCTGAACAAACGACCAATATGAGTATTTGATAGTATGTAATCCAATTTGAAAGCTTCATGCAACGCGGAGTATACTGACCAGTAGAAAGTCTGCTTCAACCACCTCGTTTAGAGTTGCCTTGAACGCTTCCACTAGCTGCAAGGAATGTAATCATCAAGCTGAATATTTCCCATTCATAATGCCAGCAGTTTCAAGATCTCCACGGGGTCAAAAAGACAAGAACATCGGTAATCTTGGTCTTCCCTGTATGCGAATAAGTAGTTTCTCGGCGTACCTGGATTGGCAAATCTGAGATGAATCCCACTGTATCACTCAGTATGACTTTTTGCCTGCAGAGCAGAACGTCGCATAAGTGCGCACCCTACTAGAAGTTCAATTTGTACTGCGTGTTTGTTCATATTCTACTTTGGTTAATGCATGTGATGAGTAAGAAGGTTGGGTATTGACAATACAATAGCGAGGAGAAAAAGAAATAATAATAATAGGCGACAAATGGAATATCACAAGCATGTTAACATCTGCCTCATGAACTCTATTAGGTGTACAATGATAGAAGGAGGCTCATATCATCTGTGCAATCATCTCCAGAATGAAACTAGAAAAGCCAGATATTGAGGAACGGCTCATTATCTAACTCACACTCTTAGGCATTACAAGTAAATTTATTCGAGGGAAAGTAACATATAGACCGAATGTCAAGAGGACAAACCCTGAGGGAAGAACAACCTTCCTGGACCGCGTATCAAGTGTTGCAAACAGCCTGGAGCAAAGTATAACAGAAACGGCGTTACATGTCGCATCACAACAAGATGACCTAAACTGTATATCGAACAATGCATCAAAACTGTTGAAGGTCTACTTCGTCCAACCAATACAGTTACATGTGTAGTTATCTATACATTATACAGCCGCTAATACAATGACTGGGCCCGGAAATCAACACTTCAAGGATGACCCATGTACGACTTAGAAGATTACTGCCTAAGTTGGTTTCTTACTTGTCATCTACATACATGTCGCTCCGCGATAAAGCTGCAACAAGCGAAGACTTCCCCTGGTTCAAGCACACTTCAAGGTTTAGATGGTTCCTTGATGATATACCATGAGAGAACAGATCTCATCGCTACATAAAAATATATTTTGGAAAGTCAACCAAATTTCTCTCAGTGCCAAATGGATTCTTTCTATTAAGAGGAAAGAGCATGACAGAGCTCAGGCTTCTTCTGTAACTGTAACATACCGCATTTGTGTATCCCACAACGGCTACAACAGGAAGACGAGTGCCATGGCCTGGTGAAGCGGACTGTCTTGTTCTAGATGAACGGTGTAAAGTCTGCGTACGATCAACCTCAGCTAGCAACAACTTGAGACGATGCTTCCTTGTTGCGTTCCTGAGAAATTTGATGTATTGGAAATAAGGATCTGTCAATCAGAACGCTATGCTTGTGATATCATCATACCAGACTACCAGACCAGTGAACATCTCCACCATGTATATCAGCAACACCACATGTACGATGTGCCAGTAGGAAACGTCACGATATAAGATTTAACCAGCCCTGTGAGAACTTTTCATCACCCATATCTTAGTCGAAGTACCCACCTTCGGCGTTGCAGCTGAATCTCTGTCTCTCCAGCACCACCAATGGCTCCGGTTGCCCGACTGGATCATTATGAGAGAACACAGAAAAAACACGCATAGCCAACTGTACTTAGGTTCCTAGATAAGTTATTGGAATTGATGTCGGAATATCCTTAACCACGGTTGGACGCTTTGGCTTCAAACAAGTATACTAAGTGCCTAATATTGCGCTGAAGTTCAAAGAATAATCAGATTGATATAAGAATGTACGTCCAGTAATAGTCACGGATTTTAGACAGTAATGCTGGCAAGATCTTCAGAGTTGACAAATTACCCACGAGCACTGACAACCTCCGACTGGCCACCGGCACCGAATCCAAGTCTCGCTCCTCCTTTACCTCGAGCGCGCACAAGCCGGGATTTATTGTAGTTCAAGGATGCCAATTCTACCTGAAGCCACGATTTTTCGAAGACCTTAAGCTTAGAAACTCAGAGATGAAGATACTCGGTACGTCCCAAAGCTGAGCAGACACAAACGTGGCGCCCCTGGTCAGTAGCAGTCCCACGTGTTGACAACTATCTTTTAGGTAAGATAATCATCCGATTCTTTCCTACACGAATAGGAGCACAATCAAAGAAGATATGGACTTCGGAGAATGAGCCTAATGTATCGGTGAGTGTTGGATTTCTGATTGATGATAATAAAAAGATTAACATTCAACCTTCAAGTTGCTCCACTTGTTGGAGACATGACCTGACCACGCTTGAAGACAGGGGTATCATGAGCGAAGGACATAATTATACTGAGAGCGGGCCGAGTTGCTGTGTCCAGAATGTGACCAAAATATGAATTCGGCAGACCACCAGAAAATCTATTGTAGTACAAATTAACTTCAGCAAGAAACCTACCCTCTGTGAAAATCAATAGCTTGTCAATAATTTGTCAAAAAAGACTGAAAAGAAGCGACCTGAAGTTTGGCTGACTTCGATTGTGCATGCGCCCCAAAAATCTCAATGATCAGACCAACTCGGTCAAGAACTGGTTTTCCCCATGCATTCTGCAGCCATACATCCAGGATGCATTCATTAAGTCGCGGATGGCACCAGGCTTACAGCGTTGCTTGAGACAGCTGGATGTCTTTCACTTTCTTTTCTTTTCTTTTAGTGGACATATGCCCGACATAAGCGAAATATGCATTTCACCTTCGACAAGGACCCAAAATACCAATGATCCCAAAGTGGTGGACAGATCTCACCGTCTTCTGTAAAATGAGATTGAACAGTTGAGATGAAATGCAATACCTCTAAATTTCTTTGTTGCACGCCTGAAAGTGGCGCATTGACGAATATCGCATCGAGTCCACCCTATTATTTAAAAAATCAGATGTGAAGGTTTGCTTGAGCTCATACGACGGGTTTAAGGCAAGGACCGTGACTTGCCTCGAACTCATAAAACGAAATCCGTAACATCCCGCTGGGAAAAGCGAAAGCAGCTATCAAAGAATCCTAAACACAACATTGTCTTCATCTTCGCTGGTTTGAAACCTCTACTCCCAGGTGAGGCACTATACATGGAATTCAGCGCTAGCTTTAGGAATTGTCGAAGGAAACTCTAACGAACAGATACATGAAACGGGGATATACCTGTGTAGAAGCCACATGAACGTGTGCAAGGACAGTGTCTATAGTTCCAGGTCCAAAATATGCCCCTGTTCAGTCCCATCAAATTCTGTCAGCAGCTAATAATAACGAAATTTTGACAGATTCGTACAGTTTGAGAGTAGACTTATTATTTTTTTAATTTTAAAAAAAAACTTGCCTGCATGAACCCTTTTTGCAGTATTCCTTGACGAAGGGTTTTGCACCAACACATACGGTGGTAGTTCTCTTTGCTTCTGCTGCGGCTTTTTCCCTTTGTCGACATTTCTGGGATCCTCCAACGAATCTGCAAGTCGTAATGCTTCGAGAAGTTTAGCCTTCAGGGCCGGGAGCGGATGCATGCGTGGCTGAACAACGAGCAACCGAGGGGCCTCATACTTATCACTCCAGGTGACCCCAGAGAAATGTCTGACTCTACCACCGGACGGAGTTCTACCTCCGAGCACCCCCGAGAAGGCAGATTCTCCCGACAGAAAATTATTTGCGGCTCCAGCTGGTGCTCTCCAGCCCCTCTCGAGCTGTAAATTGGAGAATCGTAGATGTAGCTCACTTGAGAGTCTAGAAGCCCAGATCAACTTCAGCCCCAGTCGCGTCATTCAGCTCCAAATTCAGCTTCAAACCATTCAACGCGACGATCCGATGCCTTAAATTCAGCAAATTCTTCCTACAATCCTTTTCCAACAAATTCTTCAGATTTCTCTACTCGCCAGCAAGCTACAGCACTAACATCTCCTGCAGTTCGCGGTACGATCCGATCCTTCCATTCAGCAAATCCTTCGAGCCATCCTCCCTTTCCAGTTTCAACATATTTGCCTCCTCACCATCAAGCAGATGCACCAACAGTACTGCAGTTGCACCATGTTCCAATTACGCGGCTAGGTACTTTCCGGATTCTACCCAGTTTCGGATTTCAACTGTCATGATATTCTAATATTTGTTTATATTTCCACACTCCCAAGAGAGGAGAGTGGAGAGTTTTAGATTACGCTTCCTTACAAGTTTGTGAATTTTAAATTAACAAGTATTCAATTATATTTTTTGATAGTTCCACTTACTTCCCAAATTTTCCTATCGATCACCAAGCGGTCTAGGCTGAAGCAGGTTCTAGAATTCATTTCAAGAAATGTCCTGGCGGCAGGTGCTGGAATTCGTTTCCATAGATGTGTTATGTAGTAAGTCTCAATCCCAATTTTGAGTTTTGTGGTAACTTTCAACCTAAAATTTTGTAGTATGTAAATTTAAGATTTACAATAACTTCATATTTGTAAACAAACCTGAATTGTGACTTGAAGTTCTCACCAATTGGAAGGAGTTGGAGTCAAAACCTTCATTCACTACGTCTTTCTTTTCTAGACTCGATCATGATCAATCTGGGTTTTGATTTTTTTCTACACAATTTCATAATCTGCTTTCTTTGCATCAATATCTCACCTAGTAGAAGCTCATGCTATCATCCTTTGTAACCTTGTTTCTAGTCGGTTCCGGTGGTCATTGCATGGGTAGTGTTGTGTTGAAGTTGAGTTTGCTTTAGTAGAACATACTAAATGTGTGAAAGCGGTAGTAGTTTATTATCATGAGGTATTGCTTAGAATTCAATGTATGTTCAATTTTTCTATCTTGAAGCTACAGTAAACTAAATTGGAGACTGAGAGTTGAATTTTTTGACACGCGGCAAGTTTTTGTACTCCCCCCTATGGCATATAGAGCAATAGTTCTTGTTTCTCACCTCTCGTTTGAATTCAACAGATTGTTGATGTTCTTGACAAATCCTTCATAGATGGAAAAACTATAGGTTGCGTAGGCTCTACACATGCTCTCTTGACCATATTTATCAAATTCTCCCTCCATTCAACTTTTGTGTGACTTTTACTTATCTCAACTTGCAATAATGTCATGGTTTTATATCTTAACAATTCCTACTTTTGCAAGCTCTCCATCAATAGCGTCAAGTAAGAAAATGACAAGCTATCAAACAATGAGTTAAGCCCCTTGAACCAAAATAGGTAATTATTCCCACATATTGTGCAAGTCAAGAAAGTTCTTTACAAGAACTACCTTTCTTGGAGTGCAAGCTTAGCTAATCTGTTGCTTTGCATGTAAGCTAAATTATTCATTAACTTGCCATACAAGTTACTAAATCTTTGAAAAGTTCTTAGAAGCTTCTTACCAAGAAAGTTCTTGGATCCTTCTAAAATATTCTTAAGTTTTCTTTTATATATATATATATATATGCTAGTTCTACTTCCTTTGAACTACATTTAGTTTCTTTTAGCTATATTTAGCTCCTACTATTTAGCTCCTATATTATTACATATTCTCCCACTACTAGTTGGTGACATACTCATTGCCATGGAATCTTCAAACTATAGATAGTTTCTTATGCATTTTGGAGATGAGAAATAGGCTCACATGTGGCATTGTGAAGAGGATACACTTCCAAAGGATCTTAAATTCAATTTTTCATTGTCGAGTATGCAGTCAACTTCATATTCTTCATGATCTTTAATAAGAGGAGGAGGAGAAGATTGTGTATAAGTTAGAAAAGAAGAGAGTTAGAAACAAACAGTTTTAACTTTGAGACATAAAAGATAAGATGGATCTTCATGTGACTAGCAAATGCAAGTTTGGACCAGAAGAAATAATTGTAAGAATAGCAAAGGGACCTACAAAATGGGGAGCAAGTTTACAAACTTGGGGAGAGGGAGAGGAGGGTTACTAGAGGAAGCATAACCTATCACAAATTTAAAATTGAGATCACAAACATTGGCAATCAACATATTATTTTTGCCAGTTTTGAGCAACAAGAAGATGAAACTTTGCTTGGTGTAAATAGCCTAGACCTAAAGGTAGAAGTATGAGGGACATGAGATAGTGGTAGAGCACAAAGAGAAGTTTAGACAAGTAGATCTTATCCATAAGTAAGGAAGAAGGAAGAAAATCATATACTTACTTGCTTGTAATTATTGGAAGTAAACTCAATAGCCATAAGACAAGTATCGCAATCAGTATGGTAAACATTGATAAAGGCACCTAAATATCCTCCAAAGTGAAATTTGCTCATTCTATTTGCCCATCAGTTTGAGGATGGTAGGTTTTAGACAAGGCAAGTTTGGTGCCAAGGAGTTTGAAAAGTGTTTGAAAAAATAGATCAGAACCCTTGGCATCCCATGGTGTTTGAAGACTCTATCTAAATAGATTTGAGCCAACATTGGAGTATCTACGGTATCCACACTGGGTGTTAGGTGAATTTTCTTGTTAAGCTTATCAACAAACACCATATTTTTTGTATAGTCTTGATTGTTTATGGCAAAGATGTGATGTGGTCTAGACTTACTTGCTCCCATCAAGCAAATGGAATGAAGAGTGGTCAAAATAGTCCACCCAATTTCTAATTGTTTGTCTTGTTGCATTGGCAACTGTAACAAGATCAAACAAATTTTCAAACCTCTTGTGCTATATTTGGCTACAACCTTTGATGTTGTAGAGACTCAAGATCTTTTCTTGTCCATACTCATGTGACAAGAAATTGGTAAGTTATATGTCTCTTGAAGTCGCACAAGTTCCAGATATCTTGTAGTTAGAATGTAGATTCTATTCTAACAAAGTAGAATGTCATCTTCTAATAACAAGGTGTTGTACTCATTATCATGTGTTGCAAGATGAATTTGCACAAAAAAAGGGTATTTTTGTAAAGCAATCTTGAACTCTATGTGTACCTTCAAATCTATTGATATTGTGGTAATTGTTGCTATCATGGGAATTTCAAGAAGAATCTTCAAATCAGGTTGTTGTGATAGTGCATGAAGAATGACATTGAATTTTTTGAGGTTGTACTCCAACTTGGTATCAACTTTAGTTGTCCTTCACATCAATGATGTTGACTCTTCATCTGCTCCAAATATAAGTTCTATAAAGAGTGTTTATGATAGATATGCAATATTAATTATTTCCCAAGAGATAATGTATCCATACCTTTGTTACATCTATTATTGCAAATTGTTCTTCATATCAAGTAGAATAATTCTTTTTCTTTACATTTAATTATTGAAATATCAAGTCAATAGGATGTAATCCATCTTGGATTCATATTGCAACACAATTCAAATTGCAAAGTTAATAGCATCAAAATCAACCACATAAGATAGTTGATTGGAGGATATGTCATGAAGATACTATATCCTTATATTCTTGATTGCTTCTTCTTGCTTGGTGGTCAACTCAAAGCGCGTTTCTTCCCCATGAGATCAATCAATGGTGTAAGCACATGAACATAATAGTGGATGAAACATAAAAAAATTCACCAAACTATTAAATCCCCAAACTTTAATAACATCCTTAAATCAAGGCAAATAAATAATGGCCTTTAGTTTCTCCTCTTTTATCTTTATCCACTCTGCTGAAACTTTAGGGTCCAAGAAGGTAACCTCTTTCTACCAAAAAGTACACTTGGACTTTTTACAATAAAACTTCCAACATCGTAATCATTGTAAGACTTCTTGGATGTAGATTGTTTATGTTACCTCCATCTTACTATAAATTAATGTCACCCAAGAATACTACCATATATCAATCCAATCGCACTTCTAATACCCAATGCATTTGATCCATGAAAACTATTGGAGCGTCAATGAGTCCAAATGCTAAAACTTTCTATTTGAAATGCCCGTACTTTGTACAAAAGGCAACCTTTGCATGTCTTCTTCATCAATTGGAATCTACTACTAGTCTCTTCAAAGATCTAACTTGGACAAGTATTGTAAGCCACTTAATTAATCAACAATCATCAATTTGAGATAAGGGATATGCATTTGTCATGGTTTTTTTAATTAAGACCACTATACTTATTACAAAAATAAGGTCATTGATCCTTCTTTTGTACAAAGAGTAACATACTCCTCTAGGGAGATGTACTATGTCTTATGAAATGTCATGCCATTTGTAGCCTCACACCTAGATTGCTCAAGTGTTGGAATAGTAGTGTTTGTAGTCATAGGTATTTTGGCAATTACTCATACATTACTTGTTTAAAATCGAATTTCATGTTTAAGATATTGATTACATGGTGGGGCCCACTATCATTTGCATCATTTGCACCACAAGTGTGCTGTTAGTAGGACCATTAGGGTTGGAGATCTAGGTCAAAATTAGAAGTATACCTTGGAAGTACAGCCCCAAAGAGCTCACTTCTTTGATGTTGAGCCTTTGAGTTCTTGGCTCTGGTGTGCAGAAAGTTGGTGAGTGTCACTTGTAGTCTCTTAGCTAGAGTGGGTGTCGGCATTGACTATATTCAATGCCCAATTTTTGGCACATTGTTGAGTGAATGATCAAGTACTGATCTGATTTGAGTTGATTCAAGTTTATGAAGAACTAATTATATCATAGAAATGAGAGTCATAGAGAATTGGGTGCATGAATTGAGGGTTTTGATTGTATCTCCAAGCTTGGTTGATCATTGGTACCTTGATTGCAGTTCAGATTTCCTTGAGAATGATCATGTGTAGAAGCATTGGCCAAATTTGGAGCCAAATGGAATCAATCTCAAGCAATGATGTTAGTTTTGAGCTCAAGAGATGAAAGCAAGACCAATTTGGTGCAAATTGAGCTTGAAGTGCAAAATTGAAGATGGAGTAGGGAACCCATTCACACAAATTAGAGATCTAGAGATCCCTATCCTTCCAATTTGGCTCAAGTGGAGATTTAGAAAAGGATTTGGCGGTCAGCCATTTTATGTCAAATTTACGTTAGATTTTACATCAAATTTATGTCAAATTTTGTGGAGAATTTACATCAAACTTTGGCTAGAGGAAATTTGATCTTATTCTTGGTATTTGTAATACCAAGAGCTAGCCATATGATCTAGATGTGAAATTTGGTTTGGTAACATCTAGAATGATATTATACATGATAGAAAAAATAGATAAGATAGAAGTATCACCAAAAGAGTACTTCTACTAATATGGTAGAAACCAAAATAGACTTGAAAACCTTAGAACCAATAGCTAGACATATGATTTAAAGGTGAGAATTGGTTTAGTAACATCTAAAAGGATGTTACACATGATGCACTAATCAGATAAGAAAGATGTATCACCAAAAAGGGACTTCTACTAATAGAGTATGAAAATATGCTTGCAATCTTTGAAAGTAATTTTGGAGGCCTAAACGGGTGAATTAGGCCTCAAAAATGTCCAGATTCCCCCCTTCTCAACAAAGGAAAGGTTGGGTTCTCCTTCCCCTTAGTTTGTCTTGTTGAGAGTTTTCCAATGGTATCTCATCCATGTGATTTTGAGATTCCTACAAGAAGATTCCCTAAAAGATTCTCTTTGGTCAAAGCTTGTTTGACCAACCAGATAGGACCAGGACCGACATGTCACCCATCCAAGTAAGTAATCCAAGGGTGGAGCTTGCTGACATGTCACCTATCTATGTGCATAATCCTATGGTAGAGCTTCCTTGGAGGAGATCCTCTTTGTCTATATAATAAAGAGAAGGTGCTCCTTTAGAGCATCAGATGATTGAATGTGAAATTTGTGTTTTCTCTCTTCTTTTGTCCTTGGAGTATTACAGTAGTACTCATAACTTAAGAAGTAGATAGATACTCCAATTATGTCAGATGCAAAATGGTAGCAAAGTCAATCTATGTTGATTTATGAGATAGAGGGTTTTTGTTTAGACTTCTTGTGATTTGACTCCCTCCATTCTCTACTTCCTATTTGTGTGAGGTGCTCTAACTTTAGAGCATTGGTGCTCTTGTGTACTCTTGGTAGTGAGGCTGGAGTGATGACTAGTCATACTATCTATGTTTCTCTCTGGTGAGGTAGGAAGTGATGACTTGCAGACCGTGAGAGTGTGTATTGTGACGGTAGGTTACAGGTCATCCTTTCCCCTAGTGTACTTGTTGTTGTTAGAGCTATATTAGTGGGTGATGTTTGGTTGATGGTCGTAGTTGGTGTTGGCAATTGGTGGTGGCACTTGGTGGTGATTCTTGGTGGGAGACTTGTGGTGGTTATGGTTACGGTTTGCAATTTACAATTACTTTGTCACGATGGAGTTCTTTGGGGATTTTGGAGGAGATATCACAATAATACACAATGGGTTTACTCTAAGTGGTGCTTGGTATCAACCTGTATCTTAGGTCCTAGTGAGAGAAGAGATTGACTCTAAGTTGGAGTTTGACACAAGAGTTGATTTAGTTGAGAGTACACTTGGGTGTGTCTACATCGTTGTTATGGGATATGGACAAGATTTATGTGGCCTCCAAAGGCTCCAAATGTTACTTTGGTATACTGGGTACCATTGACTTGGAGGACTTCATCTAGGAGTTTGATAGTTGGTGTGATCTACAACAAATGCAGGGCCTAACTTTGTTCACATCCTTTGGGGTATGGGAGGAGTTGTTTCAACACTTGGAGGGTCCATTGTTGGACAACTATCATGAGTTAAGGAGAGCTCACTTGGAAGAGATTGAGCTATTGAAATAGTATTAGTCCCTAAATTATGTCTCCATCACTTCAAGCTCAATTTCTAGGGGTAGATCGGTAGTACCCATGAGTTCTAACTCTAGTAGCATTGGTGGAGCTAATGGAGGTGTACTAGTTGGAGATAGTTCTACTACAAGTGGAGGTACCAATACAAGAGGTGGTGTAGTATTGGGGTTTAAAACTATAAAAGACCAAGATCAAGGAGAGAAATAGGAGAATAGATGATAACATTGGGATATTTGAATGGGGGAAACTCCGAATGCCTAGCATGAGCTTTGGTTTTGGTATTTATAGGTAGCATACAAGGCTCTTGAGAAGCTTCTCAAGAAGCTTCCTTCTAGAAGCCACCTACTTGGTGTGCAAGCTAAGCTAGTTGGAAGCTTCTAGAAGCTACCTACTTGGGGTGCAAGTTAAGCTAGTTGGGAAGTTTCCTAAGAAGCATCCTAGATACTTGTGGAATATTCTAGGCTAATTTGGCCTATTCTCTACTTTGTTAGCCCTAACTAACTTTGTTAGCCCCAATTAAATTTTTTAGCCTTAACTAACTTTGTTGCTAAACTCCATATTGTTAAATATTCCTCCACCGCTAGTTGGTGATGTCCTCATAGCCATTGAAGCTTCAAACTCCTAGATGGCCGTTTGTGCATTTTGTAGATGAGAAAGAGACTCTCATATAGCATCGTGAAAGGGTGCTCTTTCCAAAGGACCTTGTACTCCATATATTGTTGATGGCCTCGTTGATTGTGGCAACATGCCAGGATGCAATCAACTTTGTACTCCTCATGATCATTTATAGGGACAGGAGGAGGAGGAGGAGGAGGAGGAGGTTGGACATGAGAAGAAAAAGAAGATGGGTTAGGAACAAAGAGTTTCAACTTGGAAACATGAAAGATAGGGTGGATGCGCATATTACAAGGCAAGGCAAGTCGATAAGCAATAGGAGAGATGATTTGGGTGACATCAAAGGTCCTATCCAATTAGGAGTGAGTTTACAAAGTTGGGCATCAAGTGGGAATAGTAGGTTACTAGAGGATAACATGACCTTATCTCCGACTTCAAAGGTGAGATCATGATGATAGTGGTCCACATATTGTTTCAGACAATTTTGAGCAACAAGGAAGTGAGATTTGGCTTGTTGGGGAGATTGGGATATGGTGGTCAAAAGTGTTGAAGTATGAAGAACATGAGATGGAGGAGGAGCAAGAAGGGAATTTAGAAAGATTGGAAAAGCCGGTGCTTGCTTGTTTGGAAGTATTGTAGACAAACTCTATAGCTATAAGACATTCATCTCAATTGATATGGTGAACATTGACGAAGGCATGCAGCATATCCTCCAAGGTGCAATTTGCATGTTCAATTTGTCCATCAGTTTGAGGATAATAGGCCATGGACAAAGCAAGCTTGGTGACGAGTATTTGGAAGAGTGCATGCCAAAACTTTCCAGTGAATCAAGGATCATGTTCAGAGATGAGTACACGCAACATCCCATGATGTTTAAAGATATTGTCAAAGTAAATCTGTGCTAATGTTGGAGCATCCATGGTATCAAAGGTTGGTGCCAAATGGATTTTCTTACTAAGCTTATCCACAAACACCACAATAGTCATATGACCTTGCTTTGTCTTGGGCAAGGATGTGATGAGATCCATGCTCACATGTTCCCATCAAGTAGATGGAATGGGAAGTGGTTGAAGGAGTCCACTTGGTTTTGGTTGCTAGTCTTGTTGCATTGGCAACTCTCACACAATTGGATAAACTTTTGAACATCTTGTGCTATGTTAGGCCACCACCATTGGTGTTGGAGGTTACCTAAGGTCTTGTCCACACTCATGTGACCAACAACTGGTAAATCATGGGCTTCTTGGAGGTGCATAAGCTGGAGATTACCCTTGGCTAGAACATAATATGGTTCTCATACAATAGAAGGCCTTCCTTGTATGAGAATATGTTTTACTCCTTGTTGCATGCTGCAAGATAACCTTGTAATCTAAAAGAATGGATCTTGTTGTAGAGATATCCTAAACTTAGTTTAGGCTTTGCTATCAACTGGCGACATCATAATTGCTACTGTGATGAGAGATAGAGACTTCAAATCAGGTCATCGTGATAGGGCATCAAGGATGACATGGAACTAACCGGGTTTGTACTCAAGTTTGATGTCAAACAATTGTAGTTGTTCTTCTCATTGATGATAGACTCTTCAAGTGTTCTAAATGTAATGTTTGCAATAGTGGCTTGTGATCAGTTTGCATGACCACTTGTTTCCCCAAGAGATAATATCTCCATACCCTGGTAGCATATACTATTGCTAGTTGTTATTAATCTCAATCAGATGTTCCTTTCCGTTGTATTAAGTTTGCAAGACACAAAGGCAATAGGGTGCAATCCATCTATGAATTCTTGTTGCAACACGACTCCAATTGCAAAGTTAGAAGCATCAAAATCAACCACACATGGTAGTTGAGGATCATATGTTTGAAGAATTGGTCTTGAAGACACCTATGTTTCAGCTTTTGGAATGCTTCTTTGTGCTTGTTGGTCCACTGAAAGCTATAGTTCTTCCCCAAGAGATTGTTCAACGGTGAGGCCACATGAGCATAATAGTGGATGAACTGTCGGTAAAAACTAGCCAATCCATTAAATTCCCATACTTCAGTAGCATCCTTTGGAGTAGGCTAATCAATGATGGCCTTGATTTTCTCCTTTTCCATCTTGATCCCATCCGATGAGATCTTGTGACCCAAGAAGGTAACTTCCTTTTGCCAAAAAGCACACTTTGACTTCTTGCAATAAAACTTCCATTGTCGTAGTCATCTTAGGACTTCCCGCACATAATTCACATGTTTTGCCTCTATCTTGCTATAGATTAAGATATCATCCAAGAACACCACCATGCATCAATCTATAATACTCCAAGGACAAGAGAACTCTTCAAGAGAGAAAACATAGATTTCACACTCAATCCTCCGATACCCCAAAGGAGCACCTTCTCTTTATTATATAGCAAAGAGGATCCCCTCAAAGGAAGCTCCACCCTTGGATCAAATACATGGATTGGTGACCTGTCAGCAAGCTCCATCCTTAGATTAGTTGTTTGGATGGGTGACATGTCAATCTTTGTCCTATCTAGTTGGTCAAATAGGTTTGACCAAAGAGAATCTTCTTGTAGGAAGCTCCAAATCACATGGGTAAGGTACCATTGGAAAGCTCTTGATGAGACAAATCATGGAGGAGAATACAAGCCTTCTGGTCCTAAGGGAAAGGAATTTCTATTTTTTAGGTCTAATTCATCTATTTAGGCTTCCAAAAATTGCTTTTAAGTTTAGGCTATTTTCTACTTCTCCCCTATTAGTAGAAGTGCTCTTTTGGTGATATCTCTATATGATCTACGTTATCCATCATGTGTAACATCCTTCCAGATGTCACAACCCCAAGTTTCACCTCTAGATGATATGCATAGCTATTGATTTTAAAGTTTCCAAGCATGTTTCAATTTTTGACCTATTAGTAGAAGTACTCTTTTGGTGATACCTATAGCTTATCTACTTAGTCCCTCATGTATGAAATTCTTAGAGATGTTACCAAACCAAATTTCATCTCTAGATCTTGTGTCTAGCTATTGGTATTATACAGTCCAATACTTGATGCATCTAATCTATGAAGACTACTAGAGCATTAGTGAGCCCAAAAGGCAGAACTCTTCACTAAAAATCTCCATAACTTGAGCAAAAGGTAGTCTTTTCCACATCCTCCCATCAATAAGGATTTGCCAATAGCTATTGTAAAGATCCAACTTGGAGAAGCATTGTGCTCCATTCAATTGATCAAGCAAGTCATCAATTCAAGGCAAGAGGTATGCATTCTTCATTGTCTGTTTATTGAGCCCATGGTAATTAATATAGAAACTAAGTCCTCCATCCTTCTTTGGAACAAATAATATTGATGCTCCTCATGAAGATGTACTATGTCATATGAAACCCTTCTCTAACAACTTTGTAAGTGTTATCACAACTCTTCCAACTCCTTTGGTGAGAGCCAATGGATTGGTCTACTCATTGAAGTACTCCCTATTACTAACTCAATCTTGAAAAGCATACCACAATCAAAGGGTAATCTCCTTTGACATATCATCTAGAAACACATCCATAAACTCTTGAACTATTTGATCAACCATTGCTTGATGAGGCTCCTAACTCTCCTCAGATTCTCCTTGTGCAATTGGTTTGATCCACACTGCAAAAACAAAATTATCTTTTTCCAAAGCTTGCTCTATAGTTGCTTCATTGAAAAAATTCCCATCTAGGGACTTATTTTCCTTCAAGGCTCACTCTATGGCTGATTTCTTGACAAACATCCCATCTTGGGACTTCACTTCCTTCAAAGCTTGCTCCATAGCTACTTTCCTTACAAACTTCCCATCTTGGGACTTCTTTTCCTTAAAAGCTTGCTCTATGGTAGCTTTCCTTACAAACTTCAAATCTTGGGCCTTCTCTTCCTTCAAAGCTTGCTCTATGGTTGCTTTCCTTACAAACTTCCCATCTTGGGACTTCTTTCCCTTCAAAGCTTGCTCTATGGTTGCTTTCCTTATGAAATTCTCATCTTGAGATTGACTATTCTTAGGTGTCTTACTCAAAGGTGCCAAAAAACCTATTTGGAAATTCTTACCTTGGTGTCGTACTTGAATTTATCATCGGGTCCAATTAAATTGAACCTTAGAGCATTCAAGCCAAGGTAGTCATAGCATGACATCATAGTGTAGAGGAGCCATTACAAACCTCATAGACTCTAAATATTCCTTCCCAATCTTGAAAGGTAATAGGATGCAAATGCAGAACCCATTCTACCATCTACCATCATCAATCTACTTCCAATTACTGGCTTGATAGGAATACTCAATTCTTTTGCCAATAGCATAAATATGCAATTCTCAAAACTTCTAGAATCAACAAAAATCCTACAACTACAATCATATATCTTACCTTGCAAGTGAAGCAAACTTGCATAAGTTGAGCCTTCAATCCCAGTAGAACTAATCAAGTTCCCAATATATGGCTCAAAATCTCCTAATAGTATTCCTTGTTTCCTTGATCATTATGCTCCATAAACTCCATCTGGGCAACTTGTTGAGGTCACCCATTCTTGAATGGACATTCAGCGATGCAATGTCCCAATTGGTGACACTATAAAAAAACCACCATTTTATCACAATTTTTCTCTATCTATAATGCCAAGTGGTCTTTGTTGAATGGCGTCAATCTCCATTGGTGTTGGCTTCTCCACCCGTGTGTAGTGTATTAGTAGGTTTTGTGGAGGTCGAAGTCAAGACCAAGTTGTTGCAACCAAGGAATCAAAGTGTTTGGCCAATCGCATGGCTTCCTCCCAAGTGTTGTAGCTCTCACATGGTTACTTCAAATTTGGTTTGTGCCTTCAAGCTCTCACAAATTGATCCAAAGCTTCACATTCCAATATATCTAGAATTTGCATGATGGTGTTCTGAAATTACGTGATATAACTTCTTACAGAGCCAATCTATTTCAACTTTGCCAACCTATATTGTGCAGCTCATGTGACATTTAGAGCTTGGAATCAACTAATTATTACACTCTTGAATTTTTCTCACATCAAGATTAGTGCAACATTTTTTTGTTCAACTGTCTCCACTTGGAATTGCCACCATAGATTTGCTATTTCATCCAATTGGCTAGAAGCCAAGAGAATTTGTTTCCACACATCTTGAAGATTGGGAGCTTCAAAATAATGTTCATAATTAAACACAAAAATTCTCCACTGCACCCGGAAGATTCTTGCCCTTGAATACCTTGGGTTTAGAGAATTGGATTTTGTCTTTTCCTTCTTAAATTGGTAATCTCTCTACATACTCTTATCATTGATGATCTTGTTTATTCAACAATTGAGTAAGGTGTTCAATTTGTTGTTGCATAGCAATGATAACCTCAAGCATTGCCACCATGGTTATTACTCTATCATGCCACTCCCAATCTATCTAATTTATTAACACATAGATGCAACATGTCCATTATTCTCCATAAGTTACAACCAAAAGTATCAAGGGTTCTTTGGATAAGATGATTGCATAAAAAAAATCCTGCCCAAAGCATGAGGTGATGAATTGTGTGAAATGATGCTTAGGTAGTACTCAGACAACAAAATCCCAATGATTTAGTGGAAATGGATTTGGTGGTCTATAAATTCCATCCATTCATCCCATTTCTACTCTGATACCAATGTAAAAGATCAAGACCAAGGAGAGAAATAGGAGAATGGAAGATCATATCGGGACACTTGAATAGAGGAAACTACAAATGCCTAGCATGAGCTTTGGCTTTGGTATTTATAGGTAGCATACAAGGCTCTTGAGAAGCTTCTCAAGAAGTCTCCTTGAGCCACTTTCTTAGAGTACAAGTTTACACTTTCTCAAGTTAACAAGGAAGCTTCTCAAGAAGCTTCTTTCTAAGAGTCGTCTACTTGGCATGCAAGTTAAGCTAGTTGGGAAGCTTTCTAGATACTTATGGAATATTCTAGGCTAATTTGGCATATTCTATATTTTTTTAGCCCTCACTAACTTTGTTGCTAAACTCCATATTGTTACAAACCCCATGGTGGAATTCTTCTTGTGTTTGAGGTAGAATTACCAAGGAATGCAGACTAGTAAGTCAAGGAGCTTGCAAGAGTTCTAGCAAAAGGCTAAAGAGAGCCAATGCAAGGCATACACTTTCATGAGACAATTGGTCAACTTTCCTCAAGGAGTTACAAAGGCACAAGTAATCCAATTTTGGTATGGGATTTTGGACAAGGAGTTGCGACATAGAGTACGTGAGTTACATTGTTACATACTACTTCACCTAATTTGGTAATGGTCTTTGGTTTAGTTGAGTGTATTGAGCTCAACATGATGGCAGAAAGAATGGTGACATCTAGATTTGGTAGGGAGATCTTAATTGTTAATTGACATCCACAATTGTTACTTCTTCTAGAGTGCAATAGAGTGCACCACCCCATGTTGGCTTTCGAGAGCAAAGTGGACAACCTAGATCCTATGGACTGAGTAGAGGGCTTAGTGGAGCTAGACCCTTACCTCCAATTTTGAGTCAATAGTAGCCAATGAGTGGTGGTGTTGCTTGTTGGACTTGTGGTGGACCTCACCAAAAGAAAGAGTGTACTCAAGGCAATAGATATGATACCTCTAGTGCATCACAACTGGCTTAGAGATAGTGTGAGCATTGGCATAAATTTGGTCATATTAGTAATTGATGTTTTGACCATCATCTAGAATTATGGAGTGGTAGGGTTGCTATGGAAGGTGGTAAAGAAACTCTAAGTCATGGTGGTAGAGGATCCACACCTGGTAGTGGTGCAATACCTACTCTGACTTTTGATACAGCCATGGCTACTTAGATTGAGCAATGGGAGCAAAGATTGGCTAGCATGGCCATAGCTCAATGGGGATCCTATTCTAGAGTTGAGGCTTCCACCTCTTATGCGGGTGCTAAAGATGTCTTGGACTTCATATGCAAAGCAACATAGGTAGATGCATCTACCATAGTGACTAGGAATGCAATACATGCTCTAGAGCCTAGAGGAGCATCAATGGAGTTAGACCCATAGAGAGGAGACCTTGGTAGATAGGTAAGACTTCCCTAGTCTTTCACACTCTTTGAGGCACTATAGACAACATCCATAGCTCCTAGACGTCCTAGTGCAAGTGTGGTAGATGGTGATGGGGTGCATGATAGACTACATGCTAGTCAACTACCTGCTACTAAACAGATTGAGTCTAGCTCAATGTTGGATGTAACTCAATTGATTATGCACTTTCTTTTGTTCTCAACCAATGACATGTTTACATTGGGAGTTGACCCAACTCCAATGTTCCGGTTGGCTACCACACTTTGTGAGAGTAGGGATGATGTGGTTCTTGCTTTTAGAGTTGAGATGGTTGACAATGGAGCTAACTTGGTTGATGAGCATGGGATCTGCTCAACAACCATTGGGTTATGGAAGGTAGTAGCAGCTAGATTGGAGCAATTACCAGCCAGATGTGCCTTTGAGCAAGCACAATTCACACCCCATGTTGTCTTGTTGGATAACTATAGGGGGATTTTCCATTTAGTGGGACCTTTAGGGAAGGTTTATTTACCACAAAAGGTCTTATTAGACTCTAGTGTGCAACCATTTATGTTGGGGAAGGCTGCAATTGTTGGTCTGGAGTTACAAAAGACCAATGTGGAGAGGTGTCCATTTCAGATACAAACATCTCTAAGGGGTGGTTCTACACAATAATCACATGTGGAGAGCTTGTGGTCCAAATTGAGCATAGTCATCCGGCTAATAGCTTTGTGGTGAGAGCTCAAACTATTGCAATAATAGTTGAGTCATATGATGTGTTAGTTGATGGAGTGGTATTATACCCCATGGGTTTCAATATTGACTATTGGGAGGAGATAGCCTCTTATAGACCAGGTTGGTAGTCAAGTGAGGGATGAGTGTGTCATCTACTAGTATGTTTCAATAGTGGTAGTCTTGCTCACTATAGTTAGGGATCATGGCAGCATCAATTTCAGCTTTTAGTAGTTTTGTTACTTGGCTTGGTGACTTATTGGAGGGGAATACACATGCAAAAGATACTCCAATACCATTAAAGATCAATTGGATTTGGAGTACAAGTGGTATCATTCTATCGACCTTGGATGACTATATCTTATGTTTTGCTATCATTTAAGGAGTAGATTATAGACTCTTGATCCATTGATTCATCCAGGTGACTATGTGTACCTACAATAGAGAGCACCAACAACACTTGATGTTACCATAGGCCACACTATCTTGAGAGTGCATGAGGTTTTGCTTTTTGGAGTCCTCATGTTGGAAAGACATGATGGTGTTATTTGGAAGGATCATGTGTGCAATTGTGTGCCATGCCACCTCCCAAACATTGATGGTACTATGGATCCAAGCTTAGTACTTGTACGTGCAGGCTTGCGGTATATGTTATGCGGCTCTTCTAGTTGAACTACTCTTATGTTAGTGTGTGATAGTTGTTTGAGAGGATGGCACATGGCATGTTTGACTCTTCCTCTCATGGTGGTTCCTTAGAGATAGTGGTTATGTCCTTGATGTACTTGACTTATAGCTAGTTCACCCTTTTATTTGGTAAAGATTGCAAATAGGTGATTAACAATGGGGCTCGATAGCACCAGGCCTCTTGATCTTTGCCCATCATAGGGTATACCATATCCTTGGAGTAGATGGCTATCTAGAGTTAGGGAGACCTAACCGCCAACTAGGAGGACGATTGTGGCACTTTAGAATTCATGTATGACTTATGTGTGAGTTGTGCTTCTATAGTGCATGTTGTTGACAATGATGTATGTTGTGCAATGATGTATATTCACACAATAACTATCACACCATTTGTAGCCTCACACCTAGATTGCTCAAGTGTTGGAGTAATAGTGTTGGTAGTCATATGTATTTGGCAATTATGCATAGACTACTTGTTGACGGTCAAATTTCATGTTTGGGGTACTTACTACATGGTTGGACCTACCATCACTTGCATTATCAGGTGTGCCATCAGTGGGACCGTAAGGGTTGGAGATCTAGGTCAAAATCAGAGGTATACCCTGGAAGAACAGCCCCAAAGAGCTCATTTCTTTGATGTTGAGCCTTCAAGTTCTTGGCTCTAGTGGACAAAAAGCCGGTGAGCATCAATTGGAGTCTCTTAGCTAGAGTGGATGTGTGTAATCTTCCAAGGATAAGAGACCTTAAGAGAAACACAGAAGAAGAAACAAGAGCTTCACACTCAATCTTCCGATGCCCCAAAGGAGCACCTTGATTGTATTATATAGCAAGGGAGACTTCTCCCCAAAAAAAAAGCTCCACCCTTGGATCAGATATATGGATTGGTGACATGTCAATGAGCTCTACCCCTAGATTAGTTACATAAATGGGTGACATGTCAATTCTAATCCTATCTGGTTGGTCAAACCATCTTTGGCCATAGGGAATCTTCAAAGAATCTTCTTATCGGAATCTCCAAATTGCGTGGGTGAGGTACCATTGGAAAGCTCTTGATGAGACAAGTTTTTGAGGAGGAGAGGGAAGGCCAACCTTCTATTCATCTATTTAGGCCTCCAAATTGACTATGAAGTTTTTAGGCTATTCTCAACTCCAGCCATATAAGTAGAAGTATTCTCTTGGTGACACCTCTATTTGATCGAGTAATTCCATTATCTATAACATCCTCCTAGATTACTAATCCAATTTTCATCTCTAGATCATTTGTCTAGCTATTGGTGTTACATTTTCAAGTTATTTTTTACTCCTGCTCTATTATTAGAAGTGATCTTTCTATGACACTTCTATTTGATTTGCCAAGCCCATCATACCTAACATCCTTCTAGATGTTACAAAGTCAATTTCCACTTCTAGATAATTTATCTAACTATTGGTACTACAGTGTGGCTTGAGTTTAATTAGTGCCAATTGTTGGCAGATTGTTTAGTGAATGATCAAGTACTGATTTGATTTGAGTTGATTCAAGTTAATGAAGAATTGATTATTATAGCACTTTAGAGTCCATATATAACTTATGTGTGAGTTATGCTTCTATATTGTATGATGTTGACAATTATGTATGTTGTGTAGCAATATATATACGCACAACATAAATCCTTCTCCAACAAACTTGATCAATGTTATTCAAAGTTCTTTTAACTCATTTAGTGAGACCCAATAGATTGGTCTACTCACTAAAGTACTACTTGGCAATAGCTTGATCTTGAAGTGAATATCTCAAGAAAAGGGTAACCCTTTGGAAGGTCATCCAAAAACACATCTATAAATATTTGAAATCTTTGATCAACCATTGCCTTTTGAGGCTCCTTATCCTCATAGATTCTCCTTGCAAATAGGCTTGATACACATAGAAAAAACATGAATGTCTTCCTCTAAATTTTGTTCTATAGTCATTATACTAAAAAACTTTTCATCTTGGGTTGATAACTCTTAGATGTCTTTCTCAAAAGTGTTTGACAACCTAATTGATAATCCTTACCTTCATTTTGTACTCAAATTTGTTATTGGGCCTGATCAAATTTGTTCAAGTCAAAGAAGACTTAGAATGATATTGTAGTGTAAGGAAGCTATTATGAATCTCATATATATTAATTACTACTTCCCAATCTTGAATGCAATAGGATGTGATGTATAGAATGCAAAATGATAAAATGATGGTAGAAAGGATGTCTTTCTACCATCTATTATCATTAATTTTCTATCTAATATTAGTATGATAAGAATAAAAATTTCCTTTTTTAATTATATAGATATAATGATATGGAGTTTACAGACGAGTTAGTCAAGACTAATGAAGTAGCAAATTAGCCAAGAATTATAAAAATATTCTAAAAGCAACTAAGAAACTACTTGGTACTTCCAAGTATTCAGTATGTGCATGCCAAGTAGTGACTTCTAGAGGATGCTTCTTGGCTAGCTTAGCTTACACGCCAAGTAGGTGGCTTCTAAAAGAAATCTTCTTGGGAAGTTTCTTGACTAGCTTAACTTGCCCACCAAGTAGGCACCTTCTAGAAGGAAGCTTCTCAAGAAGTTTCCCAATTAGCTTGGCTTACAATCTAAGAAGGTGGCTTTTAGAAAACTTCCTCAGAAACGTCTCAAGAGCCTTGTACGTTCCTTGTAAATAAAAAAGCCCCATCTCATGCTAGGCATTTGGAGTTTCCCTCATTCAAGAGTCTCAATGTGATCTTTCACACTAGTCTTCACTTCTCCTATTTCTCTCCTTGGTCTTTTACATTGGTATCAGAGCAAAATGAGATGGATGGTTCTATCCATCTCATTATAGACCACCAAATCCATTTCCACCAAACCATTATGATTTTTTGTCTATATACTACCCAAGTATCATTTCATGCAATTCATCATCTCACGCTTTGGCAAAAAAATTTGAATGCAATCACCTTGTTTGATGAACCCTTGATACTTCTGATTGTAACGTGTGGAGAATGCTGGATGTGTTGTATCTATGTATGAACTTAGATAATTATAGGTACTTTGATAGAGTAGTAGCCATGGTAGCAATGCTCAAAGTAATTATTGCTATGCAATAACAAATTAAGCACCTTACTCAATTATTAGGGAAGAGACAAAGACCATCAAAAACAAGAGCACATAGAAAGAGCATCATTTTGAGAAGGAGAAGAGCAAATCCAATTTCCAAAACCCAAGGTATTTATAGGTAAGAATCTTTTAGAATAGTGGAGAATTGTTTGTTTGATTGCAAACATGGTTTTGAAGCTAGAAATTTTCAAGATGAACGGGGATAGATTCTCTTGGCTTCAAGCTAATTGGATAGAGTGGCAAACTATGGAGGTGATGTTATGTGCAAGCTAAATGGAAATTTTTTGTGCCCATCTTGATATAGGCAAAATTCAAGAGTGAATTAATTGGGCGATTCAAAGCTATAAATGTCACACAAGCCACATGAGATAGATTAGCAAAATTAAAGAAAATTGGTTTCATAAGAAACTACATCACTTAATTCTATAACACCATAATGCAAATTTCATATATACTAGAAGGTGAAGCTTTGAATCAATTTGTGAGAGATTTAAAGTCACTTACCAAATTAAAAGTGATCGTGCAAGAGCCCAAACAATTGGAGGAAGCCATGTAGTTGGTTGAGCACTTTTATTTGACAACTTGGTCTTGACCTTGACCTTGACCTTCATAGAACCTACCAACACACTACACACAAGTTGAGAAGCTGGTACAAATGGAGATTGATGCTATCTAATGGAGATTGCTTTACACTACAAATAGATAAAGATTGTGATAAAATGGTGGGTGCTTTTATTGTCACCAAATTGGACATCACATTGCTAAATATCCACTCAAGAATAAAATACCCCACTAAATTGCCCAAATGAAGTTTATGGAGTGTGATGATCAAGGAAACAAAGAATCCTAGTAGGAAAATTTGAGCCACCTATTTGGGAACTTGATTAATTCCAATGGGATTGAAGGCTAGACTTATGCACATTTACTTCACTTGCAAGGTATGATATATGATTGTGGTTATGGGATTTTGGTTGATTCCAGAAACTAAGAGAATTGCATGTCCATACAATTAACAAAAGAATTAGGGATTCCTATCAAGCCAATAATTAGAAATAGATTGATGATGGCAGATGGTAGAAAGGGTTATGTATTCCATACCTCACATCTTATTACATTCAAGATTGGAATGGGTATTTGGAGTGTACAAGGTTTGTATTGACTCCTCTACACTATGATATCATTCTAAGTTTACCTTGGCTTGAACATCATAAGGTTCAATTTGATTAGACTTGATGACACATTTCAGAATAACATCAAGGTAAGAATTATTGATTGGGTTGTCTAGCACCTTTGAGTAAGATACCTAAGAATAATCAATTTCAAGATGTGAAATTTATTAATAAAATAGCCATGGAGCAAGCTTTGGAGGAAGATATTCCCTATTTTTGTGGTGAGGATCAAGGCAATTATGCATGAAGAAAATGATGAGAGCCAAAAGCCTCATCAAGCAATGGTTGATGAAATAGTTCAAAAGTTTACATATATATTTTTGGATGATCTACCAGAGGTGTTACACTTTGATTGTGGTATGCACTTCAAGATTGAGTTATTGCCAAGAAGTACTCTAGTGAATAGACCAATCTATGTGCTCTCACCAAAGGAGTTAGAAGAGCCTTGAACAATAATAACAAAGTTGTTGGAGAATTTTCATACAACATAGGATATCTCCTTGGAGAGCACCGGTATTATTTATCCCAAAGAAAGTTGGGAGATTTCATTTTTGTATTTATTACCGTGGCTTGAATAAAATAACAATGAAGAATTCATATCCCTTGATGACTTGCTAGATCATTTGAGAGGAGAAAGATTATAATTAGTAAATTAGATCTCTAAAGGAACTATTGGCAAATTGCAATTGATAGGAAGGATGTGCAAAAGATTACCTTTTGCACAAGATATAGGTATTTTGAATGGAGAGTTCTACCATTTGGGCTCATTAATGCTCAGGTAGTCTTCATAAATCATATGCATTGGGTATAAGATGGGCTATTAGATTAGTATATGGTATTATTCTTGGATGATATTTTAATCTATAGCAAGATGGAGGTAGAACATAGGAATCTTGTACGAGAAATCATGATGACTACATGAATGGAAGTTTTACTACAAGAAGTTAAAGTGTGCCTTTTGGCAGAAGAAAGGTACTTTCTTGGGTCATAAGGTCTCATTAGAGGAGATCAAGATGGAAGAGGAGAAAATAAGCCATTATTGATTGGCCTACTCCAAAGGATGCCACAAAAATGTGGTCATTTAATGGATTGGTAAGTTTTTACTGACGGTTTATCTACTAATGTGGAGGTACTTATGTGGTTGTACCATTGACCAATCTCTTGGGAAAGACCTCAAGCTTTCAATGGACTACCAAGCAAAAAGATGCATTCTAGAAATTGAAACATATGGTGTCTTCAAGACCTATACTTCCACCATATGATCCTCAACTACTTGTGTTGTTGATTTCAATGCTTTTAACTCTACCGTTGGAGCTATGTTGCAACAAGAATTTCCAAATGGGTTACATCATATTCCCTTTGTGTCTCATTGGCTAAACACCATAAAAAGAAGTCACTCTACTTCAGATTAAGAATAGCTAGTAAGTATATGCCACCAAGGTATAGAAGCATTATCTCTTTGGGATCATAGGATCATGAAAATTGATCACAAACACTTGTTGTAGACATTACATTTGGAGCACATGAAGAGTAAACACAATCGATAAAATGAACAACTACAACTGTTTGACATCAAACTTGAATACAAAACTGGTAGGTTTCATGTTATCTCTGATGTCCTATCATGATGACCTAATTTGAAGACTCTTCCTTTCATCATGGAGGCAATTATGACAATGTCAATTGACTCAAAAGTCCAAATTGAGTTTAGGACCACTTCACAATAAGATTCCTTCTTTCCTATGGTAAAAGGTCATCTTGGAGTGCACAACAAGGAATACAACACCTTTTCCTTCAAGGAAGGCCTTCTATTCTATGAGAATCATATCTATGTTCTAGCTAAGGATGATAAAAGAAAAAGACCAAGATCGAGGAGAGAAATAAGAGAATGGAAATTCACATTGAGACACTTGAATGTGAGAAAACTCCAAATGTCTAGCATGAACTTTGGCCATGGTATTTATATGGAGCATACAAGACTCTTGAGAAGCTTCTTTGAACCACTTTCTTGGAGTGCAAGCCAAGTTAACCAAGAAGCTTCTCAAGAAGCTTCCTTCTAGAAGCCACCTACTTGGCTTGCAAGCTAAGCTAGTTGGAAGCTTCTAGAAGCTTTTTACTTGGGATGCAAGCTAAGCTAGTTAGGAAGCTTCCCAAGAAGCTTCTTAGATACTTCTATAATATTCTAGACTAAATTTTTTGAATTTGCTACTTTGTTAGCCTCGACTAACTTTGTTGCTAAACTCCATAATTTTATATATTCCCTCACCGCTAGTTGATGATGTCTTCATTGACATTGAAACTTCAAAGTCCTAGATAGAAATTTATGCATTCTGGAGATGAAAAAGAGGTTCCCATGTGGTATCATGAAGAGAATACCCTTTCCAAAGGACCTTGTATTCTGTATGTTGCCAACGGCCTTGTTGAATATGGCAATATGCAATGATATGATCAACTTTGTATTCCTCATGATCATTGATAGAGACGGGAGGAGGAAGAGGAGGTTGGACCTAAGAGGAAAAAGAAGATGGGTTAAGAACAAAGGGTTTCAACTTAGAAATGTGAAAGACAGGATGGATATGTATATGTCAAGGCAAGGCAAATCGATACAGGAGAGATAATTTTGGTGACATCAAACGGTCCTATCCAATTAGGAGCAAGTTTATGAACTTGGGTATCAAGTGGGAGTGGGAGGTTACTAGAAGAGAGCATGACTTTATCACCAAATTGAAATGTAAGATCACAACGATGGTAGTCCGCATATTGTTTTTGCCGATTTTCAGCAACAAGGAAATGAGAGTTGCTTGTTGGAGGGATTGGGATATGGTGGTCAAGAAGGTTGAAGTATGAGGGACATGAGATGGAGGAAGAGAAAGAAGGGAATTTGGAACAAGTGGATCTTGGCCAAAATTGAGGAAGAAAGGAGAGACTCCAATGCTTGCATGTTTGGAATTATTGTAGGCAAACTTCATAGCTGCAAGACATTCATGCCAATTAGTATGGTGGATGTTGACAAAGGCACAAAGCATATCCTCCAAGGTGCAATTTGCATGTTCAATTTGTCCATAAATTTGTGGATGATAGGCTATGGACAAAGCAAGCTTGGTGCCATGTATCTGGAAAAGTGTTTGCCAAAATTTCTCAATGAATCCAAGATCACGGTTGGAGATGAGTACACACAATATCTCATGATGCTTGAATATATTGTCAAAGTTGATCTATGCCAAGTGGTGGGAGCATCCAGAATATCAATTATTGGTGCCAAATGGATTTGCTTACTAAGCTTATCCACAAATACCACAATTGTTGTGTGACCTTGCTTTGTCTTGGGCAAGGAGGTAGTGAGATCAAAGCTCACATATTCCCAAAGAGTAGATGTAATGGGGAGTGGTTGAAGGAGTCCACTTGGTTTCTGGTTACTAGCCTTGTTGTGTTGGCAGCTCTCACACAATCAAACAAACTCCTAAACATCTCGTGACATGTTGGGCCACCATCATTGGCATTGAAGGGTACCAAGGTCTTATCCACACTCATGTGACCAACAATTGGTGAATCATGGGCTTCTTGGAGGCCCACAAGCCAGAGAACACCTTTGGCTAGAACATAGATCCGCTCCTCATGGAATAGAAGTCCTTCCTTGAAGGAGAAGGTGTTGTACTCCTTGTTGCATGCTGCAAGATGACCTTGTACCATTTGAAAGAATGAATCTTGTTGTAGAGTTGTCCTAAACTTGGTTTAGACTTTGGAGTCAAATGACATCATTGCAATTGCCATTGTGATGAGAGGAAGAGACTTCAAATTAGGTCATTGTGATAAGGCATCAAGGATGACATGGAACATATCGGGTTTGTACGCATGTTTGATGTCAAACAATTATAGTTGTTCTTCCTATCAATGATGTCGACTCTTCATGTGTTCCACATGTAACGTCTGCAACAAGGGCTTATGGTCAATTTTCATGACCACTTGTTTCCCCAAGAGATAATGCCAACATACCTTGGTGGTATTTACCATCACTAGTTGTTCTTGATCCCAAGCAAGGTAACTCCTTTCCACTGTATTAAGTCTGTGAGACACAAATGCAATGAGATGCAATCCATTTATGAATTCTTGTTGCAACACGGCTCCAATTGCAAAGTTAGAAGCATCAAAATCAACCCCACATGGTAGTTGAGGATCATATGGTTGAAAAATTGGTCTTGAAGACACCATATGTTTTAGCTTTTGGAATGCTTCTTTGTGCTTGTTGGTCCATTGAAAGCTCAAGTTCTTTCCCAAGAGATCGGTCTATGGTGCAACTACATGAGCATAGTAGTGGATGAACCATCAATAAAAACTAGCTAATCTATTAAATGCCCGTACTTCAATAGCATCCTTTAGAGTAGGCCAATTAGTGATGGCCTTGATTTTCTCCTCTTCCATCTTGATTCTCTCAATGAGATCTTGTGACCCAAGAAGGTAACTTCCTTTTGCCAAAAAGCACACTTTGACTTCTTGCAATAAAACTTACACTGTCATAGTTGTCTTAGCATTTCTTGCACGTGATTCACATGTTCTTCTTCTATCTTGCTTTAGATTAAGATATCATCCAAGCACACCACCACATACCAATCCAACAATCCAACCAACATTCAATGCATCTAATCAATGAAGACTATTGGAGCATTGGTGGGCCAAAAGGCAGAACTCTCCACTCAAAATGTCCATACCTTGTGCAAAAGGTAATCTTTTGCACATCCTCCCTATTAATAGGGATTTGCTAATAGCCACTACAAAGATCTTACTTGGAGAAGTATCATGCTCCACTCAATTGATCAAGCAAGTCATCAATTCAAAGCAAGGGGTATGCATTCTTCGTTGTTTTTTTATTGAGTCCTTGGTAATCAAAACAAAAATGAAGTTCTCCATCCTTTTTTGAAACAAATAGTATTGGTGCTCCCCATGGAGATGTATTATGTCGTATAAAGTCCTTCTCCAACAATTCCATAAGTGTTATTTGCAACTCCCCTAACTCCTTTGGTGAGAGCCGATAGATTGGTCTACTCACTAGAGTACTCCCTAGTACTAACTCAATCTTGAAGGGCATACCACGATCAGAGGGTAATTCCTTTGGTCAATCATCCGGAAACACACCTGCAAACTCCCAAACTATATGGTCAACCATTGCTTGATGAGGCTCCTAACTCTCCTCAAATTCTCCTAATGCAATCAGCTTGATCCACACTGCAAAAATATACTTATCTTCCTTCAAAGCTTGCTCTATAGCTGCTTCACTAACAAACCTCCCATCTAGGGACTTATATTCCTTCATGGCTCACTCTATGGCTACTTTCTTGACAAATTTCCCATCTTGGGACTTCTCTTCCTTCAAAGCTTATTCTATGGCTGCTTTCCTTACAAACTTCTCATCTTAGGATTGACTATCCTTAAGTGTCTTACTCAAAAGTACCAGACAACCTAATGGGAAATTCTAACCTTGGTGTTGTACTTGAATTTGTTGTCTGGTCCAATCAAATTGAACCTTATGACGCTCAAGCCAAGGTAGTCCTAGAATGACATCATAGTGTAGAGGTGTCACTACAAACCTCATACACTCCAAATACTCCTTCCCAATCTTGAAGGAAATAGGATGCAAGGTACAAAATTGTAAAAGACCGAGACCAAGGAGAGAAATAGGAGAATGGAATTTCACATTGGGACACTTCAATGAGGGGAAACTCCAAATGCCTAGCATGAGCTTTGGCTCTTGTATTTATAGGGATCATACAAGGCTCTTGAGAAGCTTCTCAAGAAGCTTCCTTGAGCCGCTTTCTTGGAGTGCAAGCCAAGTTAATGGGAAGCTTCTCAAGAAGTTTCCTTCTATGAGCTGCTTAATTGTCATACAAGCTAAGTTAGTTGGAAGCTTCTAGAATCTACCTACTTGGAGTGCAAGCTAAGCTAGCAGGGAAGCTTTCCAAGAAGCTTCCTAGATACTTTTAAAATATTAGTCGAGAAGCTTTCCAAGAAGCTTCCTATATACTTCTAGAATATTTTAGGCTAATTGGTCTTTTTTGCTACTTTATTAGCCCTACTAACTTCATTGCTAAACTCCATATTGTTACATATTTATTCCCCCCCCCCCGCTAGTTGGTGACGTCCTTGTTGCCAGTGAAGCTTCAAACTCTTGGATGGCCAGTTGTGCATTTTGGAGATGAGAAAGAGACTCCCATGTGGCATCATGAAGGGGATACCCTTTCCAAAAGACCTTGTACTCCGTATGTTGTCGACAACCTCATTGAATATGGCAACGCACAAGGATCCAATCAACTTTGTACTCCTCATGATCATTGATAGGGATAGGATGAAGGGGAGGTTGGACTCGAGAGGGAAAAGAAGAGGAGTTAGGAATAAATGGTTTCAACATGGAAACATGAAAGATAGGATGGATGCGCATATGACAAGGCAAGGCAAGTCAAGTTGATAAGCAACACGAGAGACAATTTGCATGACATCAAAGGATCCTACCCAATTAGTGGAAAGTTTGCAAACTTGGGTATCAAGTAGGAGGGGTAGGTTACTAGAGGATAACATGACTTTATTACCAACTTCAAAGGTGAGATCACGACAATGGTGGTCCGCATATTGTTTTTGACAATTTTGGGCAACAAGGAGGTGAGATTTGGCTTGTTGGAGAGATTGGGAGATGGTGGTCAAGAAGGTTGAATTATGAGGGACCTGAGATGGGGGTGAAGCAAGAAAGGAATCTAGAACAAGTGGATCTTGGCCAAAATTAAGGAAGAAAGGAGAAAATCTTGTGCTTGCCTATTTGGAATTGTTGTAGGTAAATCTTGCAGTTGCAAGACATTCATCCCAATTGGTATGGTGGACATTGACAAAGGCACACAACATATCTTCCAAAGTATGATTTTCACATTTGGTTTATCCATCAATTTGAGGATGATAGGCCATGGATAAAGCAAGTTTGGTGCCAAGTATTTAGAAGAGTGCTTGCCAAAACTTCCCCGTGAATTGAGGATCATTGTAACAATATGGAGTTTAGTGACAAAGTTAGTCGGGCTTACAAAGTAGCACATAAGACAAATTAGCCTAGAATATTCCAAAAGTATCTAAGAAGCTTCTTTGGAAGCTTCCCAGCTAGCTTAGCTTGCACCTCAAGTAAGTAGCTTCTAGAAGGGAGCTTCTAGAAGCTTCCAACTAGCTTAGCTTGCATGCCAAGTAGGCGACTTCTAGAAGGAAGCTTCTTGAGAAGCTTCTTAAGGGCCTTGTATGCTACCTATAAATACTAAAGCCAAAGCTCATGCTTGGCATTCGGAGTTTTCCCTCATTCAAGTGTCCTAATTTCACTCTTTGGATTTGGTCTTTTACATTGGTATCACAACAAGAATGGGATGGATAGAATTTATGGACCACCAAATCCACTTCCACCAAACTTTTAGGATTTTTGCGTCCAAATACTACCCAAGCATTGTTTCACACAATTCATCACCTCGCACTTTGGACAAGATTTTCTGCATATGATCACCATATCTAAGGAACCCTTGGTGCTTCTGGTTGTAACTTATGGAGATACTCAGTACCAAGCTTGCTTTGTCCATGGCCTATCATCCTCAAATTGATGGACAAACCGAACGTGCAAATTGGAGGACATGTTGCGTGCCTTTGTCAATGTCCACCATACCAATTGGGATGAATGTCTTGTAATTGCAGAATTTGCCTACAACAATTCCAAACAGGCAAGCACCGGATTTTCTCCTTTCTTTCTGAATTTTGGCCAAGATCCGCTTGTTCTAGATTCTCTTCTTGCTTCCTCTCCATCTCAGGTTCCTCATACTTCCACATTCTTGACCACTATATCCCAATCTCTCCAACAAGCCAAGTCTCACCTCCTTGTTGCTCTGAACCGCCAAAAACAATATGCGGACCATCATTGTTGTGATCTCGCCTTTGAAATTGTTGATAAAGTCATGCTATCCTATAGTAACCTCCCTCTCCCAATTGATACCCAAGTTTTTAAACTTGCCCCTAATTAGATATGACACTTTGATATCACCCAAATTGTCTCTCCTGTTGCTTATCGACTTGCCTTGCCTTGTCACATACGTATCCATCCTATCTTTCATGTTTCCAAGTTGAAACCCTTTGTTCCTGACCCCTCTTCCTCTTCCTCTCGAGTCCAACCTCCCCCTCTTCCTGTCCTTATCAATGATCATGAGGAGTACAAAGTTGATCGTATCCTCGCACGTCACCATATTCAACGAGGGTTGCCAACATATAGAGCACAAGGTCCTTTGGAAAGGGTATCCCCTTCATGATGCCACATAGGAACCTCTTTCTCACCTCCAGAATGCACAAATGGCCATCCAGGAATTTGAAGCTTCATTGGCAACGAGGATGTCACCAACTAGCGGTAGGGGAATATGTAACAATATGGAGTTTAGCAATGAAGTTAGTCGGGCTTACAAAGTAGCACATAAGACAAATTAGCCTAGAATATTCCAAAAGTATCTAGGAAGCTTCCCGGCTAGCTTAGCTTGCACTTCAAGAAAGTAGCTTCTAGAAGCTTCCAACTAGCTTAGCTTGCATGCCAAGTAGGCGGCTTCTAGAAGGAAGCTTCATGAGAAGCTTCCTAGTTAACTTAGCTTGCACTCTAAGAAAGCGGCTTGATGAAGCTTCTTGAGAAGCTTCTCAAGGGCCTTGTATGCTACCTATAAATGCCAAAGCCAAAGCTCATGCTTGGCATTCAAAGTTTTCCCTCATTCAAGTGTCCCAATGTGAGTTTCCATTCTCCTATTTCTCTCCTCGGATTTGGTCTTTTATAATCATGGTCAGAGATGAGTACACGTGGCATCCCATGATGCTTGAAGATATTTTCAAAGTAGATTTGTGCTAAGGTTGGAGCATCCATGGCTTAGTGCCAAGTAGATTTGCTTACTAAGCTTATCTATAAACACCACAATTGTTGTGTGTCCTTGCTTTGTCTTGGGTAAGGATGTGATGAGATCCAAGCTCACCTATTCCCATTGAGTGGATGGAATGAGGAATGGTTGAAGGAGTCCACTTGGCTTTTGGTTGTTAGCCTTGTTGCATTGGCAAATTTCACATGATTGAACAAACTCTCAAACATCTTGTGTCATGTTGAGCCACCACCATTGGCATTGGAAGGTACCCAAGGTCTTGTCCACATCCATGTGACCAACTATTGGTAAATCAAGGGCTTCTTGAAGATGCACAAGTCAGAGATCACCTTTGGTTGGAACATAAATGTGGTCCTCATGGAATAGAAGGCCTTCCTTGAAGGAGAAGGTGTTGTACTCCTTGTCACATACTGTAAGATGACCATGTACCATTTGGAAGAAGGGATCTTATTGTAGAGTTGACCAAAACTCATTTTGGACCTTAGAGTCACCGTTGCCACCGTGATGAGAGGAAGAGACTTCAAATTAGGTCATCATGATAAAGCATCAAGGATGACATAGAATTGACCTAGTTTGTACTCAAGTTTGATGTCAAACAAATAGAGTTGCTCCTCACATTGATGATGTTGACTCTTTATGTGTTCCAAGTGTAAGGTTTGCAACAATGGTTGTGATCAGTTTGCATGATCACTTCTGTCTCCAAGAGATAATGTCTCCATACCTTGGTGGTATATACCATTGCAAGTTGTTCCCAATCTTGAACAGAGTAATTTCTTTCAGATGTATTTAGTCGCAAGACACAAAGGCAATGAGATGTAGTCCATCTGGGAATTCATGTTGCAACACTGCTCCAATTGCAAAGTTAGAAGCATCAAAATCACCCACACAAGGTAGATGAGGATCATATGGTTGAAGGATGAGTCTTGAAGACACCATATGTTTCAGCTTTTGGAATGCTTCTTCATGCTTGGTGGTCCACTAGAAGCTTGAGTTCTTCTCCAAGAGGTCAGTCAATGGTGTAGCCACATGAGCATAATAATAGATGAACTATTGGTAAAAACTCACCAATCCATTAAATGCCCGTACTTTTATAGCATCCTTTGGAGTAGGCCAATCAGTAATGGTCTTGATTTTCTCCTCTTCCATCTTGATCCCTTCTGATAAGATCTTGTGACCAAAGAAGGTAACTTCCTTTTGCCAAAAGGCACACTTCAACTTCTTGCAATAAAATTTCCATTATTGTAGTCATCTTATGACTTCTTGTACATGATTCATGTGTTCTACCTCTATCTTGCTATAGATTAAGATATCATGCAAGAACACCACCACATACCAATCCAATAGTCCATCCAACACCTGATGCATCTGATCTATGAAGACTACTAGAGCCCAAAAGGTAGAACTCTCCACTCAAAATGCCCATACCTTGTGTGAAAGGTAGTCTTTTGTACATCCTTCCTATCAATCGGGATTTGCCAATAGCCATTGCAAAGATCCAACTTAGAAAATTATTGTGCTCCACTCAATTGATCAAGAAATTCATCAATCTGAGGTGAGGGATATGCATTCTTCACTGTTTGCCTATTGATTCCACAATAATCAATACAAAAACAAAGTCGTCCATCCTTCTTTGGAACAAATAGTACCGGTGCTTCCCAAGGAGAGGTATTGTGTTATATGAATTCCTTCTCCAACAACTCCTCCAACTCCTTTGGTGAGAGCCAATAGATTGGTCTACTCACTAGAGTACTCCTTGGCAATAACTCAATCTTGAAGGGTATACCACGATCGGAGAGTACTCGCTTTGGCAGATCATCCAAAAACACATCCTCAAACTCCTAATCTGATCAACCATTGCTTGATGAGGCTCTTGGCCCTCCTCATATTGTCCTTGTGCAATCGGCTTGATCCACACCACAAAAATAGACTTATCTTCCTCCAAAGCTTGCTCTATGGCCGCTTCACTAACAAACTTCCATCTAGGGACTCATTTTTCTTCAAAGCTTGCTCCATGGCTGCTTTCTTGGTAAACTTCCCTTCTTATGACTCATCTCCCTTCAAGGCTTGATCTATGGCTACTTTCTTGACAAAATTTCCACCCTAGGCCTGACTGTTTTTAGGTGTCTTAATCAGAGGTGTTAGACAACCTAATTGGAAATTCATACCTTGGTGTTGTACTTGAATTTGTTATTGGGTCCAATCAAATTGAACCTTATGACGTTGAAGCCAAGGTAGTCCTAGAATGACATCATAGTGTAGAGGTGCCATTACAAACCTCATACACTCCAAATACTCCTTCCTAATCTTGAAGGTAACAAGATGCAAAGTACGATATGCAAAACCTTTTCTACCATCCACCATCATCAATCTACCTCCAATTACTGGCTTGATAAGAATACCCAATTCCTTTGCTACTTGCATAGACATACAATTCTCTGAACTTCCAACCGCATGGCTTCCTTCAAGTGTTGTGGCTCTCGCATGGTTATCTCTTATTTGGTTCTTAACTTCAAGCCCCTCACAAATTCCAAAACACCCCTCACAAATTCCACTATATCTTGAATTTGCATGATGGTGTTCTAGAATTGCATGATGTAACTTTATATAGAGCCAATATGTTTCAACTCAGCCAACCTATCCCATGCAGCTTGTGTGGCATTTATAGCTTAATACCAACTAATTATTGCACTCTTGAATTTTTCCCATGTCAAGATTGGTGCAACAATTTTTTGTTCAGCTCAATCCACTCAAAACCTCCACCATAACTTTTCTACTCCATCCAATTGGCTAGAAGCCAAGAGAATCTATTTTTGCTCATCTTGCAAAATTGGTAGTTTCAAAATAACGTTCATAATCAAACACAAAATTCTCCACTACACTCAGGAGATTCTTGCCTTCAAATACCCTAGTTTTAGAGAATTGGATTTGATCTTCTCCTTGAATTGGTATTCTCTCTACGTGCTCTTGTTATTGAAGATATCGTTCATCCAAAAATCAAATAAGGTGTTTGATTTGTTGTTGCATAGCAAGGATAACATCGAGTATTGCCGCCATGGTTTCTACTCTATCACGCCACACCTAATCTATCCAATTTATTAACACATAGAAGTAGCACGTCCACCATTCTCCATAAGTTACAATCTAAGCACCAAGGGTTCCTCAGATATGGTGATCATATGCAAAAAATTGTATCCAAAGTGTGAAGTGATGAATTGTGTGAAATGATGCTTGGGTAGTACTTGGAGACAAAAATCCCAGTGGTTTAGTGGAAGTGGATTTGGTGGTCCATAAATTCCATCCATCCCATTCTTGCTCTGATACCAATGTAAAAGACCAAGACAAAGTGAAAAAATTGGAGAATGGAAGCTCACATTGGGACACTTGAATGAGGGAAAACTTTGAATGCCTAGCATGAGCTTTGGCTCTTGTATTTATAGGGATCATACAAGGCTCTTGAGAAGCTTCTCAAGAAGCTTCCTTGAGCTGCTTTCTTGGAGTGCAAGCCAAGTTAACTGGAAAGCTTCTCAAGAAACTTCCTTCTAGGAGTTGTTTACTTGTTGTGCAAGCTAAGTTAGTCGGAAGCTTCTAGAAGCTTCCTTCTAGAAGCTACCTACTTGGAGTGCAAGCTAAGCTAGTCAGGAAGCTTCCCAAGAAGCTTCCTAGATACTTCTAGAATATTCTAGGCTAATTTGTCTTTTTTGCTACTTTGTTAGCCCTACTAACTTCATTGCTAAACTCTATATTGTTACATGAATGCATAACCCTTTCTACCATAAGTGTAATACAAGCAACTAGACATATTATCTAGAGGTGAAAATTGGCTTGGTAACATCCTAGAAGGGTGTTATGTACAATGGTCTAGGTAGATCAGACATAGGTGTCATCGAAAGAGAACTTCTACTAATAGAGCAGAAGCAAAAAATAGCCTGAAAACTTTAAAGCCAATTTTGGAGGCCTAAATGGATGAATTAGGCCTTGAAAATGAGAGTAGTTAGCATTTGAAGGAAAAATGGCTTGCCTTCTCCCCTTATGATTTTTCTTGTTGAGAGCTTTCCAACTATACCTCACCCACATGATTCTGAGCTCCTTAGAAGAAGACTCCCTAAAGATTCCCTTTGGTCAAACCCATTTGACCAACTAGATAGGACAAGGATTGAAATATCACCCATCCAAAAAAACTAATCCAAGGATGGAGCTCATTGATAGGTCACCAATCCATATATTTGATCCAAGGATGGAGCTTCCTTTGAGGGGATCCTCTTTGCTATATAATAAAGAGAAGGTGCTCCTTTGGGGCATCGGAGGATTGAGTGTGAAACTTGTGTTCTTTCTCTTGTTTATCAGTTGGAGAGTTCTCTTGTCTTTAGAGTATTACAATCCGCCATCATCAATCTACTTCCAATTATTGGTTTGATAGGAATACCCAATTATTTTGCTAATTGCATAAACATGCAATTCTTTGAACTTCCAAAATCAACCAAAATCTTACAACCATGATCAGATATCATACCTTGCAAGTGAAGCAAACTTGCATAGGTCAAGCCTTCAATCCCATTAGAACCAATCAAGTTCCCAGTAGGCGGCTCAAAATCTCCTACTAGGGTTCCTTGTTTCCCAGAATCATTCCGCCCCATAATTTCCATTTAGATGACTTGTCAAGGTTGCTCATTCTTGAGTGGACACTTAGCAATGCGGTGTCCAATTTGGCAACAATAGAAACATCCAACATTTTGTTGTAATCTTTCACGATTGATTGTGCCAAGTGGTCATTGTTAGATGGTATTGATCTCCATTTTTATTGGCTCCTCCACCCGTGTGTAGTGTGTAGGTGGGTTTAAGGAAGGCCGAGGTTGAGACCAAGTTATCGCAAGCAAGGAATCAAAGTGCTCAGCCAACTGCATGGCTTCCTCTAAGTCTTTGGGCTCATGCATAGTCACTTCCAATTTGGTACGGGACTTCAAGCCTCTCACAAAGTGATCTAGAGCTTTTCCATCTGGTGTATTTGGAATTTTCATAATGGTGTGTTGGAATTGAGTGATATAGCTTCTTATTGAGCCAATCTGCGATAATTTTGCCAAATTATCTTGTGTAGCCTATATGGATTTTATAGCTTGGAACCACCCAATTATTGCATTCTTGAATGCTTCCCATGTCAAGATTGGCATGACAAACTGCCGCTTAGCTTGTTCCACTCTAAATTGCCACCATAATTTAGCCATTCCATCCAACTGGCTTGAGGCCAATAAAATTTGTCTCTGTTCATCTTGAAGGTTTGTTGCTTCAAAGTAACATTCACAATCAAACACAAAATTTTCCATTGAACCCAAAAGGTTCTTGCCTTCAAATACCTTAGGCTTTGGAAATTAGATTTGCTCTTTTCCTTCTCAAAATAGTGCTCTCTCTACCTGCTCTTGTCTGTGACGGTCTTGTTCATCCAAAAATTGAATAAGGTGCTTGATTTGTTGATGCATAGCAAGGATAACTTTGAGCATCGCTGCCATGGCTTCTACTTTATCACACTATCTCCAATTTATCTAATTTATTAACACATAGATGCAGCTCCCTCTCCATCTATGAGTATGTTAATGAGTTAACTACATTCTATTTAATGCATTTTCCTAAAACCTAAGGCTCTTCGGGCACTCAAACTATAAGGAGAGGGTCAAGCCGCCTCTGGTGTTTGTGCGCATAAATTGTCAAGCCATTTCTGGCATTCAGCCCAAAGAATACTGCTTTGGCTTTCCAAAAAAGGGGTGTAGAAACTGAAAAGTATCTACCTACGGGTAGGTAATCCAAAGACAAAAGGGCCCCGGAATTTTGTGTCTGACTAACAAAGCCCCGGACTTTGTTGTGTTAGACACCACAAAAAGGCACCGCACTATCTCTAGCATGTACACTTTGGACCATTGTTAGGCTGAGAGCTTTAATGCGTGCCCTTGTGCGTGTCACCAGTTTGGATCCGGATAGCAGCAGGTTCAATTCAACCAAAAGGAGCTTAGATTTGCCAAAATAGCTCCTCATCTTGAATAGCAATGGAAGGTTAGCAAGATGATCTTGGGCTTTCCACAGTCCAACTACAAACAACAAGGACACCTCAATCTCACTTTTACGACATGCTTTGGTCTCCCACCACTTACATGACAAGGATGATTCGTATACCTAGCGCACGGAAGATAGGCTCACACGGTTTAGAACCCATGTGTTGAGCTCCATTGACATAACTATGGGTGACGTAACGGTCGCTCTCCAAATAATTTTCTATAGTAATTCCATGAACAATCCTTTCCAAATTGGATTTCTTTTATAGTGAAAATGCCATAAAGCACAAACCAACATCCATAATACAAAGATCAAAATAATGATTAAAAAGTATGTCCACCGTTCTCCATAAGTTACAATCGGAAGCACCAAGTGTTCCTTAGACAAGGTGATCATATGCAGAAAATCCTACCCAAAACATGAGGTAATAAATTGTGTGAAATGATGCTTGGCTAGTACTTGGATACTTGGATACAAAAATCCCAATTGTTTGGCATAGTGGATTTTTTGGTCCATAAATTCCCATCTATCCCATTCTCACGCTCTGATATCAACATAAAAGACCAAGATCAAGGAGAGAAATAAGAGAATGGAAGATCATATTGGGATACTTGAATGTGAGAAAACTCTAAATGCCTAGCATGAGCTTTGGCTTTGGTATTTATAAGGAGCATACAAGGCTCTTGAGAAGCTTCTCAAGAAGCTTCTAGAAGCTACTTACTTGGGATGCAAGCTAAGCTAGTCAAGAAGCTTCCCAAGAAGCTTCTTAGATACTTCTAGAATATTCTAGGCTAATTTTTCCTATTTGCTACTTCATTATCCTAACTACCTTTGTTGCTAAACTCCATATTATTACAAATGATCTACAACTTATGCACTTTCAAGAAGCTCATGATTTACCAATCATTGGTCACATGAGTGTAGACATGACCTTGGATACCCTACCATGCCAATGGTGGTGGCCCAACATAGCACTAGATGTTTGAGAGTTTGTTTGATCTTATGAGAATTGCCAATGCAACAAGGCCAACAACCAAAAACCAAGTGGACTCCTTCAACCACTTCCCATCCCATCTATTCAATGGGAACATGTGAGCTTAGATCTCATCACATCCTTGCCTAAGACAAAGCAAGCTCACACAACAAGTGGTGTTTGTCGATAAGCTTAATAAATAAATCTATTTGGCACCAACCTTTGATATAGTGGATGTTCCAATATTGATCTAGATCTACTTTGACTATTTTTTCAAGCATCATGGGATGCCTTGTATACTCATCTTCTACCGTGATCCTTGATTCACCAAAAACATTTGGCAAATACTCTTTTAATTACTCGGCACCAAGCTTGCTTTGTCCTCAACCTATTATTCTCAAACTGATGGACAAACCAAATGTGCAAATTGCACCTTGGAGAATATGCTTCATGCCATTTTCACTATTCACCATACCAACTAGGATGAATGTCTTGCAGTTATTGAGTTTACCTACAATAATTCCAAACATGCAAGTATTGGATTCTCTCTCTTCTTCCTTAATTTTGGCCAATACCTACTTATTCTAGATTCCCTTTTTGATTCTCCTCCATCTCATGTCCTTTATACTTCCACCTTCTTAACCATAATATCCCAATCCCTACAACAAGCCAAATATCATCTCCATGTTGCCCAAAATCATCAAAACAATTTGTAGGCCAACATCATCATGATCTCACCTTTCAACATGGTGATAAGGTCATGCTTTCTTCTAATAACCTACCTTTCACTTGATACCTAAGTTTGTAAACTTGCTCTTAACTGGATAGGTCCATTTGATGTTACCAAATCACTTCTCTTGTTGCTTATAGACTTGACTTGCCTTGCCTTGCCTTATCATATGCAAATCCACCTTGTCTTTCATGTTTTCACGTTGAAACCCTTTGTTTCTTATCCATCTTCTTTTTCCTCTTGTATCTCCTCTTCCTCCCATCTCTCTCAACGATCATGAGGAGTATGAAGTTGATTGTATCCTTGCACATCATCACATTCAATGTGGTAACTAATAACATATTGAGTACAAAGTCCTTTTGAAAAGGTATCCCCTTCATAATGCCACTTGGGAGCCTCTTTCTCATCTCCAAAATGCACAAACAACTCTCCAAGAGTTTGAAGCTTCCATGGTAACAAGGACGTCACCAACTAGCAGTGAGAGAATATATAATAATATGGATTTTATAGACAATTTAGTCAAGACTAACAAAGTAACAAATAGGCCAAGAATTTGCCAAATTAGCCAAGAATTATAAGGATACTCTAGAAACATCTAAGAAACTACTTGGTACCTTAAAAATATCAAGTAATATGCATGCCAAGTGGTGACTTCTAGGAGGAAGCTTCTTGGAAAATTTAGCTTGCATGCCAAGTAGGTAGCCTCTAGAAGGAAACTTCTTGGGAAGCTTCATAACTAGCTTAACTTGCACGCCAAGTAAGCAGCTTTTAGAAGAAAGCTTCTCAAAAAACTTCATGGTTAGCTTGACTTACACTCTAAGAAGGTTGCTTTTAGGAAGCTTCCCAAGAAGCTTCTCAAGAGCCTCATATGTTCACTATAAATACCAAAGCGCAAGCTCATGCTAGGCATTTTGAATTTCTTTCATTCAATAGTCTTAATGTGATCTTTCACTCGGATGTTCCATTCTCTTCTTCTCTCCTCAGTCTTTTACAATGGACATGTAATTCTTAAAATTCTCATAATCAAATCAAAATCTTACAATTACAATCAAATATCATACCTTGCAAGTGAATCAAAAGTGCATAGGTTGAACCTTCAATCTCATTGGAATAATTAAGGTTCCTAATAAGTGGCTCAATAACTCTTAATATAACTCTTTCTTTCTCTTAACCATGCTCCAAGTACTTCATTTGGGCTGCAAGTGAATCAAATTTGCATAGGTTGAACATTCAATCTTATTAGAACAAATAAGGTTCTGAATAAGTGGCTCAATATCTCTTACTATGACTCTTTGTTTCCCTTATCCATGCTCCAAGTACTCCATTTGGGCAATGAGTCAAGGTAGTTCTTTCCTAGTTGTACATTCAACAATGCAATGTCTGATTTGATGACAATAGAAGCAAACACCGTTTTATTGCAATTATTCTTTGTTTGCAATGCAAAGAGGTCTCTTTTGGATAGCATCAATCTCCATTGATGCCAATTTTGTTGGCAGAAATTGTATTGGGTTGAGAGAGCAAAGGGAATAAAAATCTTGCTATCCTATGCAGCAAAATTCATTCATCAATCTAGTAAGGAAAAACATACATAGAAATTACACAAATTTCATGTGGTTCAATCAACATCTGCTTATGTCTACAACTGTACAAGGTTTCATTCATTCAAGAAGTTTCAAAGTAACAACTAACCACTAACACCACAATAAATATACACTTACACTTGTCGCCTTTTATCTAGTTCTAGAATGTGTGGTACAAATTTTATCCAGTATCTAATTCTAGATTGTTTGGTACCAATTATTATATATACTATTATACTACTATATTATATTACATCACCTCACAAAGTTCCACAAGTGGGATTCATTCTCATAGCTTCTTAAAAGGTAGATTCCCATATGAGCCATTCTTGTAGTGGATTCATGTAGTGGAATCTTATAGGAGCCATTTCCATATGTCCCATAGTCAATTCTTCAAGAGCCATTCAAATAGCCATACCTTCAACTCCTTCAATCTCTTGTAATACCAATAGCTAATGATATTATCTATAGGTGAAAAATAGCTTGGTAACATTTAGAAAGATGTTATATATGATGGACTAAGTAGATCAGATTGAGGTATCACCAAAAGAGTACTTTTACTAATAGGCAAGAGCCAAAAATATCCTAAAAATTTCAAAGTCAATTTTGGAGGTCTAAACAAATGAATTAGGCCTCAAAAATGTGCAAAACTCCCACATTAAAAAGAAAGGATTGGCCTTCACTCCCCTTGTTTGTCTTGTTGAGAGCTTTCCACATGCATCTCATCCATGCAATTTGGAGATTCCTATAGGAAGATTCCCTAAAGATTCTCTTTGGTCAAAGCTTGTTTGACCAACCAGATAGGACCAGAAATGACATGTTACCCATGCATGCAACTAATCTAAGGGTAGAGCTTGCTGGCATGTCACCAATCCATGTATCTGATCCAAGGGTGTAGCTTCTTTTGAGTGAATCCTCTTTGCTATATAATAAAAACAAGGTGATCCTTTAAGGTATTGGAGTTTTGAGTGTGAAACCTTGTGTTACTTCTTCTGGAATTTCTCTTTCCTCAAAACATTACATCTCATATGACACATTTGTCCTAAACTTCATGTGTATGTAATTTCTTTTGTAGAGCTTTGTTCTTCATGATCTTGGTGTCTATAGAAAGCCCTTGAGCAGATGCTTCCAACAAGATAATGCACACCTCATTTTCATAAGTATTTATATATAAATCAGTCTTGGTGTGAATTGCCTTTTTGTGTACTTCCATAAATAGAATCCCATAATTTGAAGATATATCTTGTACTTACACTTCTACACTCTCATAGAAGATCTACCTTGTATAGATTCTTAAACATTTCTATAGGATATTTGTCCCGTAGAGTATTACTATAATTTCTCCACTTAACAAGTTACTCAACATGTGTGGTATGTTACATACAAGTTATTTGAAGGTCTAGATCAAGACCAAGTTATGGCAACCAAGGAATCAAAATGTTTAGCCAACTACATGACATCTTCTAAATGTTTGGGCTTGCATATGGTTATTTCCAATTTGGTGTGTGATTTCAATCCTCTCACAAACCAATCTAGGGCTTTACATGCTTGTATCTTTGGAATTGCATGATCGAGCTACTCACAAAACCAATTTGCCTCAATCTTAACAATCTATCTTGTGCGGCTTGTGCCACGTTCACCAATTAGAATCTTCAAATTATTGCATTCTTGAATCTTCCCATGTTGTGATTGGAACAAAAAATTACCATTGAGCTTGCTCTATGTGGAATTGCCACCATGGTTTACCACTCCATCTTTGTTGATCTAAGAGATTTGTAACTTCAAAGTACTATTCACAATCAAATACAAAGTTCTCCACAACACTCAATAAATTCTAACTATCAAATTACTTAGGACTTGGAAAGCATGCTCAACCTTCTTCTTCTCAAAAAGTTGCTCTCTCTATTTATTGTTATCATTGACACTCACAATCTCTTTCTTCTAATAATCAAGTAAGATGCTCTATATGTTGCATAGCAATGATAACTTTGGGCATGGCCACCATGGCTATCAGTACTCTACCAAACTACTTACTGAAAATGTCTAGGTTAACACACAGATGCATTTAATGTTAACATATCCATTGTTCTCTATAAGTCACAATCAAAAGATTCAATGGTTCATTAGACAAGATGATTGCATTCAAAAAATTTGACCAAAGCATGAAATGATGAATTGCATGGTATTATGCTTTGGTAGTACATGGACACAAAAATATTTATTTTTTGGACACAAAACATGGACAGATTTGGTGATCCATAAATTTCATCCATCCCATTCTTGCTCTAATACCAATGTAAAAGACCAAGGAGAAGAACAAGAGAATGAAAGATCACATTGGAACTCTCAAATGAGAGAAACTTCAAATGTCTAGTTTGAAATTCAGCTTTGGTATTTATAGTCAACTTAGTTACAAGGTTCATAAAAAGCTTCCAAGGAAGATTTCTTCTATAAAAATTATTTCTTGGCATGTAACCTAAGCTAGCCGTCAACTTGACACAGAAGTTACTCAATCCCTAGAAGGTTCTTAGAAGCTTCTTGCCAAGAAACGTCTTTGATGCTTCTAAACCATTCCATATAATATATTTTTTATCTTAGAATTATATAGATTTTTATTTTTATTTTATTGCAATATTTATTTATATATTTATTTTATATATATTTATGCTAGTTGTACCTCTATTTAGCTCTTACTAACTCCATATTGTTACAATCAAAGTTTATAGAACTACTTCATTAATAAAATTAGCAAATTGATATTTCCACAATCCTTTTTATCATATTTCCACACCTCTTGCCAAATTAGGGAGTTTTAGATTAGCAAGAGTTAAACTAGGATTTTTGATATTTCCACACTCCCTAAATGTAGCTATAGCATGTACCACTGAACAATATATAGCAAAAGTGCAGCATGTGAAGTAGTATGATGGTTTTGCACTTAGCTTCCAAAGCAATTGACACCGTAGCTCTATTGTCTTTTGGATTCTTAAATGCCAATGATCATCTAATTTGAGCTAAGAAGGTAATTCGTTGAGGAGACACAAGGTGGAAGTAACCTACAAGCAACACTTGAATAATGAATATAAGCAAAATGGACATGGAATCTAGCATGAACCTTGAAATTGAAAAGCAAGTATAAACCACAAAACAAGCAAATTGTAATAGAAAGAGAATTATTGAGTATGAGTAGAGGAGAGCAAAGCATAACATGAGAAGAGTGGATATTGTTTTTTTTGAGATTGAGCAAATCATAAGTATAGTTTTTGTGAACAAATATTGAGTACATGTCATATTACTTGACGCTTGACAATATATGGGAACAATTATTTGTTCTAGTTTAAGTGGTTTACCTCATTTTCTGATAGCTAAGTGTTTTCTTGCTTGATGTTACTAATGGAGAGCTTGTGGTAGTAGGAACTATCAAGATATAAAGCAATGGCTTTATTGCAAATTGAGATAAGTAAGGTCACATAAAAGTTGAATGGAGAGAGAATTTTATGAAAATGCTCAAAAGAGCAAGTGTAAAGCTTGGGCAACCTTTAGTTTCCTCTGTAGTGACACTCAAATTACATATGAAGTCAAGAACATCATTGATGTTCTTGAGTTTCCTCCATTTCTCTAAACCTCCATTTCTCAGCTCACGAGGTAAGAAATGGAGGTTTCTCATTTTGATTAAGAGTAAGAAATTGAAAGCACAATTGGTCAATATGCTATATTGGGAGTACAAAAACTTGCCATATCAAAAGTTCAATTCTCACTCTATAAATTGTTAGTTCATTATAGCTTTGAGATGGATATTTGGAATATAAGTGGAATTCCAAGCAATATCTTGTGATAATAATCAATCATTGATGCTTGTTCACATTAAATATATTGAACTAGAGCATACCAATGCAATGATAATTGGAAATAAGGTAACAAGTAATTCTCTCCTTCTCCAATGTGATGGCAAGAGCTTCTATTGTGTAATATATTGATGCAAAGGAAGCAATTTGTGAAATTGTTTAGAAAAGATCAAAAGTCAGATTGGCAATTGTTATGACTGGTCATGACCAAGTCTAGAAAAATTAGATGCATTGAAAGAAGGTTCCAACTCCAACTTCTTGCATGGGCTAGGACTTCAAGCCACCATCAATTTTTTGTACAAATGCAAAGTAAAGGTTAGCCTTCAATTTGTGCTCTGGTTACAAAACTAAGGTTGAGATTTACCATAGAATATTGCTCTTGAAACAAGCTCCAACTTCTGCTTGGATGCTTGCTTTCACCTAAACGCTTGCTTTTGCTTGGACACTTTGTAATCCATTGCCAAATTTGGTAGGGATGTGGAAATATCAAATAACATAGTTAAATGTGCTACACCTTCCAACTTGGTGTGAGGTGTAACTTCCACACTTGGAGGAAGAGGATATGGAAATATCAAAAAAGGAGTTTGAAAATATCAATTCCTATCATTTATTCACTTTTAAAACTAAAGTATCCTTTTAACTTAGACCTTATTTCAAGAATAGTTTACTTAGAACATTCTATAGTTCATCAAGATCATGAAAATATTATGTATACTATACGTATAATTAATACTGATTATGTATAAAAATATTGAATATGTTGGAAAATATCTTTCAAAATTCTAGGGCCAATTTTTATATATAATACAAACATAAATATCTAATTAATTTATGATAATTTTGAAAAAAGGGATATTTAAATATTGAAGGTTTTTATTTTTGGTTGAAATTTTTATACTATATTTATTAAGTTAGAATATTAATTAAAATTAAAAAAAAGAAATTTTGTGTTCTATGTTCATAAAATTAATACATGATGTTGATATTTTGAGGTACTTTTCTCAAAATTGAAGATTAATTTAGAAATTGAGAAATGGTTTGGAAAGGTAGGATAATTAGCAGTAATTGATTTATTTCACTTCTTTGGTCCATTCCTAACCCTTTTAAATAAGAAAGATAAATTAGAAACATGAATATTAATTATATTTATATAAATATATTACTTCATGATAAAAATAACTTACTATGAATTGCATACTCTGGTGAACTCCCAAGCATGAGGTTGGTGTTAGTTGAATTAATATATAAGATAACTATTTCTAATATATCAATAATTTGTTTACTACTCAATTTGAATTTATTGATTTTATCCAAATAATAATTTTTAGTAAATAAATATCTTATTAAAATCATTATTGATTAATGTAACTGATTATATTTAAGTTATAATATTTTCAAATAGGCTACTTGCTGCTTGGAACTAAGCTAACTATGCTTAGCTATTTAGGCTAGGATAAATTAAAGCAAATTTATGGTTAGTTATAGTAAATTATATCATATTATTAAATTAATTTATTAATTGAGATGATTTTATTCAACACATTTTAACTTTAAATTTGGTCATAAAATACTTGTGCTAATCATTAACTATGATGAAACGAAGGTATATTATCTTATATGTTTTAGTCATCGATAATGAATTAAAGTTACTAATCTATTTAAATCATTCTATTCATGCTATGTTATCTTCAACATAAATAAATTTTTTTGTTATTTATGGATAAGAAGAAAAGGTTGTAATAATTTTCATTACTTAAAATTTTTTATGTATAGTTATCTGATTTTAGCAGTATATTCCTAAACTTAGGAGAAGAATTTATATGATTCGTAAAGTAGGATTCTAGTTATCTTGTTTGTATATGATATTATGAATTTTTCGTATATTTTGTATACTGTATTAATTTTATTTATTTGATTATAGATCTAATCCTATTTATAGCTATACTACATCGTATTTATTTATCTTTAGATTTCACTTTAGGACGTTAATCTATTAAAGGTAAGACTTATATATATATATATATATATATATATATATATATATATATATATATATATATATATATATATATATATATATATATATATATATATATATATATATATATATATACTAACACCTAACGCCATCATCGTAATTAGATGAATAAATAAAGTCAAATCTGAATTATTATTAGTGGTATTTGGCTTAAATTTAAGAAGATTTTGCTATGAATAATTTATTTAATATATTTATATTGATATATTATGAATTTTCATATTAAAATATCTATTTTAATAGTCTTAAATTTATTCAAAATACGAATTTTTTTATCTGCTAGATATATAGGGACAAGTTATTACTTAACAACCTTGTTAGCTAGTGGTTAACATTTAAATTTCATATAATTTCCAGTTAATAGTTCTATTAAGTCAATATTCGATGAATTTAATACGGTAAGCAGAGGATGAAGTAGCTTCGTCAATGAGGGTCAACCATGGTAATTAATCATAACTTTTTACATTAGTTGCTATGTAAGGGGGAAATAATGTCTGGAAATTGTTTCCTGCTTATCAGATTATAACTTATAAAATACATATAAATATAATTGAATGGGCCGCTTACTATGAAAAGTCATAAATATCTTTTAATGCGATCCGTTGATGCCACTTCACCTTTAGCTTTCCCTTAATTATTAGAAATATATTTTTATATTTGAATTTTAGAGTAATCCAATAAACAAGGTATTAGGAATAGTCTAACATTCTAGATATAATTGCGTCCTATCCACCGAGAAAGAAAACGTAATTCACGCTTTAATTAGAGTTTATTCTGGAAATTTCTCTCAAGGCCTGCAATAGGTACCACTCTAATTTCGGAGAAGAGTGAAGGCCAAACTTCAGACGGAAACTGGGTCATCACGCGTCTAGAGGGGTGAACCACGACAGCGTAGCGTTGACTGATTTAACCATGTTGCTGAGGACCAGAGGCACCGATGGATAGAGTCCAAATCTGTAGAAAGATGAGGATATCCAACGGTCTCCGAGAGGACTCTACCTGGTATGCTTCTTCGGGAGCTGCTGTAGCTGCAGATAGAGAAAGGGAAAGCGAAAGAGAGACAGCGAGAGAGAGAACGCTGCTGCTGCTCAGACGTGATGGGATTGCTAGCTTGAGCTGGTGGATTGGACAAATTTTTTGTGTGTTAATGACTTGCTCGTGAATTCAGCTCTCGAGTTCTTTCCTCTTCCTTGCTGCCTTCTACCTGAGACTTTTGGGGAGTGAGCGAGCGCTTGGAGCGTTTGCTGCTGCTGAAGTAAGAGAAGATTATCAATCACATCAGACGAGGAGAAGAAGAAAGGGGAGGCGTTCTGTTCTGCCATTAGATTTTGGATGCAGTCTGCCGGCTGTTGTTTAATCGTAGATTGATTGTGCGATCGATCGAGGAGGAGGAAAGGGGAAATTGAAAAAGGTGGAGGAGAAGCGAGGTAGGGAGGAAGATGGACAAGGAACCGGAGGAGATGCAGTTCCTGGGGGTGTTTGGCGTTATCAAGGAGGCCTTCAAATTGATGAGATCTTATGGGAGATTGCTGGCGTCGTTGACAGCGACGTTAGTCTTGCCATTATGCTTCGTGGTGTTGGCGCATCATCTTCTATCAGACCCTTTGTTTAATAAGCTGAATCACCAAAAGGATATCGAGAGAAGAGAGGAAGGGACCCTAGCGGGAGAGAGACTCAAAGCACAGATGGACAAGGAAACCATAGGACTGCTCGTGATGGGGGTGTTCTACGTGCTCTTCGTGCTGGCTTTCTCCCTGCTGGCATTCGCGGCCATAGTGTACAGTGTGGCTTGCATCTATACTGGTAAAGGTGTTTCTTATTCCAAGGTGCTCAGTGTGGTGCCTAAGGTCTGGAAGCGGCTGATGAAAACTCTCTTATGGTCGTACCTGATCATGTTTTGCTACCAGCTGTCGGGCTTCGTGGCTTTCGTGCTAATCTTAATCCTGTCTCCTGTTCTGGGGGTGTTGACTCCGCTTTTGGTCATCGTGTTCTTCATAGCGTTTCTTGTGATGCTGGTGTACATAATTATGATCTGGGACATGGCGAGTGTTGTGTCGGTTTTAGAAGAATCGTATGGCCTTGGAGCTGTGAAGAAAAGCGTGAACCTGCTTAAGGGCAAGCGACTCACGGCGAGCATCCTCGTCATTCTGTTCTCATTGCCGAACTTCATCATATCGACCTTGTTCCAATCGCAAGTGGTGCACTCGAATGGAAGCGTGTGGGGACGAGTTTTCTACGCAGCTCTGCTCATCTCGCTCTTCTCTGCAGCATGGTTGATGGGCATCGTGGTGCAAAGTGTTATGTACTTTGTGTGCAAGGCTTACCATCACGAGAGCGTCGATAGGTACGCTCTGTCTGATCACCTGGACGGGTATTTGGGAGAGTACATGCCGCTAAAGGACCCAATTCCTCTAGAGACTCTCGAGCCCTGAATTGTGGGGTAATCTACTAGTAACTGTCCATGGCTGTGCTTCTGCGTGACTGAGATTATCGTCCGCCACCCTAGGTCGGATACCGAATGGTATGGGACGGACTTCACTGTCGTTTTGTCCAGTTTTAGATATATCGGGGAAAGTTGGTGATGTACAAAGATCTTGAAGAGAAACTCAAAGAATTATTCTGCTTCCGACTAGTGTTTCAACTTGTTGTCAGGTGAGCACCCTTCCTTGTAAATAGGCATGTTTCCTTGATAGCTCTCATTCAGATTTGGTGGATCGAGTGACACTGCTAGTAAAGCGACACTGCAAGTAAAGTGTGGTGTATATGAATATCTCCACTCTGGCCACAATTTTGGCTACCTACTCTCCATACGATTTCTTTTCTTTCCTGCACCTCCGATCGATTTGGCTGTATATTCAAGCAGTGCATGTTGATGGATGCTAAAGGAATCATATTTTCTCAACAAGAATTGGAGAGGGGGTGCCGGCTAGAGGCACGTGCTCTTGAGAATCTTTATGGAACTTGTACATGTGTCAATCGCTCAACGTGCGTGGTGGAGTTGCACTCGCTGTCAACCAGTACTGTTTGCTTGACTTTGAATTTTGATATCTTGTGCCAGATGTTGACTAAATATCAACACTTTTGGTCACTAAAAACTCGGTCGAAAAATTCTTGATGAGCAACATTGTCATGTGGGATGACCATTTTGAAGTCCTAGACGGTCGAATTTTGTTCTGTAGATTGGATCCTTCAGGTTAGATCCAGTTGGATTCGTCCCTGTAATACCTATCCGGTATTTCGGATCATTGATTCTTGGATAGAAATCAAAAGTGACTGAACAATCTCAGCTGCAATGATCCTGGGTGAGTTAGGATCAGCAAACTTTTTAGTCTATTCATGGAAATTGTAACCTGTAGGGGTTCTGATACTGTAGAGTTTCTACGCTAATGTACTATTTCAACTGAAGCAGTATGTCTCCTTACATCATCAATCTGGCGGCGCTGGTAAATCTTGGAGTGGGCATAATTCCAGATCTTGTTCTTCGGGAAAACTACGTCTCATTAGCTCGATAACAGTTTTATCCACCGAAGCAACCTTACAAATCAGCAAGAATACCTTGATGAGAAGTTGTGACGCTTTCATTGACAGTGGATGGCCTTGGGTCCTACCTGTGATACATGCACATGCGTTATCCCTCGATCTGGAAGTCATTTTTCGGCTAGAACTTCCTGGCCTAGAAAAATACCGCAACTGTCTGAAATCACAGAGGTAGTGACGAAAGAGTGACCAGTGAAGAGCCAGTGACTAAGGCTCTCAAAATGGTAATGTGGATCTCCTCCTGATGCGTTACCAGTAGTTCCCAATTTCTGCTGGTGCTGCCTGTCATGAGAAGATACTGAACTTTCTAGACTTTCAGTCTCTTCTATTTTGAAAGAAAGCAAACTTGAATGTGTTCGTACCAACCGCGGGAGCAACATATGTGCATATTTTGCAGGAGAAGCCAATCCATGTTCTTCATAATGCAAACTCTCTCAAAACGCGGCTTCTCCACCAGGCGATGTCTAGGTGTCTAGATTATCTTTTGTGGACAGTTGGCGGCCCACTTTTATCTTGCATTTTCTTGTTTACGCCGGGAGGATTGTCCTGACCCGCACCGAGTCCTTTCTAAACACTATTCCTCACGCGTATCTTGGGAGCTGCCGAGAAATGTCCGCCGAGAAGTGTTACGTTTGGTGGCGACGTCGCGAACTGCCAGCTTTAGCACATACAACAATGCTCCGACGTGTACGCGATTTTTCTGCAGCCACATCCCTTGTTTTGAATGGAAAGCTCGGAGTTTCCAGCTGGGTCAGACTTTCTCCTGTTTTGTTTTGACCGACTCCATTTTTTCACGTGTGCCCAGTCCGGCACAGTGTAATTCAGTTACCCAGTGCAAGTACCCCAAAGATGTTCCAACAATGGATACTGTCTCGTGCATGACTCTAATATACCGTTCGTGAACTTCGTTCGAATCTGGAGATGTATAACTTCAAGTGGAATGAATGAAGGACCTAAAACGACAGAAATGTATTGTCATTGCCTCGCACATTGTATGTATGCACTTTACTTTACCAGTTGTCAACCCGAGTTTGACATGGAGTAGAAGAGGAATCTGCCCTGAATTAAAATGTGATTGTGAGAACGACCTTCACCTTTGGTTTCTAAAAGCTCTACTTTTGTTTTGTATAATATGCTGAGATAAGTAAAATGAATCTGTTTGTATATTAATATTTTCTCATATGTTCAAAAGATCGGGATTAGACGTTCACCCATCTTAGGCAGAAACATCCACGGGACCCAATCAATTGAATAGTTGTGATCTTTCGGTTTCAATTTATTTAATTAAAGTTATGCAATTAAGGATTTATATGTAAACTCTCTTTTTATCTGGCTTTATTTTTAATTAAATAAGGAATTGATATTTGCAGCTTCTTTTGGATAGTTGTAACCACACATAAATTAAAAAGTCCAGACTTCATCACTAATTGAGCACTATTTCATTAAAAGGTAGACTTGCCACCCCATATCCCCACCCGCCCTTTTGCCAGACCTTGATAATCCAGCGTCTTGCTATTAAAATCTGGATGGAATATACCGCATCATCTGTGGCACACAATTCACTTTCTTGTGCAACGCCTTGAATCAACGTTTGATTCCAAGGATTCACTAGTGCATGCAATCAAGCGCTGTTGCATTCAACAAGGATTTGCGGCTAGCCTTTCAGACAAACTTTGATGACAAATGGCACATAATCACCATTGCATGCGATATGAGTGAGGAATAAATAAATAATAAATCCGCAACTTTCACAAACTTGACGATGACACACGTCAGAAAGAGACGAGTTCTCGCAAGATAGGATGTCCTTTCAGGGCTTCATGCAATGGTGCCGTTGTGGATGGCACAGAGCGATAGAGGATAACTCGTCGTGTCAACAGCCATAACCACGACCTTGCCCTAAATCTATATGGGCATCTCTCTGTGCGCTAAATGGGTGCTATAGCCAAACATAAGATTTGTGACATGACATTTGGGGTGTTGCTTTGACATTGATTCTCTTGATCCTCAAGATAGAGAGTGTGCAACAGGCTCACTACATGGAGAGACGTCTACAATGAAATTTATGCTGCACCAAAAGAGTTTTTGGTGGGAAGCACACCAATGCAAGCTTTGCTAGAGACTTTGCAATCTGTGCCATATTACTTCAACGCTGATTTCGACGCACATGGCCATTGTCACGCCATTGTAGTGTCGCATCTAGATTGCTCGGACACTAGAGTTCCAGTGATAGTAGTTAGAGTTATTTCAACAGTTTCTTAGAGACTACTTTCCGACGGTCTGTGAGCCGGCCTGTCTCTCACTCAGGATGAACCTCTGATGGCTATTATGGTAGCGCACCATGGACTAAGAAGGCAAGGAACCCGAACTCCATCATACTCCTCCAAGGCTAACACTCCAAGACTCAAGACATTGCTCACTAGAGAACTCAATGAAAGAGAGATAGTTGCAAATGAAAGGATGATGAGTACCTCCTCACCCCTTGTTTATATATTTGTGAAATAGCTATGTACCAAAGTTACTAATTACCGTAGTAACTCAAGTTACTAGACTAAAAGTCAAGTAAAGTCAAAAAGTAGAAAAGAATATCCATTCACATGGGCATATTCCCCTAAGCATGTGGTCTTATCTTGACCCAACCACTAAGTCAAGGATTCCTTCACATGGGCTATCCTTGGACTAAAGAAGAATCCAAAACAATAAGGCTTGAGGGCCCAAGAGTTCTCAACTCTTTCCTCAAAGCTAAACACATAGGAATAATACCAAGTCAACACACTAAATCCAAAATAGTGATGCTCATCTTTTCTACTTCCTCTAAAGTAAGGTCTACTCTATCTTAGCTATGACTAACTTTAGCTAACCATGACTAATATAGAACCATCCTTTATCTCTATATAAATAATATCTCTTAAGTACTTGTAATACCAAGCTAAATATCACAATACCATACACATGCACAAATGAGTGTTACAAGTCAGATTTGGTGTTCAAGGTACTGACTTCATAGTGGGGCCCATCGTCACTTTGCACCGGTCGCACCATCGAGTGTGCCGTCAGCGGGACCGTTAGGGTTTCAGACCTAGCTCGAGTCCAAGGGGTATACTTTTGAAATGCAGCTCTAGAGAGCTCACTTCTCTGATGTTGAGCCTCCGAGTTCTTGGCTATGGTGGACAGAGGCCGGCGAGCGTCACCTGGATTCTCTATGTTGGAGTGGGTGTGGCTTGACAGTAATTAGTGCACAGTTGTTTGTTGTTTATAGAGTGACAGATCAAGTATTGATCTGAGTTGAGTTGAGTTGAGAGTGGTAAACAATCTGATTACATCAGAGAAGTTAGGTCAAGTGGAAATTGGGTGCATGAGCTTTGAGTGTTAGTGGTATCTCCAAGCTCGGTGGATCGTTGGTAGCTGGATTCAAGTTCAATTTTTCCCTAGTGTGTAGAAGCTTGTTCAATTGATGCGGATTTGGCAGTAAGGTAGACGGTGTGCAGAAGAGCTGGGCAATTTTTGAGCAAAGAAGGAGCAAATCTCAAGCAGTGGTTGTGATTTTGAGCTCAGGAGGTGAAGGCAGGACCAATTTGTTGCAAGTTGGGCTTATAAAGTAAAATTGAAGGTGGAGTTTGGAAGCTATTCTTGTGAATTTGTGATATGGAAAACCCATGTTTTCAATTTGGCTCGAGTGAAGAGTTAGAGGGTGATTTGGTGGTCAGCCAAATTTAGGGTTTACATCAGATTTTGGTTGGATTTTACATCAGATTTTGGCCAGATTTGGTGGAGTTTTGCTAGTTGGCCAGATTCAGAGGACTTTCGCCAAGTTGGAGGAGTTTAGCAAGTTTGGAGAAGTTTCACCAAATTTTGGAGGAGGTTCAAAGTGGCAAGAAGAAAGGTCTCATTTGGCTTTTAGAGGCTTCGAGACATAGGGCTGTGAAGGCCTAGAAGGCCCAGCAAGCCAGCTTGCTGGCGTGAGGCTAGCAGTTTAGAGAAGATCTTGGGCATTGGTTGGCAAAATTTGCACATCTTGCTAGATTGTGTGCAATAGGGTTTGACCCCTAGATCTCTTGTTCCTAGATTGGTGCCCTAGCCAACTGGTCCACCCTCACTTGTTGTCCTAGTGACTGCGCCACTGTTATCTATACAATTGTAGCTTTGGCTAGGAGATGCAGTTTGATCCCATTCTTGGTGATCCTGGTAGCTTAGGACTTAGATACAAACTTCTCTTATGTCAAATGCCAAATGGTGGCAGAGTCAGTTCCGTGTTGTTTTATGAGATGGAGGGTTTTTGTTTAGATTTCTTGTGATTGGACCCCCTCCATTCTTTGCTTCTTGTTTGTGCACCACGTTTGTGTGAGGTGCCTTGACTTTTGAGCGTTGGTGCTCTGGTGTGCTCTCGATAGTGAGGCTAGAGTGATGACCAGTCAGAATACCTTTGTTTCTCTCCGGTGAGGCAAGAAGTGATGACCTGCAGACCGTGAGAGTACATGTTATGATGGTAGGTTACAGGTTGCCTTTTCCCCTAGTGTAGTTATCTTAGTTGGAGTTACATTAGCGGGTGGTGCTTAGTTGGTATTGGCACTTGTTGGTGTTGGCACTTGGTGAGGTACTTGCGGTTGCGACTTGAGGTTGCAGTTGGTGGTTTTGGTTTGTTGTTGCGGTTATTTTGTCACGACGGAGTTCTTTGGAGATTCTAGAGGAGTTAGCCCTACAGTATGCAGTGGGTTTACTCGGAGTGGTGCTCGGTATCAGCCTGTATCTCAAGTCCCAGTGAGGGAGGAGATTGACTCTGAGTTGGAGATTGACACAAGAGTTGATTTAGTTGAGAGTGCACTTGGTGTGTCCGCACCGTTGTTGTGGGATATGGACAAGATTTATGGGGCCTCCAAAGGCCCTAGGCGTTACTCTAGTACAATAGGTACCATTGAGTTGGATGACTTCATCCAGGAGTTTGATAGTTGGTGTGATTTGCAGCAGATGCGGAAACTGACTTTGTTCACACCCTTCATGACATGGAAGGGTTGTTTTAGCACTTGGAGGGTCCACCAATGGATGACTACCATGAGTTCAGGAGAGCTCATTTGGAGGAGATTGAGTTATGGAGATAGTATTGGTCTCCGATCTATGTCTCTATCACTTCACATTTGGTGGCCAGGAGTAGATCGGCTATACCTACGAGTTCTAGCTTGAGTAGTGTGGGTGGAGCTAGTGGAGGTGCACTAGCTGGAGACAGTGCTACCACAAGTGGAGGTACCGCTATAGGAGGTGGTATGGTACCGGGGTTTAACCTCATGGTGGAGTTCTTCCTGTGTTTGAGGTAGAACTACCAGGGAGTGCGGACTAACAAGTTGACAGGAGTTCTAATGGAAGGCTGGAGAGAGCCTACGTGAGGCATACACTCACATGAGGTGGCTGATCAATTTCACTCATGGAGTTATTGAGGCCCAAGCAGTCTAGTTTGGTATGGGATACTGGACAGGGAGTTGCGATGTAGAGTTCGTGATGCTACGTTGTTACATGCTACTTCACCTACTTTGCCAATGGTCTTTGGTTTGGCTGAGCTCATGTTGAGTATTGAGCTCAACATGGTAGAGGAGAGGGTGGTGACATATGGATTTGGTAGGGAGACCTCATCCATAGTTGTGACTTCTTCTAGAGTGCAGCAGAGTGCACTATGCCCAGTTGGTTTTCAAGGATAGGATGGATAACCTAGGTCCTATGGAGCGAGTGGAGGGCCTAGTGAGGTTAGACCCTTACCTTCATTTTTGGGTTAGTAGCAGCCATTGAGTAGTGGTGTTGCTTGTTGGACTTGTGGTGGACCTCACCATCAAAGAAAGTGTACTTAGGGCAGTGGACCTGATACCTCAGGTGCATCATAGCCAACACATAGGTAGTGTGAGCATTGCCATAGATTTGGTCACACTAGTAATTGATGTTTTGACCAACACCCGGAGTTATGGAGTGGTAGGGATGCTATGGCAGGTAGTAGAGGAGCTCCAGTTCATGGAGGACGAGGTGGTGGTAGAGGATCTACACCTAGTAGGGGTGCAGTACCTGCCCTTACTTCTGATATAGCTATGGCTACTTGGATTGAGCAGTTGGAGCAAAGATTGGCTAGTATGGCTATTGCTCAAAGGAGATCAGATTCGGGTGCTGAGGCTTCCACCTCATATGCGGGTGATAGAGATGCTTTGGACTTCATGTGCGGAGTAGCACAGGTGGATGCATTTACAACAGTGACTAGGAGTGTAGTACGTGCTCCAGAGCCTAGAGGAGCATCAGTGGAGTTGGAGGAGAGGTTGGGAGACAGGTCAAACTTCCCAAGTCTTTCATGCTATCTAAGGTATTGCAGACAACATCAATAGTTCCTAGAGATCCCAGTGTAGGTGTGGTAGGTGGTGATGGAGTGCATGATGGACTACATGCTAGTCAACCACCTACTACTACACAGATTGAGTCTAGCATGATGTTAGAGGCGGCTCAGCTGATTATGCGGCGTCCTTTGTTTTTGGCTAGTGACATGTTTACATTGGGAGTTGACCCAACCCCAGTATTCCGGTTGGCTTCCACGCTTTGTGAGAGTAGGGATGATGCAATTCCCACTACTAGAGCACATGTGGTTGGTAGTCAAACTGACTTGGTTGAGGAGCATGGGATCCATTCAGCAACCAGTGGTTTATGACAGGCAACAACGGCTAGACTGGAGGAGTTGCCAACTAGACCGGCCTTTGAGAGAGCACGGTTCACACCTGGTGTTGTCCTATTGGATAACCAGAGGGGGATTTTCTGTTTGGTGGGACCTTCAGGGAAGGTCTATACACTCCACAGAGTCTTGTTAGACTATGGTGCACAGCCTCTTATGTTAGGGAAGGCTGCAATTGTCGGTCTGTCGGTCTGGAGTTACGGAAGACCAATGTGGAGAGGTGTCCATTTTAGATCCAAACATCTTTAGGTGGTGGTTTGATACAGTATATTACACGTGGGGAGCATGTTGTCTAGGTTCAACCTGGTCATCCAATTGATAGCTCGGTGATGAGAGCTCAGGCTATTGCGACGATAGCTGAGTCATATGATGTGCTAGTTAGGAAAGCAGTGTTATATCCCATGGGTTTCAGCATTGACTATTGGGAGGAGACAGCCTCATATAGACTCGGTTGGCAATCTGGTGATGGATGGGCATGTCGCCTACCAATACGCTTCAGTAGTAGTAGTCTTGGCTCACCACAGTCCGGGACCATGGCCGCATCAGTTTTAGCTTTCAGTGGTGCAGTTACTTGGCCTGGTAATTTGTTGGAGCGGGACGCCCATGCAGAGGATACTCCAGTACCAGAGGAGATCACTTGGATTTGGAGTACAAGTGGGATTGTTCCATCCATCTTGGATGTGCCATTGTGGAGTTCAGAGGAGGCATTGCAGCAACATGCAGATCAGTTGGTGCAGCAAGCTTGGAGTGGAGCCTTTGTACCATTAAGAGATGAGTGTGAGGATGAGCCTCTAGAGTCAATTGCTTTGACACCTTTGGATACCACACTCATTGCTTGGCAGTATCTTGTAGAGAGGATATGTCTATTGGAGTTGTTTGGTGGGATTAGCACCGGACTAGTTGTGGTATTACAGGCGGGTATACGAGTACAGAGGTACTTGTATGTAAAGAGAGATGAGACTGCTAAGCGAGTCTCTCTACATCATGTGGCATACTTGGCCTATCGGTATCCGGAGTTATTACCAATGTCAACAGTCAGAGGTTACCAAAAGGCCCTACCAATAGATATTTCCTTACTAGGGCTGCATGACCTAAAGAGACATGGGCCTATTCACTTGGTGATTTCTGGATGGCCATGTCAAAGACATACACGTGCGGGCCACGGTTTGGGTCTTTAGGATCCTCATTCTGGTGTGTTTTGGGAGATGTTACGGATACAACAACATCTCCAGGTTCATTAGACCGTTTCTCCAACTTACCTTTTAGAGAATGTGCCTTTGATGGGTGATTCTCGCACTAGAGTGGTGGCGAGTACACATCAAGTCCATTCTTGGATGGAACTTGCTATATTATTAGATGCAGCCAGAGTAGGATCACGGGCTCATTGCCTTTGTCTTTGGTGGACAAACTTCTAACCCAAAGAGGTTTTACAGCGTGTTTATGATGGGATTTAGCGACTTGACCACATCCTTGTTGATGACATCTTGGATCTCCGGCGTCAATCTCAAACGGTGGTAGTGGCTAATAGGTCACCTATGGCAATGGTGAACCTAGTGGGACAACCTAGAGATGCATTTCCCACACTCATGAGTTTCCTAGGCTCTCATGCTTTTCAAGAGGCCGGACCTGGACTTGTTTGGGACTCACAGTTACAGTAGTTGGTGGAGAACAATGCCGATGAGAGAGAGCGGGCAATGGGTTTTTGCACCGGTATTACCACTATTCTAGCAATGTCAAAGACATCCAGGTGTCAAGTGTTAGGTTAGGCTATGGACTTGAACTGTTTGACCTGGATTGTGAGCCTTGGCTTGGCAAAGCAGCGTAGGATGCACTTGATAGGCATCACCACTCGGACACTTGTGAGCCTTGTGCCTATCGAGACAATTCAGGCACATGTTGGGGGCGATGGACCGAGTGGACATGGTATTCTTGGGACACATCCAATAGCTATTAGGGAGAGTAGTCTACTTGGAGTCCATCCAGGTGAGCGTGGGCTACTTGGATTACACCCTTGGTCCACTTGGGATGCAGCTAGAGGATGTGTGGAGCTTGTAGCCAGAGTGGAAGGAGTTTTTCACATAGAGGTTGGGACCTGTAGTAGTTGGGGGCATGACACTATGGCTCCCAAGTGCCTTGTGTAGCAGCCAATCAGTACGTCTTCCACTCCTACGACAATTACAGAGGATACTTGGGAGCCAGATTTTGGACCCAAGCTTATTAGAGAGGAAAGACTGAGGGTTTGGAGGTTCTTGAGGAGTTGCATGAGTTGTTTTGCCTTTAATATGAAGGATTTGAGTGCTCTGAATAACTGGTATATGGATTGAGCTGACTAGCAATATACCAGTTTTTTGACGTCCTTATTGCTATAGTGACATGGAGAGGACATTTTTTGATTCAGAGCCAGAGTAGTGACCTTTTTGAGGTTGGTTTGGTGGAGATTTCACATGGAGAGTATGCATCAATGACATTGATGCCAACCAAGAAGGATATGCATGGTAACTACATAGATAGGCGGATGTGTCGAGATTATCGTCCTATCAACCGATAGACCAGGGCTGATCGATATGCTATGCCTACATCGGAGGAGATTTTTGATACGATTGGGCATGCAAAGGTCTTCAGTACTTTGGATCTTTGAGCGGGATATCATCAGTTGCCGATCAGGGAGGAGGATAAGTCCAAGACAACATTCTGGGCTATTGATCCTCACGGCAAGGATGTGTTATATCAATGGAGGTTCTTACCATTTGGGTTGAAGAACGCTCTTGCTGAGTTCCAGAGGGTCATGGGTAGGATCCTAGTTGGATTGGATTTTGCTCAGTGCTTTATTGATGACATTTTGGTCTATAGCACTACTATGGAGGAGCATGAGAGACAATTGTTGGAGGTGTTTGAGAGGTTGAGATCTCATGGACTCAAATTACATCTTTTGAAGTGTAGGTTCTTCCATGAGCAGGTTGAGTATTTGGGTCACACTATCTACCCCGGAGGACTTGGTGTTCAGCAAATCAAGGTGGAGGCTATTGCACGTATTCCTCGGCCTACGGATGTGAGCAGAGTGTGAGCATTCCTTGGGTTGGAAAACTTCTATCGCTGCTATGTTAGAGGATTTAGTGCCATTGCCAAGGCCTTGACGAATCTGACCAAGCTTACACAGGAGTGGTGTTGGGGAGATGAGCAGGAGAGAGCTTTTGTAGAGCTCAAGGCGAGGTTGACATTTGCTCCTATTTTGAGGAGACCGATCAAAGGACGACCATTTCAGGTTCATACTGATTGGAGTACATTGGGGCTTGGAGCAGTGCTCACCCAACATGATGATGAGGGGAAGGAGTTTGTGGTGGCCTATGCTAGTCACTCCAACAATTCAACGGAGGCAAAGTATAGTTCATATGAGGGAGAGTGCTTGGTAGCAGTTTGGGCAATAGCACATTTTTGATGTTACCTATTTGGTAACCCCTTCACTCTCATCACTGATCATCAGCCGCTGAAGTGGTTGATGGAGTCCGACAAGCTTTCAAGGAAGCTTGCACGATGGGCTCTGATTTTACAGGAGTATGGTTTCACAGTTGTTCACAGACCTGGAGTGGTGAACCGTGATGCAGATGGGTTGAGTAGAAACCCATGTCCCAGCCAACAAGATCAGACCGGAGCATGTTGGTATGGTGAGACAGATGAGGAGATGGTGCTTGGTTGGCATGCATCGGCCTTTCTGTGTATATTTGTAGAGGCATTGGTGGTATCTCTCTCAGCGCATACAGGAGGAGTTATTGAGGTCATAGATCCAGAGAGTGAAGATATTGGTACAGTTTAGCGAGACATTCATGATGATGTCTTAGTGATGGACTATCTTTGCATTGGTGTTGTGGGTGGCACAATTGGGGCCAAGGAGAGAGACCGTGTTCTTCAGCAAGCCAGACGGTTCAGATTGGAGGGTAGACACCTTTTGCGTGTATGGGAGGATGGTAGAGTGCGAGTAGTACCACTTCCATCACAGAGACCACAGTTGGTCCGTCATGCTTATGAGGAGCTAGGACATTTTGGAGTAAAGCGTACGTATTGCTTACTTCAGAGTCATTATTGGTGGCACGGTATGCAGACCAAGGTACAGCAGTTTGTTGCCAGATGTGTGGTTTGTGACCGAGTTAGAGCATCATTCAATGCTCCTACGCCACAGTTACACCCATTACCTATCATGGGATTGGGTTACCGTTGGAGTTTGGACTTCGTCGGACCTTTACCGCTGACTGTGAGACATCATTGGTATGTTTTGGTGATGGTGGAGCACTTCTCCAAGTGGATTGAGTTGGTGGCACTTCTTGACAAGTCTAGTGAAGGGACAACTTACTCGTTCCTGGATGGAGTTCTTAGTCATTTTGGTGCACCAGTTGAGGTTTTGACAGATCAAGGTACAGAGTTCTTGGGGGAGTTTTAGGTCTTGTGTGACAAGGCTTTGATTGATCATTGTACTACATCCCAAGATCATCTTGAGGCAGATGGCTTAGCAGAGAGTGGTTCAGACGGTCAAAAGAGGATTGCAAAAGTATGGTTTGCAAAGAGGCCACTTGGGAGATTAGGATCTCCAATTACCTTGGTTGGCCATGGGCTATCGGTTCAGCCGGCAAGCCTCCTTAGCATCCTTCTCTCCATACTTTCTACTCTATGGACGAGATCCAGATTTACCTGCAGCCATTCATCGAAATGTTACTGTAGTTTTGGACTTGGATGACCCCGATGTATGGATGAGCGCATGTTCTCAACGGGCAGAGATCTTTCAGAGAGTGATGCCGATGGCCTTTGAGAACTTGGCGATTGTTCAGCATAGAGATACTTTACGCAATGCTACCATTTGAGGAGGAGGTTATAGACCCTCAATCCATCGATTTCATCCAGACGACTATGTATATCTACAACAGACAGCACCAACGACACTTGATGTTTCTACAGGCCGCACTATCTTGAGAGTGCGCGAGGTTTTGCCATCTGGATTCCTTGTGTTAGAAGGACGTGATGGTGTTGTTTGGAAGGATCATGTGCGCAATTGTGCGCCATGCCACCTCCCAAACATTGATGGTACTATGGACCCAAGCTTGGCACTTGTACGTGCAGGCTTGAGGTGTATGTTATGTGGCTCTTCTGGTGGAGCTGCTACTATGTTAGTGTGTGATAGCTGTTCGAGAGGATGGCATATGGCATGTATGACTCCTCCTCTCACGGTGGTTCCTCAGGGATAGTGGTTATGTCCTAGATGTACTTGACCTATAGCTAGTTCATTCTTTATATGGTATAGATTGCAGACAGGCGACTAACGATGGGGCTCCATAGCACCTGGCCTCCTGATCTTTGCCCATTAGAGGATATACCATATACTTAGAGTTGATAGCTATATGGAGTTAGAAGGACCTAACCACCAACTAGGGGGGTGATTGTGGCACTTTAGAGTTTGTGTATGACTTATGTGTGAGTTGTGCTTCTATAGTGTATGATGTTGACAGCGATGTATGTTGTGTAGCGATGTATATACGCACGACAGCTGTCATGCCATTTGTAGTGCCGCGTCTAGATGCTCGGACACTAGAGTTCCAGTGATAGTAGTTAGAGTTATTCTAGCAGTTTCTCAGAGACTACTTTCCGATAGTTAGATTTTGTGTTCGGGGTACTGACTTCACGGTGGGGTCCACTGTCACTTTGCACCATTTGCACCGTCAAGTGTGCCGTCAGTGGGACCGTTAGGGTTTCAGTGCTAGCTCGAGTCCAGGGGGTATAGTTTCGAAGTGAGCTCCAGAGAGCTCACTTCTCTAATGTTGAGCCTTCGAGTTCTTGGCTATGGTCGACAGAGGCCGGCGAGCGTCACCTAGATTCTCTATGCTTGAGTGAGTGTGGCTCGACTGTAATCAATGCTCAGTTGTTGGCAGTTTATAGAGTGACAGATCAAGTACTGATCTGAGTTGAGTTGAGTTGAGAGTATTAAGCAATCTGATTATTGTGGCACTTTAGAGTCTGTGTATGACTTATGTGTGAGTTGTGCTTCTATAGTGTATGATGTTGACAGCGATGTATATTGTGTAGCGATGTATATACGCACAACAAATTACCTTGGTTAGCCATGGACTATCAATTCAGCCAGCAAGCTTCCTTACCATCCTTCTCTCCTTACTTCCTACTCTATGGGCGAGATCTAGATTTACCTACCGCCATTCGTCAAGATGCTACTATAGTTTTGGACTTGGATGATCCAAAGGTATGGATGAGCTCATGTTCTCAACGGGCAGAGATCTTTCAGAGAGTGATGTTGATGGCCTTTGAGAACTTGGCGATTGCTCAACATAAAGATACTTTATGTTATGCTACCATTCGAGGAGGATGTTATAGACCTTCGATCCATCAATTTCATCTAGGAGACTATGTATATCTAAAGCAGACAACACCAATGACACTTGATGTTTCTACAGGCCGCACTATCTTGAGAGTGCGTGAGGTTTTGCCATCTAGAGTCCTTCTGTTGGAAGGACGTGATGGTGTTATTTAGAAGGATCATGTGTGCAATTGTGCGCCATGCCACCTCCCAAACATTGATGGTACTATGGACCCAAGCTTGGCACTAGTACGTGCAAGCTTGAGGTGTATGTTATATGGCTCTTCTAGTGGAGCTGCTACTATGTTAGTGCGTGATAGTTGTTCGAGAGGATGGTATATGGCATGTATGACTTCTCCCCTCACGGTGGTTCCTCAAGGACAATGGTTATATCCTAGATGTACTTGACCTATAGCTAGTTCATTCTTTATATGGTATAGATTGCAGATAAGCGGCTAACGATGGGGCTCCATAGCACCCGGCCTCTTGATCTTTGTCTATCATAGGGTACATATACTTAGAGTAGATAGCTATCTGGAGTTAGAGGGACCTAACCGCCAGCTAGGGGGGCGATTGTGGCACTTTAGAGTCTATGTATGACTTATGTGTGAGTTGTGCTTCTATAGTGGATGATGTTTACAGTGATGTATGTTGTGTAGCGATGTATATATGCACAACAACTATCACGCCATTTGTAGTGTCGCATCTAGATTGCTTGGACACTGGAGTTCCAGTGATAGTAGTTAGAGTTATTTCAACAATTTCTCAGAGATTACTTTCCGACGATTAGATTGGTGTTTAGGGTATTGACTTCACGGTGGTGCCCACCGTCACTTTGCACCGTTTGCACCGTCGAGTGTGCCGTCCGTGGGACCGTTAGGGTTTCAAACCTAGCTCGAGTCCAAGGGGTACACTTTCGAAGTGCAGCTCTAGAGAGCTCACTTCTCTGATGTTGAGCCTTTGAGTTCCTTGCTATGGTGGACAGAGGCTGGCGAGCATCACCTAGATTCTCTATGCTGGAGTGGGTGTGGCTTGATTATAATTAGTGTCCAATTGTTTGCAGTTTATAGAGTGACAGATCAAGTACTGATCTGAGTTGAGTTGATTTGAGTTGAGAGTGGTAAACAATCTGATTTAGAGTCTATGTATGACTTATGTGTGAGTTGTGCTTCTATAGTGTATGATGTTGACAGCGATGTATGTTGTGTAGCGATGTATATACGCACGACACCATGTTACTCGTCTATTTTTCAACCATCATAGGTCAATTGAGCTGGTACAACGATTCTTAACCTTATTTGTTATGGACTGCACATACAAGACTAATAGATTCAAGATGCCTTTGTTAAACATTGTTGGAGTGAACACATCATCTCATTCATTCAATGTTGCTTTTTTTATTTTTGCATGAAGAGAAGGACGTTGACTACCTATGGCCTTACATGCCTTTGTGAAGCATGTGACATCGCCCGTAGTTCTCATTACTGACTAAGAGCTGGCATTAATGAATGTTGTCAATCACGTCTATCTTAAAGCGGTTAACCTTCTTTGCATTTGGCACATCAATAAGAACGTGTTTACTCAGTGCCGAAGGCAATTCCCCGCTAAAGACAACGAAGGTAATGAGGAGATTGAATGCCATTCCTTGTTGCATAGAACACCGTTGTGTACTCCACGTAACGAGAAGATGTCAAACTGGAGCACATTCAGATCCACATACATCAAAAATCATGCACATGTTGCATTGTATATCCAAAAAACATGGATGCCATTGAAGACCATGTTCATCGCATGCTTTGCTCATCAACATCATCATCTAGGTTCAAGTACGAGCTCTCATGCAGAGAGAAAGCATTTTGTTATGAAGAGATGCATTAACCTCTCGTGTTGCAAACTCCTCTTTGTGCAACAAAAACTTTAATTGATGTTGGAGACGCAATTCATTGAGCTTCACGTAGAGATTGAGGAGCAAAAACTTTCAATTCGCCATTGCAACAAGTGCACAATTTTTGAGAATATTCTTCGCAAAGTATCATGGCATGCTCTGGATTTGATGTGCACACCACTCTCCACCAATAACAGAAAATCTTGCATCGGCCTGTTTACCAAGACACATGGAGTGCTCTACAAGCACATTCTACAGACTCTCGAATTGAAAAACAAGTCTGTTGAACTGTTCATGATTGAAACTCAATGGTATCTGGCCCATCATGCGGAGGGCGGCGAACTGACACCTTCGAATTTGTTGTCACCAAAGAACCATGTTATGTATCGTATGAAAACAAGTTTTCCGGACTGACAAGTGCACAACAAATAATCTTGATTGATAGACTTGAATCTGTGATCACTGAAGAGGGTACCAACAATGCAAAATCCGATCATCGCCTTTGTTTGGAAACAAGGACACCTGGTTGGCACCAAAAGTAAAAGCATAAAGTCCGACAAGTCGCACTTCAAGCATGTAATGACAAATGTTAATGTCTGGAAATGCTCGAAATGGTGGCCACAATGCATGCCATGTAGTGCAAGAGCTGAATAAATCGTCGAAACTAACAGAAATCAAATGGAAACAATAAATCTAGAGGTTGTCCGAAATTGTATTCAATTAGTGCCAAAGTCCAGACTTTTTTATTTATATGAGGGTGCAACTATCCAAAAGGGGGTGCAAATATCAATTTCCTATAAATAATCTATTTCCTGTAAATTCCTATCTTATTTATCTTATTAACAATTTATCTTATGACCTCATCAGGACTATTACTCCGGGATGTTAATAGATATCGTTTTGGATACCCAACGGTGAGTTCGGACCCTAGTTTCAAGAGAAATCAACTATTCATAACCAATTTGAAGACTCTTATTAGAGCTGTGACTCAGGGCCCAGATTTCAAGAGATCTAAATGCGTCATGATCAGTTTTCATGGTTCTTACTTAATATGCTTCTGTAATGTCAAGTGGCGGATGTCAAGGTTTTCTTGAGCACGAGTAGTCCCTTCACAGGAGCGGTCAGAGATGCAAAAGCCTTACCGCACAGTATTACCAATGCCGCCCCTTTTACAGTATCGCGCTGATTCATGTGTGATGTTCAGTAAATGGGCCTTCACAAGCACTGTATAACAAGGCAAAGGTCATGGTCTGCAAGTAATCACGATTGAACGAATGCAGCTTTCATGATCCAAGAGGCGAATGGATGTACAGAAAAGTATTTTCAATCCGCAAATGCAATCCAGTAATTGCAGTCAGGGGCTGCAACTAAAGTACAGATTATACTTTAAAATGAGGTCGATAAAGAGAGTTGGTCAGCTGATAAGGTGAACTAAAAAAGTTATTACTACGAGTCTTATTACTACGAGTTGAAGTTCCAAGAGAAGAACTAATGATGGTAAACGATAACTGTTTTTTATTTCTAAAACAGGTTATGCTGGACAGTCAAATGTAAGTAGTGCTCATTTGGCCATCCTATCATCATTTGAATGAGAAGTGTGCGTCGAACTTACTGAATTAGTAAAACAAGCAGTCGCTTGTGGCATGTAGCATACGATGTACAAGATGTCGACCTGTACTGGGTAAAAACTGTTTGATAGCAAAAATACTTCAATACAAGTATGGAAGAGTGAGACTTCACGCGTCATGTCTCAGTCTTCAACAATACAGCGTTTGTAGCATCAAACAGCTGAAAGATGAAGTAAATAAAATGAATAAAAGTGGCAAGTAAGGCACCATTGTAAGCAATGCAGAGTAAAACGATAAAACACACCAAGAAAATTTGATCATTAGGTACGTACGGCGTAATAAAGACCCGTGGATGAGGTCAAATCAATTGACTACGAAAGAAAGAAAGAAAGAAAAACAGGCAGAAACACGCCAGCATTCCCGATATGCATCAAAGAGGACGACGAGTCATGGGCTTCTTCTTAGTCCTATGACATATATCCTCACTCTTCTTCCCTCTCAGGATTTGGCCGTGGTCATATCAACTTGGTTAAACATTTCCGCCCCACTGTGGGTAAGGAAGCATCAGAACTGCACCCATAGAGAAAGTGAACTTCTTATTCACTAAGAACAGGATGTGAGTACAAGATAGATCTAGCCAGAAAATAAAACGTAATTCTGTCTTAAAACTACCTACATACAGATGACCCTTGCTGTTGGATGAGATCGACTTTCTCTACTTCGACTGGAACAGCAGAACACTAATGAACCCGGGCAAGATCTTCATCAAACTTGGTGCTTTGCAAAAAATCTCTTTTGAATCGCATTTTGAAGAAATGTATTGGAGTTCGGACTAGAATCTTGCCATAACACCATACTACGGAAGTTGCGAAAGCTTTGTTGCCCGAGAGCCAGCATAATATCCGAACTTCCCACGGCTATTGGTTACGACTAGCAACATGGATACAAGCTGTGCTGTGTATCTTGCTCTCAGAGAAGGATCAAATACGATCAAGTCAAACCGTTGCTGGAGTCTTACCATGTTAGCCGACATAATCGAAAGCAGGGGCACTCAGTGAATACGATAGTGCGTAATTCCCAAGCATGCCACATGCACAAAGTCCCGGAGGTGCGGACGGTCGTATAATAGGTCTTCAGCATCGCAGGGGTTCTCAGACGGCTAGAGCAGAGGCTTTCTTTAGCTTCTCTACTTCCAAATATGCAGTGGTGTACGGCAGAAATTCGCCCATGTGACTCTCCGCAATCTCTCTTATTCCCTCCGCGAGTCTCGGAATTGCTGCAATTTCATCATAGGTGACATCCCTAACGTATCGTGCAGGATTTCCTGCCCAAACTTCTCCCGCAGGGATTCGGCGGCCAGGCGGTACAACAGATCCTGCTTCCAGAATTGCGTGCATTTCAACAAGAGATCCCTCCATGATCACACAACGCTGCCCGATAACCACCTCGTCTTCTATGGTACAAGATCTGAGAGTGCTGTAATTCCCGATGGTTACAAACTTGCCAACCTGAGTCTCCGCAGACAATCCAGTCGGAGAAGACGCCGCGGCGTGCAGCACGCACTTATCCCCAACATTCGAGCAAAATCCGATGACAATCTTGTTCAAATCGCCTCTTAGAACACATCCGTAGAACACATTTGCTTTATCCTGCACGTCTACGGACCCAGCTAAAACCACATTCGGTGCCACAAATGCATCGACTGAAACCGAGGGCACCCTACCCCCGAGCGGCACCAATTGCCTCTGCCCTCTGTAGTCGTACGAAACGTGAGTTGACATCTCCCGCCTGTATTGCTTTCTTTCTCCTTCTGTCCAGCCAGATTTCGAGACCCGCGACAAATCAGATCGCCTCAAAATTCCATCGGATGGGCCCGAAGAGGACGCAACTCGTGCCAGCTTCTTCAAGAGGCCTGCTCCTCGAACCCCCTGCCGCACTAGTCCCGCCATCCTCGATTTCCCCCACGGCAGCTGCAATCCTCTTCGTACCCTTCTTCCTCTGTTTCGTCTTTGTCTCTGCTCTGCTCCTACAAGCCCTTTGATTCTACCTTTTCGCGTTTTCTTCACGAATTCTCGTCTTCTCGTCTCGTCTTCTGTCACTCATGCCCTGCCCGTTCACTTCACAAGAGTGTTTCGTCGACCGAACAGCCTTGTGCTCCGGTGGGTGTCGATAGTGAGGTGACTCGTGTTAATGGCATATTCATTTTCTTATATATTCATTTTCGAATTATAATTACGAAAACTCAGCTATGCCGTATCCTGTTAGCCGTTGGCTGCAAGCTGCAAGCATACAGCTAGCTGCTAGCCCCGAGCGCATAACCTCCTTCCGGCCCGTTAGCTAATATGCGAACAAGAGCAGTCCCTGCGACTAATGATTTTCCTGCAGCACATACATTCTTAGTAGAGAAAAAGGCGACCGCGTAGGAAAAATGAAGGATGGGAAGACCCCCTCAAGCCGTACAAGGGAGAGACAAAAAAAGGTAACATGGGGCTAAGCCCCAATAGAGTCTATATGAGAAATCTGCCCTACCGCACCTAAGATATCCGAGTTATGCAAGTCGTACGGTCTACACACAACTGGAGCATCCGAAGAAACATTACCTAATGTGATTGCTCTCCTATGGATTGCACCAGCCACTGCCCTCTGTAGAGCGACGGACACACGCTGTCTAAAGTAAGCTACAAAGTATGAGAGTGAGAGTGGTACCCCCTGACGCCTAACATGATAAGCTCTCGCGCACTCCCTGACAAATGTGTCAAATGGCGTGTCCATCGCTCCATATAACTCCAAGGCTAGAGGAACAAAGAGGTGACCTCGCTGCATGCCCCTATACTTGGAGACCTTGCGACCTGCTGTTGCACTCGCCGCCCATCCAGGGAGATGGGTAATCACTCCCTCCGAAACTGTATCCCGTGTAGGGTCCGTGACCACGACATCTGTTACTGTCACCTGATCATCTCGGACCAAGTATAAGTCTGCCCTGACACGTGTCGTTTGCAACGCATACGAACGCTCCATCCAAGCTAAGTATCCACTCTCTCGTGCCATAGCAAACACTATGTCTCTAATGGCATCATGTGTAGCTATCCTCTGTCCTCCAAAAGGACACCGTGTCATGTGGACCGCCGTTGCATCTAGTGTGGAACCACACTCACAAGTGAGTAGTGAAGATGCAGATGGGTGGACCAAACCTAGGTGAAACCTCATTGCTGTAGAGAAAGTAGCCGGTGCGAGTCGGAAAGCCCTAATGCATGGTCAAGCTAGGATCCACGAGCCTGCACCCTTGCCGGAGCAAGAGCGTAGACGTGCTCTAGTAGCCTGAGGAATGGACGAGTCAACTAAGAGAGAATGTAGCGTATGCTCACACTGTCGCTCCATCAAGGAAGACTGTAAACCTCTAGTCCAATCTGACAATAGTGAAGCAAACGATGGAAAACCTTCTCGTGCTCGTAGGGATAGACTATCTCTTGTCTGCCGCAATAACACATGGAGAGAAAAGGGTCCTCCCTCCACCTCTATCACATAAGTCTCCAAAACCGGCCTATCAGCAACCACAAAACGAGAGGCAAGTAGGAGTGCCGAGAGAGCCCAACTACCCAAAAATGCTATAGGTGCCATCTCCTCCATAGAAAGCAAGCCAACCCCACCACATGAGATTGGTAGAGCCGTCTGTCTACGTGCCAAATCCCCTGTCACACACTCAAAAGTCCCTGGTCCAATAATATCACCAAAGACTCCCATAATCCTCTTATCAAATCCTCTCAGACGTGATAGGAAGGACGGTGAGGGGGGAACTGTACGGATGAGGTAGGATGGTCGACAAGCAATACTGGAAGAGAGTATACCAAATGCCACCTGTGAATCTCCTAGTAATGGAAGGTCATCCACATGGAGAACATCCTCTGCAAGGGCAATGTCCAAGAAACGTGTGACAAAATCCTCCGATCCTACTGGCACTCCAAGAACACGAAGTCCATCTGTGGATGTGATACACCCCTCTGGAAGCTCAAGGTGGAGAAAGATACCTAAAGGAGACCATGCCCTACACTTTGACACCTTGACTCTCAAGCCTACTAGATGTAGCTCGGTAGTCAAGTAGTCAAAGGCCTGCCTAATCTAATCTACAGGGCCTACGATGTGTGTATCATCTGCCAAGGAGAGAAATACACAACCTGGCATGGCCAAAGTAGTAGATAGGAGAGCTCTAAAGTGAGCCATGCCAAATAAGGGCCCCCCCAAAGGATCTCCCTGTCGTGTACCAACAGCTGACTCCAAGACGGTGACTCCCTCCTGTGAACCACCATGTTGGTAGTAAAGGGAAGCAGGAGAGCCATAAAAAGACCGCACAAAAGGAATGAGACTTGCCAAGGATCCACCAGCCTCCCTAAGCTCTCTAAAGATGGATGCACGTGAGACGCTATTAAAAGCGTTCTCAACATCCACCTGTAGGACGACCCACTCCGGATAGATATCTAGGAGTGCTCTAATGCCTAGAGATATAGCCTCACATCCTCCAAGTGTAGCTACTCCAAACTGATGTGGACTAAGGTGATGTCGAAAGTGAGAACGATGCTGAAGGACAATGGTACGACTGACCAAACGCAAAAAGATCTCTCCAATAGCAATCGGTCTAATGCCTCTCGTGTCCTTCTCAATCGCGAGAAGTCGACTAGCACCTAAGACCCGACTAACAGACATAGGAATGTCTCCTCTCGCTACTGCTGCAGCCACCTGAAACAACTTGGTAAAACCACTAGAAGGATCATCTGCCTGGAAGCAATCTCTAAGGTGCTCATAAACCATCCCTGACAAGCCTCCTGAGGAAAGGTGAGAGGCAGTGCATAATGCTTGTGCAAATAGCGACCTATCAAGACATAACGGCTGCTCAGGCTGATAATCTAAGACCTCTAGTGGTAGTCCCTCTACTGCTATAGGAGGCAATGAGCGTAGGGAAGAGATGGTCTCATCAGTAGGACTCGTTATAGACAAAGGGTGTAGCGCTCGTGCTGCTCTACTAAACTCTCCCGCCTGACCCAATGTCCTACATCGTCGTAATCGAGTGGAATCTGTGGTATCCTGTGGCGATGCCTGTCTCCTAAATCGTGTAGCCCTAACAGCCTCCTCCTGAAGCGCTGCCCAATCCCCCGCTCGGAATCGACGAAATCTAGCCGCCACCTCTCTATGCCCCGCGCGTCCCCCTCTAGCATAACGAAGACACCATCGAGGGAGTAGGAGGAATAAGAACCACGCCAACTCGTCCAAGGGATCACGTGCCAAACGATCCCGTGGTAGGCAAAAAGCATGTCTAGCCTCATCATGGAGTGTGCGGGGCAGCCTATGGAATAGACGTGGACATGGAAAACTAGTCTCAAATAACCCCAAAATGCAACCCGCCTGAGAAGCTAACCACTCCCACGACTCGATCGGTATCCCTGGAGCGATCAACGAAGGTATAGAAGAAGCGTGCGTAATCCCGAGTGTCACTGCAGTCGATGTGGTCGCTCGTCTCACGTGAGCATCCCAAGTGGTCCAATCATAGTCCTTGTGCATCCTTCCCACATGGGTCTTTACCCCTTGCGAGGTAAAGCGTCGGTGACACACCGGGCATGGTGTATCCCGACCCGCTCTAGGCGACCCCACATGGGAAGGTGTAGCCATGGCTAGCACAAGAATAATGATAGTAACACATGATACTCCTCTCCATATCTCCCCATATCTGCAAAACCACAACCCCTCACATCCCAACTCACATAAGAAACAATCTCTCCAAACCCTAAAATCTATAAACTCTCATAACTTTCAATTTCCATCTCCAAAATTTTCAAATTAAATTCACATGGAACTTAATCATTAAAACCAAGAGATTAGAAATAAAAATTTCCAACCCATCACTCTCAATGTATAATGATCACTCTCAACCCTAAAAAAGCTAAAAATCTTAGTAACTTTCTACTCCATTCTCCATCGTCTTCAATCTAGGTACCAATGGAACCGAAATTGAAAAACGAAGAGAATTGACTATTCACTCGATTGCTACATGCTAGAGAACACTCAGGAATTATCAAAATTGTCTCCCGTCTCTCCCTCTCCTCTCCCGTCTCCACACTCTCTCCCGCAGCTCCCCCGCGCCTAAACCCTCATTCTTAGTAAGGGTTAAACCTTGCAAGTGGCGATTTCCTTTTAGAAATAGAAAAAAAAAGGATTAATATTATTTGGCTCTACGCGGAATGACACTATTAGGGTCTAGTTTTTTTTTAGTTTTTTTTTTTTCCCTCTCTTCTTTGTGTGTTTTACAGATTTTTTTCATGATAAATTTTTATTAATATATATTTTAGATAATTAATAAGAAATTGCTGTTTTGAAATTTTTATAATACATTATTATTTTTTATCTAAAATTAATTATACTAAATAATAAGGAAATATTTTAAACTTACAAAATAATCAAAATATCATATATGAGTAAAGTATTGTGATATATAATTTATATAATAAATATAAATTATATAACAGATATATATTTTTAATTATTTTTTCTATAATAAAATAATTATAATAATTTTTATTTTATTGATTAAAATTTTTTATTTTAAAATAATGAAATTTTATATTATATATCAATTTAAAAAATTAATAATTTTATTATAAATTTACATATTATATTAATTTTTAGTTCACATTATATATTTAATTTATATACACAAAATTATATATTACAATTAGATATAGATGAGTGTATATAAATTTTTTAATAAAAAATTAATTTAAGAAACTAATTTTTCAATTTAATTTAATTTTCAAACGAAAAGATTATGTATCTTTCATTAACATTATAAGTTTATTGGATTAAAAAAATCATTTACATGACATTTATTTCCTTATTTCTAAATAAATCTAAAATTCCAATAATATGAATTTTATTTTTTATTATATATAAGTAAATTTTTTATTTAAGAACTTTATATAATATAATTATTAGATTAGTTTTATTAAATTCATTTTTACTTTTATTATGTAAAAACTAAAGTTAATTGTTAGTTTGGAAATTAGTCTCATACAATAAACTATATAACTAATCTCATAAAAAAAAATTTTATCTTTAACTTGAATTTATACTTTAATACATAACAAATTTTATACATAAAATAGTTTTTCATATAATATAAAAATGAATTATTTATCATGTATAAAAAATAATATTAAATGAGTTATTTTATTATAAATATAATATATATAAATATATTTTTAATTATAAATGTTAAAAAAACGTTTTCTATATATCTAAAAAATAAATAAAATTATATATTTCTAATTTAAATTTAAATTTTAGAATTCAAGTTGATTTAGTTGAATTCAAAATATTCTAATATATTATCTATTCATATTAATACATTATTTTATACATTATAATCTATAATATTTAAAGTAATAAAATCATATTATTTATAAAAATATCATATATTTATTAAATTTTACTATATACTATTTTTATTTTTCGTTTTCATTTAAATTGATGATTTATTATAAATTTTTATCTTCTATTCATTTTTCACATCGATGCCTACTTTTCTTCCTATCTATCTTGGTGCTCTTAGTTTCCATGTACCGATTGACCCTCCCGTTTACACACTTTGACAAGTTTCTCGGCAAGTAAGTCTTCAATTTCTGATTAAAATTTTTATATCATTGCTTTATTCTAATTCAGTTTTGCACGTTATTTCATGTACTTTCCGCAAGTTCCTTTCAGTATTTTGTATTAATTCTATCATTTCATTGCTATTATACGGTACACTTCATATGCACTTGTTGACCTCATCTTCCCATTCTCATACTAAATAAATAATATTGGGGTTTATTTCCATTTTACCTCTTGTTTGGTGTTTTCAACACAATAGCCTTGTCTTTTTTTCTTTTTTTCTTTTTTTCTTTTTCCTTTCCCATTCCCACTCCTGTGCTCAACTCTCATATTCAACCAACTACGACATTGGAAATGTAACAGCACGGTCCGTGTTCAACTGACTTTGTGTTTTATCCAGAAATAGTATCTTCTACTTCTCTGTATAACGTAAAGATCTCACTACAATAGCGGTTAGGTATGATAATTGGCATCGTTTTAGTTTATTGCTTCATTGGTTACCACTTTATTTCATAGCTCTGATTACCTGCATCATTTACTTTGGTGACTTTATTGCTTGTGCATTTGCTTCTTTTAACCTTAGACCTTTCAACTTGTATAGCTCCTTGTATAGCTCGGATTATCTTAGGTACTATAGGGCAGATTTCTTGTATCGATACTATTGTGATCTTTTTTTCCTATTGTGTCTTTCCCTTGTACGGGTTTGATGGGGTCTTCCCATCCTTCATGTGTTCTATGTGGTTGTTTTTTCTCTTTTAATGACGTTAGTTTACATAGTTCTTACATAGACTCTTTGTTTCTTTATGTTTGTTTGCCTATCCACATATCTTTATGTTTGTTTAACAATTTCTCTACATTTTTTCTTCTTCTATTCATCCTTTGCCTTATTTTTGTTTTGTATTTGCATATTTTTATGGAGTCAGATTTTATTTATTTCACATTCCCTTCTTGGTTCTCTTGGATGGTATGCATATCCATGTTTCTTAATAGTTTCTCTACAAGTTGTCTTCTTCTATTCATTTTTGGTTATGTATACTTTGCCTTATTTTTGAACGGCATGGTTGCACTTCGTCTCTTTTTCCCTACGCTTGCTCTTTTCATTTATTTTTACACATTTTTCCATTGCTATTACATTTGCACTTAGGGTTTTCTTAGATCTTGTGTTTTTCATTCTATTTGTATACTCATATCTCTAATATATACCTTTGATATAGAGCTATTAATGGCAAAGACTTCACCTCTCATCTCTCTCTCTCTCTCTCTCTATATATATATATATATATATATATATATATATATATATATATATATATATATATATATATATATATATATATATATCTCTCTCTCTCTCTCTCTCTCTCTCTCTCTTTCTTTTTGACACGGGTCGATTAATGAGCCTTCACCGTAGTTGTCCATTGCTATTACATTTGCACTTAGGGGTTCTTAGATATAGTGCTTTTCTTTCTATTCTCCTCTTGTATCTCTAATACACAACCTATATCTTTGATATAGGTTGATTAATGGCTGAGATTTCACCTCTCGTGTCTCTAATACACATCTTTGACATAAGTCAATTATGGTTGAGTTTTCATCTCTCATATCTCTAATATATATATCTTTGACAAGGTCAATTAATGGCGTAGCCTTCATAGTGTTTTCCATTCTATTTTTACTCTCATATCTTGAATATAAGTAGAAAAATGGCTGAGATTTTATCTCTCATATCTCTAATACATATATTTGATTTAGGTAGATTAATGGCTGAGATTCACCCTCTTATATCTCTAATATATATCTTTGATATAGGTCGGATAATGGCTAATGGATAAGCCTTCATTATAACTTTGACAACCCACTCCCTCCTAGTTTTTGGACAAATATTCGGATTGCTTTCAGGCTTTTCTCTTGCCATGGAGTCAAGAGAGTGTGGAGACAAGAGAAGGGAGGGAGAGAGTTGTCACGCCATTTGTAGTGTCACATCTAGATTTCTCGGACACTAGAGTTCCATTGATAGTAGTTAGAGTTATTTCAACAGTTTCTGAGAGACTACTTTCAGACGGTCAGATTTTGTGTTAAGTGTACTGACTTCACGGTGGGGCCCACCGTCACTTTGCACCGTTCACACCGTCGAGTGTGCCGTTAGCAAGAACGTTATGGTTTCAGACCTAGCTCAAGTCCAGGGGTATATGTAATACTCCGAGGACAAGAGAAGAGAGAAAACACAGATTGCATACTCAAACAATCGATCCCCAAGGGAGCATCTTCTCTTTATTATATAGACAAAGAGGATCTCCGCCAAGGAAGCTCCACCATAGGATTAAGGACACAAATAGGTGACATGTCAGCAAGCTCCACCCTTGGATTACTTACTTGGATGGGTGACATGTCTGGTTTAGGTCCTATCTGGTTGGTCAAACAAGCTTTGACCAAAGAGAATCTTCCTATAGGAATCTCATAATCACGTGAGTAAGGTACCGTTGGAAAGCTCTCGATGAGACAAAGCAGGGGGGAGGGAAGGCCAGCCTCTCCTTTGTCGGAGGGGGGGACTTGCACATGTTCAAGGCCTAATTCATCCGTTTAGGCCTCCAAAATTGCCTTCAAAGATTTCAAGCATATTTTGGTTCATACTCTATTAGTAGAAGTCCCCTTTTGGTGATACCTCTTTCTGATCTGTTTAGTCCATCATGTGTAACATCCTTCTAGATGTTACCAAACCAATTCTCACCTTTAAATCATATGTCTAGCTATTGGTTCTAAGGTTCTCAAGTCTATTTCGATTTCTGCCCTATTAGTAGAAGTATTCTTTTGGTGATACTTCTATCTGATCTATTTCAACCATCATGTATAACATCATTCTAGATGTTACCAAACCGAATTTCACATCTAGATCATATGGCTAGCTCTTGGTATTACAGTATACTTTTGAAATGTAGCTATAGAGAGCTCACTTCTCTGATGTTGAGCCTTCGAGTTCCTGGCTATGGTGGAGAAAGGCCAGCGAGCATCAACTGGATTCTCTTAGCTAGAGTGGGTGTGGCTTGATTGTAATCAGTGCCCAGTTGTTGGCAATTTATAGAGTGACAGATCAAGTAGTGATCTGAGTTGAGAGTGGTAAACAATCTGATTACATCAGAGAAGTGTAATCAAGGGGAAATCGGGTGCAAGAACTTTGAGTGTTGGTGGTATCTCCAAGCTCGATGGATCTTTGGTAGCTCAATTGAAGTTCAATTTTTCCTTGGTGTGCAGAAGCTAGTTGCTTGATGGAGATTTGGCAGTAAGGCAGATGGTGTACGGAAGCGCTGGCCAATTTTTTAGCATAGAAGGAGCAAATTTCAAGTAGTGGTTGTGATTTTGAGCTCAAGAGGTGAAGGCAAGACCAATTTGTTGTGAGTTGGGCTCATAAAGTAAAATTGAAGGTGGAGTTGGGAAGCTATTCTTGTGAATTTGTGATTTGGAGAAACTTGTGTTTTCAATTTTGCTCGAATGAAGAGTTAGCAAGGGATTTGGTGGTCAGCCAACTTTAGGGTTTATGTCAGATTTTGGCCAGATTTGGAGGAGTTTTGCTAGTTTGGAGGACTTTTTCTAGTTTGGAGTACTTTTGCAAGTTTGGAGAAGTTTTACCAAATTTTGGAAGAGGTTCAAAGTGGCAAGAAGAAAGGCCTCATTTGGCTGAATTTTGGCATTTAGAGGCTTCAAGGTTGTGGGCTATGGGCTATGAGAGGCTACAAAGGCCTAGAAGGGCCAGCAAGCCAACTGGTTGGCATGAGGCTAGCTAGTTTAGAGTAGATCTTGGTCATTGGTTGGCAAAATCTGCCTTTCCTGCTACATAGTATGCAATCTAAGAACAAGAGACCCCTAGATCTCTTGTTCTTAGATTGGTGCCCTAGTCAACTTGTCCACCCTCACTTGTTGTCCTAGTGACTTTGCCACTATTATCTATACACTTGTAGCTTTGGCTAGGAGAGGTAGTTTAATCACATTCTTGATGATCTTGGTAGCTTAGGACTTAGATACAAACTTCTCTTATGTCAAATGCCAAATGGTGGCAGAGTCAATCCCGTGTTACTTTATGAGATGGAGGGTTTTTGTTTAGATTTCTTGTGATTGGACCCCTTCCATTCTCTAATTCCTGTTTGTGCATCACGTTTGTGTGAGGTGCCTTGACTTTTGAGCATTGGTGCTCTGGTGTGCTCTCGGTAGTGAGGCTGGAGTGATGACTAGTCAGACTATCTTTGTTTCTCTCCGGTGAGGCAAGAAGTGATGACCTACAGACCGTGAGAGGGTGTGTTGTGATGGCAAGTTACAGGTTGCACTTTCCCCTAGTGTATTTATCTTGATTAGAGTTACATTAGTGGGTGGTGCTTAGTTGGTATTAGCACTTAGTGGTATTGGCACTTGCGGTTGTGACTTGCGGTTGTAGTTTGTGGTTCTAGTTTGTTGTTGGAGTTTGCGGTTGTGGTTACTTTGTCACGACGGAGTTCTTTGGGGATTCCAGAGGAGATAGCACTACAATAAACAATGGGTATACTTGGAGTGGTACTCGGTATCAGCCTGTATATCAGGTCCTAATGAGGGAGGAGATTGACTTTGAGTTGGAGTTTGACACAAGAGTTGATTCAGTTGAGAGTGCACTTGGTGTGTCTGCACCGTTGTTGTGGGACATAGACAAGATTTATGGGGCCTCCAAAGGCCCTAGGCGTTACTTTGGTACAATGGGTACCATTGAGTTGGATGACTTCATCCAAGAGTTTGATAGTTGATGTGATCTGCAATAGATGCGGAACCCAACTTTGTTTACACCCTTCATGGCATGGAAGGGGTTGTTTCAGCATTGGAGGGTCCACCGATGGATGACTACCATGAGTTAAGGAGAGCTCATTTGGAGGAGATCAAGTTATGGAGACAGTATTGGTCTTTGAACTATGTCTTTATCACTTTAGGTTTGGTGGCCAGGAGTAGATTGGTTGTACCTATGAGTTCTAGCTCAAGTAGTGTTAGTGGAGCTAGAGGAGGTGCACTAGCTGGAGATAGTGCTACTATGAGTGGAGGTACCGCTGCAGGAGGTGGTGTGGTATTGAGCTTTAATCCCATGGTGGAGTTCTTCTAGTGTTTGAGGCAAACTACCAAGGAGTGCGGACTGACAAACTAAGGAGCTTGCAAGAGTTCCATGAAGGCTAGAGAGAGCCTATGCAAGGCATACACTTGCATGAGGCGGCTGATCAATTCACTCAGGGAGTTACTGAGGCCCAAGCAGTCTAGTTTTGGTATGGGATACTGGAGAGGGAGTTGCGATGTAGAGTTCATGATGCTACGTTGTTATAGGTTACTTTGCCTACTTTGGAAGTGGTTTTTGGTTTGGCTGAGCGTATTGAGCTCAACATGGTGGAAGAAAGAGTGGTGACTTTTGGATTTAGTAGGGAGACCTCATCCACGGCTGTGACTTCTTCTAGAGTGCAGCAGAGTGCACCATGCCCAATTGGTTTTTGAGGACAAGGTGGACAGCCTAGATCCTATGGAGCAAGTGGAGCGAGACCCTTACCTTCATTTTTGGGTCAGTAGTAGCCAGTGGTGTTGCTTGTTGGACTTGTGGTGGACCTCACCATCAGAGAGAGTGTACTTAGGGCATGACCTAATACCTTGAGTGCATCACAGCCAACACAAAGGCAATGTGAGCATTGTCATAGATTTGGTCACACTAGTGACCGGTGTTTTGACTTACACCCGGAGTTACGGAGTGGTAGGGCTGCTATGGCAGATAGTAGAGGAGCTCCAGTTCATGGAAGACGTGGTGGTAGAGGTGGTGGTAGAGGATCTACACCTAGTAGAGGTGCAGTACCTGCCCTTACTTTTGATACAACTTTGGCTACTCAGATTGAGCAGTTGGAGTAGAGATTGGCTAGTATAGCTATCGCTCAGAGGAGATCAGATTTGGGTGCTGAGGCTTCCACCTCATATGCTGGTGATAGAGATGCTTTGGACTTCATGTGCGGAGCAACACAAGTGGATGAATCTGCAGCAATGATTAGGAGTGTAGTACGTGCTCCAGAGCCTAGAGGAGCATCAGTGGAGTTGGACCCACATAGAGGAGAGGTTGGGAGATAGGTTAGACTTCCCCAGTCTTTCACACTATCTGGGGCATTGCAAACGACATCCATGGTTCCTAGACATCCTAGTGTAGGTGTGGTAGGTGGTGATGGAATGCATGATGGATGACCTACTTGTCAGCCACCTACTACTACACAGATTGAGTCTAGCATGATGTTGGGGGCGGCTCAACTGATTATGCGGCATCCTTTATTTTTGGCCAGTGACATGTTTACATTGAGAGTTGATCAAGCCCCAGTGTTCTGGTTGGTTGCCATGTTGTGTGAGAGTAGGGATGATGTGGTTCCTACTACTTGAGTAGAGGTGGTTGGTAGTGGAGCTGACTTGGTTGAGGAGCATGGGATCTGTTCAGCGACCAGTGGTTTATGGCAAGCAGCAAAGGCTAGACTAGAGGAGTTGTCAGCTAGACCGGCCTTTGAGAGAGCACGGTTCACACCTAGTGTTGTCCTATTGGATAACCAAAGGGGGATTTTCCGTTTGGTGAGACCTTCAGGGAAGGTCTATACACCACAGAGAGTCTTGTTAGACTCTGGTGCGCAACCCCTTACGTTGGGGAAGACTGCAGTTGTCGGTCTTGAGTTAGGAATGACCAATGGGAGAGAGGTGTCCATTTTAGATCCAAATATCTCTAGGTGGTGGTTCGACATAGTATATCACATGTGGGGAGCTTGTTGTCCAAGTTTAGCCTAGTCATCTGATTGATAGCTCGGTGGTGAGAGCTCAGGCTATTGCAACAATAGCTGAGTCATATGATGTGCTAGTTGGGGGAGCAATGTTATACCCCATGGGTTTCAGCATTGACTATTGGGAGAAGATAGCCTTCTATAGACCAAGTTGGCAATCTGGTGAGGGACGTGTATGTCGCCTACCATTACGCTTCAATAGTGGCAGTCTTGGCTCACTATAGTCCGGGACCATGGCAGCATCAATTTTAGCTTTCAGTGGTGTAGTTACTTGGCTTGGTGACTTTTTAGAGGGGAAAGGCCATGTAGAGAATACTCTAGTGCTGAAATAGATCACTTGGATTTGGAGTATGACTGGGATTGTTCCATCCATCTTGGATGTGCCATTGTGGAGTTCAAAGGAGGCATTGCAGCAACATCTAGATCAATTGGTGCAGCAGGCTTGGAATGGAGCCTTCATACCATCAAGAGATGAGTGTGAGGATGAGCCTCCATAGTCGATTACTTTGACAGCTCTGGATACCACACTCATTGCTTGGCAATATCCAGTAGAGAGGATATGTCTATTGGAGTTGTTTGGTGAGATTAGCATCGGACTAGTTGTGGTATTATAGGTGGGTATACGAGTATAGAGGTACTTGTATGTAGAGAGAGATGAGACTGCTAGGTGAGTCTCTCTACATCATGTGGCACACTTGGCCTATTGATATCCAGAGTTATTACCGATGTCTGCAGTTAGAGGTTACTAGAAGGCCCTACCATCAGACATTTCCTTACTAGGGACACATGATCTGGAGAAACATGGGCCTATTCACTTGGTGATTTTTGGATGGCCATGTCAAGGACATACACGTGTTGGTAGAGGTTTGGGTCTTAAGTATCCTTGTTTTGGCATGTTTTGGGAGATGTTATGGATACTACAACATCTCCAAGTTCATTAGTCTATTTCTCCAGCTTACCTTTTGGAGAACATTCCTTTGATGGGTGATTCTTGCACTAGAGTGATGGCGAGTACACATTAGGTCCATTCTTGGATGGGACCTACTATATTATTAGATGAAGCTAGAGTGTGATCACGGGCTCATTGTCTTTGTCTTTGGTGGACGAACCTCTTACCCAAAGAGGTTCAACAACATGCTTATGATGGGATTTAGCAACTTGACCACATCCTTGTTGATGATATCTTGGATGTTGGGCGTTAGTCTCAGATAGTGGTAGTGGTTGATAGGTCACTTATGGCAATGGTGAACCTAGTTGGACAGCCTAAAGCCGCATTTCCCACACTCATGAGTTTCCCAAGCTCTCATGCTTTTCAAGAGGGAGGACCTAGACTTGTTTGGGACTCACAGTTGCAGTAGTTGGTGGAGCCCAATGCTGATGAGAGAGAGCGGGCAATGGGTTTTTGCACTGGTATTACTGTTGTTCCAACAATGTCAAAGGCATCTAGGCGTCAAGTGTTAGGTCAGGCTATGGACCTAAACTGTTTGACCTAGATTGTGAGCCTTGGCTTGGTAGAGTAAGGTAGGATGCGCTTGATAGGCATCACCACTTGGACACTTGTGAGCCCTATGCCTATCAAGACAATTTAGGCACATGCTGGGGGTGATGGACCAAGTGGACATGGTATTCTTGGGACACCACTAGTAGCTACTAGGGAGAGTGGTCTACTTGGAGTCCATCTAGGTGAGTGTGTGCTACTTGGATTACACCCTTGGTCCACTTAGGATGCAGCTAGAGGACATATGGAGCTTGCAGGTAGAGTGGAGGGAGTTTTTCACATAGAGGTTGGGACCTCTAGTGGTTGGGGGCATGAAACTATTGCTCCCAAGGGCTCAGTGTAGTAGCCAGTCAATACGTCTTCCACTCCTACTACAATTACAAAGGATACTTTGGAGCTAGATCTTGGACCCAAGCTTATTGGAGAGGAAAGACGGAGGGTTTGGAGGTTCTTGAGGAGCCACACAAGTTGGTTTTCCTTTAGTATGAAGATGCTTTGAAAGGACCTGGTATATGGGTTGAGATGACTAGCAATACACCAGTTTTTTGACATCCTTATTGATATAGTGAGATGGAGAGGACATTGATTCAGAGTCGGAGTAGTGACCTTTTTGAGGCTGGTTTGGTGGAGATTTCACATGGAGAGTATGCATTAGTGATAGTGATGCCAGCCAAGAAGGATATGCATGGAAACTACACAAATAGACAGATGTGTGGAGATTACCGTCCTATCAACCAATAGACCAGGGCTAATCGGTATGCCATGCCTACACCGGAGGAGATTTTTGATACGATTGGGTATGCAAAGGTCTTCAGTACTTTGGATCTTCAAGCAGGATATCATCAATTGCCAATTAGGGAGGAGGATAAGTCCAAGACAACATTTTGGGCTATTGATCCTCACGGTAAGGATGTGTTATATTAGTGGAGGTTCTTATCATTTGGGTTAAAGAACGCTCTTGCTGAGTTCTAGAGGGTCATGAATAAGATCCTAGGTAGATTGGATTTTTCTTAGTGTTATATTGATGACATTTTGGTCTATAGCACTACTGTGGAGGAGCATGAGAGACAGTTGTTGGAGGTGTTTGAGAGGTTGAGATCTCATGGACTCAAATTACATCTTGGGAAGTGTAGGTTCTTCCACAAGCAGGTTGAGTATTTGGGTCACACTATCTACTCCGGAGGACTTGGTGTTTAGCAGACCAAGGTGGAGGCTATTGCATGTATTCTTGGCCTACGAATGTGAGCAAAGTGTGAGCATTCCTTGGGTTAGTGAAGTTCTATCATCGCTATGTTAGAGGATTTAGTGCCATTGCCAAGGCCTTGACAAAGCTGACCAAGCTTACACCGGAGTGGTGTTGGGGAGATGAGCAGGAGAGAGCTTTTGTAGAGCTCAAGGAGAGGTTGACATTTGCTCCTATTTTGAGGAGACCAATCAAAGGACAACTATTTAAAGTTCATACTGATTAGAGTATGTTGGAGCTTGGAGCGGTGCTCACCCAGCATGATGATAAGGAGAAGGAGTTTATGGTGGCCTATGCTAGTTGCTCCAACAATTCAGCAGAGGCAAAGTATAGTGCATATGAGGGAGAGTGCTTGGTAGCAGTTTGGGCAATAGCACATTTCCAATGTTACCTATTTGGTAACCCCTTCACTCTCATCACTAATCATCAGCCACTAAAGTGGTTGATAGATTCCGACAAGCTTTCAACGAAGCTTGCACAATGGGCTTTGATTTTACAAGAGTATGATTTCATGGTTGTTCATAGACCTGGAGTGGTGAGCTGTGATGTAGATGGGTTGAGTAGAAACCCATGTTTAGCCTGTAGGATCAGACCAGAGCACATTGGCATGGTGAGACAGATGAGGAGATGGTGCCAGGTTGGCATGCATCGGTCTTTTTGTGTATATTTTTAGAGGCTTTGGTGGTATCTCTCTCAGTACATACAGGAGGAGTTATTGAGGTCATAGATCTAGAGAGTGAAAATATTGGTACAGTTCAGCGAGACATTCATGATGATGTCTTAGTGATGGATTATCTTCACACTGGTGTTGTGGGTGGCACACTTGGGGCCAAGGAGAGAGACCGTGTTCTTCAATGAGCTAGACGGTTTAGATTGGAGTGCAGACACCTTTTGCATGTATGAGAGGATGGTAGAGTGCGAGTAGTACCACTTCCATCTTAGAGACCACAGTTGGTCCGTCATGCTCATGAGGAGCTAAGACATTTTGGAGTAAAGCATACATATAGCTTACTCGAGAGTCATTATTGGTGGCGCGGTATGCAGACCGTGGTACAACAATTTGTTGCCAAATGTGTGGTTTGTGACCGAGTTAGAGCATCATTCAATGCTCCTACGCCACAGTTACACTCTTACCTATCATGGGATTGGGTTACCATTGGAGTTTGGACTTTGCTGGACCTTTACCTTTGACTGTGAGACATCATTGGTATGTTTTGGTGATGGTAGAGCACTTCTCCAAGTGGATTGAGTTGGTGGCACTTCCTAACAAGTCTAATGAAAGGACAACTTACTTGTTCTTGGATTGAGTTCCTAGTCATCAGTTGAGGTTTTGACTGATCAAGGTATAAAGTTCTTGGGGGAGTTTCAGGTCTTGTATGACAAGGCTTTGATTGATCATCGTACTACATCCCAAGATAACCCTAAGGCAGATAGCCTAGCAGAGAGAGTGATTCAGACCGTGAAGAGAGGATTGTGAAAGTATGGTTTGCAAAGAGGCCACTTGGGATATTGGGATCTCTAGTTACCTTGGTTGGCCATGGGCTATCGGTCAGCCGACATGCCTCCTTAGCATCCTTCTCTCCATACTTTCTACTCTATGGACAAGATCTAGATTTACTTGCAGCCATTTGTCAAGATGCTATTGTAGTTTTGGACTTGGATGACCCCAATGTATGGATGAGCCCATGTTCTCAACAGGTAGAGATCTTTCAGAGAGTGATGTTGATGGCCTTTGAGAACTTGGCAATTGCTCAGCATAGAGATACTTTACGCTATGCTACCATTCAAGGAAGAGGTTATAGACCCTTGATCCGTTGATTTCATCCAAGAGACTATGTATATCTACAACAGACAGCACCAACAACACTTGATGTTTTGACAGGCCACACTATCTTGAAAGTGCATGAGGTTTTTCCATCTAGAATCCTTGTGTTAGAAGGAAGTGATGGTGTTGTTTGGAAGGATCATGTGCGTAATTGTGCGCCATGCCACCTCCCAAACATTGATGGTACTATGGACCCAAGCTTGGCACTTGTACGTGCAGGCTTGAGGTGTATGTTATGTGGCTCTTATGGTGGAGCTACTACTATGTTAGTGTGTGATAGTTGTTTGAGAGGATGGCATATGGCATGTATGACTCCTTCCCTCATGGTCGTTCCTCAAGGACAGCGGTTATGTCCTAGATGTACTTGACCTATAGCTAGTTCATTCTTTATATAGTATAGATTGCAGACAGGCGACTAACAATGGGGTTCCATAGCACCCGCCTCTTGATCTTTGCCCATCATAGGGTATACCATATACTTGGAGTAGATGGCTATCTGGAGTTAGAGGGACCTAACCGCCAGGTAGGGGAGCAATTGTGGTACTTTAGAGCCTATGTATGACTTATGTGTGAGTTGTGCTTCTATAGTGTATGATGTTGACAGCAATGTATGTTGTGTAGCAATGTATATATGCACGACAACTATCACGCCATTTGTAGTGTCACATCTAGATTGCTTGGACACTGGAGTTCCATTGATATTAGTTAGAGTTATTTCAGCAGTTTTTCATAGACTACTTTCAGACGGTCAAATTTTGTGTTCAGGGTACTAACTTCACGGTGGGGCCCACCATCACTTTGCACCGTTCACAACGTCGAGTGTGCCATTAGTGGGACCATTAAGGTTTTAGTCCAAGCTTGAGTCCAAGGGTATACTTTCAAAGTGCAGCTCTAAAGAGCTCACTTCTCTGATGTTGAGCCTTTGAGTTCCTGGCTATGGTAGATAGAAGCCGGTGAGCATCACCTAGATTCTCTTAGCTAGAGTGGGTGTGGCTTGACTGTAATCATTGCCTAGTTGTTGGCAGTTTATAGAGTGATAGATCAAGTACTGATCTGAGTTGAGAGTGGTAAACAATCTAATTATTGTGGCACTTTAGAGTCTATGTATAACTTATGTGTGAGTTGTGTTTCTATAGTGTATGTTGTTGACAATGATGGATGTTGTGTAGCAATGTATATACGCACGACAATGTGAAAGGAAAGATATACCTTTTTTGAGGAGTCCATAGTATATATCACTTGAGTGAATAGTAGATTCTGTTTGTTTTTTAATTCTGTTCCATTGGTACCTAGATTGAAAACTATGGAGAATTGAGTATAAAGTTATGGGGATTTTTAAGGTTTTTAGGGTTTAAAGTGATTATTACACATTGAGAGTGATGAGTTGGGAGTTCTCAATTTTAATTTCTTGGTATTCATGCTATATTTCCATGAGAACTTAGTTTGAAAATTTTAGAGATGGGAATTGAAAATTATGAGAATTTTTAGTTTTTAGGGTTTGAAGATATAGTATTTATTCATGTGAGTTGGGATGTGAGGCATTGTGGTTTTGTAGGTATGAGAAGAGATAGAGAGGAGCATTTTGTGTTATTATCATTATTATTGTGCTAGCTATAGCTACACTTTCCCATGTGAGGCTACTTAGAGCGGTTCGGGATACACCATGCCCGGTGTATCACTGACGCTTTACCTCACAAGGAGTAAAGACTCATGTGAGAAGGATGCACAAGACTATGATTGGAGCACTTGGGATTCTCACATGAGGTAAGTGACCACATTGATAGCAATGACACTTGGGATTATGCATCCTTCTTCTATCCCTTTGTTGACCATTCCATGGATACCGATCGAGTCATGGGAGTGGTTAGCTTCTCAACCGGGTTGCATTGTGGAGTTACTTGAGACTCATTTTCCATGTCTATTCTATAAGCTACCCCGTATGCTCCATGATGATGCTAGATAGGATTTTTTCTACAAATTTATTGTTTGGCACGTGATCCTTTGGACGAGTTAGCATGGTTCTTATTCCTCTTATTCCCTTGATGTTGCATTTATTATGCTAGAGGAGGACATGCAAGGTATAGAGAGGTAGCTGCTAGATTTTTTTGATTCTGAGTGGGGTATTGGGCGGTCATATAGGAGGAGTCTATTAGGGCTACATGTTTAAGGGATAGGTTTTGCCACATGATACCAAAGAGTCCACTCGATTATGATAGTGTAGGACATTGGGTCATGTGAGAGTTTAGTAGAGTATTACAAGCACTACATCACTTGTCTATGGCTAGTCCTACTAATGAGACTATATGTTCTCTATGCTCACTACATCCTATGGCATGATAGGGATTACTACTAGAGGTCTTAAATTATTAGCATGAGCAGCCTTTATGTCTTGATAGGTCACTTTTTGCACATGCATTGTGCACTACCCCTTTCCTTTCCTCAAGAAGCTTGCTAGGGATGGTATATGAGCATCTTAAAAAAAATTTAGGCAAATGATCCTTTTAGTGGTTTTTTTGAGTTGTTTCAAGTGGCTATAACAATAGCAAGTAAAGACATTCTTATGTATGTTAGTTGGGTGTTATGTGCTAATTGACTTCTTGCAATGGAGAAATACACAAAGGGAATTAAATTGATTGCTATTACAAAGATCTTTTTGCATTTGGTCAGCCACACCATTGTCTTTTAATATCATTCTTACTTTTGACAATCCATATCAATTGGAGTAGTTACACTTGGAGGATGTGAGGCTATATCTCTAAGCATTAAGGCACTCCTAGATATCCATCCGGAGTGAGTCATCCTACAGGTGGATATTGAGAATGTTTTTAGTAGCATCTCATGATCATCCATCTTTAGAGAGCTTATGGAGGCTGGTGGATTCTTGGCAAGTCTTATTCCTTTTGTGCGGTCTTTTTATGGCTCTCTTGCTTCCCTTTACTAAAAACACAATTTTTCACAAGAGGGAATCACCATCTTGGAGTCAACTATCATTACATGTTAGGAAGATCCTTTAGGGAGACCCTTATTTGCCATGGCTGATTGTAGATCTCTCTTATTTACTATTTTGGCCATGCCCAGTTGTACATTTCCCTCCTTGGCAGATGATACACACATCAAGGGCCATGTAAATCAGATTAGGCAGGCCTTTGACCACTTGACTATCACACTATATCTAGTAGGTTCAAGAATCAAGGTGTCAAAGTGCAATGCATGGTTCCTTTGAGGTATACTTCCCCACCTTGAGCTTCCAAAGGGGGGTAACACATCTATAGATGGACTGCATGTTCTTGGAGTGCTAGTAGGATCCAAGGACTTTGTCACATGCTTCTTAGATGCCATCCTTGTAGAGGATATTCTCCATGTAGATGAACTTCCTTTAAAAGGAGATCTGTTGGTGGCATTTGGTATACTCTCCTCTAGTATTGCTTGTCAACTGACTTACCTCCTCTGCATAGTTCCTACCTCCTTGACCTTCCTATCACATATGAGAGCCTTTGATAGGAGGATTATAGGAGTATTTGTTGATATTTTTGGATCAAGGATATTTGAGTGTGTGACAAGGGATTTGGCATGTAGATAGACATCTCTACTGATCTCTTGTGGAGGGCTTAGCTTGCTATTTATGGAGGAGAGTGTACCTATAGCATTTTGCACAGTTGGGCTTTCTTAGCACCCTTACTTTCCTCTCATTTTGTGGTTGTTGATAGACTGGTTTTGGAGACTTATGTGATAGAGGTGGAAGAGGGATCCTTTTATCTTCAAATGTGATTGGGGCATATGAGAGATAGTTTATCTCCACAAGCATGCAAGGACTTTCCATCTTTTGCTTCACTATCATTAGATTGGACTAGAGGTTTATAGTCTTCCTTGATGGAGTGATAGTGTCAACATAGGCTACATTCTCTCTTAGTTGACTTGTCCATTCCTCAAGCTACTAAAGCATGTCTTTGCTCTTGCTCCAGCAAGAGTATAGGCTCTTGGATCCTAGCTTGACCATGCATTAGGGCATTCTAACTTGCACAAGCTATTTTCTTTACATTGATGAGGTTTTGCATAGGTTTGGTCCACCCATTTGTATCTTCATTACTCACTTGTGAGTGTGGTTCTACATTAGATGCAACAACGGCCCATATGACATAGTGTCCTTTTGGAGGACAAAGGATAAAGGATAGCTACCCATGTTGCTATTAGGGACATAGTGTTTGCTATGGCATGAGAGAGTGGATACTTGGCTTGGAAGGAGCGTTTGTATGCTCTATAGATGACATGTGTCAATGCAAACTTATACTTGGTATGAGATGAGCAAGTGATAATAATGGATGTCATGGTTATGGACTCCATGCATGATGAAATTTTGGAGGGAGTGATTACCCATCCTCCTAGATGGGCAGTGAGTGTAATAGCAACTCGCCAGGTCTCCAAGTATAGGGGTATGCAATGAGGTCACCTCTTTGTTCCTCTAGCCTTGGATTTATATGATGCAATGGACATAGTTTTTGACACATTTATCAATGAGTGCATGAGAGCTTATCATGTTAAGCACCAAGAGGTACCACTCTCACTCTCATACTTTGTAACATATTTTAGACAACATGTCTCCATTGCTCTATAGAGGGCAATAGTTGGTGCAATCCATAGGAGAGTAATAACACTAGGTGATGCTTCTTCAGATGCTCTAGTTGTTTGTAGACTGTACAATTTGCAAAGCTCAGATATCCTAGGTGCAATAAGGCAGATTTCTCATATCAACTGTATTGGGGCTTAGTCCCATTTTACCTATTGTGTCTCACCCTTGTACCTAATTTACCCTTATACCTCATGTACCTACTTTGTCTTACCCTACGGCTTGATAGGGTCTTCCCATCCTTTGTGTTTTCTACATGGTCACCCTTTCACAATGTTTTGACATACTATCTTTTACTCTTTGTTTACTTTTGCATGTTATTCTCTCTGTTTGTGTCATATCTCTTGCCACTTTCCCTCTTGTTTTGGCACATTACCAGTTACTCTCTAGTTTCTCAAATTGCTATAGATACACAAACCATGGTAATGGTGAAGAGGGTAGTTTTGAACAACAAAGTGGTCAATGAGTTTCTTGCATGCAAGAAGAACTACATTTTTTTATTACAAACTCTCTTGTGTCTAACATACCCCAATCTGATAACTCCAAATTTGCATTTGGAGACAATATCCAAACATGAGGTAACAAGATGGTCTTGATATGAGTAAAATGAAGCATTTCTTTCCTATCATGAATGGAGATGAAAATGTGGATGCATATTTTATTTAATTGTTTTAGAACAAGGAAGAAGGTGAGAGGAAGTACAAAACCAACAAAAAGAACTGTTGGTAAAATTAGGCAAAGAGTAAAGTGTAATATGTTAGAATTAAAAGAGAGAGTGTTGTCAAAGCTCTGGTAAAGGCTCAGCCATTTATTGATCTATGTTAAAGATATATGTCAGATATATGAGAAATGAGAGCAGAAGTAGAACAAAGAAGAGGAGATCTAGGTGTATTGTTCCGAGGATAGTAGAGAAACACAAAATAGAAAACACAAGTTTCACACTCAAACTCTGATACCCCGAAGAAGCACCTTGGCTTTATTATATAGCAAAGTAGAGACACTCAACAGAAGTATAACCCTTGGATCAGATACATGGATTTGTGATATGTCATTGATCTCGACCCTCAGATTAGATGCATGCATGGGTGACATATCAGATCTGGTCCTATCTGGTTGGTCAAACCAATCTTGACCAAACCAATCTTGACCAAAGTGAATCTTAAGGGAATTTTCTTGTATGGATCTTTGAATTGTATGGGTGAGGTATTGTTGGAAAGCTCTTGATAAGACAAACAATGGGGGAAGAAAGACCAACAATTTTTCCTTGAGGAAGGAATCTTCACACATTTTTGAGGCCTAATTCATCCATTTGGGCCCTCAAAATTTTCTTAAGATTTCAGGCATATCTCGATTTCTGCCCTATTAGTAGAAGAACCCCTTTGGTGATACCTTTTTTTGATCTATTTAGTCCATCATGTATGACATCCTTCCAGATGTTACCAAACCAAATTTCACCTTCAGATCATATGTCTAGCTATTGGTTCTAAGGTTTTCAAGTCAATTTCAATTTTTGCCCTATTAGTAGAAGCACTTTTTGGCAATATCTCTATTTGATCTATTTAGTCTCATGTATAACACCCTTCTAGATGTTACTAAACTAAAATTCACCTCTAGATCATATGTCTAGCTATTGGTATTACACTATGTACTCCAAAGTGCACATGTAATGACAATGGAAAAATGTATACAAATAAATGCAAAAAGAGCATGCAAAGCGAGAAGGAGATAAAGTGCAATCATGCAAATAAAAAATAAGGAAAATCATAAACAACAAAACATGAATAAAAAGAGACCCTACAGAGAAATTGTGAAGCAAGGTGAATAGGCATACCATCAAAAAGAACCAAGAAGAATATGTGAAAAAACAAATTTGATTCCATAAAAAGATGTAAGTAAGGCAAAGTAATGATATCAAAAGATGAACAAAAGAAGATAACCTATAGAGAAATTGTTAAGCAATATGGATAGGCAGATTTTCTAAGATAACAAAGAAGAATATGTGAAATCAAAAACATGACTCCATAAAGAGATGCAAATGCATATCAAAAGTAAGGCAAGGAATATAATCAAAAGTTGAACAAAAGAAAACAAATTGTAGAGAAATTGGTAAACAATGTGGTTAGGCCAAACCACCATAAAGAAAAGAAACGGAGAGACCATGTAAGAACTATGTAAACAAACACCATTGAAAGAAGCAAAGGCACAAGCAATGAGGCCACCAAGGTAAATGATGCAAGTAATCAGAGCTAAGAATAAATTGGTGACCAATGAAGCAATAACCAAAAAGATACCAATTATCATGCCTAATCATTATTGTTGTGAGGACTTTATGTTATATAGAGAATTAGAAGGTGCTACTTCTAGATAAAACAAAAAGTTAGTTGAGCTAGGACCGTGCCATTACATTCCCAATTTGCTAGTTTGTTAGATATGATAGATGAGAACAGATGAATGCAAGATATGGGACTCAACAAGTGCATATGAAGGGTATGTGTAGTTGGTTAGATATGAGAGATGAGAGCAAATGAATGCAATATATGGGACTCAACAAGTGCATATGAACTGTATGTGTAATGGAAATAAAATGATTGAATGAATAGAAAATAATTCAACCCTAAACATGCATAAAGTAAATGAATGCAACATGAAAAAATGAAATGAAAACAAAGTAATGACATCAAGAATTGATGCAAAGCTAAAAAGCTTGCAAAGAAACTTGTTAATCAACATGTGTGAACAAAAAGGGGTAATTAATGCATGGAGAGGAATAGAAATAAGAGCAACATGATAGATCAAAAGAAAGGCACACATCAACATGAGAGATCAACAAAAAATAGAATTCTACAAAGAAACCATTAATCTACATGAAAATGAACATTGAAGGACTTGTAGAGATATCATAAATGAATTGTAAATTGAAGACCTTAACATTAACGGGACATTCAAAGAATATGGAGGAAGATGAATGGAGCATTAAGGGACAAGATAGAGTATATCACTACATGCACTAGGAATGCATGAGTCTTGAAATGCTGAGACACCCAAGGAAGCAAAAGGTGGTCATAGCAAGCCTTTATAGAAACACATTTGACTTCATAATGTAATACAAGTAGCTAGACATATTATCTAGAGGTGAAAATTGGTTTGGTTACATCTAGAAGGATGTTGTGTACAAAGGGCTAGGAAGATCAGACAGAAGTGTCACCAAAAGAGTATTTTTACTAATAGTGCAGAAGTCTAAAATAGCCAAAAAACTTTATAGGCCAATTTTAGAAGCTTAAACAATTAAACTAGGTCTCAAAATAGGAATATCCCTCTCCCTTGGAAAAAAAGGCTTGCCTTTTCCCCAATTATTTGTCTCATTGAGAGCTTTCTAATAGTACCTCACCCACATGATTCTGAGCTCCATATAAGAAGATTCCTTAAATATTCCCTTTAGTCAAACCCATTTGATCAACTAGATAAGACAAGGATTGACATATCACCCATCCAAACAACTAATCCAAGGATGAAGCTAACTAACAGGTCACCAATCCATGTATTTGATCTTCCTTTGAGGAGATCCTCTTTGCTGTATAATAAAGAGAAGGTGCTTCTTTATAGCATTAGAGTATTGAGTGTGAAACTTGCATTTTCTCTCTTGGAAATTTCTCTTGTCCTCAAAGTATTACACATAGGAAATTGGCCAACAAGCCCAATAGAATACCATGAGGGAAAAGAATACATGCAATGCAAGCACACATAGAAAAGATGAGCCAAAGTCTTTGCAAAAAGAGCACACAATTATAAAGAACTAAGTATTAAGGAGAGAAACCAACCATAGAAATGCTAAAACATGCAAGGTGCGCAAACTAAAAACCTATAATTGAACTATGTGATAGAAATCCTTCAAGGGTATGTGTGGCAAATGTGAGGGGAGAGCCATTGACAAAATAAGAGCACCCACTATTGATGCTCACCAATGAAGACTCAAAGCTTGTGATCTTTGTAGGGTGATAGAGTTCCTCACATATAAGAGGTAAGCATTTGGGTGAGAACGCTAACACACCTCTCCTCTATAATGAGCCTCGTGCTATCTCTTGAAGGAGACTATCAAATTGATGATGAAGGTGGCCCAAAACCTCTAATGCTAGTGGGATGAAGGTGTCAAAGGCAAGCCGTGGAGTATAGTGGTCATCCTTCCTCTTAGTGGAAATGATCACTACTACTCCTACTTGGATGCTAGCTCATGCCAAGGACTCTATTTTGAGTGAGTTTACAACAACCACATCATATAACATATGTTTGCTATCTCTAACATGATATTATATATCCGCATCCTCCAGTAAGGTGTGCATGGTAGGACCATCCATTGCTCAATTTGAACCTATGAGCAAGTACAACATAGGATCTCGGCCACCATATCTCAAATGGCATTGTGGAATCTAGTAGGCTTTCCTTTTATGGTAGCATGTAGGATGTGGATGCCTTCCATGTAAAATGTAGGTCCACATTGGCATTGGTCCAATGTGGCCAAGAGTGTTGGATGTTGTAGACCTAGCCAAATCTCAAGGGTTGTGGTGAATTTCTTTGATGTGAACCAAAAGTCCTCAATCAAAGAAGAAGCTTGAAGCTACTTTCTGATGCACTTCCTACCACAAGAATGGATCCTAACTCTATCTAGTAAAGCGTGTCAATGAGGATTCTAGAAATTGTGTGAGTGTGCACATGCTCATTGAGCTTTGCTTGAAACTTCCTAGAGTTTAAGGAACTAAAGTTTGCAAAGGGAGGAAGTGATGTACATGCCAATCTTGGAAATAAATCCTCAGCCAATCAAATAAGTGTTTGCAAAGCCAAGGTGCTTAAGTCAACTGTCATGATGGGTGGCAATAAATGGGTGCTCCTCATGTAAACATCTATCCGCCAATAAGAGAGCTACTAAGGCCCATACTCCCCCATATACTTTTGGTGCAATAGCCGCTTATGATATGATAACACATCCTCTTATGGCTATGAGAAGAGCTATCTACAAATGCCGCCAATCATCTAATAACTATGAGAGCATATAAGGCCCTAAGAGTGTGGAGAAATTATGGTGCATGTGACTATCAAAGGACCATAGTTATAATAGATGACCAATATTGGAGGATATGTGTGTGCCAAATAAGATGCTCTTGGGACATAACATCTCAATAAGAGGGAGTATGCCACTTGTGCATTCCCCAACCTAGGTGACCATGAGCAATAGCCTAAATCAAAGTATCTAAGATATAAAAACTACAAAAGTCTTCATCTCTTAGAGGGGAGCTCAATATACTCAATCTTCCTATTAGGAATTGGAATCCTGATGGGAAGTTAGAGGGGTTCAGGATTGTATGTGAACTCTAGATCTTGCATTTATAGGTCTAAACTTGTAAACCCAAGGTCTCAAGACTAAGTGTTCAAGCATGCACTATATTGACTACATCCTTCAGGGGCCCATGATGTGAGTATCACCCAATAAGGATGGAAAAAGACATGCAAGAAAAGTTTCCAACCTCACACAAAGTTGTGTAGTATGCAATGGCAAATAATGGCCCTCTTAAAGAATCTCCCTATCATGTATCCTCTACATGTGCTAACTAAGTGAACTCTTTGTGGTAGTGTGGGGCTATACAAAAATGGTGTCTCAATGCCATAAAAAGTATGCATAAATGGAATCAAGAAGGGAATCTGATCTCCTATCACAAAAAGAGCTCTAAATAAAGCTAGAAGGGAAATGGTATTGAAGGCATTTAAGACACCTACTTGGACTACCATCCAATCTAGGTGGAGGTCCAAGGAAGCTCTAATGCCTACAATAATCATCTCACAACCATCTAGTGTGGCAATTGCATATTGGTGAGGAGGCAAGAAAGACAAAAAGGAGTGGTAAAATTGAAGACAAATGATACATAATACTAAATGCAAGAAATATCCTTGATGGCTATGGGGTGAATCTTTGATAGATTAAGGAGATGAGATGCACTAAATAAATGAGTAGCATCCAAAGGCACCAAAACCAAGGCAAGATGCTGGTAGAAAGCAAAGAAAAGGGAGAAGCCTAAGTTAGGTATATTTAGGGAAATACAATCTTGTAAATGCTCAAAAACTAGTCCTAATGGATCTCTTGCCAAGAATTATGGAGAGTGGAGTAAAGCATAGCAAAGAAGGACTCCACAAGCTATAGCTACTCATTTGGATGGTAGTCACAAAAAAAAGAGGGAAAGTAATATGTGGTGGATGGATGGAGATCTTGTAAAGTTGATAGAGTATTAGTAGAGAAGGATGTTGGTCTAAAGGGTGATAGTGCTTGGATTGCTTTCCAATACTCCCCTACCTTTTTAAACATCAATGAACTATGTAATCAATGATGCTTTGGAAGTGGAGTGTGAACTTATGGAGACTTTGTTATCTGTCTAGCTACCGCTTGTGCTTAGATGATATAACCTCTTGTAAAGTAGGCCAATCTTTGTGCAAAAACTGATGAATCAAGAAATGCTTTCATGATGTTTGGATGCATCTCTATGAGCCAAAAGAAGCAAAGTTTGCAAAGGGAAGAGAGCTTATAGGATCCAAGTAGAGACATCTCTCTCTTGATCATCTACCAAGATTGCTCATAGAAGTATGGAAAGTTTGGATCCCACCAGATGGCCGAGGAGCACAGGAATCCTAGTGTACATATGAGAATGGAATATGCCTAGTAAGAGGGCTTAAAGGAGATCTAGAGAGTAGGAGTCTTGGGGAGCCTATAGTGATAGGATTGGAGTATGAAAAGGGTCTAAGAGTAGGCAATGAAGTGGCTTATGCTCTCATCCATAAAAATCTAGCTTGCCCTTAATGTTGTGCCAAACCAACTCCCATCCATGGGCAATTAGGACAAGACATGATAGGAAGCTAGTGAGGCATGATGTAGGGAATAGAAAGGGTATTGGGGGTTGGACGTTGGTCGGTGGTGGTAAAAGAAGGGGATCAAAGGTGGTGGTGGTGGATTTAAGGAATGAGGAGGAGAAGTCATGGATGGTTAGAGAGGGCCCAAGAAAATAGTGGGTGGTGGATCCATCATAGAAGAATCAATAAAAGTAGATTCTTGCAACAATATGGAAGTTACCAATGAGTAGTTAGTCAAGAGTAATGAAGTAGCAAATAGACCAAATTAGCCAAGAATTATAAGAATATTCTAAAAGAATCTGGGAAATTATTTAATACCTTCCAAGTATTGGGTAGTGTGCATGCCAAGTGATGACTTCTAGAAGAAAGCTTTTTGGGAAGCTTCTCAACTAGCTTAGCTTGCAAGCCAAGTAGGTGGTTTCTAGAAGAAAGCTTTTTGGGAAGCTTCCCAACTAGCTTAAATTGCAAGCCAAGTAGGTGGCTTCTAGAAGGAAGCTTTTTGGGAAGCTTCCTAACTAGCTTAGTTTGCATGCCAAGTAGGCAACTTCTAGAAGGAGCTTCTTGAGAAGCTTCTTGGTTAACTTGGCTTGCACTCTAAGAAGGTGGCTTTTAGAAAGCTTCTTGAGAAGCTTCTCATGTGCCTTGTATACTTCTCTATAAATCCCAAAGTCTAAGTTCATGCTAGGCATTTGGAGTTTCCTTCATTCAAGAGTACCAATGTGATTTTTTATTTGATATTCCATTCAAGTATTTCTTTCCTTGGTCTTTTACATTGGTATTAGAGCAAGAATGAGATGGATGGAATTTATAGACCACCAAATCTATTTTTGCCAAATAGTTAGGATTTTTATGTCCATGTACTACCCAAGCATCATTTCACATAGTTCATCATCTCATGCTTTGGGTAGAATTTTTTGAATATGTCATCTTGTTTGATGAATCCTTGGTACTTCAGATTGTAACTCATGGAGAATGGTGGATATGTTGCATTTACGTGTTAACTTAGGTAAATTATAGGTAGTTTGATAGAGTAGTAGCCATGGCTGCAATGCCCAAAGTTATCATTGTTATGCAACAACAAATCAAGCACCTTACTTGATTGTTGGAAGAACTAGACCATCAATGACAAGAGCATGTAGAGAGAGCACCATTTTGAGAAGGAGAAGAGTCAATATAATTTCCAAAGCCCAATGTATTTGAAGGCAATAATCTCTTGGATGTAGTGGATAGTTTTATGTATGATTGAGAATGTTATTTTGAAGCTACAAATCTTCAAGAGGAATAGAGATAGATTCTCTTGGCTTCAAGCCAATTGGATGAAACGGTAAAACTATGGTGACGGTTCCAAGTGGAGCAAGCTGAAAAATAGTTTGTTACAACTATCTTAACATGAGAAGAATTCAAGAGCGTAATAATTGGGCTATTCTAATCTATAAATACTACACAAGTCACATGAGATAGATTGGCAAAGTTGAAACAGATTGGTTCTATAAGAAGCTATATCACTCAACACCATAATGCAAATTGTAGATATATTAGAAAGTGAATCTTTGGATCAATTTGTGAGGGATTTAAAATCATGCACCAAATTGGAAGTGACCATGTAGGAGCCTAAACACTTAGAGGAAGCCATGTAGTAGGTTGAGTGCTTTGATTCCTTATTTGTGACAACTTGGTCTTGGTCTTGACCTTGACCTTGACCTTGACCTTCATAGAACCTACCAACACACTATACATGGGTAGAAGAGCCAACATCAATGGAGATTGATGCCATCCAATGGAGATCACTTGGCACAATAGATAGGGAAAGACTATGACAAAATGGTGATTACTTCTATGGTCACCAAATTGGATATCGCATTGCTAAATGTCCACTCAAGAATAGATGACCCCAACAAATTGCCCAAATGGAGACATGGAGTATGATGATCAAGGATACAAATAATTCCAATAAGAGAATTCAAGCCACCTATTGGGAACTTGATTAGTTCTAATGGGATTGAAGGCTAGATCCATGCAAGTTTACTTCATTTGCAAGGTATGATATTTCTATGATTTTGGTTAATTTTAGAAGTTCAAAGAATTGCATGTCCATGCAATTAGCAAAGTAATTAGGTATTCTTATCAAGGTAAAAATTGTAAGTAGATTGATGATGATGGATGGTAGAAAAGGTTCTGCATTCAATAATTCACATCTTATTACATTCAAGATTGGGAAGAAATATTTGGAGTGTATGAGATTTGTAGTGGCACCTCTACACTATGATATCAATTTAGATTAATCTTGGCTTGAAAGTCATAAGGTTTAATTTGATTAGACCCTACAAAAAATTCAAGTACAATACCAAGGTAGGAATTATTGATTAGGTTTTAACACCTTTGAGTAAAGAAACATCTAAGAATAGTCAGTCCCAAGATGGAAGGTTAGTCAATAAATGTAATCTTCCAAGGATAGGAGATATGAAGAGAAAACTTTGGTGGTGGTTTTTGGTTTCGTTGAGTGCATTAAGCTCAACATGGTAAAGGAGAGAATGGTGACATTTGGACTTGGTAGGGAGACCTCATATATAGTTTTACTTCTTCCAAAGTGCACCACATTGTATTAGTTGTTGAGAGTAGAGTGGATAACCTTAATCTTATGGAGTGAGTGGTAGGTCTAGTGCACATAGATCCATACTCTCATTTTTTGGTCAATAGTAGTCAATGAGTGGTAGTGTTGCTTGTTAGACCTATGGTGGATCTCACCAGATAAAAGAGTGCTCCCAAGGTAGTGGGCATGATACCTATGGAGTGCCATAGCCAACTGAAAGATAATGTGACCATTACCACCAATTTGGTCATACAAGTGATTAAGGGTTTGACCTCCACTAGGAATTACGGAGTGGTAGTGCTACTATGGTAGGTGGAAGATGAGCTCTAGGTCATGTAGTACAAGGTGAGTATTATTATACATATTGAGTCTAAGATAATATTAGAGGTAGCTTAGTTAATTATGCACTCCCATATTCTCAATCGGTGATTTGTTTACATTGGAAGTTGACCCAGCTCCAATGTTTTGGTTTGCTACCATACTTTGTGAGAGTAAAGGTAATGTGGTTTGCTTCTAAAGTAGAGGTACTTGATGGTAAATATGACTTGGTTGAGGAGCATGGGATCCATTCAGCTACCAATGGTTTGTGGCAAGTAGCAATTACTAGGGTGGAGGAGTTTCTAACCAGACTTGCATTTGGATGAGCTTGATTCACATTTGGAATTGTCCTCTTGGACAACCAAAGTGGGATTTTCCATTTGGTGGGACCTTTAGGGAAGGTCTATATACCATAGAAAGTCTTATTAGACTCTTGTGTGCAAACTTTTATGTTGGAGAAGGTTGTAGTTGTTAGTCTTGGGCTATGGAAGACCAATGTAGAGAAGTGTCCATTTCATCTTTAGGGGTAGTTCTACACAACACATCTTATGTGGTTGTGCTTCCGTTGTCTAGATTTAGCCTAGTCATCTGATTGATAGCTTTGTGGAGAGAGCTCAAGTCATTATGACAATAGTAGAGTCATATGAGATATGCTAGTTGGTGGAGTAGTGTTATACCCTATGGATTTGAAGTTGATTATTGGGAGGAGACAAATTCTTATAGGCCAAGTTGGCAGTCAAAGTGAGAGATGGATATGTTGCCTATGGGTGCGCTTTAATAATGGCAATTTGGCTCATTACAATCAAAGACCATGGTATCAATTTCAACTTTCAGCGGTTTTGTTACTTTGCCTAATGACTTATTGGAATGGAATGCCCATGCAAAGGATACCCCAATACCAAAGGAGATCACTTGGATTTGGAGTACAAGTGGAGTTGTTCCATCCACCTTGGATGTTCCATATGTGGAATTCTGAGGACACATTGCAATAATATACAGAGCAATTAGTGCTACAAGCTTGGAGTGGAGCTTTTGTACCACTAGAAGACCAATGTGAGGATGAGCTTCCAAATTATATTAACTTGTCACCTTTATACCACACTTATTGCTTGCAGTATCCAATAAAAGTATACCTATTGGAGTTGTTTAGTGGGATCAACATTGGACTAGTTATGGTACTATAGGCAAATATATGGATTCAAAGGTATTTTATGTGGAGAAAGATGAGACTATTAGGTGAGTCTCTCTACATCATGTGGCACTTGGCTTATTAGTATCTAGAGTTATTACCAATGTCAATGATAAGAGGTTACTATAAGACCCTACTAGTAGACATATCTTTGTTAGGAGTGTAAGATCTAGAGAGGCACGGTCCCATTCATTTGGTGAGTTTAAGATGGCCATGCCAATGCATACTTGTGCTAACCAAGGTCAAGATCTACAAGATCCTTATTTTGGTGTGTTTTGGAATATGTTACATATATTATGGCATCCCCAAGTTCATAAGGCCATTTCCTTAGTCTTTATTTAGGAGAATGTTCATTTAATGGGTGATTCTTATACACGGGTGGTGGGAAGTACACATCAAGTCCATTCTTGGATGGGACCTACTGTGTTGTTGGATGCAACCAAAGTTGGATCACAAGCTTATCATCTTCATCTTTGGTGGCCAAACCTCTTACCTAGAGAGGTTTTACAATGTGCCTATGATGGGATTCAAAAACTAGCTCACCTTACTATTGATGATATTTTGGATGTTAGGTGCTAGTCTCAAATAATGGTAGTGGTTGATATGTTACATATAGTAGTGGTGAACCTTTTTGGGCAACCTAAAGCTATTTACTCACACTCATGAGTTTCTTAGGCTCACATCCTTTTTGAGGAGGTCTTAGACTTGTTTGGGATTCACCATTATAGCAATTGGTGAAACTTTATGTTGATGAGAGAGAATGAGCAATGGGTTTTTGATCAATATTACCATTACAATAGTGTTAGAGGTATCTAAGCATCAAGTGTTAGGTCAAGTTATGGATCTAAACTATTTGACCTAGATTGTGAGCCTTGGATTGGTAGAGCAATGTAGAATGTGCTTGATAAGCATCACCGGTTGGATACTTGTAAGCTCTATGCATATTGAGACAATTAAAGCACATGTTAGAGCCAATAGACCAAGTGGGTATGGGATTCTTGGGACATAAATAGTGGCTACTAGTGAGAGTGGTCTACTTGGAGTTCATCCAAGTAAGTACGGTCTACTTGGATTACACCCTTGGTCTATTTGGGATGCAACTAGAGGACATATGGAGCTTGCATCTAGAGTAGAGGGAGTCTTTTGCTTTGAGGTTGCGGACTCTAGCAATTGGGAGCATGAAATTATTGCTCCCAAGGGCTCAATGTAGTAGCTAGTTAGTTTGTCTTCCACTCTATAACAATATGGAGTTTAGCAACGAAGTTAGTTAGGGCTAACAAAGTAGTGAATAGGCCAAATTAGCCTAGAATATACTAGAATTATCTAGGAAGCTTCTTGGGAAGCTTCTCGGCTAGCTTAGCTTACATTCCAAGTAAGTAGATTCTAGAAGGAAGCTTCTAGAAGCTTCCAACTAGCTTAGCTTGCAAGCCAAGTAGGCAACTTCTAGAAGGAAGCTTCTTAGGAAAGTTTCTTGGTTAACTTGGCTTGCACCCTCCAAGAAAGTGGCTCAAGGAAACTTGTTGAGAAGCTTCTCAAGAGCCTTCTATGCTCCCTATAAATACAAGAGCCAAAGCTCATGCTAGGCATTTGGATTTTTCCCACATCCAAGTGTCCCACTGTGATCTTCCATTCTCCTATTTCTCTCCTTGGTCTTGGCCTTTTACACACTCTTATATCAACCATAGAGGATATTTAGGAGCCAACATTAGACCCAAGCTTACAAGAGGGGAAAGATGGAGAGATTTTGGAGATTCTTAAGGAGCTACAAAAGATATTTTGCCTTTAGTATGAAGGATTTGGGTGCTCTAAAAGGACTTGGTAATTGGATTGAACGGACTTGTTGTACACCAATTTTTTGACATCCCTACAAATGTAGTGACATAGAGAGAGCATTGATTCAAAGAGGAGTAGAGACCTTTTTGAGGCTAGTTTGGTAGAGATTTCACATGCAGAATATGCTTCAACTATAGTGATGCTAGCCAAGAAGGATATGCATAGCAACTATACAAATAGGCAAATCTATGGAGATTATTGTCCTATCAACCAACATACTAGGGCTAATTGATATACCTATATTAGAGGAGATCTTTGATACAATTGGGTATGCAAAGGTCTTTAGTACTTTGGATCTTTGAGTAGGATATCATTAGTTTCTAATCAATGAGGAAGACAAGTCCAAGATAAGATTTAAGGATATTGATACTCACAATAAGAATTTCTTGTACTAGTGGACGTTCTTATTGTTTGGGTTAAAGAATGCTCTTACCAAGTTCTAGAGGGTTATGGATAGAATCCTATGAGGGTTGGATTTTTTTCACTATTATATTGATGATATTTTGGTCTATAGTACTCTTGTGGAGGAGCATGAGAGATATTTTTTGGAAGTGTTTGAGAGATTGAGATCTCATGAACTCAAATTATATATTGGGAAGTGCAGATTCTTCCATGAGCAAGTTGAGTATTTTGGTCACACTATCTACTCTAGTGAATTTGGTATTCAATAGAACAAGGAAGCTATGGCATATATTCTTTTGGCCTACAAATGTGAGTAGAGTTTGAACATTCCATGGGTTGGTAAACTTCTATCACCAATATGTTAGAGGACTTAGTGCCATTGCTAAGGCTTTGACGACACTAACCAAGCTTACATATGAGTGGTGTTGGGAAGATGAGCTAGAGAGAGCTTTTATAGAGCTAAAGGAGAGGTTGACATCTGCCCTTATTCTTAGGAGACCAATCAAAGGATGACTAGTGTAAGCTCATATTGATTGGAGTATATTGGGGCTTGGAGCAATGCTCATCTAATAGGATAATGAGGGGAAGAAGTTTATGGTGGAGATTGGTATCTCCAATTACCTTGATTGGCCATGGGCTAATGGTTTAGCTAGCAAGCCTCCTTAGCATCCTTCTCTCCTTACTTTCTACTCTATCGAGTAGATCCATATTTACCTATAGCCATTTGTCTTGATGCTATTTGGTTTTGGACTTGAATGGTGATGTTACAAATGTATGAGTGAGTGCATGTTCGTGATGTGCAAAGACTTGTCAAAGAGTGATGTTGGTGGCCTTTCAAAACTTAATTGTAAAAGACCAAGGAAAGAAATAGAAGAATGGAAGATCAAATTGGGGACTCTTGAATGAGTGCACTTTGGATGCACATCATGAATTTGGGCTTTGGTATTTATAGGAAACATACAAGGTTCTTGAGAAACTTCCAAAAAGCTGCATTCTTAGTGTGCAAGCCAAGTTTCTTGGGATGTTTCTTGAGAAGCTTCCTTCTAGACGTTGTCTACTTTGCATGTAAGCTAAGCTAGTAAGAAGCTTCCTTCTAAAAGCCACCTACTTGGCATGCAAGCTAAACTAGCACGGAAACTTCCAAGGAAGTCACCACTTAGCATGCACATTACCCAATACTTGGAAGGTACTAAGTAGCTTCCTAGATACTTCTAGAATATTCTTATAATACTTGCCTAATTTGGAGTTAGAAGGACCTATCCACCAATTAGAGGAGCAATTCTGGTACTTTAGAGTTCATGGATGACTTTTGTATGAGTTGTGCTTCTATAGTGTATGATGTTAAAATTGATGTATGTTATGTATCAATGTATATATGCATGATAGTTGTCATGATATTTGCATCACCAAAGCTAATTTGCTTGGACATTGGAGTGATAGTCTGGGCGGTCAAAATTATATTAGTAGTTTCTTAGAGACTACTTAATGATTGCAAGATTTTTTGTTAGGGCTATTGATCACATCATGGGATCTACCATCACTTGCACCATTTGCATCATCAAATGGGCCACCAATGGTACCATTTGGGCTAGAGATCCAGGTCAAGTAGAGGGGTATACCTTTGAAGTGTAACTCCAAAGAGCTCACATCTATGATGTTAAGCCTTTGAGTTCTTGGCTATGGTGGACAAAGGCAAGGAAGCATCACCTAGAGTCTCTTAGCTAGAGTGGGTGTAACTTAACTATAATTAGTGCCCATTGTTAATATATTATTTTGGGTTGAGGACTAATTTTTCATCCAAGTTGAATGTGATTTGAGTGTGAACTAAATTGATTATTTTAGTACTTTAGAGTTCATGTATGACTTTTGTATGAGTTGTGCTTCTATAATGTATGATGTTTACAACAATGTTTGTTGTGTAGCAATGTATACAACATGACAAATCAATCATATCCTCTATCATAGCCTCTGTCAAGAATTTGGAAATTAGATGGATGTACTAACAAGAAATTTATCTCATATCTTGATACAAATCTCCCTTTGAACTACTCTTGTTCTAATTGTTTGAACAAAAGGTTGTCACAACTACATTGCCTTTTTTGCACTACATTGCAATATTGCTGGGACAAGAATCAAAGTAATGTTGCATGGAATTTCAGATCTTGACATGCCATGGTTCCATGAAGTAGAAAAATGAATGATTGTGTGCTTTGACTTCATAACTCACCTTAGCTTCAGTTGATTAATTTCCAACCTATCCACACATGATCTCTTTTTATGTTTTGTTACTCATGTGCTTGTGAATAGCACCCGTAACTCCGATGGCACCAAATTGCAATCTGTCTATTCTACTCCCTTTCTCTCAAAATGCCCCAAATCTTACATGTTGATCTAGATCCACAATAAGCTCTCATTTGATTTCATTTTTTCTAGCTCTCTCTTGTGGGGCATCACAAACATCTAACCACCAAGCCCGACCAAATTTTTTTTTAATTCCAAAAGCTTGCTACCGAGAATACACAACAAGGAATCATGGCATGGATTTTGGCTGAGTTTCATTGCACAATGTTCATGAGTGCTTTAGATTCAAGTGGATTTCCTCCAACAAAGAAGGCTCGAGCAAAACCAAATGCCGAAGTAACTATTAGGCACTACCACCTTCTACACCAAAAGCGGGAGTTGCGAGAGAGTGTGGAGATGGAAGAGGAGAGGGACAGACATGAGAAGACATATCTATAATTTCTGAGGTCTCTTTAGCATTTAGCACTTGAGTGAATAGTCTATTCTTTTTGTTTTTCAATTTCGGTTCCATTGGTACCTAGATTGAAGACTATGGAGAATTATGTAGAAATTTATGAGGATTTGTAGCTTTTTTAGGGTTTAGAGTGATCATTATACATTGAGAGTGATGGGTAGATAATTTTCACTTCTAATCTCTTGGTTTTCATGATTAAGTTCCATGGGAATTCAGTTTGAAAATTTTGGAGATGGAAATTGAAAGTTATGAGAGTTTCTATTTTGGAGAGATTGTTTTCTTATGTGAGTTGGATGTGAGGGGTTGTGGTTTTGCAGATATGGGGAGATATGGAGAGGAGAATCATGTTTTACTATTATTATTCTTGTGCTAGCCATGGCTACACCTTCCCATGTGGGGTCACCTAGAGCAGCTCGAGATATACCATGCTTAGTGTGTCATCAACACTTTACCTTGCAAGGGGTAAAGACCCATGTGGGAAGGATGCACAAGGACTATGATTGGGCCACTTGGGATGACCACATGCGACAAGCAACCACATTGACAACAATGACACTTGAGATTCTACTTGCTTCTTCTATCTCTCTGTTGATTGTTCCAAGGATATCGACCGAGTCATGAGAGTGATTAGCTTCTTAGGTGGGTTTCATTTTGGGGTTATTTGAGACTAGTTTTCCATGTCCACATCTATTCCATAGGCTACCTTGCACACTCCATGATGAGGCTAGACTGGCTTTTCACCTACTACTTGACTGTTTGGCATGTGATCCCTTGGATGAGTTAACATGGTTCCTGTTCCTCTTACTCCCTTGATGGTGTCTTTGTTATGCTAGAGGAGGATGTGCAGGGCATAGAGAGGTGGCTGCTAGATTTTGTCAATTTTGAGGAGGAGATTGGGCGGCCCTTTAGGAAGAGTATGTTAGGGCTACACAATTTAGGAGACATGCATCACCATAGGATTTCATAGAGTCCACTTGATTATGAAGGTGTAGGACATTAGGTCATGCGGGAGAGTTTAATAGAGCAACACAAGCGCTACGTCCTTTGTCTATGGCAAGTCCTATTGATTAGACTATCTCTTCTCTATGCTCACTACATCCCATAGCAATAGAGTGACTACCACTAGAGATCTTAGATTATCAGCCTAAGCAACCTTTATGTCTTGATATGTCACTATTTGCATAAGCATTGTGCATTACCCCTTGCTTTTCCTCAAGAGGCTTGTCAAGGATGGTTTATGAGCACCTTAGAGATTGCTTCAAAGCAGATGATCCTTCTAGTGATTTTACCAAGTTGTTTCAAGTGGCTGTAGCAGTAGCGAGAGGAGACATTCCTATGCTTGTTAGTCGAGTGTTAGGTGCTAGTCAACTTCTTGCGATGGAGAAGGACACAAGGAGCATTAGACCAATTACTATTGGAGAGATCTTTTTGCATTTGGTCAGTTGTACCATTGTACTTCAACATTGTTCTCACTTTTGACAACACCTTAGTCCACATCAGTTTGGAGTAGCTACACCTAGAGGATGGAGGCTATATCTTTAGGCATTAGAGCACTCTTAGATATCCATCCGGAGTGGATCATCCTACAAGTGGATGTTGAGAACACTTTTAATAGCGTCTCATGGGCATCCATCTTTAGAGAGCTTATGGCTGGTGGATACTTGGCAAGTCTCATACCTTTTGTGTGGTCTTTTTATGGCTCTCTTGCTTCCCTTTACTACTAGCCCGGTGGTTCACAAGAGGGAGTCACCGTCTTGGAGTCAATTGTTGGTACACATTAGAGAGATCCTTTGGGGGGACTATTATTTGCCATGGCTCACTTTAGAGCTCTCTTATCTACTACTTTGGCCATGCTAAGTTGTGTATTTCCCTCCTTTGGTAGATGATACACACATCGTAGGCCCTATAGATCAGATTAGGCAGGCCTTTGACTACTTGATTACCAAGCGATATCTAGTAGGCTTGAAAGTCAAGGTGTCAAAGTGCAAGGCATGGTCCTCTTTAGGTGTCCTTCTCCACCTTGAGCTTCCAGAGGGGTGTATCACATCCACATATGGACTTCATGTTCTTGGAGTGCCAGTAGGATTGGAGGATTTTGTCACATCCTTCTTAGACGTTGCCCTTGTAGAGGATGTTCTCCATGTGGATGACCTTCCATTACTATGAGATCCGTAGGTGGCATTTGGTATACTCTCTTCTAGTATTGCTTGTTGACCATCCTACCTCATCCGTACAGTTCCTTCCTCACCGTCCTTCCTATCACGTCTAAGAGCATTTGATATGAGGATTATGGGAGTCTTTGGTGATATTATTGGACCAAGGACATTTGAGTGTATGATAGAGATTTGGCACATAGAAAAATAGCTCTACCAATCTCATGTAGTGGGGTTGGCTTGCTATTTATGGAGGAGACGACAACTATAACATTTTTGGGTAGTTGGGCTCTCTTGGCACTCCTACTTTCCTTTCATTTTGTGGTTGCTTTTGGAGACTTATGTGACAGAGGTGGAGGGAGTATCCTTTTCTCTCTAGATGTTATTGCGGCAGACAAGAGATAGTCTATCCCCATGGCCACGAGAGGATTTTCCATGTTTTGCTTCACTATAGTCAGATTGGAATAGAGGTTTACAGTCTTCCTTGATGGAGCGATAATGTGAGCATATGCTATTGTAATACCAAGAGCTAGCCATATGATCTAGATGTGAAATTTGATTTGGTAACATTTGGAATGATGTTATACATGATAGCTAAAATAGATCAGATAGAAGTATCACCAAAAGAGTACTTCTACTTATAGGGCACAAACCAAAATAAACTTGAAAACCTTAGAACCAATAGCTAGACATATGATTTAAAGGTGAGAATTGGTTTAATAACATCTAGAAGGATGTTACACATAATAGACTAAACAAATCAGAAAGAGATATCACCAAAAGTGGACTTCTACTAATAGAGTAGGAATTGAAATATGCTTGAAATCTTTGAAGGCAATTTCAAAGGCCTAAACGGATGAATTAGGCCTCAAAATTGTTCAAACCACCCCCCCCCCCCCAATGAAGGAAGTGCTAGCCTTCCCTCCCCCTTGGTTTGTCTCGTCGAGAGCTTCCCAACGGTACCTCATCCACATGATTTTGAGATTCTTACAAGAAGATTCTCTAAAATATTCCCTCTAGTCAAAGCTTATTTGACCAACCAGATAGGACCAAGACCGACATGTCACCTATCCAAGTAAGTAATCCAAGGGTGGAGCTTGCTGACATGTCACCTATCTATGTGCCTAATCCTATGGTGGAGCTTCATTGGAGGAGATCCTCTTTGTCTATATAATAAAGAGAAGGTGCTCCTTTGGGGCATTGAAGTTTGAGTGTGAAAGTGCATGTTTCTCATGATGTGTTTCTCTTCAAGTCTCCTATCCTTGGAGTGTTATAGCTATGTTGTGTGAGTCAGCCTGTCTCTCACTTAGGATGAACCTCTGAGCGAGAGATATGCACATGCACAAATGGGTGTTACATTTCTCTCTTGGTCGACTCGTCCATTCCTCAAGATACTAGAGCACATCTTTGCTCTTGCTCTGACAAGGGTGTAGGCTCTTGGATCCTAGCTAGACTGTGCATTAGGGCATTCCAACTTGCACTAGCTACTTTCTCTTTAGCAATGAGGTTTTGCCTAGGTTTGGTCCACCCATTTACATCTTCATTACTCACTTGTGAGTGTGGTTCTACACTAGATGCAGTAGCGATCCACATGAAATGGTGTCCTTTTAGAGGACATAGGATAGCTACCTATGATGCCATTAAGGACATAGTGTTTGCTATGGCACAAGAGAGTGGATACTTGGCTTGGAGGGAGCGTTCGTATGCTTTGCAGACAACACGTGTCAAGGCAGACTTATACTTAGTCCAAGATGATAAGGTGATAATAGCAGATGTTGTGGTTATGGACCCTATGCGGGATATAGTTTTGGAGGGAGTGATTACCCATCCCCTTGGATGTGCGGCGAGTGCAGCAACAGGTCGTAAGGTCTCCAAGTATAGGGGCATGCAGCGAGGTCACCTCTTTGTTCCTCTAGCCTTGGAGTTATATGGAGTGATGGACATGGCATTTGACACATTTGTGATTGAGTGCACGGAAGCTCATGTTAGGCGCTAGGAGGTACCACTCTCACTCTCATACTTTGTAGCATATTTTAGACAACGTGTGTCCATTGCTCTATAAAGGGCAGTGGCTGGTGCAATCCATAGGAGAGCAATCACATTAGGTGATGTTTCTTCGGATGCTCCAGTTGTGTGTAGACCGTACAACTTGCATAGCTTGGATATCTTAGGTGCGGTAGGGCAGATTTCTCATATAGATTCTATTGGGGCTGAGCCCCATTTTACTTTTTTTTTTGTCTCTCCCTTATACTGCTTGATGGGGTCTTCCCATCCTCTCTTTTTTCTACATGGTTGCCTTCTTTTTCTTAGTAACTGAGCAAATGTCAATACCTCCAAGACCAGTTTCTGTTCGAAAGCTCATGATTGCCAAGGTGTTGGGAGCAAACTCGATTGCTCCCAAAGGTGTTGCTAAAAAGCAGGGACAATGTTGAGAAGAGCACACACAAAAGATCACAAAAGAAGACAACCGAAAGAGATATAAAGATGCTCACTGTCAAATGAGGTAGAATTCAAATGTGAAGCAACTAGACGGGAAGAGTAGGGAACTATTATAAGAATAGTGGCGAATCGAAAGACCATGACTGAAAAAATCATGACAAGTTATTGAAGAATGTAAAACATCGAGCAGAATGACAAGAAAAGCAGGGAGCATGACAAATGAAGAAAGTAAAGCAACGAGCAGAAGAAGAGGAAATGAGGGGAGAGCGGTGGAGACATGAAAGAAAACAGTGATTAATCGATAGACAAGCGCCGGACCAGCAATGAAAATCAAAGTGTAGGAAACTATGGCAGGAGCAAAGAGAATAGGATAAACTCATGGAGGCAAAAGGAGTCACAGAGAGGAAACCAAGAAATGACAGGAAAACAGGAGTGCGAAACGAAAAAGTTATAAAGGAAAATGAGACCGAAACCTAGTGCAAAAATGGAAAGAGGTGCGGGGGAATGAAAGAGAGGGTTCGAGGAAGATTTGCGAGTTTAGATACCTTTTGGGCACGGATTAGTGGCCACGTGGATGAACTCTATCCCACGTCATATAAACCGATGTGACAACCGACAAAAATAAATCAGTAAGGGCGTGTGTAATAGTCAAATTTGTTTATAAAAATCTCCCTTGGAAAAGCATCATAAGTTAATGCTGTCTATGGAGTACATATAAATTCACAAAAGCAGGTGAAATTCAAGAATTACATATGAATATGAAAATAAACGCACTAAAGACATATAAATAATTTAAAACATCAGGTAAAATAGATGATAAAAAACAAGTATTTGCTTCATTATCAATATATTTAATATTTAAAGATGAAACAAAATATTTTCTTTCAGATGACTGAAGTAAAATCGCCATTTATATTAATCAGTTTACGTTTAAATTTAGAAATTTATCACTAGATGTTTATATTTTGGCTTTCTGTTAACTGATTTATGATTGTTTAAAAAACATTCTTTGATATCATGTGCACTAAAATTAAGCAAAAATCTAATGAAGACATAGTTAGAACTTTGTCACATGTCCATCCTCCTGGCCGTCTTTGGATATGTTTATAAGCAGAATTTATTAATAACATTTCGATATATGTATTCCACACCTGTTATTATATTCGTTAAATATAAGTTATTTCATTCTACAATTAACGTTACAAGTTGTGGTTTCTTATTACATCTTTGTAATGGAAATATATTTTTATATTATTTTTAAGTAAGATGTTGGATCATGGATCAACGCATATATATTTTGTTAGTTCTTCTCATAAATATATTTTATAAATTCATATTTTATCACGTTGAAAGTTTTGCACTGATGGAAACTACTCTTTTGTTATTGCTTGCTACACGAAAAGTCTGAAAAGGATTGCATTTTGATTAGTCGGGTATTGGTGACCATCTTTTAGGATGTAGCGAAATGATATTCAATTGAACGGGAAGGATACGTATATCAGAGCAATTAAACTGGTCATTGTCGGTTGTCTTGAGCGCTCGTTTCAGTGTCATGACTGTGGAAGTGAAGATAGAGAGCGAAAACGTGCCTTTTTAAGGACCTGAGCTCTCTTCGTTAGCCCGGTTGATCATGTAGAAAGAGACCGGAACTATCGGTAGTGCGAATACTTTGACCAGCCAGTCAACTGAGAGAAAACACGAGGTCATGCCGAATGAATGTATTGTATTATACTGTACCTGCCACCGATTGCGGGCAGAGGAACGCCAGAAATAGGGCGAGTCCTATTCTTCTTCTGCGATCAGATCTGCTTTCTTCTTCTTCTGGTGCTTCGGGAGTCTGGTAAGTTAACGGTCCTTCGAGAGAAAGGGGAAGCCTGACGGACGGAGCAGGCAAAATTGTGAGCCTGACGAACTAGCAAGCAAAGCAAGGGAAACGCAGGCGGGCATCAGCAGCGCGGTGTCGGTTTTGTCGGCTTGCTGCTACTTGCACAAAATTTACGAATTCGTTCGCGATGAATTTGTGAATTGGCTGGGATTGAGTGCAGCCGTACCATTTCATCGGTTACATGGAAGCGTCTGGGTAGGAGAAAGTAGTTGTGGGGAGGAGCGGGAAATGTCGTAATTTATCGGAGGAGTTGAGATGAGAAGTTGATGCGTGGTAGTGACGATGGATGGTAAAGAGGTAGGAGAGGAAAGCGGCTGAAGGTCTTAGGGAGAGGACCGGAGAGGAGGCAAAGGAATATGAAGGCGGGAGATTAAGTTGTCAAGTCAGGGAGGAGGAGAAAAGAATGCTGAGATCAGAACAGGCCGGTTGGGATCACTGGCAACTGTCATCATATTTGCGTGGAGTCTTGGATTATTGCCAAATCAACAGAGTGGACGAGATTGCTGTTAGGAAATTGAGCATTGATCTGAATTGCTGCGTTCAGAAAGAGCACTAGGCAGGATGGCAGCTACGAGGAAGCTTCAAGGAGAGATTGACCGGGTCCTGAAAAAAGTACAGGAAGGAGTAGATGTTTTCGACGGCATTTGGAATAAAGTTAGTCCTCATTCATTCTTTCACTTCCTCGAGTTGCAAATACTACCGATTTACTTGCTAGATTGGTTCCCGTTGAGTACTCCGCGGTTGTCTTCTATCATCCGCAAATTGTCCAGATTCTGGGCAATGAAAGACAAATGAGATGGATGGAGGGTTCAAATTTTGCCTTTTTTCTAGTGCTTGTTTTTTCAGCCTTTCAAACATAGAATGTTTTTCACTAGAATGCTCCCGGATTTCATGCTTACAAACTCTTTATTGAAGGAAGTAGAAAAGTCTAAATCTGAAAAACTATAACTCTCAAGCATATGCCGTGCTACGTGTTTTGCTCATGCCATCACCCTCACATGTTTCTCTTCTTTTCTGGATCACGGTGTCACTGGACTTCGAGAATTTGTCGGACATTTATGAGCATACTGCGCATATTGGCATCAAATGTTGAATTTCCTCATAATTTATAGTCCTTTGACATCTATTCGAACCACATCAACGGGCCATTCGTTAGATTTCCCTTGTTTGTCGTGTCATCCCTTCTATCATGTATCTTGCAACTCTTGGAGATTTGATGGATCATGCATCTCATGCAGGTGTACGACACTGAAAATGCCAACCAGAAGGAAAAGTTTGAAGCTGACCTGAAAAAAGAGATCAAGAAGCTGCAACGATATAGGGATCAAATCAAAACATGGATACAATCAAATGAAATCAAAGATAAGAAGGTAGGTACGAAATGAAGGATCTTCTTAAATAATGTTCATTTCATTCTGAAACGTAAGTTGCCAGTTTGCCAGTTGCTAAGTTTATTTTACATAGGGCTGTAAGTTCCTGTTGCATTGCCCAGCAATGTTTTGTTATATCGTCAAGAGGATAATCTTCTGTTCTGTTGGTAGAGCTGTGGGGTTTCGAGCACATGATTCTCCTTCTGAAAGCTTGTAATCCATCCACGACACAGACCTTAGATGTTCTTTGTAGCATTGTCGGCATCAATTTATCCTTCAGCGATAGATTTAACTCCCGAGGCGTTTGTGGAGAATGCTGAGAGCAGCTGAGTTGTGTTGATAGTTGGACTCGTCCGGGTTGGGGTCTCAGATTTGCCTCGTTGTAGCACAGGGTGAGTTCTCGATCTATAATGCGCCAGGCAGTTTAGCATAGTTTGGGGATTTTCAAGTGCGAGACTCTCAGTCATTGCTCTCGTTAAGGATGTCCCTTTTAAGACCATCGAAGACTGAAGATAGGGTGCTCTCAAGCGTATGGTGATTGTAGCAGAATGCCATAATCACTGTCACATCCAGGATTGAGACGCGTTTCCATGGGACAGCAAAATAGAGAATCGGTCTTGTTCTTAATACCTCGGGAGTTAACGAACTCTGGGACGTCTCCCAACTTGTGAAATAAGATGAGGAGGATGGGAAACTTACTGACAGGTTATGCTGATGTTGGTGGACAGGTACTACTAGAAGCTCGAAAGGTCATAGAGCGAGAGATGGAACGTTTCAAAGTATGTGAAAAGGAAACCAAGACAAAAGCTTTCTCGAAAGAAGGACTTGGCCAGCAACCCAAAACGGTACATCAATGTGAAGCTCTATGTTTATAGACTTCGGCATTCTTTTGACGACTTTAGTGATCACTGCGATACTTCAAGACAGCATGACTGCTCTTTCATATAGTGATAGAAAGCTGTTCGAATTCGAGTGCCAATTTTCGGTATCGCGAAAACAAGTAACGTAACCTCAGTGTGTCTTCCAGTAACTTATCGTTATTCTTGTCCTATAATGATGGTATTTTTCGTTGTCCCGAGTAGTTTCCTCCACGAAATGTTTTGTTGGAGTATGTTCTGGAAGTTAAAAAATGCACTTGACGTTTCTTCACATGCGACCTTTCTATGGTAGCTCATGAGTCAGTGAACCATGCACAGGATCCTCGGGAAAAAGCAAAAGGCGAATCACGCGACTGGCTGAACACCATGGTCCGGTTACATCTCTTGAATTGGTTCCGTTATGTAGCTCCGTAGCAGCACGTCTCTAGTTTCCAGAAGCCTCAGTTGTTAGTAACTTTGTGGGTCTCGCCAATATGTTCTGCATGTACCTATCACCAGGTGTGTCGTAGGGGATGAATACTGAGAATTTTTGGTTGTCCAAGTCTGGCTCCTTTTTGGCGCAGTGTTACTGGTCTTCTTGTTTGATCTGAGACAAATTTTGAGCTTGTGATCACACCACACATGCACTTTGCCTCACTTGTCACTCTCCTACACCTAATCACTCCTTATCCTTCACTTCACCAGTTGTAATCATCTGAGTCATGCTTAATCACAAGCTTTTGACTAGTTAAGCCTATCTCATGCGAGGCACCAACGTATGCGGCAGGTTGGTGATCTGGAATTGCAGACCGATGCCTTTGAAGCAGAAATTGAAGGTCTCGTTGTAAAGAAAGGCAAGACAAGGCCTCCACGCCTGGTACACTCTGTGCTCAGCATTTGTTATGTTTCTATCGCTTCTCTGTCGTCTGCAGTCCTCCTTGTAGAGGTAAGACGCTATGTGCATGTGCAATGGATAAGTGCAAATCCACTGTCTTCTTATATATAAGACCCTTGGTAGCTGTTCTTACCCTGACTCCTGTTTTCGTTAAGGAACATGTCGTTTTGTGAACTGCACCAGATTCACCTCGAGGAGTCCATAGCACGGCACAAGCAACATATCTTAAAGTTGGAGCTGCTTCTCCGGCTACTAGATAATGATGAGTTAAGTCCAGAGCAGGTGAATGATGTGAAGGACTTTGTGCAGGACTATGTCGAGCGTAACCAGGTACATCACAAGAACTCGCTAGAATTGATAGGTTTATATTCTAAATCGCTAAGACATTTACCGTCAGACTTTACATCAGATTGTAGAATGGATCTTAAGTAATCGTCAAGCTCTCTTTCTTTCCATGACTCTTCTTTGCTTTGCCTTCGTACCGTCTTTCTTATATCATCTTCTTGCGGGATGAGGATAGGATGATTTTGATGAGTTTGCGGAACCGGATGACCTCTACCAATCCTTACCCCTCGATAAGATTGAGGCTCTTGAACTGTTGGATGCGGTTCCTATTGTTCCTCCAGCTGTGGTAGTGAAGGAAAAGGTAATCACTTTGTCATGTCCTCCTGTACATGTGAAAAGAGAACTAAAATTGCTCCTTTTAATGTTCTCTATAATTTTGCTGCTTTGATTTCATGTATTTGAAGAGGAGACTAACAACATTTGTCGTAATACCACAGGCCGCTACAACAACCGCTGGGGCATCAGTATCTAGTGGTGGCGTGGGTTTGAAACTTCCTGTTCCTCAAGCTGTAAGTTTTTTTCTTACTTGAAGAATCTGAATATGGGTGTGGATGGGGTACTAACTGCTGTTTCTAACATATTGAATTCTAAATCATACCTCATCTTAGTTTATAGAGTACGCCCTTGCTGCCTCGATAATTCATATACTTTCCAAACGATGGTTTTTAGAAGGTTGTTCTCACTCTGTCTTCATCACTAGATATCAATCACTATCAATCACTGTTTTTCCTAGGTCTTAGCCAGGATTGCTTCCACAATCTTAGCATCGCAGTTTGTTTAAGATGCATTCAAACGGACGTTATCTATTGTATTTTGGACCCGTTCTATCTGCTTAGGGTAGTTGCCCAACTTATTAGCTGTAGATATGTCACGCAACTCTTACAAGCAGATGTAGCCTTTCGTACTCAACAGTGAAATGCGCGCAAATACATTCATCTGGCTCTTGTGTCTTATGCAGCCAAAAATCCTTTCGCTAGCAGCTGATTGATTCCCTGAACGTGTGATATGTAGAAGAGGGAGAGCCAGGAGGATAATCTGCATAAACCCGGAGAGGAGAGAGAGATTGAGAGATAAGGAGGAGTGCATGATCGAGAGAGATGTGTTGGGTGGTAGATGGTGTGCGGCGGAGCATGTAGACCAGTTGTTCCAGAGACATGCATTGACGACTTTGATGATGAATCACCACTTGAATTAGGACGTACCAGATAACGCTTAAGCATTCTTGTATCATATGTAACTTTGCAAGCAATAAAAGGAATCCCTCAGAAAAGTTCCTGGAGGTCTTACCGCTAGATTTCATGGCCGTCATAAACAGGGTGCAGCTATTGCATCTGCAACAGCTGTTGCAGTTGCAGTTCCGCCAGAGATTCCTACTCCACTGCTGCTCGACGAGGGTGCTGTCCAAGAATCGTCTGGTGAGTCAGGATCCGGAACACCACCTTCACAGGCTGAAAATCTGGGTTCTCCAACGAGTAATAATTCAAGTCTCGCTGCTACTGGTATCACCAACGGAGCTGATCTTCCTTTCCTTTCACGCGGGCTTTGTTCTGTGCCCCCCTTGAGCTCACGTCCTGGCACTCCTTCAGGGAGGGGGGTGGTTGCAAAATCCCCAACTACACCTCTTCAACCTGTTTCAGTTGCTCTAGGAGATCATGCCAAAGATGAAGAGTCTGGGAGTCTGAGTCGGAGGATTATGCTCGGTGGTGGTGATGGAAGTGTAGCTCGACCAGTAGGAAGGGGTGCATTCTTAACACAGTCTCCACCACTTTCTGGCATGGGGGGTACCTTATCAGCTAGTGGCATGTCTAGCAGTGAGGGGAAAGGGTCTACAATCGTAACTTCCGATTTGGAGAGATCAGTATCCTCCCATGAAAGATTAGTCGATGATAGAATAGGCACTGGAGGGCTCGCACAGCAGCTGGCAACTCCTTTTGGGGGCCAAAGCCGAGTTTTTGTGCAGTCAGGTGGTATTGAAGGTATGGCAGGACAAGAGGGGGGAATTATTGGCGGCAGGATATTTTCTCCATCTGTTGGAGGGCACTGGAGGCTACCAACTGCAAGTACGTTCCAAAACCAAGCAGAGCTGGTAAGTGTTCATTTGCCCTTAGGAACTGAAGTCTTGCCAACCCTCATGAAAGTTCCACCTTGAACATTGGTGTGAAAAGGATTTGCAGTCCAAAGTGGATCATCTAGGCGTTTGTGGGTGCGACTCCGTGGACAGCTAGCGTTAAACAAGTTACGTGAAAGTTGGTTATTTCTTTGATAATTCCTTGTGATCTCCAAGACATGTTTGTAGACATCAGCATACCATTGCAAATTGAAACTCGCATTCGGTTGAGTGACTGCCACTTTTTATTTTCTCCTCTTTGCTTAATAATCTTTTGTGCTGAATTCACAACGCCTTTTATTTGTTATCTTGCCAAGGTGAGATTTATAATCATGATGAAGTCATAGGGCTGCTATGACTTCCTTTTTTTTCCCTCAGGAGACTTAGACTCTTCCCGTGGCTACTCGTTTCGGAAAATAACAACTGAGCATTGTTCTGCTCCGCAGGGGCAGTATCATGGGAGAACAGAAATAGCACCAGATCAAAAGCAAAAGTATCTGCAACGTTTGCAAGTACATCAACAAGGCCAGAGTGCTTCCTTGCTCAGTGCAGCTGCGGCTCAAATGTCACATCTTTCAAGTGTGGGTCATAAATCCCAAAAGCCACTCGGCTCTCAACCGAGCTTGGCGGCATCACCAGTAAGCTAATATCTCAGAACAAGTTACTCCATACAAGTTAATACATGGTTATTATATACTTGCCAGATTTAAGGTCAATTTATGTGAAGACTCTGGTGACTTTTGCTATGGCATATATACAACACGGATTGACTGCCATTTATAATCAATAGTGGTTGCAATCTCGCTTCATTGTGCTCACGACTTCCCTGCATCTATCCTTCTTTGCATTCTACAAACTGTACCGTTTTCCATACTTCCTTTCCTTCCCTTTATGCGCCCCATTTCTCCCCCTACCTCCACAGGTCCATTTTCAACCAGTCATCAGCCCTCATCATGTATTCGTGTCCCCTTAATGCAAACGTTCAGTTTTGGTTCAGATTCGAATTGGGTTACCACAACGCTCGGTAAATAGAACTCGTACTAACTCTTTATACAGTAAATAATATTCTTATAGACTACGGAGAAAGTGTATGCAAACAGCATCTAATGGGAGGTTGCTTGTGCAGGGGCATATGTTCCAACAACATAAGCAGCAACAGAGTTCGCCCGGACAAACTCCCGGATTAATACAACAGCAACCATCAAGTTTGAGCGGAATGGAGCAGTCTCATGGGTCCATATCCCTTTCACAAGCACAGCAACAACAGCAGACACAGCAATTGCCCAGATCTCAATCTTCTCAACAGCTGCAACAAAGTTTTCTACCTAGAAGTGAATCTGCGAAGGAGATAGGTGTGTCCGCTGAATTTGACGGCTTGGGCTAAGTCTTATGACGTATGAAATGCATAATAAAGTCGTAGAAATCTGCTCAAGTCCAGTGAGGGCATTTTACTAACGAGAAGATCCTGTCAACGTCAGATCCATTTATTGGTGGAGGCATGGAAGGGCTGCAACAGCATAAATTTTCAGAGGAGACGGATACTGATGTCAGTTCGGTCGCATCATTTTCAAGAAGTCACTCTATGAGTGAAGAAGATTCAAAAAATGCTGACACTTTTGATGTTGTGGTGAGGAAAACAACCTTTTCTCTTTCATTGGATGTACTGAAAAAAATTGACATGTACGAGTGGACCTCTCTCGGAGTTGGGCCCGTGAGAAGCTCAAAGGTGAAGGATGTGGTGGAAGTTATGACATTCAAATTCTTTTAAACTGTGGTGTAACTTTGGTACACTATCAATCTTTTTGATTTAATGAGGATTTGTAACGATTTGTTGCCTAGGTTGGCGTTCCTGGAACTCTAGCAGACTTCAGTCAACTTTCCAGAGATGTAAGCTTTAACGCTGGAGGTTCACTTCAAGGTGGACACCTGCTGCCAGGAGGACCTATGGTAGTTGGCTCCCGGTCCCCAATTGAACTTGGAAGTGGTAGTGGGAGTCCCCAAGGAGGTCCACTTGCGCATGACCAAGTATACAATCGGCAGGCGCTAGAGGATGCATACCATAATCTACCTCTGCCCAAAGACTCAGAAAGACCTAAAAACTATGCCCCTGTAAGTAGAATCTTCTGCAAGGAGCCTTGGACTATATAGGACTTAATCTTGAGGAGTCTTTCATCCACTTTCCTAACGGCTGTGCAGAATGAATGGCGGAGGAAAAGAATTACTTGCTATGTTTGAACAGTGTATTGAATTGGGGTTTTTCATATACTGGAAAAAAGAACTTATTTGCTTAACTGCTGCATAATTCTCTTAATACTGAATGAAATATTCGCCGAACATGGAATTCTTGAGTTCATCGATCATGCTTTGCTCAGATTTTCACCATGTTTTAAGGCAATTCCTAGTTGCTTAGACTTGCATGACTTGAGTTGCTTAGATTTGCTTGTGTTCAGTTTGCGTCGATTCTGTTCTCAGAGGGTGGATTCCCCATTCTTCAAACGGCTTCTGCTCTTGGGTGTTTATGATGTCTATGAGTGTGGAGTGACATTCTAGAGAATCTACGGTAGCTGAGTCCTTACTCATCCTTTCTGAAATTTTATACAATCAACAGAAATATCCCGCAGCTACGCCTGCAAGTTACCCACAAGTGCCGGCGCCTATTGTGGAAAACTTGGCCCTATGGGATCGACTGGACACTGATGTGCTCTTTTTTGCCTTCTATCACCATCAGGTATTTCCTTGCAAGCTTCCATGTCCAGTCATGATTCTTTTTCAAATTCGATTACAGCCACTTCACTTGTCATCTGAATGTTGCTTTAACACCCAGTTACGGTGTGCTTAACTTTGTTCATCTTAAAAGTAGGTTTCTGCTGTGATGCAAATCGTATGCACGGATCATAAGGGTGTTCCACAATCAGTAATTGAAAGAAATGCGTGTATCATTTAGCCTAGGGGACATTTAAAGGCCGGTGAAGGATGGAAGGGGAAGACAAAGCTGTCTGTTTAATTTGAAGTTTTTAGGTGTATGAGAGCATCACTATGGTCGGAATTAACTGCAGAGAAGTACCCATCCTTTATTTGTAGTCTATTTTCGTTAGTTTATATTCTGTTCGCCGTCAATCTGCATCATGTTTCCATTGCCTTTTATCCAACAGACAAGTAGTAAGTAGTAGAGCATAAAATATATTAGTTTAGTTAATCTCTAGTTTAGGGATTTCTTTAGTTTTTGGGGCTATGTTAGTTTCCTCTAGAGTTCTATTAGATATCTGATTAGGGTAGAGTGGAGGTGCAGCTCTAATTAGAGTTATGCAAAACAACCCTCTAGTGCTTGTTTGAGTGTATATATGTGTGTTCTCTGTATTAGTTTATGTCAGTTTTTCTACAAGGGTGATTCCTAACACTTTTTATTTGTATTTTGTGAAGTCTTGAGTTACTCAACATCTCTTCAGGTGTATTATGTGCTATCTCAGTATTGGATTCTGTACTATCTCAGTATTGGATCTGATTAGTGTTGTATGAATGAATTTCTGAGTGTTATTTTTGAATTTTGATACTAGTGAGAATTCTAATATTACAATGTTTCCCAGTTTCTCTAGCTCTCTGAGTTCTCCTATCAACCCTATGGTGATTGTGGCCCAAAACCTGATGAGAACTTTTGTTCCTGCTCTTTGAAGTAGAGGGTCTGTCACTCAATCTAATCTCTGACGTATCGGACATCACTAACACACCGGAATATTAGAATTCACTAGTATCAGAATTCAAAAATAACATTGAAAAGTTCATTCACGCAACACTAATCACATCCAATACTGAGATAGCACCGAACACATCTAAGGTGATGTTAAGTAGCTGAGAGTTTCACAAAATGTAAAGGGTTGGTGTTAGAATTCACCATTGTAGAACTGATTTAAATTAGTGCAAAAACAAATATATATATATATATATATATTTACAGAACGGCATCTGTTCTCGAATATATATATTTTACATTTTACATTAAAGCTTTAATACTACTCTAGCATTATGATTCAAGTACATGTTGTTTATCGGATATGTGCACTTCATGAGTTCTGGATAACCCGTCCCCAGAATGGTTTCTGCTCTCATATACCAACATATATATACACTCTGTTCTCGTATACCTATATATATAAACACACTCAAGGAAACCATAGGGTGTTGTTGTGCACAACTCTAATTAGGGTTGTGCCCTCACTTTACCCTAATCAGATATTTAATAGAATTCTAGAAAAAACTAACAAAACATTAAAAACTGAAAAAGTCACTAGATAAGAAATTAACTAAACTAACACTCACATTTAACGAGAATTTAGGACAATTCCCATTTCTACTGCACATTTTATGTGTTCATCTTTAGGGAGTGCTTTTGTAAACAGATCTACTGTCATGTCCTTTGTAGGACAGTAAACTAACTTCGAAACATTGTCTTTTTCTTTCTCCTCTACAAATCTTCTTCTAATCTCAATGTGCTTAGTCCTTGGGTGGGTGGGTGATGTGCAGGATTTTGGCTGAGTGCCATACTTCTTGTATTGTCACACTATAACGTAGTACGATTTTCCTGTGCAAAACCCAGCTCCTAAAGAAGTCTCCTGTTCCAGATGACTTCTTTGGTAGCATTTGACGCAGCCATAAATTCTGCTTCCTTAGTAGACAGTGTAACAGATGTTTGCTGTTTACTACACCAGCTGATTGCTCCACCACTAAGCATGATTACATATCCACTAGTTGATCTGCTATTATCTGTGTCATCTCCCCAACTAGCATCGGTATATGCTTCAAGAGTAGAAGCAAGTATGTTCCCTTGCTTTCTGTACACCAAGAATGCATCTTGAGTACCTTTAAGTACCTGAATACTCTCATTATACCTTCCAATGTGCTTGTGCAGGGTTGCTAGTATATCTAGCTAGTGCTCTCACTGCATAGCATATATCTGGTCTTGTACAGACCATGATAAACATTAGAGAACCAAGAGCACTCTGATACAATGTTTTGTCACAGTGATTCACCTCCCCATCTATGATTCTGCTGTGCTTCCACCCTAGATCAAGAGGTGTAGCGACAGGATTTGCCTCTGACATCTGATACTTAGCTAGTATGGATCTCACATACTGTTAACTGATCCGGATCCATCCTGCTTCTCTGTCTCTGCTCACTCTGATTCCCAAAACGAGTTTTACAGGACCAAGGATAGTCATCTCAAAAACAGAGCACAAAAAAATCACTCCATTGATAGATTCATTGTTGCCCAACAGTAATAGATCATCTACATATACAGTTATGTCTACATCATCTCTAGTATACACACTCATATCAAAATCTGCTTGTTTGAAATCCTGCTCGTTTGAGTATGAGTCTAGTTTCTCATACCAGGCTCTAGGAGCTTGCTTAAGACCATATAAAGCCTTCTTAAGCAAGTATACTTTTCCTCTGCCTTCAGTATATCCATAGGGAACATCCATGTAGATAGCCTCTCTCAAATCTCCATTGAGAAAGGCTATTTTCACATCTAATTGCTCCACTTCCCAATCTCTCTCTGCAGCAAGAGCTAGAAGCATGCAAATAGATCCATACCTGGCAACAGGTGCAAAAGTTTCTAAATAATCGATGCTTTCTGATTGAACCCCTTTGCAACAAGTCTTGCCTTGTACTTCAGGATCTCATTCTCAACTCCACGTTTGACCCTGAAAACCCATTTACAGCCAATTGGTTTCTTACCTGGTGGTAAATCAACTAGTACCCATGTACCATTAGTCTGAAGAGACTTCTTCTCTTCTGCTACAGCCAACTCCCACTGACTCGAATCTGGTCTGAGCATAGCTTCCTGTAAAGTATCTGGATCATAATCTTCATGACAGATGTAAGATTCATCTAACATCTCTTCTGATAGAGAGCCAAGTCTGTCAATAGGTTTTCTATCCCTATGTGATCTTCTTGGCTCTGTGCCCAAAAGTTTCATGTCATCTCTTGACATCTTTGGAATCTCACTCAGAGATTCTGCATCTGCAGTCTGCTTCTGAGAGTCTTCTTCTGTAGTATCAGAATCAGAAACCACCGGCTGTTTAGGCCTTCTTTTGTACACCTTCAGACTCTCCTTTGGTGAACCATCAGCTTCAGGTAGAGATTGCTCTTCTGATGATTGATCTGAAGAACTGACTCTGCAGCTTGGGAAGATAGATTGATCAGGCTGATCAAACTGATCAGCTTGCTTCTGCAACTCATCACTGTTCTCAATCCATCAAAGAGTACATCTCTACTTCTGATGATCTGTCCAGACTTAGGATTGTACAGAAGATATCCTTTCAGTCCCTCTTCATATCCTCCAAAAAGCATTCTCTCAGCCTTCTTTGTGAATTTCCTCCTTCGCTCCTTGGGAATATGAACATAGGCAGGACATCCAAAAACTTTCAAAGCTGAAAGATTAGGTGTCTTACCACTTCAGCATTCTTCAGGAGTTCTTCCTTGCAAAGTTGTGGTAGCACTGATATTTCTAAGAAAATTTGCAGTGCTAATTGCAGCACCCCAAAACTTCCCCTCCAGCTTGGCATGTTGGAGCATTGCCAATGCTTTGTCCACCAGTGTCCTATTCAACCCTTCTGCAACTCCATTCTGTGCAGGACTGTCTCTGGCAGTACAGGCAAGGAGAATTCCTTTCTCTGACAGAAAAGAGAGAAATTCTTCATTCCTGTACTCTCAACCTCCATCTGTTCTCAATTGCATGACTTTCCTCCCAGTCTGCAACTCGGCCATGGCTACAGACTTCTGGAATTTTCGCAGCACTTCATCCTTGCTTTTCATGAGATAGATAAAGCTCTTTCTACTGTAAACATCCACAAAGGAAATATAGTAGGCTGCTCCACTCAATGACTTCTCAGTCATGTATCCCCATACATCAGAATGAATGACATCTAGAAGACCAGAAGCTCTAGATGAAGAATTCTTGGGGATAGGAGCCTTGTGTGCCTTACCTTCTGCACACCCAATGCAGATTTCGAGTTTCCCTTTGGGATCTAGTTTCAACCCCTCCACTACCTTCTCTAAAGCATATAGGTTTTGCTCTGACAAGTGTCCTAACCTCAAAGGCCAGAGATGGATATCATTTCTGTTTTCTGCTACCAATGCAGAATCAGAACAATCAGCTTCCATCTACTTGAACAGCTTCCCTTTGGCAGTACCATACCCAAGGACCAGCTCTCCTTTCTTCAAAGTGCATTGATTTCTGTTGCTCTCAAACAGAACATCCACTCCATGCTCCATGAGGTGATGTATTGATATCAAGTTCTTGGTGTAATCTGGAACATAGAGCACATTTTCCAAATAGCTCTTATAAGAACTTGTATTAGATCTTCCCAGGAAGGCAATAGGAACTTTGCCGGTTCCTAACATTGGATTCAGAATCCCAGGTCCACAACGATTTGTCTTAGGAATCTTCAGGGGTTGAAGAGTTGAGAACAGCTCCTTCTGGTAACAGATATGAGAGGTGGCTCCAAAATCCAAGAACCATCCAGAACCGTTTGTGGACAACTGCAATTCTACCTACATTCCACAATCTAGCTCTTCTGCTGAGTACCCCTCCTCATCATTTTCTATCTCATGGCACTCCTCTGTGTTGTAAGCTGAACTTCCAGATTTTGACTCTTTACTAGTTGAGGTCTCTTGCTTGCCTTTTTCAGCTCTCGGTCTCTCCTTTCTCCTCTCTTGGGACATATACGTGCAATGACCTTTCTCATGACAGAAATAACAGGTCCTGTCATCAACCCTACTAACTCCTTCCCCAGATTTACACACTCTTCAATTTGGGATTCTTCTTGACCGAGAAGAAGCACTGAACAGAGCAACATCTCCTAACTCATTAAACTTCATCTCTTTGTCCTCTCTGTCTCTGTTAAACACCAGCAATTTGTTTATCACATAATCCCATGTGACAACTTCAATAAGTAAAACTTTCAGAGCTACTAGGACAGAGTGATAGCTTGAAGGTGGTGAGATGGTTGATCTCGTATTTCTCAGTAAATATAACCCCATCCTCCTTGATACTCTTGAAAACTTTCTATAACTTTGGCAAATGCAAAGTGAAATCATTACCATTTTGCAGTCTTGTGGTCCACATCCCATCCCAGATTCGATTGGAACTTTCCAACCTCTCAACAGAATAATACTTTTGAGTTTTTGCCAAATCTCCCAACTCCACGCATAAGTGTCTACTAGGTCTCCGATCGACTCTTGCATAGCCCTTAGCAGAAACCTCCTAATAGTAGAGTGTTTGATTCTCTACTCCTTGTTGGACTCTAGCTCATCTATATTATGAGCCAAGTCTAAACTTCTATGAGCTTCTAATGCCAAGTCTAAACAGTCATAACTGCCTAAGATACACTTCACATATCATGAGCTTCTAATGCCAAGTCTAAACAGTCATAACTGTCTAAGATACACTTCACGTCCCAGGTCCAGGATTTGTAGTTTCCCAGTTTCTCTAGCTCTCTGAGTTCTCCTATCAACCCCAGTGGTGATTGTGGGCCCATAACCTGATGAGAACATTTGTTCTTGTTCTTTGAAGGAGAGGGTCTGTCACTCAATCTAATCTCTGATACACAGTGGTGATTGTGGGCCCATAACCTTTTGAGAACCTTCGTTCCTGTTCTTTGAAGTAGAGGGTCTGTCACCAATCTAATCTTAGAGATTAGATTGAGTGACAGACCCTCTACTTCAAAGAACAGGAACAAAGGTTCTCATCAAAATATAAATCCTTGAACATGAAGAGTCAAAAGTGTTCATTCCAAGTGGAGGTTCTCCCACCCTCTTTAAGGTTTTACGAAACCAGAATCATCTTGGTTTAAAAGGAGGAAAGGAGGTGTTGAACTCGAACAATCTGCGTGAACATAAAAAGAAGTTCCTCGACCTGTTGGATTTCTGTCTCTCTCAGGGCACCTATCAACAGTATTTGGCTGCACGTGAGCTCAAGAAGCAATCCTGGAGATATCACAAGAAGTACAACACATGGTTTCAGCGACACGAGGAGCCTAAGGTGACCACCGATGAGTATGAGCAGGGTACATATGTCTACTTCGATTTTCACATTGTGCATGACGACTTTCAGCAGGGCTGGTATGTTCAAGGACCCTGGTATGTTCTATCATCATAAAGCAAGACTAGGGACTGGGACATGTGTCTGATTTTGTGTATAAGATCGAGATAACCCTATCACTGGTGCTGAACTTACTCATTTCTAGATTGTTGTATTGCGATGTGGATTAATCGTAGTACATGCATCAAGTATGCTTGACAAGCAGAGTGTGCTCATGACAAGTTTGACTTGTTCACCTGTGGCTTCCTCCGGAGCTGAACTAATCTTCGAAGAGAATAGAAAGTCACGGTTGCTAATGTTGCTGCAGGTGTCAGCGAATCAAGACAGAATTTACTTTCGAATACAGCTACCTGGAAGATGAGCTTGTGTTGTGAATATTAAGTTGATTACTCGCCCATTGGGGAGCAATAAATTCGAAAATTTATTCGCTTGTATTTAAGCAAAGGTTTAACTACCTAAATTTGGCGTATCTCTCACAAGTGGTTTTGAAATTTATCTGTTGGTGTACTTGTGGGTGCTCGAAATTCTCTGCAACGTTATGCAGCGTATGGTAGGACTACTGTACGCTCTTGGATGAGCTAACCACTACCGGAGTAGATTCTCCGGTTCTGTTGTGCTTGCTCTCTAACCTTGGAGTGTAGATTTGCTGCTACACATTTCTTGGGCAACGTTCTTTATGTAGTGGTGAAAGCACTGGGTTCGATTCGTTTCTGCAGAACTGAGGAGTTTCAATGGACACTGGGCTAGTGCTTTTGCTTTGAACCATGTGATGGAAAAAAATATTCGTGGTGCCGATCATACGTTGGACTTTTGCGCACACCAATCATGGAGGTGCTAATGTAATCATGATTGCGAGCAAGTACATGGTGGGACTGATCCTCTCAAAACTGTGAATCCCGGGCCGAGGTTACAGTTGGACGTCTCTAAGCACTAGTTTGGTACTGTCGATGAAGTATACAGGGAAGCAAGCAAAGAGTAGAAGTAGCGGCACCCGTGTGGATGATGATGATGATGAAATCTATTCAACCAACCAACCACAAGATACACATCGACGGCCCGCTGACCCTTAGGTATTGGTGGGATCATAATCCCAATCTTGTCGATTCCGGAATTACAAACCCCTTGACCAACATGAGCCCCACAGATTAAAGTACTATATGAAATACTGTCAGACGTTGCTTGCATGTCCTTTTCCTCATTCATGTGGGCCCAAATCTCCATCATTTGCCAAGCATCAATACAAATACATAACGACAAAGAATGGCGTTGCTGCGGCTGCTTCTCCTCTTGAGCCCCACCGCTATCCACACAAAGTAGATTTGGGTGGCTTGAACCAAACAGGCAGCAGCTATGTTGGTCCTTTAAGCGCCCATTGGGGTACTTACGGGTGGGTCGAATTATTTAGTGATGGTCCAGGAAAAGAGGATGTCCTCTAAATTTCAATCATTCGTAATAATTGGATTCGATAGACTTGAGTATCAGTATGGGGTTCGAAATGACCATCGATAGTGAAGATCTGATGTGAATAATCCAAAATGATAAAGATCACTCTAACCTTAAGGCATTTCCGGTGTCAGAATTTTTAATTCCCCTTAAAATAATCATTGGTCCCAAGAACAGAAATCTTTGCACAAGAACAAACCGAAATTCTAAGACTATTTTCTAATGCAAAAGTTCGAAGTGAAAGTGTGAAGACCAAATACTTTCCAAAGATTCACACTTTGTGTGAGAGAAGAACTGATTTGGATTTAGTGGAACTTTCTATCGCTTCTATGCTAGTGAAGGCTTTAAAGAGACCCTTCCTAATCTTACTAATTATAGCTAATTTCAACTTACCTAACACGTTGTCTTTCTTCTTCTCTCTTCCCAGTGAATATTCTCTTGTTCTTTAACCACTTACTAGAACTCACCGTCACTTTCTCCTTTCCTCACTCTCCATAGTTGTGATATTTCTATCTCCTCCCACCTCCTAATCTTCACTATCTTCCTCTAAAGCCCTAACCTTAATAAACTCTGTCATAACCTCTCCTACTTTCTCTTTCCTCCATAAACACTTCTATATCCAATGCTCTCACTTCTTTCTTAATTTTTAAACTTTTGCCTATGGTGTTGGTGTTATATTCCAAAGTTAAATACTTTGGTCATCGATGACTTACAGTTTTGTGGACTTGAAAATTGATAAGTTATAAAGGGTGTTTTTGTTTTTTTTTGGTAGTTTTCTATTCCTAGCACTTATGAGTTTTCGAGCATAAACTCAGTACAAGGGGCACTGACACTTGCTCAGTTACTTCAGCACTGATGGCATAGTATGTATTTTCGTGGAGGTTTACTATAGCCACCTTCGGCTTCCCTTTGCTGTTTAGTGTCCCTCTGCTGTTTAGTGTCTCAGGACTCAAGCGGCCATGGCGCTTGTTGCAATAAATTTTATATCCGGTCTTCTTTTGTTTCGCTCTCATTACAATGTTACACTTCAATACGTCTCTTGCAGCAGCAGCATCCACTAAGCTCCTGCATTGTTTCACTCCTCCCTCCCCGGGCTAATTCACTCCTTATTATATTTGAGCTCATAGGCTTGGTGGTGGGGATAGACATGGATCTATAAGATGTTTGGAGGTCTCTCATAGGAAGATAAGAATCACAAATAAGTCCTTGTTGGTTTATTATGGCCCTTTATTTCTCTTATTAATACTTGGGCATGCTTGTGTGATGTGTTTTCTCTTTGAGGTAGCAAATCCTCGTATTGAGGAGATGGCTAAAGTAGGGAAGACAAGATATAATTCCAAGTGTAATTTTGTAGGAGGATGATCTTGACAATGGAAAGGCAATGCTGGTAATGGAATGTGCACCAACGGAAGTCAAGGAATTTGATACTTACTTCAATGTCTTGGTGTGCTTTAGGAGTTAATACTAGGAGTGATAAGGTTTTCGTTTTGTTTTAAACGTTGAAATTTTGGATATTAGTTTGTTTCAAGGATGTGTTAAGTTACAAGTTGCAATATGATAAAAATTTAAATTTTATCATATTTTATTTATTTATTATTTACTTTGTTTATTTTTGCATTTAAATTGAATCTTTAAATCAAGGGGTACATTTTTCATTCATTTGTACTTACAAATATTTGTTTTGGTTTATCTTTGTATACATGTGTTTCAATATTCATATATGTAGATATTGTATAAATGTTGCAAAGTGTAGATATAGGATAGATAGAGTTAAAAATATTACATATTGTATTGATTCTTTATGTATAAAGATCTTAGTGAACAGTTTTCTAGCACTCTATCATCTGTTGTTAGATCAGTCTCGAGTTAGTTACTCGCCATTTAGAGGTAGTTTATGATTTTAAGAGTTCTTTTTTGGATGAAACTGATGTTATATCTCCTTGTACCACTCCTTTTGCTCCAAAATTGGGCAATCCCCATAATCTAGGAGAAAACATAGCAATTGTTTAGACATTTTTATTCTATGGCTTTGTAGCTAAGTTGAGGAGAATTTTTTGGCTTTATTGTTTGGTACTCTTATTCATACACTTCATCATTCCTCCAACATTATTAACCATTCACTAAATCTTTAAAGTGAGGTGTAGTTGTCTAGCTGCTATACCTATAGAGGGTCCTACAAAATTCCACAAATATGACCTATTGTAGTTACTATTCTACCTTGTTTATGGAGTTTGGTTTCACCAAATTAGATTCTTGATATGGTGAGTAAGGATTAGTTCCTATTTATAGGTAGTACCTACTTGCTTCCAAAAGGGAGATAATCTATATAGATCTAGTTGGATTTATTGAGATGTTGTGTTGATGGATACCTATCTAGCATAGATTATCTCCCTTTTGGAAGCAAGTAGGTACTACCTATAAATAGGAACTAATCTTTACTCACCATATCAAGAATCCAATTTGGTGAAACCAAACTCCATAAACAAGGTAGAATAGTAACTACAATAGGTCATATTTGTGGAATTTTGTAGGACCCTCTATAGGTATAGCAGCTAGACAACTACATCTCACTTTAAAGATTTAGTGAATGGTTAATAATGTTGGAGGAATGATGAATTGTATGAAGAAGAGTACCAAACAATAAAGCCACAACATTCAAAATTCAAAATTATATGATGAAGAAGTATCAAGTGGCTACATTGTTTCCATCTAGTTTGAAGATCAATTGAACATATATCTTAAAATATCTTGTAGATCAATAAAAATTCAAGGTTGTTAACTTTATTTCATTTTTGCAACTCTTTTTGTGATTTAACTCTTGGAGTTTTGATTTAGGGACCTTTAATACCTATTTAAAACTTTGTATAGCTCTTTTTGTAGTTATGCCTTGCGTTGTTATCACATATTTTATAATGAGTATGATAGGATATGTAATTTTCTTGATAAGTATAATAATCAAGCTATAGAGTCTGTGAATTATCTTCAGGTTTGTGTTGGAGGTAATATTATCTCATTGAGGATTGTGATTTTTCCAAGGGGTTGGATTGGTGATTGAATTAGGATAATTCCAAATGAGGTCATCTATAATGGAAAATATTTTCTAGATGTATGATCTTAGATAATATCATCCATGATGAAAAGTCTTTTGTGGATGCCATACTACATTGCAGTGAGATATTTTTATCAAAATGAATTTTGGCACAAAGATAAGAAGGAGGTGAAGGAGTTTTTGTCAAAGTTGGCAAAAATGAGACACAACACTTATAATGTAAAAGATCATGAGATCATCATCCACTTAGTGTTTTTGAGTAGTGTACAATTATTAGCTTAGTGAGGTCTACCTTATATTAGGAATAAGAACTTTTAAATTCAAAGAATGGTTGACATATGTGGTTTGGGTAGAGGTTCACAAGGTATCTTTTAACCATCTCTTAAAATTTTATTTAAAAATTATTTTTATAAGTATATTTGGATTTTTAATTAATATTTTATTTTAAAAAGAACTAAGTTTAGCATACTTATTTTATTAGATCTAGGAGATACATATACCTTCAAACAAAGGAGTAAGCTTTGTTTAGGGACAAGCAAGAGGGTTGAGTCTACACTTCTGGTTATATACATAATAGGTGAATGATAACAAATGATTGAAGTTTATTTTAATAATGAGGACTAAGGTGCTTGTCAAGGAATATTAAAGTGACTTTCTATCATTGGAGTGTACTACATGAGATTTGTAGGTACCTTGGACTTTCCTTTTGCAAAGTTCGTGCTTGTGAGAAAATTCAAGATGAGTGTTATACTGTTGACCAATACTATGCAAAAAGAAACTACACTCAAAACTTTAAGAACTTCCACTCTTTTGTATTTCCAACCTTGTAGTATTTCTCATATTTAGCTTAACTTTTATGATAGATAGCACTACTTTCTTGGTATTTTAAAACAAAAAAGGACACCATACTTGCAAAGATCCAACTCTAGAATAAAAGAGATAACTTCTTGTCATAGATGTTTAACTCTATAATTAATAAGCTTACCATAAAGAGGAGATACTTTGCAAAGTCTCATGAGGTTTGTGTAGTTGCAATAGATTGGAACCAACATATTGTTCAAGAGCCTATCAAGACCTATGAGCATCTACTGACTAGCATCATAGTGTACTTCCTCCATACATAAGTGAGTGGAAAATAAAATTAAGACGATATGTTTTTGGTGCCCTTATTGGGTTAGTAATTTGGTCAAACTTTTTGTAAGAGAATTTACTTTTATTTTCTAAAATTTGTGCTAATAATTTAATAATATAACTGTATACGTACGTGTATATAGATCATAAGTTTTAGTATTGGTTTACTACCTCCTCTTTTTACTTAGACCTAAAGTCCAATAAATCCATTACTTCATGACACGACATTTCAAATCATATTTTTTAGATAAACTAACTTCACTAGGTATGGACCTTCTGGGCAGTATATAGTAAGTAAAGAGTGTTTATATATAATTTGAAATATGATATAGACTTAACTATTTTTTTCTTACATCAAAGTAGCATAATGAAAATGAAAATAATAATCATATCTTGCCCAACTTACAACATTTAGAACTAAGAAATTAATGGTAGTATGAACTAAAATGAAAGTACATAGTTATATCAAAGGATTTGAATCCTCTTTTCATGATATTGAATAACATACATACTGAAAAAATGTCAATATAAACTATGCTGGGAATCTCTTAAAATTTTAAATGCAATTGTGAAATTCAAATATAATACTTTGCCTTGGAACATTAAGAAATTAAGTTCTATCCACATCATTCAAAAATGTATGGTAAATCTCTGTAAATTTGAATATGTTTGAAAATACAACATTGAGGGTGTATTTACATAGCTCCAGATTAATACTAAGTCTGTAAAAATCTGAAAATATTTCCACTTTGAGTGAACAACGATATCAACTAATTACCATCTATCTACTTGTATTTCCAGTTCTTGAATATGATAGAGCCAAGGTGTAGCGCGTCTGCCTCTGGTGCAGAAAGTTGCAGTTTCAAATCCTGTCAGTTCGCAATTCCTTTGTAATTTTCGAGATCAAGGATATAAACTAATTACAATCTATTTACTTATGTTTGACTTACCAAAAATAGATCAAGTTCTAATTATTGGAAACAACAGTCCTTTGGAAATTTAGTCCTCAGTTCATTTGTAGTCACACTTAACACCTTTTTTAAACACTCCATTAATTATCTATGTATTTCCATCTGAGTCTCTCCCATCTTTTTTCATCGTCGGGTATTCATCTCTGCCTTCACCATCCAATTTTCATTTTTATGTGGCATAATGACCCACTTATGAAGGATAATCCGAAAAATAAATCACCATCCAATTCACTTTAATATGGCAGAATAGCCAACTGACAATGTAAAATCGACCAATTTAATCAAAATATAGTAATATGACAGTAAACTGATAAGTTGATACTTTCATTTTGGAAAACAGTGGAAAAGATTGTAAAGTGTAGCTTTGTAATATATACATGTAAAAAGAGTTTAGGTGGCGTTTTCGTGAAAATAGCAAGAGCTACTCTCGTGCCATGTTGGAAACCTTACCATTCCAATACGATCTTGTCATCCCCTGAACCGGAAAAGAAAATTGATGCACATTGGAAACCTTAATGTATCGCTATAGAGCCATGTTGGAATGCCCTCTAAATAATGACCTTATCCAAACCCGAAACACCCAAAATCAGACCTCAATTGAGTCAAATACCGTAAAGTCAGGAAAATGATACATGAATCCTAACTCGATTGAGTCAAGCAAGCAATGTAAAGTGGAAACATGAATGTACAAAACTGAAAGAAAAGGATGGAAAATTGAAGGCATACCAAATTCATCGAGTCCCACACATCTTACTTAATTGCGCCTCTCAATATAGAATTTAAAATGAAAACTTGAAAGAACGAATGGACATGAAAATTTAGAACAAGGTCCACCCCGAAACTGACAAACAAACTGCATTTCGACGGAAAGAATGAAGATGCATTTTGTTTGGTAGGATTTTGCTGACTGACACTTTTATACCCCTACTAGTGCTTTAACAACCAAAAAGCTGATCCTCCACTCTCCACCCGTACCGACCGTCGTTCGCCGTTCTCCTGTCTATGTACGACTGTGGGTGCTCCATACTCTCTTCACTCGTGTACGACTTTTTTCTTCTGCTAGACCTTCTTTTTCTTTTTTCTTCTGTTTCCTTCAGTAGCAGTTAGACCTTTGCACAACCAACCGTAAATCCCTTAGTCTCCGTATACCCGTTGGTTGTGTTCAGGTTCTTAAGAATACAGTGGGGGGTTTCAGAAATAGGTTTGATGGATGTCTGCGGGATAAATAACCATCTTTGTAATGATTTTTAGTGAACTCTGTAACGATACGAGATTGTAATAATTGAACGGATACGAGATTGTAATAATTGAACGCGCTGTAACTTCATTTAAGAGATATATTTTGCAAATTGCATTCATTTATAAAAATCAAATCATATGTTACGGATGTTTTGGAATGCCGTAACTAAATAAATGATTGTCAGAAAGAGTGACGTGTTTCCTCAAGAGGGTGGCCACGTGGTCATTTAGTCACGTATTGATGCTCTGGTTTCCGTATTCAATATCCAAAATGGCCCCGCCCAACAATTCAAATTTGTAAACTTGAATTCACCACCCTCTGGAGCAAATGTGCGAGTTGTCATGCAAGTAACGACGGTTTTGTAGTTTCGCATTGGTGTGTGAAATGATCAGTAGCAGTTAGACCTTTGCACAACCAACTGTAAATCCCTTAGTCTCCATATACCCGTTGGTTGTGTTCAGGTTCTTAAGAATACAGTGGGGGGTTTCAGAAATAGGTTTGATGGATGTCTGCGGGATAAATAACCATCTTCGTAATGATTTTTAGTGAACTCTGTAACGATACGAGATTGTAATAATTGAACGCATTGTAACTTCATTTAAGGGACATATTTTGCAAATTGCATTCATTTATAAAAATCAAATCATATGTTATGGATGTTTTGGAATGCCGTAACTAAATAAATGATTGTCAGAAAGAGTGACGTGTTTCCTCAAGAGGGTGGCCACGTGGTCATTTAGTCACGTATTGATGCTCTGGTTTCCGTATTCAAGATCCAAAATGGCCCTGCCCAACGATTCAAATTTGTAAACTCGAATTCACCACCCTTTGGAGCAAATGTGCAAGTTGTCATGCAAGTAACGACGGTTTTGTAGTTTTGCATTGGTGTGGGAAATGATCAGCGCCGTTGTGCGGCAACCAAGAAATTGATTAGAGGTCGACAATTCTCACGCTAGGAGTGCAACAAACTTTTTGCAATGGGAGATCAAGTACCTTGTTTTAGTGTAGGAGACTCACTTATCGACGCTGATCCGGGACCTATAGAGTCATCTTTGGATTTGCAACCTCAACCACCATTAGGGAAATTTGGAGACTTGTTGAGGATGGCTTCTTCTATGCCTAGCAAAACCAAGGAGGATGAACGATTTTGCATGGAAACACACCATTATAGCAAAATATTGGATTATTTGGAGGACCCCGAGCATTTTGCACAAATTCATGGTGGGAATTGCAAAAAGCCCATTCAAAAATTGACTACATTTAGTTTCATGGTAATCTTTTTGATTAGGGAGGGTATCGGATTTCCTACTTCTATGACAGGTGACAGACTTTACAAGAAATGGTTGCGGTACATGAAATAGTACAAAGAAACTCGGGAGCTTAAGAACAAGGCTACGGGAGAAGGTCTCACCGAGAAGGAATATGGCAAAGGGTGGAGAACTATAAAAGATAAATTGAATGGAATGTGCACGCATTTTGCAAGAATGGAAGCCATGTTTGGGACCAGAGCAAACATAAGTCCACCGGCAATGGTAAGTTTAAGAGATTGTAATCCTGATTTGAGCGAGATTTTCGAGGCTTGCAAGGAGGAGGTCCATGAAGGTGCGCATGAGTGCTCCCAATTCTCATCTCCTCCAAAGGTGGTGCTCCCTGACTCGGGCCCTGAGTTAGTTGCAGACACCCACCTAAGGGGTGGAAAGTTTAGCAAGTGACATGGAGAATGGAATCTTATCACCTAAGGATGAGTCTTTATTTGTTCCACCGATTGAGGACTCGCTTTTCATTACACCACCGCCTTTAATTTCTACAAGAGATGGATCCAATTGTGCAGACCAAGAAGGGGAACTTGACCCAAAGAGGAAGAAAGGTGGAATATGTGCAAGTAAGGTACCCAAGTTGTCACCTAGTATGTCATTGTCTCATGATTTAGCAAAAATTACCATGTTAAAGGCATATAGTATAGAATCCAGAGAGAGGTTACGACTAGTTGAACTAGAAGCCACAAGCATGAGGAAGAGAGAAAAAAAAATGATGAGAATGGAAGTAGAGCGTGTTAGATTAGAGACTGAGAAGATGAAAATTGAAATTGAGAAAAAATTGAGCACGGATAAAAGGAAAGCTAGGGCAAACAAACATAAATTTAAGGAGAAGAGTTTAGAATCAAAGCGCACTCATGGAATCAAAATTAGTCTCATACAAGCAAGGAAAACTCTTGAGGAAATAAGTAACTATTTTAAAGTGCTCACTCAGGTTCAACGTCCATCATACTCTACTGATAGTGAATAGTATACCACCATCTAATCTTTATTATGATTATAATAAAGATAAGTTATGGAAACTTGATAAATGCTTCTAGTATCCGCCTGATGCAGCTTGTTACCACTCAGTTCTTCACAAGTTTTTGATATTGTCGTTACTACTCTATTCCTCTCATGTCTTTCTTGCACAGTAAGCCCAAGATGCTACGAGTTGGCGCTCATAGCCGCCCAAAAGTCTTTCATGCTGCTGTTAGTTGCCGCTCAATGCAACACAGAAAAAGAATAAAGGTAAGAAAGTGGTTGTTGGTGCTCGTAGGCGCTCATAGAAGCTAATGGGCGCTAGTAGGCACTTGTGGTCACTGGGTATGCACTCATGGCCACTGGGTAGGTGTTAGTTGATGCTCGTGGCCGCTGGGTGGCACTCAAAGACGATGGGAAAAACTCATAATTTCGGTAGGCGCTCGTCGGCGCTCGGCAGACTTGGATTCATGGCTCGTACTCGCTCGTAGGCGCTTGATGGCACGCATTGACATTGAGGGCCGCTCGTATTGGGTTTAGGGTTTAGTGTTTAGATGGAAATGGCGCACATATTTGCAAGGTGATGACACATTGGATACAAAAGGCACAATTCAGTATATAGCACATGAAAATACAAGAGTTAGACCACAATATGAGAGTTCACAAGTGTAAACTAAAACATAAATATATACATGGGGAGAAATGAACATAATATGTATATAAATGGGGAGCCAATAGAACCTAAACCTATGACTATGGAGGTTGAGGAGGTGAAGAAGAAGAGGGAGATGCACTATGGTGTCTAAGTGCTACTACTACATCCTCAAGTCTACGACAGTATACATGATGTTGAATCCTAAATGGACTCAATGACCACCATAGGGGCCACTCGCTCTCATCCAAGTCTCGATGCCTGATACCACTAGCAAGAAGAGGATATGGGTCACAACTATAAGAACTCAATCTACCTGATGTCCATTCCTCTTCTGCCCAACTACTAGCAGGCCTATCGTCATGGACAAACCTGTCCAAAGCACTCATCAAAGGGTCAAATGACCAAGTGTATGATGCTCTATGTACCCTATAAGGACTGAAGTCGGTAGGGTGGATAGCACCATGTAGATGGTTCCTATAATAAGAGAGTGCATAACTATCTATGATCAAAAGATCACAAAGAGGTAAACCTAATGAAGTCAGTGCTCATATGATCTAACTCTAAGTCCTCTGAACTCAGAATCTCACTATATATCTCTAGAACACAGACATGCCATGAGGCGAGACCCGGTGTGAACTTCCTCTAGGAGTTCAAGACCATTGCCACATGCTCCGTAGCAACCACTCCACTCCATCTATCCACAAGATAACCTCAAAGCGTAGCAAACAGAATTGGATGAAATGGCTAACACCAGGATGGGCTACCCACCCTATAGGCCCGGACTGTGTGTGAGGGCACCAACCATGCATAGTCATCCCACTCTCTCATGCACGGAAACCGATAGCACCACGAATCCATAATGAACACATACAAGTAACATCCACAATAATAATCTTCTTCTGTAGGAAGCTGGGGAAGAGGATACATGGAATGTACTCTCCTGATAGATGAATCCTCTCTCTAAACTCAGTCTGAGTGCCCTGAGTCTCCACACTATGAGGTAACACATGGGTGGCATCAGTCTGGGTCTGCATCTCATGACGAGTATGGGTCTCATGAGCAATAGTACGTAGTATGGGTCCAAGATAAGCCACACGAGCCCTCAAATGAGCTAAACTAATCTCACTCTCCTCTACATGATCTCTCATCTAAGCTAGACTACTCTCGCTCTCCTCTACTTGAACATGTGCACTCTCACACCTCTCTATAGCATATGCTAACTCTTGTGCCTGATTTTGTAATTGGAGCTTGTAACCCTCCGCCATGGCAGCGGCACCTAGTATGTCCATGTCAAAGTCACCTAATCTCTGCTCTCTCTCTCCATCTCAGAAGTAAGCAAGGTCAGATGCCTCTCCTTCTTTGCAGCAAGTAAATCCTCTCGCTCACAAAGGAGTCTCTCTTGCTCTAGCACTAATCTTTCTCTCTCCTCTACATTCTCCAATCTACTCTCATGCTCAAGCACTAATCTCTCTCTCTCCTCTACACTCTCCAATCTACTCTCATGCTCAAGGAGATTTCTCTCTCTACACTCAACCACTCAAAAACAATCATCTAAAATGCGAATGATGTCAACTGAACAAGAAGGAGGTGAAGGTACTCTGAAATGCATGGGGTCACCAACTCCCTCCAAAGATGGAGGAAGTGGTGAAGGGGAAGAAGAGTGAAAAGGAGCTATCTCAACAAAGGGTAAGGGTTGTGTCTCAACACGAATCTGTTGAACACCTATTCACAAGTGGTACATTTAGTTATCCATCAAGTACAAATTCATATTTGAATATAAAAATATACAAGTTCATTAATTCAAGCTTCTTAAATGAACTCATTTATTAAATCCGGTAATGGTATATACAAAAGAACTTTGTATGTTTTCCAACATACAAATATATGAAAAAAAAAATATATATAATAAAACTCAAACCTAATCAATCAATCACTCACCATCCTCATCCTCATCCTCTCCCTCATCGTCCCCATCATCAATAGTCTCGTCCTCATCCGAGCTATTGGCATCCTCATGATCATCACCATGCTCTCCCTCGTGTATAATCTCCTCCTCTCCATCACTCAAGTACATCACGTCCTCCTCTAGAATGAAACCTCTCTCCACAAAGAGATGCGTGAGTATCTGTCCAAGGAAGGTGACTCTGAACCTATGCCCATTAGGACTCCTCAATTGGCTTTGCAAACTCCTCACCTCCGCAATGATAGCTCTAAAAGCTAACTCTCCCCAATCATAATCCTCCACACCAAATCTCCTCAACTTGGTCTTGGTGTTGAGTACCAAATGCCCATGTACAATCTTGGGCCTAATAGTGGGTGCAACAAGTGCACCCATCAATTGGAAGAAAGCTCGGAATGCAAGATATACACATTGCCTTGCAAGATATCTTTTTGCAACCCTGTCCTTTGTGGAAACCAGTCTGAGACAGTTGTGTAAGGAACTGTCCTCCGTCTTTGGTGTTCTCTCCCTTGGCATGGCAAGTGCATCTCTAACTATATCTGCAGTCAATTGAAACTACCTACCTCTTACCAAACTTGTGCAAGAGACCTTGTCCCATGAACTCACAAACTCTATACATGGAATGACTTGCAAAACCCACCAAAAATTTCAGCTCAAACTTCTGTCCCAAGGACTCAAGCTCAGGGGGTGCCGTTGGGTGCCGCTCAGAGGTGCTCGTGGACAGTTTTGACACTCTAAAGAGTTGCGGGGTGCCGCTGGTTGCCGCGGGTCACCGCTATGAGCCGCAACTGGGAGACGCATGACGACGCGGGGGGGGAGGGGGGGGGGGGGGCACTCCCGACCCCCGGTGGCGCCCGTAGGGCACCGGGAGGGTGCTTGATGCCGCACGGGGGTGCTCGTGGATGCTGCCCGTAGGCGCAGCTGCGCTGGATGGCACTGTAGGACAGTGAGGGGTTTAGCTGGGAACCCCGCAGATGTGCTGGGTGCCGCGCGGGGTCACGAGAAGACACTTGCGCAAGGGGTTAAGGAGCTGGGGATGGCGCTGGACGATGCTCGACGATGCACAATGACGCTGGTAGGTGCTGCGGGATAGGGAGAGCCGCAAGGAGGTCTGCACAGCCCCGTAGAAGGGCTGGGTGCCACGGAGGGTCGCTGGGTGCTACGGGGAGTCGCTGGATGCCGCGTGGGGAAGGCTCTCGCGCATAGGGGTTTAGGGTTTGGGATGGCACTGGATGGCACTGGACGGCACGGGAGGACACCAGGTGGCACTACGGGACAGGGTGGGAGGTGTTGGGAGGTGCTGATAATTTGAAAGCAATTTCCTGAAATAAAATGAACATCTCAAGATGGAATGAAAAGAAAAAAATGAGGAATATTTGAAAAATACCTCCGGCCGTGGATAGTGAAGTCCAAGAGTTATTTTCAGCCCCATTACATCTAGATAGATCTCCCAAATTCTCAAAATAGCAGTTTGAATCTGATGTTTGTCCAACCAACACCACTTGATGAAATTGGTTGGGTGTTGAATGGTATGGAATGCTATGAGCCAATCTCCTTCCTGAGTATTTCTCATGTCGGGCCCGTCAACTATCTTTTCATATCCCCAGATTTCTGCCATGGTTGAAATTGAATTTGCTCTGTCTCTTGAATGCTCTTTTTTCTCTCTTCTCAATCACTCCTTGTTGCTTCTCGAGTTATGCTTCAGCCAGCCAGTTTGCCTCTTTCCTTCCCCAGTCTCAAAATAGCTCACCCGCACACCCTCTCTCGAAATGGTTCATGCACACCTTCTTTCAAAATGGCTCACCCGCACATCCTCTACCTCGTGAAATGACCCTTTCTCAAAATTGCCCTTTCTCCTTTGAACTACTTACTAAAAAATGAACCTTCCAACACCCCACACACTCAAGAATAAGGCTTTCTAAGACATCCACACCCATTGGAATGACAAGAATTGAAAAGAACAAGGTTTATATAACCTAGGCTGTCGGAAAAAAATTCAATACCAAACATCCTAAAATGTACACTTTGGAGGCAAAATTGCATTTTTTCAACCGAAAGAACCCAAATCTCGAGCGGCCACATGCGGCACCCCACGTCGCCAACCGGCGCAGGCAAGCATCACATAATTCACGCAGTGCCTACGAGTGCCTACAAGTGCATGTATATGTGTGCATATTCAAGTGCGCTCTCCAGCATCCACCAACGTCTACGAGCGCCACTCGATGACTTTTTTAAGTTTGTGAGTGGCACTTAACGTCTACGAGCGTCATCTCACGGTGTCTACAACATCAGCTCATTTTTTTCCAAGTGCATCCAACAAGTGACTTTCAAGTGTAAACTTGATAAACACCACACACTGTAAGTGTAAACGGAGGACTTACAAATGTACAAATTACAAATGTACAGATTAAGCTTCATAGAATTCTTTTTGCATCCTTTGAAGTTCTTATCCCAATATTCCATCAAGATACACTCATGGTCTAAGATAAAGACTTTTGGTCTAAGTTACCAGACTATGAGATATGAGATGAATACTGAGAATATATATTTTATTATATGGAATCTCAATCAATCAATCAATTAAGTATATCATCATTGTTATAATCAAGGTAATGTTGTATCACCCTTGATCTACTTTCTTCTCTACCAAGTTCTATACCATGAAATAACATTTCTAAATCTATTTGAGTCTCCTCTATAAATCTGCCATCGTCCTCTAACCAAAGGTCAGACCTATTGATTAAAAAATTATGTAAAATAATACATACCGATACCCACTTTAACAAATAAGCATTTCTACTATTGTCTTTCAGTTGCACTCTTAGCTCACAAAGAGAATGCCATCTAGCTTTCAATACTCCTATACAATGCTCATTTATCACTCTTGCCTTTGCTAAATATGTATTGAACTCCTGCTTGGCCTCTGAGCAAGCCTGCTTGAAAGCGGGTACTAGGTGATGCATGGGTACATAACCCAAATCACCTAAAAGGTACTCCTTTGCCTCAAAAGTGCAACACCTCCCTCTTCGGTTCAAATCATTCCATAGTGACAATTTTTTCAAACAAGTCATATCATGACATGACCCTGGCATTCCTGCAAATAAAAAAGGCCATACTTTTAGTAAACTTAACAAAAAGGATCACCAATGCATTGCAAAAATACCTAACAAAAGAACACATAACATAAAACATACCTCCGGAAAAATGTATAACTCTCCTTTTATCATCACAAATAACTTGACTGTTTATAGAATGTGAACCCTTGTGGCTGAAATATATTTCCCCGTCCACAGTTGGTTGGGCTGCAAGGGGAAACAATGTTCCATCTACCAAACCAACACATAAAACTTTTTTGTGCAAAAACAGTGGATATACTCTTCCTCTCCTTGAGTTCGGACCAAGCAACTTGACTCCTCATCACATCTAATATGGCTATCATAACTCTATCAGTAAAAGCAATTTTTGAACCAGCACTAATGCCCCAAATATTTAAACCCCGCGCAACACAAGCTCCATTGCCGTGATGCCCAAATCTATCCAATGCTAGGGCAACTTGGATCCACACGGGTGTTTGCTCTCTTTGGTACCTTTTCTCAAAAATTGTGTGAGTCTTAATCAAATCAACTAATGTTGAAAAAGAATCCACATCCATTCTAGTGGCGAAAGGCTTTAGTATCTAGATTTCTCAAATACTCCTTCACAAACTCTCCACTACAAGGGTAAGTAACACGGGGTTCCAAGTATTGATGAGTATGTGCATACTCCCATCCACTAATGAAACATTCTATTATATTTAAATCTCCTCCTAATTCCTCGTCTTAATCTTCTAATCCTTGTAGTGATATCTCCAAATCTAACCGAATCATCTATTGAATATATTTTCTAATATTTTTGGTTAGTTCTAAACGCGTGCTCCCTCTCGGCATGACTTTACTCTATTTTTAATCATCACTGATAACTCCTTATCGACAAAGGGGATCTCTCTTCTCCGCAAAGGGTATCTCTCTTCTCCGCAAAGGGCATCTCTCTTCTCCGCAAAGGGGCATCTCATTCTCCCTATGAAATTTCAGCAAAGGAACATCTCTGTTCTCTATGCGCACAAAAAAACAATCTCATCAATTTCATTTAGTAACAAGAAAACAAATTCATGAATTTCATTTCATTACTCAAGGGGAAGAAAGGTATACATTTCATACTCGTACAAAAGACAATTTTTTAAAATAATGAAATCTAGAGTAACACTTCAAACAAAATCACTCCTCACTCTAACCTTCCACGCGCTCGCACTCAAATCTTCCCACTCCAAACAAATTCACTCCCCATTCCACCTCTGGCTATGGGTCTCTCAAATCTTCATGGGGTGGTCAATTTGCGCAGGCCCTAAAATCTTTCCACTCATGCTCCCTCCAATCTTCCTTGGTGCTATGGGTCTCTCAAATCTTCATCAGGTGGTCAATTTTGCATGCCCTCAAATCTTTCCACTCATGCTCCCTCCAATCTTCCTCGGTGGTAAAAATTTACCCAGTTGCCGCTCGTCATTTCATTTCCATGGGTGTTCTCGAATAGCCCCGGATGCTCCTTTTGGTGGCCGGCACTTTCACTCTAACCCTAAACAAAAACTTTATTAACTCTAATGTGCAATAATGCACTACATAGTGATAACAAAAATTCTTTATCCCTTTATTTCTACGAACCACCTCATACGGAGTGTGCTAATAATAAAAAACTTGGCCCGAATTCCGTAACAATACCTTTTCTATCTCACGGTCACACACCTTACCCATTTAGTCACCGTTTAGTAACAATCTATATTAAAAGTTTAAAAACATCGTAAAACTATTTCTGAAACCCCCTAGTATAGAGCTCGTTTTCGCTGGAATGTTCATCATATACTCTCGGCCACCCTCCCCTGATGCCTTTGCTTGTAATGCCTGCATGGTGATGATAATGTTTGTTCGGACTGTCAATAGTCCCTCACTCGTGGGTGGTGATGGTGGCAATAATCCTCGAGTCGAGGGGAGTGACCCAATGATAATTATGCGCACGGATATCAATAATTCTTATGTATGCACGTAGAGAAAGACTTTGGAAATTTAGAGTGTGAAAGCAGTGGAAAGGCTGCTCTACTGCGTCATGAAGCGGCATTATTCTGCTGCAAACAAATCTAAGAAATCAACACCAAACTTTTGGCCGGCTGCAAATGAGAGGAAGAGTGAACGAGGCGAGAAACACTTTTTCAGTACAGTAGGTAAGAAAGAGAAAGAAAAGGTTTTTCCAACTGAGGGTTGAATGAATGTATACCTGTGGAAAGTGGAATCTCTTCCAATTGTGAGTGAGACGAAATACGAGAAGCTACGAGTAGTAAGTACTGGATCAAACAATGCTCGTCGTATGTCTTCCTCTCGTCCTCTCTTCTGCCCAACCCCCGCTCCTGTATACTGATTCTCTTTCGTGATATGTCTTCCTCTATTCTGCAACCCCCCCCCCCCCCCCGCTCCTGTATACTGATTCTGGTTCCCATTTGCTTGGTCCGATGATGATCATGTGACATGGCGGATCGTGGGTGCGAAGTACCGAGGAATCTTTGAAGCCAATACCGCTCACCTTCTACCATGGAGATTCCACCTAGATTTCCTCTGCTTTCGAACAACATTTTATTCTCTCAGAACCGCAGGGCAGGCCAGGCAATACGGCTGTTTCATTCATGATTCAAAACTGCTTTTCCTGCCTGGTACGGCAATCACACTTCGACACATAAGACAGCATCATATTTGCTTACATATCTTCTCTGTAGAAAGGTTTCAACACACGCTATCTCTCTTTCCTCTCTGGTGGTTACAGTACACATTCTCTTCTCTTCTCTGCTTGACCGGAGACCTCTTAATTTTCTGCAAAATTTAATCACTATGAAGCTACCACGGTACTGTCCCCTCGCTCCTTCTACTTTGACTCTCTACATGGGATGTAGACAGACTCCCCTCTCTTTTTATTATTATCTTTCTTACTTAAACGTTACTACTCCTTTTCGTACTACTAAACCTTTCTTACTTCCTTAACCTTATCTTGCCTTCTCCACACGCTTCTCCACACGGCTTTTCATTTTTTGATTTTTCTAGTATGTAAGAGAGAGTTTTGATAAGACGATTATTAAAATCTTTGGTGATATCATTGGACAAAAGATATTTGAGTGTGTGACGGTGGATTTTGCATGTAGACAAACATCTCTACCAATCTCGTGCCGAGGGGTAGATCTATTATTTATGGAGAAGATGACACCTATAGCATTTTTGGGCAGTTGAGCTCTCTCGGCATATTTATTTTCGTCCCATTTTGTGGTTGTTGATAAGTCAATTTTGGAGACATATGTGACCTAGGTGGAGGAGGGATCTGTTTCTCTCCAGGTGTTATTATGATAGATGAGAGATGGTCTATCCACACGAGCACGGGAGTACCTTCCATCCTTTGCTTCATTACCGTCAAAATGGACCAAAGGTTTGCAATCTTCTTTGATGGAGCGCTAGTGTCAACATATGCTACATTCTCTCTTAGTTGACTCATCCATTCTCGGGCCACTAGAGCACATCTTTACTCTTGTTGCGGCAAGGGTGTAGGCTCTTGGATACTAGCTCGATCGAGTATTAGGGCATTTAGACTTGCACCAACCACCTTCTCTATAATGATGAGGTTATGCCTAGGTTTGGTCCACTCGTCTGCATCTTTGTTACTCACTTATGAGTGTGGTTCTACACTAAATGTAGCAACAATCCATATGACACGGTGTCCTTTTGGAGGACAAAAGATAGCTACCCATGGTGCCATCATGGATATAGTGTTTGCTATGGCATGAGAAAGTGTATACCTTGCTTGGAGAGACCGTTCATATTCTTTGCATATGACATGTGTCAGAATATGCTTATACTTGGTCTGAGATGATCATGTGACAATGGTGGATGGTGTGGTTATAGACCTTATACATGATGCAGTTTTGGAGGGATTGACTATTCATCCTCATGGTGTGCGGCGAAACGGAGCCGCAACACACAAGGTCTCCAAGTATAAGGGTATGCAACAAGGTCACCTCTTTGTTCCTCTAGCCTTGGAGTTTGTAGAGCGACGGACATGACGTTTGACACATTTGTCAAGGAGTGCACGATAATTTATCATATTAGATGCCAAAGGTACCACTCTCATTCTTATACTTGATAGTATACTTTAGATAACATGTGTCCATTATTTTACAAAGACCAATGGCTGGTGCAATACATAGGAGAGTTATCACTCTAGGTGATGTTTCTTTAGATGTTCCAGTAGTTTGTAGACATAATGATTTCCATAGCTCTAATGTTTTAGATGTGGCAGTGCATATTTCTCTTATCAATACTATTGGAGCCTAGCACTATTTTACCTCTTCTGTCTCTCCCTTGTACTGATTGATGGGGTCTTCCTATCCTTCATGTGTTCTATGTGGTCGCCTTTTTCTCTCTTAAACACGTCGCCTTTTCCTCTCCTAAACACGCAAAGCATTGTTTGCTCAGTCTTCCCTAACCACTCGCTCGCTACGCTAGTCAATCAGTCAATCACTCAGTGAATACATTACGTATTAAGCGGACCAATAGTTCTAACATGTGCTTCCTGGCCCTCGCCGGCTGGCTGCACAACGAGTGATTCTGAAGACGTTTAGTCTGTTAAGACAAACGGAAATTGATGTACAGTAGGAACAGTACCTTATCAGTAGTCCAAGTCGCAGATTTCGTCAACCCTCGGACCTGCGCTAAATACTATAGTATGTGCAGTAAAAGCCTATTCTGCCGGAGGAACGCGGTCGCAGATTTCTGCGCAGCAACGGGTCTACTCTATAGCCCTTTTCGTCCCCTTAAGTCAGTTTGAGGTTCTTTTTCTTTCTCCGCTAGCGACAAGTTCGGGTCGAGTTCATAGAATCTTCGTAAGCACGTAGGAACTGCGCACCGTCACTCAATGTCCATTCAAAGTTCACGCTTCGCGAAAGTTTGCAGAAGAACATTCGGTCGTGTAATCCAGCATCACAGTTTTTTATCCTGCAGTGTACTTAGTAGCCCTTGACAGTTGAGTTGATTTTGATAATATCTTCGGCCGCTTGAGACATGTGTGAGGCTTGATGGAATGGACGGATGAATTGGCATGGCTGCATATTTTCTTCAACAGAATAAGAATCTGTATGAAACTTCCTGCTGCATCCAACCAGTGGTCCATCCGAACTGGACGTCGTACGATTCGAATTTGATGACCCCAGACTGTCTCAGATGACTTTGTTCCTTCGACTGGCAAGCAGGAGCAGCAGCTTCTGCTGCGTATGTATTCGGAGTAGGGGTAGTAGTAGAAGAAGGAGAAAGCAGAAACACAAGCTAAGCAACTCGTGCATGCATGGATTGAATGTACGAGATTCAACGAGAATGTGGTCTGTGAACACCATCACAGGCGGGAAGAAAGGGACCGACCCCACAAGAAACGAAACAGGATCAGCAAGAGTGATGAAGCATGATGCCATCCGAGGAAAATGTCGTTGTGCAATTCCAGTTCGGTAAGTCATGCGCTCGATAAGGCAGACGAGTTGGCCCCCGACGTAGTAGTGGGATTCAGACGATGGCCCACGTTTCCGTTCATTCGTCCGTCTGTCCGTCCGTCCAAGCCGCCTACCATGCAAGGTGTAGATGGCTACGGGACGTAGCTTCCGACGGTGGCTAGATCACTCCTGCAAAGTACTTCTCTGGCTCTGTAACTAGAAATCGAATCCCCGGCGGCCTGCTTCCGCCGGTGATACCTGTTGTGCGACGAGGGACGTGAGACAAGTTACTACTGCCGGATCAGAAATCCACGTGCCACAACCAGGTATATGCATCGCATTAAGGAGAAGAAGCCGGGAAGTATTTTACCGACCTCGAGCAACTATTGGATGGGTGAATGCGTTTCAGCAACATTGTGAGTCTGCTCTGCTTAGTAGAGGTTGATTAGCGTAGAGTGACAAAAACTTAGTGGGGGTCTGTCTCGGCTCGTCTCTATCTCTTTGTCAGATGTTGTGCAGTGGAAGAGAGGTTATTGCTCGTGGTGCTCTGTATGGGAAAACCCAATAAAAGCAAGCACTGTTTGAGAATGAGACAGGCATTAGAAAACAAGATTTGTGCTCGAAGAAGACTTATAAAGATAAGATGGTGTTTCTCTTGTTTTGCTTTGTCATATGATTTGATTGAAGCTAAAGAGATCTGCTAGGATAAGAAGAAGAAGAAGAACTTTTCCTTAATGCAAACCTATCCGTCCCGTTCCTTCGCAAGAGCTTGTGTCGCGACTGAAACAAGCACCAGTGTGGCCGTCGGGCCCGCCCGTCCTTCGGTCTCGTCCTTCTGACACGTCTGACGTCGCAAGCTTAACAGGTGTGGAATTGTGGCAGCAGTTTCCGTCAATCAGCGACACGCAGGTGACACTGTAAGGCGAAACGTCGGCTCGCGACGTTGACAGAGTCAGCAAGACACCACCACACAGTTCTGGCGACGATACGAGTCCTGGTAAATAGGAAAGTACAGTCCAGAAGAAGAGGAAGAGACCCTGTCCAATTATTAGTGCAGGAAGGATGAATAGATGGATGGAAAGGCTTGGATCGCCACTCCATTCGCGGGTTGATGAGAACGGAAAGTGTCAGCTACTCATGATTGCGCCGATCGTATCCCTCGTACAATACGATAAGCAGCTTGTCTGTGTGTTCAGCAGATACCACGCGGTGTACGGCACAGCATTTCCCTTCGGTAATCGCCGAACGATTTGACAGAATGTATTAGGACTTTTTAACTTGCTATAGAATTATGTCCGAGGAACGGAATTAGATGCCTCTAATGCCGCCGTCTTGGCCAAAGCATTTATTTGGGAACAGTTTTGGAGATGATTAAGGGAACATAAGTCATAGAATTATCTACTGAAATTTACTGAAAATATCTTCTCAAGCACTACGGTTCCAAGTACTACATTCAAGGAAGATGATCGTTCAGCCGGTTTACGGAGGTTAGCCTCGTACGAGGGATAGACCGCGGTATGGTACGTATTATACATCGCTGTGCAGTATGGTGGGAACCATAGAACAGCGTAGTGGAAGGAGGAGGAAAAGAACACGTTGTTACTCTTGTGCAGGGGTGGAGGCAAAGATTGTGGGCATCGCGTTGAGTATTAGTGGGGGATAGTCGGTATTGGAGGTATATTGGTTGTTCCGTTGGACCAGCTACAATCCGATACAATGTTGTGCCCCGCCGCCGCAGCTCAAACCGCATCCCGACAAACTACTAACGACTGCCGGACCGTACGGAGATGATTCCACTGTAAAAGGACTCGCTGTGCGCCGTCGCCAAATTCGAAGAAGCGGAACCAATTGTAGCTAGTTGGCGGCACGCTTACGAGGCCGTATTTGTTATGCCTCACTCACTATACCAATCGCGAGCGTTCGTTGGTTGTTACCTGATCGTCGCGATCGAAGATTACTGATTACAGCAAGCGCGTGCCTGCGACTTTAACTTGAAGTCGTCTCTAGCTTGCTTAAATTGCTGACACAAGACACGTGGTGAGGAGGTCCGGCCCCGGGTTCCACTGTCGCCAGGCGGTGAGAGAGACCGGCGGCCACAAATAGTTCAGAGGTGAACCCTGGAGGTCACAGAGCAGAAGCTTCGGTCAAAAGCCGAGCTGTCGAATCCTGGTGGCGAACCGGTATGAGTTGGTCTGTAATCAAGGATATATTTTGACGTCTTGTGGAACGGACGAACCCGGCTCTAACACACTCCTTGTCGGTGTTCTTAACAGGGGAGGGATCTTGACCCCGGTTGATTAGAGCCCGCGATCCGATCATGCCGGAGATTCCTTCCTTCCATCCATCCATCATCGGGCTTACGTGTGGCCCTACAAGATTGCGGCCCAATGCGAAGTTGGGTCACTGTTAGCCCTGTGAGCCATATTCTATGTCCCGATCCCACCTCTCGTCTAGTTCCTTCTTTTTAATTGACCATTGGATTCTTGCTCGTTCGTTCGCTACTACTACTTTGCAGTGGTCTTCGTCGTCAAGACGCTGCTCTTTCCTCGCCTCTGCTCGCTCTGCCCTACGCTGCTACGAGGACTACTGCTACTGTTAGTGCCTGTCTCATCTGTCTGCTCTGCTCTGCCCTTTCTGGCAACGTCTGCATCTGCTCTTTAATCTCCTTTCCTTTCGCTTTCCTCTCACTATCGGCAGGGAGATTACTTACTGACAGTAAGTTATAAACATAGAAGAAAGGGGGAGAGGAAAGAAGTTCGCTGCTGCTGCTTCTGCACTGAACTGAACTGCACGCTTGCTCGCTCTTGAGAGAGATTGTGAGAGAGAGAGAGAGAGAGAGAGAGAGCACAGCGGGCGTGGGAGGGAAAGGGGAGAGGGAGACGGAGAGAGGGAGTGGAGTTATTAGGTCATCATAGACGCATTACTGCAGAGGGCCCGTGCAGCTTTTCGAGGTGAGCGAGGAAGCGTTTATAGCGTCTGTGGTTCAGATCTCTCTTTCTTGAAGGAGAAATAGAATCATTTTCGCCGGGGATTTGGAGATTTAAGGGCACACGTGTGATGGAGTGGTGGCATGCTGCGGAGGAGAACGATTCGTAAAGAGGAAAGGTTTGGTGGAGCTGAGATTTTGAGACGCTGTCTGACTCTCTCGTGTAGTTGGTAACTCGGCCTGCTCGTTCGCACACGTCTACGTCCTCCAAACACAGTGCCATGTTTTGGAGGTCCTTCTTGGGGTCGATCATCTCTTCTGGCTCTTCCGATTGAAAAGCACTTCCGGACTACAATACACGACCTGTTCCTGCCATTTTGAGTCCCTGTTCCGCAAGCGCTCCTGCGTGTGGGGGCGCCCTTCGAGGGTGCGCCATTGCGAAGGGCCTGGGGTGCTTGCCTCTAACGAACGAGGTTGTATGAAGTAGCCCTTAAGGTCCCGCTTGTTCTCTGTTGTTCACGGTAGAAAGACGAGTAGAGTGAATCTCCCGGACGAATCGCGAGTATGTGCAGTACGTGTGGCTGGGGGAGGAAGGATGGACAATTGCAATTGGCGTCTGGATTTTCCAACAAGCCAGTTTGCTCTGTCCAATAAGCATTGTGAAATTGCCTTCACATTCTTACTTTTAAGGAACGGGGTTAACCTTCTGCTATTTTCGACATTGTTAAGGAGGCATTGTGAGTACAGATGCGACCGCTTCAACGCAAATCTGATAGTATTTCCCTGCACCGGATAGTGTTTCTCGCTAGAGAAATCAAACTTTCTCATCCTGGGACGAACGACCTCTTCTTACGAACTTAGGTCCTGAAAGCGGGGTCTTTGAACCTCAACAAACTTTGCGTGATTGCTTAATCTGTTGCTAATTGACCAGTGCAGTGTGTAGTTGAATGATTATAGGGCGGAATTTGGGGGTTTAGGGTTTAGGGCTCGTCTTCCGCATTGCGCCTCCCCCTTTTTCCTACCGCGCATCGACAGCAACCGGGCAGCTGGTTCTACTTATTTGTCGAAGAAAGGGATGCCGTTTTTTGTTGCGTGGCTGAGCCAATTTTTGTAGAAGCTAGCTCCTAAATAACCAGCCGCTTTAGCTGGGTTGACTATTACTTCGGCGGATCTCGATTGCGAATTCTCTGTTTCGTTCGTCTTTCGGGACCAAGACAAATCAGCAAAGCGATTTTTTCTCTAAAGAGTTCCGCCGGTGGCATGGCGTGGAGGTCTAATCATCAAGCAGTCTATCCAGATCCCTCGTTACCATTTTCATCTCCAGGATGCCCGTCAGCCTCACTATCTCTATCATCCACCACGGCATCATCGTATCCTCCTTCATCTCGTACATTGACTTTCTCTAAATCCATTCCTATCCCAGGAAAGAAGACTGAACCCCGCCCCTCTGAAAATAAGGAAGTATTTGGTTGGCTGGAAGCTATGAAAGCTCAATCCCCTCCCCGATTCGAAGCTGCTATGGGTGGCGTTCTTGATCCTCAAGAGCAGGAGGCTGCAGCTGTGGCCCAGTACTCAGCATGGACGGCAAGCTCTTACACTTGCCCATATAAAGAGTTTCCTTCGTATCATAGTGGATTACATTTGTATCATTATTCCAAGCCATTCGCACGATTCCATATCTGATGATTTGTTTCTTCCGCAAACTATGCAGGAAGCTCATCCATCGGCGTTGGAAATTTTTGACGAGTTGATGGAACAAGCGGAAGGAAAAGAGATTGCCGTGTTTTTAGATTACGATGGTACACTTTCGCCTATAGTGGAAGATCCTGATCGGGCCTTTATGTCCGACATGGTACTGCATCTTCTCGCTCAAGTTTGCCGTAGTGGTCACGTGTATTTGCTTTCTGATTCCCTATGTCGGAGGTCCAGACTTGCGGCGAGTACTGCCCCACAGGGAACAAACATTTGCCGAAAAGCCCAGGTTCTGTGAGGCTTTTGGCCGCCTAGTTTTCACTCTCTATTGAATGTTTTGACCCTCTGCAGATGAGAGCCACCGTGAAGGAGGTAGCTACGCACTTTCCCACCGCGATTATCAGCGGAAGAGGCAGGGAGAAGGTGCTCATTTTCACTTTTAGTGTCACTTTCCTCGCTGTCGTTATTCAGTTTGTCTTAGGAGACTCCTGCTTTGTGTCCGCTCGCTCTTTCCAGTTGGTGCTGATGCCCTTGTCGTCATCGGTCCATCTTGCGCGTGGCGTAGTCTTTGGTGTTGGCGCGTTTTCCTTTCTCCTCAAGTAGACCGGAAATCCTCCGTTGTAGTCTAGATGGAAACGAACTCGATTTTTACTGTAGTTTATTTGTTAGCCCGTAGTCAAACGTCAGGTCGTTTATCAGTAGGCTTCAACCAGCCCATGATGTTAAGATCCGTGATGGCTCGCGCTGGGGTAAGAACTGTTTGTCAGTTACTTCGGGTGGTAAACCTATCGGTTGACTCGCTCGGACTCTTCTGAACTGAATTACAACCGCGATTTCAACGAGTCAAACGAGTTAGGTGCAAGCGATATTGGAAGCTCATATCACGCATTTGTTTTGAAAGACCTTGTGTACGTCACACGGTAGTATATTAATCCAATCACATTTATTGAAACTTGATTAGATATATTTCTCTGTATAGTAGGGGTGCTCACCTACCCCCTATCGCGTAGATGTACTATGCTTTCGGTTTGGTAAAGAACTCTCACTACGCAAGATATGGCCGTGCGTTTCACTAGAAATCGCCACTAGTCGCCACTAATCAAAACTCGTCTACAACATGCTCTTCACATGGCTTTCTCCTTGGCCCGCCTTCTCACCCGACCGGTCCCGTCTAATAATATCGTATATGTGATCATTGCCAGGTATACGATTTTGTACAACTAGCTGAACTTTATTACGCCGGAAGTCATGGTATGGACATAATGGGACCAGCAGAGGGATGTAATGGTTTCAAAGCCACTGGGACCCGGGCTAAAGATAAGAAGGCAAGTTGGATGCCTGTGCTGAGTGGACTTCATTGTAGGTCGTGATAGTATCCCGGATTGGTTGACTCATCTTGAGTGCTCCAGATACTCTTTGAGTATTGACTTATTGAATCTGCTGTGCACAGGGTAATGAAGTTGTATTTTTCCAGCCTGCTAGCAAGTTTTTACCCATGATGGATGAGGTAAGCCTGGGGGTCCTTAATGTATCGCTTGGCTTGGCCCTATGCATAGTCGTTACATAAGTAAAAGATAACTGACTTTTTTCCCGGAGGTCGAATAAGAGCATTTGATTCTGCATGTGTCTTGGATTGTTGGATTTAAGACGTTTTTCAACTTATCTCTTGTCTCGTGAAGGTATGTAAACGTTTGGAGGAGAAAGCCTTGCTCATTCCAGGAGCAAAAATTGAGCATAACAAGTATTGTGTAACAATACATTTTCGTCGTGTCAAGGAGGAGGTAATACACTCGACATCTTACGGAAGAAGCAATTTGTTAGACTAATGCGTGCTTGCTGCTATATATATGGATCAGAAGTTGTATGATGAAGTGCAATCCGGGCATGGGACGCTGCATGCATTATATGTCGTACATGATACGACATATAATGCATACAATCGTGTCATAGAATCATCAGGCCATTTTGTGAGTCATGAAGTCATGAACGAATGGTGACTTCCCAATGTGAATTCTGAAACCCTGATGCCCTTTGGGGCATCAAGGATCACCACACTATTTGGTTATATGTCACTGGTTTTAATACATGTACCCATCGGGTCATTTCTTGCTACTTTACCGGTCGTAGTGAGGACCTGTAACGCGACTCTTAAATATGAATGAATTCCATGGGGTAGGATAGTCAAAAGCTCCAAATTTCTTTAGTGGTGAACCTTAGATTCAAATCTACCGTCCTGGATTATAGAAATCAGGCCTCACTGTAGTGGGGTAGCCTTATGTAGACGGCCATGGCTGGGTAATTTCATTTTGAGGAGTAGAGTTATCAGTTCTAGTTTGCCATCTTAGGCACTCGTCTTATACTCGATTGGAAGCAAGTGCTGCAGAGATATCTTTGTTATTCAATTATTTTTGCTGGTGAAACGGGATGAAATCAGGAGTGCATGAGTTGTATAATATATACACCGGACATCTCCTCTCCGTTCTTCCTGAAAGTAACCCTTATTCTCCTCTCAGGCGTAAGGCTACAGTCGAACCACTTTTACGTCGCAAGATAGGGAAGTCCTTGTGCTCAAGGGTACTCCGGTACAAGCTTGCTTCGTCCCTGATTGCAAAGAACTTACCAGTTCCTCCCAGCCATGGGTCACTGCTTAATCTGAAGAGAATGCATGGTAGAATGTCAATGAAGACCAGAGCATATACAGGATTTAGTTCAGGTATACGTCGTACAAGTTAGGGTTCCATGAAATCTTCAACATGAACTCGACCTTCTCTTTCTACTTCATAGACAGAATATATCGGCTTGTTGTTTGGGCATATACTCGCGCCGTAGGTCACTACTTTGATAACGTGCTGCTTTCCAGGTGGGTTTAGGATTCAACTCATTATGGTTCAGACCAAATGGGAAAGCGGCTTGAACCAGTGCTTGGACCACCAGTGTTTCGTTTGTAGTCTAGTCACTATGATTTGCCTTTCTTTGCATCTCAAGTGAGTGGAAGAGACGGAAGAGATTGGGTTTTGGTTCTTTGACATGTTACAGTGTATAGATCTGAGTATTCAATCTTTTGTAGTCTTGCATTGGGAACACTGCATCCAGGAATGCTTATCTCTTCATATAAGCGGTGACACTGCTCAAGACCTAGTCTCTAGGGGTTCGGATTGTGGCCTATGTACCAGGAGAAATAAAGATTGTGTTATAGCAGAGCTGTGGGCTAACTCTACTTTATTCAAATTTGGGTGCTCGCAGTGTTGGGGCCCTCTTGCAGAACATGTAGAGGTTGTGTTGAAGAGCTATCCAGAATTGCAGTTGACTCTTGGTCGGAAAGTAAGTATTCGTATACGTGTCAAGTTTATATTTTTAGTCTTGAGAAGGAAGAAGTCTTAATCTTAAAGAAAATCTCAGTAGTACACCAGGACGCTATAGAGCAGGTTGAGCAGAGGAACATAATTGTGACACACCTTCCCCATAATAATAATAATAATTGTGACACATTTGAGAGTCGTCAGCATACTTGGCCAACAAAGAAGACAATTTGGTGGCGCATGTTTGGATCTGCACACTGTACAACTATAGAACAGCTTCTTCTATCATGGGCACCGTACTCACCGTTCAATTTTACAGGTGTTGGAAATTCGCCCAGCAATAGAATGGGACAAAGGCAAAGCTGTGGAGTTTCTTCTGAAATCACTAGGTGAGTACCCAGAATGTGAACCCCTTGTGTACTGGTCTGTTGTGCTTCAGACTTTGTTCTCAAAATTATGCGTTGTCTACAGTCTATGCTTCAAACGCCCTTCCGAAACCGCCTTTGCTACGGTTTGATCAAAGCTTAAGCGTTTGATTTGTGTTGACACCATGGCATGGTAATTGAGGACTTATGAGGTGAACTTAAAGTAATGGAGGCTGTGGTAGATCCTTCAATATAGATATTGTTAGTCTTACTGGTCTATTGGGCAATGTAGAACCCTTCTGGGGTTTTACTTCGCGAGTGACTGCAATGGGGTCTGCGTGTAGGTCCTGATGGGAACTGTGAAATATGTTCCAACGGTTTTTGGATATGATACTGGTTACATTCCAACTGTCTCATCAGTGAGTCACATAGAATAAAGCCTGCCATTGAGATAAAAAACGGGGGATAGTATGAAGTTTCGTCTAATTGAAACCGTGCACCAAGAGTTAGTGCCACTTTCATCTTTCCCGCTTCCTAAACGAATATTGATTCCTTGGTGCATATTCATGAAAAATGCGCGTCCTAGTACCTGAACAAAAGGTAAGTGGTAGCAAATGTGAAGAATAAGGAACCCCGTAACCCGCCTAATGGTTTCGTCACGTTCGGCCCGACCCTTGTTTACTATGTTATGAATCAGGTCTTCTCGTTCAACTAGCACTAAACGGTCAGAGCATACACTTCATGCACAGGAAATTTGACAATTTTTCTCACCGTTTCTCTTTCGTGAAGGATATTGTCAATTTGACAATTTGTCTCTCAAGTTTCCTAGAGACGCACTTCAGGATAGAGAACGGTGAGATATTTTCTTTCCAACATGCTTTAGTAACAGAGAGGAACGGTGTATTCAAGTACCGTTTCTCTGCTACTAATTCAAGCACCATAGCTCTCATTCTCTTTGGTTATTATCTTTTCTCTTGAGCACTCTTGACCAGCTTGATACAAGACACTGTGTCTTTTACACCGCATCTAGACTGGGTTATACACATACCAGCCGAACGGCTTCTGCTCTTATGTCCTAATAGCAGCCGTCATGCCGCGATAGCACACCCCATGCGAAAAACAGGAGTATTATTGTTCACTTTCCAAAAGGACAAAGTTCGGTTGTCTTCCTCGTCTATACGCACTCTCGGATAAGAGTGAACGGTCATGCTTCTCACTCTCATCCAAGATCAGATCTCCCCTTTCTTTGTTGCTCTGGAGAGCTCTCAGCCGCATGATTATTTGTTTGTCCTGTGTATAGCTTTTTTGTAATGATTAGTCGTCCACCCTATGCCTTGTACCTAAGAATCATTAACCCCTAACCTGGGTCCTACCATATGTATCCCTGGCGAAACTAGGATTTCCTCTTGCGGCGCACACCTGCCCTTAGATATTCAGCTCAGTAGCAGTGTGACATTTCAATTCGTTTGAATCACTGCTTCAATCTGTAGGTGATATCGTTGTTTGGGCCACTACAGAAATACTGACCAATACATCCTGAAATATATGGTGTAGGTCTAGAAAACGTTGGTGATGTCCTACCAGTGTATCTAGGGGACGATCGTACAGACGAAGACGCTTTTCAGGTATTTCCTGAGGTTCCTGAGGACTTTTACAACTTTAATGAGAAGTAGCTTGTGTTCAATATTCTTTGCAGTACTTGAATTACCTAAGGGGAGAGTAAGGTGCATAAATGTCCTCATCTCGCATGAACGGCAGTCCTGCACAAAGGTGGCGCTTGAGTAAAGGCGACAGACGATTCTGCGAAGATGTTAAATGATCGTTGGGGCTGTCATAATCATGTGTTTGGTTTATCTATATAATTGTAGGCTCTGAATGATCGGGGAAAGGCATGTAGTATTCTGGTGTCAACAGTCGCCAAAAGCACGAATGCTTTGTACTCACTTCGAGATCCTTCTGAGGTAATTCATTTCAAATGGAGTACTCACTATTTTCCTTTGTCGGGTGATGGTGTAAATGTGTACAGGTGCTTGAAGAGTGAGAATATGTTTGTCAATATGAGGCATAAGTCCGAACCACTTTTGAAATAATGGCATTAGGGAACTGAGCTGTTACATTTGGCATGTTGTACGCGTGCAGGTTATGACTTTTTTGCAGACTCTTGTGAGATGGCGACAGGGCAATCCAAGGAGTCTTGGTAGTCCTATTGATGATGAGCTGGATGAGGCGGATGAGTCTGATTAGCCGTAACTAGTAAGACGGAAATCACAGTAGCAACGGCTGGTTCAGATTGCTAGCTTGAAACTGCCCCTTCTGAAGACTGGATGCGAGCATGTTCGGAGTATACCTGTCCCCTCATCTTCCAGGTGGTTACCTCTAGATGGAGCATCTCTGTAAAATGTGTGAGCCCGGTGGCCCCCTCAACTTTTTACATCGCTTGAAGGGGTAAACAGGTCACAACTGGACATTAGGTTTGTAGCTTTTGCAACTTCACTTCTAGGATTAGTGTGTACATTGGGTAGTCAGTAAACTTTCATGGCTACCATTCATTTTCAAGGTTCCCATTAGCTTGTAAAAGGGTAACAAGAGTAGGAAGTGATCATAGATATTCATGTATTGAAAATCTGATCCTTCCAAATGTTCGGGTAATCGTTATCATTCTGAAATTCTCCCCGTTTAAATTGTTGACTTTCAATCATTGGATCAAAATAAATTGGCCCCAGCGGGAGTTTATTTCTTTAAAATTGTGACGACCTGATCACATGGAGCTGTTGTCTCATCAGCTTGTGTCACGCCACCTTCGGCCCACGTTGTCATCTGACGTAATTATATGTCGGCTTCCACTCTCGCAATTCGATTCATAATCATTAGGTCATGTGGAATGTTCATCGTTTCGTACATCTCACCATTTGTTGGGAAGCAGCTCTTTCTACTGTACTGCTCCCTAGGTTGAATGTTGTTCATGCTCGAAGTCTACTGATGTATGTTAAACCGCCATGATTGCCTAATTGAGTGGCGAAGGACCGTCGCCTTGTCAGATTTGTCGTCGTTGGACGTATACCGTAGTGGCTGCTTGTCAGTCTTTGGTCACGATTTGACAGTGTGAAAAGCATGCTCACCCACCTCACATCATATACACTTGTGAACTGGCATGGATATTTGGCAGTCAAGTAGTCAAGCACCTACAATAGCGAAACTGTAGCTGTAGGAAGGTCTGGTGATTGGCCAAGTTGCGATGGGCCGGGTTGAAACAAGAACACATGTTTGTCAATTCTCCAGTGAAGGAAAATATCAGTCACTTCAATTGCACCGCATATGGTTACTCATCTCACAACCACATGACCATCTGAATTCAAAAGACTTAACGTTGTAGTAGCAGCAGCAGCAGCTACCGGACAAGGAACACATTGAAATTGTTCGTGACAATAAAAGGAAAGAAGGAATGGGCCGACTCGTCTGGTTTCAAAGCTGCCTTGTCACTTTGAGGTGATTTAGCTACAGTTCTGTTGTCCCTCCCTCCCACTATCACTGACTGATGATTGACTTATAGAGAGCTGAGAAGGGAAATGCACGCGGCCGGCTGCTAAATTTCATGTCGTGGTAGCTAAACGTCGGAAATGTAGTCTAGGAGATCGAGTTGACGTCAGCAGGAAAGTGGGCAGGTGTCACAGAAGTGACCAACATGTGCTGGCCATGCAAGCGAAGATTCACGGTGAAGTCAGACAAATCACGTACAGTAACAGAGAATTGTAGACAAACTAATTTTGAGTGCAAATGCGATTGGGCCTAAATGTTTTAAGCTGATGAATGTCAGTACTTGGTGTGTGACGGGAAATATTCATCACAGACAGCGGCTAGCATCGCCGAGAAAGCCACTAAATAAAGGATCGGAAATGACAAAACCACTTTATGATATCTCTTTCTTTTACGTGTTACTTTTTTTGCAATAAAGTCTCTTCCAACAACTCTCTCCATTGTCAGAAGCAAGATTAGCACGTAAAATGTGGGAACTGGTGGATTCTTCTTTGTGCTTTCTGGAATGACATCTGCAGCAGGAAAGCATCTATCCCCACCACGACCCATCTAATTCAATTTTCATCGGCCTCATCATCCATCTCTCCTATCTCACTGACAGAACCTATACTACTACTACTACTCCCCTCCCTCCTCGGCGGTGGTGGGAGTAGGAAGACGAGGGTGAAATCCCATTTTCTTATAAGGCTCCCCTTCCTTTCATCCTTCCTTGCATCCATAGCCACCGTGGTGATGGACGCTCCTCCCACGATTTGATGAGTGCGGAACAACAGGTCACTCACTCACCATCACAAGTCCCCTCTTATCCACAAGTGGCGACTGCTTCAGTGCTTCCCATTCTGTCCATGAGCTGCAATTCCAAACAAGTGTGGAAGGTGGGAGAACCACGTATGGTAGCATAAACGTCTTGGATCTCGTGGCACTGGTATTGGAACTAAACCAAACGATTTCTTTTCGTATTACAGTATCTACCTGCACGCAGAGCGATGCAGATGGTTTGTCCGGAAGGACGAAAGAAATGCTCGCTTGGCAGTGGCTGTATCTTCCGAGAAATTTTATGCTTCGTCCGGTACAGTAGTAGTCGATTTCGACTGGATGTCTCTCTCCTGACATCTCATGACCTACAAGCTATGACTCAGATTGTGCCAAAAGATGAAACAATAATTCGCGTAGTCCAGACAAGGTACCAAAGGCTGTCATCATCTGGGCAACCTACAAGGGTAATAAGATTCCACAATTATTTCGTTTTATGGGAACAACTCCTAAATAGTTTTGGGTACTTCGAATCACACCGTTCCAGCCCCTCAATTGCAGGTAAACTACAATTGTTCGTTGCATACTGGCCACTTTCTTCATTAGAGTCCTATGCGAGACCGCTTGTCCAGATTTTGAGTCACTTCGGTGACTTACTTGACAGGCTTCGCTCAGCCTCCCTTCGTGTGGCGGTAGCTCATTTTCGAAGTTTACGGAGGCGAGGATGAAGACAAACTTGTTGTAATAAAAATAATTCGTAAACTTTCAAGTTGTACTTCATCACTTATCCCCATGCCGTTTCCCTTGTTTGTGTATTAGACCACAACAACCATACGTAGGGAACGACAAGAAGTTCGATGAGTTCTATGCTGAATTATCGCCTCTGCAAGGGGTGCAATAGTTTAGGACCCCTGTCATTAAGTCACGTGCGTGAGCGGGACTTGGGTGAGTTCGAGCATTTCCATCTGCTGTGTATGTCTGCACAGTTTTCACTAGGATAAACAATTGATATCAGGAGTATCACAATTTTGTGGGTCGGGGAAGAAGGTCAGGACTAGTAAGTCCACCGAGAAGAAGAAGAAGAAGAAGAAGAAGAAGAAGAAGAAGAAGAAAGTGATTGTAGTCAGTGACTTCAAAACGAAAAGTACTAAAGCGAGGCAAAGTTGTCGAATTTTGTCCTTATACGCTCGCAAATTTACCTTGAGCATGTGCAACCATCTACATTCATCTACCAACCATCTATGCTTCTCTGGTTAATGATTCACAATTGATCAACAGTCACAACCTTAAAATTGAATGGCATATGTCACTTTGTATTTGCACGGATGAGATCACCTTCCCTACCGGAGTAGGAACATCAGAATTCCACCGGCGACAGCTACATTTAAAGACTCAAACTTTCCTGGCATGGGAATGCCTATAGGCCTGCAGTCCCTGGCTATTTCTTGTGACAGACCTTGACCCTCACTTCCAAGAACTAAGCAAAGGCCCTCTGTGCCACTCGACGCTATCGAAAGTCCGTCACCGATTTCCTCCTGACTGCCGGCACCTTCAAGTTCTGGGTCACCGGCAAACAACTGCAGATTATTTGACTTGGCGAATTCCCGCAGGTGGTGCCACTCTCCAACTGCTACTCTTACTCTAAAGCTTGCTCCGCGAGCCGCACGTAGGGCCTTCTCATTGAAGGGATCACAGCAGCCCGGCAGCAAGAACAATCCATCCTACAAGATTGAAAAGATTGCAAGATTAACCAGTCGCCCCTGATAACTGATCAAAAAATACAATATAATAAAAATGCAGACTACTAGAATAAGAATATCATCATGTTCTGTCATTCATGAGTATATAGGTATACGAGAACAGATGCCGTTCTGGGAACGGGTTATCCAGAACTCATGAGTTGCAAAAGTTCGTTAAGCAAGATGTACATGGTACGCAACGCTAGAGTAGTATGAAATCCCTAAGTTAAAATGCATCGAAGGTATCCGACAGCAATGGCATAATCGAAGCAAACCTATTGGAACAATTGCATATATAGAGAAGAAACATCAGCAAATGAAAGGCGAAGTAACTGTCATTGAGAAACCAGTAGAGAGCAATACGCATATTTGAGAGGCAGCCATCAAAGAAGCGGATGCCGACCTCCCACATCAGTAGAGAAAAAATACATCAGGAATAAACATTCATGAGTATATGTAGATACAGAGAGGTCATCAACAACAAGATTGGACAGGAGCATTGCTTGTACGAAGTTAATCAGTAAAAGCAAAAAGCCAAAATTTTCTGTACATTGTCTTTTCCTTCATGATCGTTCAGGTGTAGAATACCACGAAGTACTTCCACTACCAAAGAATCTCATATGCACTATGAAGCAAAAACATACCCTCCATTTCTTCAGTCATATTGCATCTTATAGTGAAGCTCATATACGAATGGAATGTGAGCACTAGCGCGTGATTGCGTAATGGTATGGAGAGCCGTTCGAAGAAAGGGTGATCCACACCCACGGATAACTGACATGCCTGTACTACGTTTGATATGCAAAGTAAGCACAAAGGAAACTAGAGATTAATACCATAAGAACATTATCTGCGCATGATAATTGGCATGGCTTCCTGATAGGCCGACAATTCAGAGATGGGGTTGCTACGGTAAAGTTGAAACAATTGGTACAGTACTCATGTAGTGCTTCTGAAGTATTGGAGAAGCATGTCGATGACTGCGAAACAGTGCATTAAGTCGAAGCTGAAAATTAATCTCTATCCTCCCCGAACCGAATATCTGAGGTCTATGAGCCACTGGGTGCCAGCTTCCCCAGAGTCCTGCACTGAGACTGCGCCATTGGATGGCTTTTTGAGGCAAAAAACTGGACCTTGCATAGGTTATCCAGCTACTATACGATTACATCCACTATAAACAGACCCAAAGCCACATGACGATACGGCACATAATTTTCCGAGTCCCTTCTAGTAGAAGTTAAACGTATTTGCAACATCTTAGAAGAAGTCAGATTTTAGACAGCTTCACTGGCAAACGAAATCTTCGCGTTCATATTTGATGTCGCTTCCACTTTCAAAGCAATCTCGGCTGCCTCTCTCTTATAAAGTAATGCGCCTATCTACACTGAAGGAATGGAATCGTATTAAGGATATAGCATACAAGCAACCCTTGACCCAGTAAAACCAAGGAAATGTCCACACAAAGTGGCAGCGCGAGAAGCTTACCCATGCAAAGGCAGCGGCAGTGCGAATAAGGGTACCCAAATTACCCGGATCCTGCAGCATAGATGAGGCCACAGCTGAGCACTGAATCTCGTACTCTGATCGATTGAAGAATACACGATACTGGCATGTAGCAACTTGTAAATTTGTCAATATATGTTTCGAAGAGACAATACAAGTAGATCAGACGCAGATTTGAATTGATTTAACTAATACTACCTGTGACGTACCTGTATAGCATCAAGCACGAGGATACGGCATGGTGATGGACACCATCTCTGCAATTGAGAAGTGGCAGAAAACTCGTTCTGGTGGCGCTCCAGTGATGTAAATGAGGCTGGAAAACTCAGGACACCAATGGCTTCTGGTGGAGAATCAAGACCTGTTATTTTGCCCATGACACCAGCACTCACATGGACTGACCTCTGAGCAAATCTGGTTAGAGTTTCTGGAATGTTTGCATTTTCTCTCACAAGAAGAACATTTATAACAGGAGTTGACTCTCCCTGCAGGCCCGCTGCAGCCAACGCAATATTTTCACATATCTCCCTTCAAAAGTGCAGACCACAGAATAATCGCTTAGAACGTTAAGCCTCGAAGCAACCAACCGCAGAGTTGCTCCTGAACCAAAGTCTGCGAGGAAGTTATGGAACAGCTATAATACCTTAAAGGGATGGAGCCTAGGACCAGAACAGACGAAGTAGAAACGCGGGTGGCTGCATTTCTGCGAAGCTTCACTAGATGTTTCACATATGCATTCCCAAGGCTGGATATGTAATCAACATTTCTCGGTAAGCTAACCCTTTCAGCATCATCATCATCTTTTTCTTCTCGTCCCCTCCTACCTTTTTCTCCACTCTTCAAACCTAAATTTCCTCTTTCTCTCGATCCAGTCTCAGCGGACACAAGAAAAGCCCTTCTACTCGTGCTGCTGCTGGAGATTATTTTTTCCAATCGTCCATCCTGTAAGCTACTCAACCTCCACGTTCGTTCTCGTTCTCTATTTGAAGTATAATTATGCTTCCCATCTCTTCTTCTATCCCACATATACAGCGGAGGAGTTCCAAGGCACATCATCGTCGTCATCCCAGGCATCGCAGTAGTAGTGCAGGGTATCGTCATCGTCGTCCTACTTCATTCCAGCTACCATTCGCCCTCGTTCCAACCTCCTCGATGTATCTGGAAATGGAAGCTCTCGATCTTGTCTGGATGTCTTCTTCCTCTTCTTCTTCAAGTCCTTGTTCAATAACTGCGATTTATTCAGACTGTCCTTCGGCTCTTTCTAAGGTTAGAGCTCCAAAGACTTTCACTTCCATCCCACGACCGCATTATAGTAGCAGCAAGTGCATTGATGGGAAGAAGAAGCTGAATTACACAAGAGAATCAGCAGCAAACACGCAGCATTGTTACTTCCTGTTAGAGACATACCTCTTTTTCTTCTGCATACTCATCATCGCGCGACCATGAAGCATCAAACCATCCATTCACTCGTGCCTTCAGGAGGAATTTGTTCATAGACAGTTGGGAACATGGATTTCTTTCGATGGGCGACGGGAGGCTTCCATTTCGTCTAATCTAGAGTGCTAATCGCTAGCAACTACTTGTGATTAACTAGCACTATTATGCTAAGAAAGGACCCAGCCGTTTTAATTGTCGTGAAACAGAAGCAGCTTGGAATCCTCTTCTGTATCCGTTGAAGTACCCAATTTAATATATGGGGATGTGGATTTGGAAGTACTTAAATATCTGATTTCGAGAATAAAAGTTCATTTTAAGGAATCTTGTTTCTGCAAGGTAGAATGTAAAGAAAAGAATTTCTTATAGAAGTGGCGGAATTTCTGAACTTTTATCTCTGTCATAAACATCTTTAACCCTGTAGCATTAGGTTTCCACTCAGTGAGTAAAGAGGTCAACATTTCCTACATCTCAGTGTTCTTGTGTCTTATTTCTATTCTGTTCGAACACAATCAATCCTCTTGAAGGATAAACTTGTAGTAATTTTGGTTATTTGTTATGGTCAAAAGTGGAAGGATCTTGTTTAAGCTTTTGATTTGGGAGTTGGGGTTTTCTGCTCTTTTATGGTAATAGTAGAGAGTATTTCTACATATCATAGAAGACTGAAATAGGCCGTCGGTGACTCTGTCTACACCATAAAATATTGAACATCTTATGAGATTATTTGAAGTCGATGTCTCAACACAACCTGGTGAAGATTAATAAAGTAACGGTGCGATAGACAAGTTCAGCAAGTATTATGGGGTTTTGTGACAATCCATCATGCGGGGAGGTTTTGATGACGGGGAATAGATCATGTATGTTCTATCCAATCGTAACTAACTAAAAGACATAGAAAATCAGCTCAAAAGATTCAAGGATGGATGCAATGATTACTTTGAGGGTGTACCTATTTTGACAGACCTTCAACTTCATTCAAAGGAAACAATAATTCTTATCAGGTTATGGGCACATAGTTGGCATTCGGTCTTGATGGGAGAACCCAAAGAGAAATTAAACGAGCACAATTACATGTCATGTTCTAGTGATGTGAAATCCATTTTGGATAGTTATGATTATTTGGACATGGTATTAGAGATCCATGATACGGGTGACATGGAATACAACAAAGTAAAGAGAGTGAAGCACTCCACAACGAGTAGATTTATCTCACATGCTCTATAGGAGAAAATCAAAGACATGGTAGATAGTTATTTTTGAAGTATGGAAATTTGGGAGAAACTCAATAATTTATATATTGTTGAGAGATTGGAGAAGTCTAATTGGAATTAGGTAGCACTATTGTCCATAAACTGCAAGAGTGTAATGAGTTCATGAAGTATTGTCCAAGTTACAAAAAAGCTTGAAGATGCACGAGGATGATGGATTACCATGTATGAGATTAATAATCTCTTATATACTCTTCCCCCAAGCTATGAATCAATTTGCATAGCTCTGAAGGCTCAGCTTATTGAGGTTATCACATAGGAGTACGGCAAACAAGTTGATATAGTTCAACAAAGGTCAAAAGATCAAAGAGAAGAAGCAAGGTACAAATGAGCTATTGGATGTTGCTCTATTTAGTGCATCTTCACATGCAAGGAAAGGACCAAGTAGAGGATCAAACATACCTGGAAAAGAAGTTGATGTTAATAGCAAGACCTTCTCTCTTTTTTGCCACGAAAGATGTCATATTGCACCTCTATGTCCTAAGGAAAGAGAGAGGAGAGAACAAGAGATGAAGGAGGCAAGAAGGAGATCACATACTGCAAAGGGATGAAAAATTGCAAGCTCCACATACAATGCAGAAGACTACAATGACATTTGAGTGATGAGGAAGGACACTGAGTTGAAGAGTTGGATTGTGGACTGTTTGCAAAACACATAAAAGTGCTCAAATGGTATAGGATGGTTCTTGGATTTTGAAGCCGCCTCTCATATTTGCTATCAAAATGAGTTATTCTCAACTCTTCAACCTCTATAGAAGAGTGTTTGTTAGAGTGTTTGTTGTGGACTTAGATTCTGAATCTAGTGTTAAGAATTGGTAAAGTTCCTACTATCTTCATGGGAAGACCCAACATAAGTTCTTGTAAGTTCTATTTGGAGAACGTTCTCTATGTTCCTGGATTTACCAAGAATTTATATGTTAGTACATCATTTACTTGAACATGGAGTGGATGTTCTATTTCAAAGAAGTGAAAAGCAATGTACTCTCAAGAAAGACGGGCTGGTTCTTGGGTATGGAACTACATAAGGTAAGTTGTTCAAGTTGATTGCTTAGATTCTACATTTGTTGCATAAAATCGCAATAATATCCATCTTGGCATCTAAGGTTAGGATATCTATGAGAGCCTAATATCCATGCTCTAAAAAAAATAGTGGAAGGATTGAAAGTAAATCCCAAAGGGAAACTTGAATTTTTCAATGGGTGTGTAGAAGGAAGATGCACAAGGCTCCAATTCCAAAGAAGTCATTCACCAAAGCTTTCGGCCTCTTAGATGTCATACATTCAGATGTATAGAGATATATGACTGAAAAGTTACTAAGTGTAGTAGCATACTACATCTTGTTTGAAGATGACTACAATCAAAAAAGTTTTGTCTGCTTCATAAAGAGCAAGGAAGAAGTTCTACAAACATTTTCATAAAAAAAGAGACATAAAACTACATTCCACATAAAAGTTTGTAGCAATGGCTGAGTTGCAAATTATGAGGAGAGTCTAAAGACTTAGAACTAAACAGAGGTAGAGAGTATAGTAATGAGGAATTTGTCTTTGTTATCAAAAAAAATGAATTCTTCTTGATTGTACTACTACAGATAGTCCAACATAGAATGGAGTTGCAAAAAGGTTGAACTAGACATTGATGGATAAAGCTTTAGCAATGCTTCAACGTGCAAAGCTTGAGAGGAAATTTTGGGATGCAACTATAAGTACTTCAAATTTCTTGAAGTACTTATAGCTGCAAATTTCTTGAGAAATCTCAATGGTACCATTGCTTTACAAGGGAAAACTCTTAAAGAGTGTTGGAGTGGGAAGAAACTTGATGTTTCTACATTGAGAGTTTTTGGTTGTCTTGCATATGCTCATATCCTTAAAGAGCAAAGGAGAAAGTTCAAAAAGAAAGTTGAAAGGATCATCTTTGTAGGATATGAAGAGGTTTGGAAGAAGGGTATGTCCTCTGCAATCCTAAGATTGGACAGGTTAACAAAAGTAGGGATGTACTCTTTGATGAATTGAGAACTTGGGGAGAAAATAGCAATGTCCAAAATCAAGCTGATAAGATTGTCTTTCCAAGGTATAGGGTTGATTCTTCAGAAGAACAATCCCTACCTAAACCTGAAGATTCATTTATAGATACTTTAAAGGTATACAAAAGGCATCCAAAGCAAGTGATGATTTATGATCATGATACCACAGAAGGAGAAGACTCAAAAGGTGAACTAAGGTTCCCAAAAGGGAACCTCAGATGTAGAGTCCTTGGATGAGATTCCAAAAAGGTCAAGAGATGACATAGAAAATCAAAGTGAAAAGCCAAGAAGATCAAAGAAAGCTTATTGACAATTGGTTTTCTTTTCGAGCAATATTGACATTTGTGGTGTCAAAGCTAGATTGCTTGGATGCTGGAGTAGTAGTGTTGGTAGTCATAGGTATCTTGCTAGTTACTCATGGAATACTTGTTGACGGTCCAATTTCATGTTAGGGTTGCTGATCACATAGTAGGACCAACCATCACTTGCATTGTTGGCACAATTGGCGGTATTATTAGGGCTAGATACCTAGGTTGAGCATAAGGGTATACCTTTGAAGTGCAGTTCTAGAGAACTCATTTCCCTAATATTGAGCCCTTGTGTTCTTGGCTATGGTGGACAAAGGCTTGCAAGCATCACTTGGAGTCTCTTAGCTAGAGTAGATATGGCTTAATCGTAATTACTGCCCAATTTTTTGTAGAGTGTTGAGTGAATGATCAAGTACTGATATGTTTGAGTGTGATTTGAGTTAAAGAAGAACTGATTATTGTGGCACTTTAGAGTTCATGTATGACTTATTTGTGAGTTGTGCTTCCATAGTGTATGATGTTGACAACGATGTATGTTGTGTAGTGATGTATATATATATACAAAAATATTCTCATGTGATAGAAGAGATGTTAGATGCATTTGAGTGAAGAGCCAAGAAGATCAAAGAAAGCCTATTGAAAAACTTGGTTTTCTTCCTGAGCAATAGTCTCATGTGATTGAAGAGATGTCAGATTTATCTTACATATGCAATGAGATAGATAATGATCTTGAGACACTAGAGCAAGCAATGTTTAGACCAGATTGGATTCAGTGGAAGTTGGCTATACCATAAGAGCAAAAATATCTATAGATGAATGGTACATCTAGTTGATTTACCACTAGGTAGAAAAGCAATTAGCTCTAAATTGGCATTTAGAGTCAAACGTGGAGCTGATAACAAGATTGGTTGCAGAGGCCTTCAACCAAAAGCATCAATTAACTACATAGCCATGAATGGATCTAGTAGGATTCTTCTAGGACTTACTGCAAATAGATATTGGGAAGTAGAGCAAGTAAATGTGAACACAACCTTCCTCAATGGAGATTTGAAAGAGACCATCTGTATGGATGTTCCAAATGGGTATGTTAAAAGCAAAGGGAAGGTATGTTTGCTTAAGAAAGCAATGCATGGTCATAAGCAAGCTCTTAGAGCATGGTATGAGAAACTAGACTTGTATCGGAGAAAGCATAGCATCAACCAAGTGGGCTTTGATATGAGTGTGTATATTGCAAGGATGGTATATACATTTTTTATTATATAGATGACTTGTTATTGTTGGGAAATAAAGAATCTATCAGTGGAGTGATTGATTTCTTGTGTTCTATCTTTGAGATGACAATCCTTGGTCTAGTGAAACTCATTTTGGGGATTAAGGTGATCAGAGATAGAAAAGCAAGTTGGATTCAGATCAGTCAGCCACAATATGAGAAATTGATACTTACTAAGTACCAACTTGCTTTTCTATCAAGTTGGATTCAGATCAGTCAACCACAACATGAGAAATTGATACTTACTAAGTACCAAATGATAGAGGCAAAATCTGTCTCTACACCTCTTGATTTAGGTTGGAAGCAAAGTGGAAGTGTGGAAGAAAAGGTAAAAGACCAAGACAGAACCTATCTCAAAGTGCACTTGGTTCTTTGATGTTTATCATGGTCTATACAAGACTAGATATTTTCTATGCAATGGGAGCACTTGATAGATACACTAGCACACTTGCTAGCAAGCCTATGCAAACACGTTGAAAGGGTGTGAAGAGAGTGTTCAGATACTTGAAAGGCACTCAAGATGCTTTTTGGAGTATAAGAAGGAGACGGATACACCTTCTACTCTAATTGCTTATACATATGCTAGATGGGGAGATGATATTGATAACATCATATCAACTAGTGGACAAGTGATCATGCTTGGTGGTCGAGCAATTAGTTGGCATAGTAAACAACAAACATCTATTGCATTGTCTAATATTGAGGCAGAATTCATTGCAGCATCAAATGCTACTACTTAGGAAGTCATATGGAACAGGAGACTTCTTAAGGAGTTGATATTTGAACATGCAAATCCCACAATATTTTATTGTGACAATACATGAGGTATAGTGCTTAATAAAACCCATGTACATCATCCAAGGACTAAGTATATACTGATTAGAAGAAGGTTTGTAGAAGAAAAGATAAAAAAGGTGTTGTGTAGTTAGTTTATTGTCCTACATAGGAAATGACAACAAATGCTTTTACAAAAGTATTACTAAAGATAAACACAAAAAGTGTGTAGTAGATATGGGAATTGCCCTAAACTTCCATTAGATGGGAGTGTTAGATTTAGTTAACTTCTAGTTTAATGCAATCCCTAGTTTTTGTGGTTCTAGTTTAGATACCTCTAGAGTTCAACTATCTCATTAGGGTAAAGTGGGGCACAGTCACACTTAGGGTTATACAAAGCAGCCTCCTAGCTTTTGCTTATGTGTGTAGAAGTGTGTTTTAGAGCTTGGAATAGTGAGTTTTCCGGCAAGGGTCATTCCTAGCACCTTGTACATGATTTCAAGTGTTCTTTTTGCTGCTTATCTTGGGAAAGCTGAGTGCTAGATGTATTATACATCATAATTAAGAATGATTGAGGATAGACTTTCAACTTCCTCCCGAGGAATTAATAAGAGAGAGAGAGAGAGAGAGAGAGAGAGAGAGAGAGAGAGAGAGAGAGAGAGAGATGCTGTGAGCAATCTCTCTCTCTCTCTGAGAAGCTGAGTGAGGGAAAGCTGAGTGCTAGATGTATGATACATCGTACTGAAGAATGATTGAGGATAGACCTTCAACTTCGTCCCACGGAAACAATAATTCTTATCATATATGATGCATGAGAACTTTGAAACAATCAGTAAATATTAGCATTAGATGCACAGTATTATATGAGAATATGAAAAGATGGAGAACATGAAGCAGTTCCACCAAATCGTGTATTCAGAATGACTTCCTCAATAAGTATAAGTGTGAGCAAACCTACCGAGCAAAGGATCTAGTATGCCACAAAGAGAGCATTTAAGATTGGCAAAGAAATCCTTCAACTAGAAACATGCTTAAAGACATCGCATGTCACTGAAACGCATGGCTTATCTAGCAAGTATTATTGTGGTGCATAAGAAACTGACTGATCCACCGGACTACGTTATTGAGTTCAAACCTTTTCTTGAGACTACACATACTACACACGTCATTCCCATATTTCCATAGCTCGAACCAGTAGTAACTCAAGAAGTATGAGCATCATTTGAAAGTTGTAATAACTAAAGGGCATTCATTGCACCGGAATCAGAACAAGGATCTTAAGTGCCAGGTTTTTAAGAGTTCTCTGACGGTTGACGAGTATGCAGCTGGTTTCTTAGACAATCCTCATACATGTCCTTCGATTTTTCTATTGTGCATTTCTGGAGTGGTCACATGTTCAACACTTTTTCTTTGTCCCCATTGAAGTGAGTCTTCTTTTGGTGAAATTTACAGTTGCAACTTGAGACCCAGAATGATTTCTGATAGCAATACACCGTATGAAAGTTTAACATGAGGATCGAGCAAGCGGACCCCACTTGCTAACTGGCCGTGAATAATGGGAAGACCACCGAACCTCCCGAGAAAAGAATGAAGATGTTTAACTGACCGTGTTTTCACTTAGACTGGGAGTGAAGCACAACAGTAAAAGAACATTTTAATTACAAGCTTTTACATCTCGTTTTAGGAGATTTGGTTTCTATTGGAAGGTGGCATGCTTTCTCTTAACAGATACCTGGGGCAACGGATGTCTCCGGTAGTCGGCTGTTACATCACATGGGTTGCGTACAGGAGGTATCTCGTTATTTAATCCGTTAGCCTGGTGATCCTTGGACGTATTTCGCTGTCTGCGATACTTTCATTCCCGACTCGCGTTAATCTCTGGCGGAGAAGACCCCCGACAGAAAGTGAAGTCTGTAAGAGGTACTTCACTTCCCCTCCTATTTAACCATGCAGTTCTCATGCAGTTCTCATGCACCTGGCTACTGGAGCATGTAACTCTTGGACGGGATGCTAGTGGTTCATACAAACTGCAGATAACAAAGTTATGCCACTTGCGGTTATGTCAGACAGGACCCTTGCAGTATCCTCCAATAAGCCTAATACCACGTGGAGAATATAACTAACTACAACTCAATACCAACCCCAATCTGGCACAAGCGAACTTGATCGTCAACCTGACGACAAGTTCGCTTGTGCAACAACCTGAGGAAGGGATCTCTGAGGGAAACTAAAGCTTCTCTTCACAATTTTCTGAAGAATTTGATGTCGTACATCCTCTCAACAATCATCAACATTTACAGCTTTGCGAAGCAAGCAACCCCGAGTTTTTCGGCTAAATATCGAAACTTGAAACAGCAATAGTCTGAGGGGAATCATCTTGCAATATATGCAAGCACTATACTTTCCGTCGTATTTTTTTCTGTGCTTCCAACGAGCAGAAGGTGTTAAATTAGGTAACAGACTTGATGACCGTAACTGGCTGTTCCATGGTTTAAGCTAGCAAATAAGCCCTCTACAATTACAGATATTCCCTTGTGGGTGAATCCCACTGTTGTTCTGGAGTGCATAGCCTGCTGGAACTACTTTTCCACATAATTATATTCTAATCTACCAAAATTTAAGACGGTCTTTTTTCATTGAGTTCTGCTGAATTGATAAAATTACATCTCCACGTAAAACTTGAATTAGATGGCCAGGTCAGCTGCAAATGACGACTATACACATAGCTATGCGAAATGCCCATATACAGCATAGTTCTAAGGGGTAGACGATATGTATATCGTTACATGACAAAGAGCCCGTCCTGACCCTGCATCTCAATTTCTCTAGGTGCATGTCAATCTCTAGAATGCAGATCCTTACATGAAACTTCCTATCATTTTCTGCTGATGCCTTTGGAGAAGCTTGGAACGGCAGTCCGCAGCATGAATTGAGAAAACGATGCTCCCAGCGTCCAGATGCATGAGTAACGTCACACCTAGATATACGTAACTCCAGAAGCTCGACAAAACCGTTTCACCATCGGAACCATAAAACCCTTCCTACTCCCACACCTTACGGTCTCCAGGTCTGTACACTTAAGAACAGGGCAGCCGGATATGTTACGGTCTCCACATGCCTTCTCCAGATTGGCAGGACATCTGAGTCGATGAATAACATTTAGAGGCTTCAAACTATGCTTGGAAACAGCATATTTCACCCTGCGCTTGAGGGAGGAGAAACAAATAGTGAATGATAACCAACCCAACTCATTTGGTTGCCGTCAGAACGTTCCTGCTGGTGTTTTCATCCTCCTAGTAGCCAATAATCATCATAAGTCAAGAATTGGTTTTCACAGAGCTTTGGACTTCCCTGCACAACCGCCAAAACAAGGGATCACTCAATTACGAGCATCAATTTTCACGGTGCCGTTGCTTTAGTATCACAGCACATGCTGGAATCTGCCAGTCCCTAGGAATTCCCAGAACGACCAAGGAGAGACCAGACATTACGGAGCAACAGACGAACGCAGGAGCCATGCTGCTGACAGCCTTCCAGTTAGTTGGACTGGATTTTCTCACCACCTCACATCATTCCTGTATATGATCTGGGCCCAGCTGAGACCAATTTTGCATCTTGTCTACGACATTCCGCCTCTTCTCGTCCAATTTAGTGCCCATCTTCTTGCCGAAGCCAAGTACCTTAGCACGTTTAGACCCAGGCAATCTGCTTGAACTCTGCCTCTCCAGAGGATCCACATCTTCGTGCCTTATGGACCCAGACTCACTGTCATGGAAGAGTGATAGCTGCGTCTGTTCGGAACTAACCGGCTGGTTTGTCTCCGGATGCACAGATACTATTTCCGATTCATTAGCGGACCCTTCAACAATCGAATCTTCTTTCTCTAGTAGTGGTCTTGTCAAATCGAGGTAACGCGCTGTTTCTATAGGTTTCACAGGTAGTGACATGGTGGAGGCAAGTGATTTTCTGGGGGGTGACAGAGGAGATAATTGGTTTTCCTGACCATAGTAGGAAGTAGTACCTGGGAAGCTTTTAGTTGCACCCACACCCGCATCCGATGCCTCTAAGCGGACGTTGTCTACACTACCTTCTCTCCTGAACTGGCTTCTTCTCTCTTCTCGGCGTTCCTTATCAGTGCTTTGTTCTGATGATGCTTGCTCAGCAACAAATTGTAGTGGAACGTCGTCTCTCGGTACCCAGTTATGCTTATCCGAGAGCATCCATGAGTAGGATAAATCCGCAAATTGCGGGAAGACCATAGCCTCACGTAGGAGAATCTGCAACCAGGGCACCGGATCATCAAATCATTATTAGAAAGACAAATTTGCAGTGTTTGGAGAGTTATCCTGGACATAGAAGAGCGTGAGAGAGAAATGCGACCAATCTTAAAAACTGGAGGTTCACATGTAGTATGCTCATTACTTGCAGGTCCAAAACTGACCTTGATTTGGTTGACGATGAATGCACCAAGAGGACCGCTGTTGATTTTGTGCTCTCCTATACATGGCTCCGGTACCAGCTCTAGTGTGGGCATCTTAGTGAAGCTAAACCACACACGATCAGACGGTGGTGGCTTTATACGGACTTGAAGTGTACCCTTCAACTGCACTACTTTTATTGTCAACGCTAGAGGTACCTGAACATGACGCAAAGAAACCAACATTAGTTTCGGATTCGAAAACAGTGCCGGGCCTTGTAAGGACGACGATAATCTTGTTACTGATGCATACTAATACGTAATACTAAAATGGGCATGGAGAGTCATTAGTTGCTCGCTTCTTCGGACCAGTACAGAACTGGATCATCCCTACCACTTACAAAAGGTTCACGTACCTCGTTCTTAGGTATATTATATCCGTGCACCAGTCTGGCGTAACAAAAGAGTGCTTTTGCCCAGCTGAAAGATGATAAACAAAATAAATGGAAGTCCTCTGATCTCTGGCATGGTATGCTGCTGTCTTTCGTTCCTGAACAAAGTTCATGAAACTGGACTGAAAAGAAAGAGATGAAGAAGGAGGGCAACCTGAGAAACATGCTCTGCAACTCGGGACATTATAGCTTTTACATTCGTTATTGATGAGTGCATCCAGCCCTTACGACTAGCTTCCTCTGAATCCCTGACATCCGCTGCCAAGACAAATTGCACATGACAATATACCCACAAATTCTGGTTATTAGCCAATTTCTAGTTTGGACTCGGGTACAGTATCCGGAGGACTGATTCCCATGAGAAAACAGTTCAGCAATATTTGTTACATTGGGATGAGTGGGTTATGTTCGATCTTTCCACCTCCAGTAGACATTGACAGAGGGAATGTTAAGTTTCTCTACGATCCAAACTCTTTCCTGACATGCAAACTCTCTTATGTTATCCGCTGCTCATGACAACGATGTTGTATGGAAATATGATTTAATTGCAGATTCTTATCAGGTAATCTATCGCAAGTAGGAGAATCACTTTATCAGTAGAAGAAACCTATAATTTTCTACTTCCTTCTAGCCCATGTGCACAGTAGAGCTACATAGATTCAGATTGGGAAACAGAAACTAGTTGCTAGAGCGCTACTATCAGCATGAATGTAAAAACTTGTTGTCTTTGGTTACGTTTTGTAGATTTCATGCATGGAGTGACAGAGCACTGATAACCTTCCTAGCAACACATCCTCCAGTCTTGTATGAGGAGAAACAAAATTTACCTGGCCTGCTACTGCTGGGAGTCCCACCGACTGTTCGTTGATCGGGCCCGATAGTTCCCTCATCAACAGCTATGTTCATATCCTCGGCATAACTCTCCAGGCCCTTCGCCAAAAGGTCCGCGGCAGCTCCTCCAACTGGACTTTGTTCAAGGCCTTGCGCCACAACCTTCTCGCGTGAGCTTGGGTCTCGAACATCTATGCAAGTCCCGATTGTAAGAATTGCCCCTCCATGGTACTCCAGATCGGCTTCCAAACCCCAATTACCATCTCCGTCAACGGGGAGGAAGGAGAGATTGCGGGCCAATGGAGGCGAGTTACCCAGTTCCAATTTCGCGCACTTGATACTTCCTATGTAACTTGGAGTGGGCACCTTCGACAATTGTCTCTGCAAAGTAACACAACGAGGAACCTACGCTTATTAGCCTCAGGATAAACCAAACTAACAGATCCTTAAACGTATTGTGGAAGCTACAGTTAACATCTGGACAGCAAAATGAGATATTGAGAAATGGGAGCATAAGCCATTCGTAGAACGGAGAATGTAACGTAGGACACCAAAATGCTATATGAGTAAAGGAAAGCAGAAGCCGTTCGCAGTAGGGGGGTCCAAACCCACTTAGGACCGAACCGATGCAAACTGTAGACATGCAAATGGAAGCAAGGAAATGCAAGAAAGAACGAATACAAACCAAAGGCATGCTGATCTAAGCAAGTAAATACATTCAAGGCTAAGCAAGTAGATTTTGACAAAAAACACATCAGCGAAATCGGTAGAAAGCAGAAGCGAAGATTGATACATTTCAGGAGCATAATACAGCATGCAATATCTACAGTGGTATGCAGCATGTATCAGAGAAGAGTTCCTTCCCGAGCAAGGTGCTCCGGAAAAACAGAGGATGCAAGAAGGCAAGGAAAACCATCAAGCAAGTAGGACGATGCATTTGAAAGCGGAGGAAAACCTCCGTTAGTGGTGATAGATGGGCTGGAACGAAGTGTGACAGGACTGGATATGGGGAAATGAGAACAGGAGATCCAAAACTCATTAAATGCATATGAATTGCAGATGACATGGCAATTAAATGAAAGCAGAACTGACTCAAAAATACATGCGAAAAGGAGATGAAATGTAATTCATAAAAAAAACGTGTATTATCAAGTATCGACCACATATAACTACATGTAGAGAATCTGTCAACCAATGTGTACTGAGAAAGCGAAGAGTCAACTCATACCAAGAAATCGCGAAGTAGGCGTATGTGAAATAATCGGAAACCAACTGAATGAAACGAAAGCAAATTATAAACCGAGACTAATACAGAAATGTAAAATCTCGTTAAGACCTAATCGTAAGGTAAACGTAAAGCAAGCATGTAAGGAAGTAGTAAACCACTTGTAAACGAAGACCGATGAGCCGGACATTGACTTATCAGCAGTTTACGAACGAACGTCAGGTAATGAAACAAGAAGTCGGGAAACAGGTAGGAACCATGAATCAGACTACATTATAAGGAGTTTTGGTTGAGGAAAGTTGGAGTGGAGCGCAGTGTGAGAGAGGAGAGTAAGGTGTTATGGCTAAGACTGATCGCAACAATTAAAGGTTTGAGTATGAAAAGGGAGTGGAAATCGTCCAAAGAACGGGGAAGTAGAGCGCAGCGTTAGAGGACTGGATATAGTACATTGCAGCATGTGCTATGGACACGAGTCCTAAACACTGAAACAACAGAAGGAAGCAGAAGGCGGTCATAGTAAGCCTCCCCAAAAACACGTACGACTTCATCAGTGCCGAAGTAGCTAAGCGAATGTCAGTACCCCTCGAACTGAGTTTTTGTTTGAAAGCTCACAAGCGCCAGGACAGGACTGGATATTGTATACCATGGCATGCTCTATGAGCGCATGAGTCCCAAAACACTAAACACTAGTGGTTTCACTGGACGACCGACTAATTAAGGTATCAATTCCATGTCTATTACCAGTGTCTGACTCTCAGCTCGGCCTTCAGTGAAATGGAACACAGTAAGAGGAAGAAACCGGAAGGTCAAAACAAACGACTGATGAAAGATTAAGCACAGTAATGTCTTTACTTATATAAGCTCTGGCAAAAGTCGGAACAAGAACTCATATGTTTAGGTACCCCAAAATAGCAGAAAGTAACTGAGAATGGGTCATTCTAGGCAGGCAAATAATCAGGACACTCGACACACAACTCATGCTGCTCAAAACGTAGTGCTAAAAAATATGAGCGGAATTCAGGTTATGAAGCCTGCCTGGACAATCGAGCGTATACGAGAAACAACTGCTTCACTGCGAGAGAGATCAAAAAACAATCTCGCGAATAGAGCATTGCCACAAAGGAGGGCCTGTTCCATAGAATCGCCAGTATAACCTTGAGCATCCCTCTCCATCGAGTTTGAAGGACTCTCCCGTGCTGGCAATGATGCCGATGTTCTTACACTTTCCTCCTTCGAAAGAGATGCTTCGCTCACTAAATCCTCCAAGCTCGCACTACCTAATAGAGCTGCATCACCCATGCTACCGGTGGTGCTGCTTGTTGATCCTCTGCTGCTACCCTCCTCAGCGATTGACATATCATCGGCTCTCTTAAGATCTTCTCGACTATCCGACGATTTGCCGTCTCGTATGCTTCTCAGACTGCGGCGTGTCAGCTTTTTCCAGAGCAAGCCTCGTTTCTTGGCAATAGAGGAATTTTGGTCAACTTTGGATGCCTTCACTCTCTCTTCTGCAACATAAGCAATCCTGCCAGAATGAACCCTACTGAAGAACGGAAATTGAAGCTCAACCCGCTGTAAATACTCTTTGAACTCTTTCTTCACCTTGTAATAAGGGTCACCGGTGGTACTTTGCAAGTTTGCAGCCCCGCGAAGGACCTCGCACCATGATTCCTTCTCCCAACCCGTGTCCAAGTATAGTAAACAATCATGGTATCCTCCATATATCAGTCGGCCCCCGTGGTGAACCCTAATCGGATATTTCTTGGCCCTACAAAGAAGGCGGCAGACAAGAAAAGTTATAAGAGGACCTTCCCTATGTACAGTTCTATATTCTAACCAGCGCGAAAAGAGCAGGCCATGTCAAGGTGTTGGAAATATCTCCGAGTCATTTGAGCTAGTTGAGTACAAATAGACGAGACGAACAGTCTTCCACATATCCAATTCTGTAAACAGTCAGGAGGGGAGGCTCACTAAAATCTACTATGCAAAGTCTAGCAGTAGGTTTTCTACGGGAACTGATCAGGCGACAGTCCTAGTTTTGATAAAGAATGTCTAGTGGTACATAGGGTAAACCTGCATTCACCATTTGCGAGTAGAATTGTTGGATGCAGATACGGCGAGTATAGAGCACCCTTCAAGCAGAATACTTTCCTTCGCTCCTTGAGGTGTACTAAGGTGCAAGATCCGCCCTTGGAGCTTGGCCTGCCTCCAGACGGGGGTTATCTGAATATAATCCCTCAGAGGATCACGTTTGGATTTGGAATCTTTGGAGCCCTTTTCGTTATCACTTTTCTCGTCCTTTGCAGCCTTCTCTTTTAAAGCCTTCTCTCGTCTGGTGTACATTTTCTTGATATCCCCGGCTGGTAGAGGTGTGATCCATACACCGCCCTGCAAATCATCCAACACATACATGATTTTCAAATTCAATCAAAATAGCTCAATGCCATTCATGAGGTCCAAAGAGTGGCTACTCCTTAGTATAGTACACACACAATGTGTCCCTATAAAAGCTTCCTACTCTTCCTACGCGAAGAACTATCTACAACAGAATCCATTCCCGATTTTCACCGTTGCACTCCAGGACCCGAATCAAGTGGGAGCCAGAAAAGGGCCAAACTTATGTGAAAGACACTCCGCTGCTGGTCCGTTATCCAAAGAAACTCAGGAGAAACTTCACTTATTGCCCCTTCCGACAATTAACTTAGTCTGCTGTATGTTTCAGGCATAGATTAACTTGGACGTTCCCAAAAACGACCTTGCATCACTAGGCAGTTATTTACATGTCTCCTCTTTAGAATCACTATAATGATGTGTTTCAAGGGGCATCAACCTGCAGATTACATGAAGCAGAGAAGCTTGATTTCGAGTTGTCAGCCACAACTCGTATTCAATGAGTAATAACTTACATTTTCAGCGCCATTTTGCATACAGAATAATGCGTACAGTAATAACTTCAGAAAATTTCTAGATAATCCTACTTGCGATGTGTCTTAACTTTTGACCAGATACGGATCCACTCCCTCCCCCAAAGTCTCAGATTTCGAATTTTGAGTACGATTTGTTTCTATGAAATAGAAATCAGAGAAGGAAGCGTAAGTACCTGGAGGGTTAGTGTAAGAGAATTGTCGGGGATTTCCACGGAGACGGAAGACGTATGAGGAATGGAGGGTCTCGCTTTCCTTTCCAAAGATCTCATCACCACAAACATTAGGATAAGTGCTTCAATCAGCAAAATTACCAGGACTCCGCTCAGAAACGCTGACCCGCACCCAAACATGGCTGAGTATCTGATGGACATCGCAGATAATGCAGCAACCACGCTATTCGACGTACCGTCGACGTCCCCCACTCTAGAATGCATGGTCTTTCTGATAAACTCCTCCCTCATGAGAGATCTTTAGAACCCTTGATCTCTGCAGACCGTGTTTCTTCTTTACATCACCGAATCAGTAGACATATCCATAGCTAGCGCCATTTCATTCATCTCCGGAACTGACTCGAATGACTCGGCACGCTTCACACTAAATTGCAGCCTCCCCTTCGTCCACCCATGGCGAAGTCACATTTCGAATCTCTTATTGCTGCTGTCCCTCTATTCTATACTTCTCCTGTTAATACCAGTAAACATACTTCCATCCTCGTTGAATTTTCCTGCTCGGGATGCATAACCTCGTCATCATCATTCCGCTAGGCTTTCCACCAATTGATCATCGTTTCTCCCTCCCTTCCCTAAACAGTAATAAGAGCATTTCAACTCATCACATTTTATTCTGCTCCTGTCACAATTCCTCTCGGTGGTGTATACGCATACCTTACCGATGTTGCATAATATAATCTCTTTGAAAGCAACTTCTTAGGCACCGGAACCCAGAGACTCGATGGAGAGAGCCAAAGCCAGAATTGCTCAACTCCCCAAGCGAATTGCTCTATTCACTCCGAAGATGAAGAAGACTGCAATGGGCCCAAAAGGTGCAATCAGCCAGCCCAGCCAGCCAGCGGGACAGCTGCCCAGACCAGGGACTCCCTCCTCCCTCACTACGTACTAACCGCAGTTAGCTTTCCTGGTCAGTCGTAGCTCCTGCTCTCTCCCGATTAATCACCCACCCACTAATGGCCATCGCAAGTCGTCAACCCTAATTTGAAAGCTGTCGAATTTCTTCGTGGGAGATTAATTCTAAATTCTAATTCTTGGCTGCAGTCTCCTACTATTTTTAAGCGAGACGTAAACCGCCAGTGTCGTGAATGGTTGGACTTTTCTTTGTGTGGCGCTTGACACACGCCTCCTAAAAGGTCAAGCAGCAATCAACTGATTGACGATTCGCATTAGTACCGGAACGCGACACTTTGCCTCTTCAGCTAATTAATCCTTAGAATGATGATGTGGTGTATACTTTACTTAATGACGTGAATAAAGACGGTTCATCCGGAGTTCATATGGAGGGAATTTGAGTAGCTGCAAGCTTTTTCTCGTGTTGTTAAAAGCGATCCAAAGTCATCGACATCAAATGTGAAGTTGTGAATTCATGCGACAGAGGACTAAAAAGTAATACTATCAATAAATATGGAGTTTTACTAATTCAGAAATGTTTGCAACATTCCTTTTCATTTTTGAAACCGACACTCTTTACTTAACACACCACTCAATATTCACCGTGAAATGTATAAAGTTAGCAAAGAGCTCCGTGAAATAAAAAGTTTGCATCGGCTTGCACTCATTTGGACAATCACGGAGATTATAAATCTAAGGAAATAAGCAAGAGAGTAGGATGGACAATTCTTTTATCCTCGATAAGCATATATCTTATCATATCATGGAATGTAGTTTTAGTAGTCACAAACAAGCCTAAGCTCTTTAAAGAGGATTTTACTCTATTTCTATATTTTTTCCTCTTCAATATTCTTTCTCCATATTAGAAGTACAATGTTCCATCGAAGGTATACAGTGCTCCTTCATGGTATCCAAGATTACCTTATGTTGAGTTAATGTAATTACTTGCCTGTGGATTGACTCTCTTTTATTTTATTTGCCTATAGTCAATCTTACATTTCTATGCAATGTTTCAACTGCTCGTCTAAGAAATATACTTCCTCCCTATTATCCTTCTCTAGTACCCAGAAAGGAAATTTTGGTTGTGCTTGGATCAATTAACATTCTCACTTCTTTCTAAGTCTACATCTATGAAAATGAGCAATGTTTCCTTTCTCTGAAAATCTAATAGTTTTTGTTTATCTTTGTTTTACTCTCTTCTCTTTTCTCTTTTCGGAGTCAATAAGACCACAAGTCTGAGTCATTGGTGATCTTTATTTTCCAAATCCTCTTGTTCATGTTTTAAATTCTCCTTTCATTTTCATGCAAATAAGTAGGACGTTTGTGATGTGGAAGTTGTTGTGTACAAATGAAAAATAAGTTGCAAGTGCATAAATCTTCCACAATTTTCCTTTGTAGAATAAGTTCATCTTTCTTACTAGTCATAGCTTGTTGATATGCACTTTTATTTTAACAGATTGAGGAGAGGAATAGGAGAATGGAATATCAAATTGAGAACTCTCAAATTAGTAAAACTCCAAATACTTGAGTTGAGCTCTAGATTTGGTATTGATATGGATAGGTAAACTCAATACAAGAATCTACAAGAAGTTTCCTTCCAAAAACCATTCTTCTTGGAGTACAAGCTAAGCTAGTAGTTTACTTTGCATGGAAGCTAAACTAGCTATTTACTTGGCATACAAGTTACTCAATCCTTTAGAAGGTTCTAGAAACTTCTCACCGAGAATGTTTTTAGAACACTCTTAGAATTAGATGTATGCTAGTTCTATGTCCTTTTAGCTGTACTTAGCTTTTGCTAACACGATATGTTTACATATCTCCCACCATTAGATTGTGATAAAATCTTTGCCATCAAATATTTGAACTCTTTGTTGTGGCAAATATATTGTCAACATCATACATTAAAGAAGCACAACTCATTTAAGAAGTCACACACAAACTTTAAAATGCCACAATAATCAGATGATAAAAAATCAGATCTCAACACTCAATACTCTTTGCCAACAAGCATTGATTGCACCGTCAAACAACACACACTCTAGCTCAACAAATCCAAGTTTTACTCATTGGATCTTTCTTCATCATAGCCAAAAGCTTGAAGTCTCAACATAAAAGAAGTGAACTTTAAAGTTGCACTTCAAAGTTTACCCCTCCTTTGGAAGCCAAGGAGTCTAACCCTAACAACACATTTGATGTTGTTGATGGTGCACATAGTGACTCTAAAGGTGCAATAGAAAAACCCTAATGTAGTAGATGGTAGCCATCAAGTAACCCATTAAGTAACCCAGTAACTACTAATAAAACCATGGTTGCTAGGATACTCATTCTAGCACCTAACAAACTTGCTTAGGAGTTGCAAATGTCATGATAATTGTTATGCAAATATATATCATTGTCAACATCATACACTATAGAAGCACAACTCATATCAGAAGTTATACATGAATTCCGTAGTGCCACAATCACACTCCTAGTTGGCAATTAGGTCCCTTTAACTCTAGATAACCATCTACTCTAAGTATGTGATATGCCATATGGTGTGTAAAGATCAAGTTGTTGGATGCTATTGAGCCTCATTGTTAGTTGCCTATATGCAATCTATACCACATAAGGATTGAACTAGCTAAGGTGTCAAGTACATCAAGGATATAACTAATGCAATGGTAGAACTACCATGAGAGGTGGAGTCAAACATACTGTAACAATATGGAGTTTAGCGACAAAGTTAGTCGGGCTTACGAAGTAGCACATAAGACAAAGTAGCCTAGAATATTCCAAAAGTATCCAAGAAGCTTCTTGGGAAGCTTCCCGGTTAACTTAGCTTGCACCTTAAGTAAGTAGCTTCTAGAAGGAAGCTTTTAGAAGCTTCCTAGTTAACTTGGCTTGCACTCTAAGAAAGCGGCTTGAGGAAGCTTCTTGAGAAGCTTCTCAAGGGCCTTGTATGCTACCTATAAATACCAAAGCCAAAGCTCATGCTAGGCATTTGGAGTTTTCACTCATTCAAGTGTCCCAATGTGAGTTTCCATTCTCCTATTTCTCTCCTCGGTTTCGGTCTTTTACACATACCATATATCCATATGCCATCTTCTCAAACAACTATCATACACCAACATAGTAGTTGCTTCACCAATAGAGCCAAATAACATACACCACAAGTTGACATGTATTATTGCCAAGCTTGGGTCCATTGTGCCATCAATGCTTAGGAGATGACATGGAGCAAAATTATGCACATGGTCCTTCCAAACAACACCATCATATCCTTCCAACATGAGGATTCTAAAAAGCAAAACCTCATGCACTCTCAAGATAGTACAACATGTAGTCATATCAAGAGTCATTGATGAAGTCTACTATAGATATACCTAATCATTGGATCAATGGATCAAGGGTCTATAATTTCCCTCCTCAAATAGTAGCATAACATAAGGTATCCTTCTGATGAGCAATTGCTAAGTCTCAAAGGACATTGGCATCACTTCCCAAAAGATCTTTGTACATTGAGAACATATTTTTGCTTGTACATCATATTATCCAAGTCCAAAACTATAGTAGCATTGTGACAAATGGCTATCGGTAAATTTGGATCTCGTCCATAAAGTAAGGAGTAAGGAACAAAGGCTACTAAGGAAGCTTGTTGAATTGATAGCCCATAGCCAACCAAGGCAACAAGAGATCCCAATCTTCCAAGTGGCTCCTTTGCAAACCATACTTACACAATCCTCTCTTCATTGTTCAAACAAATGTCTTTTCTCAACCATCTACCTCAAGGTGATATTGAGATGTAGTATGGTGATAATCTCAAGGCCTTATGGCACACAAGACCTAAAATTCTCTCAAGAACTCTATAACTTGATCAGACAAGACCTTGGCTAGTGCACCAAAATGACTAAGAACCCAATCCAAGAATGAGTAAGTTGTACCTTCACTAGATATCAAGAAGTGCCACCAACTCAATTCACTTGGAAAAGTGCTCCACCATAACCAAAATATATTTATAATGTCTCACAATCAATGGGAAAAGTTCAACAAAGTCTCAAGTCCAACAAAGTCCAAACTCCAATAGTAACCTAACCTCATCATAGGTAGTAGGTATAATTGTGATGTAAGAGTATTGAATGATGCTCTAACTTTATCACAATCAACTTCTAGCAATAGATTCTTGCATATTGGTCTTTTCATGATATTTGCAATGCCAAAGCTAGTTTGCTTGGATGCTCAAGTTTTATTCTTTGTAGTCATAGTTATACCAATAATTGCTTAAAGACTATTTATTGGTAGCAAGATTTCATGTAAAGGCTATTGATTACATCATTGGAACTATTGTCAATTACACCATTCACACTATGAGATGGATTGTTAGCGGTACCATTAAGGTTGGATTGCTAGGTTGAGTTAAGAAGAGTATAACTCAAAGTGTAGCTCCAAAGAGCTTACTTCTTCAATGTTGAGACTTTGAGCTTGTAGTTATGATGGACAAAGGTTGGTAAGCATTACTTGGAGTCTCTTAGCTAAAGTGGGTGTGGCTTGACTATAATCAATGCTCATTGTCTACAATATTGAGTTGAGTGATTGAATTTTGATCCAAGGTGAGTATACAAATTGAATTGATTACATTAGAGAAATGAGAGAGAGAAGAGAAATTGTGTGTAGAAACTGAGTGCACTAGTGGCATCTCCAAGCATAAATGATTGATGATACCTTTAATTGTTTTTTGATTGAGTGGATAGAATGCGGAAAGTCCTACTCAATTTGGTATAGTTTTTGATAGCTTTGTTAGACTTGATGTAGAATCATTGTTGAAATTTCCAAAATCAAGTCTATAGGTGTTCATTGTGTTGAAATTGGTTTTATTGGAGCACAAGGAGATGAAATCAAGGTCAAGTGATGCAAATTTAGAAGCCTTAGTGTTGCAAATTGGAGTTCAAAATAGAATTAGGGTCGGATTTGGGAATCTATCTCCTCATATTAGGGATTTGGAGGTCCTTATCCTCTCAATTTGACTTGGTTTGGTATTTGTTGAAGGATATAGAGAATAGCCAGATGTAGTAGAGGTTACCTAAAGTTGGTGGAAGTTTGATTTGGAGGTCAATTCTAAGGTAGAGCAAGTATTAGAGGTCGGCCAAAGTTGGAGAGGAATCTAGAGGTCTTGAAAGGAGTTAGTGGCCGAGCTTGTCAAGATTAGCCAATTTAGAAAGGGTCTATTTGGCAAGAATTTTTAAAAAAAATTTGTGTCAGATATTGGGACCCAATCCTCTTGATTTGACCCGATTAGCATATGGTGAAGGAATTGGAGGTCAACCAACTATAGTAAAGGTCACCTAGAGTCAGTGTAAGTTTGATTTGGAGGTGAATCCAAAGGTAGAGCAAGTATTGGAGGTCAACCAAAGTAAGAGATGCATATAGAGGTCTTGAAGAGAGTTAGTGGCCAAGTTAGTCAAGGTCAGCCAATTTAGAAAGGGTTTGATTTGGAGGTTGGCAAATTATAGTGAAGGTCACATAAAGTTGTTGTAAGTTTGATTTGGATGTGAATTCCCAAGTAGAGCAAGTATTGGAGGTCGGCCAAAGTTAGAGATGCATCTAGAGGTCTCAAAGAGAGTTAATGGCCAAGTTGTTCAAGATTAACCAATTTAGAGAGGGTTTGATTTCTCAAGAAAGGTCTCATTTGGTTGATTTTTGGTTTTTTGAGGTTTTGATGTATAGGGTTGTAGGCTAGGGAGGTCTAGAAGGGCTAGCAAGCCAACTTGTTAGCGTGAGGCTAGGCTGATTAGTTAAGTTTTTGGTAGATGTTTGGCAAAATCAACCCACCCTTAAGGATTGTGCGCAAGATCTCTAGTACTTAGACTGATGATCTTGCAAACTTGTCTTATAACACCCATTGAGGCATGTATGCTCTATAGGGAAATTAAGTTTGGTATTGCAAGTAGTGGAGAAATATTATTTATATGCAGTTTAGCTAAGCTTAGCCTCTACATTAGTCATGATTAGCTAGAGTTAGTCCTAGCTAAGATAAAAGGAGACCTTATTCTAGAGGAAGGGAAAAGAGTGAACATAACCTTTTTTTTCTAGTGTTTTGACTTGGTATTATTCCTAGTTATTTGACTTTGAGGAAAGAGTTGAGAACTCTTGGGCCCACAAGCCTTATTATGCAGATTTTTTTAGTCCAAGGATAGCCCATGTGAATGCATCCTTGACTTAGTTGGTAAGGTGACGATAAGACCACCTACCCATGGGATTATTCCCATGTCTTTAAATATCACTTTAGACTTTTTTGACTTTTAGTCTAGTAAATTGAGTTATTTTGATAATTTATAACTTTGGTATGTAACTTTTTCATAAGTATATAAGTTGGGAGTGAGGAGGTACTCATCATCCTTTCATTTGAAACTATCTTCCTCATTGAATTCTCTAGTGAGCAATTTCTTGAGTCTTGGAGGTGCCTTCGAGGAGTGTGATAGAGTTGGAGTTCCTTGCTTTCTTAGTCCATGATGCATTCGCTTAATATCCATAAGAGGTTCATCCTATGTGAGAGACATGTTGGCTCATAGTCCACCTTCACTTGTTGTCCTAAAGATTGGTAGATACATACATATACCCATGAAGCTTTGGCTAGGAGAGGACATTTGATCTCATTCTTGATGATCCTTGTAGCGTAAGAGTAAATAAATACTCCTATTATGTGAGATGACAAATGGTGATAGAGTAAATTTGATTTTGATTTGTGAGATAAAGGGTTATTGTTGAGATTTCTTGTAGTTGGAACTCTTCCATTCTTTACTTCATGTTTATGCACCATGATTTGTATGAGGTACCTTAATATTTGGAGCATTGTTGCTTTGGTGTGCTCTCAATAATGAAGTTGGAGTGATGACCAATTAGACTATGTGTGTTTCTTTCCAATGAGGCAAGAAGTGATGACCTACAAATTGTGAGAGTGCATGTTGTGATAATAGATTACAAGTCACTCTTTTTTCTAAAGAAGTTATCACAATTAGAGTTAGATTTGTGGGTGGTTTTTGGTTGGTGGTGGCACTTGATGTTTATGATTGCGGTTTGAGGTACATTGTCATGAAAGATTTCTTTGAGGATTCCAAAAGACATTTTTCTCTAGTACACAATGGATTTACATAGAGTCGTGCTTGGTATCAACCCATATCTTGGGTCCCAATGAGAGAGGAGATTGATTCTAATTTAGAGTCTAACACAAGAGCTTATTCAATTGAGAGTGCACAATGTGTATCTATACCGTTGTTGTGAGACATGGAAAAATTTATGGTGCCTTCAAAGGTCCTAAACACTATTCTAGTATAGTAGGTACCATTGAGTTAGATGATTTCATCACGAGTTTGCTAGTTGGTGTGATTTGTAGTAGATGTAGAACCCAACTTTATTCACACTCTTCATGGCATGGAAGGGGTTGTTTTATGACTTGATGGATGACTACCATAAGTTTAGGAGAGCTTACTTGGAGGAGATTGAGCTTTGGAGATAATATTGATCTCCAAACTACATCTCCATTACTTCAAGCTTTGTTTCTAGAGATAGATTGCTAGTACCCACGAGTTCTAATTCTAATAAGATTGGTGTATCCAATGGAGATGCACTAGCTAGTGATGATGTTACTTCAAGTGGAAGTACCATTACAATAGGTGATGCAATACTAGGGTTTAATATAATACTCCAAGGATAGGAGACCTGAAGAGAAACACACCCTGAGAACACACCCTTTCACACTCAAACTCCGATGCCCCAAAGGAGCACCTTCTCTTTATTATATAGGCAAAGCGGATCTCCTCCAATGAAGCTCCACCGTAGGATTAGGTACATAAATAAGTGACATGTCAGCAAGCTCCACCCTTGGATTACTTACTTGGATGGGTGACATGTTGGTCCTGGTCTTGGTCCCATCTGGTTGGTCAAACAAACTTTGACCGGAGGGAATCTTTTAGCGAATCTTCTTGTAGGAATCTCAGAATCACGTGGGTGAGATACCGTTGGAAAGCTCTCGACGAGACAAAGTAGGGGGGAGGGAAGGTCCCCTTTTGAAGTCCCCTTTTGGTGATACCTCTTTCTGATCTATTCAGTCCATCTTGTGTAACATCCTTCCAGATGTTACCAACCCAATTCTCACCTTCAGATCATATGTCTAGCTATTGGTTCTAAGGTTTTCAAATCTATTTCGGTTTTTTGCCCTATTAGTAGAAGTACCCTTTTGGTGATACTTCTATCTGGTCTATTTTGACCATCATGTATAACATCATTCCAGATGTTACCAAACCAATTTCACATCTAGATCATATGGCTAACTCTTGATATTACAAACCTCCCTCTTTTTAAGACACAACGTCCTCATTGTGCAATTGTTGCTCAAATGCTTGCACCAACCCCGGTGCATGTGTCAAATTGGCAGCGGGTTCCCAAGTTGCTTCATAGAGGGGGTAACCTTTCCATTGGACAAGATAATCCACCCATGGATGACGAGTACCACGCATGCATTTTTGGAGAATACGCTCCACTTCATATTCCTTGTTGCCATCAATGAGTGTCGGACAAGGTCGAATGTCTTGTGTGGAATGACCCAAGCCTGATCAGGGAGCATATCTACATAGTAGGGAAACATGGAACACTAGATGGATCTTCATGTGTGGTGGTAGCTCAAGGTGATAGGCCACAGCACCAACTCGATAGAGAATTGAGAAAGGCCCAATAAAATGAGGTCGGAGCTTATGAGGTCCCACTAATATGAGGTTGGTTGTTGATAGCCACACCTGATCCCCAACATTGAACTCCATGTGCCTACGGTGTGCATCAGCATACTACTTTTGGCAATTTTGTGCAATCTGTAATTTGTGCTTAGCATTCTCCACCCCTTGTTGGATTCTAGAAACAAATGTGTTGACTGCATCAACCTTGGTAGCCACCGGATGGATCTTCATCAAGCTAGAAGGTGTGAAGGGATGCTCACCATACATGAGGAAGAACAAAGTGACTTGGGTGGATGCATTCACTGAATTGTTGTACGTGAATTCCACCAACGAGAGTAGGGTGTCCCACCTCTCTTGCTCTAAAAGGTGAAGCCGCGTAACATGTTTTCAATAGTGCGATTAGCCCGCTCGGTTTGTCCATCTGTTTGTGGGTGGTAAGTTGTGAATATGGCCAACTTGGTGTTGAAGGAACCAAAGAGGGTGCGCCAAAACAAATTGGTGAATTGAGTACCCTATCGGTGATGAGTACTCGAGACAAGCCATGGTGAGAGAAGACTACATCTAAGTATAATTGAGCAAGTTGTGGAGCGGTCACCTCCTTGGTGGTAGGGCGTACATGAATCATTTTGCTGAGCCGGTCCACAAAGACCATGATGGATTCGAATCCTGATGTGGTCTTGGGTAATTCACAAACGAGATCCATACACACCTGTTCCCAACCTTGTGTAGGAGTGAGGAGAAGTTGCAAGAGCCCTGTAGAAGCTTGATTAGAAGCTTTGTTCTGTTGACAAAGTAAGCAACTGCACACATAGTCCATCACATCGTTGCTCATCTTGGGCCAATAGTAATGGCGCTGGACTGCATCCAAGGTCTTGTCGACTCCAACATGACCTGTAATGGCCGAATCATGACATTCTGCTAGAATGGTGGTGCGCAATTCTAGGACACTTGGAATCCATAATCTGCCATCATGAAAGGTGAGTCCTTGGGTGTTGGTGACACCTTTGGATGATTGCCCTTCTACAATCTGTGGATTAGTTTTTGTACCCGCTAGAATCTCTAGCCAGAATTTAGGGTTAATCTGAATCTCTGCCACCAAATTGTTTGCCATTGGCATGCGGGTTGATGCATTTGCAAGCTGCTTCTTACCTTCAATGTAGGTGATTGTCATGTTGAAGCATTGTTTCCACTTTGCCCATCGAATCTGGTGACGAGATAGATCTTTATGTGTCTCGAGGTAGACTAGAGGTTTATGGTTCTTCTCTACCACAAATGCCTTCTCGCCCAGATAGTGCTTCCAATGCTTGGTTGCTAGGACGATGGCCAACTCTTCTCATTCTATGGTGTGGTAGTTGCGCTCTGATGGTAACAATTTTCAAGAGAAATATGCAATGGGATGCCATCCGTCATGCCACTCTTGTTGTAGGACTGCTCCGATTGCTACGCCTGATGCATTTGTAGCCAACTTGATTGGACGTTTTGGGTCATACCACTTCAAGATTGGTGCATGTGGCAAGGTGGCTTTCAATTCTTGAAAGGCCAACTCTTGTGCGGTTCCCCATGTCCACTTCTTCCCCTTGCCAAGCAGTGCTGTTAAAGGCTGTGCAACCTTGGAGAAATCCTTGACAAATCAACAATAGAATCCTATCAAACCCAAGAAGCTCTTGAGTTGAGTCTGATCTTCTGGGGCCCTCCACTTTTGAATGACCTTTATTTTATCTATCAATACTTGAATACCCTTTGCACTTACTCTATGCCCCAAGTAGTTGACTTCAGACTTGCCAAACTCACACTTTGAGATTTTGGCATACAATCCATTTTGTCTTAGAATCTGGAGGACTTCTTGTAGATGTTGTTGTGTTCAGTCATCATGCTACTATATACTAAGATGTCATCCAGGAAGACGATGATAGACTTATCCAAATATGGACAAAAAATGTCATTCATTAGACTCATGAAAGTGGTAGGTGCGTTGGTGAGACCAAAAGGCATCACGAGATACTCAAAGTGGCTACACCTGGTTTGAAAGGCAGTCTTGTACACATCCTCCTCTGCAATTTGGATTTGATTGTAACCGCTCTGCAAATCTAGTTTGGTGAAGTGTCTTGCTCCATTGAATTGATTGAATAGATCATCCATGCGAGGTAAGGGGTATTTGTTCTTCACTGTTTGCTGATTGAGACCCCAATAGTCAATGCACATGCGCATTGTATTGTTAGCCGGCCTGTCTCTCACTCAGGATGAACCTCTGATGGCTATTATGGTAGTGCACCATGGACTAAGAAGGCAAGGAATCCAAACTCCATCATACTCCTCCAAGGCTAACACTCCAAGACTCAAGACATTGCTCACTAGAGAACTCAATGAGAGAGAGATAGTTGCAAATGAAAGGATGATGAGTACCTCCTCACCCCTTGTTTATATACTTGTGAAATAGTTACGTACCAAAGTTACTAATTACCGTAGTAACTCAAGTTACTAGACTAAAAGTCAAGTAAAGTCAAAAAGTAGAAAGGAATATCCATTCACATGGGCATATTCCCCTAAGCATGTGGTCTTATCTTGACCCAACCACTAAGTCAAGGATTCCTTCACATGGGCTATCCTTGGACTAAAGAAGAATCCAAAACAAAAAGGCTTGTGGGCCCAAGAGTTTTCAACTCTTTCCTCAAAGCCAAACACCTAGGAATAATACCAAGTCAACACACTAAAATCCAAAATAGTGGTGCTCATCTTTTCTACTTCCCCTAAAGTAAGGTCCCCTCTATCTTAGCTATGACTAACTTTAGCTAACCATGACTGATATAGAACCATCCTTTATCATTATATAAATTATATCTCTTAAGTACTTGTAATACCAAGCTAAATATCACAATACCACACTCATGCACAAATGGGTGTTACAATACCGTCTTTCTTCTTCACAAACAAGACCGGAGCCCCATATGGTGATACGCTGGGTTGGATGAACCCTTTCTGCAGCATATCCTCAATTTGATTCTTGCACTCCTCCAACTCATGAGGTGATAGGCAATATGAGGCCTTATAAGGCGGTGTCTTCTCCAAGAGTGTCTCAATTTTATGATCTACTCTCCTTTTTGGTGGTAATCCTGAGGGTAGATCATCAAGAAAGACATCTTGAAACTCATTTACAACATCCTTCAACTTCTCAGGAATTTGTCCCTCAAGTTGTGCACTCTAGACTTCTCTTATTAGACCCATGAAACACCTATCAGTCTTATAGATAGCTGTTATCCCTATGACATAGAGAGGCAATTCTTGCCTATGTGATTTTTCTTTAACCCCAATGATTGACCATTGGTGGGTTCTCACTACTTTCTTCCTCCAATCTACCATAGGGTTGTAATGCTCCATCCATGGCATACCTAAGATTGCATCATACAAGCTAATTGTATCACTCACCACTCAATTGCTTCTTGATATTTTCCTACAGAGAGTGTCACTCGCCTGGGTAATGATTCAATCCTCTCTGTTTGTCCGTTAGGTAACTCTACTTCTTCACTCTCATCTCTCTCTAGATCCATTCCCAATCTTATTGCAATAGAGCGAGACAGGAAATTCTTTGTGGCTCCCGGAGCTATTAACACTCTCAATAGATTGCCTTCTAGGACCCCTTTTACTACAATCAATTGTGAGGTTGCCTTTTGGTACCTTTGTGCGCTTGTGTTCTTCCTTCCCGTGCTTTTCTGCTTCCTTATTGAGCCAGTAAGGCTGCAAGGTACATTTATTGGCAATTTTCATTTTCCGAAGTGATTTCCACCACCTCCTCTTCAATGTGTCTCTCCATGTTGTTCAAAGATTGCCTGTATGAAGGTCAAGGGCCTTTGGAAAGTTGAGCACGATAGTTGGTAGATATATGCCCAATACAACCACAATTGTAACAACGGCGTTGTTCTCCTTGAGGTCCTTCTCCTCGTGGGACTCCATCTCTTCGTTCTTCTACCCGTCCCCGTTCTCCTTGAAATGGTCTTGCTCCTCGGTCTCAAAACCAAAGGTTGCCCAATTCCATCGGTACTGGTCCACCCATGGGTGACATTTCTGCCCAATAATGTTGAGGTGGAACTACTCCTTCACATCCACCTAATTCTCCTACTATTCTTTGCGCACAAGCAATGGCCTCAAACATTATGCAAGGATTTTGTACCATGACTTCTTGGCGAATCCGCTCCTTCAACCCTCATTTGAAATTGTCGAGAGCCTCTGCTAGACTCATGTCAGTTATTACGACTTGTAGATCCAGAAATGCCTCCACATACTCTTGTATGTTGTTCTTCTATTTTAATCCCCATAGTTGGATCCGGACCATCTGCACAAAATCCACCAATTGGAAATTCTTTAGCAATCCTTCTTGCATTACTGTCCATGTGACCTCCCTTCTCTCAGCTAACATGGATTGTTCCCAAGCGTTGTACCATGTGAGGGCTTTATCGATCAAGTACCCACATGCAAACACGCTTGCAGCATGCTCGGTGATCTCTGTTGAGAACAACCAAAAATATTGATTCATTCTTGAGATCCAGTTCTCCACTACTCCCATTGTACGCTGCCCCTTGTAAGGCTCAATGTTATAGGTCTTCTTCATCTGGAGTAGTAGTGTGGCTTCATCATTGATAGGGTTTGTAGGCACGGATGCCTCTCCAAGTACTTCAGTTGCAGGTATTGGATTTTGAGACGGCTCTTCTTCTTGCATTGCTTGATCATTCCTGAGGGTCTGCACTTGACTTTGTAACGCCTCCAAGGTCATCTAAATCTCTTGAAATTCATTCAATATCCCCTGCATTCCTTGCACCAACTCCTGCAACTACGGATCCATGGTTCCAATAACACTCAATTGCTATACCTTAACTTCAATAGAGAGTTAATATGATCACTCTGGAGGGCGCATGAACTATTGGAACTACCATTGGGACCTCAAAAGCTACTACTCGTTGGTAATATTCCTCACCAAAATTCCTGACCATGAAATCCCTAAACATCACTTTTGGTCTCACTACATAATGAATTTCTCCTTGAGTGTTAAAAGGGAAAGGATTTGGGACATTCAAATCCATCACAACAAAATGTAAATTGTCAAATCCCACTCTCTATCGTAAATCACTACATGCAAAATCACTGGGTTTGGCAAATTCATTATTGTATCCATGAACTCTGCTCCAAAGTGAAAAACCAAATACACTCTCACTTGCTCGTGCTGAATGTACATAATCTTGATGTTGAATGGATTCAAGAATGGAAAGCGAGGCACTGGATATTGTCCTCCCGAAGCATCCATTCTATTCTCTTAATCTACCAATCACACCGGAATGTCTCTCCTCAAAATTACTCAGTCTTAGTAGCCCATGTTCTTCCAAGAGGGGTGATCCGCTCTCTTGGACAACACTCGCTCTGATACCATCATAATACTCCGAGGATAGGAGACTTGAAGAGAAACACACCCTGAGAACACACCCTGAGAACACTCAAACTCCGATGCCCCAAAGGAGCACCTTCTCTTTATTATATAGGCAAAGCGGATCTCCTCTAATGAAGCTCCACCGTATGATTAGGTACATAGATAGGTGACATGTCAACAAGCTCCACCCTTGGATTACTTACTTGGATGGGTGACATGTTGGTCCTGGTCCTATCTGGTTGGTCAAACAAGCTTTGACCGGAGGGAATCTTTTAGCAAATCTTCTTGTAGGAATCTCAGAATCACATGGGTGAGGTACCATTAGAAAGCTCCCGATGAGACAAAGCACGGGGGAGGGAAGGTCCCCTTTTGAAGTCCCCTTTTGGTGATACCTCTTTCTGATCTATTCAGTCCATCTTGTGTAACATCCTTCCAGATGTTACCAACCCAATTCTCACCTTTAGATCATATGTCTAGCTATTGGTTCTAAGGTTTTCAAATCTATTTCAGTTTTTTGCCCTTTTAGTAGAAGTACCCTTTTGGTGATACTTCTATGTGATCTATTTTGACCATCATGTATAACATCATTCCAAGTGTTACCAAACCCAATTTCACATCTAGATCATATGGCTAGCTCTTGGTATTACATTTAATCCCATAGTACCCACAAGTTCTAACTCTAATAACATTGGTGTCCCCAATAGAGATGCACTAACTAGTGATGATGTTACTTCAAGTGGAAGTGCCATTACAAGAGGTGATGAAATATTAGGGTTTTACTCCATGGTAGAGTTCTTCAATGCTTGAGGCAAAAATATCAATGTAAAAGACTAACAAGAGAAGTAGGAGAATGGAAGACCAAAGTGGAAGATCACATTGGGACTCTTAAATGAGTGAAATTCCAAATACTTAGCATGAACTTTGGCTTTGGTATTTATAGGGAATATACAAGGCTCTTAGGAAGCTTCTTAGCAATTGTCTTCTTAGAATGCAAGCTAAGCTAGTCAAGAAACTTCCCAAGAAACTTCTTCTAGAAGTTATTTACTTGGCATGCAAACTAAGCTAGTTGGGAAGTTTCCCAAGAAACTTCCTTCTAAAAGCCTCTTATTTGGCATTCAAGCTAAGGTAACCAAGAAGCTTCCTCCTAAAAACTGCCTACTTGGCATACACATTATCCAATACTTGGAAAGTACAAAGAAGCTTCCTAGATGCTTCTTGAACATTCTTAGAATTCTTGGCTAATTTGGCTTATTTTCTAACTCATTAGCCTCTATTAAATCATTTTCTAACTCCATATTGTTACAATCAAGGAGTATGGACAAACAAGTTGAAGAGCTTGCAAGAATTCTAGCATGAGGTTGGAGAGAGTTTACATGAGGCATACACTCACATGAGATAGTTTATCGATTTCACTTGGAAAGTTATTGAGACCCAAGTAATCTAGTTTTGTTATAGCATATTGGATAGAGAATTGCAACATAATGTACATGATATTATATTGTTACAAGCTACATCATTGACTTTGGTGGTGGATTTTAGCTTGGTAGAGTGCATTGAGCTCCACATGGTGGAGAGAAGAGTAATGACATTTGGATTTGGCAGGGAGACCTCATCTACAACTATTATTTCTTCTAGAGTGCACCACACCATGTTAGAATTTAAGAGCAGAGTGCACAACTCCAAACTTATGGAGTGATTGGCGGGTCTTGTGCACTTAGACCTTTACTTTCATATTTTGATCAACATCAGCCAATGATGGTAGTTGCTTGTTGGACTTGTGGTGGAACTCACCACAAGAGAGAGTGCATTGATTGTAGTGGGCATGATAACTCTAGAGTACCATATCCAACTCAAAGACAATGTGACCATTGCTATAGATTTGGTCATACTAGTGATCAATGCTTTGACTTCCATTTAGAGTCATAAAGTGGTAGGGATGCTATGGCAAGTGGTAGAGGAGCCCCAAGTCATGGAAGATGAGGTGGTGGTTGAGGATCAATATCTAGTAAGGGCTCAATACTTACCATACCTTTGATATAACCATAGGTATTTGGATTGAGGAGTTGGAACAAAGATTTGCTAGCATGGTTATAACTCAAAGGAGATCAAATTCAAGTGCTAAGGCTTCTACCATATATGTTTGGTGTGTGGATCAACACAAGTAGATGCATCTACCATAATGACTAAGAGTGTAGTAAATGCTCCATTGCTTAATAGAGCACTAATGGAGTTGGACTCTTAAAGAAAAGAGGTTGATAGACATTTTAGACTCCCTCATTCTTTGACACTCTTTGAGGCATTATAGATAACATCCATGGCTCTTGTAAAAGACCAAGACCAAGGAGAGATATAGGAGAGTGGAAGCTCACATTGGGACATTTGAATGAGAGAAAACTCCAAATGCCTAGCATGAGCTTTGGCTCTTGTATGTATAGGAGCATACAAGGCCGTTGAGAAGCTTCTCAAGAAGCTTCCTTGAGCCGCTTTCTTGGAGTGCAAGCCAAGTTAATTGGGAATCTTCTCAAGAAGCTTCCTTCTAGAAGCCGCTTACTTGGCATGCAAGCTAAGCTAGTTGGAAGCTTCCTTCTAGAAGTAACCTACTTGGGGTGCAAGCTAAGCTAGTTAGAAGCTTCTAGAAGCTTCCTTCTAGAAGTTACCTACTTGGGGTGCAAGCTAAGCTAGTTGGGAAGCTTCCCAATAAGCTTCCTAGATACTTCTAGAATATTCAAGTCTAATTTGCCTTATTTGCTATTTTGTTGCTAAACTCCATATTGTGACATATTCCCCCACCGCTAGTTGGTGACGTCCTCATTGCCAATGAAGCTTTGAACTCTTGGATGACTAGTTGTGCATTCAAGAGATGAGAAATAGGTTCCCATGTGGCATCATGAAGGGGATACCCTTTCCAAAGGACCTTGTACTCCATATGTTATTGACGGCCTTGTTGAATATGGTGATGCGCAAAAATACTATCAACTTTGTACTCCTCATGATCATTGATAGCAATAGGAAGAGGAGGAGGTTGGACTCAAGAGGAAAAAGAAGAGGGGTTAGGAACAAAGAGTTTCAACTTGGAAACATGAAAGAGATGATGGATGCGCATATGACAAGTTGATAAGCAACGAGAGAGACAATTTGGGTGATATCAAAGAGTCATATCCAATTAAGAGTGAGTCTATAAACTTGGGTATCAAATGAGAGAGGGAGGTTTTTGGATGAGAGCATAACCTTATCACCAACTTGAAAGTTGAGATTGTGGTGATGGTGATCCGCATATTTTTCTGCCAATTTTGAGCAACAAGGAGATGAGATTTGGCTTGTTGGAGGGATTGGGAGATGGTGGTCAAGAAGGTGGAAGTAAGAGGGACATGAGAAGAAGGAGGAGCAAGAAGGGAATCTGAAACAAGTGGGTCTTGGCCACAATTGAGAAAGAAAGGAGAGAATCGGGTGCTTGTCTATTTAGAATTGTTGTATGTAAACTTTGTAGCTGCAAGACATTCATCCCAATTGGTATGGTGAATGTTGACAAAGGCACAAAGCATATCTTCCAAGGTGCGATTTGCATGTTCAGTTTGTCCATCAATTTGAGGATGATAGGTTGTGGAAAAAGCAAGCTTGGTGCCAAGTATTTGGAAGAGTGCTTGCCAAAACTTTCCAATGAAGCAAGGATCACGCTTGGAGATGAAAACCTATGACATGATGCTTGAATACATTGTCAAAGTAGAGTTGCACCAAGGTTGGAGCATCCATAGTATAAACCGTTGGTGCCAAATGGATTTGCTTACTAAGCTTATCCATAAACACCACAATTGCTATGTGACCTTGCTTTGTCTTGAGCAAGGAGGTGATGAGATCTAAGCTCACATGTTCCCAACGAGTAGCTGGAATGGGGAGTGGTTGAAGGAGTCTACTCGGCTTTTGGTTATTGGCCTTGTTGTGTTGACAACTCTCACATGATCGAACAAATTCCGAACATCTTGTGCCATGTTAGGCCACCACCATTGGTGTTGGACGGACCCAAGGTCTTGTCTACACTTATGTGACCAACTATTGTTAAATCATGGCCTTCTTGAAGGTGCGCAAGTCAGAGATCACCTTTGGCTGGAATATAGATCTTGTTCTCATGGAATAGAAGGCCTTCCTTGAAGGAGAAGGTGTTGTACTCCTTGTCGCATGCTATCAGACAACCATGTACCATTTGGAAGAAGGGATCTTGTTGTAGAGCTGACCAAAACTTGTTATGGACCTTGGAGTCAATTGACACCGTCATAATTGCCTCCGTGATAAGAGGAAGAGACTTCAAATCAGATCGTTGTGATAGAGCATCAAGGATGACATGGAACTAACCTGGATTGTACTCAAGTTTGATGTCAAACAATTGGAGTTGCTCCTCCCATCAATGATATTGATTCTTTATGTGTTCCAAGTGTAAGGTCCACAACAATGGTTTGTGATCAATTTGCATGATCACTTGTTTCTCCAAGAGATAATGCCTCCATACCTTGGTGACATACACCATTGCAAGTTTTTCCCGATCTTGAGCAGAGTAATTTCTTTCAATTGTATTTAGTCAGCAAGACACAAAGGCAATGAGATGTAGTCCATCTAGGAATTTATATTGCAACATGGCTCCAATTGCAAAGTTAGAAGTATCAAAATCAACCACACAAGGTAGTTGAGGATCCTATGGTTGAAGAATGGATCTTGAAGATATCATATGTTTCAACTTCTAGAATGCTTTTTCATGCTTGGTGGTCCATTGGAAACTCAAGTTTTTCCCTTAGAGGTCAGTCAATGGTGCAGCCACATGAGCATAATAATGGATGAACCATCGGTAAAACTGGCCAATCCATTGAATGCTTGTACTTCTATAGCATCCTTTGGAATAGGCTAATCAATAATGGCCTTAATTTTCTCCTCTTCCATCTTGATCCCCTCCCATGAGATCTTGTAACCCAAGAAGGTAACCTCCTTCTACCAAAAGCACACTTCAACTTCTTGCATTAAAATTTCCATTATCATAGTTGTCTTAGGACTTCTCACACATGATTCACGTGTCTTTCCTCTATCTTGATATAGATTAAGATATTTTCCAAGGTTACTACCACGTAATAATCTAATAGTTTATCCAACACCCGATGCATCTGATCCATGAAGATTGTTGAAGCATTAGTGAGCCCGAAAGGTAGAACTCTCCACTTTAAATACCCATACCTTGTGCAAAAGGTAGACAATCTTTTGCACATCCTCCCTATCAATGGAGATTTGCCAATAGCCATTGGAAAGATCCAACTTGGAAAAGTATTATGCTCCACTCACTTGATCAAGCAAGTCATTGATTTAATGCAAGGGATATGCATTCTTCATTATTTGCTTATTGAGCCCACGGTAATCAATACATAAAAAAGTCCTCCATCCTTCTTTGGAACAAATAGTACCGGTACTCCCCAAGGAGAGGTACTATGTCATATGAAGTCCTTCTCCAACAACTCTATAAGTGTTGTTTGCAACTCCTCCAACTCCTTTGGTGAGAGCTGATAGATTGGTCTACTCACTAGAGTACTCCCTGGCAATAACTCAATCTTGAAAGGCATACCACGATTGGAGAGTAATCCCTTTAGCAAATCATCTAGAAACACTTCCACAAACTCCTAAACTATTTGATCAACCATTGCTTGATGAGGCTCTTGGCCTTCCTCACATTGTCCTTGTGCAATTGGCTTGATCTACACCGCAAAAACAAACGTATCTTCCTCCAAAGCTTGCTCTATGGCTGCTTCACTAACAAACTTCCCATCTAAGGACTCATCTTTCTTCAAAGCTTGCTCCATGGCTGCTTTCCTAGAAAACTTTCCATCTTGGGACTCATCCCCTTCAAGGTTTTCTCTATTGCTTCCTTCTTGACAAACTTCCCATCTTGGGACTCACTATTCTTAGATGTCTTACTCAGAGGTCCCACACAACCTAATCGGAAATTCCTACCTTGGTGTTGTACTTGAATTTGTTGTCGGTTCCAATCAAATTGAGCCTTATGATGTTCAAGCCAAGGTAGTCCTAGAATGACATCATAGTGTAGAGGTATCACTACAAACCTCATATAATCCAAATATGCCTTCCCAGTCTTGAAGGTAACAAGATACGAGGTATAAAAAGTAAAACCCTTTCTACCATCTGCCATCATCAATCTACTTCCAATTACTAGCTTGATAAGAATACCCAATTCTTTTGCTACTTGCATAGACATGCAATTCTCTAAACTTCTAGAATCAACCAAAATCTTACAACCTCAATTAGATATTGTACCTTGCAAGTGAAGCAAACTTGCATAGATCTAGCTTTCAATCCCATTGGAATTAATCAAGCTCCTAATAGGCAGCTCAAAATCTCCTATTGTGATTCCTTGTTTCCTTGATCATTCTGCTCCACAAACTCCATTTGTGCAACTTGTCAAGGTCACTCATTCTTTAGTGGACATTCAACAATGCAATGTCTAACTTGGCACAATAAAAACAACCACCGTTTTGTTGTAATCTTTCTCTATCCATTGTACCAAGTGGTCTCTGTTAGATAACATCAATCTCCATTGGTGCCGGTTCTTCCACCCGTGCATAGTGTACTGGTAGGCTTTGTGTAGGTTGAGGTTGAGACCAAGTTGTTGCAACCAAGGAATCAAAGCGCTCAACCAATTGCATAGCTTCTTCTACGTTTTGTGGTTCCTACATGGTCATCTCTAATTTGGTTTGTGACTTCAAGCCCTCATAAATTGATCTAGAACTTCACCTTCTTGTATATCTTGAATTTGCATGATGATGTTCTGAAATTGCGTGATGTAGCTCCGTATAGAGCCAATCTGCTTCAATTCCACCAATTTATCTTGTGTGGCTCGGGTGACATTTATAGTTTGAAATTGACCAAGTATTGCATCCTTGAATTCCGCCCATGTTAAGATTGGTGCAACAATGTATTGTTTAGCTCCCTCCACTCAGAATTGTTACCAAAGTTTTGCCACACCATCTAGTTGGCTAGAAGCCAAGAGAATCTATTTTTGTTTATCTTGAAGATTGGTAGCTTCAAAGAAACATTTGCAGTTGAACAAAAAATTCTCCACTCTGCCCGGAAGACTCTTCCTTTCAAACACCTTGGGTTTGGAAATCGGATTTGATCTTCTCCATCTTGAACTAGTGCTCTCTCTATGTGTTTTTTTTTGTTGTTGCACTTGTTCATCCAACAATCAAGTAAGATGCTCAATTTGTTATTGCATAGCAATGATAACATTTGATATTGCCGCCATGGCTACTACTCTATCCCACTACTCCTAATTTATCTTATTTATTAACACATAGATGTATCACGTCCACCATTCTCCGTAAGTTACAACCAAAAGTATCAAGGGTTCCTCAAGGAAGGCGATCATATGTAGAAAATCATACCCAAAGCACGAGGTGATGAATTGTGTGAGCCAATATTTGGGTAGTACTTGGATACAAAAATCCCAATGGTTTAGCGGAAGTGGATTTGGTGGTCCATAAATTCCATCCATCCCATTCCTATTCTGATACCAATGTAAAAGACCGAGACCGAGGAGAGAAATATGAGAATGGAAGCTCATAATGGGACACTTGAATGAGAGAAAACTTTGAATGCCTAGCGTGAGCTTTGGCTCTTGTATTTATAAGGAGCATACAAAGCCCTTGAGAAACTTCTCAAGAAGCTTCCTTGAGCCGCTTTCTTGGAGTGAAAGCCAAGTTAATTGGGAAGCTTCTCAAGAAGCTTCCTTCTAGAAGTTGTTTACTTGGCATGCAAGCTAGAAGCTAGCTGAGAAGCTTCCTTCTAGAAGCCACTTACTTGTGGTGCAAGCTAAGCTAGTTAGAAGCTTCTAGAAGCTTCCTTCTAGAAATTACTTACTTAGTGTGCAAGCTAAGCTAGCCAAGAAGCTTCCGAAGAAGTTTCATAGATACTTCTAGAATATTTTAGGCTAATTTGTCTTATTTGCTATTTTGTCGCTAAACTCCATATTGTTACAACTCTTAGATGTCCTAGTGCACGCATGTGTAATACCATTATCTAGATATAGTATCTAGGTGGAAATTGGCTTGGTAATATCTTGATGGATGTTATATATGATGGTCTAAGTAGATCAGATATATATATCACCACAACAATAGTTCTACTAATAGGGTAGAGGTCAAAAACACACTAAAAACCTCAAAGCTAATTTTGGAGACCTTAACATATGAATTAGGCCTTGAAATTTTCTCTCTCCTTTGATAGAAAAGGCATTATCTTCTCCCTATTTTTTTTCTTGTCAAGAGCTTTCCAATGGTACTTCATCCATGCAATTCTAAGCTTCATATAAGAAAACCCTAAAAGATTCTTTCTAGTTAAACTTGTTTGACCAACCAAATAGGGCAAGGATCAACATGTCACCAATCCATGTATCTGATCCAAGAGTGGAGTTCCCTTTGAGTAGATACTCTTTGCTATATAATAAAGACAAGGTGCTCCTTTGGGGCATTGGAGTATTGAGAGATAAAGCCTTGTGTTTCTCTTGTGTTTATTCTTTGGGAGGGTTCTCCTATCATCTGAACATTATAATGTGATAGGTGGTGATAGAGTGCATGGTGGACTAGATACTAGCAAGTCACTTGCTACTGCATAGATTGAGTCTAGCATAATGTTGATAGTGGCTTAGTTGATTATGCACTCCCCTTTGTTCTCAACTAGTGACATGTTTACATTGGGAGTTGACCTAGCTCTAATGTTCTGGTTGGCTACCACACTTTGCAAGAGTAAAGATGGTGTGGTTCTTGCTTCTAGAGTAAAGGTGTTTGATGGTAAAGCCAACTTGGTTGAGGAGTAGGAGATCCATTTGGCTACTAGTGGCTTGTTGCAAGCACTAACATTTAGGTTGGAGGAATTACCAACTAGACCTACATTTGAGAGAGTTAGGTTCATACCTAGATCTGTCCTATTGGACAACCAAAGTGGGATCTTTTTTTGGTGAGACCTTAGAGAAAGGTCTATATATCATATAGTGACTTACTAGACTTTGGTGCATAGCCCTTTATGTTGGAGAAGGCTACAATTCTTGGTCTTAGACCATGGAAGACTGATGTTAAGAGATGTCCATTTCAAATCCAAACATCTCACATGTGGGAATTTCATTTTCAAGATTCAGCCTAATCATCCTATTGATAGTTTTGTGGTGAGAGCTCAAGCCATTGCAATATTAGCAAAGTCAGATGATGTGCAAGCTGGTGGAGTGGTGTTATACCTCATGGATTTTAACATTGACTATTGTGAAGAGATAACTTCCTATAGGCTAGGTTGGCAGTCAAGTGAGGGACGTGTTTGTCACCTATTGGTGCACTTTACTAGTGGCAATCCTGGCACACTACAATGAAGAACCATGGCATCAGTCTTAGCTTTTAGTGGTTTTGGTACTTGGCCTTGTGAGTTATTAGAGTGGAACACCCATGCAAAAGATACCCCAATACTAGAGGAGATCACTTAGATTTGGAGTACAAGAAGGGTTGTTCCATCTACCTTAGATATTCCACTATGGAGTTCTAATGAAGAGTTGTAGAATCATACACATAGGTTGGTATAGTAGGCTTGGAGTGGAGCCTTTATACCACTTATGGACTAGATTGAAGATGAGCCTTTGAAGTTTATTACCTTGTCATCTTTGGATATCTACACTTATTGTTTGGCAGTATCTACTAGAGGAAGTATGCCTATTGGAGTTGTTTGGTGAGATCAATGTTACACTAATAGTACTACAAGCAAACATATGGGTTTAGAGGTACTTGTTTGTGGAAAGAGATGAGATTACTAGGTTAGTCTCTCTATTCATGTAGCACACTTCTCCTACTAGTAACTTGAGTTATTATTGATGTCACAAGTCAAGAGTTACAAAAAGACCATACTAGTAGACATGTCCTTGTTGGGAGTGTAGGATTTAGAGAGACATGGTCCTATTTATTTAATGATTTTTGGATGGCCATGTCAAGGACATACCCATGTTGGACAAGGTCAAGGTCTATAAGATCCTTTTTCAAGTGTGTTTAGGGAGATATTGCATATAATATGACATCTCTAGACTCATCAAGTTGTTTCTCCCACCTACACTTTGGAGAATGTCCCTTAGTTAGGTGATTCTTGCAAATAAGTGGTGGTAAGTACACATCAAGCCCATTCTTGGATGGGACCTATTGTGTTGGTAGATGCAGCTAGAGTTGGATTGTGGGCTCATCATCTTCATCTTTGGTGGACAAACCTCTTACCTAAGGAGATTCTACATCTTGCCTATGATTGTATTTAATGACCATCACATATGATTGTCAATGACATCTTGGATATTTGGTGCCAATCTCAAACAATGCTAGTGGTTGATAGGTCATCTAGGGTAATGATGAACCTTGTTAGGTAGCCTAGAGCAAATTTATCTACAATCATGAGTTTTTTGAGCTCCCATGCTTTTGAAGAGAGATCTCTTGGACTTGTTTGGGACTCACAAATACAATAGTTGATGGAGCTCAATGCTTATGAGAAAGAGCAAGCAATGGCTTTTTGTACCAATATTACTACCATTTCAAAAATTTTAGAGGCATCTAGGCATTAGGTGTTAGGTCAAGGTTGATGATTCATAAAGTACAAAATCATAGTAATATGTGAGTAAATTTTTTTCTCACAAAGATACATGTCAAGAATGGTTGAATATAAAGTAAAAGTAACACAATAGTTCATTTGTTCATGTCTTTAACCTCTTGGGTAGAAACAACACCTAGAAGAGAACAACAAAAATCAACTAGATGTCTTGCCATTGTGGAAATGTTTCTTGAATGAATCACAATGCTTCAACATTATTCCACTTAGACTTGCTTGTGATGATTCATTTGATATGAGGATGTCTAATATGTCACAAAATCACTCTTCAAAATTGCATTCCACCCTTCCACAAGGTACAAGTTCCAATAGGAGTACCTTTGCATCAATTTAAGGTTCATGTCTACAAAGTCTAAGTATTGATAACACTACAGTTCCATAGGCATTGCTTTGCAAGTGTTTCACTCAAGATCAAACACACATAAGGAAATTCAAGTTTATAATCAACATCTGACTACACCTTCACTTGCATACACAATTCCTTGAACATTCATAAACAAAGATATTCAACTAACACTTAAAATTAAGAAAGCAATGAGTATTGCAAAAGCACTTCACTTTATTTATCTTTTGCTTGTATTGAACACAAAACACCTTGGAGGTCTGTACTATAACACCCATTTGTGCATGTGTGTGGTATTGTGATGTTTAGCTAAGTATAACAAGTACTTGAGAGATATTATTTATACAGATAAAGGATAGTTCTACATTAGTCATGATTAGCTAAGGTTAGTCATAACTAAGATAATGGGGACCTTACTTTAGAGGAAGTGGAAAAGATGAGCACCACTATTTTGGATGCTTTTATAGTCCAAGGATAGCCTATGTGAATGAATCCTCGACTTAGTGGTTGGGTCAAGATAAGATCACATGCTTAGTGAAATATGCCCATGTAGATGGATATTCCTTTATACTTTTTGACTTTACTTGAATTTTAGCCTAGTAACTTGAGTTACTTTGGTAAATAGTAACTTTAGTGCATAACTATTTCACAAGTATATAAACAAGGGGTGAGTAGGTACTCATCATCTTTTCATTTGCGACTATCTCTCTCTCATTAAGTTCTCTAGTGAGCAATGTCTTGAGTCTTGGAGTATTAACCTTGGAGTAGTATGATGGAGTTGGGGTTCCTTGCCTTCTTAGTCCATGGTGCGCTACCATTATAGCCATCAAAGGTTCATCCTAAGTGAGAGGCAAGCCGGCTCACGATACTTAATAGTCAAATCACTTAAAAGTTACAAAAACTACCAAAACTACTTAACTATTATAATTACTTTCACCCATGTTGCAAATACAAATTAACTATAAATTTACAAAACTTACAAAACTGCTACTTTGGGTCTGTAATTGCTATTGACTTGGATCAAATCCAACTCTATTGGTCTCATTTCACTAGCACCTATTGTTTTTCTAACCAAACTCTCTTCAACTACTTTTAGTCAATATACTTCAGATTGGACACCTTCAACCCAATGTGAATTAGCTTCTAACCCAAAGTAGCCTCAATTTCAAACCCAAAGTAGTTTTCATCTACTTTAGAAACTTTACATGCTTGTAACTTTGGCTACAAATCTCCCAATTCTAAGATTTTGGTGATAACAAAAAGCCTTTAAAGAGAAACTTCCAAAAAAATATAGATTTTCACAATTTAGACATTTAAAGATAGGGGACAAGAAGTAACCAAGATTGTCACCAAGATATAGGCCTAGAAGTAATCCTCACCTACCAACTTCCATGTCAATGCAAAGATCCTTGGATTAGATCAAACTAGATCAGTTTATCATCCTTGGATCCAATTCTACATCAATAAATCAGATTCCTTCTTCTACTTGTCCTTATTGGACTTATATAGACTTAGCCTACATACCAGCTCTTTTTCTAACTCTTCTGACTTCTAATAACTAATTTTACTCTCAATTCTACTAAAAAGGAAAAAATGTAGGTATCACATTAGGCTATAGACCTAAAATATATTGAGTTGGATTATAAGCCTTGGATTGGTTAAATAGCATAGGATGCTCTTGATAGGCATTACCACTCAAAAACTTGTGAGCTTGAGGTTTGTGACTATTAAGACAATTTAGGCACATGTTAGAAGTGATGGACCAAGTGAGCATGGTATTCTTGTGATATAGCCAGTGACTACTAGTGAGAGTGGTCTATTTGAGGTAGATCTAAATGAGCATAGCCTACTTGGGTTACACTCTTGGTCTACTTGGGATGTAGCTAGAGGACATGTGGAGCGTACAACTAGAGCAAAGGGAGTTTTTTTCTTTGACGTTGGGGACTCTAGCAATTGGAAGCATGACCCTAGTACTCCTAAGGCCCAAGTGTAATAGCTAGTGAATGCATCTTTACATCTTACATTAGTTACCAAGGATACTTGGGAGCTAAACATTGGACCTAAGCTTACAAGAGGAGAAAGATGGAGAGTTTGGAGGTTTTTGAGGAGCTAAACAAGTTGTTTTGCCTTTAATAGGAAGGGTCTGGGTGGTATAAAGGACTTGGTATTCAAATTGAGCTAACTAGTGATAGACTACGTTTACAACATCCATATGGATATAGTGACATGGAGAGAGCCTTGATTCAATGCCAGAGTATAGACCTTTTTGAGGTTGGTTTGGTAGAGATTTCACATAGAGATGTAAAATCTCACATTTCACATGATTTCACATGTGAGGCTCCATGAATAAGGGCTCTATGATTTCACATGGACACTATTGTAAGTACTCCTTGGCTTATAGAGAGTGCAAGCATTCCTTGGGTTGGAAATTTTTTATCATTGATATGTTAGAGGATTACAAAGGCCTTGAAAAAGCTGACCAAGTTTACATAGTGGTGGTGTTGGAGAAATGAGCAAAAGAGTGTCGTGCGTATATACATCGCTACACAACATACATCGCTGTCAACATCATACACTATAGAAGCACAACTCACACATAAGTCATACATAGACTCTAAAGTGCCACAATAATCAGATTGCTTAACACTCTCAACTCAACTCAACTCAGATCAGTACTTGATTTGTCACTCTATAAACTGCCAACAACTGGGCACTGATTATAGTCAAGCCACACCCACTCCAGCATAGAGAATCCAGGTGATGCTTGCCGGCCTCTGTCTACCATAGCCAGGAACTCGAAGGCTCAACATCAAAGAAGTGAGCTCTCTGGAGCTCACTTCAAAACTATACTCCCTGGACTCGAGCTAGCACTGAAACCCTAACGGTCCCCCTAACGGCACACTCGACAATGTGAACGGTGCAAAGTGACGGTGGGCCCCACCGTGAAGTCAGTACCCCGAACACAAAATCTAACCGTCGGAAAGTAGTCTGTGAGAAACTGCTAGAATAACTCTAACTACTATCACTATAAACTCCAGTGTCCAAGCATCTAGATGCGGAACTACAAATGGCGTGATAGATGTCGTGCGTATATACATTACTACACAACATACATCGCTGTCAACATCATACACTATAGAAGCACAACTCACACATAAGTCATACATAGACTCTAAAGTGCCACAATCGCCCCCCTAGCTGGCGGTTAGGTCCCTCTAACTCCAGATAGCCATCTACTCTAAGTATATGGTATACCCTCTAATGGGCAAAGATCAGGAGGCCGGGTGCTATGGAGCCCCATCGTTAGTCGCTTGTCTGCAATCTATACCATATAAAGAATGAACTAGCTATAGGTCAAGTACATCTAGGACATAACCACTGTCCATGAGGAACCACCGTGAGGGGAGGAGTCATACATGCCATATGCCATCCTCTTGAACAACTATCACACACTAACATAGTAGCAGCTCCACCAAAAGAGCCACATAACATACACCTCAAGCCTACACGTACAAGTGCCAAGCTTGGGTCCATAGTACCATCAATGTTTGGGAGGTGGCATGGCGCACAATTGCGCACATGATCCTTCCAAACAACACCATCATGTCCTTCTAACACAAGGACTCCAGATGGCAAAACCTCACGCACTCTCAAGATAGTGTGGCCTATAGAAACATCAAGTGTCATCGGTGTTGTCTGCTGTAGATATACATAGTTGCATGGATGAAATCAACGGATTGAGGGTCTATAACCTCCTCCTTGAATGGTAGCATAGCGTAAAGTATCTCTATGCTGAGCAATCGCCAAGTTCTCAAAGGCCATTGGCATCACTCGCCGAAAGATCTCTGCCCGTTGAGAACATGCGCTCATCCATACATCGGGGTCATCCAAGTCCAAAACTACAGTAGGATCTCGACAAATGGCTATAGGTAAATCTGGATCTCGTCCATAGAGTAGAAAGTATAGAGAGAAGGATGCTAAGGAGGCTTGCCGGCTGAACCGATAGCCCATGGCCAACCAAGGTAACAGGAGATCCCAATCTCCTAAGTGGCCTCTCTGCAAACCATACTTTTGCAATCCTCTCTTCACCGTCTGAACCACTCTCTCTGCTAAGCCATCTGCCTCAGGGTGATCTTAGGATGTAGTACGATGATCAATCAAAGCCTTGTCACACAAGACCTGAAACTCCCCCAAGAACTCTGTACCCTGATCAGTCAAAGCCTCAGCTGGTGCACCAAAATGACTAAGAACTCGATCCAGGAACGAGTAAGCTGTCCCTTCACTAGACTTGTCAGGAAGTGCCACCAACTCAATCCACTTGGAGAAGTGCTCCACCATCACCAAAACATACCAATGATGTCTCACAGTCAGCAGTAAAGGTCCGGCAAAGTCCAAACTCCAACGGTAACCCAATCCCATGATAGGTAATGGGTGTAATTGTGGCGTAGGAGCATTGAATGATGCTCTAACTTAGTCACAAACCACACATCTGGCAACAAATTGTTGTACCTTGGTCTGCATACCACGCCACCAATAATGACTCTGGAGTAAGCTATATGTACGCTTTACTCCAAAATGCCCTAGCTCCTCATGAGCATGACGGACCAACTGTGGTCTCTGTGATGGAAGTGGTACTACTCACACTCTACCATCCTCCCATACACGCAAAAGGTGTCTACACTCCAATCTGAACCGTCTGGCTTGCTGAAGAACACGGTCTCTCTCCTTGGCCCCAACTGTGCCACCCACAACACCCAGTGCAAAGATAATCCATCACTAAGACATCATCATGAATGTCTCGCTGAATTGTGCCAATATCTTCACTCTCTGGATCTGTGACCTCAATAACTCCTCCTGTATGCACTGAGAGAGATACCACCAAAGTCTCTGCAAATATACACATAAAGGCCGATGCATGCCAACCTGGCACCATCTCCTCATCTGTCTCACCATGCCAACGTGCTCCGGTCTGATCCTGCTGGCTAGGACATGGGTTTCTACTCAACCCATCTGCATCACGGTTCACCACTCCAGATCTGTGAACAACCATGAAATCATACTCCAGTAAAATCAGAGCCCATCGTGCAAGCTTCCCTGAAAGCTTATCGGACTCCATCAACCACTTCAGCGGCTGATGATCAATGATGAGAGTGAAGGGGTTACCAAATAAGTAACATCGGAAATGTGCTACTGCCCAAACTGCTGCCAAGCACTCTCCCTCATATGAACTATACTTTGCCTCCGCTGAATTGTTGGAGCGACTAGCATAGGCCACCACAAACTCCTTCTCCTCATCATCATGCTGGGTGAGCACCGCTCCAAGCCCCAACATACTCCAATCAGTGTGAACCTGAAATGGTCGTCCCCTGATCGGTCTCCTCAAAATAGGAGCAGATATCAACCTCTCCTTGAGCTCTACAAAAGCTCTCTCTTGCTCATCTCCCCAACACCACTCTTGTGTAAGCTTGGTCAGCTTAGTCAAGGCCTTGGCAATGGCACTAAATCCTCTAACATAGCGGCAATAGAAGTTTGCCAACCCAAGGAATGCTCGCACTTTGCTCACATCCGTAGGCCGAGGAATACGTGCAATAGCCTCCACCTTGGTCTGCTGGACACCAAGTCCTCCGGGGTAGATAGTGTGACCCAAATACTCAACCTGCTCGTGGAAGAACCTACACTTCCCAGGATGTAATTTGAGTCCATGAGATCTCAACCTCTCAAACACCTCCAACAACTGTCTCTCATGCTCCTCCACAGTAGTGCTATAAACCAAAATGTCATCAATATAACACCGAGCAAAATCCAATCCAACTAGGACCCTATCCATGGCCCTCTAGAACTCAGCAGGAGTGTTCTTTAACTCAAATGGTAAGAACCTCCATTGATATAACACATCCTTGCCATGAGGATCAATAGCCCAAAATGCTGTCTTGGACTTATCCTCCTCCCTGATCGGCAACTGATGATATCCCGCTCAAAGATCCAAAGTACTGAAGATCTTTGCATGCCCAATCGCATCAAAAATCTCTTCCGGTGTAGGCATGGCATACCGATCAGCCCTGGTCTGTTGGTTGATAGAACGGTAATCTCCACACATCCGGATGTGTGGAGATTACCACTCTGGCTGCAAGCTCCATACGTCCTCTAGCTGCATCTCATGTGGACCAAGGGTGTAATCCAAGTAGCCCACGCTCACCTGGATGGACTCCCAGTAGATCACTCTTCCTAGTAGCTACTGGATGTGTCCCAAGAATACCATGTCTACTTGGTCCATCGCCCCCAGCATGTGCCTGAATCATCTTGATAGGCACAGGGCTCACAAGTGTCAGAGTGGTGATGCCTATCAAGCGCATCCTACGCTGCTCTGCCAAGCCAAGGCTCACAATCCAGGTCAAACAGTTTAGGTTCATAGCCTGACCTAACACCTGATGTCTGGATGCCTCTGACACTGCTGGAACAGCGGTAATACCGGTGCAAAAACCCATCGCTCGCTCTCTCTCATCAGCGTTGGGCTCCACCAACTGTTGTAACTGTGAGTCCCAAACAAGTCCAGGTCCTCCCTCTCAAAAAGCATGAGAGCTTGGGAAGCTCATGAGTGTGGGAAATGTGGCTCTAGGCTGTCCAACTAGGTTCACCACTGCCATAGATGACCTATCAGCCACTACCACTGTCTGAGACTGACGCCCAACATCCAAGATATCATCAACAAGAATGTGGTCCAGTCGCTGAATCCCGTCATAAGCATGCTATAGAACCTCTCTGGGTAAGAGGCTCATCCACCAAAGACAAAGACGAGGAGCCTGTGATCCCACTCTGGCTGCATCTAACAATACCATAGGTCCCATCCAAGAATGGACCTGATGTGTACTCGCCACCACTCTGGTGTGAGAATCAGCCATCAAAGGAACATTCTCCAAAAGGTAAGCTAGAGAAACGGATTGATGAACCTGGAGATGTCGTAGTATCCGTAACATCTCCCAAAACACACCAGAACAAGGATCATGAAGACCCAAACCGTGGCCTGCACGTGTATGTCCCTAACATGGCTATCTAGAAATCACCAAGTGAATAGGCCCATGTCTCTCTAGGTCATGCGCCCCCAGTAAGGAAATGTCTCTTGGTAGGGCCTTCTGGTAACCTCTAACTGCTGACATCGGTAATAACTCCGGATACCGATAGGCCAAGTGTGCCACATGATGTAGAGAGACTCACCTAACAGTCTCATCTCTCTCTACATACAAGTACCTCTGTACTCGGATACCCGCCTGTAATACCGCACCTAGTCCGGTGCTGATCCCACCAAACAACTCCAATAGGCATATCCCTTCTATTGGATACTGCCAAGCAATGAGTGTGGTATCCAGAGGTGTCAAAGAAATCGCCTCTGGAGGCTCATCCTCACACTCATCTCTTGATGGTACGAAAGCTCCACTCCAAGCCTGCTGCACCAACTGATCTGCATGCTGCTGCAATGCCTCCTCTGAACTCCATAATGGAACATCCAAGGTGGATAGAACAATCCCTCTCGTACTCCATAGCCGAGTGATCTCCTATGGTATTGGAGTATCCTCTGCATGGGCATTCCCCTCCAACAAGTCACCAGGCCAAGTAACTGCACCACTGAAAGCTAAAACTGATGTTGCCATGGTCCCGGACTGTAGTGAGCCAAGACTGCTGCTACTGAAGCGTACTGGTAGGCAACATACCCGTCCCTCACCAGACTGCCAACCAGGTCTATAAGAGGCTGTCTCCTCCCAATAGTCAATGCTGAAACCCATGGGGTATAACATTGCTTCCCCAACTAGCACATCATATGACTCAACTATCGTCGCAATAGCCTGAGCTCTCACCACCAAGCTATCAGTCAGATGACCAGGCTGAACTTGGACAACAAGCTCCCCACGTGTGATGTATTGTGTCGAAACACCACCTAGAGATGTCTAGATCTGAAATAGACACCTCTCCACATCGGTCTTCCGTAACTCCAGACCAACAATTGCAGCCTTCCCCAACATAAGAGGTTGCGCACCAGAGTCTAACAAGACTCTTTGTGGTGTATAGACCTTCCCTGAAGGTCCCACCAAATGAAAAATCCCCCTTTGGTTATCCAATAGGACAACACCAGGTGTAAACCGCGCTCTCTCAAAGGCCGATCTAGTTGGCAACTCCTCCAGTCTAGCCGCTGCTGCCTGCCATAAACCACTGGTCGCTAAATGGATCCCATGCTCCTCAACCAAGTCAGCTCCACTACCAACCACCTCTGCTCTAGTAGTAGGAACTGCACCATCCCTACTCTCACACAATGTGGCAGCCAACCGAAATACTGGGGCTGGGTCAACTCCCAATGTAAACATGTCAATGGCTGAAAACAAAGGATGCCGCATAATCAGCTGAGCCGCCCCCAACATCATGCTAGACTCAGTCTGTGTAGTAGCAGGTGGTTGACTAGCAGGTACTCCATCACCACCTACCACACTTGCACTGGGACGTCTAGGAACCATGGATGTCGTCTGCAATGCCTCAGATAGCGTGAAAGACTGGGGAAGTCTAACCTGTCTCCCAACCTCTCATCTCTGTGGGTCCAACTCCACTGATGCTCCTCTAGGCTCTGGAGCACGTATTGCACTCCTAGTCACTGCTGTAGATGCATCCACCTGGGCTGCTCCGCACATGAAGTCCAAAGCATCTCTATCACCAGCATATGAGGTGGAAGCCTCAGCACCCGAATCTGATCTCCTCTGAGCAATAGCCATACTAGCCAATCTCTGCTCCAACTGCTCAATCCGAGTAGCCATAGCTGTGTTAGAAGTAAGGGCAGGTACTACACCCCTACTAGGTGTAGATCCTCTACCACCACCTCTACCACCTCGTCCTCCATGAACTGGAGCTCCTCTACTACCTGCCATAGCAGCCCTACCACGCCGTAACTCCGGATGTAGGTCAAAACACCGGTCACTAGTGTGACCAAATCTATGGCAATGCTCACACTGCCTTTGTGCTGGTTGTGATGCACCAGAGGTATCAGGTCCGCTGCCCTGAGTACACTCTCTCCGATGGTGAGGTCCACTACAAGTCCAACAAGCAATACCAGCACTCACTAGCTACTATTGACCCAAAAATGAGGGTAAGGGTCTATCTCCACTAGGCCCTCCACTCGCTCCATAGGATCTGGGTTGTACACCCTGTCCTCAAAAACCAACTGGGCGTGGTGCATTTTGCTGCACTCTAGAAGAAGTCACAGCCGTGGATGAGGTCTCCCTACCAAATCCAGATGTCACCACCCTCTCCTCCACCATGTTGAGCTCAATACGCTCAGCCAAACCAAAGACTACTACCAAAGTGGGCGAAGTAGCCTGCAACAACGTAGCATCACGAACTCTACGTCGCAACTCCCTATCCAGTATCCCATACCAAAACTGGACTGCATGGGCCTCAGTAACTCCCTGAGTGAAACTGATCAGCCGCCTCATGCGAGTGTATGCCTCGCGTAAGCTCTCTCCAGCCTTCCGCTGGAACTCCTGCAAGCTCCTCAGCTTGTCAGTCCGCACTCCCTGGTAGTTCTGCCTCAAACACAAGAAGAACTCCACCATGGGGTTAAACCCCGGTACCACACCACCTCCTGCAGCGGTACCTCCACTCGTAGTAGCACTATCTCTAGCTAGTGCACCTCCACTAGCTCCACCAACACTACTTGAGCTAGAACTCGTAGGTACAGCCGACCTACTCCTGGCCACCAAACCTGAAGTGATGGAGACATAGTGTGGAGACCAATATTGTCTCCATAACTCAATCTCCTCCAAATGAGCTCTCCTGAACTCATGGTAGTCGTCCATCGGCGGACCCTCCAGATGCTGAAACAACCCCTTCCATGCCATGAAGGGTGTGAGCAAAGTTGGGTTCCGCATCTGCTGCAGATCACACCAACTATCACACTCCTGGATGAAGTCATCCAACTCAATGGTACCCACTGTACCAGAGTAATGCCTAGGGCCTTTGGAGGCCCCATAAATCTCATCCATGTCCCACAACAATGGTGCGGACACACCAAGTGCACTCTCAATTGAATCAGCTCCTGTGTCGAACTCCAACTTAGAGTCAATCTCCTCTCTCATTGGGACCTGAGATACAGGCTGATACCGAGCACCACTCCAAGTAAACGCACTGCGTACTGCAAGGCTAACTCCTCTAGAATCTCCAAAGAACTCTATCGTGACAAAGTAACCACACCAACAAATCCGAACCACCAACTGCAACCGCAAGTCGTAACCGCAAATGCTCCACCAAGTGCCAACACCACCACGTGCCAACACCAACTAAGCACCACCCACTAATGTAACTCTAACCGAGATAACTACACTAGGGGAAGGGCAACCTGTAACCAGCCATCATAACACGCACTCTCATAGTCTGCAGGTCATCACTTCCTGCCTCACCGGAGAGAAACAAAGGTAGTCTGACTGGTCATCACTCCAGGCTCACCACCGAGAGCACACCAAAGCACCAACGCTCAAAAGTCAGGGCAACTCACACAAATGTGGTGCACAAACAGGAAGTAGAGAATGGAGGGGATCCAATCACAAGAAATCTAAACAAAAACCCTCCATCTCATAACACAACACGGGACTGACTCTGCCACCATTTGGCATTTGACATAAGAGGAGTTCGTATCTAAGTCCTAAGCTACCAAGATCACCAAGAATGGGATCAAACTGCCTCTCTTAGCCAAAGCTACATGTGTATAGATAACAGTGGCACAGTCACTAAGACAACAAGTGAGAGTGGACCAGTTGGCTAGGGCACCAGTCTAGGAACAAGAGATCTAGGGGTCAAACCCTATTGCGCACAATCTAGCAAGAAAGGCAGATTTTGCCAACCAATGACCAATATCTACTCTAAACTAGCTAGCCTCACGCCAGCAAGCTGGCTTGTTGGCCCTTCTAGGCCTTCGTAGCCTCTCATAGCCCATAGCCCTATGCCTCAAAGCCTCTAAACACCAAATGAGGCCTTTCTTGTTGCCACTTCGAACCTCCTCCAAAATTGGTGAAACTTCCCCAAATCTGCAAAAGTCCTCCAAACTAGCAAAACTCCTCCAAATCTGGCCAAACAGCAAAAACTCCTCCAATTCTGGCCAAAATCTGACGTAAACCCTAAAGATGGCTGTCTGCCAAATCCCCCGCTAACTTTCCACTCGAGCCAACTCCTCCAAACTAGCGAAACTCCTCCAAATCTGGCCAAACAGCAAAAACTCCTCCAATTTTGGCCAAAATTTGAGGTAAAATCTGACGTAAACCCTAAAGATGGCTGTCCGCCAAATCCCCCGCTAACTTTCCACTCGAGCCAAATTGACAAAACGGGTTTTTCCAAATCACAATTTCATGAGAAGAGCTTCCCAACTCCACCTTCAATTTGACTTTCAGAGCCCAACTCGCAGCAAATTGGTCATGCCTTCACCTCCTGAGCTCAAAATCACAACACTGCTCGAAAATTGCTCCTTCTTTGCTCAAAATTTGGCCAGCGCTTCTGCACACCATCCGCCTAACTGCCAAATCTGCATCAATTGAACGAGCTTCTACACACTAGGGAAACACAGAACTTGAATCGAGCTACCACGATCCACCGAGCTTGGAGATACCACCAACACTCAACGTTCTTGCACCCGATTTCCCTTTGACCTCACTTCTTTGATGTAATCAGATTGCTTAACACTCTCAACTCAATTCAACTCAGATCAATACTTGATATGTCACTCTATAAACTACCAACAACTGGGCACTGATTACAGTCAAGCCACACCCACTCAAGCATAGAGAATCCAGGTGACGCTTGCCGGCCTCTGTCCACCATAGCCAGGAACTCGAAGGCTCAACATCAGAGAAGTGAGCTCTCTGGAGCTCACTTCAAAACTATACTCCTTGGACTCGAGCTAGCACTGAAACCCTAACGGTCCCTCTGACGGCACACTTGGTGCGAACGGTGCAAAGTGACAGTGGGCCCCACCGTGAAGTCAGTACCCCGAACACAAAATCTAACCATCGGAAAGTAGTCTGTGCGAAACTGCTAGAATTACTCTAACTACTATCACTGGAACTCCAGTGTCCGAGCATCTAGATGCGGAACTACAAATGGCATGACAAGAGAGATTTTATAAAGCTCAAAGAAAGGTTGATATCTACCTCTATTATTAAGAAACCAATCAAATGACAACCATTCTAGGTTCATATTGATTGGAGTACATTGGAGCTTGGAGTAGTGCTCACCTATTAGGATGATAAGGGGAAGGAGTTTGTGGTAGCTTATGCTAGTTGCTCTAGAATTCATTGAAGGCAAAATATAGTTTGTATTGGAGTGTTTAACAATAGTGTGGTTAGTAGCACATTTCCAATGTTACCTATTTGGTAGATACTTCACTCTCATCACTAACATCAACAACTAAAGTGGTTGATGGAGTTTATCAAGATTTTAGGGAAACTTGCATGATGGGCTTTCATTTTACAAGAGTATGATTTTATGACTATTCACAAACTTGCAGTTATGAATCGTGATGTATATGGGTTGAGTAGAAACCCATCTACCAACCAAATAAGATTGGACCAAAGAACATTGGCATGGTGAAATAGATGAGGAGACAATGCTAGGTTGGCATGCATTTGCCTTTATATATATTTTTTCTAAGGCTTTGTTGATACCTCTCTTAGTACAAACAAGAGGGGTTGTGTAATACCAATAGCTAGACACATGATCTAGAGATGAAAGTTAGTTTGGTAACATCTAGGATGATGTTATACATGATGGACTAAGTAGATCAGACAGAGGTGTCACCAAAAGAGTACTTCTATCAATAGGCCAAAAACCAAAATATGCTTGAAGACTTTAGAATTAATAGCTAGACATATGATCTACAAGTAGAATTTGGGTTGGTGATATCTGGAAGGATGGCATACATAATGGAAAAAGTAGATCAGGTAGAGATATCACCAAAAGAGAACTTTTACTAATAGGGTAGAAACCAAAATAGGACTAAAAACTTTAGAGGCAATTTTGGAGGCCTAAACGGATGAATTAGGTCTAAAAAATGTACAGATTTTCCCCCTAACACAATGAAGGCTAGCCTTCTCTCCCACCCGGATTTGTCTCACCAAGAGCTTTCCAATGATACCCCATCCACGTGATTTTGAGATTCTTATAGGAAGATTCCCTAAAAGATTCCTTTTGGTCAAAACCTATTTGACCAACCAGGTGGGACCAAGATCAACATGTCACCTATCCAAGCAAGTAATCTAAGAGTGGAGCTTGCTGACAAGTCACTTATCCATGTACCTAATCCTATGGTGGAGCATCATTGGAGGAGATCCTCTTTGGCTATATAATAAAGAGAAGTGTTAGGTTTTACTCTGATGTCTAGGGGTTAGGTTGGATCCATGAGCGGACTTTGATATGGCGAGGAAGATCTAAGTGACGGCAAGGTCTGTACTCAAAAACTGAGATGAGGCTGAGTGAGTAAAGTTGGTGCTTAATGCTTCCCGTGGACGTAGCCTCACATCAAGGTGAACCACATGCATGCTATGGAATGAATAAGTACACTAGAAATATGTTTGATGTGTGAAGGTTTATGTCATTATCGTTTGATTATTAGCAAATGGTATTAGAGTGAGGTTCATACGGGGTTGCGACCTTTACTTTTTCTAGATGAGTGCTTATTGGCAAAGAGACCAGTTGGCAGTGCTTGATCTGATCGATTGTTCATTCAGAACAATGAATTAGTAAGAACAATGGATTATCTTCTTAAGTATTAGAGGAGTGAGAAAGAGACGGTGATTTTGATCTATCAACTATTTTCTGTGATCAATAGTTAGGAAGAGGTCAACTGAGGGATTCTCCTTGATTCCAGCTTTGTCTATAAGATAAGAGAGTAGTGTGATTCTCTGGGCCGAGTCTATCATTCAAGAAACGGGATGAGAGTGGACAGAGAATGCAAGGGATGGGAGGCAAGTGAGACATGAGTAGGATAGATACGTGTGACTCATGAAGAGAGAAAGGGAGAAGTTTATTCTTCTTGCTGTTGTTCAGAGTCTACAACAGAAAACCTTTTCTTCATCTTTATGTTGGCCTCAGGTAAGCTCTCGGAGTTAACCTGTGTTCAACTGGTGGAGCAATAGGACATTTGAACCACACAAAGTGGTCATTACAATTGCAAAGAAGGAGAAAGATGAAATGGAAGTGCTCTCTTTGTCTGTCCATCATCTACAAAGTGGTTGCTACAATTGCGGAGAAGGAGAAAGATGAAATGGAAGTGCTCTCTATGTTTGTCTATCACTCACTCCTCTCACTCTATTGTGGTCTTTTGACAAAATGGTATCAAGGAATGCCTAGGGCTGACAATATATAGATAGAGTGTACAGCAGGTGGAAATGGAGAAGCAACAGTTAGGAAGTTCTAGTAGGGTTGCAAGGGAACGACGGTTTAGGTAGAGGTGCAAGTTTGGAACTTTGGTTGCAGCGGTTGACATCTAGGAGGGAACATGTGCATTTTGTGGTTGCAATAGCTAGGGTACCGGTAGTTCTTGGGCTGATTGAGGGAGACAATTCTAAAGCAGGAGCAATGTTGCTACTGCTTTGGCAATTTGAAGCGGGAGGAAGAAGCTTTAGGGTGGATGAACTGCTGGAATTAGGTCTCTTTGGGATAGGAAATTGTGGACAATCAAGGCAAGAATTGAGTGAGGCTATTTGGAGTTTCCATATCCAGTCCTCATGTCCAAAATTGGTGGTGGTGCTATGAATTTCTGACAAAGAGGAGCAGATCATTGGATTGAGGGAAGTCAAGATTGGCATCAAAAATCAATCAGGATTTCACGGAGACAGGAAGGTGGAAAGGGCTGAGCAAGAACGAGTAAGATGATCAAGAATTGGTGCGGTGAACTGCTTCCTTGCAAACCCTGGTAGGAATAACTTTATCATACCCATGGGAGGGCTTGTCTGTAAATTCATGTGAGTTTGAGCTCTCCCAACCTGCCCCGTTGACATCCCAAGAATTTTGTTTATGAAGTACTTGGGTAGTATGACTCAAGGAAACTAAACAATGAATGGGACCTCCTTGAAATACCCTTCACAGTAGTTTCAAAGTCATTCCTTTCCCTTTGGCTACTAGTAGTGTAGCATGTGTCCTCAAGAGATGGACAAACTCTAGGACTTCTTGCATCACTTTTGTTAATCTCTATCCAATAGAATCTTTTGGGTTCTGTCAAAGAGGAGGCTTGTGGTTTGAGATTCTCTTTCAGACTTGGATCTAAGGTCAAAGCTCTTATAATAGGAGACGTGACTGCAGTTAAAATCACAATCCTCTTCCAAAAGAATGTCATTCATGGATAACTTATCTGGACACCCACTTAGGTTGTCACCTTAATCATCAGAATCTTTACTAGGAAGTGCATGCATAGGTGCAGCAAATATTTGCATCTGAGATGGAAGTGCCGGAGCCCCCCTTTTGTGCTAAAGATTGCTTGATGATATAAACTTGTATTGTTAGATTCACACTCTGCCACTCATATAGCATCACCATTGTGCATACAAGCCTTATCATTCCAAGTGCACCTTTCAGAGAAGGTAATTCTCCGACAACATCCCTTATCCTCCTTTGGAATTCAATTCATAACTTTTGACTCAAGACTTGGATGAATATTCTGTTTAGTGCGTTGGAAACCTTATCCTCAAGGTTGCAAGTTGATGCAACTAGATGTTGACTTTGAGTATTTAAAGGAGCTGCTATAAAAATAAAATTTTGTCTTATGACCCACTCTCCTGAGTATTGGAGTTTTAAGGTGGAAGGTCTAAGGACTCAAGAAGAGTCTTTAAGTGCAGCAATAGCCCCAATAGTACTTGTGGGGTAGAAGAAAGTGAATATGGATACCTTGAAGCTTGGTGGACTCAAGTTTGATGTGGCAAAGTTTGATGACCGCATGGATTACTTGCTATAGGAATGGCAAGTGAAAGGAGTGTTGAGGGCAATTGGTTTGGGTGAGCTCTTGAGGGAGAAACCTGAAGATGTGAGACAAAGTTATTGGGATGATATGCAAGAGCAAGCTGTGAATATTTTTTTGCTTCAGCTTCAGCCCCATGTGATCAAGCAAGTGAGGGGCAATCTGATTGTACCTCCTTGTTTGATGCACTTCAGAGAAAGTATCATCAAAATGAATTGTCAAATAGATTGTACACCCATCTCAAACTAATCACATTCAAGATAAAACCAAGGACCAACATAAGAGACCATGTGGATGCATTTTGTGACCTAGTAGTAGACTTGAAAAACTTGGGAGAGGACTTGAATGAGGAGCAAAAGGCTCTGCACTTGTTAGGCTCCTTGCCGCCGTCCTATCAATCACTTTCATGAGTTTTGTTGCACCATGAGAAAAAGACTATTACCTTTGAAGAGGTGACAACAACTCTACTTACAGATGACTTGCAACAAAAAATTGTTGCAATCTTAGTGTCATCTTCTACTCAGAGCAATGCTTTGGTTATCCAACATGGGAGACCTCAATGGAGGACTAATGATAGTGATAAGGGGAAAAGCAAGGCCAGGTCCAGGTCTAAGTCTAGAGGCAAGTCCAAGGAGAGGAAACAAGTGAATTTTTGAGGTTGTGGCAAAGTAGGCCATATGAAGAAGGAATGTACAGCTAAGGGCAAAGGAAAGGTAGATGAAGGCTCTTCAGCAAACATAGCTTATGCTGAGCAGGATATTGATCTATTGGATAATCAATATGATTTGTGAAGTTGTGTGTATGCCCTTTGTGCCTCATCTCCTAGCATGGATGATGAATGGATTCTAGATTGTGCTTGCTTGTACCATATATGTTATATCAAGGAGTTCTTCTATTCACTTTCAACATCAAATGGTTCAATTCTGATGGGGATTGAGGGTATTGGATTCATAAGGATTTGAATGTTTGATGGAGCTATGCATAAGTTCAATGATGTTTGGTTCATACCTGACATGAAGAAGAACCTGATTTCCTTTGGAGTATTGCATGACAAAGGTCATCAATGGAGTGTTGGTGATGGGGTACTTTGAGTCACTTCTGATGAAAAGGTTATCTTGCAAGGTAACTTTTGAAAGAATCTATTTGTATTGGAGTACACTATAGTATTTGGAGAAGCCAATGTAACTAGGTCTCAAGATTGGATGATAATTGTGTGGCATTCACGGCTAGGTCATTTGAGTGAGAAGGGTTTGGTTGTCTTGAAAAGAAATGGCTTCCTATCTTGCTTGAAGATTGTGATTGTGAAGTTGGATTTTTGTGAGCATTGCATCTTTGAAAAATAGAACAGATCTGTTTTAGAGTAGGGACCTATAGTTCCAAGGGTCTACTCAAGTATATATATAGTGATATGTGGGAACCATCTCCTACACCCTCACACTCTGGAAAAATTTACTATGGAACATTAATTGATGATTACTTAAGGTTTGTGTGGATTTTTCATGCACCACAAGTCTGAAGTCTTTGCCACTTTCAAGAAGTGGAAGACCCAAGTGGAGACTCAGATTGGGGAGAAGGTGAGGTGTTTGAGATCAGAAAATGGCGGGGAGTATGTCTCTGGAGAGTTTCAAGCATACTACACAGAATAGGGGATAACTCACCACCTTACCACAATTTACACTCCACACCAGAATGGTGTTGCTGAGCAGCTCAACTAGACATTGTTGGAACATGCGTGGAGTATGTTGAGTGAATCAAATTTGCCACATGATTTGTGGACAAAAGCTATCAACACAGCGATATATGTGGTAAATGTTTCTCCATCCAGTGCAATCAACTTCAAGATGCCATATGAATTGAGGCATCAATGACCAGCTGATTATTGTAGGTTGAAGATATTTGGTTGTGATGCATATTCATTCACACCTAAGGAAGATAGGTCCAAGTTGGATGCTAAGTCAAAGAAATATGTTTTTCTTGGCTATGCAAGTGGAGTAAAAGCTTATAGGTCATGGGATCCAATAGTGTGTAAGGTTGTGGTAAGTAAGGATGTTTCCTTTAATGAATCCATATCATTTGAGGAAGGGGAGAATGCTCAAGCTCCCTACACTGACAAAGGTAAGTCTCCCACCTTGGATCTAGTGGATGGGAAGATTGATCACTTAAGTGATGAAGAAGAAGGAGGTGCTCCTATAGTAGAACAAGTTTTTTAGGAGCAAGAACAAATGGAGCAAGTAGTTGCTAATGAGCAAAAAAATGTGCTAGGTCAATCTCACATTGGACCTACACATGGAGATCAAGCAGAGATTTCATCTAGGAGGTCATCAAGGCATGCTAGTCAAGCTCCAAACAGAAATGGTAGGTGGATTGATTCAAGAAATTTGTTGGATGATGACTTGACTTTTGGGGATGATGCTCATGATTTGGTCTTGGAAGAAGATGAACCCTCGTCCTAAAAGGAGGCATGTTCTTTTAGTGAAAAAGATGAGTGGTTTGGTTCTATGGAGAAGGAATTGGAATCCTTGAGGGATAACAAAACTTGGGAGCTAGTCAGGTTTCCTAAGATCAACAAGTGATAGATTGCAAGTGGACCTACAAGTTGAAGGAGGGTCCTAAGGAAGGATCAAAGATCTACAAGGCTAGGTTGGTAGCAAAGAGGTTCACTCAAGAGAAGGGGGTGGACTATAATGAGGTCTTTTCTCCTATTGCAAAGTATTATACAATACGTCTATTGTGTATGCTTGTTGCATTATTTGGTCTTACTTTAGATCAAATGGATGTTGTCATGATGTTTCTCTATGGCACCTTGGAAGAAAGGATCTTCATGAGACAACCTGTGAGGTTTGTGAAGAAAGGCCAAGAGGACAAGGTATGCAGATAGCTAAAGTCCTTGTACGGATTGAAGTAAGCACCTTGCCACTTGAACAAGAGGTTTGATGTGTTTATGCATGCTCAAGGTTTGAATAGGAGTTTATTTGATCCTTGTGTGTACATGAAACCTATAATTAATGAGTAATAAGACCTTTGGTTTTATTATTCTTGTGCTATATGTGGATGACATGTTGATAGCTGCCAATGATAGATCTGAGGTGAACAAGCTCAAGGTGCTCTTGAGTTTGGAGTTCAGGATGAAGGATCTAGGGTTGGCCACAAGGATATTAGGCATAGAGATCAAGAGGAACTTGAGCATTGGTCAGTTTTGGTTGACATAGGGAAAATATGCTAGGAAGGTACTTGTTAGGTTCAACATGGAGAATTATAAACCAGTAAGTACTTCTCTAGCTTCTCATTTCAAGCTTTCAATGGCATGTTGTCCTATAGATGCCATGGAGAAGGGTTTGATGGCTATCATTCCTTATGAGAAGGCTGTTAGGAGTCTCATGTACTTGATGACTTGCACTAGACCTGATCTTGCCCTAGCATTGGGTAAGGTGTGCAGGTATATGTCAAATCCAAGAAAGACACATTGGGAAGCAATTAAGTGGATTCTCAAGTATTTGAGAGGTACACCAAACTATGGGCTCTTATTTGATAGAAGATCAATGAATGCCACATCACTAGATGGTTTGATAAAAAGTTTGATCAAGATTGATGGTAAGCTCAACCCGGTTGATGCCTTTACCAATGTCATACCTTCAGAAAGTTTCTCTAGGCATAGTGCTACCCTGCAGGTTGTAAGTAGAGCATGAGTAGGATGACCTAGCATTAGTTGTGACCTTGGTTATTTTGGTTACTCTATCCGTGTGAGATACGGTTATAAGTTCTAGTTTATCCTAGTTTAAAGGAGGGGTCAAGTGATTGGTTGTCTGTCTAGAACTTCCTATTGAGTGTACTTCTCAATAAGTTGTTGCAAGGTTACTAACCCCAAGACAATAGTCAAGGGGAGATTGTTAGGTTTTACTCTGATGTCTAGGGGTTAGGTTGGATTTGTGAGTGGACTTTGATATGGTGAGGAAGATTTGAGTGACGGCAAAGGTCTGTACTCAAAAATTGAGATGAGGCTAAGTGAGTAAAGTTGGTGTTGAATGCTTCTTGTGGATGTAGCTTCACATTGAGGTGAACCACATACCTTTTGTGTAATGAATAAGTACTTAAGCAATATGTTTGATGGTGAAGGCTTCTGTAATTCTAGTTTGATTCTCAGCAAGAAGGTGCTTCCTTGGGGTACCAAATTTTGAGTGTAAAACTTGTGTTTTCTCTTTTGTGTTTCTCTACTATCCTTGGAACATTACAGGTTTTAAGGTCTTAGATCTAGAGGGTAGAGATATTGGTATAGGTCAATAGGACATTCATGATGATATCTAACTGATGGATTATCTTTGCATTGGTGTTGTGGATGGCACAATTGGTGCAAATGAGAGAGATTGTGTCCTTCAACAAGCCAGAGAATGAAGACTGGAAGGCAAATATCTTCATGTATAGGAGGATTTTAGAGTGTGAGTAGTACTCCTTTCATCTCAAGGACCACAATTAGTACAACATGCTCATTATGGTGCCCACTTTTTGTGTTAATTGATTTTTATTTTAATTTCCACTTTTTTTTAGGAAGTACTAGCATATTTTACAATTTTGGTAGGAAAATCTAAAGATATAACATTCTTATGTATTGTACCTCTTGAGCTAGTAACCCAAATAAAATTTTTTGGGTCAAAGGAACATGTAAAGGGAGAATGCAAAACACCAACTCAAGATCAAAGGGTGCTTGAAGGTGAATGGTTTAGGTGAGAAAGACTTTGTCCTAAAGATCTCTATGTAGAATGACTTTTGGCCCAAAAGCACTTTGCACAAGAATTAAAACTCAACCAAAAAATTTCACCCTAGTTGCACTTCTTTCCAAACCTGATGCATGGCAAGCACCGTACACTCATTTGAATGTGCAATCAACAAATTCAAGAACAATTGTTCTGATTCAAGAAGAGTGCTTTGCATTCTTGAGAGGAATATTGCATTCTTAGAACCCTAATCATTGGAGAAAGTGATGGTTTGCATGTGCAAGTAGTTCTTTGTATTGAATAGGTGACAAGGAGGATGGACAACCCAACCACTTTTTGGTTGAAGAATGATTGAAGACTTTGCTTATAAAAAACATGAGGAATGGTGACTTCTACTTTTTGAATTGCAAGTGATCAATTAGCAAAGCTTGATCTCAAATTCAATCATTTGCTGTTGTATTTTTCTAGTTTTCAAAGCCAAACCAACCCTCACTTTTTATTCCTTAGCATCTAATAGATTGGTTTTCATTCACATACCTATTAAGAAGGCTCCTAAAGCCATCTTCTAAAGCCCAATAGTGAATGCTTGGGCAGTGTATTATAGGAGAGAGCTGATTCAAAGCAAGCATATAATTTCTTGCTCTAGGATTGGGATGCAATAGACTTTGAAATCATCCATGAAACAATGAGTAGAAAGGAGAAGAATAGTGAGGACTTGAGAGGGAATCCCATAGGCTAGACATAGGAGAATTAAAAGAATTTCCTTGGTCCAAATGCAGGCCAATTGAGAGCAATGATGATCAACACCAAGTTTTATGATTGGGAGCTCATCCAAGAGACTAAGGTCGCCTTCAAAGAAACTTGCAATTGCAACAACGGTGGTGAGTTCTCAACTATAAGGATCCAACTCAATAAGGAATTGTAGAGGTGGTTATGAAGTTGTCACAAATGGATAACTTACTTGACAAATATCCAAGCCGTCTTCTTTCACAAGATGTATGAGGAAAAGTTTATGAAATGGGGTTGCATGTTCTACTCACAAGCCCAAACCTTTCACTAAGACTTCTTGGAGGAAAGAGGAGCTACTTACCTAACTCCATTTGCAATCCATTTTTACAAGGGTCTCAATTGGTTAAATAAGGAGAAGCATAGGAGATTTCTAAGTCACTACCCTATTGCAAATTACTTTGCTTCCCAACTTGAGAGGAAGTCAATGATCAAGAAATATTGGGAAGTGGATGCAGAATTTTCCAAGATAGGTAATTTTGTGCATGTGGACAAAGATATAGTGATTACCAAGACAAAGAAAAAAATAAGCACTAGCAAGCCAAGCCACCTTGGGCCACCCTACCAACCAAGAAGTGGGCAAAGAAGAACCCTTCCATCATCAAAGTGGCCAAAGATGTGGTGATTACTAAGACAAAGAAGAAACAAGCACTAGCAATCTAGGCCGCTCCACCAACCAAGAAGGGGGCAAAGAAGAACCCTTCCATCATCAAAGTGGCCAAAGATGTGATGATTACCAAGACAAAGAAGAAATAAGCACTAGCAAGCTAGGCCATCCCACCAACCAAGAAGTGGGCAAAGAAGAACCATCCAATCATCAAAGTGGCCTTTGATGCCCAAGACAAAGAAGAAGTTGGTTTGGAGGAAGAGACTAAGGAAGAGGACAAAGGTTCCTTCACTCTATAGTATGAAGAGGAGGACAATGAAAAAGAAGAATAGTTCAAGGATGCCCGATAAAAAAGAAGAACAGTTCAAGGATGCTCACTAGGACCAGGATGAGGAATTGTGCAAAGTACATGTGGTGTTTGGAAAACTAAGAATGGAGAAGAAGTAGAAGGAGCTTAACTATGAGGATCAGCTCTAAGCTTGAGACAAGGAGGTGCAAAGCTTGGGCCTAGAGCTAAATGACACCAAGGTCAAGAATGCAACTTTGGATCTTTAGATGCTCAAGTATTGGAAATACATATCAACCCAATTGGACACCCAAGCGGAGGAGCTAGCAATGACAATTGAGAAGGAAGCCAAACAAGAGTGCTTGCAAAAGAAATTGGATGATGAATTTTGGGCAAAGTGCCTACAAATTGAGTTGAAGAAGAAGGAAGAACTACAAGAAGTGGAAGAAGTTTATAGTTAGTTTGTGGAGATGCTCCAAGAAGAAGCCAAAGGGAGAGCTACAAATTGCAAGATCCATGAACCAAGGTTTCAAGTACAGAAGTTGAAAGGAAGAACATAAGAGGAAGAGAAGATGTGCTAGCTTGCTATCCGGCTTTGCAGCCATAAAAATTAGAAGTTCAAAAAAGTAGAAAAATCTTACCTATTGAATATCACTAACTACTAAGAGTACAACAAAGAAATCCTTCAACAATTGAAAGGAAAATGATGTTCTTCTCAACAAAGTATGGAGTCAAACGTAGCTTAAGTACTAAAAGGGACCATAGTGCTAGGTTAGTGTATATTCTTTCATCTTTTCTAGCAATTTCATACATGCTCTGTTATTTACTTGCAAGAAATCCTAACCCATCCTCTTAGATGTGAACGTTCTTTGTAAGTTTGTTATTTAGAAACTAGACTAAATTGGCCCAATAGAATTTTTGGTGCAAATGTCATTTGGCTCAGTTTTTGGAGAAAGATCCTTTGGTGTGATAGCTTAGATAAACATTCATTACTTGTAGTGCGTGCACCAAGGAATGATTGGCATCTTCCCTCATACATCTTTCAAACGCTTAACCAAGTTGTTAGAGTAGATAAGATAGGAATTAAGACTATAATTTGTGGCAATGGAGTAGTTAGGTTTGGCAAGGTACCCAATTAGCCATCCAAGACCCTTTAAGGTGAAGTGGAGTAGCAATAGGAAAATTTACATAAGGCTTTGGCCAAATAATAAACAAGTCTACTTTGTCAAACAAACTTTATATAACTCCAAAGTTTAGTCTGATCAATTTGTATTCACTTAGTGCCTGGTTTTGAATTCTCTTGCCATTATAGAGGTGTAAATGTTATTGAAGGATTGCAATTATCAAATCTAAGATAAAGTGTTTGCAATTGGAGGATGTGGAGGATGGCCTAATGATAGATTTGATCAGTCCTAAGTGCCATTAATAACAAGGAATCAAAACTCAAGATCATGTGCTTGCTAGTTCAAACCTTTTGGTAGCATGCCTTTAGGGAAAGTGTAACAATATGGAGTTTAGCAACAAAGTTAGTAGGGCTAATAAAGTAGCAAATAAGACAAATTAGCCTAGAATATTCTAGAAGTATCTAGGAAGCTTCTTGGTTAGCTTAGCTTGCATCTCAAGTAAGTAGCTTCTAGAAGAAAGCTTCTAGAAGCTTCCAATTAGCTTAGCTTGCACGTCAAGTAGGCGGCTTCTAGAAGGAAGCTTCTTGAGAAGCTTCCTGGTTAACTTGGCTTGCACTCTAAGAAAGCGGCTTGAGAAGCTTCTCAAGGGCCTTGTATGCTACCTATAAATACCAAAGCCAAAGCTCATGCTAGGCATTCGGAGTTTTCCTTCATTCCAGCGTCCCAATGTGAGCTTCCATTCTCTGATTTCTCTCCTCGGTCTTGGTCTTTTACAAAAGGGTAGAATTTGATATTGAGGTTGGTGGCTTCAAAGCAAAGTGAACTCTTGGGTGAAGTGCACTATCACCTTCAAGGTACTTTGATTACACTTAGTCTTTTATGTACAAGATTTTTTATTTTTTGTAAGTGACACACTAGCACTAGGTTCTTCTACCCTCATATTGGGAGTGGTTTCTACCCAAGAGATTAACCAAAAAATAATAATGAACTGCAACTTTTGACACTTTTCATTCAGTTCTAGCCAATTCCAACTTGTATCCTCATGGGATTGACTTGTTCTTACTATTTTACTATTAGTTTTTTGACACTAGATTGTTACACTCATGAGGAAATAGGAAATTTTGGATTAAAGTGGACATATAGCTTACTTCCTAATCATTATTGATAAATAATATGCAAACCAATAGACACATTTTGTGTCAAGATGTGCTTTTTATGACCAAGTTAGAGCATCATTGAATGCTCATATGCCACAATTACATAGACTACCTATCATGGGGTTGGGTTACCATTAGAGTTTGGACTTTGCTAGACCTTTACCATTGATTGTGAGATATCACCAGTATGTTTTGGTTATGGTAGAGCACTTCTCCAAGTGGATTGAGTTGGTGATAATCCTTGACAAGTCCAATGAATGGATAACTTAGTTGTACATAGATTAGGTTTTTAGTCATTTAGGTGCAATAGTTGAGGTCTTGATTGATTAGGGTGCATAGTTCTTAGGAGAGTTTTAGGTCTTAAGTGACCTAAAGGCCTTGATTGATCACCATACCACCTTCCAATATTATCCTAAGGAAAATAGCTTAATAAAGAGTGTACTTTAGATGGTGAAGAGAGGAATGCATAAGTATAATTTGTAGAGAGTCCACTTGGGAGATTGGAATCTCCAATTACCTTGGTTTGCTCTGGTATTTTGGTTCAACAAGCCTCCTTAGCATTCTTCTCTCCTTAATTTCTACTCAATGAATGAAATTCAGATTTACCTCCAACCATTTTTTGTGATATTATTGTAGTGTTTGACTTGGATGATCCACACATATGTTCTCAATGGAAAGAGATCTTTGGAGAATGATGTCAATAGCCTTTGAGAACTTAGTGATTTCTCAACATAGGGATACCTTAGGCTATGTTATTATTCAAGGAGAAGATTTTAGACCTTAAATCCATCAATTCCATCCAAGTGATTATGTATATCTATAGCTGACTACATCAACAATACTTGATGTAACTATAATCCGTACTATCTTGAGAGGATGTTAGGTTTTTCTTTCTAGAGTCCTCATGTTAAAAGGACACATTGTATTTTTTTGGAAGGATCATATGTACAATTGTGCACCATGCCACCTCCTAAACATTGATGGCACTATGGACCAAGCTTGGCAATTGTACATATAAGCTTGAGGTGTATGTTTTGTGACTCCTCTAGTGGTGCTGCTATTATGTCGGTGTGTGATAGCACCTCAAAAAGATGGCATATGGCATGTTTTACTCTTCCTTCATAGTGGTTCCAGAAGGACAATGGTTATGTCCTTCAAGACCCATGTATTTGACCCATAGCTAGTTCACTCCTTATGTGATACAAATTGCAAATAGGTGATTAACAATAGAGTTTGATAACACCCAACCTCTTCATCTTTACCCACCATAGGGCATATCAAATACTTGAACTAGATGGTTATTTGGAGTTAGAAGGACCTAATGCATTAGGAAGGCAATTCTGGCACTTTAGAGTTCATGTATGACTTATGTATGAGTTGTGTTTCTATAGTGTCTGATATTGAGAATAATGTATGTTATGTAGTAATTTATATATGCATGATAATTGTCACAACATTTGTAACACCAAAGCTAGTTTGCTTGGATTAGTGTTAGTCTTGGCAACCATAATTATACCAATGTTTACTTAGAGACTAATTGGTGATGGAAAAATTTTGTATTAAGGCTCTTGATCACATTGTTCAAGATCCCGTCAATTGTTCTATTCACATTATGTGAATAATGTAATTGTAGCTAATAATTGTAGTGTAAGATGGACCGTTAGTGGCACCAGTAAGGTTGAAGTGCTAGGTTGAGTCCAAAAGAGTATACCTCAAAGTGCAATTCCAAAGATCTCACTTGTTTGATGTTGAGCCTTCAAGCTCTTGGCTATGGTAGATAGAGGCAGGTGAGTGTCACATGGAGTCTCTTAGCTAGAGTGGATGTGGCTTTACTGTAATCAATGTTTGTTATTGGAAATATTGAGTTGACTGATTGAGTTCTAATATGAGTTGAGTGTGTGAACTAAACTGATTATTGTGGCACTTTAGAGTTCATGTATGTCTTTTGTATGAGTTGTGCTTCTATAATATATGATGTTGAAATCAATGTTTGTTGTATAGCAATGTATATATGCAAATCTTTGATGTAATGGTATTGGATGTCGATGTGCTTCATCTTGGTTGAGGTCACAATGTTGGTATTGGAAGTTATAGCAACTCCACCATGGCTATTAGTGCATATGATGACAAAATTGTCAAAGATGCTCGAGGGGGTGAGAAAGTTTGGCACCAATGTTGCCTCATTGCTTATTATGGCTAGGGCATAATACTCTACTTCTATGGTCAAGAAAGCAACCATTTTTATTTCTTGGAGGACCAAACAATGGTTGTGTTGTGATGAGTGTTCATCAATGGGTGCAACTAGGGTGGACATACTATTGGATGTGGGTAGACAATCTAGTGATTGATGGTGCTACTAATGTAGCAAAAAATTGTGTTTGAGTGCCACCCAATATATATTAATCAAGTGTTGAGCAACTAGGGAGAGATTATAAGCAAGATTTGAGTATATGTAGGTGGTGGCATAGTTTAGTTTGCCAAGGAGCTGCCTAAATGGTTGTGTTATTTCTACTTTTGGATTCATTAGAAATGGTGAGTTGCATTCCTTTAGCAAGGGATGTGAAAACTAAATTTACTTTGGTAAGGATAGCCCAAGAGATAACCCATTTTAGGTAGCCAATTTTCATTGCCATAATGTTTCCTATAGCATGGCAGGTAATCTCAAGGGCAAGCAAGTAGCATGTAAGACCAAGCTCTTTAATCTTGAAGGTGCCAACAACACATTCCTTGACTATATTGAGGAGTGATGATAACACTATTACGAGGAAGATGTCATCTACATAGAGGATATGGCGCAATGTTTGCACTATCTTTGCAATATGGAACAAGCAATGGTAGTAAGATGAGGGTGAAAAACCCATGTTTAGAAGGTGTAGTGTAAAGGTTTTGAACCACTCTTGGCTGGACTATTTGAGACCATATAGTGCTTGCTATAGCTTCAAGGACAGTGTTGGGCATGCCATAGTTTGGTGGCGGGACCACCTAGATGTTGTGTTTGAGGGCCCCATTTAGGTAAGTTATGACAAGGTTGACCTACTCAACAAGAAGAGTAATATTGACCTCAAGAGCTATAAGTTGCAATGTGGTATGCTTGATTAAACAAGGGTGATGCAAAAGCAACAATTTTCTTATCTCTAGAAAGTAGAAAATATAGCTACTAGTCCCATAGCTAGTGAAGATGCATTTGATTGCACATGGTTCAAATTTGCCCAAGCTATGGAGATCATTACAGATGCATGCAAAAAATCCCTATGTGCATAGGTGTTCCAAATTGGGCTTAAGGCCACTCTATGCTTCTCATGACATACATTTGTGTAGATGCAAGTTTGGACTTTGATTTTGCAAGTAGGCAATTGTTAGGGTAGCACTCTCTTAGTAGCCATCATACTTTCTTATAATACACATCATAGCTTGTGCATGTTTGAAAAGTATGTAGATAGCTTGCTTAGTAATGCCATTGAGTTCAAGCAAGGAGAAGGCATTTTCTTTGTGATCCTACACTCACATAACTACTTATTGATAATAGAGTTAACAAATTCACCTCCTCCATCAAGTGACAATCCAAATATGTTTGCATCTTGTTGCAATATATCTTGAGTGTTGAAAGCGCATTTGACTTATGCTTGAGAAGTGCAACACCAACTATGCACATAAATTTGCTGACTATGATAAGAAAGTATAGGGTTTCCTTGGAGCAATGTAGTGTGCACAAGACCAGCCAAATCTACATGGATGTATCTCAATGTTGTTGTGGCGGCATGCAAGATACCATGAGTACCAAGGACAAGCATGCATGGGACTTTAACCAATATATAAGGTTTGTAGACTTCATGAGGTAGGTCATTGTAAGGTAGACCTATCAAAAAATCATGCAATTCTTCATATATGAGGCACTTGTACCAAAGGATTGCATTGTTTGTGATAGCATCAACATTGATCTCAAGAAGATAGGGAATTGAGCTTATAGAGGTGATCACCCATTTTGACTAAGGCAAGCATGTGCCCACTTTTGTGAACAATGGGAAAGCCACCTTCAAAGGAAACTCAAGCACCAGCAACACCAAGTGCTCAAATAGACAATAGTATCATGCCTAGGTTGGGTACAATAGACATTGTTGAAAGGCAAGTGCCTGCTCAACTATACGTAGAGTGTGCTAAAACAATGGCATTGGTAGCACAATTTTCCCTTAGGATGATGGGCTTATTGGTGCCAAGAGTTTTGTAATTATGAAGGGTAGCACCGTTGTTGGTGATGTGACAAATAGAATCAAAGTTGAGGACAAGGCTGCTTAGCCCGGCATGCAATACTATAGATACACCCAAGAGTAACCACTTGTGGTCATGGAGGAAGGATGCTAGGCTATCTATTGATCAAGTAGATCCAGCTACCTTGGCTATGGAAACAAGAGCTTGGCCTTGCATGTGACTAGTCAATCAATACATGCAAGTTTGGGATGTTTGTGTGAGGAGGTTTTGTGGAGCATTTTAGTATGTGGGACGTGACAAGGGGTGCCCAATAAGAAAACCTAGCTTGCTAGAGCAGACTATCTTGTGATGTACTCTTTTGCTACAAAATCAAAGGTGATGTCTACCTTACCTCTTCTTGGTGGGTGTGGTGTTGTGACAAAGGTCAATTCAAGCTTTTGGCCTAGCCTACTTTCCATCTTGTTAGTGCAGAGCTCCTCAATACATAGCATTGTCTCAACATTGATTGCCTTGAGGCCATTGTCCCCATAGCAATAGTGTGAGTCATGACAAGGGGTACGTAGGCTCTATCGTTGGTACTACTTCAAGTAACATTGTAGCTCAAGCATCTTCATTGATGTCCATGCCACCAATTACCAATTTATTTGCAAGCATGCAGTGAGTGCCAAGACTATATATCCAGTGTTGAGCTTGAATGTGTTGAACTTGTATAGGAAGACAATTTTGTTAAGTGGTATCTTTTGCTTGAACCTATCTACAAGCTTGTCCCACATTTTCTTGACCATCTTGTAGGTCATCAAGTTGAGAGATATCATCAATGACACAATCAGTTTGATCTGTATGTGTGCATTATTGTCCTTTTTGTTTTGGGTAGCTTGGAGTTCAGCTGGTTAGTATTAGGTTAGTATTAGGTAGTGTAGTGTTGGAGCCATTTGCTTCAAGAAAATGGCTCCAAGGTCTCATTGAGGTCTTGTCTTCTATGCACTTTGAAGCTCTTGAGGTGACATCCCATAGGCCTTGGGCACACAAGATGAGTTCCAAGTGGTATTTCCATATGGGCCAATTTTAAGCATTGGTAATGGTAGATGTTTTGAGGCTTCAAGGACTACCTAGTGATAGTTGTCTAAGGAAATGAGGTAAAGACATGCATGTGGGATAATCTTGGACCACATACATATGTTGGATGTAGGTAAGAAGGTGTGAAAGGAAAAAGGAAGAATATAGGAGTGTTGCGGAGCTCAGTGTAGGTCCATAACGTGAAGAGCTTGAATAGCTTGATTTGATGGTAGTAACATTAAGAGCTCAAGAAGGAGCAAGAGCAATACCACTATTGGAAGAAGAATAAATAGCAGTGGTATGCAGTCATAAATGAGCACAAGGTTGTGCAAATAGTGGTGTACATTCCCACAATGTGTGCTTGCACCATATTGCAATGCTCAACAAAATCTAAGTATAACAAATCATGTCTTTTTCTTTGTCTTGTAGTCCCAAGTGCAATTTCCAAATAGGAAAAAAAGGAGTAATTATATGCAGATTGCAACAACATGGTATCAAAACATGATTGAAGCATTTATGATAGGATTGTGATTTAGGTCATGATTTGATGTTGATTGGAGCCATTGAGGTTTTTATTTTTGATAAGTGCGATTTGATTTATTGTCAATCAAGCAACTAGAGTTTTTGATCAAGTTTTGATTGAGAGAAAAGAGTACTTGGGTTTTTTTGGTGTCTCTCCAAGGTGTCAAGGGTTGATGCTTCTTTAGACTTCACTCTTATTAGGCTTCCTTCCTTTGCCAAATTATTTTAATTTCCTCTTTGTAGGAATTGAATGAACATATTAGATTAAGGACTTCTTCTTGCAAGGATGATTCTTGCATATTGAATGGAGTGTAGAGCATCTTGTGTTGATACAACAACTTAGTCCTTTCTTGCTATAGTCTAGTTTATGGGGTGATGGCTTCAACTTCATCATCTAGCAATCAATGCATTGATCATCTACACAAGAAGAATTATATCATATGGAGTTTTGTGATGTGGTACCTTTTGATTTCTCATCAATTATACAAGTATGTAGATAGATCATCACAACATCCAGATAATAGTAACCCAATTTATGAGAGAGTGAGATGGGATGTAGAGTGTAAAAGACCAAATCCGAGGAGAGAAATAGGAGAATGGAAACTCACATTGGGACACTTGAATGAGGGAAACTCCGAATGCCTAGCATGAGCTTTGGCTTGGTATTTATAGGTAGCATACAAGGCCCTTGAGAAGCTTCTCAAGAAGCTTCCTCAAGCCGCTTTCTTAGAGTGCAAGCCAAGTTAACTAGGAAGCTTCTCAAGAAGCTTCCTTCTAGAAGCCGCCTACTTGGCGTGCAAGCTAAGCTAGTTGGAAGCTTCTAGAAGCTTCCTTCTAGAAGCTACTTACTTAAGGTGCAAGCTAAGCTAACCGGGAAGCTTCCCAAGAAGCTTCCTAGATACTTCCGGAATATTCTAGGCTAATTTGTCTTATGTGCTACTTCGTGAGCCTGGCTGACCTCGTCGCTAAACTCCATATTGTTACATATTCCCCCGCCGCTAGTTGGTGACGTCCTCGTTGCCAGTGAAGCTTCAAATTCCTGGATGGCCGTCAGTGCATTGTGGAGGTGAGAAAGAGGTTCCTAGGTGGCATCATGAAGGGGATACCCTTTCCAAAGGACCTTGTACTCCATATGTTGGCAATGGCCTCGTTGAATGTGGCGACGTGCAAGGATACGATCAACTTTGTACTCCTCATGATCATTGATAGGGATAGGAAGAGGGGGAGGTTGGACTCAAGAGGAAAAGGAAGAGGGGTTAGGAACAAAGGGTTTCAACTTGGAAACATGAAAGACATGATGGATACGCATGTGACAAGGCAAGGCAAGACGATAAGCAACAGGAGAGACAATTTGGGTGATATCAAAGGGTCCTATCCAATTAGGGGCAAGTTTATGAACTTGGGTATCAAGTGGGAGAGGGAGGTTACTAGAGGATAGCATGACTTTATCACCGACTTTGAAGGTGAGATCTCGATGATGGTGGTCCGCATATTGTTTTTGGCAATTTTGAGCAACAAGGAGGTGAGACTTGGCTTGTTGGAGAGATTGGGATATAGTGGTCAAGAATGTGGAAGTATGAGGAACCTGAGATGGAGGAGGAGCAAGAAGAGAATCTGGTACTTGCCTATTTGGAATTGTTGTAGGGAAATTTGGCAGCGGCAAGACATTCATCCCAATTGGTATGGTGGACATTGACAAAGGCACACAACATATCCTCCAATGTACGATTTGCACGTTCAGTTTGTCCATCAGTTTGAGGATGATAGGCCGTGGACAAAGCAAGCTTGGTGCTGAGTATCTGAAAGAGTGTTTGCCAGAACTTCCCGGTAAAGCAAGGATCACGGTCGGAGATGAGTACGCGTGGCATTCCATGATGCTTGAAGACATTGTCAAAGTAGATTTGCGCTAAGGTTGGAGCATCCACGGTATCACAAGTTGGTGCCAAGTGGATTTGCTTACTAAGCTCATCCACGAACACCATAATGGCGGTGTGTCCTTGTTTTGTCTTTGGCAAGGATGTGATGAGATCCAAGCTCACATGCTCCCAACAAGCTGATGGAACAGCAAGCGGTTGAAGGAGTCCACCCGGCTTCTGGTTGCTGGCCTTGTTAAGTTGGCAGCTCTCACACGATCAGACAAATTCTTGAACATCTCGTGTCATGTTGGGCCACCACCATTGACGTTGGAGGGTACCCAAGGTCTTGTCCACACCCATGTGACCAGCGATGGGTAAATCATGGGCTTCTTGAAGGCACACAAGTCAAAGATCATCTTTGGCTAGAACATAGATCCGGTCCGCATGGAATAGAAGGCCTTCCTTGAAGGAGAAGGTGTTGTACTCCTTGTCACCTGTTGTTAGCCGACCATGTACCATTTGGAAGAAGGGATCTTGCTGTAGAGCTAACCGGAACTCGTTATGAATCTTGGGATCAATTGACACCGTCGTAATTGCTGCCGCGATGAGAAGAAGAGACTTCAAATCAGGTCATCGTGATAGAGCATCAAGGATGACATGGAACCAACCTAGTTTGTACTCAAGTTTGATGTCAAACAATTGGAGTTGCTCTTCCCATCAATGATGTCGACTCTTCATGTGCTTTAGGTGTAAGGTCTGCAACAATGGCTTGTGATCAGTTTGCATGATCACTTGTTTCCCCAAGAGATAATGCCTCCATACCTTGGTGGCATATACCATTGCAAGTTGTTCCCGATCTCAAGCAGAGTAATTTCTTTCAGCTGTATTTAGTCGGCGAGACACAAAGGCAATAGGATGTAGTCCATCTGGAAATTCTTGTTGCAACACAGCTCCAATTGCAAAATTAGAAGCATCAAAATCAACCACACAAGGTAGTTGAGGATCATATGGTTGAAGAATGGGTCTTGAAGACACCATATGCTTTAACTTCTGGAATGCTTCTTCATGCTTGGTGGTCCATTGGAAGCTCGAGTTCTTTCCCAAGAGGTCAGTCAATGGTGCAACCACGTGAGCATAATAGTGGATGAACTGTCGGTAAAAACTGGCCAATCCATTGAATGCTCATACTTCAGTAGCATCCTTCGGGGTAGGCCAATCAGTAATGGCCTTGATCTTCTCTTTTTCCATCTTGATCCCCTCTCATGAGATCTTATGACCCAAGAAGGTAACCTCCTTTTGCCAAAAAGCACACTTGGACTTCTTATAGTAAAATTTCCACTGACGTAGTCGTCTTAGGACTTCTCGCACATGATTCATGTGTTCTGCTTCTGTCCTACTAAAGATTAAGATATCATCTAAGAACACTACCACGGACTGATCCAATAGTCCCTCCAACACCCAATGCATCTGATCCATGAAGACTGCTGGAGCATTAGTGAGTCCAAAAGGTAGAACTCTCCACTCAAAATGTCCATACCTTGTGCGAAAGGCAGTCTTTTGCATGTCCTCTCCTTCAATAAGAATTTTCCAATAGCCGCTACAAAGATCTAGCTTGGAAAAGTAGCGTGCTCTACTTAATTGATCAAGCAGGTCATCAATCCGAGGCAAGGGATATGCATTCTTCACGGTTTGCTTATTGAGCCCACGGTAATCAATACAGAAACGAAGTCCTCCATCCTTCTTTGGAACAAATACTATTGGTGCTCCCCACAGAGAGGTACTATGTTGTATGAAATCCTTCTCCAACAACTCTGTAAGTGTTGTTCGCAACTCCTCCAACTCCTTTAAATGAGAGCCGATAGATTGGTCTACTCACTGGAATACTCCCTGGCAATAACTTGATCTTGAAGGGCATACCTCGATCAGAGGGTAATCCCTTTGGCAGATCATCCGAAAACATATCTGCAAACTCCTGAATTATCCAATCAACCGTTGCTTGATGCGGCACCTGGCCCTCCTCAGATTGTTCTTGTGCAATTGGCTTGATCCACACCGCAAATACAGACTTATCTTCCTCCAAAGCTTGCTCTATGGCTGCTTCATTAACAAAATTCTCTTCTAGGGACTCATCTCTCTTCCAAGCTTGCTCCATGGTTGCCTTCTTGGCAAACTTCCCATCTTGGGACTCATCTCCCTTCCAGATTTGCTCTATGGCTACCTTCTCAACAAACTTCCCATCTTGGGGCTGACTATTCTTAGGTGTCTTACTCAGAGGTGCCAGACAACCTAATCAGAAATTCCTACCTTGGTGTTGTACTTGAATTTGGCATCGGGTCCAATCGAATTGAACCTTATGACGTTCAAGCCAAGGTAGACCCAGAATGATATCATAGTGTAGAGGTGCCACTACAAACCTCATACACTCCAAATACTCCTTCCCAATCTTGAAGGTAACAAGATACGAGGTGCGGAATGCAGAACCTTTTCTACCATCCGCCATCATCAAACTACTTCCAATCACTGGCTTGATAGGAATACCCAATTCCTTTGCAACTTGCATAGATATGCAATTCTCTGAACTTCCAAAATCAACCAAAATCCTACAACCCCGATTAGATATCATACCTTGCAAGTGAAGCAAACTTGCATAGGTCGAGCCTTCAATCCCATTGGAACTAATCAAGCTCCCAATAGGCGGCTTGAAATCTCCTACTGGGATTCTTTGTTTCCCTGATCATTTTGTTCCACAAACTACATCTGGGCAACTTGTCGAGGTCGCCCATTCCTAAGTGGACATTCAGCAATGCGATGTCCAACTTGGCGACAATAAAAGAAACCTCCATTTTGTCGTAATCTTTCTCTATCTACTGTGCTAAGTGGTCTTCGTTGGATAGCATCAATCTCCATTGGTACCGGTTCTTCCACTTGTGGTACTGGTAGGTTTTGTGTAGGTCAAGGTCAAGACCAAGTTGTCACAACTAAGGAGTCAAAACGCTCAGCCAATTGCATGGCTTCTTCTACGTTCTGTGGCTCTTGCATGGTCACCTCCAATCTGGTTCGTGACTTCAATCCTCGCACAAAACGATCCAGAACTTCACCTTCTTGGATATCTGGAATTTGCATGATGATATTTTGAAATTGTGTGATGTAGCTTCTCATTGAGCCAATCTGCCTCAACTCCACCAATTTATCTTGTGCAGCTCTGGTGGCATTTATAGTCTGAAATCGACCAAGTATTGCATCCTTGAATTCTGCCCATGTCAAAATCGGTGTAACAATTTGTCGTTTAGCTCTTTCTACTCGGAATCGCCACCAAAGTTTTGCCACGCCATCCAATTGGCTAGAAGCCAAGAGAATTTGTTTTTGCTTGTCTTGAAGATTGGTGGCTTCAAAGTAACGTTCACAGTCAAACACAAAATTCTCCACTGTGCCTGGAAGATTCTTGCCTTCAAACACCTTGGGTTTCGGAAATCGAATGCGATCTTCTCCATCTCGAATTGGCGCTTTGTCTATCTGTTCTCATCGTTGTTGGTCTCGTTCATCCAACAATTGAGTAAGATGCTCAATTTGTTGTTGCATTGCAAGGATAACATCCGGTATTGCCGCCATCGCTACTACTCTATTCCACAACCCTCAATTTATCTTGTTGATTAATACATAGATACAACACGTCCACCGTTCTCCATAAGTTACAACTGGAAGTATCAAGGGTTCCTCTGACACGGTGAGCATATGTAGAAAATCCTGCCCAAAGCGTGAGGTGATGAATTGTGTGAAACGATGCTTTGGTAATATCTGGACATGAAAGTCCCAATGGTTTGGCGAAAGTGGATTTGGTGGTCCATAAATTCCATCCATCCCATTCCTACTCTGATACCAATGTAAAAGACCAAAACCAAGGAGAGAAATAGGAGAATGGAAACTCACATTGGGACACTTGAATGAGGGAAAACTCCGAATGCCTAGCATGAGCTTTGGCTTGGTATTTATAGGTAACATACAAGGCCCTTGAGAAGCTTCTCAAGAAGCTTCCTCAAGCCGCTTTCTTAGAGTGCAAGCCAAGTTAACTAGGAAGCTTCTCAAGAAGCTTCCTTCTAGAAGCCACCTACTTGGCGTGCAAGCTAAGCTTGTTGGAAACTTCTAGAAGCTTCCTTCTAGAAGCTACTTACTTAAGGTGCAAGCTAAGCTAACCGGGAAGCTTCCCAAGAAGCTTCCTAGATACTTCCGGAAAATTCTAGGCTAATTTGTCTTATGTGCTACTTCGTGAGCCTGGCTGACCTCGTCGCTAAACTCCATATTGTTACATAGAGGAATTGGAAGCATGCACTAAAATTATCTTTGTTATTATAACTTTGCAGTATAGTCACATATGTAAATGTGTCACAAAAAAGGAGATGCGGGATAAATTAGCTGAGATGCATAAACCTACATGTGTTATGATTGAGCTTTTCTTGCAAAAAAAACTCTACAATAGTTGTTACATAGATGGTGAGTCAATGCACGGGTCCCTTTGCTCAATCTTTGACTTGAGAGGTTAGTATATTGAAGTTGGAGGTGTAGATAATCAAGCAGAGTATAGCCTTCTTGTATTAACTACACTACCAATATCATGGTATCCCTTGGTAAAATTGGGTCCAAAAAACAATATGAGATCATAGAATATGTAGTGCAGTTAATAGTCCTTGAAGAAGAGACACAAATGAAAGAGAGAAAAAACACTTCAATCAACTCTTGCTTTGAACAAGGTTGGGAAGTAGCTTAAGAAGAAGCAATTTTTGAAGCATGTGAAGCAAAAACCCAAGATTGACAAGAGAACAAGAACACCCATAGAGTTTTTGTAGACAAGTTGAAATAACATTAGCTAGCTATGGTATCTAGAGGTGAAAGTTGGCTTGGTAATATCTTGAGGGATGTTATATATGATGTTCTAAGTAGACCAAATAAAGGTGTTACCAAAATAGTACTTCCACTAATAGTGCAAAGGTCAAAAACACTTCAAAAACTTCAAAGCCAATTTTGGAGGCCTAAATGGATAAATTAGATCTTGAAAAATAAACGAATCCCTCCCCTTCAAGGAAACAACATTGCATTCTCCCCCTATGTTTGTCTCATTAAGAGCTTTCTAATGGTACCTCATCCATGCTATTTTAAGCTTCTTACAAGAAGATTCTCTAAGATTATCTTTGGTCTAACTTGTTTGACCAACCAAATAGGACAAGGATTCATATGTCATCAATCCATGCAACTAATCTAAGGGTGGAGCTTGTTGAAATGTCACCAATCCATGTATTTGATCAAAGGGTGCAACTCCTTTTGTGTGGATCCTCTTTGCTATATAATAAAAACAAGGTGCTCCTTTAAGGCATTAAAGTATTGAGAGATGTAGCCTTGTGTTTCTTCTCTTGTGTTTCTCTTGTCCTCAGAGTATTACAAAAGGGGCATTGGAAGGGAGATTCAGAGTGCTCTATGTTGAATGACAACAAGGCAAGTGTTGGCATTGTTGTTGTGTTATCAACTTGAGAATTTGGACATGAATCTTAGGTTACAATTGCATCATTCAATCAAACAACAAAGTACATTCACAAATTGATTGTGCTACCAGAGTATACATCCAAGGAGACAAAAAATGAACCTTTAGAACTTCAAGAACATGACAATGCATTTCAAGGTTATGATGGGAATTTAAGTGAACCAAGAGGCTTAGGTGAGATGCATATAAGGATCTTGGATATCAAGGATAAATATGTTTCTATTATCATCAAATATGTGCAAAGAATGTGATAGTTCAACTTCAATATTACGATGGGAATTTAAGCAAACCAAGAGGCTTAGGTGAGATGCATCTAAAGATCTTGGATCTCAATGATGAATATGTTTTTGTTATCATCAAGTTTGTGCATTGCGTTCCTTGAGCATATGACACACTTTTGTTTGTAGCAAGTTTATGCAAGAAGAGTTGCATGCTCAACTTGGATGGAATTGGAGTTGAATGGATACTATTGTCAAGAGATGCCCTCATACATAGAAAACTTAATAGGTAAAGCTTACCTTATGCCTTAATTTAAGGAGATTATGATTGCATCCAATAATTGCATCCAATATAAGTAGTTTGGGTCATATGCTTATAAAATGGCATCAAGCATTAGTACATGCATCAATGCATACAATTGGTGAAGCCAAATGTTTGGAGGTGGTTGATGGATTGACCATCAAAGAAGAGAAGAGTAGTCATGCATTGTTGGTACAATGCACTAATAACCTTTTCCAAATAAAAATAAGCATGTAGATGACATTTTGGATATAGTAGTGTCAAATCTTGGATACTCTAATACAAGCTTTAGTGGTGCTAAAATTTTGGGTATACTAGTTAAGCCTTCATGCGGACTAAAGATCAACTTCAGGTTGCTTATAAAACTTGGGAAGCAAAAATTCAAAGAAGAACAAGCAGGAAGGTGAAGACTCTCCTCATAGATAAGGGACAAAATTCTTGAATAAGAAGCTTCTTGCACACTTCAAGGCTAAAGGCATTCATTATATAGTGACTCTAGCTTACACGCATAGGATTGTTACCATGGCAAAGCACATGAATCTTTAAAAGGGTATGCACACTCCTTGACAATGCAAGATTGAATCATTAGTGTTGTGCTTTTGCAACCAAGTTTGTGATATGGACTTGCAATCATCTACCACTAGCAAGATTAGGCTGTATGACACCACATAAAGCCTTCTATGCTAAAAAGAACCCACAATCTCTTATGCTCATCAATTTGGTTGTCCAGCTTGGTTTCATATTCCAAAGGAGAAACATCAAAATCTTGATGCAAAGGTATCTTTGTTGGATAGTTAGAAGCAACCAAGGAGTATGCATTCTTTGAATTTGAAATCAAGAAAGTTACTATCAATAAAGATGTAATTTTTCTTGATGTTGATGTAGATATGGTGTTTGCTAAATCTCCATCAAGGGATGGAGAAGTGGAAGATGAATTCAACAATATTGTAGATACTTCCTTTCAACATTCAAGGTTGGAGAACATGATGTTAAGTTTGGGGCCATAAGTCCATGAAGAACCTATCCAAAGTCCAACAATGAGAGATGTAGTACATGAATATGTCCAACAAAGGCAAGTAAAGGCACCACAATTATGATATTGTAACACAAGTGGTGTCAATCAGGCAAATATCATAGAAGGAAGAAGACACCGTCATATACCATGGGAAGGAGATGACGAGTTTGTGTGAGGAGATATTGATCTTCCAATTGAGGTTGTAGATGTTGTACATGCCATTGATATTGAATCCAATTCAAAGATTGTCTAGTAAGCTATGAGCTCATCATCCATCAAGGAGTGGGAACTTGCTATGAAGGAAGAGCTTAATTCTTTGAAAGAGCATGGCATGTGGGAATTTGCATATCTACTCAATGATTGAAGAGCAAAAAATTGTAAATGGGTCTTTCATAAGAAGTTTGCAAGTAATGGTATAGTCTATTGATTCAAAATGCACCTAGTAGCAAAGGGTTACTTTTAAGAAGGTATTGCTTATCATGAAATGTTTGCAAGTGTAACACATCTTGCAGCAATATGTATATTTGTTACTATTATTGCTAGACTTGGATGGAATGCATTGTTGCTTGATGTCATCTGTAATACTCCAAAGACAAGAGAAACCCCAAGAGAAATACAAGAAAGAAAACACAAAGCTTCACACTCAATACTCCGATGCCCCAAAGGAGCACCTTGTCTTTATTATATAGCAAAGAAGATGCACTCAAAGGAAGCTCCATCCTTGGATTAGATACATAGATTGGTGACATATCAGCAAGCTCCACCCTTAGATTAATTTCATGGATGGGTGACATGTTGGTCCTTGTCCTATTTGGTTGGTCAAATGGGTTTGATTGGAAGGAATCTTTAGGGAATATTCCTATAAGAAGCTCAAAATTGCATAGATGAGAGGTACCATTGGAACGATCTTGATGGGACAAACTAATAAGGGGGAAAGTAAGCCTTTTCTTCAAAGCCAAGTAACAACTTTTATTTTTGAGGCCTAATTCATCCGTGTAGACCTCCAAAATTGGCTTGAAGTTTTCAAGGTGTTTTCAACTCCTACCATATTAGTGTAAGTACTCTTTTAGTGACACCTCTATCTGATCTACTTAGTCCATCATATATAACATCCTTTAAGATGTTAACAAGCCAATTCCATCTCTACATAATATGTGTAACGATTGGTTTTACATCATCACAACCTACTTGGAAGGAGAATTGAAGGAGGAGAACAACTATATGAGAAGTCTAAAGGAGTTAGATGTTCCACTTGAACACAAGTGCAAGGTATTGCGGTTACTAAAGACATTGTACAATTTGAAGCAACTTGGTAGAGGATGGGATGAGAACTTAGATTCATCTCTCTTAAACCTCGGTTGGCAATGTTCAAAATCTGATCCCTACTTGTACTTAATACATGTGGGCAATTTAGCACTAGTTCTCATTGTGTCTATGTGGATGATGTGTTGATTGGAGGTATGAATTTAGAAATTCTCATTATATGCAAGGAGGAGTTGCAAGAATGCTACCAAATGAAAGATCTTGGTGAGCTCAGTCACTTCCCTTGGAATCAACTACCTACGGAATAAGGAAGCTAGTACTGTATTGCTCAACCAAGGCAAGTATATCTCTCAAAAGTTGAAGGAATTTGGGATAGAGAATGCAAAGGCAATTGCAACACCAATCAAGAAGTATCATCTCAATGAGCATGCAAGCAACAAGCCATTTGACACAGATGGAGTAAAAAATTACAAGAAGACCATGGGTTTTTTATTTGTGCCTAGAAAATGATACAAGGTATGATATTTCATTTTCTTATCAACATTTTGCTCAATACATACTGCATCCGTGTATTTTGCATTGGCAAGGAGTAAAGCAATTTTATTCCTTACTTGCAAGGGACAAAGGACTTGGTGTTGCAATATCGTGGAAAATATGTACGTTTGCTAGTTATTACGATGTAGCTTGGGGAGGTTGTAAAGAAACACATTTTTCAGTTGGTAGCTTTGCATTCACAATGGGTGGAGTTGTAGTGATCTAGTCAAGCAAGAAATAGTGTATTATTTCCCTTTCATCAACATAAGTAGAGTATGTCATTGCCTCTGTAGTTGCAAAGGAGACCCTATGGTTACAAAAGGTACAACAAGAATGACAAGCATATGGCAATAATAACTTTACAAAAACACTTGCTAGAACTAAATTCATTGCTTGTAGAGACATGTTAGGGTTAGTTCCTAGTGATGTTGTAATCTCCCTTGTGGAAGAGGAGTGTGGAACTAATCCATAAGAAATGTCCCATTGTGGATTCAAAGAGTGTTTATGGGCAGTACATAAATTAACCCATGAGTGATGTACTTGTGGATACGTCAGGAATAATATATATCTAGGTATGTTCTCACCCGTGGCAATCCTTGAGCCACAATGTAAATGGTCACGTAGAAAGGGGATCGGAGGACTTGCAGCCCCGAGTGCAAATTCCAAATAGGAAATAAAAGGGTAATTGTATGCAGAGTACCACAACACCCTTCTTATATTAACTATGAATCGAGCGAGTTCTTTGTTTACTGATTAGCAGACAACGATAGCATCCTTGTGCTCCCGCTTATCACAACACCACACTATCATAGGACATGTGATCGTATTCATGTGTGATTCTATCTATGCATGGAAAAGGTCTTAATAGAACCTTGGAAATAGAATTCACTTGTACTTAACAGGTTGCGGAAGAATCAAAAAGATATGAACTTAAAAGAGGTTGTACCTTGCAAATACCAATCAGGATTAAAGTGAATCATGAAACTGGTCGGAGCATCCTACACAATCTGCCTCCACTTCAAATCTACATTCTACTTCTGGGTTCCAAAATGAGCTGATGAGGGACGATCAAGTTGTTGGTGTGATAACCTGCAATGGCTCATGAAGAAATTTGCTGCTATTGCTTCAGTTGTAGATGCTACCAGAGTTAGATTGAGATGCACAAGAAAACCTAAAGAGTTAGGTTTCAGAGAAATTTCAACTTTAAGAAGTCTAAGCACTCGCTACATAGATGGTCAAGATAACGACACATTAGTGCAAATCGAAGCACTAAATTTACAGAAAATTGACAGTACCTCCTCATTATTGTCAACTCCAGTAGTGGACTATAAGCTACTCAATCAAACGGTTTTCTTTGTAAGGTTCCAGACCCAATCGACTACAATCATCTCGTCGAATTCCCGTTGTATATCAAGTTTTCGTCTATTGCAAACCCCCTCCAAAACTACAGTTCCAAAACTGAACAATCCCGTTTTGTCAGTTCCCTTGCCCCATGGCGCGACCTCGAGAGCTAAATAGCCCAGAGTACCTGCCACCATGATGCTGGTAGGTGCATTATCATGCTCGGATACTCAGGCCAGCCAGAGTCTCCTAACCTATCGTTTGGAAACCGTCTAGAAACTCCAGAAACTCAAATTACGTCGGGGAGGAAGAGAAGGGAAAATACGGAATTCCACACAGATCCAGAATTTGAAAATAGGCGTTCTTAGTACAAGGTCCACTGACACATGGCGTCTTGTGACTCCTCCCTTAACCATTAGTTGATTAGGGGACTTCAGAAACAGTTATACGAAGTTTCATAACTTTTCATATAGATAGTTAAGAAGCGCTGACTAACTCAGTCCGGGTGTGAATGGGAGGTAGAAAGGGTCTCGCTACGGAATTCGTGCCAAGTTCTTTATTATTAGCACATTCCATATAAGGTGGTTCGTAGAAAATGAGGGATAAAAACTTTCAGTTATCACTCAGTAGTGCATTGACTACGTATTAGGGTTAATAAAGTATGTCATTTAGGTTTGAATGAAAGTGGCGGCCAGCAAAGGGAGCATCCATGATGTTTGAGAACACCCATGGTAATCAAAAGTTGATAGATTTATGCATGAGATGACCTGGAATATGATTTTTGACCGCGGAGGAAGATTGGAGGGACCATGAGTGGAAAGATTTGAGTGCATGCAAAAATTGACAACGGAAGAAGATTTGAGAGTCCAAAGCCAGAGTTGGAAGGGGAAGTAAATTTTTTTGGAGTGGGAAGATTTGAGTGCGTGTTGTGGGAAGGTAAGAAGGAGGAGCCATTTTGTTTGAAGTGTTACTCTCCAAAATCCTTGATTTCATTATTTTAAAAAGTTAAATTTATGATTGTTGTCTCTTCATACAACTATGAAATTTATGCACTTGTTCCTCCTTGAGTGATAAAATGAAATTCATGAACTTGTTTTCTTTACGGAAACTTTACGGAACAAAATTTATGAAATTGTTTTTTTGTTTTGTGCACATAGAATAGAGATGCCTCTTTGATGATAAGGAGTTATTTGTGGTGATGAAGAATCAAGTCAAGTCATGCCAAGAGGCAGCACTCATGTAGAACTAACTAGAAATATTAGAAAATGTATTCAATGGACAATTTGGTTAGATTTGGAGATATCGCTTCAAGGATTAGAAGATGAAGACGAAGACAAAGAATTAGGAGGAGATTTTGATATGCTAGAATTTTTTATTAGTGGGTGGGAGTATGCATATACTCATCAATACTTGAAAACTAGTGTTACTTATCCTTGTAATAGAGAGTTTGTGATAAAGTATTTTAGAAATCTCGATACGAAGGCCTTTTGCCAACTTACTAGAATGGATCTCAATTCTTTTTTAACAATAGTGGATTTGATTAAGACTCATGTGGTTTTTGAAAAAAGCTACCAAAGAGAGCAAACACCCGTGTGGATCCAAGTTGCACTAGCCTTAGATAGATTTGGGCATCATGGCAGTGGAGCTTGTGTTGCAAGGGGTTTAAATATTTGGGGCATTAGTGTTGGTTCAATAATTGCTTTTATTGATCGAGTATGATAGCCATATTAGATGTGATGAGGAGTCAAGTTGCTTGGCCCAAGCTCAAGGAGAGGAGGAGGATATCCACTATTTTTGCACAAAAAGGTTTTCTTGATTGTGTTGGTTTGGTAGATGGAACATTGTTCCGTCTTGCAACTTGACAAACAAAGGACGGAGAAATATATTTCAGCCACAAGGGTTCATAATCTATAAATGGCCAAGTGATTTGTGATGATAGAAGTAGAATTATACATTTTTCTGGAGGTATGTTTTATATTATGTGTTGCTTTTTTATGTTTTTTTTCAATGCATTGGTGATCCTCTTTGTATGGTTTACTAAAGTTTAATTTGATTTGTTTATTTGCATGAATACAAGGGTCAACTCATGACATGACTTGTTGGAAAAAATCCTCACTATGGAATGATTTGAACTAGAGAGGGAGTTGTCGCACTTTTGAGGCAAAGGAGTACCTTTTAGGTGATTCGGGTTATATACTCATGCATCACCTAGTCCCCGCTTTCAAGCAGGCTCAATCAAAGGACAAGCAAGATTTTAATAAATATTTGGCAAAGGCAAGAGTGATAAATGAGCATTGTATAGGAGTATTGAAAGCTAGATTGCAATTCTCCTTGTAACTAAGAGTGCAACTCAAAGACAATAGTAGAAATACTTATTTTTTAAAGTGGGTGTTAGTGTGTATAATTTTACATTAATCAATAGTTCTTATGTTTGGTCAGATAATAATGGTGGATTTATAGAGAAAACTCAAATAGATTAAGAAATGTCTTTTCATGGTATAGAACTTGGTAGAGAAGAAAGTAGATCAAGGGTGATGCAACATTGCCTTGATTATCATAATAATGATATAATCAATTGAGTAAGTTTGCATATAATAAATTATTTATTTTTTTAATTCTTCATCTCATATCTCATATCTGGTAATGTTTCTTGTATTTTATGAGCAACACCAAGTTTAAAAAAATGTTTGCTCTCTCTAACTTAGACCATGAGTGTATCTTTATGTAAAATTGGAATAAGAATTCTTGTGATGCAAAAAGAATTCTTTGGAGCTTAATCTGTACATTTGTAGGGCCCGAGCTTACACTTACATGGTGTGGTGTTGGCAAATTGTGGCATTGGGCAAGTTAACACTTCAAAGTTGCTAGACGTATGTTGCTTGAATATGGAAAAAAGTTTAAGTGGCTTGATGATGCTTGTTTACACCATGCAATTAGGCTTGTACGTGTTGGGGGACGCTCTCCAACTTGCCAAAAATTTGCTTGCACTAGTTGGCACCACATGGCGTTGGTAGGCGCTATGGAATGGCACTTGTAGACGTTGGAGGGCGTTGGGAACCGCCCTCTAGCTTTGAAAAAAATTTATTGCACCTGTTGGCACTGCATGGTGCTAGTAAGCACTGCACAATTTATGTAACACTTGGGTGCACCGGTTGGCAATGTGGAGTGCCGCATGTTGCCGCTTAGGATTTGATTTTTTTCCTCTCAAATATTGATTTTTACACTAAATGTGCACATTTTGGGTGTTTGGATATTCAAACTTCCTTTCCAATGTGGGGCTATATAAACCTTCCTCTTTCTAGATTTGAATAGAAGTCATTTCAAGTCATTTCACTATGTGGGTGTGGGGTGATCAAAGGAATCATTTCACTGTGTGGGTGTGTGGGTGTAGGGTGTTCAAAGGAGTCATTTTGTTGCATGGGTGTGGGGTGTTTGAAGGAGCCAAACTTGCTGAAGGAGGAAAACTAGCATTGTTTGAAGGAGGCCAATTCATTGTGAGGCCTGAGAGAGTTGGAACTTCAAGAGGAAGAGCAAAATTCAAAAATTTGAATTGAAGGAGAGCATTTGAGAGGAAGAGCAGATTGTAAACTGAATTTGAACCATGGTAGAAATCTGGGGATATGAAAAGATTATTGAGGGGCCTGACATGAGAAATACTCAAGAAGTAGATTGCCTCATATCTTTTCATAACATTCAACACCCAACAAATTTCATCAAGTGGTGTTGGCTGGACAAACATCAGATTCAAACTGCTATCTCTGGAATTTGGGAGGTTGATCTGGACGTAATTGGCCTCAAAATTACCCTTAGACTTCACTACCCACATCTAGAGGTATTCTTAACCTTCTTTTTTCTTCATTTCTCTCTACTTTCAAATGTTTCAGTACCTCAAGATTGTGATTTATGCATGTTAGGTCTCTAAATTGTCCGCCCCTCCCAACTATATCCCACAGCGCCTCCTAGTGTCTTCTAGCACCATCCAACACCAAATCTGAACCCTAAACCCTTCATGTGAGCACCTTCTAGCTTTGCCAAGCGTCACCCAATGTCACCTAGCACCATCTCGATGTGGTTCCCAAAATGTAATGTCCTGTAGGAGCTTCCAACAAAACTACGCCTTTAGGCATCGCCATTAAACATCTACACACGGCATTGGGCATCCCCTTGGTGCCCCATGGGGGGTGACTTTCCCTGTGTGCCTTTAAGTGCCCCTGAGTGGCACCCAATAGCAACAACAAGCGGTGCTTAACGGCGCTACTTGCTTAATTCCTATCCGGGAGCGGCTACGAGCGGCTACGAGTGGCTATGAGTGGCTACAAGCAGCACCCATTGTCTTTAGTCCTTATGATTGAGGTTTAAGGTTATTTTCTTGGTGGGTTTTGCAGGTTCTTCCATGTACAGAGTTAGTGAGTTCATGGGACAAGGTCTCTTGCACAAGTTTGGTAAGAGGGAGGCAGTTGCAATTGAACGCAATGCACTTGCCATGCCAAGGGAGAGAACACCAAGACGAAAGACAGTTCCTTACAAAACTATTTGAGATTGATTTCCACAAAGAGACAGGGTTGCAAAAAGATATCTTGTAAGGCAATGTGTGTATCTTGCGTTTAGAGCTTTCTTCCAATTGATGGGTGCACTTGTTACATCCACTATTAGGCCCAAGATTGTACGTGGGCAGTTGGTATTCAACACCAAGACCAAGTTGAGGAGATTTGGTATGGAGGATTATGATTGGAGAGAGTTAGCATTTAGAGCTATCCTTGCAGAGGTGAGGAGTTTGCAAAGCCAATTGAGGAGTCCTAAGGAGTGGAGGTTTAGGGCCACCTTCCTTGGGCAGATACTCACTCATCTCTTTGTGGAGAGAGGTTTCATTCCAAAAGAGGATGTGATGTAGTTGAGTGATAGAGAGGAGGAGATTATACACGAGTGAGAGCATGAGGATGTAGATAGCTTGGATGAGGACAAGACTATTGATGATGAGGAGGATGAGGGAGAGGATGAGGATAGTGAGTGATTGATTAGGTTTAAGTTTTGTCATTCATATATATATATATATATATATATATATATATATATATATATATATATATATATATATATATATATGTATGTTAGAAAATATACAAAGTTCTTTTGTATATACCATTATTTGATTTAATAAATGAGTTTATTTAAAGCTTTAATCAAGGAACTTATGAACTTGTGTAGTTTTGAAATTCAAATATGAATTTGTACTTGATGGATAACTAAATGTACCACTTGTGAACAAGTGTTCAACAGATTTGTGTTGAGACACATTCCTTACCCTTTGCTAAGATAGCTCCTTTTCCCTCTTCATCACTTTCTCCGTATGTGGAGCTGGTTGGTGATCCCACAAATTTTAGAGTACCTTCAACTTCCTCTTGTTCTATTAACGTCACTCGTATTTTAGATGATTTTGTTTGAGTGGTTGAGTGTAGAGAGAGAAATCTCCTTGAGCGTGAGAGTAGACTGGAGAGTGTAGAGGAGAGAGAGAGATAAGTGCTTGAGCGCAAGAGTAGATTGGAGAGCTTTGAGAAGCATGGGGTTTTCACCTTAGAGCAAGAGAGACTCCTTTGTGAGCAAGAGGATTTACTTGCTGTAAAGGAGGAGAGGCATCTAACCTTGCTTACTTTTGAGATGGAGAGAGAGCCAAGATTAGTTGACTTGGACTTGGACATACTAGGTGCCACTACCATGACGGAGGGTTATAGGGTCCAGTTACAGAATCAGGCATGAGAGTTAGCATATGCTATAAAGAGATGCGGGAGTGCACATGTTCAGGTAGAGGAGAGTGAGAGTACTCTAGCTTAGATGAGGGCTTGTGTGGCTTATCTTGGACCAAGACTATGTACTATTGCTTGCCAGACCTATACTTGTCATGAGATGCAAACCCAAACTGATGCCACCCATGTATTACCTCATAGTGTGGAGACTCAAGGCACTCAAACTAGGTTTAGAGAGAGGCTTTGTCTATAAGGAGAGTATATTCCACATATCATCTTCCCAAGCTTCATGTGGAAGAAGATTATTGTTGTGGATGTTACTTGTTTGGCATCATTATGGCTTCTTGGTGCTATCGGTTTCCATGCATGGGAGAGCTAGATAACTAGGCATGGTTTCTGCACTCACATAAAATTTGGGCCTGTATGGTGGGTAGCCCGTCCTAGTATTAGCCATTTCATCCAATTCTATTTGCTACGCTTTGAGGTTATCTTGTAAATAGATCTTACTCCAGATGGAGTGGAGTGGTTGCCATGGAGCATGTGGCAATAGTCTGAACTCCCGGAGGGAGTTCACATTGGGTCTCGCCTCATGGCTTATTTGTATTCTGTAGATATCAGGTTAGATTCTAAGTTCAAAGGACTTAGAGTTAGATCATATGAGCATCTTACTTCATTAGGTTTACCTCTTTGTGATCTTTTGATCCTAGATAGTTATACACTCTCTTATTATAAGAACCATCCACATGGTTCTATCTATCCTACCCACTTCAGGCCTTATAGGATACAGAGAGTATCATACACTTGGGCCTTTGATGAGTGCTTTGGACAAATTTGTCCATGACGATAGGCATGTTAGTAATTGCCATATGAACTTGATAAATGGTGCTAGTAATTAAGCAACATTTATCAAGTTTCCATAACTCATCTTTATTATTATCATAATAAAGATTACATGTTGGTATACTATTTGCTATCAATAGAGTACAATGGATGTTGAACCTGAGTGAGCATTTTGAAATATTGACTTATTTCCTCAAGAGTTTTCCTTACGTGTATGAGACTCATTTTGATTTCATGAGTGTGCTTTGACTTCAAACTCTTCTCCTTAAATTTGTATTTTTCTGCCCTAGCTTTCCTTTTATCTGCACTCAATTTTTTCTCAATTTCAATTTTCATCTTCTTTGTCTCTAATCTAACACGCTCTGCTTCCATTCTCATCATTTTTTTCTTCTTTTCCTCATATTGGTGGCTTCTAGTTCAGCTAGTTGTAACCTCTCACTAGATTCTATAGTATTTGCCTTCAAGATGGTAATTTTTGCTAAATCATGAGATAATGACATACTAGGTGACAACCTGGGTACCTTACTTGCTAATATTCCACCTTTCCTCCTCTTTGGGTCACGTTCCTCTTCTTGGTCAATGAAAGCACACTCGGATCCATCTCCTATAGAAGTTAAAGGCGGTTGTGTAATGAAAGGTGAGTACTCAATTGGTGGAACAAATGGAAACTAATCCTTGGGTAATAGGATTCCATTGTCTATGCCACTTGGTATACTTTCCACCCCTTGGGCGTTTGGGACAACTTAGGAGCCCGAGTCAAGGAGCACAATCTCTGGAGGAGATGGGAATTGCAAGCACTCATGTGCACCTTCATGGACCTCTTCCTCACTAGCCTCGCAAATCTTGCTCGAATTGGGATTAAAATCTCCTAAACTTACCATTGCAGGTCTACTTATGTTTGCTTTGGTCCCAAATATGGCTTCCAATCTTGCGAAATGCAGGCACATTCCATTCAATTTATCTTCTATAGTTCTCCATCCTTTGTCATATTCCTTCTCTGAGAGACCTTCTCTAGTAGACTTGTTCTTAAGCTCATGAGTTTCTTTATACTGTTTCATGTACCTCAACCATTTCTTGTAAAGCCTGTCACCTATCATAGAAGTAAGAAATCCTTGTCACTCCCTAATCAAAAGGGTTGTCATGAAACTAAATGTGGTCAATTTCTGAATGAGCTTTTTGCAATTCCCACCATGAATCTGTGCAAAATGTTTGGGGTCCTCCAAATATTCCATTTGGCTATAATGGTGCATTGCCATGCAAAATTGTTCATCTTGCTTTGTTTTGCCCGGTACGGAAGAAGCCATCCTCAACAAGTCCCCAAATTTCACTAATGGTTGTTGAGGTTGCGAATCCAAAGATGACTCTATAGGTCATGGATCAACATCCAAAAGTGAGTCTCATGCACTAAAACAAGGTACTTGATCTCCCACTGCAAACAATTTGTTGCACTCCCGGTGTAAAATTCCTCAACCCCTAATCAATTTCTTGGTTGCCGCACGGCGGCACTGATCATTTCCCACACCAATGCAAAACTACAAAACCGCTATTTAGTTGCTTAACAACTCGCACATTTGCTCGGGAGGGTGGTGAATTTGAGTTTAGAATTTTGAATTGTTGAGGGGAGCATTTTGGATTTTGAACATGCAAACAAAATCATAAATCATATTTGACCCATCTAACCACATGGACACCCTCTTGAGAAAACACATCACTTTGTCTGACAATCATTTATTTAGTTAAGGCATTCCTAAACATCCTTAACATAGGGCTTAATTTTAAAAATGAATGCAATTTGGATAAAATCCCGTAACTGAACAATGTTACAGAGTTCACTAAGTTTGTTATTTATCCCGTAACCATCCATCAAATCTATTTTCAAAAACCCCAATTTTACACGTAAAAATCCATTGAATCCATAAGTGAAACTCCAGCGGGATCTGTTTTGATTTTTTTACGCGTAGATCTCCCATAGCCATAAAACTTTTAATCTAGGAGTGACGTATATCCCGTAACTTTTATTAAATTTTTAGTTAGAATAATCTCTAATATAAATAGTTTTTTTTATTTTTTTATTTTTTTTACATATGTAAGTTTCTCAAATGATTCCCCTAATAGATCTGTAGCTCTTTTTTTTTCATAATCTAATCCATAACTGAGTAAGTAATTTTAAAACCTGGAATCCCAAGAGGTTTTACTGATGTCATGGTTCTAATAGATCCTATAACTCTCTCCACTCTCGTCATCCCTAATCCACAGTAATATGAAATTCAAAAAACTGAAACTCCCAAGCAGTCTTACGGATGTCACTAATCTGCCCCTGAAATCCGCAGATGTTACAACTAAAACCCCCTACTGTCAACCTTGTCTGTAAAATGGTCGTAGTAGTGGGAAAATTCCCTCGTCTATCTATCACCTTACGAATTTCAAAGTCCTGTCAATTACGATACCATAATGATAATCGAAAGAGCTATGGACGTACTTGTTAATTGATGTAAAGAAGATGATATATTTTCTCATTGACTTTCTGTATATTAGATCCTGTTGTTTGAGTAGCTGATACTGATATCTTATTCTTTTGTCATTGAATGAGAAAAACTTAATAACCCCGAGACGTTTGACACTTTACTCCCCTTTCACTAGATTTTCAAGTATCGGTAACTGCAGTCGACAGTCTGTAGGGTCTTTCCCTAATACCCCAAGTTATCTTATTTTCGAAATTGCTCGAGAATCGAATCAATATACCATGTTTTGTTGCTAATGGAACAATTTCCACAATGCGAGCGGCCGCGTAGAAGAGTTCTTCAACCTTCGGGATAGACGACCCAGGTGATGAGTCATCGTAATGATGCATTCGAGGTTTCAATTCCACCGCCATTCCCATCATTGCGTAAAAGCATGTAAGGAAGGCAGGATCGTTTCTTACAATGCACATGATCGTTGCCGCATGAGCACTGTCGTACATTGATCAGATTTGAAGTTTATTTATGAATCCACGAGGAAGGTGAGTCTCTTGTATTCAGCTGGTCGAATTCTAATGATACAACTTTGTGTTGCTGAACCGTGATCGAAGGCTTTGAAAGCTATGCAACTGTAGATGCTGGAGACAACTCGGCTCAGACAGATGGTACTGGTAGGTTCCTGAATCTCGTGAGGGGCAAAGTCGTTGACCTGGTGGTTTACGGGAGATGGTATGGACATCAGCAGGCATCTCAGTGTATCTACAGTCATGTATATTTACTAGCAGATTCTGAAGTCCATCGAGTAATAGATTCCTCGTGGAAATGATTCTGCCTCTATCGCAAGAGTCTACACTAGGCCAACGAGAAGTTCAAAGACAACATCATGATTATCTTCGGAGGTTGAATTAGAGTTCCTTGTGAAAGATTTCCTTCTCCCGCTGGTGTGGGTACTGTACTTTGCACACATTGTATTCAGGGAACGAAACAGATGGTTGGCATCTGAAGCCATCCGCGCAGTGGGAGTCCTGCTTGCAGTAGCACTTGCGTTTCAGAGCACACTTGTCCTCGTACACAGGGCCACGTCTCTCGAGCACGCGATTCAGAAGCTCAGATTCGAAAACCTTGAGAGGATCGTGCTCCTCGCGCAACTTGAGAAACTTGACCATGTTCTGTTCCGGAGAATTGTCCCGCACATGGCAGTCGTGATGCGAAAATATGCGCTGCGTGTTCTTCCCCCAGTGAGGCCTGGCCCCATACTTGCAGATGCTCAGCTGCTCGATCACCTCGCTAACGTGGTCCAATTTGCTGGGAGCATGAGGATGCAAACTCGAAGTAAAGAACGCCACCATAACATACACCACAGGCTCGTCCCAACCCGTGTTTGTAGCCGTCAGCAGTTCGCTGCTCTTTTCCCAAATCGAAGCCAGAAGTACCCCGGAGGCAGACAAATTCTCTCCACTTTGCCTTTCCCTTACTTTAACTCGAGATGCTTGCGTTTTTCGGCGTGCTCTGCTTCGATAATGTGCCTCACATCCTTCACCCATTCGTCGAAATCACTTAACTTGATGGTGAACTCATTGTCCTCCACGGTTGATCCGAGAACATTGTGATTCCAGAGACATCGCGGGTAGCACTCCTGCGCAGTGAACACGTGCGAAGTCGGGATGGTAGCGTTCTCTAGGATGAGGTCTCCCTCACGGAAAAACGGTATGTGTATGAGGTCATCGGACAGAGCGCAGGTCTTTGCGTTCAGAAGGTCTGCGTCCGGTGCGGAGTCATCCAAGTCTGCGGCGTAAGCGGCCATGTGATTTGTCATAATCGTACCAGTGGCTTGGGTGACGCTGTCCAGCATAGCTCACCTTCCTTTGGGGTAAACGGGATGGGTTTGATCTCCAGGGACGGGCGCTGAGAGGTAGAGAGCTCGGTAGAAGTGCAAGTCGGGTCTCCAAAAGTACAGGATGTGAGGGGTTTGATGCTGCAGTTGATGCTTGACATCCGCAACGATGTTCGAATCATCTATCTTCCAGACATATCCGAGTCATGGCATCCGGACCCAGTAACTGTAACGTTACCTCAGACAATACTCCAAATAGTCCCAGTCCGCCGGCTAAAGCTCGGATTTCGGACAGTCCTTGCTCATCTCCATTTTCGCTCGTGATAATGTGCCCACTGCTGTTAACCCACTTGAGCCCCATGACTAGATCTCCGAGTGCACTGTCGAGTCCAGCACCGGTACCATGAGCGGATGTAGCGATCAACCCACTGACTGTGAGGTTTCCATAGACTCGCATCACTCCCACAGGCACTGACATGCCATTTGCGACCACAGCGTCTGCCAAATTCTGCACGGTCATCCCAACCTGGACTGTCAACCTGTGCTGTTGTGCATCGACCGCTAAGATACGGTTCATACGATGCATGAGGATGACTACAGAGTGGGTATCCGGACCACCATTCTTCACTCCCGAGTTTTCACCATATTGCATTTTGGTGCTGGCGCTCGTGCCTGTGCAACCTATGCCACTGGAGCCGTGACAGCCTCTACGCGTTGGCCGCACCTTAAAGGGACGGCCGGAGTCGTGGAGGTTTTTCATGATTCTGCTAATGTCTTTTGTACTGTCAGGCTCGGCGTGCTCATCGTACATGCACTTCATCAGTCCATACTCTGCATAGAGTGTGTTGGAGTTGAATTTACCGTCCTGCGTGAGAGCTTCGCTTGCAATCAGATCTACTTCCACTGGCTGCTTCCACTGGCCCAATCTTTGTGATTGCAAGCAGCAGGAGCACTCCGAGTAGAAATTCCATGGTCGAGTTAGGAAACTGCACGAACGGCTGAAGCTAGAAGATCAATCGTGTTTTCTCATCGGATACAACCAACTTATAGGTAACTGGAATTGCAGGACCCACTGGGCAGCACCTATCGATTCTCCAAAGCCAAGTATTCCTGAGCCGACAGTCTAAAACAGAAAAAGCTTATCCTGAGCTGACATCCATTCCCCTTGTACTTTTGATTTTCGAAATTTATAAAATTCTAGATCAGCCGAGGGGCGACCATAGCTGTGCTTGTGAGTTCAGTCTCTGTTGTAATCTGGATTAGTGTAATATACCGCTTATCCTCCATCGCATTTACCAAACATAAGCGCCGAATAGGTACTTCGGAGCTGAAATGAATGGCATTGGTTTCAGCTGTCTAAGATCATGCTCATAATCTGGAACGGACTGTCGTGCTACCCACTTTACATTGCAGTAGAATCTGATTCGAACACCAGCTAGAGTCCTGAAGTGGAGTGACAGCTGATCCGGATCCTTACATCTCCATTGAAACTAAAGAAGACAGACCGATGTAACCTTTTACAGTTTGTGCCCAAAGGCAGAGAAATTTCAATTCGACGGGAGAGTCGTTAATTTTCATCCTCATTTGAAGATCACCACGAAAGTAAATATGATGATCCATCGTAGATCTAAAAAACTCGTAAGGGCGGTCGCTGCGTTTGATCCCGCACTATCAAATCTGCACTATTGCACCACCTAAGATGATGTGAACGATGCAATTCGTTGTGCACCTGCAGCCGATGTAGTACTTAGACATGCTTGATTGATTGGCGGATTCCACTTGGGAATCTCCAAGCCCAGAAGTGGAATCCCACCTGTCTTACGACCGTACCGAAAGAAAAAGGCGACCGCGTAGGAAAAATGAAGGATGGGAAGACCCCATCAAGCCGTACAAGGGAGAGAAAAAAAGTAGAGAACTCAAATCTGAGCTTCCTCTGTCTGTAGCGGCACTTCCACCGACCACGCTGACCCGTCGACGTTGGTGCGCGCACAGAATAGCAGAAAGAGAGAAAAGTGCGACTGCGTAGAAAACACTAAGGGTGGGAAGACCCATCGTAGTCGTAGAAGGGTGAGACAAAATAGGTAAAACGGGGCTAAGCCCCCAATAGAGTTCAAAAAGAGAGTTTATCATGTTAGGCGTCCGAGTCTAATGCCATATCCCATATAATTCCAAAGTTAGAGGAACAAAGAGGTGACTTCTCGAGACATACCCTATACTTGAGACTTTGTGAGTTATTGTTGCACTCGCTGCCTATCCACGAGGATGTGTAATCATTCCCTCCAAAACTGTATCATGTGTAAAGTTTATAATCATGACATCTACTATTGTCACCTGATCATCTCGGACCAAGTATAAGTCTGCCCTGACACATATCGTCTATAAAACATTCGAATGTTTCCTCTAAGCCAAGTATACACTCTCTTGTGCCATAGTAAACACTTTGTCCATAATAACATCATAGGTAGTTATACTCTATCTTCCAAAAGGACACCATGTTATATGGATGGTTGTTACATCTAGTGTAGAACCATACTCACTAGTGAGTAATGAAGATGCATATGGGTAAATCAAATCTAAACTAAACCTCCTCGTAGTAGAGAAAGTAGTTTGTGCGAGTCAAAATACTCTAATGTACGGTCAAGCTAGGATCCAAGAGTATATACCTTTGCCGGAGCAAGAGTGAAATATACTCTAATGGCTTGAGAAAATGACGAATCAACTAAGAGAGAATGTAGCATATATGCACAAGGTCTCTCTATCCAGGAAAACTATAAACCTATAATCCAAACCAATGAGAATGAAACAAAAGATGAAAAATTTCCATGTGCACATGGGATAGACTATCTATCATTTATCACAATAACATAAGGAGAGAATCCACTTCTGCACAGCATCAAGATTGGAAATTTATCATGCCTTGCAAGAAGAAGTCAAGAGTTAACATGACAGCTTCGATAATATGGGTACGAAATATCTATCTCACTACACTTAAGATGTTGGAACAACTAGTATGCTTTACACACCAAGTTATTTATATATCCAATACATATTTAAAGAAGTAGTGAGCTGCTATTCACCACTCACCTTTCGCTATTCACCACTCACCCCCTAGTTTAAAGAACCCCCCTGCATTTTTGTTGCGTTCCTATTGGCTGCATGGAAAATGAATGGAAAATGCCATCTAAAATGAAGACTGAAATAAGGCGAGATTTAATGAATTTATACCAAGCGAGAGCTTTTTAAAATCAACTTCGACATCTAAAACACTACTTACATCACCATGGATCGTTATCAACAACTTACCACCACAACCTATACTAGTCTTGAGGTCGCCCGCGCTGCTCTAAATTCAATCTTTGCCGACGAAGGCTACATCGTGACTGTTTTACACTGCGTCGGGAACAAGGGAAATGCGCAGGAGTTCTTTAAACTAGGGGGTGAGTGGTGAATAGCGAAAGGTGAGTGGTGAATAGCGGCTCCCAAGAAGTATTATTCTCGTTCTAGTGAAGCCCGTGCGTGTCCCCTAGAGACAACTGGCGGAACGGGAGTAAACCCAGAAAACTTCCTAAACAAGTCCGTCAACTGATTTAGTTCTTCGTCTAAGTCTCTAAACGCCGTCGATACTTTAACTTCCCGACTGTCACGTGCCAAAAATTCATTTGTCACCGTCCATCGCTTTTCCGAAACACCAAAATCCGATCGCCCATCAAACCAGGCCTTTAAAGATCACTCCGGATTCCAAATCTATTACTTCGACTTGAGACCCCGCGAAAGAAAACACCCTGTCCTTCATAACATTCGAATCAGACTGCCACATGCTAGTGCCCATTTGTCTATCTACGCAACACCAGAATCCGACACTCTACTAAAGACCGCTTGTGGTGCCGCTAAAGACCACACCGAAAATTAAATCTGTTAGAGATACAGATATCCTCCGAAGTCTCATATACTCTCTTGGGCTCCATTATTATGATACATGCCACACCACTTTGGCGAGGATGAATCAGCCGTTGGGTTTTTAAGATCTCATCCAATTCAAAGGGAAGCTGTTAATTGTTGTTAACAGGTGACTCCCCTTTTGAATAATGGAGATACGGCAGCTAGTAGTAGGAGGAGATAGGACTTTTGGTGAACCAAAAAACATGCAAACGTAAGACCGACATGAATTCAGCTCTTCAAGTTGGGTCCTCGTCGAGGTAATGAATATATCGGTGGTGGTACGACAGAGACTTCTTCAGGAGCTATAAAGAGGAGAATGAAAGTCTTTCCAGCTCGTAATATTGTCAATGGTAGGAAATTATTTATCAACGAATAGCGAGGACTATTCTTGGGACCACTAGCCAAGGAGATAAGTGGTGAGAAATATATAGGAAAAGGAAAAGGAGATCTTCAAGTGGTAAAAAAGAGGAGAATGACAAAGTGGTAGAAAAGAAGAGAATGACAGTCTTTTCAACTCGTAATATTATTTATGATATATGATATAATATTGTATGTGATAAACTACTCGAGGAGTACCTATTAACAACCGCAAAACAACGGGAAAATAGGAGTTCAGAATACTAAATTGCAGAAAAATTTTATAGTCGTCATTTCCCATGAATAACAATCTTACTTCTGCGTAGAAACACAACCTGCAATACAGATGTCATTTATAAACAAAACAAGAAAACTTGTAACCTAGAATAACCACTGTTGCTCCTTCTTAATTCTTGGCCATATCTTCGTAGTTTCTTGTACACTGTGTAATACAGACTTTAACTTGCCAATAGTGACAATAACAAGGACAAAATATCTTTCCATATCGAAAATGTATCTTATCTCAAATAAGTAATAAGTTTATGTATATGCTCCAATTATCTTCTCACTGTAGATCAACCTCTTTTCTTCTCTTAGTTCGTTATAAGTTTGTCTAAATTCCTTTTATACATACACCATTTTACTATTATGTATATGGTTCTTCGATGAGTCGCAGACGCAAAGCTCTCGACTAACAGCGGACTGTCTAACAAGCCAAAGAACACGAGATCACGAGATACTTTGTGGGTCCGAAAGGCCGGGGACAGTCTGACAACCCCAAAGAGCACGAGAACACTTCGTGAGTACTAAGGGGCCGGGAAACTGTCTGACATGACAGGGGGACTTTAAAGAAACAAAGGAAACAAAATGAAAGAAAAGAAAAAGTGATGAAGGCAATGTGTAGTTTTGCTTGTGTTTTACCATATCGGTATGGTATCGGTAATGTTTTAAATTATCGGTAGGGCAAATTTTTCATATAGACTCTAGTGGGTCTTAGTTCCATTTTATATTTTTTTGTCTCTCCCTTTACGGGCTTGATGGGGTCTTCCTTTCCTTCATTTGTTCTACGCAGTCTCCTTTTCTTTTCTTGTTTTGCTTGTGTTTTACCCATCCCTTGGATGTGTAGTGTACGCCATAGTAGGTCGCAAGGTCTCCAAGTATAGGGGCATGCAAAGAGTGCACTTCTTTGTTCCTTTAGCCTTGGAGTTATATAGAACAATTGAGTTATATGGAGCGATGGACACAACGTTCTACACATTGGTCAAGGAGTGTGTGAGAACTTATCATGTTATGTGCCAGGGATACCACTCTCACTCTCATACTTTGTAGTATATTTTAGATAGCGTGTGTCCATTGTTCTACAGAGGACAATGGCAGGTGCAATCTATAGGAGAGCAATCACACTAGGTGATGCTTCTTCGGATACTCCAGTTGTTCGTAGACCACACGATTTGCACAGCTCAAATATCTTAGGTGCAATAGGGCAAATTTCTCATATAGACTCTATTGGGGCTTAGCCCCATTTTACCTTTTTCATTACTCCTTGTATGGCTTGATAGTGCCTTCCCATCCTTCATATTTTCTATGCGGTAGTCCTTCAAAGTTTTGCTTGTCTCATCTTTTTCATACAAAGAACTAACTCTAGTAGTCTTGAGTTTAATAAGAGAGTACTTGAAATTAGAAGGGGTACAAGTTTTAAAACCATTTTTATAGAGTATTGGTACTACGAAATTTTCTCATAGGGTAGGGTTTTTTGTGAGATTGAAATCAAGTTTCTAAATTACTAGCATTTGCACCGTTATTTTTTCTTAAGAAAAGAATCAGAAGCACATAAAAGCGTCTTTATATAAAACCGAAAAGAAAGGATATTAGAAGTATTGAATATGAAAGGCACATTAGAGAATTTATTTATTAACCTTTAAATGAACATAAGTAGGACAAAACATTATAAAAAAAAAGATTAAAAAAAAGACAATTTTGGGATGTTTGAAAAATGTATAAATCAAAGAACACGTTCTCTTATGGTGTAGGACAAAAAGTATAAAACATATTTGGATATAAATCATAAAATGCATTTATAGTAATGCTTATTTTTTATTCTTTGACGATGTTTTCAATTTATTCCTCAGCAAGTTTCAAAGGAAATAAGTATTTTAATCGGACGCTCACCTGATTATATTTAAAGTATTCATTTACTGAATTCTCAAAGAAAACTCTAAGTAGATTAAAAAAGTTAGATACTGCATGAACTTATAGAAAATTGTGGAGATAAAACAGAAGCCAAAATTCACAATGGATTATTCTAAATTTAGGTTAGAAAAATATAATTTTCAATAGAAATACTTAATTGGGTTTGAAGTCGTGTCGTGCTCAATGCTCAGTACAGACGTATTTACTTTACTGCAACCGAGTTCTCATGAAATAACGAAGATGTGTTTCTGTTAGCATTGAGAGACTTTGATTCTAGCCTGGCATTAAGATTTGCGAGGGTCCTTTGGACAATTAATAATCGTTGAGTTGGGGAAGTACTCATATATCAATCCACAACGTTCACACATAAACTCACGTTTCAAAGTTTGAAACCTTGACTTATCTAGGTTTGAAAGAACTATTTCGTCCTTGGGCATCTTCCAAAATGTGGGACGCGCTTATTTCTGTTAGGTAACATCAAGTAGCCACTTCCATGAATCTGGTTCTCGGAAATCAAGGTTTGAATAAGTCACAGATCGTTCTACATTACTAGGGACATGAGCAATGCGCTCTTGTTGGCAAAAGACTAATTGGCAATGTGCGTTATGTAGATATTATACAGTAACCAAACTCTGTATAGGGGCCCTTTTACAGTGCACACATTACTTGCTCCAATCACCTAACGCAGTAAGAACCAGTATTATGGTTCTAGACTTTCCATATTATACAAGAAAAGTCTGCCAATGAAGATTTGGAATAGTTGCAGACATAGAGACTATGCTATTAAGTACGATGGCAAAGTGATCTAGACCGAAGAGAAACATAGGTTAAGAGTAAGGAGCGCGACACCGAATTGGTATAACAATGGAGCTTCCCACAAACCACATGCACGTTACTCCAAGAAACCAATCAATTGCAAACTCGACTGGCACAACGTTGCAATAGTTTATCAAGGGCCTATCGGATCTGCTCGCCCCGCTGGTAAATGGAAAATATTCACAGGTTAGGCTTCCAATTTGCGTCCCAGAGTTCGGATCGTTACTCTACATATGACCATACTTATGATGGCAGAACGCCATCTGGGGGTGCTAAGACAATTAGTTGACCAGCCAAGACTGATAAACCGAAACTAATGCTGATCTAATATCTGTGCAAAACTGTTGAGAACTTCAACAATGACTTCGCCTGTACTCTGCCTTCAGAGATTGCACGTTGTGTTAAGTGTGACCTTGGCTTCATGCCCTCCTTGCAAGCTCTGGGCAAGTAGATCAGGTTAAGCAGTGCAAGTTTCTCCCTAACTTGTTTACATGTATCTTAACGCACATAGCTAAAACTCACCTAGAACTCATTAAACTCACTAAAGAAAAGATCCTAACTCAACGGAATTTATGGAGCACGTCAAGAGGGTACTAGCCAATCCTATACTCTAAAAACATGCCCAGCTTTTGCAAGTGCATTTCATGAGTACCATAAAGAGGCTTCTTGCGGTTGAGCCAATCTCTCTCTGCTATCGTTGATCCTTTGCCACCCGGTCCCGCCTGTAACATTTCATCACCGAATACGGAGACGATCTGGTACAAAGATGTACGGAGAACGTCAGCCATGGCATACGCTTTCTTGTGCATGACAGTCCTTTTACCAAAAGGGTAGCCTTGCCTCTTTCCGACCTCCATGAATGCACCCCTTGAGGGCACCGTCCATTTAATACTGTTTGGGACAAATGTCACACCTCGAACACTACTTCTCCTACCAAGGTACACTTCTATCACGAGCAAACATGATAGAAGGGATGACACAACTGCAGTGTTGCAGCCATGCAACTGTGCCACACCGTATCTGTCTTCAAATCGAGAACTTGCGGTCAAAGAGGCGACAGTCCTTGCACACCATGAACAGAGCTGCTCAAGACACAAAACAAGGACCGTCAGATCATATTACTCCAGTCTCAATCTTCAAGGTCCATTAGTCGAGGAGGCTCGGATTGGGCTAATCATGCACAAAGATAGTAATTAGGGAGAATATTCGGCCATCTCTGTTAAACGATATGCAAATAAAAAATGAGAACTTGCCGCGTTCACTAACTCGTAAAGAAGCCAGATATATCCTACAGAGGAGTACGTCGTTTGCTTTGCAACTAATTTAGGCTGAAGGCCTGGATCATAAACCTGGATGGGAGAAACGCATGAATTTAGATCCAACCTGAGAGTCTTGGAAGTAGCCTTTCACGTTCCCCAGCTGAAAGACGTACTGCCGGTTGTCCCCGGGAGAAGACTGCACCTGCTGCTTCAGAAGATCTGCACTCTTTTCGGTCTCACCCACTTCTAGTCCTTGAGCCAACGTAAGAGTGAGGTTGTCCAACTTCTTAAGACACGCACTGACAAGTCTCTTGTACGTATCTCCGGTTTCTTCAAAGAATGCTGCCCGTCGCCAGATATCTACATTTGATTCAGCGACGAGGCAAAGATCCAAAAACGCATGATATTGAACCAAAGACGCATCGTCCGAACCCTCAATTGCCAGAAGTAGCAACTCTGAGGGATCTGTCTCTGCAGCAGCTGAGCCGAGAGGAGGGGCGAAGATGTGTCGTTTTGTGTGTATGACCTGTCATTTCGAACGATAAAAGTCCATCACCAAGACCAATAAGCGCCTCAAATAATACAGTAAACCGGAGACCAGTTAGGACACTAAAAGAAGTCTGCTGCCAAGTGAACGTGGAAATGAAAACCGGCAAAAGAGAAGCCCCGTGGGGCATCGAAATTGGGGGCTACCAAGTCACAGCCTCACTCCTGAAAATTTCCCTTCTTGAGGAGATAGCGCACTTATCATACTAACCGCTCAATGATGATGAACCGTCCTGACACTTCTAGACTTAAGGATCAGAGTAGGTTGCCAAGAAAAGGACGAGCAAAGTGTGGATATAGACTACAGCTGGAAACGCCCTCTATACTGTGGACGTCGGCAGACTCACATTTAAATTGGATGGAAGAATACGTGGACATGTCCAACATGAAAACGTTACCGATCCTGACAGGTACTAGTACACATATTCTGTGCGTGAGATGTTAAAAAACCAGAAAATATAAATAGCTAGACGGCATTTTGAGTTTGAAGTTACCTGAATCAGATGGTGGCATGCCTCCCAACTTAAAACCACAAAGAAAGCCCAGGCTGCAAACAGGAATTGCCACCAGACGAAGGAAAAGATATCGTTTCGCTTAGCATTGCTTGTAGCGGCTCCCATATCGGCAGGTAAGAACTGAGCAAAAGTTTCTCCAAGTGGCAACATGGCCAAAGACAAGTGTAAGCTCGTCCTCATGGCCTTCGGAATCATCATCTTGAAGCCAAAGAATAACCGGCGCTGCACGGCCATTGAAAATCTTCATTAGCATCCAAATGACGCACACAACCACAAAAATATCATCATGCATGACAAATTCAGTAAACGGGAGTTGTAACGATTGAGAACAGTGAATCATCCTTTGTACCTGGATGATCGGGAAACAAAGGGTAACATCGTTGAAGTATAATTTCAGACCAGCGTACAAAAGACCTAGCGCAGCCCCTCGAATCCCAATGTCTAGTGCATTCAGTCTTCCAAGTGGTAAGTGAGTGGAAGACATGATTGAGAGGAAAGCCACTATCCCTGAAATAAGACACATGATGGTAAACGAGATATAATCTAATGTGGTCCGAATTTTCCGCCTCAAATCAGAATTGTCACTAATGTTAGGGTCTGCACGCGAACGCCCCACACCATTTTTCCAGGCTAACCTGAATATTCCACCTAATATGTCTCCAAAAGAAGCAGCGTTGGACTCTTCGGGCTCCGAAACAAATGTCTGTCCCGCCAGGAAGAGCACATGAGAAACCAGGAAGCACAAAAATCTAATTGCTGCCCAGATAGATGGCAGGAACCTGGACGACTCTTGCTGCCTCGCCTCCTTGCCCCCATAGCTACGAGAAAGCAGGGATGAAATGATTTCCCAAGTTAACCATACCACGCAACCAATGACAGCTTGCCAGACTCCACATCTCATCCATCTCTTCCCCACAACGTCTCTCCACACAAGAGGGGACACCGGAGATACCATCGCAGAAACCAAGGTCGTCTTCCTCACACGAGCAAGGATCACCTAGATACAGAAGTAGCTTCTTAGTCTTCTAAGACAGATGTTCTTTCCATTCTCTGCCCTAGTACTAGCTGCACATAGTAGCACAATACTAGCTCACACTTGCTCAAAACCCCTCAATTTGCTGTTGCCATCACCTACTCTTCCCTGCCCCTGTTCTACAAACTCCTCTCGACACAAACATCTGCTGCACCGATTGCCGGAGGTGCAGAATTCGCCTCTCATCGAACAGGTCGATCAGGTCGTAAGTGAAATGAGATTCTTCTTTAGACGCAGCGCAGCCTAAGGGAGAGAATTTGACGGAGAGATAGGAGGGGTTTTGAAATTGGCACACATCTGAACTTAGGGAAAGAGAAGAGGCGGGAAAGCCAAGAGCTGCTGTCTGTCGTTAGTGCGTCTACTACAGTCTACTGCAGTACAGTTCTACAGTACTACGCGTGGTGGATTTCAGTCGGGTGACTTGTTGTCTGCACGAAGAAAGGTACTACAGTACAGCCTCAGAGATGCCACTTGGCGCTTGCAACGCAATGGTGAACAGAATTCTCGTCGGCCTCTTGCACTTGAAGCACACTGTAGCTCAGGTGTCTCGAGTCATATCTTATGCTCTTATGGTGGAGAACTGATACTGCCGTTGTTTGCCTTCTCTGGCATGAACCTTAGTTCTGAAGAGCGAAGTTACTCCTCATACGACTAGAAGTGATGCTGAGCTGAAGATAAACTGGCATTCCGTTGTTTAAAGGCGTCTGAGCGTTGCCTAAGTGCCGTTTGTCTTGGTGGCCGAGATACAGGCTCTCTAGACATATCCGGTGTATGCCTCGCTTGATTCATCTGTTCGACAGATGCTGATCGAGCAAGGGACGTAAAGGTTTCCCGTTCGGCTGGGACAGTCTAGATATTCGGCGTAGGGAAATCCAAATTTGAGAACTTTAAGTTGAGGTCAACGGCCCTTGCCGTTGATATCGACTCGCCGGATCGAGCATAGAAATGTGAATTTCACGAGCCAAGGATGCTGAAGCCGCTGTTCGGGCTGGATGCATGACCTCAATAATCAGTAATGCCTTCAGTCTAAGTCATTTGCCCAGAGGTGCAGAGGAAACCAGCCTTGTTGGCAGATGCCGAAAACAGAAGTCGAACTCAGAGAACAAACGCTTGGCTGCTGGTTTACACAATCAGAGGCAAATTGGGCCCATAGAACAGCAGCATGGTAACTGCTGTTCTCATTCTTTTATTCCACAAGTGGCATGAAAAACTTCAGATGTACACGTTGGACATTCCATGCATTGATGAGTCAAAGTGGCGTAAGACTCGCATGCACTAACGCAACTCTTTGACTGAAGAAGTCAGCCCGCACTCAATCCAATCTTTATCTCCCCTTTTAAAGGTGAATCCCTCCTTCTCGGCATGGGAGCCTTCTCCAAGAGCACCTTGACTCTTCCATGTGTAAATTGAACGTAGATAGCCAGGCTTGTAACAATCTGAATAAGAGATATAATTCCAACATCCAAGAACTGGTAGATCATATTGAACGGGCAAAACCTTAGGCATCGCTATATGCTGACTTATTAATTTGCAATCAGATAGATTGAAATCATTTCTTGAAAAAATTAAACAGCCAAAGAATAACTAGAACTAGAGTTACACGGGAACGTAATACCTTTCAAGCTGCACTGATCTAAATCCGATCAAGAGGTGATCTATCTACTACGACCACCACGGGGTCAGTGTGATGTCTGGATCCCCCGGCACCACCGGAAGCGCCCAGAGTTTGGAAAGGGGAAGGGTCTCTGAAAGCAGTATCTGGAGGAGCCTCTGTATCACCAGAATTACCATCATCGACTTTCAGGGTCAAATTCAGAGAACTTTGATCAATCCCTTGAGATGTCTCAGTATAATTTGCTTCCTGAACTGGAACATTTGCAACAGGTTCCCCAGGATGTGGCTCTCGGCTGTGCATGGTCCGTAATAAATCCTGTAATCTTAAGAGATTGCTTTGACCTACACCAGGTTGTGCTCTTATGAGCCGACTTCGGTTACTGGTAGAGGATGCTGACCCACCTTGACTACCTTCCATTCCTCCACTCCCAATTCCATAATCACCTGTCGGATAAGGCTGAGACGGAGATGGTGTGCTAGCTGAGAAGTCCAGTTCTGGGAAGACGGGACTTCGACAGTGGGGGCATTTAATGTTCAGCCGCAACCACTCGTCAATACAAGCCACATGAAAGTTATGTGCGCATGGCAGGCCTCGCACCTGTAAAAGAAAAGATAACTCGTGGCATAAAATTTTCTTCTTTTGATACGTACGGTCAGTTGACACACGAGAGAAGGGGAGGCCAAGGCAAATGCTGAATATCTACATCTTGCAAGCTGTTGTCGAGTTATTTGTCCTAAGGAAGTCAGCAGATCATGAAACTATATTCAAATTGAACGAGTAAAAAACATGACATTTAAACAGACGCGTTGAAGTTCCTCCTCATATGAAAACTTACCTCAGTTCCGACTTCAAACTCATCGAGACAGATTGGACAAGCGGTACATTCTGTTGGGACCCCTTTCAACCGGAATCTGGGTAGCTCCTGGATAAGTTTCTCTACTTCCTCCCTCTGCTTGTACAGCAACACAAATTTCGAGATTTAGTTGGATTAAGTACGGTTTGGACAGGACAAATGGCTTTTAGCAATGGGAAGAAGTTCATTTAACCCAAGTAGTAAACCGGACTTGTTCCGAGAAACAAAGTACAACTCGTGATCCTTACTGAAAATCGGTAGTGGTAATCACGAAGTAGAACGATCAGCGCTGACACTGTTACCCAATTTCACTGGCACTAGACGCTCTCACTATCTGCAGCATGCCGTGGTCATGATAGAAATTCAGCGAGGTCAATGAAGATCTAATCCCGTAAAGAACTGTACCTGTACAGGGGACAAATAGAGCCCAGGATGATAAGAGAGTGTATCATGCCCTCCTTGCCCTATAATGTTCTCCTGACCAGATGCCACCGAGAGAAATGCCCAGTCAGGCACCCTGATTAGCTCAAACAGCACCTGCACGTTACCGAATTAAGTGCATGGAATAAGTACATTCCAAAATCCATCTGTTGCATAATACAGAAATACGGGAAGACTAGGTAACACTATGAAGAACCCTTCAAAGTCTCCGTGCAAACTTGACTTCCTTTTGCGAATCACCTTTCTGTTTTGAACCCGTAAAATTTTTCAGTAGGGGAATACAGAACCCGTTGCAGACAACCCGGTTCCATACCCACGTTATACCCTTTGAGTGATAAGTTGAAAAACATTCTAAACTTCTGCGAAACCAAAACTAGCACGATGGCAATGACCGTCGAATTCACAGTCTTGGTCTGAAATCTACACTTGCATCCCTATGCAAGTGTAGATTTCCAAAACCCCAAAAACCCCAAGAACATATCAGATCAGATCACTGTGACAAGAAATAAAAGACAACTTTGAGGAGAGCAGCATTCGCTAAGCTCTACGTTAGTAATGGAGGCGCAGCACGACAAATTCAATCAAAACATCATCACAGAGGGAAACAGAGGGCTGAATGCACGGACGGGAGCAACTGACGAGTGAAAAATGCACAAAAGTAATCACCTGGAACTCAGAGACTGGAGCGGACCCATGTGAAACTAACTGTAAGTGTGCTTGCCGCCTCAAAAGCCACTGCCAGCTCAAACAAGTTGAATAGGGTGAAAAGCAGTTCACATGTCTGTATCCTCAGACTCGAAGCTCAGTGCGACCAGAAATAAAGGACACAAACAAGTAAAATGAGATTAACCCTACTAGAGATACGATGACATGAGAGAAAGGTACCTTCCCGGCGGAGATGCAGGCCACGCAAATTAGTCCACAATAGCTGAAGACCAGCCATATTAAAAATCCCCACTTTTGACCCTCTTCGGGTAACTGCAGGGGCAAAAAGAGCACCGTCTGGTTGGTTTAGTTCTGGAAGGAGTTACAACTAGCAAACTAGGTATGACGAGCAATGGCCTCATGCTCGCAGTTAACTGGAAAGGGTTCTCAGCGCCTTATTTATCGACAATGGCAAGTAACTTATCCCAATATAACCTAGTCGCTGTACATAGAAAATATGCATTGTATGACGGCAGCCAGAAAAGGAAGGCAATATCGGCTTCTCGCGCCATGCAGACTCACTCCAACATAGTTTGAGAATTATATACACGAGAAGGAGGAAGTCCTGGACGAAGTTTAAGATCTTACGCAAGTCTTGGCATCTGTGAACCAGAGGCTTCCGATGACAGTCCAAGCCCAAAGAAATGGGTAAAGGATAAAAGTGAGGAATGAAATAACCACCACTCTCCCTTTAAAGCGCGAATCCCTCTCGTCTCTACTAGCGTCCCTGTGAACACAAGGTGGAGAAACATAAATACCGACTGGACCCAAAATTTCCAAATAACTGCTATGAACCCTAGAGACAGGGCAATGCTCGGCTGACTAAGAGTGATTCTGAATACTCCAGACGAACCTTATGAAAAGTGTCTCAATCCTCAACCGATTGAGATAACGCTCCTAATACGAATTTCTCTCATTATACAAAAGAACATGTAACTTGAACTATATAGTAAGAAATATTATCAAGCAGATAAAGGACCATGTAAAAGCCGATGCAATTTCACCAAGTTCACTGGTGGCAACCAGTCAAAGGTCCAAGATCGTTCATCAGTTGGACTTTCTTTACAGCATACGTCGCAGTCACTCGGAAACGTAGCTGAAAGGCAAGAGAGTGATGGTAGAGTGCACTACTTACGGTCCCATTCCCGCTGCCAGTCCATTGTCGATGAACATAAACACGCGAAAAAGGAAAACAGTTGCATAGTCGACCTACGTAACAAGAAATCATCACAGGTCTTCTCTCAGACACGATGAGTCACACGAGCAGCGCAAGAGATTTATAAACACGGATTATTACATCAGAACCTCCATGTCTGAAGAGTATTCTCAAAATCCCAAAATCAGGCTATCGCAGTGAAGTATGGAGAATGTCTCGGAAGGCATACAGAAAAAAGAAACCATGAAATGCTTGGGAAAGGAAAGACGTACCACAATCCATATGTGGAGTGGATAGATACATAGAGCATGGAGAATGTCTCAAAAGGCATACAGAAAAAATGAACCATGAAATGCTTGGGAAAGGAAAACGCACCACAATCCATATGTGGAGTGGATAGGTACATTTGTTGTATCTCTCCCAATTCACTGATACCACAATACTTTTCGAAGCTGATCAAGGACCACACTGACAAAAAAATAAAAGATCTAGGCGCATGGCTTCAGGGCACCGCTTGGTTTCAACAAAAAATGAACCTACTTACGTCCAGAGACGTAAAATGCAGAGACCTCCTCGAAAGTTCCCTGCACGTCATGTGCAGAGTTTCTATGCCGTCTACTCCGAAACGAGATCCAATACTGGTGGTCGGCATTTGATGCACATGAGCCAACTTCGTTCAATTGAGCTACCAAATTGGCCCACTTGTGTACCTTCTAGAACCAAAGTCACAAGCAGTTATAAACAGGTACCACTTATACGAAGAGTCGAAACGATACAGCAAAGGAAACGTCCGGTGCGAGAAGAACATGCTCCGCTAAAACACAAGCTACAGTAAAAGGATACACACTTGTGGCCAACATCGACAAGAAAAACCCATCGAACCTGCATTCACCCGGAGCGAAACATGAGGGCAAGACCCCATATCGACTTTGGACTCTGAAAGTGTGACATGTGTAACGAGCTGAGGCTAATCAGGGGTCAGAAGTTTACACGACAAATGTGACCAGCTTCTATTCCTTGTATGAAGCTTTGTAGTGCTTTCAATCGACTTTGCTAAATTCCACTAGACGAAGTCATCTTCGTTAGATGGCTATTCGTACTGAAAAAGTTAAACTAGACGATTGGTACGATAATCATTGGTCGTGCCCCACATTCTGGGCAGTTACCGTGGACGGTATACTCAATAAGGCATCCCATGCTCGACTAAACCCTGCATCTGAATCTGAATCTGGATCTGGTTAGCGTGCAACGAGAGTGCGAGCAGGGGCCTATGTCGGCCTATGTCTAGTTGGCGACTACGACTTGATCGCATGACCTCAAGTGCAGTTAGTTGTGTCCCGGACATGCACTTTGCCGATGGAAAAGTGGCCGTAAACAAGTGTAGAAGCACTCGAACTTCCCGAAAGGTACCCTCAATTGAACCAAATTGCCACAAAGCCATAGGATGGCTACTTAGAGAAGGAAAGATGTAGTGCAGATGAAAATCTGGCATATAACGGGGAGTCACACCAGGGCGGAAGCCATGTGGAAGCCATTCGCCGCCCACAGGATGGAGATCAGACTCACTGCATGTCCAGGTAAGATTCAGGACATCTTGTCTGAACTCAGCAGCGCTAACAATAGTTGCGATGACGTGACGCATCCGAGAAATATAGGAAATGTGAGTACCATCTGAAATCCAACCCCCGGCCCATGGTGTTGCGCTCGGTGTTTGTAAAATTAGCCAAGAGCCAACTCTCTCCTGTCAATGATCATCCCTGGCTGTCCCTACTGCATTAAATAGGAATGCACAATCTGTGTACGAATAGTAGGAGCGGAGCAGAGCAGGAAAGAGAACCTCGCCTGTGTATATATCTCGAATACCGTTAAAGGCAGAAGGAATGCAAAACGTGCAGGAAGTTATGCCCTCGAATCCATGCTTGATTGGTGACAAGGGAGAGACGGGGAGCAAGAGGAGGGCAGGAGGAGAGGAGTCTTACACGGATTTGACGAAAATAGAGATATGGGGAGACATAAGCAGGATAATGACTTCTTAGCAAGAACCGATGCAGCGGGCTTCGGGCGGGACTCAAGGTAGCCAAACATAAGGAGATAGTTGATGCTGATGACTTGGAACAGAAGTGATGACGATGCGGGCCACCGACTCAGTGCAGCAGCGACGATGAAGAGCTACAGATGTAGAAGAAGAAGAAGAAGAAGAAGAGGTAATAGGATGGCCTCCCATGAAAGCTTATACACTACCACCCCCACCAAGTCGACCCTCCTTTCCTTCCCCTCTCTACTCCACTCGTCTATCTCTCTCTCCCTCCCTCTCTGTCTCTCCTGGCCCGTCTATCTTCGGTTTGCTTGGCACGCCCCTGTCCTGTCTCGTGTATGCTCTTCTTTAGTTATCGGTTCTATCTGTATTCTTTTTTGCGCAACCGGAGCAATGGCAGCAGTATAATACTACTCCCATGCAATGTGGCGGGCAGGTCTTTTTCTTCTTCTCCTCCTCTCGCCTCTCCTGTCTCTTTGCTCGGTGACTCAGGAAGACTCTGAAGCTGCTGCTGCTACTACCTTGCTACTCTTACCACCACTACCTTCTTCTTGTCCTCCTCCTCCTCGCTCAACCTCCTCCTGCTGGCTGGCTGCATCTCCCTTTACTTCTCTCCCCATAACCCACCTCTTTCTCTCTCTCTCACTGGCCCGCTGCAGCAGCTGCTGCATGTAGTAAGCCGAGATTCGATTTGCAATTCTCCTTCTCCTCTGCCCTAGACGACTCTTTCTGCTCTGCTGCTCTGCAGCCGAGTCGGCCCTGCTGTCTGTCCACCCTGTACTGTACTACAAACATCTCTGCTGCTTCTCTCTCACGTACGAGACTCGACTCCCGGCATGTTCGGCCAGGCGGGGCGAGAACGGGGCGGCAGATATGGTGGAATGTAGAGTTTCAGTTTACTGTACTGTATGTAAGAAATTCATGCACCTTAGTACGTCAGCCAAAGGGTACCGTCCATAATCATAACCACCGGTTGCGACGATTCTGTCTCAAACAAACAGGCACCCGCGAATGTAATGCTTCCCGACGACTTCCAGAACAACCAACAACTTTCCGGGAAGTTGGAACTCCTGCTGGCGGCGATTACAACTCCGACGCGATCGAATTAGCCTACATGTCAGTCAGTCAGAAAGTCATTCGGTAGTAGTAGAAGAAGTAGAAGTAGCAGTAGTAGGACGAGAAATTTTAACTATGGCTGTACGTACCGCTATGATGGTGTCGTTCTGTTGGCTGAGACAGAGTATAGAATTAAGGGGAGGGGAATTTTCTTTCCTGTGTCAGATAACGCACTTTCTCAGGCTCATGATCATCGTATTCCTTCTCTTTAATTGTTACTTGTGCGCGAACTCGTCTACAGTAAACTAACACATTCATGTAAAGCACGAGCCTGGTGGGGCCGGGGCCGCGGCATAATCAATCACTGTAGACATTCGAGTCTCCAGATTTGCGCCGCAGTTCCCACACACGAACAGGTCCCACCAGTCAACATCATCGTCAACATCCGGTCTTGCTTTGTCTATGGATGTTTAACTGTTAATCACAGCACCCTAATCTCATAATTTGCAAATTCTGCTCAGTAAACTTCGAGTCCTCCACACTGTATGCATGCCGACGATGTCAAAGCGCTTACGTCTTTAGGAATATGTGCACACTCGTCCATCTTAGGAGGGGAACAATACCTTGTGTCATTTGGACTCATGATATGCGAAAAAGCTCATTTCCCTTTTTCTCCCATGATCTGGACAATTGTTTCCCGACATGGATGTGGATAGAAAGGTGGTTGTAAGTTCTTCCCTGTTGTCAGGGTAGAAGGCGTGAGAGTGTGAGGTCATTCAGGAAGTATGGTAGTATTTGGTTAAGTCAGACGCGGAGGTGAAACACCTGGGTGTCAAAAGCTTCGGTGAGATCGAGATTGCCTTTCAGAGGTATGGGACGTATTGTGAAGCATACATTTACTTCCTTTTACTGCATACGGTAGTTTCACATGGCAGCAGCGGACTCCTCCCATTTGTTTAAAGGCAAAATAACCATGTACGCTAGTTCACAGCGGACCTAGTCGAGTCGCGGGCCCGTCATCTAAAGGTGTAGAATGTTTCAATGCTGAAATTAGGCACACCAGCTGGCAGAGAATTCAGGTTTGGACAGGTTTGGACGGGGAATAGGACCTCGAATTGTCTGTTGATCTGATTCAAACCTCAGACATTGGACCATGGCATGAAATTTGTCTCGGCTGACAATAGTTGGTACATTTGTAGAACCAGTTCCAATTTAAGGGAGCAGGGGGGAGAGAAGGTGCAGATACATAATCCACAACATCTGCCGCTTGCAGCTCTTATCATGTAGTGGTACCCTATATTCTGTGTATCCTTGTGACCATTCTCTTTTGTCCACCCTTTTGGGCATCAGGACTACGTCAAATTATTTCACCTTTAGCATGTGCTGGGCAGTCCTGGAAGTGATTAGCTTAGCTCCACATGATCTTGTGTTTACAAGATACCGAATCTCCTCATATAAAATTCCTTCTAAGCCTCACTGCACAAACCCCGGATCGAGAACGAGAGGCTCCATTGGCAACGACGAACATCAAATACGCTTCATTTCCTGAATTCTCAAATTTCCAGATCTGTAGCATCTCTCACGACCTTCATAGATGGGCATACGTTTGTTAGGCGCAGCGAACAGACCAGAACGAAGTCTGTTCTACTAGATTTAATTGCATATTCTCGAAGGAAGCTCAAATTGAGACTACCACAAAGCCAGAAGATTTGAGCACAATGAAGACTGCACAGACAATGACCCCGGTGCCTTGATCTTGGGACAATTTAAAGATCAACCGGAGTGTACAGCCATCCAGCCTGATACACAATCATATGACAATTACTGCATAGCTTATCAATCCAATTATCCTACAGGAAGTGACTTAATAGCCAATGTCAGAAAGCACAACCAGGAGACTTGGAAGTTGGACGAAGGTAAGGCATCCAATACCTCGGCCAATACTTCCCGTGCAAGATGACGAGGGTAATATCCATAAGACTTCCCAATAAGTAGACGTCAATAAATGAGTCTGTAAGGCATTCAATGTAGCTAATCTACCCCGGTATACGCCTTTCAATAAAGACTCCAAATCTCCTGCGTCCACCAGGAAGGTCCCGATGCAGGTGGTCATCACCTGCGATAATCTCCTGCTGTGGATTTGAGCTTTTGTTGGTGCTGCGAGTGTACACCTCTGGTTAAGAGACACGCTCCGAATCCACGTAGAGAAGTTCCAGAAGAGTTGGAATGGAATCTGTCGCATCAACTCGTGATTCCAGCAGATCCACGTACCTGGCTTTAGACCATGGATAATTTTCACAGCTCTTAAAATCGACTTCTGACATCTAGCTACCCGTCCCGATCTCAGATATGACGACCACGATAAGACTTCAACGAGATGTGCGAACAGGTAACTGCAGTTTCTCCTCAATCATTCGCTCCCAGTATTCTGAGTCCCGTCAAGCACAAATTAGCATATCTTACATTAAACATCAAAACAAAGGTGTAACACCTCCACTTTATGACATTCAAATCATGGTATATGGATGACTCGCTACATGTTCATCTCCGAATCTGTGCGGATAAATTAAGACTTAACGGTTAAACTTGGTCTTCCTCTTGAAGAGAAGCATTCAGATGCTCATACCACGGCCCCTTACAGAACATGTTCGCTAGCTCCTGAAAATTTGATCTTAATGAGCACCTAGGTTGGATTGACTCGTATCTGCAGATATTCTTAACTGCCTAAGAAGTACGCAATTGCACGTCACATTGTTTTCTCCACCTGTCCAGTATATCAAAGGAATCTCAGACTAAGAAGTCATTGAACTTTACAGTAAAACAGGATGGTTTGCTGCCAGTCCCTATCAAATATGATGTCTCATGACCAACATAAAATGTGCAGCTACTACATCCCTCTAAGCCAGAGTGGAAAAGCAAGCTTCTTTGTTACTCACATCTACCGAAGCCGGATCAAAAGAGAACGTCACTCTATCATCCGTCTCATGTGTAACCTACGCAATCCCAAACGGACTCATCAACATAGACGTCATCTAAGTTTCAGGCGTTTCCTCCAGACAGAGGCAGTGTCCCCTACTTCGCACTGTAGTAGCTGGGCGGGTACTATATTGAGTGCTAGATAGTACGTATGTCAAAATTTCAGTGCTAGGAACTTACTGTAATATCTAAACCTAGCAAGCATAGTTCCATCTCCTGAGACATGAGGTTAGTCTTCTACTCCAAGCCATACTCTCCTGGTATGATCCTATTTGTCTTCATTCAAGACTCCTCTGAAATAGTGCCAGATGCAGTAAAACGCTGCAGTAAGTTTTCCGACATCAGTTACTATATATTCCCTCGTCCAGCTTTACAAACTCCTTCAAACTATGGTCAGGCTTGTAACAAGAAGCAGTTCTTTAGATACGATGGATTACCTTTGGATCGACAGCGTGAACATCTTCCTCTTCGAATCGGAGCCCAAGTGAATCATTTTATAATCATCACTGCCATGTTCGCCATGTTCGAGTCGTCATTCAGGACGAACATTAATCTCATTTTCCACATGTTTCAAAGTTCCACAACATACCTTTTCTTGTTCCATAATATTGAGAGGCGCCTGCATGTCACAATGGGACACGTTACTATTTGAGAAGTAGAAAATGGGAACCATGTATGCTTTAAGCAGTTTAACCATGTATGCAGTTTAGGGAGGAAACTTTCGTCCTGTCACTCCGGAGAACTTTTACTACGTCTTTACGGATGTAAATTAGGTCATGGCTTGGACTCCTAAAACACCTCCAGGAGCTTTTGAGCTCAACGACGAAACAAAACGCATGGAATATCCTTGAGCCGAGAGGCGAATTCCTGGTTCCTTGGTTCTCACTAGAAATAAGGTCAACGTGATAAAACGTCAGTGTTGTTCATATTTCTTCAAGTTCACTTTAAAAACGTTCTCGGGCAAAGGGTGACAGCTGCCTGTGGCACAGGATCCAAGTGTCCATTTCAGATTTTTCTTATAGGGTACCCTCTACCTAAACTGCAGCGATTGTTAATTGCAAAGCAGAAACATACGACTGAGTGCTCTGCCAATATCAGTATCACTCACAAATTAACATACTGGTCTTGCATTTTGGAAGCTCAATCATGATAAACTCTTGAACCTCAACTGCCCTTCTTCAAAATGCGCTTGTAAGCCTCACCGCACGCCTGTCAAATTGTCAATGCTAGGTCTCAAATTGAGGGGGTACAAGCAATGAAGATTACTCAAAAAGGCTAGTACCTAGTTTTAACTTCCGAGTACCAGTTGATTTACTTGGTGCCTTGTGCATCTCCTCAACTTTTGATCTTTTACTCACGTCTCCTTGCCTTTCAATTCTCTGGGAAAAGCGTTGCCTGCAACAATCCGAATAGCAAAGCCCTGAGTGACGCACTTACATAGTACTACAGCCTGTCAAGTAAAATTTAGCTAAATCGTAATATGCCAAGACTGTGAACAAAAGAATCAAATGACACAATTGATTGAGAAAACCTTGAAGCTTCATTGACATTAGTAAAATAATGTACTATTTCACCTAGAAAAACGACCCCTATTGTTGGTATATAGTCATAAAAACCAGAAAACTAAGACAACACTGGTAGGTAACACGGGGTTGTACTCACTTTGTATCCATGAACTGTTTGCAGGCTTGAATTCGCGAGTTGCGCCTCTTACGCTGAAATGTGAAGGCGTTATCCACTTGAACCGAGAAGGTGGGCAATTTAAGCTAACAAGGAGCTAGCACTGGATCAATAGGTCGTGATACACGACTCTCCATGGTAAGGGAAACGAGAGTTTACATTGCTAGCATTAATATTAATATATGGGTTTGATCTTACATGCGTGGGCAGCGTCACCTCAACCTCCCACCTCTCTTTGTTCATAAGAATTAACTCCTCTTCTCCATCATCATACATGATCTGCCGAAGCGATACACTCAAACAATAGAAACCAACAGCGTTCAGGTAGCCACCGCAACGTTAAGTACTCACGTGGAAAAAAACTAAATTTACCAACTAATAAAAATCTGGAAGTAGATTGCGGATAGAAGTACACGGGTCATATGGGCGTCTACTGTATACTATCAACGGCAGAACTCCATAATATATATATAGGTATATAGGTATAAGAGAACAGATGCCGTATATATATATAGGTATACGTATATAAATATATATTGCTGGATCTGGTCTAACAGAAAGGAGCAGCCATGTATAAGCCGTAAGCTGACAACAATCACAGAAATCTTATTGTTGTCAGCTGTCAGAAAGAACATGTTAGAGGCAACAAATTTTATATTGTGCACCTGATGGCTACCAATTGCTGGATCGTATCGTATGATTTGTCCATGATAGAACCTGGAAGAAGTCCGGAATAAGTCAGTTTGGACAGCAGGGATTACTTTCTGGACACTCAAAAGTAATTCAAGAGATTTACACGACATCTTTGTTCCAGTAGAAGACCTGTCCACACGTACATTGACCTCATAGGGAAGCTGGCATTGTAGAACAAAAAACTTCGTCCAAGATTGAGCCGAAGCTTACAGCAATCAACTTAGAGCAATCAGACGGGCAACAGATGTGGAGACCCTTCCATAGAAAGCATCGGAGTCTTCTACGATACTCGACCTAACCTTAGGGCCAAATATATAACTCCTGTTTACAGATGCATTCGACTCGTCAAACTTGAACATAGTTCCAGTCATAAACCGTTTCCTAGAGTAAGTTAAGTAGTTACTTCTGATCTAGAGGCCACCACACTTTCACACGAAGACCAACACGATTATCCTCTCCTCTGCGCCGATAGTGAAGATCTGCTTGCACCACTGCACGGTACAAATGCGAGATCACAGCCTGAATGAACACAAAGTTGCCAACTGGAACACATATCAATGTAGCCTACGATATTTTAGTTGTTCACGGGCAGTTCTCCAAGGAGTCTATATCAAGATAACGCATTTCCTGTTGTTCAAAATCATCAATTGCAGACGTTGGACCTAGAAGACACCTTCTTGAGGTACCTACGTCGTGAGCTTTCTTATATCTGGAATCTTATGTATGCCTTATATGATCTTAGAAATGCGTCTTGAAGGAAGGCAGAGCTTCAAATTCAGCAATGTGAATTAGAAAAGCATAGAGCTATAATATGACTGGGATTATCAGGAGAATATAGAGAACAGCATATCCTTGAGCAACAGGCCCCATGCTGATAACATGGGTTGACTTTCAGACCGTCGTAAAATATCAGGAAACTCGGCAAGCCCCGCAATGATCAAGCGATGCAATCTGTTCACAAACCTCCATCTTTAAGTTTCTCACCAATGGGGGTGTTCTGGTGGCGAAACACGTCGTTGATCTGAATTCAAACATTCTTTCGTCAACAAGGAGCTCTTAGCAACAGACGAGTGGCCAGCCATGATATAATAGGCCAGAAACGAACTAACAAGCGAATCTGTGCACAGCTCTCAGCAAAGACAGTATGGGAGAGGGTGCACTACTATTCGCTTGAAACATCCTTTGAGAAATGGCGTACATCCATGACTCAAAAACATAAAATTCAGGGTAACCCCACTTTCAGTTTCACGAATATGGTGAAGGACCCTTACCGGAGAAAATCCTCGCTTTATGCTGAAACTTCCACACAGCTTTGATCTCTTCAGAGACCTCGAAACTATCAGGTCGCTACTGATAGCATTGCCTGCGGTGCCAGCACTGACTTTATGCTTTTGGGGCTTCCCAAGCTGCCCCCTGCAAGAAGAAGATCCACAGTGGCATTCCTGGTCCGTGCCGAATTGAATGAACCTGTATCCGGGAAATAAAGTGTGTCAAGTGCGCACATCATGGTCCAGAAGGATACAAGAGCATTTTGTGGCGGGTCATCTGCGGCTTATTAGGATTTACAAGTTGACTATTAATGAGATATGGCACTCCCAAGACATCTAGCTGTTGTTGATGATTCGTACTTATAATCATAGTTGACGTATTCCCCCTTTGTGATGTCCACAATTGCAAAAACCCCGATTCTGATTTCACCATCGATCTGCCTGTATATCAAAGTTTATTGGTAAGTAACATAGAGGACTGCAGGTAGGTACGCAGATTCCCAAGGGATAACCTCAAATGTAACACAAACACGGCCGCTGCAAACCTTTGATAGTTTGATTCAAAAGTCAGGCTTTAGAAGAACCAATGTTTTTCTTTATAAATGTCCTTCAGATATTAATATTCAGAAGTCGTTCAAATATGGATACCACCCCTTGCTCATTCGGGCAAAAGAAAGCCAACAGACTTTTCTCCCCCCATATGCGCATGTCGTGTTCAAAATACGTTCAAATTTAGGTTTAATAGCCCAATAAGGATTCAGCACTCTAGACCAGGCAAAAGTATGTACCACTTTTGTAATTCACAGTTTGGCTGACAGCTATGGTTGATGAAGCGGGATAGATTTCCCTTGAATGTTGCATCGATGACCATCTCCCGGCTTATTTCACACATGTAGAAGTTACTTTCTCCTTGCTCTTTCATGGCCCACAGCCGCTTCTCACACGTTTCATCATCTATCACTGCATTAGACAGAAGTCCAGAATATTCGAGAAGGTTAGTAGCTTGTTTGTGGAGTTCAGTGCAAAAAAATGAAGACTCAAACGCATAGTAGCTGCAAGCAAGTAAACAACTGTCAGCTTGAAGTTTTGCCTCACTCCAGGACCTGTCTTTGGTTTCTACCATCTTTAGTGAAACATCCATCATCTCTTAACAACGCTGATAGGTAGTCATGAGATTTCAATGAAAATGTGTTCATCAAAGAAACCCCACTTTTCCGTCTTTACCAATCATGATGGAGACGGTAAACCTGGAACGACAGGAAATACTGATCAACCCTTTACGGTTGGGCAACGCTAAAGATGAGACGGACTCCTCAAGTAGCGCACAAGGATTGAGATGAGTGACAGTGGACAAAGCCCACAGTATGCATGTTGGCTTCTCCTACCTTACTGCACTGACCGTGGAACCTTGAGATTGGATACGGACTGCAAAGTGTGTGAAAAGTACGATCCGTACCTTCACCAACGTACTCCACTAAAAAGTCACCGGCCTTGATGTCTTCATCAGCTTTTAAGCCCCATCCACATTGATCCGTCTGCAACAAAGTAAAAGATGAACCTGTGTAAGTAAGTGGTCTGCACGAACGCCTTTCCAGCGGACATAAGTTCAGCAAGGTGCTCTGAATTTGGAAACTGCGAAGATATCCTCGCACGCAACTTTTGGAGAACAAATAAAAAGGAAAATGCGTTGGTCCAATCATCAAACGGCACCAACTTCCACAGGACACCAACGACACCAACTTCCACAGGACAGCATCTGAAGACATGACATTGGCAAGGGATGACAAAAAGGTATCAAGTTGTCAAAAGACACAGAAGGTGCAATACGATTTCATGAACAAAGTTCCACTACACTTTCAGCTGGCGTCCCAGACATTGAAGCCTCGTGGACTCAACGCTTTGTTTCGGCCGCAATACCTCATACTGAACAGGATCAGTCTACACTCTAGGCTCTCCAGTAAATGGATAAGCCAGCTCTACCTTCACAGCCTTCATCTTCCGCCCAGGTCGCTTTTGGAAAGGCACATTTAAACACCCATCTCCACATTTGCAGCTTGTGGAGCAGCTCGTAAGAAGCATCCTGCAAGAAATACAATTTATATACTTGAGAAAATTCTGAAAGATACAAACCGGTAACAATGGTAAGTGTGGTATGTGAACCATTGAATGAAGGCAAGCAACAAAATTGGGACCTACCCACACAGGCAGTCCTTATCGCAAGCACCAGTCGATCCATTAGGAACTTGGCACGAGCACTGCATCTCATCGTCCTGCTTCCTCTTAGGCTTCTTTCCAAAATATATATCTGATTTCCAAGTTTAGGACGTTCCACACGCCTATAAATCATTGTCTACTTATGCAGCTTATAATTAACTTTGGTTATAGTACCAATCTAGATTATCGCCACCGTTTTTGTGGATATGACTTTCCTTGAAGCAAATAATCAGTTATAAACAAGGATGCAACCTTCTGTATGCTGAACGAATACGCAACCAAATGATTTCGAACCTTCGAATTAGCTATTCGAAAGGCTATGAAGCTATTGTTGAGTTTGACATAATTCACATTCATGACGTACTAGAGCTTCGTTTGAATTTCGTCAATCGGACGGAAGGTGGGGACTACTTAGATATCATCACCACAAGAGTATAACCAGATGAAGTGAATATCAGTTCGAGAAACTTGGGACGTTGATCCATGACGGCATCCAACAGACAAAAACTCAAGTTAATACAATGAACTGCGCTAATCTTTTTATAGTGAAGGAAGTGGACATCTTAAGTCGTTGAAAGATACTCCGGCGAATGTGTGTATATGGGGGTGGCTTATTTTGAAGGCGTTTCCCAAAAGCTCGAAGTGAATGAGGAAGCTTGAAGTCTTGAGGCACACTTGGCAGCGGAAGCCTGTCAAAACCAGTTTTTACATCCTGCGTTGGTTCTTCGTCCTGAGACACAAACGAGTTCCAGTACGAGATGCAAAAGCTGAGCGAAAGAGAAATTAAAGCTTCACAAGAGTCCAAACTACTTACTAACGATGTAGGAAACTCGAGTCGAATCTAAACCAGAACTGAACATTCCTCGTCCTTTATATTGCAAAAAGAAACTAGAACATGACTTTGAAGAGAAGGGGGAAGATGCGCGAATGCAATGAAGGAAGTGTCAGAATCCCAGAAGGGTTGAGTTTTTGATGTGCAGAAAGGGAAGGAAGCTGCTCTGAGTGACAGAACTGTGGGGGTGCAACGAAGGTAGTATGAAGTGGATGAATGACAGTATGGAGCAAGTTCATCAACGGTAGCAAAAGGTCTCCACAGCAGTATGTAAGTGAAAGAGACGACAGTTAAAGCAGATCCTTAGACCAAATGAGTAAAATGTAAGAAATGAAAATAGAGCATAGCGTTGGAAGCGATCAAGAACCTACATTCTGACATTTCCACTCTTCATTATGCTTAGGGCAGAGCATGAACCCTGGTATGTCTTCCAAAACTCCTCCACCTTCAGGCATGCAGAACTCGTGGTATGCGACAGGGCACTTCAGACATCTGTGAATATTTTCTCTTCGAACGCGATTGGATTTTTTGTTCCAACACCCGTCACAAAAATGATGGGGACAAACAATACCCCCCTTCTTAGGAGGTGGCCTCTCCCACTTGCTCACACACACGTGATGATATATTTTGCCACAAGTTCTCACGGCGCACCTCTGAGCATCGGACTTGAAGCAACCAAACTCCTTACAGTCGAAGCAACGCACCTGCTCAACGGTAATCAGGGAAAATTAACAAAGAGAACAAAAGAAGAATAAGAAACATATACAGCTTGAGCAGAACTAACCAGGCTTCCAAATAGAAGAACTCAACTAGTTCATCCACCAAATTTTGGCCACTGACACCCTTCCATCTGATACAAGCTTGTTACGGACGTTTTATTCCTTTGTGAGTGAGTTCGGAAATAAAAGCAATTACTAACTCGTAAAGACGCTTTTACAGAACTGTTTGTGCTTTAATTCCTAGATAAGAGCTAGACCCCCCATCCTTTATCCGACGCAACTGGATTTACTGGTGAGGAATATTTATGGAAGTATGAGAATGAAATGCTGAGCCGTTACGAGTAGGTGCCATAGGTATATAATCCAGATTGATGTGTGTGTCACCCGGTGATGAAAGCTACAGACTAAACAAACACCTTATACACCGATGAACACAAGGTTAACAAAGACCTAGAAAGATAGATTGCCTTCATCTTTCAGTTTACGTGGTAGAGTGGCGGAGCAGTCAAGATTGTATTATTATCATGCAGTACAGTTCAACTTGCTACATCACAGAAAATTCCACATGGACTCCGGTAAAAGCTAGCTCCGCTCTATATGCATAAAATAGCCCCCAGAACAGTGGGAATAGATGTGCAACTTCTTGCAAAAATGGTATTTTCACTCTATATTGGCCAAACAGACACTTGATGAACGTGTAAGTAGGAAATGGATGAGTTCCGGTCATGCACTCTAGCTCAAAAGCGACAACACCGCACTTATCAACAGGTAATGGAAGACCTCAGAACAGGCATTGTGTACTCCATACCAAGACTGAATAAAACCATGAGCTCGTATGAACAGAGTAGAATTCTGTGAACTGGGGATGGATATGTGAGTGTTGAAAAAAACCGTGGGTTCGATATGAAAAAGAAATTTTCACTTCCAGATTTGGAGAAGAGTCCTGAGATTTCTCTCATCTTATTGATTGTACACACTAACTTCTCTCCAGTAGGTTCTACTTAAGGGGTAGTTCGATGGAGAAACATATTGAGTAAGGGATTCAGAAACCGTCATAAATACCCAAATCTGACCGGACTTGAATCTGATATTTGAGAATAATGTAGTAAATTTCTTCGTAACTGTCAGTTATAGAGAGATAAGCAAATCATGCGGTTACGTTTGCCTGCAGACAAGTACTTGTGCACTGGTAAACCTGATAATAATTTAAGCCGATAATAGTCTTCTTCATATGTACCTGCAGCTGCAGGCAAGGCTGAGTGCACGCAAGTGTAACTTCGAGAAAATAGCGTCTTGCATATCAGTGTTAGCAGTATGGACATCAATTCCATAACTCTCCAAATGGAGAACATCTTGATGCCCCAGGAGCGAGTATATAGGGACTGGGATAAACCCTCAGCATGCTCTTCTACGTCAGCATGAGCCCGGCAACAGTAAACACACAAATGTAAGTAGTCAGAGTTTCATAGTGAGACTGCACGACAAGACGTATATTTCTATAAAGAAACATATTTAAAAAAAGTTCCTCATTACTAGTGTTATTTTTTATGACGGAGAGGGGATACCACAAGAAAAATGACAAAAAATAACCCAAGAGTTTCGTGTCAGAAATGTTACCATTTCTGATCTTCGTCATACACATCATCCATGAGTTTGAAAGCTTTCATATGTCTTCTATGCAGACATCTTCATCCTTTCAAGTTCCTCCGTATATCAAGCGCAATTGGGCATGAATAAAGAGTTGATCAATACACAGCCATTGATCTGGGTGGTACCTCTGAAAATATTACGTATTCACGCTAGAGTGACGGCCGAGAGCTGGGAATCTACTCGTGTAACAAAATGATACATAACTGATACATTGAACAAATTAAATATAGGACTTCTTCGTAGAGGAGAACACCAAGACTTATGCCACTTCAGCCAACCTAACAGGAAAGGAAGAGAGAAACGAGGGTCTCCATTCCATAACTATTCAGTATAGTAGGCCCAACAAATAGTGAAAGACTTGGTACAATTACCACATAACCTTCAGAAACTAGTCGCGTCAAGTCACGAGGCGCATGAAGTCCCAATATAGTTTCAGTGTGCTCCATATGGCTGTAAAAGAAAGAGGATAGATGTCAAGAGAAATCCCTTTGACGCTTCATGGGTAGGACAAAATGTATCCTCTCTATTCCGGGTGAGCTTCATGGAGTAGGAGAACACGTAAGTTGTGCTCTCTATAGCAGGTGGACATATTCTGGTACAGAGTTGAGTTAAGATAGTTTTCTGTACGTATGAAGATTTTTAGTGCGATGTTAATTGGGCACCGCCAATATACACAGCCAGTGTAAGTTGACCATCAGGTACACCAGGCATGTCAAGCGCAGTATTCCTTGACTTAGTATAGTGTTTATCAAGATTAACTAGTGGGGACAAGCACCTTTGCCTCAAGATCTTACTGACTGAGGGTAGTGACCTCGATAAAGGTAGAAATATAAACAGTACGACTGGACATTACCTTAAATCGTGGTGGGAGGAGGGCTATCAATGATAAGTGTTACCTACCCAATCCAAATGCACACCTACAAACCGTGACTTTTACTGTTTCATATCTCGCGTCCGAATGGCAGCGTTAACCTCTCTTACATACGTTATACAGGGGTTCAGAGATTCTTTAGGTTACTCCATGCCATATGCCATGCTTTGCTACGCCCCTTTCGTTGTATCCACATATCCTCCCGGATAATTTCCCCACTCCAGCTGGTTGTCAAATATCTCATCAAGTCATGAATGGTCAAGCCCGAAAGAATTGCCTAACGGATCCAGCTCCGGAAAAATTAGACCTTTCAAACTTCGGGAAGAAGGAAATGGCTGACACATCCGATAGCACGTAGCTACTGCGTCGGGTGCATTAAAAATGGCGACGTGGTGGAGACGCTGGCCACATGCCTGCTTTTGAGCCTGTGAAAAGCGTTGACCTTCTCAAGCAATGGAAGAAATTGTACAAGTTACATTTATATCTCCAGCAAGCAGATGCGAGCAATACGATGGCCGAAAGGAGTTAGAACCGACCTTGTTTTCGCGGCAATCGCTGCATAGCCATGAATCACTTTCAGGGAAACTCTCCAGTCCTATGCACGCCAAATGAAAACCTTGTCGACACTGCTCGCAGCAAAGGAGCTCCCCAAAATCTTCGCAAATAGCGCAGATATAGCCATAACCGTCCTCTTCACCCCATTTAATATTACCCATTTTTGCAGAGGGCATTATACTGTCAGTAGAAACCTTAAAGCACACCTAGCGGGCGCCAAAGGTAAAATGTCTTCTTCAATCTAAGCCAGGCATAAATCCTTTGGCAAGAAACGAGGAAATTCCGAACACCTGGTCAGGACCAATTTTTCTCAGTGGTCCTCTGCAACATATCCATGACTGCGCCTGACTGAAGCTAGAAAGCACGTCGAGCGCATTGGATAAAATCGTGACATGCTAGCGTCAAAAAATTGCATCCGTCCACAACGGCCAAATCAAAGCCAAGACAGAAAAGTCGTCCGGAAGAGCATATTTCGTCCCAGCGCTACTGCCCTCTGCCCTGTGAGGTTTAATAAGTGGCACTAGCATGGTGTCAGGCTGAGTTCCAACTGTGCTCACTATTATGGGGTTCAACTCTTCTCCAATTCCCAAATCTGATGCAGCAAGGCTTAAGTTCGCATTGCGAGTGTCCCTCCTCATTGAAACCTGAGACGAAAAGAGTTGGAACCAAGAATTGACCAAATGAGGCTCATCCTCCCTAATTAATTACGTTCCACACGGCTCAGAATCCTTACAAATCGTTTTACATTCCGCTGGGACACTAATCGGTGGTACCAGAGACTAAAACTCTGTCTATGAAGAGTTTGGGTCGAATCGTGCAATCCTCGCACGGTTCTAAGGTGGTGGTTAGTCTCTACCAGCGCGTTCCTCTCCTCTGCCCTTCGTGATAGTTCCTGCTGCTAATCAATGCGTTAAACCCCTGATGACTTGGCACCACCGGTGTAAGGGTCCCGCTCGTCAGAAGAATCATAAGTCACATCATCGCCTGCTATCCTCAAGATTCAAATCCAACTCCTTCCTTCTTTGCTTCTGTAGACTCTGCTTTGCCCCGTAGTCAAACTAAAGGTCTGGGAAACTGTACATGAAAACGCGGGAGGAGATCCAACTACGAACTTTAAACCATCACGGCCCAGTTACGGAGGCAAGTGAAGCGATCAGTAAACGCAGTGGTCGGAGAAAGCGCAAGATGGACATGCCGTATCCTGATCCTGTGACGTATTCTTCACCTGGCATTTCAATCTCAGTCCGATATGTACAATGCATTTACTCCCGGCCCTACGGTGGAGCTGCTTCACTCATTCACACGTTGGCGCCAAATCCGAGCTAATGTTGCACTAAGATGGTTTAATTATCTCTCCGAATTACTTATGCGTACAAGAACATATTGTTATTTTTATTTTCATTAACTTTTGAGTGTATTATTAATTCAATTATATATTTTTATATTTTATAATAAGTATAAATAATTGTAAATTATTATATTACAAATAATTATCAATCGTTACTTAGTGAAACTTAAACGCTATACTCAGTTGGAGTGAAAATACTCATGATATTACCTGTCCCAGACATAGATGGTCTTAGTGTTCTCTACGCGGTCGCCGTTTTAACTACATAGGTGTCTAAGGTTGAATGTAAGTGTCATATGTAAATGTCCAGATAATTGAATGTAATGTCCATATTTACTGTCCCGAGTTTTGGTTATTTTGATTATAAGTACAAAGGTAAACTAGAGTTTACCTGGAAGTGTTGCTCGAAAGAGAAAGATGGAGAATACAAATAGCTAGATTTTATATTGACATCATCAAAAGTAAACTCACAATCAATGAACTTACAAAATACCAAAAAACTATCTCCTGAAAAGTGAAATATAGACCAACAGAATCGCTCACCTTCTCACAATCGGATGACAAGGAACAAAAATACTTACCTCAGTAATCATTTGTAAAATTACAGATAAAAATACAAAACAAAAACGAATGAAAGAGGCATAATGAGAAATAAAAAGCAAACCATAAATAGCAACAACTTTTGGATGGCTAAACTACGATGCTTTGAACAATATACTTTTAGTGGCAGAGTGAACCACAAATTATACTAACCCTTTGTACAATAATGTTTAAACAAACCATAAATAAACTACAACAAACAGATAAACAGATAAACTTCAACAAACCTTTGAATTATAAACTCCTACAAGATTCAATGTGCATCAGCCATTCATATATGCCCCAGTTCGTGATGATTATCTATATAGAATAAATAAATGGCTCATATTATGCATCAGCCATTTATATTTATATTTATATTTATATATATGGAAATTTGTGATAACTTTCTATATACAAAAGAAGTAAATGGTTCATATATCCATCAGCCATTCATATAAATATATATATATAGAAGTTTGTAATGATTTTCTATATACATAAGAAGTAAAGTAAACATCATATATACCGAAGTTTGTGATGATTTTCTATACACAAAGTAAAGTAGGTAAATTCTATCCTCCCAATCTATTGCTATATGTGCAATCTTCTTATAGAATCCTGCGATCTGAATATTTCTTTTGTACCAAGATCAAATCTATGAGAGTAAGGAGAGAGACATCGATGATGGTCCACCACTGCCACCGGAGAGGATAATCAATCTGTTAAAAGTTGAAAGGAAACATATCAAGATTTACACTTACCCATCTAATCCACCTCATCTTGGAACTAACTCTTAATTCTGAATTTTGATCCTCTTGCTTCAAGCACCAGCTTTTGTATACCAAACCATCTAGGACCTTGCCTCAGTCGAGGTAACTCGATGGCTAGAAGATGAAGCCACAGCAAGAAGGTACCCTGGCGGTGGCATGAAATAGGCTGGCTTTTGAATCCCCTATGTTTGTGATTTAACTGAGGAATCAGGCAAAAGGTGCTTTAAGTTAAACCCGGACACTGGCATCTCTGCAATCTACAAGAATACAATGAAATAAGCTGTAATCGGAACGAAGGAAATGAACTAAGTTCTGACCAGCGCCTTAGATCGGCTAAGACCAAGTGATTACAGGTCCATTTCACCAAAAATTTTACAGCAACAAACACAGATCGAAGTGGATGACCGCTACCTACACGACAATGCCTTCAAAGACAGACAACTATAGGCATGACGTGTGACTGACGAGAAGGGGCAATGACAAACCTCTTACGTGAAGATGACAGAGAGATACTCTACTTGCGCGCGCCGTGAGCTGTGCGAGAGACCGTCGAGACACCATCCACAAATTTTGTTCTGAAGATGACGTTAGCATTGTTGAACATGCCCTCCTTAAGTGACACTACAATAAACTGAACGATGACAGCATCACCGTTGTTAGGGAAGCAGTAAATCAATACATAGACGCATCATCTGTTCATATTCTGTTCATCAAGAAACACCACGATTCAGTCTATAAATACTCTGTAGGCCTCTGCATGACGAGAGGAAACCCGTACCTGTGAATGAGGAAAGTGAGACTTGATCATACGACCAATATTTTGGGTGTGGCTCAAATCAAGAGCTGCGTCCACCTGTTGGAGGGCCACTTATCCTATGAGTAAACGCTACAAACCTACGTTGGACCACCTCTGCTGAGTGCCTACACTTGATGAACAAAGATTTGAGAAGTAGATTATTCAACGTTGTGAAAAGGAGCAGTTCGAGTCAAAACTTACTACACTGGTGCCTACCTCATCCAAAATGTACAGCGGAGCAGGTTTGAATAGAAGCAGGGCAAGGATAAGGGAGAGAGCCAGTAATGATCGTTGGCCGCCACTTAGTTCAGAGAGAGACTGTTTCCATACGCTCCCAAATGCAACTTTCACTTCTAACCCATCCATGACATCAGCACCTTCGGGAGGCTCTAGCTTAGCCATTGTCCCAGGAAGCAATGTTGAAAATATAGACCCGAACTCCCTGTAAAGAAACATTGCTTAAACATACACAGAGACACTTGTTCCGCATTGTCACTCTATCTATCGTATTCACATAGAACTATCCAGCGAGCAAGTACAATCTTGCAGGAGTATGGATTACTGTGTTGTTATGAAATACGGAAAGTTCATTATGTCATTAGCTCCAGACAAAGAGTCTACTTACTTCGTGACCTTTTCCCAAGTAGTTTTCAGTTGCTCCTTCCGTTTCTCATCGAGTTCCTTAATCACCTGCTGTATCTTCGTCTTATCATTCTGCAAAAGACACACACTATATGTGAAATGAGAGCAGAAACCTTTCTTAGAACCTGGGAAATTCGCACCCAACGAGGACAGAACCGAAGCGAACTAGGCACATGCAAGTCTAAGCAACTAGGAACTGCGCAAGACATAGACTATAGTTTATTTATGCGTATACCCTGCTATGGTTCACAACCAATTTTAAGTTGACTTCAATCTTACTTCATTGTCAGATAATCACATATAAATGTCTTTGGTTGATCAATTACATTAATGATGTGTGGCCACCAAACCTTAACGTGCTTTGTACCTGAACAATCCTTTTCCTCTCAATCAGGTCGTTGTACTCCTCCTCAGCTTTATCGAACATGGCCAGGGCTTTTTTGTTGATCCGCTTCTCAATACTGCATGTTTTGACACGAGCATACATACAACATGAGAAATCCGGTAAACGCAGTGAAGGCCACGAATGACGTTGTCCACTTCACTACGAGAACTATCACAACATAAGGATCGGTGCAGATCTGAATCAGTACGTTTAATTGAGTGCAAGGTGACATACTCTTTCTGTTCTCCCTGAAGACTCTCAAGTGCCTGCCGTGCAACTCCTGGGTCCTGCGCAGTGAAGTCATAGTCCGTTCCTGCCTTCCCAAATGCTAGCTTTTCTCTGGCAATCCAATCATTTTTCTCCAGTAAACGTTCCACCCGCTTACTGCATTCCTTTTGATTGATTTCCAGCCGTTTTATCTGCAGTTCAACAAGAAAACATGTCGTGATTGACGAAATTCACTTTAAAGTCGTTTCGAGGGATATAGTCAAGATCGGCCGAGCTCTTAATGATCCCAAGAACACCCTTCCATCAATCCTGTAATGTCATACTATCCTTGGTGCAACTTAGTCCAAGAAAACTCTTATATAAAAAATCCACTCCAGCAAACTCGTGACCCATCCTATGGCCTCCTCAACTACATTTCTGCTGGAGACCAGGGAATCAGCAGAGAAGGATGTGAAGACGAACCTCATTCTCCAGCTGCTTGATCTCTACGATGCAATCCGTAAGTTTGTTCTTCTGCTGATTTTGAGCTTTTACTAGAGCGCTTATTTGAGCATCGCAATCCTTCATTCTTTTCCGGTTGTCTTCTAGTTTTCCCTTTGCCTTCAGAAACTCGGACTGAAGGGACTCTCTCTGCACATATTCGGACGTGAGAGCAGAAGCCGTTCGAAGAACGGGGGATCCAGAACTCATTACGTGCAAATGGAATGCGGATAAATAGATCTAACGCAACTAATAGATTAAATGCAAGGTTAAGCACAAACGAAATATCACAATATCCTTATCCACAACAGTAGAGAAACAGACATTCATGTAATCGATCAGCGCTAAGCAAAGCATGTCGCGAAATAGACAAGATGTAATTGAAGACCAACGAGCCCAAACTAAACTAATGAAGAGAACTGAAATTGGCAGACTGGACAGAAAACCTGTATAGGAACCATGAAACAGATCAACAAATGTGAGTTGGAGCGAAGTGGGAAGAGAGTGGATGGTCTTTAGACTGAGAAGGGGCGAAGCATCAGAGGACTGGATATAGTATATCACAGCGAAGCGCTATGGACTCTTGAGTCCTGAGACACTAAACAACTGAGGGAAGCAGGAGGCGGCCATAGTAACCCTCCATGAAAGAACATGCGACTTCATCAGTGCCTCACGCAGTGCCGAAGTATCTGAGCAAGTGTCAGTATCCCTCGTACCGAGTTTCTGCTCGGAAACTCATGAATGCCAAGGCAAACTCGGTGGCTTCCAACAGCACCGCTCAGGGTAAGGGAAAAGCTGTAACGCATGAAGGTTAAGATCCAAACAAAGAGCAGCAACAGTAATAAGCAGAATGACTGTGCAATGCAAATAAATCAGCACCCAAAGGAAGAATATGAAAATCGTGAGCAGGAGAAGGTGAGGGACTCGAGACATACCTGTTTAAAGCTTGAAAGGAAACAAATATTAGTATCGAAAGCAAGTAAAAACTAGCAAAACTACTCGATGATGCAAACTCATCAAGAAGGTGGTAAATTAACTGAGTGATATCATCGAAGAAACAGTAAAGAGCTGAGTTAGAAGGCACGGGAAGGAGCAAGTCGTTTGACACCCAAAGAAACAGTAGGGAGCGAGTCCAAAGACACCGGGAAAGAGCAGGTCATTTGCCACAGAAACGAGGGGAGCAAAAGTTCAGAGTAAAGCAGAGCGAGCAGCAAGCAAAGGTGGAACGAAAACAATAATCCAAAGAGGGGAAAGGGGAACAGGAATGGGGCGAAAGGGGGAGGGGGGATTTTGAGAGGAGTGCCTAGGGTGCTGTGAGGGACCTCGGGTACTGTGAAGGAGAAGGGCAGAGGGCAGTGTGGGACCAGGTGTCAGCAAATAAACCAACAAGTACTAGTACTTATGAGAAGCACTAGTGGTGGGCTCGGACAGGAGCTCCCAGCCTGGTTGAGAGAAAGAATTTCTCAAGTCTCTATAGATGCTCATACCATGATAACCATGGATGTCCTTCTCTGTGTGTAAGAGAGAGCAAAACTCCCTCCGAATGCGGTGAATAGGGTAGTTTTCAAAGTAAAGTTGTAGTTGTCCTTCTCTCTGAACATAGTGCACAAGAGCCAAAAGTGAAACTACGAAATATCTGGAGCTGAATATCAGGTTTGGATATCAACAGCGCTTAGCCAAACATGCTGAAGGGGGCAATGGCAGAGTTTGACAACCGTAATAGAGACCACTGTACGGTATCTGTGATAGCTGACGCAGGGCAAGAGTGACGGACGAAATATGTTTTAATCCGGAAACGTAGAGTAGTTTCATAGATTGGAACTCCAGCCTGTTAATGGAAGAAAGGTTCTTCACAAGGTCACCTCCTACCACATGATTATGAATCTCCTGACCTGATATTCAAGATACTCCGGGTCATTTTTTATTTTTCTTTAGTTAGCTTCACGATTAAGAAGGCAATCAAGTATCATACCTGATTCTCCTTTTCAGAAAGATCGTCTTCCAGTTTCTTAATTTGAACGTGAGCTGTGGCCAGCTGGTCTTCAAGAAGCAACTGCTCTTGAATTGCAGCTTCCTTCTCCATGACCATCCTTTCCCTGGCTCCTTCGCTCTCCTGGTCATGGATCCCCACAGAAATTAGCTAAATGAGAGGGAAGGAGTGTAGAACGCAATAAAGCAGAACTTATTCATCTTGACTTAGATCAGTCAGAACATATCTTGATTGTGCTTACCCGCAGCCCCGGATGCTCAGGCTGTGTACAATTACATCGTAAAATCTGTGAATATATTCTATGGATAGAAAGTTAAATATATCCTAAGGATAATATATCTGTATCGTGTACTGACAGAAAAAGCCCTGCACCCTAAGGATCCCACTTTTAGAACCTCGTTGCACGTCACGCATGCTAGCCGATTGCAGTCGAGTAATGAGATGTGGTCAGACCCTAAAATTGTAGCATGGCCCTTGGTGTACTGAGAAGTCAGTTAGTTTCCAACGATCACTGGAAATTGAACTAAAACCTGGTATTCTTGTATAATCTATGCAGGTGTAATTGACATCAGAACAGGCGGTGTGAGACAAGCAAGAGTAAATACCTTAAGTTCCCTAGTTGCAGCAATCATTTCCTTTTTCTCAATCTTGATTCTCTTCTCTAAATCTTTGAGAAGACTGTCACGATCCCGTCCTTGGTCTTTGATTTTTTGTTCCAACTGGAGAACCCTCTCGTAATATTCTCTGTGAGATTGCTCTCTAGCGGCAAGTTCTAGGTTCTCTTTCTCGAGTTCACCAGCCATGGACGCTATCACCTCACTGAGCTGCAGACATGTCACGTGAATTCCGTCATAAGGACTAATGAAAAGCAGCTACTATAGACATCGGAAAGATGCCCTTATTACCTGATATATCATGTACCTTCTTGATGAATGAGAATCGACATAGAAGGAAGCGGTAGGTAGTTCAATCAAAGGGTTGACCATTATATCAGTTTAGAATGCTTCACCGAGAATGTTTGCACTTGGAACAAACCTTATGCTGTTCGCTCTGCTCGGCTCTAGTTTCGTAGAGAGACAAATCGTAGGACTTCAGCTCTATTTGAGCCTTCAAATGGGAGAACTTCCTTTGCAACGGTTTCAGGCTTTCGATCTGCAACACTCGGATTAGACATTGAGAAGGATAAGCGTTGCTGTTTTCTGCAGGATACTTTTAGAGTACTGGTAATTAAGAGGCACAAAAAGCATGCAGTTAAGCTTAGGCTTTCAGGTCATACCAAAACACTGCATAGTTTCGATTGGAATTATTTTGCTGGTTAAGAGGGGTTATCAAATTCAGTGCAGACGCCCACCTGCTTTTCTATCTCCGCAGTTTTCTCTTCATGGTGAAGGATGTTGGTTTCTGCTTCGGCGAGTGCATGAAGTTGCGTTAGGAGTTCACCACCGTTCCTGACAAACGCATCAGTAATGTGGATAAACTACTTCCGTGGACGTATGCTTCGAACTTGCAATTAACCCACATGTTCCTAGTACAAAAGCACTAGTTATTCAGAAGCTCTAGTAAGGAAGTTTCGGTTAAACAGTACTAAGGGTGGTAGAATAAAGTGAAAACGAACGTACTTGCGAGAACCTCCCGTGAGTAGCCCACGAGGTTCAAATACATCTCCTGGAAATGTTACGGACTTCGTCATAATTTCCTTGTGAAAAGCCAACTGCAGAAGCCAACAATTTGACCGTTGAATCTCATGAATCAGAAGTTGTCGGGATGATATGGAGACGATGTGCTGAGTCCGCATATTCTAATTGATACACCTGTCAGCACATAGGCAGCTACACTACGTCATCTCACTAAGCATATAATTTCTAATCCGAGGTTTTTTTCTTCATATCTTATGGTTTTCACCTGCTTCGCTGTCTCTGTGTCAGCGCAAACGAATGCCCCACCAAAGACAAATGCCATTGCTGCCTGCCGCAACAACAAAATGAGGTGACAGCATCGAGTCAAATTGATAGCAAACAGAAAAACTCGACAGATTTTTCACCAAACGAGCAAGACGTCAGTAAGAAATTTGTGGAGAGTAGCACGAGTTTGTTGTCCTCTTGAACAACTTCAGGCCCTCTGCGTGGACCAGAAGCTGTTCGACGAGCTCAGTGAGTCCTAACAACATCCTTAAAGACTCCAGTAGTAATAAAGCACATAAGCAGATAGTGAACAGCCACACATTCCAATCAACACAGGATGCAGTTACTTACTTCAAGCTCATTGGGATATCGAACAAGAGAAAGTGCCGGCTTTGCTTTGCTACCCACCTGTCAAAAGTTATACAATTATCTCTCAGAGACAGTGTTGAGCTTACATTACTCCGACATATTTGTAAAGGTATGAGGGTAGTGGGAGCAGAAGCCGTCCGCACAATAGGGGATCCACACCCACTTAGACCGAACCGATCCAAACCGAAGACAACCAGATGGAAGCAAGGCAATGTGTAAGGGAATAGTTAAATAGCTACTCCAGCATATGGGCCTACATATCTACTACATACATAGTCAATACAGGAATTCGACTGCAGATGGTTATGCATGTTCAAAATGCAAATGGGATTCTTTTCAGAAGCTTTGTATCTGTTGATAAGACAACAGCTTTCAACGGGTAAATATTCGAAGGCAGTGCTTCAGTCCACAACACTTGTCAAATTGACTAGGGAATCCGCAATTCAAAAGTAGGTATTATTTCAGGATATGTAGGCAGACAAGGGTCATGTTGACGGATTAAGGGGTTCATACTGGGTCACTGGATGTCCGACCTAAAGAGAGACCTTGATAATGAACGTTGTTACTATGTCTAATTGTTACAGAGAAAAGAACTAGTCTGAGAAACTAGTGTATAAGAAATAAAGACACACTTAGGTAGTTTAGTTACCAGTCTACTTGCTGCAGCTTCGGTTCTTGCAGGAACCTTGTTCGCCTGGATTTTGTTCATTGGAATGATTGTACTTCGTCTTCGTAAGTTTCCTTTTTCCAGGAGCAACTTCGCTGTCTGATCCGTGTCCACAATAACGAAGAAAAGCTTACCTGCCGCAATCACCTGTAAACCATCATGTTTAGTCACCAATCTATGTATCCACCTGTAAAACGCAGGTGTGAGGAAGACCAGCCCTCTGAAACGTAAAGTGCTTTTAAACATTAACACATTAGTATCTGCCCTAAATGCCACTAAGTTTCATGGAATAATTCTAAATGTATTATTTGTGGCAAGAGCAAGCACATAACTATATGTCCAGTTTCTATTGTCGTTTGTGCAAAGATAAGACCTAGTAAAGAGTTTCTATTTCCTATTTCCTATATTCCTATTTGTCGTCTGTCCAAAGATAAGACCTACTAAAGAATTTAAATCACATGGGTCAAATAGACTTAGTACGTTCTAAAGTAAAAGTATTATTTTGTCTTTCGGCTACTATGGTCTACACGTTTATCTAATGCCATTTGTGACCCAGTAATACACAGGAGAGATTGAGAAAATAGTTTTGAACCTCCAGGGCAGTCATCGCAGACGAGTCCTTGACCTGAAGAAGACGTGCCACTACTCCCTTCACTCTGGATCGTTGAAATCCCTGCTCTGGATCGTTGTAAGAGAATTGAACACCTGATAGTTGAGCCGTAAGATTATTCACCTCCAGCTTCAACTTCTTAAGTATCTCAGACTCCACTCTCCGACTCTGCGTGACGACGATTTTATCAAAGCCACAAGTATGCTGTCTCAAGAAAGAAGAGGATGACAATTCGCCGGACACGAAATGATTGGGTCCGGCTCAAATTACATATCGGGGTCTTTGCGTGGTCAACCAAGGTGTGTAACTATAATCCTGATGTTATGCTATTTCCATCGCAGGCGATATGGCTGCAGATGCACTGGCAAGAAGGGAGAAGGAGGTCACAATAGAAGCACGAGCCCAGGAACTTAAATTATACGGAATTACCTCTTCAAGTGACTCGATGCTGCCTTCTTCGTACCCAAGTTTATCAACGGCAAGTTTTAAGTTCTGTAGGTCGGCCTTTCTGGTGTTCAGTTCTTCCTGTGCAGCAATCACTTCATGTTGTTTTGTGCGGAAATGCCTTTCCTTGTCCTCTAACTCCTTGGTGAGATGTTGAATTTTCGTCTTACATTGCTGCAACTCTGTTGCTGCTTTACCTACTGATATTTTTGCGTCCGCAAGTTGGTCTGCAAGGCTCATATCATCAGCTCCGCTACCTTTCCCCGCTTGGACCCCCTGACATCAACAAATATGTTTCAATCTCTCGTCGTGGTGAAGAGTAAAAGATGAGATGGGCAACTTCAGGGCACATATCTGATCTACTTACTACAACATAAATGAAAAAGATTCTCGTGTCGTCTTCTTATTCTGGGCTGCCTTCGGCTACCACCAGAAAGAGAGCTGTGAAACTTATATGGGTCTGTCACAGAAAGGTCCTACCTACGAGACACTAATATATTTCACGTTTTAGGCAGCTCAAAGACTCGTCGACATGGTAGCCACCTGCACTCACTACAACACGATTGTGTACCTGATACTCTGTTTCAAGATTTTCCAGAGACTTCCGACACAGGTCAACTCTTTCCTGCAAAACGGAAAATTCTTGCTCAATTTGCTTTTCAGAAACATTCCTTGACGCTGAAGCGTTCTCCAACTCCTTCTTAGATTTCTCAAGCTGCATAGCAAAAAGGATAACCAGGATCAGTTAGGTCCACAAATCTCAAATGTTTCATCATTCTACAGCACCCGAATGTAGAGCCGAATGCACCAGTCAAACAGTTAACTCTACTGTTGAACATAGAGGCGGCCTCCTTACCTGCTCGAGAGCAGCCTTCTCGGCTAGGCGTGAATCTCTTTGCGCATTGAGAGCCGAATCTACTGTCACAAGCGTCGTGGATAGCTTGTCTACCTTGTCGGTCAAGCATTTGATTTCAGAAGACATTTCTTTCTCCTTAATCTCGGTCAAGGAGGCGATGGACCCTTCCTTTTCTGTAATATTTGTTTCCATTTCCATAGCTGTGAGTTGAAGGGCCTTAATTTGGTTTTGCATTTCCTTGACCACATCTGAAGCAGCATTCTTGATCCTCTCTGCCTCCGAGTACTCGAAAGCCGTGCAGAACCGCTCTAGACGGTCCAGCTGGGCGTTCCCAGATGTCCATTGCTGATACTGCGCTCGCTCCTTCCGTAATTTCTCTAGAGCTGGAAGAATGTCTTGTCTTAACAAATTGTCGATGTCGTCAACTTTCGTCTGCTTCTTTTCAAGAGTCTTGAGAGCAACCTCTTTCTTTGACTCGTACATCTTTGTTCCAGCCGCCTCCTCTAACATCGACAGGATCTCTGGTGGCTTCATATTCAGCACTTTGGTAATCCGACCTTGCATAATTAAGAAGTGAGGATTGTTGACATTGAGCTGCACTGAGTGGAAGAGGTTCTGCACCTGAGCAGGTTGTCTCACGTGTCCATTGATCATATACTTATTTCTTCCGCCCACAACAATCTGGAATGAAACTGGAACTCGTCATTTTTCCGATTGAGAATGTCACGATCAATGCTGGGAGCAGAAAGGATCAGACAGACAGAAGCAGGACATACCTGACGGGAGACAGTGATTTCGCCCATATCCTCATATCCAATAGGGCTTCTACTGCGATCGGAATTGTCAAACAAAATTGATACGGTAGCTTTGGTTACTCCCGCTTGACCCTGCTTGTACACCAGCTCCTGCAAGTTGGTGGCCCGCACCTGCTGCAAATTTGTAATTCCAAGAACGAAACAGATAGAATCCAGAATATTGGACTTCCCGGACCCATTGAGTCCCGTAATCGCGTTAAAGAAGGGATCAAATCCGGACACCACAGTTCTCTGCGCGTAGGACTTGAAACCTTCGAGAGTTACCTCCTTCACAAACATTGCGTAAAATCTCTCAAGACCTTCCTTCTTCTTCTCCCGATGATAAAATCGACTCGATAATTACCTGTACACGCTCCCTCAACAGTTCGTGTGTGTTGTCATCCCTACCTACCTGCCTGTGTCCCCAAATCTATCAACCGAATTTTCTAACCAGTATAGAGAGTCTCCGTCACACAACGAGCATTCGCACCGCAGCCATTGTCGGGAGCTTCTGGGCGCGGGAAAGTTTGAAACGATATACCAAAGAGAACACATTGAGTGGTGACCGGGTATGCCAGTAGTCATCCGCTGTTCATATCCGTGTAAACGTTAACCAAATACTCTCCTTTCTCGTTTGATGTACTGTGCAGTTCTACTCCCCACAGTGCGCACAAGTTTTGTCCTATACATCCTGTGGGTATTGCGCAGAACGAAATATCGAATGCGATGGCTACTGCAGTTGCAGTCAAATTGCGCAGTCGTGGAACATGACGAACCCGGTTTTTACCTATATGGGTCGGAGAACCACCTAGGGCGAGATAGACGGGATTAAGGGGTTTCAATTTTAAAAGATAAGGAATCTTTACGGAAGTTACTATACTCCGTACAAGTTTTAGCGAGACCCGGAAGGAGAAAGGGAATTTGAAAATGAATGAGAGAAAAGGCGATCCGGGATAACCAGCCCTGATCCGTGATAAGAGACAATCGGACTAAATTACCTAAATTAGCTTAATATAGACGCCATTTCAGAATTAATTTAGGCTGTACAAGCTTTAGTCAAGATTGGAAGCCAATAAACGAAAATTAGAAATTCTTTTGGTGCAACAAGATGTGTATTATGTAGACAGCTTTAGTCGAGATTGAAGACCAATAAACGAGAATTAGAAATTCTTTTGGTGTAACAAGATGTGCTTTACGCATCAATCTATAGATTGTTATACCATATGCGAGGTCGCTCCTAAGTTCTCATAATCCACAAATTAATCTAAACTCCTTTGCCTGCATCACACCTTCTTGTCCAAAGTTTGAGAGACTCTTTCAAAGGTGATCACCTTTCTCCCACCTCAGAACAAAGAAGTCATAGAAGTCAGACTCCACTGTATTCCACTGTATTCGTGATGGGAAATATAGTTGCAATGTCATTGAAAAACTCAACTAAGCTTGGAAAATGAGCACTAGGGTAAGGTCCAAGCATTGTCAAAGGATGTCTTTTGGTTACAGCCATCAATGCCCTCCTGCAACACATGCTTATTGTGGTAAGCTAAAGAAGAGCTTTATGTCATCGGCAATGACGTCTATTTGTGTGGCCGAGTATCAATGCTGCAAGGCAAAAGCTCTGTCTATGAGCCTTGTAAATGAAATCAGCACCAGAAACATGAACAAGCCCATGCTATAAAACAGGTGGTAGTGCAAGTGGATTGATGATTGGCTATTCTCTACATCGTGTTGCACAACGGTTCTCTCAATGCAAGCATATGCTTCAATAAAGATAGACCAACATCTTGCAATAATTGGTTATTAGAAACTCACAAGAATTACTTTAGGTCATTTAGGAGCCAGAACCCTACCCACCTATCATAAGCAAGCCAGATGATGTCTCGACAAGAGCAGTCTAATGGAGTTTTGCCATGGTGTACAAGGACCTTAATTTAGGCACCTCACAAGAATTACTTTAGGACATTTAGGCGGCAAAAACCTACCCACCTATTATAAGCAGTCCTGCTGATAACACACAAAGGAAAGGAAGACTCCACCAAGCTCGTACAAAAAAGACCAAAAGAGGTAAAATGGAGCTATGCCCCAATAGTATCAAAGAATAAATATGCCCTTCAAATATTGCAAGCTATACAAAATGGACTTTAAAAAAGAGTGTCAAAGGTTATTGACCAATGACGGAAACTATCAAGAAAATAATTCACAATAGGGGATTCAAATATAGCATGGTTGAGGATCTATAGGATTCCTTTAAAACTTTACATGTTATTCATAAAAGTTGTATGGCATTAGGAGAATGTAATGAAAAATTTTGTACGGGCCAAGTAGCTATAGCCATAAAACCTTTTTGCACAATTGAAATCATGACGCATAGCTTTGAATCACATTTTAAAATTAAATCCCCGCTAACAACCAGATGGTTCACCATGATAATTGGAATTCTATTAATCAAATGATCCTACATGTTCATTTCTTAGTGTTCCTCTTGCAATGGCAAGTTATGCACACCACGCCTATTCCTTCATGCCAATTTCTAATTCACACTCATTACTCTCTCACTCTCTTTCACCTCCATTTTGCATTATATGGGTGGTTAGCACTAACATCTAATTGTTTTTAAATGAGTGATTAATTAAGTCCCAAATAACACTAATGAAGTCCTATAAGACTCAAAATACTCACTCCCATAAAGCACTTTATGTCACCCATAAACCTTTTTACGAGACCGCTCATTTTTTAGACAATAACTTTTATAGGTCACTATAAACAATTTTATGGATCTGGAGTCTCTTCCCAAAAAGTTTGGAAAATTTAGAATTTAAAACCCTAATGCCTATAAAAAAGAAGTTAAAAAAAAGGAAATGTCATGAATATTCTTTTGGGTCCCCACTTACTTGATGGGTCATTTCCACTAGCCTACCTATAATATAGGGTTAAAGTTTATAGGACAAAAATCAATAATCACTTCTAATGAATATTAATGATCAAGGTTATAAATATGATTATGGATAGTAAACTTTGCACCACTTCAGTCATATAATGAATGTAATGTGTACACCACACACTCCTTGTGTATAAATTGAACTGTAGTCTCTACGCCATTTGATTCAAACTTACTAGTAGCAAAATTAAATACCAAGGATTTCCTATACCAAGCACTCTCTACAATCTCACTTCTTTAAGTTGTTTTGCTAGTATGCGGTGAGATTTTTAATGAGAATTGATGCTAACTACAATGGTTTTGCAAGGTTTTTATTTTGTGGTTTATTTTTTGAATCTTGAAATTGAAATCTACAATAAAAAATGTTGAATCTTTGTTGTTGGATAGTAAAATTTGACAACTTGCAATCATTCATTTTGGGGAATGGAGAGAGAAAGTAAGTGCATCGGCTTTGCATGGAATTGAGAATTGGAGACAAGGTTGGTAGTAGATATGGAGTATATTCAACCCTTGAAATAGTAGTTATAAAGTGAGTATTGAGTTTGGTTCCATTTTATTCCACTCTAGATTCTTCTACCATCGCATTGCATTCTATTGAAAAATCTACCACTACATTGCATTAGCAAAATACCTATAATGAAATTTTAGGATCTTTTGAACATGGTTTCCTTAGGTCTTTCATGACATTTATTGGGTTCAAAATCAAAAGTAGGAGATGGAGATAGGTTTAGAATGATATCTCACTATTATAGTAAAAAAATTAGTATTTAGTTGACCTGGATCATTTCAAGCAAATCCATGGAGATAGTTACAACAAAGCTATCCAAAAAATTATTGCCTTTAGTAACATGGCCACCTATCTCATGAAATTTGGAAAAGGTTTTTGTGAATCTACAAATAGAGAAAGATTTTACAAGAAGAGTCCTCAGTACATGGCTTCTTATAAGGTTGCCCAAATTGGTAGGACACATGCAAATGGAAGGACTCTTAGAGAAAGAACTCAAATGAGGATGGAAGACCATTCAAGATAAACTACCTTATCAATGTCCATCCCATGTAAGAATGTATATTCTATTTGGTGCAAGAGCTAATATTTTTTCAATTGCCATTGTATCTTTAGGAGTTGAATATTATTTTTCTTAAATGGTCATAGGTAAGAAAATGGGATCATAGATTTCCATTTGAACTCCCACTGGAGGATCATGCAAAAGAAATACCAAGAAACAAATGTAAGGTTTGCGATTGGTTTACATGATCTCTTGTTCTCCAAGAGATAATATCACCATACCTTTGTGGTATATTGTAATGTTCCAAGAAATTGAGAACTCCCAAGCAAAACACAAGAGAGGAAACATAAGAGAAATACAACATTTCATTTCTCAATACTTTGATGACCCCAAAGGAAAACATTGTCTTTATTATATAATAAAGTATATCCACTTAAAAGGAGCTACACCCTTAAAAGGATCAAATACATGGATTGGTGAATGTGAGTGAGTCCACCCATAGATTAGCTATATGGGTTGGTGACATGTTGATCCTTGTCCTATTTGGTTGGTTATATTTTTTTCACTAAAGGGGGAGTGGAAATTCCATTTTGAGACCTAATTTATTTGATTAGGCCTCTAAAATTAACTCTAAAGTTTTAATGTTTTGACCTTTGCACTTTTGGTGACAATTGTATTTGATTTACTTATACTATTGTAAATACCATCCTCGAGATATTACCAAGCCAATTCCACCTCTAGATAATCTTTCTAGCTAAAAGTATTCTACACATGCCATAACCAATTGTTTTTGTTCTTGGGCAAAAAATAATTCCTTTCTATTATGTCTAGTCGGCAAGACACAAAGGCAATGGGATTTAAGTCATCTAAAAATTCTTATTGTAGCACCATTCCATTGGTAAAGTTAGAAGCATCAAAATCAACCACACAAGGTAGTTGATGATCATATGGTTGGAAGATGGATTTTGAGGACACCATATATTTCAATTTCATGAACACTTTGTTGTGGTTTCCATGCAAAGCTTTATATCTTTCCTAAGAGATTGGTTAATAATGTAGCTACATGAGCACAATAATGGATGAACTATTGGTAAAAAATTGCCAAACCATTAAATGATCATACTTCCATAGGATCCTTAGGAGTAGGCCAATTGGCAATGGCTTTGATTTGCTTCTCTTCCATCTTGATCCACTTTCATGAGACATTATAACCCAAGAAGGTAACTTCCTTCTACCAAAAAGCACACTTTGACTACTTGTAATAAAACTTTCATTGGTGTAATTGACTTAAGACTTCTTATACATGATTATTGTATATTACCTTTGTCTTTCTATAGATTAAAATATCATCCAAGAACACTACCATGTTTCAATCCAATAGCTCATTCAACATCCAATATTTGATCCATGAAAATTTCCAAGGCATTAGTGAGCTCAAAATGTAACTTTCTCCATTCAAAATGTTTATACCTTGTGCAGAAGACAATCTTTTGCATATCTTTCCTATCAATGGAATCTACCAATAGTTGCTTCAAATATCTAACTTAGAGAAGTATCATGCTACACTCAATTAATCTACAAATCATCAATTTGAGACAATGGATACACCTTTTCCATTGTTTGTTTATTAAGGCCATGATAGTCAATAAAAAATCAAAGTTCTTCATCCTTCTTTAGTACAAAGAGTGTTGGTGCTCCCTAAGAAGATGTACTATATCACATGAAATTCTTCTCTAACAACCCAGCCAATGTTGTTACCAAGCTCTTTTAACTCCTTCAATGAAAGCCTATATATTGGTTTACAAACTATAGTGCTACTTGGTAGTTGCTCAATCTAAAAGCATACCATGATCAAAGTGTAACTCCTTTGGAAGATCATCTCAAAACACATTAACAAAATCCTAAACTATTTGATTGAACACAACTTTATGAGGCTTCTAATCCTCATAAGATTCTCCTTGTGTATTTGGCTTGATCTATACCACAAAAATAGAAATATCTTCTTCCAAAACTTGCTCTATAGTTGTTATACGTATACCAAGAGCTAGCAATATGATCTAGATGTGAAATTTGGTTTGGTAACATCTGGAATGATTTTATACATGATGGTCAAACTAGATCAGATGGAACTATCACCAAAAGAGTACTTCTATTAATAGGGAAAAAACCAAAATAGACTTGAAAACCTTAGAACCAATAGTTAGACATATGATTTAAAGGTGAGAATTGGTTTGGTAATATCTAGAAGGATGTTACATATGATGGACTAAACAGATCAGAAACAGGTATCACCAAAATGGGACCTCTACTAATAGAGTAGGAACCAAAATATGCATATAATCTTTGAAGGCAATTTCAAAGGCCTAAGCGGATGAATTAGGCCTCAAAAATGTGCAGATTCCCCTCCCCCCCAATAGACCAATAGAGGAATGGCTGGCCTCCCCTCCCCATGATTTGTCCTGTCAAGAGCTTTCTAGTTGTACCTCACCCACATGATTCTAAGATTCTTATAAGAAGATTCCCTAAAAGATTCCCTTTAGTCAAATCTTGTTTGACCAACCAAATAGGACTAGAACCGACATGTCACCCATCCAAGTAAGTAATCCAAGGGTGGAGCTTGCTGACATGTCATCTATCTATGTGCCTAATCTTATGGTGGAGCTTACTTGGAGGAGATACTCTTTGTCTTTATAATAAAGAGAAGGTGCTCCTTTGGGGCATCAGATGATTGAGTGTGAAATCTATATTTTCTCTCTTCACTTGTCCTCAAAGTATTATATTATATTAAGAAAATTCTCATGTTGGGATTGACTATTCATAGGTGTCTTATTCAAAGGTGCTTGACAATCTCATTAGTAACTCTTACCTTGGTGTTTTACTTGAATTTATCATTGAGTCCAATCAAATTGAACCTTATGGCATGTAAGCCAAAAAAGACCTATAACGTTATCATAGTGTAAATGACCTCCAATAAATCTCATACACACTCAATACTCCCTCCCAATCTTGAATACAATAGGATCTGAAGTACAAAATGCAAGACTCTTTTTACCATATGCCATCATCAATGTGCTACACCATATTAACTTGATATGTAATACCATACCATGCCATACCATCATAATTCTATAATCATGATACCATAATTAATTACCATACCATACCATACCATACCATACTATACCATCATAATTCATTTGCTAATTGCATAGAAATGCAATTGTTTAAACTCTCAAAATCAACTAAAATCTTATAACCATAATCAGACATCATACTTTGCAAGTGAATCAAACTTGCACAAGTCTAACATTCAATTCCATTATATCCAATCAGATTCCTTGTAAGTTTCTTGATATCTCCCTATTGGGATTCTTTGTTTCCTTGATCATCATGCTCCATGAATTGAGTTTGGGTAACTAGAGAGGATTGTGCATTCCTAGTTGGAAATTTTGTAATGCAATGTCTAATTTAGTAAAAATAGCAATAGGGACCATTTTGTTATAAATATTTTTATGTTTGCAATGCAATGTGTTCTCCATTAGATGGCATCAATCTCTATCAATACCGGCTCTTCTACTTGTGTGTGGTGTGTTGGCAAGTTTTGTGAAGATCTAGGTTAAAACAAATTGTGACAAACAACGAATCAAAATGCTCAACCAACTGCATGGTTTTTTCCAAGTATTTGGGCTTCCAAGTATTATGGTAAATTTTACTTTGGTGTATGATTTCAAGCCCCTCACAAATCAGTCTAGAGGTTCATCATTTACTAATTTAAGAATTTTCATTTTGATGTTTTTGAATTGCATGATGTAGCTTCTTATCAAACCAATTTGTTTTAATTTGCCAATCTATCTTGCAAAGCTTGTGCAACATTCATTGCTTAGAATCTCCTTGTTATTTTTCTCTTGAATTCTTCCAATGTTAAGATTAGATCAACAAATTACTATTGAGCTTGCTCTACTCAAAATTGTCCCTATAGCTTGGCCATTCTATCTACTTGGCTTGAAGCTAAAAATTTTTATCTCCTTTCATCCAAATGATTTTGTGGCTTCAAAATGACATTTGCAATCAAACACAAATTCTCCATTACACTTGATGTCATGTTGTGGTTTTCATACACAATGAAAGAGTAGTTTAATGTATTTTCTCGCCATATTCTTGGAAAAGATTGTATGATAGATCCCATTGTTCAACTCTTACCACATGAACAAACTTTGTATAGTAAAGTGATTGGCCATTTCTTTTATGATCATTTTCTCTTTGAGGACTTTGATGTATAAAAGTGGTGGAGATTTGATATACAAGATGTGTTTTAGTTTTAGCAAGCAAGAAAAGGACATTGAGAGTGAGAGTTGTAGGAAAGTGTGAGAGCTAGAGCATTGGAGGAAGAGTTGATATGAGAGATGTTTTGCACTCTTGATTTGCCACTCCCAAATCATTTTTCTCATCAAGCTTCAAATTTGCACCCTGATCACTTTCAAGCTTGGATGGTAGCAAATTTTGGGCCTACATGTATGGCATCAAAACCATATGTCCTACTGTTGTCCTTGTGCTCATGTATTGATAGGTTTGGGATTGAGGAATTTATGTGCTTTTGTAAAAGGACAAGAACTTAATTTTTTCATGGGCTTCAAGGTAGAGTTGTGAGGTTCATGTGTCAAAAAGGAGAATGCTAAACAATAAAATAGTAAGAATTGAATTCTAATAGGAGAAGTTAGAAGGTTTTCAAATGTTTTAAGTGGATTATGGAAGGACATCCAAGAAGAAAATATCATGACTAAAAGGGAGTAGTTGACATGTTATAGTTTGGAGATAAGAAATAAGGGATTTAAGTGAAATATGAGTGATATGAGTAATTGAAGCAAGAGGTCAAATTCATACCAATGTCACAAATTCAAGGATCTTGAGAGTTCTATCACCAATTTTGATGATATGTCAATGGGGTTGAAGACAAGAAAAACTACTAATGGTGTTGAGCTCAAGAACTTCCAAGTTTGAATTAATTCCTAATCTGATCTGATCAATTGAAGTTGGAGTATTGGAAATCAAAGTATCAAGGAGAAAATTATGATCAAGTTGATTGTTTTGATCACTTCTCAAGCTTTGATTTGAATCAAGCCATGAATATTTGTAATATTTTTGGTGGTTAGGCTTTTTATCTTTGTGCAAAGGTTTCATGTGAATTCTTCAATAAAGAATTTAGGGTCTTGGATCAATTACACCATGGTATGTAGACCTCAAAAAGTTAACTCAACTTGGGAAATGATCCATGTCTAGAGATTAGAGTTGAGTTCAAATTACAAATTCCAAATTTCACAAATTTTAAGATAGAGCCACAACCAATTACTATGTAAAATCTAGTTGGCTCAAGGTTTATGGAGAGACTTATTTGATGCAATAACATCTATTGCAAATATTACTATCCACTCCAAGGAATTTCTCTATTTCCAACTCCAATTAAATGACAACTTTCTCATTTGAGATAAAGGTTGAAGATTTTCAATTTGGTGAATTTTTCTTTAGATTTAGTTGGAACCTTAGAATGAAGACTTTGGTGAGACTTTGCCGAGAACTAGTGTTGGACCCTTAATTAGGGTTTTTTACTACAAACACTAAACCAATTTCAAGAGAGTATCACATTGGTAGCTTGACTTGTATAGATGGAAAGCTTAACTTTATGGCTTTTAAGCTCAATTGAGCCATAAATCATTGGAATCAAATCTACATAGAGGAAGGTATCTTAATTTGAGTCTTGCAAATATTTCTCCACAAAAAGACATAAAAGTCTAACTCTTGGGAGAAACACCTAGAGTATGTATGGAGAACAAGTCTTGGATACAAAAATTGTTCTTTGATTCACAATTTTATCAAAATCATAAAGATTTTTTGTCAATTTGCTTGTGTTTGGATCCTCTATGTGGTTCAAATACTTGATTTAATGCCTATTAACTTGGATTAGTATACAGATGTTGCGCTTAGGTCCCTTTTCCATAGGAGTATTGTGTATTTCTCTATGGTGATGTTTGAAGTGATGTCTATTTGCCAAGCATGTTGTGAGGGTAGGTCTATGAGTCGGCATGTTTCTCACTCAAGATGAAGCTTTGATAGCTTCTAAGGTAGCACACCATGGACTTGGAAGGCAAAGAACTCCAACTCCATCACACTCCTTTAAGGCACCTCAAAGACTCAAGGTATTTCTCTTTAGAGAACTCAACAATAGAGAGATAGTTGCAAATGAAAGGATGATGAGTACCTCCTCATTCCTAGCTTATAACTTATATATTTGTGAAAAAATTACACACCAAAGTTACTAATTACTAGAGTAACTCAAGTTATTGGATATCACATGGGTAAACCTAGTCTTGTGGTGAAAGGACAATGGACTACATAATGTAAGGACGGTGATTTACATAGCCCCATATGCAGTTGGCCTTTGATGTGGCTCAAGGAGAGGTGGTAGTTTGGACTCTTGTAGTTGTGTGTTTCCACATTAGGGAATAAGGAATTCCCATAGATACTTACCTTGGAGATGGTTCAAGGATCTATGATCCCATGAAACCTTTGACTCTTTGTAATGTCTCACTCATCCTCCAAATAACCAATTGATAAAGGGAAAGCTTACTCTATTCCCAACTGATTGATACCATAGTGTCACAAGGAATGAGGAGTATTGCTCATAAACAAAATTACATTGACTCCAACATTGCCATACATTCAATCACCCAATTGCAAAAATCTTTTGGAATTCCTCTTTTTATTGCCTTTCAATGGCTTGAGCCTTATAACAATATAGAGTTTACAAACATGTTAGTTGAGACTAATGAAGTAGCAAATAGACCAAATTAGCCAAGAATTATAAGAATATTCTAGAAGTATCTAGGAACCTACTTGGTACCTTCCAATTATCATGTAGCATGCAGCAAAGTGGTGACTTTTAGGAAGAAGCTTCTAGCTTAACATCCCAACTAGCTTAGCTTACACGCCAAGTAGGCGGCTTATAGAAAGAAGCTTCCCAATTAGCTTGGCTTGCACTCTAAGAAGGTCGCTTTTAGGAAGCTTCTCAAGGGCCTAGTATGTTCTTTGTAATACCCAAGCCCAAGCTCATGCTAGGCATTTGGAGTTTACTTTATTCAAAAGTCCCAGTGTCATCTTTATCTTGATCTTCCATTCTCTTATTTCTCTCCTTGGTTTTCTACAAAAATGTTGCCCAAAGGAAGTCTATATGAGAAGTTATAACAAATTGAAAGTTCATATCTTCCCAAAGTTGATTCTTGATAGAGGAATTTTGTAGTAGGATCCCATAAGGAATCTTGTAGTCAAATCTTGTAGGCCCAAAGTAGGGCATCTTATGATTCATGTCAAATCTGATTTCTCCATGGATATTAGTCCAAATGGGATATACTTTGCCTCCTTAGAAGCATGTTCTCAAGAGCTTCCATCAAACATCAATATCATTGATCACGAAGGTCTAGAAAAGAAGTTATAACAATTTGAAGTTCCTTTTTTTTGCATACTTTGGTTTTCCTTGACTTCCTATTGTGTTGGTTTCCCATGCTTATTTTTCCCATAGCTTGTCATTTATCATCTACATGCCATCTTGCATATCACTTGGCATCCACTTGCCTTCTTGGATATCACTTGGCGGTTACATGGCCAGTTGTGTTAGTTGTTTGGTTCCTTACTTTAAGGTGTGATGTGGCTTGTGTTAGAAGTCTTTTAGGAAAGGAATGGAAGGTTTTTGGGAGAAGAATTCTGGATTTCTCTCAAGGAGCATGACTCAAGCAATGGAGATGTTTTCAAGCTTTTCTGATTCCCGCCCACCAATGCTTAGGCTGGGTAATGGCATTTCTCACCGGTTATCCGAAAAAATAATAGGACTTTTTCTTTTTCCACTTGCCCAAACTCAATTTTTTATCTCTTATTACGGTGAGTCGCTAACAGCGGCCTCCTTTTCTAAAAAAATAGAATTAATTATGGCGTGCAGTCCGCTAGAACAATTTGCAATTATTCAATTGAAATATTGAGGAAGGAATTGACACAAAAATCATTGGAGTATTATGGGTTCTTACAATGGAAGAGTTTTTGCTTATGGTGATTGGGATTCTTGGAGGCAAGACTATAGATTGAGATGGAGTGCATGAAAGTGAAAGGAGATTGAAGGGAGAGAATGGAATGCAAGTAGAGGATTTAAGATTTTTAGGATCTTTGGGAGTTGATAGTAGCTTTTCTATAGAAATAACAAGCACCATACCTTGTAAATTCTTTAATTTTATCTCAAGTATAATAAATATATGGACTGTGGGCATTCTAGTGCTTTTTTGAATGTTTGGTTTGGACTAATGAATATATTGAATAGCAATCAAACCCAATTAGCAGTTATAACCAAGAAAACTTAGGTTTTAGCAAGGATACAAGTCTTCTAGTAGTTGGAAATTAAAGTCCATTATAATGGATTGTATACACTGAGCTTGCATAATTTTAAGTTGATCCTATCCAAACCAATTGAGTTCAACTTAGAATATTCCCTTAATGGAAAAGAGCATCAATCTATTGGTAAAATAGTGGAGGCCAAGTTCATTAGATGTATGGCATAAAGGTTTAGAAGAACTTATAAGAAATGACTTCATATTACTATGTGAACTTTGTCACTAAACTAGATTATTGAAGGTTTAAGACACACAATACCAACATAGATACCAAGAACACAAGTCTAAAGAGAGACTAAATCACAAAATCTTGGAATATATACCAAAGCCAAAGATGATTGAATGTAGGAAAAACATCTGCACATGTACAAGTAATATGATGAAAGATAATTTCACCAAAGCCTAACCTTTGTCTTTATGGCAGCTAACATGGGCCTACATAACATGCCTCTACCATCTCAATTAACACATCCAAGTGCTGAAATGATAGAGACTAAAACCTTGGACATATTATGCTTCTCCTCAAGAGTCAATAATGGATCATAAAAGAACTACACTGAATTGGCATAAGGATCTATGTTATAATCTTTTAGCTTACCAGAAAACCACTCTTGGATACAAAAATCAATTGAAGAGAGTAACGAGGTTCCAAATCTCTTTGAATGATCTAGCAAGAGGCCATGATATGAAATATATGATTTGTCTAAGAAGGAGTAAATTAAGGAGGGTGAATAACACCATGTGGGTGGTCAGTAAAATATGAGCCATTACACTATCAACTATCAAAAGATCACAAATTGATATATAACACTTGTGAAATGCACTATAAGGTCTCAATCTCAACTCTCTAGTTCTCAATGCTAAGCCATCTACCTTGGTAAATATGCCCATAAGGCACTTCCATATCTGAAATCCTTCAAGTAGGAATTTGTAGTGGCACATGGAACAAAGGAGGTGACTCACATCAGTCTTCAAGCCATTGATCTATATTATAACCACAAATGAAGACACACAATATGAAATGAAATCTCTACATGCTAGATGAGGTATATATAAAAAATAACTTATGTCTTTATAAGAACTCCATCCAAATTGCTCTATCAAAAACACCATTCAGCAAAAGAAGACTCCTATCTCATATTAAATGTGCTATACATCCCAAATCCAAACCTAGAATCTTCATATTCACATGTGCATAGTAAAAAATACAAGGAATAAGTGTTGAGTTGAGTACATCCTTTGCATCAAATCCTTGAGCCATGTAACTTTTTCTCTCAAACTTTTTCTCCTCCCATCAAGCCACTCTGTCTCATTGTCCACACCTCTAAAATGGATGGGGTTAAAAGACACCATGAAGATATTGTTTCAAGACTATCAATAAAATCTCTCTCAATAGTCTACATCCCTTGAGTCTTTATATCTCTACTAATAGTTTGAGTCTCCTTATTGTATGTCTAATGAGTCTCTTATTGAGTCCCCATATAGTGTATCTCTCAAGTTTCCATCTTTGTCTAAGTCCCACTATGTGTATTTGTACTCCAATCTAGGTCCCAACATCATGTGTGATACATGAATCTCTCCTTGTCCTCACCATTGGTAGTATAACCCCGCTTCCACTATAGTCCAAATCATATCAAAGCAAGTGTCATTTATAGGACCATCCAAGACACTATCTTCTATAGGATTACAAATCTAATCCATGGATATTAACATAAGGTAAATTTTAGTGAATGAAAACTCTATTTACACAAGTAATACACAAGTAAACTCTATTTACTTGTGTATTATCATTTACACTATTGTAAGTATTTTCTAACAATTCAAACAATTTATGAATTTAAAGTCCACTCACCTTCTTCTTCTTCTTCTTCTAAATGAAATAAATCTACCTTGTGGCTTTTGTATGTTAACTCATCTTGTTCTATCAACCCACTATCCACAAACATACAAGCAAGAAATTGTTTTACAAAAGTCTCCATGAAGGATCTTTCCTTTGGATGATTCAATTGCCTTTGTAACAAGACCAACTTTGTTGAAACTATTGGAAGAATTAACTTGGCTTGGTCATAGTCCTCAAATGAAGACCATGCAATCTCTGTCTTCACATAGAGTATCATAGGCCCTAACACCAACTTTGGTCTCCTTGTCATCAGAAGTGGACTCCCTATTTGAAAGAAGGGTCTCCAAGTTAGGTATACATATTGTCTTGCCGAATACCTCATCAAAAAATCTTGAGAAACCAATCCTCCACTAAATTATTCTATATTGTTCTTTTACTCCCATTCCTACCTTGTGGAATTGCAAAGCTTTCTCTTATCATTGTCAAAGTCAGTCAAATTTTTGCCATGCACTTTCCTTATCAAAGAACCCTTGTCTTAAGTCCTTGAAAATTTTATGAAAAGATGAACCTAGAGATAAACATGGAGAATCAGATTTAATCATAGGATCTCCAAGTACAATGGAATATTAAAATCATTAATTGGGAAATATATAACTAAGTCTTAGAATTGAATGTTGCTTAAAGTGCAAAGCCCTAGAATAATTGAGGTGCTCAACACCTGTAGGAGCTCTGGTGATATCCAAATACTTTGCACAAATAAAGTAGATTAGAATCAAAACAGTCAAATTTTGGTTTTTAAGTGAACCAAGATGAGTGTGCAATGTCTTTTACTAAATTAAAATTTAGTAAAAGATGCCATGACCATGCGGTCTAATAGCTACTATTTTGGATCATCGAAAGGAATTTCTTATCATAGGTCTATGAACAAGAAGGAGTAGAAACTATTGATCTTGAAATGAGCTACATAAGGCTGATTGTTGTACATGTAGGGCTAGAAAACTCAACACTTGTTGAAGATCGGCTCAGGCTTCTTTATTAAAAATTTCAACAATTGTAAGTCTAGAACTATTGTACAATAGAAAGAACATGAGGAACAAACCAAAGTCCTATTAATAAATAACCATAATTGCTATCTAAATTTAGGTCTAATTAGCTAAACACAAATTTAAAAAGGATATGTTAATTATGTTAATAAATATCAATCATGACTATTTACATTTAGGTCTTAGTTAGTTGTATAAGGACTTGATAGTGGACATTACCAAATAAAAAGCTTGATAAGAAGAGAAAATTTGATAATTTTGATATCAAATCAAAGTGCAATTCAAGACAAAGTGAGCTTGTACATTATAAGCATAAAAAATAAAAACTATAGCTATTCAACATTGAGTTTTAGGAGGAGATCTTCAAGATACAAGAAGTGGTTGCTTTTGGAACAATTGAGTACAAAGTCTTGGTCCATAAGATCATGCTATTGTCTTCTTTTCCTATGGGACTTTCTTAACTAATCACACCAACTTCTTTGTCTATCATCGAGTGTGCTATAATGTTGTAGGATGTTACTCTCAAAAATTGGGAAACAAATTGGAAGGTCCAAACCTATGGAACCTTAGAATGTAGGTCCTTAGACGCACCATGCCAAGCTTTAGCACTTATAGTACTATACTTAGCACTCTAACACAATGCTCCAAGTGCCTAGCACAACACCAAGTGTTGGATCTTGGCACTTGGTACAACGCTAAGCTCCAATATGGTGCTCCAAGCATAGCTCTAAATTTGGGATAGTGCCAAGCATTAGAGTACTTGGATTACCCAACATATGAAAATCCATGCACCAAAGGTGCTCCATCTTAAGGCATTGTGGGTTGTATGTATCTACTTGCTTTAATTATGCAAGTTTAATCAGGTAATCAATAAGAGTTTCATAAAGAGAACTTGAATGCAAGATTTATAGCCAAAATATAAATTCAAGTGGTCTAAGGGGAAGTCAAAAAAGGGTTCAATAGCATTGTTGTGTAATTGGGATTGAAACCAGAATGAAGTAATGTATTAGGGTGTTAAATAGGGTAGGTGCAAAGTTAAATGAAAGATTTGAAAAGATAAACAAACTCAAAATTGAAATTGAAACTTGAGCATGAACTAAATTGCAAAAACTTAAAATTGAAGTTAATTCAAAAGTGGAGGTAAAATACCTCCCAATAATGTGTTAATTTAAAACCCAAGTAATGAAAATCAAATTCATTGATTTTCTCTAAAGATTCTATAATTTGTGCATTGTCCATCCATTTCTATTTTATAAACATCATATCCTCAACAACCATAAGGAATTAAATTAACCATGGCCTTGCACTTGGATCCTACGTGTTTTCTTCTTCAATTACTATCTAATACTCTCCCTGGTAGGAAGGAAAGCCAACATTTCCTCCAATGGGATGAGGAGTCAACACATTTTTGAGGCCAACTTCATTTGTTTAGGCCTCCAAAATTGGCTCTAAAGTTTTAAGGCTATTTTTAGCTCTTACCCTCTTTAGGTGACACCTCTATTTGAACTACCTAGTCCCTCATGCATAACATCCTTCTTGGTGTTACCAAGCCAATTTCCACCTCTAGATAATATGTCTAGCTTTTGGTATTACAAATTCAAGCTATTTTTGGCTCTTGCCCTATTAGTACTCTTTTAGTCATACCTCTATCCAATCTACGTATCCCTTCATACATTACATCTTTCCAAATGTTACCAAGCCAATTTTTAACCCTAAATGATATTTCTAACTATTAGTATTACATTACGATCCTTTGTGGTATATAGACCTTCACTAAAGGTTCCACCAAACAAAAAATCTCCCTTTGGTTATCCAATAGGAAAACTCATAGTGTAAACCATACTTGCTCAAAGGCCAGTCTAGTTGGTAACTCCTCCAATCTAGCCATTGTTGCCTGCCATAAACCATTAGTTGCTAAGCAGATCCTATACTCCTCAACCAAGTCAACTTTGCTATCAACCACTTCTACTCCAGTAGTAAGGACTGTGAGCCGGCCTGTCTCTCACTCAGGATGAACCTCTGATGGCTATTATGGTAGCGCACCATGGACTAAGAAGGCAAGAAACCCCAACTCCATCATACTCCTCCAAGGCTACCACTCCAAGACTCAAGACATTGCTCACTAGAGAACTCAATTAGAGAGATATAGTTGCAAATGAAAGGATGATGAGTACCTCCTCACCCCTTGATTATATACTTGTGAAATAGTTACGTACCAAAGTTACTAATTACCGTAGTAACTCAAGTTACTAGACTAAAAGTCAAGTAAAGTCAAAAAGTAGAAAGGAATATCCATTCACATGGGCATATTCCCCTTATCTTGACCCAACCACTAAAGCAAGGATTCCTTCACATGGGCTATCCTTGGACTAAAGAAGAATCCAAAACAAAAAGGCTTGCGGGCCCAAGAGTTTCTCAACTCTTTCCCCAAAGCCAAACACCTAGGAATAATACCAAGTCAACACACTAAAATCCAAAATAGTGGTGCTCATCTTTTCTACTTCCTCTAAAGTAAGGTCCCATCTATCTTAGCTATGACTAACTTTAGCTAACCATGACTAATATAGAACCATCCTTTATCTCTATATAAATAATATCTCTTAAGTACTTGTAATACCAAGCTAAATATCACAATACCACACACATGCACAAATGGGTGTTACAGGACCACATCATCCTTACTCTCACAAAGTATAGCAATCACCAAAAAATTGGAGTTGGATCAACGCCCAATGTAAACATGTCATTGGTTGAGAATAATGGAAAGCGCATAATCAACTAAGCCGCCCCCAACATCATGCTAGACCAATCTTTGTAGTAATAAGTGGTTGACTAGTAGAGAAGTCTATCACGCACCCTATCACCACCTACCAAACCTACACTAGGATGTTTAGGAGTCATAGATGTTCTTGAGAGTGCCCCAAAGATTGTAAAAGATTAGAGAAGTCTGACTGGTCTACCAGCCTCTCCTCTTTGTGGGTCCAACTCCACTTATGCTCCTCTAGGCTATGGAGCATGTACTACACTCCTAGTCACGGTGGCAAATGCATCTACCTATGCTGCTCAACATATGAAGTCCAAGACATCTCTATCACCAACATATGAGGTGGAAGCCTCAATACCCAAATTTGATCTCCTCTAAGCTATGGCTATGCTAGCCAATCTTTGCTCCAATTGCTCAATCCAAGTAGCCATGGTTGCATAGGAAGTAAGTGCAAGTACTACACCTCTACCAAGTGTGGATCCTCTACTACCTACCATAGCAGCCAAAACTCTAGTTTTGGTCAAAGCATTGGTCATAGTGTGACCAAATCTATGGTAATGCTCACATTGTCTTTGTGCTTATTGTGATGCACCAGAGGTATTAGGTTTGTTGCCTTAATTGCACTCTCTCCTATGGTGAGGTCCGCCACAAGTCCAACAACCAACACAACTACTCATTGGCTATTGTTGACCTGAAAATGAAGGTAAGCATCTAGCTACACTAGGCACTCCACCAGCTCTATAGGATCTGGGCTATCCACCATGTTCTTGAAAACCAACATGGCATAGAGTACTCTATTGCACTCTAGAATAAGTAAACAACTATAAATGAAGTCTTTCTACCAACTCTAGATATCACCATTCTCTCCTCCACCATGTTGAGCTCAATATGCTCAACCAAACCAAAGACCACTCCTAGTGTAGGCAAAGTAGCCTACAATAATGTAACATCACAAACTCTAGGTCGCAACTCTTTATCTAGTATCTCGTACCAAAATTGGACTGCTTGGGCCTCAATAACTCCATGAGTAAAACTCATCAGCCATCTCATGCAAGTATATGCTTTGCGTATGCTCTTTCCACTCTTCCATTGGAACCTATAATACCAAGGGTTAGCCAAATGATCTAGATGTGAAATTTGGTTTGGTAACTTCTAGAATGATGTTATACATGATGGTCAAAATAGATCAGATAGAAGTATCACCAAAAGAGTACTTCTACTAATAAGGCAGAAACCAAAATATACTTGAGAACCTTAGAACCAATAGCTAGACATATGATTTAAAGGTGAGAATTGGTTTGGTAACATCTGAAAGGATGTTACACATGATGTACTAAACAGATCAGAAAGAGGTATCACAAAAGGGGACTTCTACTAATAGAGTAGGAGCCAAAATATGCTTGAAATCTTTGAAGGCAATTTTGGAGGCCTAAACGGATGAATTAGACCTTGAAAATGTGCAGATTCCCCCCCCCCCCCAATAGTTGAAAGGCTGGCCTTCCCTCCCCCCTACTTTGTCTCGTCGAGAGCTTTCCAATGGTACCTTACGTGAGTATGAGATTCCTACAGGAAGATTCCCTAAAAGATTCCTTCCGATCAAAGCTTGTTTGACCAGCCAGATAGGACCTAGACCAGACAGGTCACCCATCCAAATAAGTAATCCAAGGGTGGAGCTTGCTGACATGTCACCTATCTGTGTCCCTAATCCTATGGTGGAGCTTCCTTGGAGGAGATCCTCTTTGTCTATATAATAAAGAGAAGGTGCTCCCTTGGGGCATCGAATGTGTGAGTGTGCAATTTGTGTTTTCTCTCTTCTCTTGTCCTTGGAGTATTATAGAACCCCTACAAGCTCCTCAACTTATCAATCTGTACTCTTTGATAGTTTTGCCTCAAACATTAGAAGAACTCCACCATGGGGTTAAACCTTGATACTACATCACCTCTTGTAGTATTACTTCTACTCATAGTAGCACCATCTCCAAGAGATCCACCAATGCTACTTGAGCTAGAACTCATGGGTATAGTCAATCTAACCCTAGAAACCCAACTTGAAGTGATGGATATATAATTCAGAGACCAATATTGTCTCCATAGCTCAATCTCCTCCAAGTGAGCTCTCTTGAACTCATGGTAATCATCCATTCATAGACCATCCAAGTGCTGAAATAACCCCTTCCATGCCATGAACGGTATGAACAAAGTCGGGTTTTGTATTTGTTGTAGATGACACCAACTATCAAGCCCTAGATGAAGTCATCCAACTAAGTAGTACCCTATGTACCAAAGTAACACTTGGGGCCTTTATGGGGCCTTTAGAGACCCCATAAATCTTATCCATGTCCCACAACAACAATATAGACACACCAAGTGCACTCTCAATTGAATCAGCTCCTATGTCAAACTCCAATTTAGAGTCAATCTCCTCCCTCATTGGGACCTAAGATACAAGCTGATATTAAATGCCACTCCAAGTAAACCCATTGTGTATTGCAGTGCTATCTCCTCTAAAATTTCCATAGAACTTTGTTGTAACAAAGTAACTGCAACCCATAACCGTAACCACCGCAAGTACCTCACCAAGAATCACCACCAAGTGCCAACACCTCCAACCAAATGTAACCCACTTATGTAGCTCTAAATATGAAAAATACATTAGGGGAAAGGGAAATTTCTAACCTATTATTACAACATACACTCTTACAGTCTATAGGTCACCATTTCTTGCCTCACCGGGGAGAAATATAGATAGTTTGATCAATCATCACTCAAGCCTCACAACCAAGAGCACAATAGAACACCAATGCTCTAAAGTCAAGGTTCCTCACACAAAAATGGTGCAAAAATAGGAAGTAGAGAATGGAAGGGATCCAATCACAAGAAATCTAAACAAGAACACTCAAACCAACTTAAACCAACTTTGGATTGACTCTACCATCATTTGGCATTTGACAAAATATGAGTACTTCTTAAGCTACCAAGATAACCAAGAAAAGAATCAAACTATCTCTCCTAGCCAAAGCTATTGGTGTATAGATAAAAATGGAATAGTCACTAAGACAAAAAGTAAGGGTAGATCAATTGGCTAGGGCACAAGTCTAGGAACCAGAGATCTAAGGGTCAAACACTATTGCACATAATCTTGCAAGGTGGACAGATTTTGCCAAACAATGACCAAAAACTAATCTAAACTAGCTAGCCTCACACCAACAAGCTCTCTTGATGGCCATTCTAGGCCTTTATAGCCTCTCATAGCCTAAAATCATATGCCTCAATCTAAAAACAAACACCATTGCTCAAAATTGACTATCTTCTCAGCAAAATTTGGCAAGTACTTCCGCTCATTGCTTGCCTCACTACCAAATTTGCATCAATTCAAAGAGCTTCTACATACAATCACTCTCAAGGAAAATCTGAACAACAATCAAGCTATCAACAATCAATAATACTTGGAGATACCACAAACATCTTCAATTCTTGCAACCAATTTCCTCTTGACCTCAGTTATTTGATATAATCAGTTTGTTCACAACCTAAATCACACTCGATTAGATCAATACTTGATCTATCACTCAAAAATCTACCAACAACTAGGCAATGATTATAGTCAAGGCACACACACTCTAGCTAAGAGACTCCAAGTGATGCTGACCGGCTTTTGTCCACCATAGCCTAGAACTCAAAGGCTCAACATCAAAGAAGTGAACACTCTAGAGTTGCACTTTGAAAGTATACCCTTTGGTCTCCAATCCTAATGGTCCTACTAATGGCACATTCAATGGTGCAAATAGTAGGCCCCACCATGTAGTCAATACAAACACAAAATCTGACCATCAACAAGTAGTCTATGAGTAATTGCCAAAATACTTCTGATTACTAATACTACTACTCTAGAGTCTAAGCAATCTAGGTGTGATGTTACAACTAGTATGACAAGCTTCTAGAAAGAAATTTCTTGAAAAGCTTCTTGGTTAGCTAAGCTTGCACTTCTAAGAATGCGGCTTTTATCAAGAAGCTTCTCAAGAGTCTTGTATGTTCACTATAAATACCAATGGCCAAGCTCGTGCTAGACATTTGGAGTTTCCCTCATTCAAGAGTACCAATGTGATATTCCATTCTCCTATTTCTCTCCTTGACTTTTTTACATTGGTATCAAACCAAGAATGGGATAGATGGAATTTGTGGACCACCAAATCCATTTCCCTTAAACCATTGGGATTTTGTATCTACATATCATCCATGCATTGTTTCATGAAGTTCATCGTATCATGGTTTGGGTAGAATTTTCTAAATGCAATCACCTTGTTTGATGAATCTTTGATGCTTTTAGTTGTAGCTTATAGAGAATGGTGGATGTGTTACATCTATATATTAACTTAGATAATTATAGATAGTTTGATAAAGTAGTAGCCATGGTGGTAATACCCAAAGTTAACATTGCTATGCAACAACAAATCAAGCATCTTATTTAATCGTTGGAAGAAACAGACCATCAATAATAAGAGAATATAAAGAGAGCATCATTTCAAGAAAGAAAAGAGCAAATCAAATTTCCAAAGATATTCAAAAGCAAGAATCTCCTAAGCATAATGGAGAATTTTGTGTTTAATTATGAATTTTATTTTTGAAGCTTCAAATCTTCAACATGAATGGAGATAGATTCCATTAGCTTTAAGCCAATTGGATGGAGTGGCAAAACTATGATGGTGATTTTGAGTGAAGCAAGTTGATTGATAGTTTGTTATGCTAATCTCAATATAGGAAGAATTCAAAAGTGCAATAATTATGAGCTTCCAAGCTATAAATGTTACACAAGTTGCATGAGATAGATTGGCAAAATTAAAGTGGAATGGGTCTATGAGAAGCTTTATCACTCAATTCTAGAACACCATAATGCAAATTCAAATATACTAGAAGGTGAAGCTTTGGATCAAATTGTGAGGAGTTTGAATTCATGCACCAAATTAGAAATGATCATGTGGGAGCCCAAACATTTGGAAGAAGCCATACAATTGGTTGAGCACTTTGATTCCTTGGTTGTGACAACTTGATCTTGACCTCAACCTTCATGGAACTTTCCAACACATTTCACACAAATGGAAAAACCAATGGAGATTGATATCATCAAACAAAGACCACTACATTTGGCACTACAAATAAAGAAAGATTGTAACAAAATGATGGTTGCTTTTATTGTTGCACAATTTTACATTGAATTGCTTAATGTCCACTCAAGAATAAGCAATCTCAATAAATCACCCAAATGGATTTTATGAGACATGATGATCACATAAACAAAGAATTTTAGTAGAAGAGTTTGAGCTATCTATTGAGAACTTGATTAGTTTTAATGGGATTGAAGGCTCAACCTATGCAAGTTTGTTTCACTTGCAAGGTATGATATATGATTTTGGTTGTAGGATTTTTATTGATATTGGAATTTTAGATAATTACATGTGTCTACAATTAAAAAAATAATTAATTATTCCTATCAACCAATAATTAGGAGTAGATTGATGATTGTAGATGGTAAAAAAGGATTTGCATTTGGTACCTCACATCCTATTACAAATCAAGACTAGGAAGGAGTATTTGGAGTGTATGAGGTTTGTATCTCTATGCTATGATATCATTCTAGGTTTTCCTTGGTTTGAATGTCATAGGGTCCAATTTGATAGGATCCAATGATAAATTCAAGTGTAACACCAAGGTAAGAATTACCAATTAGGTTGCCTAGCATCCTTGAGTAAGACACCTAAGAATAGTCAGTCCCAAGATGCAATGTTTATCAATCAAGTAGCCATAGAGCAAGCTTTGGAGGAAGATATTCTTACTTTTTTGATGTGGATCAAGCCAATTATGCATGGAGAACCTGATGAGGGCCAAAAGCCTCATCAAACAATGGTTGATCAAATAGTTCAAGAGTTTTCAGATGTGTTTTTGGATAATCTACCAAAGGGTTTACTCTCTAATCATGGTATACCTTTCAAGTACTATAGTAAGTAGACCAATCTATTAGCCCTCACTAAAGGAGTTGGAAGAGCTTTGAAAAACATTGACGGAGTTATTAGAGAAGGATTTCATATGATATAATACATCTCCTTGGGGAGCACTGATACTAATCGTCCCAAAGAAGGATGGAGGAATTTGCTTCTATTTTGATAGTCGTGGACTCAATAAACAAATAGTAAAGATTGCATATACCTTGCCTCAAATTGATAACTTACTATGTCAATTGAGTGGAGCACAATACTTCAAGTTGGATCTCCAAAGCGGTTAATGGTAGATTCTTATTGATAAAGAGGATGTGCTAAAGACTACCTTTGCATAAAGTATAGGGAGTTCTACCTCTTGGTCTCACTAATTCTCCAGTAGTCTTCATGGATCAAATGCATTGGGTGTTGGATGTGCTATTGGATCAATATAGAGCAATGTTCATGATATTTTAACCTATAGTAAGACAAAGGTAGAACAAACAAATCACATGCAAGAAGCCCTAAGATGATTATGTCAACAGAAGTTTTACTACAAGAAGTCAAAGTGCCTTTGGTAGAAGGAAATTACCTTCTTGGGTCATAAGTTCTCATTAGAGGAGATCAAGATGGAAGAGGAGAAAATCAATGCCATTACAAATTGGCCTACTTTAAAAGGTACCATAGAAGTATGGGCATTTAATGGATAAGTAAGTTTTTACCAATGGTCTATCCACTACTATACTCATGTGGCCACACCATTGATTGATCTCTGGGAGAAGACCCAAGCTTTCAATGGACTACTAATATTCCAAGTGACCTCTTTGCAAACCATACTTACATAATCCTCTTTTCACCATTTGAACACTTTCTCTATTTAACCACCTACCTTTGGGTGATCATAAGAGGTAAAATTATGATCAATCAAGGTCTTATGATACAAGAACCTAAACCCTAAACCCTAAAACTCTATACCCTAATCAATCAAGACTTCAACTAGTGCACCAAAATGACTAAAACCCCATCTAAGAATGAGTAAACTATCACTTCATTGGACTTATTAAGAAGTACCCCCAACTTAATCCACTTGGAGAAGTGCTCCACCATAACTAAAACATATTAATGATATATTATAGTCTACGGTAAAGGTGTAGCAAAGTTTAAAATCTAGTAGTAACCCAATCTCATGATAGGTAGTGGGTGTAATTGGAGCATAAGAGTATTGAATGATTTTAAAACTTGCTCTAACTTCTAATTTCTAACTTCTAACTTCTAACTTCTCTAACTTCTACCTTGCTCTAACTCTAAGAAACCACGCATCTTGCAACAAACTATTGTACTTTGGTCTACATATTGTGCCACTTATAATGAATTTTAAGTTCATTATAGATCCACTTTACTCCAAAATGTCCTAGGTCTCATGAGAATGTCATACCAATTGTAGGGATTGTAAATTGTAAACTCTAAAATGGAATAGATACTACTCACACTCTACCACTCTCCCACATATAAAGAAGATATTTGCCTTCCAATCTAAACTACCTTGCTCACTAAAGAAGATGATCTCTATCCTTGGTATGTATTGTGCCACCAACAATACTATTGTGAAGGTAATCCATCATTAAGATATCATCATGAATATCTTGATGATCTATACTAATATATCTACTTTTTGGATCAAAGATCCCAACAACTACACTTTTTTTAACTTAGAGAGATATCACTAGAGTCTCTATCAATATACAAGAAAGGCAAATGCATGCTAACATGGCATTGTCTACTCATCCATTTCACCATGCCAATGTGCTTAGTATGATCCTATTGTTTGGTACATGAGATTTTATGCAACCCATCTACATTATGGTTCACCACTCCAAGCCTATGAATAATTGTGAAATCTTACACCTACAAAATCAAAGCCTGTCATAGAAGCTTCCTTGAAATCTTGTTGGTGTCCCATAACCACTTCAATGGCTGATGATCAATGATGAGAGTGAAAGGGTTACCAAATAGGTAAAATAATAAAAATGCTACTACTCACACTACTACTAAGCATTATCTCTCATATGAAGTATACTTTGTCGCTACTTAATTACTTGAGTGACTAACATAGACCACCATAGACTCCTTCCCCTCATCATTGTGCTGGGTGCGCACTACTCCAAGCTCCATCATACTCCAATCAATATGGACTTGAATAAGCATCCTCTAAATGGTCTTTTAAGAACATAAGCATATGTCAATCTCTCCTTGAGTTCCATAAAAGTTCTCTCTTGCTCATCTCCTAAAAAATACTCATGTGTAAGCTTGGTCAGCTTTATCAAGGCATTGGCAATGGCATTAAATCCTCTAACATATTTGTAGAGGATTTAAGATAGAATGTAGGTATCCCTAAGGAATACCTACATTCTATTCACATTTGTAGGTCAAGGAGTACATGCAATAGCTTCCCTTCTACCTTGGTCTAATGAACACCAAGTCAACCAAAGTAGATAAAGTCACCAAAATACTCAACCTACTCCTAGGAGATCTACACTTCCCAATATGTAATTTAAGTTTATGAAATCTTAATCTCTCAAACACCTCCAACAAATGTCTCATGCACTACATACCAAAATGTCATCAACATAACACCAAAGAATATCCAATTGCACTAGGATCTTCTGCATGATTCTTTAGAAATTGGCAAGAGTGTTCTTTAACTTGAATGGTAAGAGTTACCCAATACGTCCATATTGCAAGGATCAATAGTCCAAAATGTTATCTTGGACTTGTCCTCCTCCTTGATTAGCATTTTATGATATTTCACTCTAAGATCTTAAGTACAAAAGACCTTTGCATTTCTAATTGCATCAAAGATCTTCTATAGTGCAGGCATATCATATTGGAAAACCCTAGTCTATTGGTTGATGGGATAGTAATCTCTACATATCCACCTACCTATGTAGTTGTCATGCATATCCTTTTTGGTTAGCATCACTATAGTTGAAGCATAATTTCCATGTGAAATCTCCACCAAACCAACCTCAAAAATGTAAATATTCTGACTCTAAATCAATGCACTCTTCATGTCATTATATTTGTTAGGATGTCAAAAATAGATGTTTCACAAGTCAACTCAATCTAAATACCAAGTCTTGTCAAAGCATCAAAATCCATCATATTAAAAGCAAAATACTTATGTTACTCCTCAAGAATATCCAAACTCTATCTCTTCCTCCTTGTGTGCTTTGGTCCAATGTTTGGCTCCCAAATATCCTCTTTAATTGATGCAGAAGATGCAATGGCTTGTTGCTATATTATGGCCTTGGGAGCAATACTGTCATGCCCTTAATTTCTAGAGTCTCCAACCTTAGAGCAAAAAATCCCTTTGCTTTGGATACAAGCTCTACTTGTCTACTAGCTATGTTCCAAGTAGACCTAGGATGTATCTCAAGTTGACCTTGCTCACTTGGATGTACCTCAAGTAGACCACTTTCACTAGAAATCACTAGCTATATCCCAAGAATACCATGCACACTTGGTCTAGTACTCTCAATGTATGACAAAATCATCATAATAGGCACACAATTCATGCTTATTCATGCTCACAATCACCCACACAATTCACACTTATTCATGCTCATTATTCACACTCACATTGATGCTTATCAAGCACATCTTACATTGCTTAGCCAATCCAAGTCAAACAGTTTAGATCCATAATCTGACCTTACACTTGACACCTAGATATCTTTAAAACAGTTGAAACAAAGGTAATATTTGTAATGAAAAACTCATTCTTATTATTGTTAAACTCCGCCAATTGCTATAACTATGAGTCCTAAACAATTCCAAGACCTCACTCATGATGTGGGTAAAGTGGCTTAGGGCTGCTCAAAAAGTTTCATCACTACTATAGGTGACCTATCAACTACGCCCACCATTTAAGATTGGTGACCAACATCCAAAATATCATCAATATTAAGGTGTGGTAATCATTGAAGTCCATCATAAGCAAGTTTTAAAACCTCTCTAGGTAAGACTTTTGTCCACCAAAGGCAAAGAAAATGTGCTCAAGATCCAACTCTAGCTGCATCCAAAAACATTACAAGGTTGATCTTTTATTGGATTTGATGTGTAATTGTCATTAATGATGTACAAGAGTCACTCATCAAAGGAATGTTCTCCAACATCAATGATAGAGAAACTACTTGATAAACATAGAGATGTTGTAGTTGATGTTGTCTGGCAAAACATACAGGAATGGAGATCCTACAAACCTTGTTGTTGGCTAGCACAAGTATGTCTTTAACATATCCATTTAGTAATCACAAATTGAATGGTAACATTTCTCTTTAGATCCTATGCCCCCAACATGGAATTTTTTGATGGTAGGGTCTTTTGGTAACCCTTGACTATTGATATTGGTAATACATCTAGATACCATAGGCCAAGTATGACCCATGATGTAGAGAGACTTGTATAGCAATCTCATCTTTCTCCATATACATGTACCTTTGAAGATATATGCTTGCTTGCGATACCATAGTTAGTTCAATGCTAATCCCACCAAAAAAATTCAATGTGCATACTCACTCTATTGGATATTGCCAAGTAATAGGTGAGACCAATGATGACCAGATAATAGACTCAAAAGGATCATTACTAAACTAGTCCACTTGTTATACCACATGGGAGCGTACTATACCAACCTATCCTCAATATGTTGCGACTTCTCATCAAGACTCATCAAGGTGGATAGAACAACTACATTTTTCTCCAAATCTAAGTGATCTCTTCTAATATTAGGGTATTCTTTGTATGGATGATGCCCTCAAATAACTCAATAGGCCAAGTAACAAGACAATAGAAATTAAAGATTGATGCCATGGTCCCTAGCTATAATGAGCCAAGATTGCCACTACTAAAGTTTACCAATAGGCAATATACATGTCTTTCACTTGACTACCAACTTGGCTTATAGGAAATTTTTTCCTCTCAATAATTAATATTCAAACCCATTAGGTACAACGTTGCTCCATCAACTAACATATCCTAAGACTCTACTATTGTTACAATGAGAGAGTTCTCATCACAAAACAATCAATCAAATGATTAGGTTGAAGTTGACAATAAGGTCTCCATTTGTGATGTATTGGGTAGAACCATCTCTTAGAGATGTTTGGATCTGAAATGAGCACCTCTCTACATCAATCGTCTATAGCTCAAGACCAAGAATTGTAGCCTTCCTTAACATAAAAGGTTGCATACTTGAAAAAGACCAAGGAGAAAAATAGGAGAATGGAAGATCAAAGTGAAAGATCACATTGGGACTCTTGAATAAGAGAAACTCTTGAATGAAGGAAACTTTGAATACCTAACATGAGCTTGGGATTTTGTATTTATAGGGAACATACAAGGCTCTTGAGAAGTTTCTTAGGAAGTTTCTTGAAAACTGCCTTCTTAGAGTGCAAGCAAAGCTAATTGAGAAGCTTCTTGAGAATTTTCCTTCTAGAAGTTAACTACTTAGCGTGCAAGCTTGACTAGTTGGGAAGCTTCCCAAGAAGTTTCCTTCTAGAAACCACCTACTTGGTGTGCAAGCTAAACTAGTTAGGAAGCTAGAAGTCACCACTTGGCATGCACATTAATCCATACTTGGAAGGTACTAAGTAGCTTCTTGAATACTTCTAGAATATTCTTATAGTTCTTGGCTAATTTGTCATATTTGCTACTTTTTTAGTCTTGATTAACTCATATGTAAACTCTATATTGTTACAATGCTAGAATCTAATAAGACTTTCTATGGTGTACAGAACTTTCTTAAAGGTCACACCAAATTGAAAATCCTACTCTAATTGTCTAATAGGACAACTTTACATGTAAATCTAGCTTGCTAAAACTTAGGTCTAGTTGGTAACTCCTCTAATCTAACAATTGCTCTATGCCACAAGCCATTAGTAGCTAAACAAACACCATGCTCTTCATGCAAGCTGGCTCCACCATCAAGAACCATAACATCCTTGCTCTTAGAAAGTGTGGAAACTAACCAAAACATTGGCATTGGTTAAACCCTCAAAGTATACATATCAATACTTAAGAACAAAGAGGACTGCATAATCAAATCAACCACCTCGAACATTGTACTAGACATAGTTTCTATAGATGCAGGTGGATGACTAGTATTTAGTCTATCATGCACTCCATCACCACATACTTCACTCACACTAGGACCTCTAGGAGCTATGGATGTTATCCCTAGTGCCTCAAAAAGTATGAAAGACTAGCGAAGCCTGACTTATCTATTAGCCTCTTCTCTTTATGGGTCCAACTCCATTGATATTCCTCTACGCTAAGAGCATGTATTGCACTTGTAGTCATCATGATAGATACATTTACTTGTGGTAATCTTCACATGAAGTCAATGATATCTCTACCACTAGCATAAGAGGTGGAAACCTCAACACTTGAATATAATCTCCTTCCAACAATAGCCATGCCAACCAATCTATGCTCCAACTACTCAATCCAAGTAGCCATGATTGTATCAAAAGCAAAGGCAAGTATTTGGCTCCTACTAAGTAGAAATCCTCTACCAACCTGTCCTCCTTTGACTTATGGCTCCTCTCACTCCTATCATAAAAGCCCTACAACTCTATAACTCTAAGAGTAACTCAAGCATTAATCACTAGTATAACCAAATTTTTGGCAATGGTTATATTGTCTTTGGGTTGGTTGTGGTGCTCCAAAGATAGCATGCCTACTACCTTGGGTGTACTCTCTCTTGTGGTGAGTTCTACCACAAGTGAAACAAGCACACCACCACTCATTTGCTATTACTGACAAAAAATAAGGGTATAGGTCTAGGTGTATTAGGATCTCCAATTGCTCTATAAGATTTGGGCTATCCATCATACCCTTGAAAGCCAACATGATATGGTGCACTTTAGAGGAAGTAACATTTGTAGATGAGATCTCCCTACCAAATCTAGATGTTAACACTCTTCCTTCTACCATGTTTAGTTCAATGCACTTTTTCCAAACCAAAGACCACCACCAAAGTTTGTGAGGTAGCCTCTAACAAAGTAGCATCATAGTTCTCTATATCAAAGCTCCCTCTTTAATATTCCATACTAGAATTGGATTGCTTGTTACTCCTTAAGTGAAATTGATCAATTGTCTCATGCATGTGTATACCTTGTGTAATCTATTTCTAGCCTTTTGTTGGAACTCCTACAAGCTCTTCAACTTGTCAATCTGCATTCCTTGGTAGTTCTACCTCAAGCACTAGAAGAACTCCACAATGGGGTTAAACCGCATTATTACACCACCTCCTCCAAAGGTACTTCTAGTTGTAATAACACCATTTAAAACGAGTGCACTTTCATTGGATACACCAATGCTATTAGAGCTAGAACTTGTAGGTTCTACCAATCTACTTCTAGAAATTAAGCTTGAAGTGATAGAGTTGTAATATATAGACCAATATTATTTCCATAAGTCAATTTCTTCTAAGTTATCTCTCTTCAACTCATGGCTTTCACCCATTTTCATACCCTCTAAGTGTTAGAACAACCTCTTCCATGCTATGAAGGGTGTGAATAAAGTTGGGTTCTGCATCTACTACATATCACACCAACTATCAAACTCTTGGATAGAATGATCCATATCAATGGTATCCATTATACCAAAGTAGCACTTGGGCCTTTGGAGGCCCTATAAATCTTTTCCATATCCTTGAATAATAATGCAGTGACATAGTGTGCACTCTCAATTGAATCAACTCCCATGTCAAACTCCAAATTAGAATTAATCTCCTCTTTCACTAGGACATGAGATACAAGTTAATATCAAGTGCCACTTTATGTAAACCCACTACATTTTGCAACAAAATCTCTTTTGGAATCTCTAGAGAACTCTATCATGAGAATATAATCAAAACCACAACCATAACCACCAAGTATCACCAACAATGAAATACACCTCTCTAATGTAACTCTAACGATGACATCTACACTAGGAGAAAGAATGATATATAAATTGCCAATATAATACACACTTGTGCTTTGCAGATGTGATGTTTTGAGGAAAAGAGAAACTCCATGAGAAACAAAATTTTTCATTCCTCAATGCTTTGATGCACCAAAGAAGGACCTTGTTTTATTCTATAGCAAAGATAATCCATTCAAAGAGAGCTACACCCTTAGATTAAATACATGGATTGGTGACATGTTAGTGAGATCCATCCTAAGATTAGATACATAGATTGGTGACATGTTGATCCTTGTCTTATTTGGTTGGTTAAACAAGTTTGTCTAAAGAGAATCTTTGGAGACTCTTTTTGGAGGAAGCTCAAAATAGCATGGATGAGGTACCAACAGAAAGATCTTGATGAGACAAACAAGGAGGTAAAAAATAAACAACATCCCGCTTGCAAGGTATTTTCTTGCAAGAGGGATGGATATCCTAGTTTTTGAGGTCTAATTCATTTGTTTAGACCTCTAAAATTGGCTTTGAAGTTTTTAAGGTGCCTTTGACCTTTGCCCTATTAGTGAAAGTAATCTTTTAGTGGCACCTCTATCTAATCTGCTAAAGCCATCATATATAACATCCCTAAACATATTACCAAGCCAATTCACACCTCTTGACACCTCACACCTCACAATCTATGTAGCTAATCGTATAACAAACCTCCTCTCATTAAAGATGCAATATCTTTGTTGTGAAGATAATTCTGAAAAGATTACACTAACACTAGTGCATTCGTTAAGTTAGTTGTGAACTCCCATCTGGCTTTATATAATGGGTACCTTTTCCAATGTATAAGATATTCCACATGTGGATGGTGGATACCATAGATGCATTGTTGGAGAATATATTTGACTTTGTATTTCTCTATCCCATCAATGAGTATTTGACAAGGTGTAGCTTCTTTTGTGAAAGGAAAGTAGGGCGATCAAGGTGTATATCCTCGTAGCAAGGAAATATGGAACACTAGATGCATCTTCATGTGTGGTGGTATCTTGAGGTGATAGGTCACTACGTCAATTTAATTGATGATGGAAAAAGGGCCAATAAAACAAGGTCTGAGCTTATGAGGGTTAATTAATGTAAGGTTGTTTGTGGAAATCCATAATTAAGCCTTGACACTAAACTCTATGTGCATGTGATATACATCTTTATATATTTTATTTATTTATTTGTGCTATCTATATACTTTGTTGGATTCTATAAATAAAAGTGTTGATAACCTAGACTTTTATAGCCATTGGGTAAATCTTTACCAAGCTCAAAGGTGTAAAAGGGTGTTTTCTATACATGATGAAGAATAATATGACTTGTGTAGATATATCCACTAAATTGTTATACTCAAATTCTACCAATGGAAGTAATGTGTTTCACCTTTCTTGCTCTTCTTAGGTGAAGTCCAAGAGCATGTTCTTGATAATCAATTGTCTCTTCTATTTGTCCATCAGCTTGTGGATGGTATGCCATAGACATAACAAGCTTAGTTCAAAAAATGCCAAAGAGTGTTCTCCAAAACAAAGTAGTGAGTTTAGTGCTCTGATTGGTGATAAGCACTTGAGATAATCCAAAGTGAGAAAAGACCACATCTAAGTACAATTGAGCTAATTGTAGTGCAATCACATCCTTCATTGTATGACACATATGAATCAATTTTTTGAGTTTGTCTGCAAAGACTACAATGGAGTCAAATCTAAAGTGGTATTGGGCAATTCACCAACCAATTGCATGTTGATAGGCTCTCAATCTTGTGTAGGAGTAGGAGGGGTTGAAGAGGAACTATAGAAATCTCATTAGAGGCTTTATTTTGTTGATAGAGTAGGTTTCTTCAAATGTACTCCATCACATTGTTACTCATATTGGGCCAATAGTAATGGCATTTGATTGCATGTAAGCTCTTGTCTCCTTCAACATGACCTACAATGGAAAAATCATGACATTTTGCTAAATGGTGGTTCTTAGGTCTAGAACATTTGAGATCCATAACTCACCATCATAAAAGGTGAATCATGTGGTACTAGTTACACCTTTGGATGATTGAACTCCTAAAATTTGTAGGTTAATCTTCATAGTAGTAAGAATACTTGGCCAAAAATCCAGATTCATCTTGACCTTTACAACCAACTTGTTCACCATAGTGATTCAAGTGATTGCATTTGCAAGTTGCTCCTTGACTTCCATATATGTGATTTTCATGTTGAATCATTATCTCCACTCTATCCAACAAACATACCAATTGGACAGATCTTTTTATGTCTGAAGGTAGATTAGTTGTTTGTGGTACGTTTCTACTACATATGCTTTCTCACCAAGATAGTGCTTCCAATTGGTTGCGAGGACAATATCCAGCTTTTCTTGTTTGGTGATGGGATAGTTTAGGGTTTAGGTGCACTTTGTTGGCAACAACTTTCAAGAGAAATATACAACTAGATGTCATCCATCACTCTATTTATAAAAGACCAAAGAGAGAAATAGGAGAATGGAAGATCAAATTGAGACTCTTGAATGATAGAAAAAAATTGAATGCCTAGAAGGACCTTGGGCTTTGGTATTTGTAGGGAACATATAAAGCTCTTTAGAAGCTTCTCAAGAAGTTTTTAAAAGCTACATTCAAATTGCAAGCTAAGCTAATCAAGAAGCTTCTTTCCAAAAGTTGTCTACTTAGCATGCAAGCTAAGCTAGTCAAGAATTTTCCTAAAAGACTTACTTCTAAAAGTAAACACTTAGCATACACGTTACCTTGATATTTAGAAGAACCAAGTAGCTTTCTAGATGTTTTAATAATATTTTTATAATTCTTGGCTAATTTGGCCTATTTTCTACTTCATTGGTCTTGAATAACCTGTTTGTAAACTCCACTATTCTAATTGTATGCCTCCTAATATTCTAATTGTATGCCTCCTAATATCAAATACTTGATGCATTTATAGCCAGCTTGATAGGAAACATTGGGTCAAGAATTGAAATGGTGCATTACTACATGCACCATTTCCATATTGGTGCATGTAGTAATGCATCTTCCAATTCTTGAAAAATGGCCAATTCTTGTGTGGTTCACCACAACCACTTCTCTCCTTTGCCAAATAGTACATTAATGAATATGTAACCATGGAGAAGTCCTTGACAAATTGACAATAGAACCCAATCAATCTTAAGAAATTCTTTAGTTGAGTATGATCTTTTAGAGCACCCTATTTATAAATGGCATCTATTTCATTTATTAAAACTTGGATACCTTTTGCAGTTACTTTATGCCCCACGTAATCTATTTCAAACTTGCCAAACTTGCACTTTAAGACTTTAGCATACAATTGGTTTGTAGTAAAATTTGGAAGACTTCTTGTAGATGTTGCTTTTCATTGTCATACTATAGACTCAGATATCATCAAGGAAAATGATAAAAGATTTATCTAAGTATAGAAAAATATATCATTCATCAAACTCATGAAAGTGGCTAGTGCATTGGTGAGGTCAAATGGTCTCACTAGATACACAAAGTGACCATACATTGTTCAAAAGGTAGTTTTTTTGTATGTCTTCTTTTGTAATGTTGATTTTGTTATGACCATTGTGCATATCAAGTTTTCTAAAGTATTTTGTCCCATTAAGTTGATAAAATAGGTCATCCATGCAAGGAAATGGGTATTTGTTCTTCATCTTTTGTTGATTTATGCCCTAGTAGTCAATGAAAATTCACATTGTAATGATCCTTCTTCTTTTCAAACAAGATATGAACGTCATATGGTGATATATTGGATTGGTTAAACCATTTCTATAACATATCCTTAATTTGAGCCTTGCTTTCCTCCAACTCATGTGATGATAATCAATATGGTGCTTTACAAGGAAGTGTTTTCCCAGTAAGTATTTCCATTATTGATCTACTCTAATTTTTGGTGGTAATCAAGAGCTTAGATCATCAAGACAAATATCTTGAAACTCATTGATCACATCTTTCAAATTCTCAAGAATTTGTCCATAAAATTGTGCAGTCTAGAATTCTCTTATTACACGCATGAAACATTTGTATGTCTCATCAATAGTTGTTGCTCCCATGACATAGAGAGGTAATTCTTTACCTATGGGATCTTTCCTTATTTTTAGTTATCTTTCATTTGCTATTTTTCATTATATTCCTTCTCCAAGCTACCATGGGATTGTAGTGCTCTATCCATAAAATGCCCAATATCAGATTGTAATGAGCTAACCATATCACTCATTGCTCAATTTCTTCCTCATATTCTCTTGCATATAGTGCTACCTTTCTAGGTAACAACTCAATCTTCTCTATCTGACCATTAGATAACTTTAATTCTTATTCTCATCCTTCTCTAGTTCCATCTCCAACCTTATTGCAACATAATGAGACAAGAAATTCTCTATTACCCCAAGGTCAATCAATACTATCACTTGATTGCATTTTAGGATTCTATTACAAAAACAATCAGTTATCCTCCACAACCTTTGTGCACTTGTACTCTTTCTCCCCCCAATTTTACTCCTCTCCATTGAGCCAAATAAGGTCACACAATACATTTACTAATGATCTTCATTTTTTGCTATGATTTCAATGTTCTCCTCTTTGATTTGTCCCTCCAAAATGTTTAAAGGTTGCTTGTATGAAGGCCAAGGACGCTTAGGAAGGTGAGCACAAAAATTGATGGCTATGTGCTCAACTTGGCCACAATTGTAACAATGTTGTTGCTCTTCTTAAGCCTTTTTCTCCTTGTGGGATTCCATCTCTCCTTTCTTTGATTGGGTCTTTCTTCTCCTTGGAGCAATTGTGCTCAATGGTCTTGGAAATGAATGTTGACCTATTCTTTAGGAATTTTCTACCAAAGTGTGGTGTTTTAGCTTAATAATGTTGTGTTATGACTACTCTTTCACCTCTTTTAAGCGCTCTTGTTATTCTTGAAGCACATACAATGGCTTCAAACATGGTGCATGGATTTTGTTCCATTATTTCTTGGTAAATTTGCTCTTTAAACCTTAGTTTGAAAATTTCAAGAACCTTTGTTTGGCTCATATTGGTTATTGCAACATGTAGATCAAGATATACCTCCATGTATTCTTACATGTTGTTTTTCTATTCAACCACCATAGTCAAGTTTGAGCCATCTACATCGAATCCACGGATTGGAAATTTTTCTATAATATTTCTTGTATTATTGTCCAAGTGATCTCTCTTCATTTTGGCAACACCCATCATTCCCAGCATTGTACCATGTGAGGGCTTTATTTATCAAGAACCTGTGCAAACCTATCCATAGATTGATAGGTGATCTTGGTTATGAATAATCAAAAGTATAGATTCATTCTTGAGATTGAGTTTTCAACTACTGCTTTGGAATGTTGTCTTTGTAAGGTTGATGTCATTGGCATGAGTGACTCTCAAGGTTGATGTTACTGGGTTTTGGGATGATTCTTGTTCTTGCATTACATGATAGTTCTTGAAGGTATGTACTTGGCTTTGTAATACTTCTATTGTCATCTTTATCTTCTAAAACTTGTTCAACATCCCTTATATTCCTTGCATCCAATCTTGCAACTATGCTTCCATGATTCATGCACATGGTAGATGCTCAATCAATACTCCATAATTCAAAAAGAGTTAATATGATCAATCAAAAGAGAGAGTATGGATGATTAGGACTACCATTGGGACATCAAAGGCTATCACTTGTTGATAATATTTCTCACCAGAATTGAAGACTAAAAAATCTCTAAACATCAATTTTGGTTTAATTACAAAATGGATGTCTTCTTGAGTGTCAAAAGGAAAAGGTTAGTTATATTCAGATCTATTGTATCATAATAGAATGTAAATTATCAAATCCCACTCTCTATCGTTCATCACCATAAAGTAGAATCACAAGGTTTGGCAAATTTATTACTCCAAAACTCCACTCCAAAATAGTACAAAATATATAATCACTTGCTCATGCTTGATATTAATAATCTTGATATGGAACAGATTCAAGAAAGGAAAGTGAAGTACAAGAAAATCATCTTCTAGGAGCATCCATCCCATCCTCTCCCTCACACACCCCAATCTATTGATTGCACTACTTTTTTTCTTCTCAAAATTACTCAATCTCAATAGTACATGTTCTTCCAAGAGGAGTTATCCACTCACTTGGATTAAAACAAATACTATGATAACATTGTAATGTTTTGAAGATAGAAGAAACTCCAAGAGAAACATGAGGAAAGAATTATAAGAGAAACACAAGGTTACATTCTTCAATACCCCAAAAAGAAGCATCTTGTCTTTATTATATAGCAAAGAAGATCCACTCAAAGAGAGTTATATCCTTGGATCAAATATATAGATTAGTGATATATCATCAAGCTCCACTCTGAGATTAATTACATGGATTGGTGACATGTTGTCCTTGTCCTATTTGGTCGGTGAAACAAGTTTGACCAAGGGAAATCTTTGAAGAATATTTCTCTAAGAAGCTCAGAACATGGATGAGGTACCATTTGAAAGATCTCAACAAGACAAAATAGGGAGAAGAAAGCAACACCTTTTCCTAAAAGAGAGGGGGAAGATTCTAGTCTTTGAGTCCTAATTCATTTATTTAGGCCTCCAAAATTGTCTTCAATGTGTTTTTGACCTTTGTCCTATTAGTGAAAGTAATCTTTAATTGATACCTTTATCTAATCTACTAAGACCCTTGTATATGACACCCTTAAAGTTATTATCAAGCCAATTTAAAAAAAAAGATAATCTGTTTAGCTAATAGTATTACAATAGATTATCACTTCTTACTTCACTAAAGAGAAACATAAGTAATCTGATTAGTCATCATGTTTACCTTACTATCAAGAGTACACTAAAGCATCAATGCTCCAAATATCAAAGCACCTTACACGAACATGATGTATAACTAAGAAGTAAAGAATGGAAGGGGTCCAATCACAAGAAGTCCAAATGGTATTTTCCATCTCAAAAATCCAATCAAATGTATTCAGCCACCATTTGACATTCAACATAACAAGAGTGTATATTTACTTATACACTACCATGATCACCAAAGATGTGATCAATTATACTATCTTAGCCAAATTTACTTAATTATAGATCTGAGTCCACCAATCTTTAGGAAAATAAGTGAGAGTGGCCCAATTGGTTAGAGAACCAATCTAGGAACAAAGATCCAAAGTTCAAACCCTATATCATATAATTTTGAAGTGTGTGTTGATTTTACCAAACTATCATCATAAAATCATCTAAATTTGCTAACCTCATATAAACAAGCTAGAATTTTGGCCCTTCTAGGCCTTAGTTATTGCTTCAAAACCTCTATATACCAAAATTCAACCAATGAGTCCTTTCTTCTTCTCAAGCCCTCTCTAATTTGGCTTATCTTTGCCAAATGTGCCAAACCTCCAAATCTAGCCAACTGCCACATTGAAATCTCTAAACACCAAAATTAAATCAATGAAGACTTTATTATTGCTAATTCAAACCCTCTCCAATCTGATAAAAGTCCACCAAAGATGACAAAATGCTCAAATTTTGGCCTTTTGTCAACTTAGACTTGGATTTAAGAATTTGTGAAGGTGAGCATTTATAATACCAATAGCTTGATATATTATCTAGAGGTGAGAATTGGCTTGATAACATCTATAAGGATGTTACATATGATGAACTAAGTAGATTAGATAGAGATATCACCAAAAGAGTATTTCTATTAATAGTGCAAAAGTTGAAAATAGCTTGAAAACTTTAGAGCCAAATTTGGAGGCCTAAACGGATAAATTAGGCCTTGAAAATAGACAAAAATTTGTCCAGTAAGAGAAAAGGCTTGCTTTCTCCCTCAACAATTTGTCTTATCAAGAGCTTTCTAAAGGTACAACACCCCTATGATTTTGAGTTTCCTATATGAAGATTCCTTAAAGATTCTCTTTGATCAAACCTATTTGACCAACTAGATAGGACAAGGACCAACATGTAATCCATTTAGGCAACTAATCTAAAGGTGGTACTTGTTGACATGTCACCAATCCATATATTTGGTCCAAGGGTGGAGCTTACTTTGAGAGGATCCTCGTTGGTATATAATAAAGTAAAGGTGTTACTTTGGGAGATTGGAGTATTGAGTGTGAAGCTTTGTGCTTGCTTAAGACCTCCTATCCTAAAAGCTTACAATATCTCTAAATTTGACCAATTTGATCTCCTTCTCTACCAAATCTTCCACTCAATCTAGCCAATCTCCCCAATTTGATAGCTATTGTAATCTTCCAAGGATAAGAAACCCGAAAAGAAACATAAAAGAAGAAACACACAATTTCACATTCAACCTCCGATGCCCCAAAGGAACACCTTGACTGCATTATATAGCAAAGGGGATTTCCTTTGAAAGAAGCTACACCCTTGGATCAGATACATGGATTGGTGATATGGTAGCAATCTCTACCCTTAGATTAGTTGCATGCATGGATGACATGTTAGTTCTGATCTTATTTGGTTATCTTTGACCAAAGGGAATCTTTAGGGAATCTTCTTGTATGAATCTTTGAATTGTGTGGGTGAGGTACTTTTGGAAAGCTCTCAATAAGACAAACATGGTGGGAGTGAATGCCAACCTTTCCTCTATGGAGTGAGGAGGGGTCAACACATTTTTTAGGCCTAATTCATCCATTTAGGCCTCCAAAATTAGCTCTGAAGTGTCCAAGCTATTTTCAACTCCTACTCTATTAGTAAAAGTACTCTTTTGGTGACACCTCTATCTAATCTACCTAGCCCATCATACATAATATCATTCCAAAGGTTACCAAGAAAATTTTCACCTCTAGATGATATGTCTAGCTTTTGGCATTACAAATTCAAACTATTTTTGACTCTTACCTTATTAGTAGAAGTACTCTTGTGGTGATACCTCTATCTAATCTACCTAGATGATCATACATAACATCCTTCCAGATGTTACCAAGAAAATTTCACCTTTAGCTAATATATATAGCTGTTTGTATTACAAACCTCCTCCTTTTAAGACACAATGTCCTTATTGCAAAGTTGCTGCTCAAAAGATTTCACTAACACCGGTGCATTGGTCAAATGGGCTGCTGGTCCTTATATTGCCTCATACAATGGGTACCCTTTCCCATGCACCAAATATTCCACACATGGATGGTGAGTACCATCGATGCATTTTTGGAGAATGCATTTGACCTCATATTCCTTCGCCTCATCAACAAGTGTTGTTGAATTTCTTGTATGGAAGAGAAGTGGGGGTGATTAGAAGCTTATCAGCATAGTAAGGAATACCAAGTAGATCTTCATATGTGGCGATAGCTTGAGGTGATAGGCCATTGTGTCAATGCAATAAAGGATGGGAAAAGGCTCGATAAAATGAGGTATGAGCTTGTGAGGGCCAACTAACATGAGGTTGGTTGTTGACAGCCATGCTTGATCCCCAACATTGAACTCCATGATGCACATTTGCATACTATTTTGGTCAATTTTAGGTGATGTTCAACCTATGTTTGGCGTTCTCCACTCCTTGTTGGATTTTGAAAACAAAGGTGTTAACAACATCCACCTTGATATCCATTGGGCAAAGCTTTATCAAGCTCAAAGATGTGAAAGGATGCGCTCTATACATGAGGAAGAATGGTGTGGCTTGTATGAATGCATTCACTAAATTGTTGATGCAAATTCCACCAATGGGATGAGTAAGGTGTCATGTGAGTCGGCTTGTCTCTCATTCAAGATGAACCTCTAATAGCTATTATGGTAATGCACCATGGAATAACAAGGCAAAGAAATCCAACTCCATTATACTCCTCCAAGGCTAACACTCAAAGACTCAAGCCATTGTTCACTAGAGAACCCAAAAAGAGAGAGATAGTTGCAAATGAAAGGATGATGAGTACCTCCTCACCCCTTGTTTATACATTTGTGAAATAGTTATGCACTTAAGTTACTATTAACCACAATAACTTAAGTTACTAGGCTAAAATTCAAGTTAAGTCAAAAATTATAAAGGAATATCCATCCACATGGGCATATTCCACTAAGCATGTGATCTTATCTTAACTCAACCACTAAGTCAAGGATTCCTTCACATGAGCTATCTATAATACCAAGGGTTAGCCATATGATCTAGATGTGAAATTCGGTTTGGTAACATCTAGAATGATGTTATACATGATGGTCAAAATAGATCAGATAGAAGTATCACCAAAAGAGTACTTCTACTAATAGAGCAAAAACTGAAATAGACTGGAGAACCTTAGAACCAATAGCTAGACATATGATTTAAAGGTGAGAATTGGTTTGGTAACATCTGGAGGATGTTACACATGATGGACTAAACAGATCAGAAAGAGGTATCACCAAAAGGGGACTTCTACTAATAGAGTAGGAACCGAAATATGCCTGAAATCTTTAAAGGCAATTTTGGAGGCCTAAAAGGATGAATTAGGCCTCGAAAATGTGCAAATTTCCCCCCCAACGGAGGAAAGGCTGGCCTTCCCTCCACTTGGTTTGTCTAGTCGAGAGCTTTCCAATGGTACCTTACTCATGTGATTCTGAGATTCATACAGGAAGATTCCCTAAAAGATTCCCTCCAATCAAAGCTCGTTTGACCAACCAGATAGGGCCTAGACCAGACAGGTCACCCATCCAAGTAAGTAATCCAAGGGTGGAGCTTGCTGACATGTCACCTATATGTGTCCCTAATCCTACGGTGGAGCTTCCTTGGAGGAGATCCTCTTTGTCTATATAATAAAGAGAAGGTGCTGCCTTGGGGCATCGAATGTTTGAGTGTGCAATCTGTGTTTTCTCTCTTCTCTTGTCCTTGGAGTATTACAATGGTATCAGAGTGAGTGTTCTAGTCCAAGAGAGTGGATCACCCCTCTTGGAATAGCACGAACTACTAAAATTGAGTAATTTGAGGTGGAGAACATAGAGTAATCGCTAGACTTAGGAAGGACTTTAGAGAGCGGATGGGATGGATGCGCCGGGGGGACAATTTCCCGCACCTAGCTTTCCATTCTCAAACCCATTCCACATCAAGGTTATGTACATCCAGCGTGAGCAGATGAGAGTATCGCAAGTTTATCACTTTGGTGCGGAATTCATGGACAGAGTGATGAACTCACCAAACCCGGTGATTCTACCTGTGGTGATATATGACAGAGAGTGGGATTTGACGATCTACATTCTATTATGATAATATGGATATGAATGTCCCAAATCCTCTCCCTTTCAACACTCAAGTAGAAATCCGTTATGTAGTGAGGCCGAAATTGATGTTTAGAGATTTTGTGGTTAGGAATTTTGGTGAGGAGTATTATCAACAAGTGATAGCTTCTGAGGTCCCAATGGTAGTTCCGATAGTTCGTTCGCCTTCCAGAGTGATTATATTGACTCTGTATTGAAGTAGACGTTAGCAATTGGGTGTTGTAGGAACCATGGATCCGCAGTTGCAAGAGCTGGTGCAAGGAATGCAAGGGATGTTGAATGAATTTTGAGAAATTAAGATGACCATGGAGACATTGCAAAGTCAAGTGCAGATCCTCAGGAACGATCAAGCCATGCAAGAAGAAGAGCCGTCTCAAAACCCAATACCTGCAACTGAAGTACTTAGAGAGGCACCCGTCCCTACGAACCCTATCAACGATGAAGCCACATTGCTACTACGGATGAAGAAGACCTGCAACATCGAGCCTTACAAGGGGCAACGTACGATGGGAGTAGTGGAGAATTGGATCTCGAGAAGGAATCAATATTTTTGATTGTTCTCAATAGAGATCACAGAGCTGCAGGCGTGTTTGCATGTGGGTACTTGACCGATAAAGCCCTCACATGGTATGATGCTTGGGAACGATCCATGCTGGCAGAGAGAAGGGAGGTCACATGGACAGCAATGCAAGAAGGACTGCTCAAGAATTTCCAATTGGTGGATTCTGTGCAGATGGCTCGAACCCGACTATGGGGATTAAGACAAAAGAATAGCGTACAAGAGTATGTAGAGGCATTTCTGGATCTACAAGTCGCAATTACCGACATGAGTCCAATAGAGGCTCTCGACAATTTCAAACGAGGGTTGAAAGAGCGGATTTGCCAAGAAGTCATGGTGCAAAACCCTCGCACGGTATTTGAAGCTATTGCTTGTGCGCAGAGAATAGCTGGAGCATTAGGTGGAGGTGAAGGAGTAGTTCCACCTCAACATTATTAGGCAGAAATGCCACACATGGGTGGACTAGTACCGATGGAATTGGGCAACCTTTGATTTCGGGATCGAGGAGCACGGCCGCTTCAAGGAGAGCGGGGACAGGTAGAAGAACAAAGAGATGGAGTCCCACAAGGAGAAGGGACTCGAGGAGAACAACGCCGTTGTTACAATTGTGGCCGTATTGGGCACATATCTACCAATTGTCGCACTCGTTTCCCTAGAGGCCCTCGGCCTTTGTACATGCGATCTTTGAACAACATGGAGAGGCACATTGAAGAGGAGGAGGTGGAAACCACTTTGGAAAACAAAGATCACCAGTAAATGTACCTCGTGGCCTTACTGGCTCAATAAGGAAGCAGAGAAGCAAGGGAAGGAAGAAGAATAATGCGCAAAGATCCTGAAAGGCAACATCACAATTGATTGTCGTGAATGGAATCCTAGAAGGTAATCAAGTGAGAGTATTAATAGATCCGAGAGCAACAGAGAATTTCTTGTCTCGCTCTATTGCAATAAGCTTGGGAATGGATCTAGAGAGAGATGGAAGTGAAGAAGTAGAGTTACCAAATGGGCAAACAGAGAGGATTGAATCATTACCTAGACGGGTAACCCTCTCTGTAGGAGAATATCAGGAAGCAATTGAGTGGCGAGTGATACAGTTAGCCCGTTATGATGCAATTTTAGGCATGCCATGGATGGAGCAGTACAACCCAATGGTGGATTGGAGGAAGAAAGTAGTGAGAACCCACCAATGGTCAATCATTGGGGTTAAAGAAAACTCACACAGGCAGAAACTGCCTCTATATGTAGTAGGGACGACAATTGTCTGTAAGATCGATAGATGTTTTCTGGGTCTAATAAGAGAAGTCCAGAGTGCACAACTTGCTAGACAAATTCTTGAGAAATTGAAGGATGTGGTGGATGAGTTTCAAGATGTCTTTCCTGATGATCTACCCTCAGGATTACCACCTAAAAGGCGAGTAGATCACAAAATAGAGACACTCTCGGGGAAGACACCTCCTTGTAAGGCCCCATATCGCCTATCACCTCATGAGTTGGAGGAGTGTAAGACTCAAATTGAGGAGATGCTACAGAAAGGGTTCATCCAACCTAGCGTATCACCATATGGGGCCCTTGTCTTGTTTGTGAAGAAGAAGGATGGTACAATGCGCATGTGCATTGACTATTGGGGTCTCAATCAGCAAACAGTGAAGAACAAATACCCCTTACCTTGCATGGATGACCTGTTTGATCAACTCCATGGAGCGAGATACTTCACCAAACTGGACTTGCGGAGCGGTTACAATCAAATCCGAATTGCAGAGGAGGATGTGTACAAAATTGCCTTTCGAACCAAGTATGGCCACTTTGAGTATCTTGTGATGCCTTTTGGCCTCACCAATGCGCCTGCCACTTTCATGAGCCTAATGAATGACATATTTCGTCCATACTTGGATAAGTCTGTTATCGTCTTCTTGGATGATATCTTAGTATATAGTAGCACGATGACAGAACACAAAAAACATCTACGAGAGGTCTTCCAGATTCTAAGACAGAATCAGTTGTACGCCAAAATCTCAAAGTGTGAGTTTGGCAAGTCTGAAGTAGACTACTTGGGCATAGAGTAAGTGCAGAGGGCATTCAAGTATTGATAGATAAAATAGAGGTCATTCAAAAATGGAGTGCCCCAGAAGATCAGACTCAACTTAAGAGCTTCTTGGGGTTGACGGGATTCTATCATAGATTTGTCAAGGACTTCTCTAAGGTTGCACAGCCTTTAACGGCACTACTTGGCAAGAGGAAGAAGTGGACATGGGGAACTGCACAAGAGTTGGCCTTTCAAGAATTGAAGGCCGCCTTGCTACATGCATCAATCTTGAAGTGGTATGACCCAAAACATCCAATCAAGTTGGCTACAGATGCATCAGGCGTAGCAATAGGAGCAGTCCTACAACAAGAGTGGCATGACGGATGGCATCCAATTGCATATTTCTCTCGAAAGTTGTTACCTGCAGAGCGCAACTACCACACCACAGAACGAGAAGAGCTGGCCATCGTTCTAGCAACCAAGCATTGGAAGCACTGCTTGGGCGAGAAGGCATTTGTAGTAGAGATAGACCACAAACCTCTAGTCTACCTCGAGACGCAGAAGGATCTATCTCGTTGCCAAATTTGGTGGGCAGAGTGGCGACAACACTTCAACATGAAAATCACCTACGTGGAAGGTAAGAAGCAACTTGCAGATGCATTCACCCGCATGCCAATGGCCAACAACTTGGCGGCAGAGGTTAAGATTAACCCTGAATTCTGGCAAGAGATTCTAGCTGCTACAAAAACTGATCCACAGATTGTAGAAGTGCAATCGTCCAAAGGTGTCACCACCACCCAAGGACTCACCTTTCGGGAGGGCTGATTGTGGATCCCAAATGTCCCAGAATTACGCACCACCATTCTAGCGGAATGTCATGATTCGGCCATTGCAGCTCATGTTGGAGTGGACAAGACCTTGGAGGCAGTCAAGCGCCATTACTATTGGCCCAAGATGAGCAACGACGTGATGGACTATGTGAGTAGCTGCCTACTTTGGCAACAGAACAAAGCTTCTAATCAAGCTCCTGCAGGGCTCCTTCAACCTCTTCTCACTCCTACCCAACGTTGGGAACAAGTGAGTATGGATCTCGTCTGTGAATTACCCAAGACCACCTCAGGGTTTGACTCCATTGTGGTCTTTGTGGACCAGCTCAGCAAAATGATTCATGTACGCCCTACCACCAAGGAGGTGACCGCTCCACAACTAGCTCAACTATACTTAGATACAGTCTTTGCTCACCATGGCTTGTCTAGAGTACTCATCATCGATAGAGGCACCCAATTCACCAGTTTGTTTTGGCAAACACTCTTTGGGTTCTTCAAAACCAAGTTGGCCATGTTTACAGCTTACCACCCACAAATAGATGGCCAAACAGAGCGGGCTAATCGCACGATTGAAGACATGTTACGCGGCTTCACCTTAGAAGAGCAAGAGAGCTGGGACACCCTACTACCGTTGGTGGAATTCACTTACAACAATTCAGTGAATGCCTCCACCCAAGTCACTCCGTTCTTCCTCATGTATGGTGAGCATCCCTTCACACCTTCTAGCTTGATGAAGATCCGTCCAATGACTACCAAGGTTGATGCAGTCAACACATCTGTTTCTAGAATCCAACAAGGTGTGGAGAGCACCAAGCACAGGTTACAGATTGCACAAAATTGACAAAAGCAGTATGCTGATGCACACCGTAGGCACATGGAGTTCAATGTTGGGGATCAAGTGTGGCTATCGACAACCAACCTCACATTAGTTGGATCTCGTAAGCTCAGACCTTGTTTTATTGGGCCTTTCTTGATTCTTTGTTGCATCGGCACTGTGGCCGATCACCTTGAGCTACCACCACACATGAAGATCCATCTAGTGTTCCATGTCTCCCTATTACGCAGATATGCTCCCCGATTAGGCCAAGGTACTTCCACACAGGACATTCGACCTTGTCCGACAGTCATTGATGGCACAGAGGAATATGAAGTGGAGCGGATTCTCCAAAAGCGCATGCGTGGTACTCGCCATCCGCGGGTGGAATATCTAGTATAATGGAAAGGTTACCCCCTCTATGAAGCAACCTAGGAACCCGCTGCCAATTTGGCACATGCACCGGTGTTGGTGCAAGCATTTGAGCAACAATTGCACAACGAGGACGTTGCATCTTAAAAGGAGGGAGGTCTGTAATACCAAGGGTTAGCCATATGATCTAGATGTGAAATTTGGTTTGGTAACATCTAGAATAATGTTATACATGATGGTCAAAATAGATCAGATAGAAGTATCACCAAAAGAGTACTTCTACTAATAGAGCAAAAACTGAAATAGACTGGAGAACCTTAGAACCAATAGCTAGACATATGATTTAAAGGTGAGAATTGGTTTGGTAACATTTGGAGGATGTTACACATGATGGACTAAACAGATCAGAAAGAGGTATCACCAAAAGGGGACTTCTACTAATAGAGTAGGAACCGAAATATGCCTAAAATCTTTGAAGGCAATTTCGGAGGCCTAAACGGATGAATTAGGCCTTGAAAATGTGTAGATTCCCCCCCCCCCCAATGGAGGAAAGGCTGACCTTCCCTCCACTCGGTTTGTTTAGTCGAGAGCTTTCCAACGGTACCTTACTCATGTGATTCTGAGATTCATACAGGAAGATTCCCTAAAAGATTTCCTCCGGTCAAAGCTCGTTTGACCAACCAGATAGGGCCTAGACCAGACAGGTCACCCATCCAAGTAAGTAATCCAAGGGTGGAGCTTGCTGACATGTCACCTATATGTGTCCCTAATCCTATGGTGGAGCTTCCTTGGAGGAGATCCTCTTTGTCTATATAATAAAGAGAAGGTGCTCCCTTGGGGCATCGAATGTTTGAGTGTGCAATCTGTGTTTTCTCTCTTCTCTTGTCCTCGGAGTATTACACTATCCTTGGACTATAGAAGAATCTGAAACAAAAAAGCTTATAGGCCCAAGAGTTTTCAACTCTTTCCTCAAAGCCAAATACCTAGGAATAATACCAAGTCAACACATTAAAATAAAAAATAGTGGTGCTTATCTTTTCTACTTCCTCTAAAGTAAGGTCCCCACTATCTTAGCTATTACTAAATTTAGCTAATCATGACTAATGTAGAACCATCTTTTATCTTTATATAAATAATATCTCTCAAGTACTTGTAATACAAAGCTAAATATCACAATACTACATATATGCACAAATGGGTGTTACATTTACCCTTGCACTAAGTTTTCACTTCAGTTTAATATAGAATTGTACTCGGAACATTATCTTACCTGCTAGAGAGGTTCGGGCAATGGAACCAAAAATGTGAGGTGGCCTGTCTCTCACTCAAGATGAATCTATGATGGCTATTATGATAGTGCACCTTGGACTAAGAAGACAAAGAACCCCAACTCCATCATACTCCTCTAAGGCTAACAATTTGAGACTCAAGCCATTACTCACTATAGAACTCAATGAGAGAAAGATAGTTGCAAATAAAAAGATGATGAGTACCTCCTCACCCCTTGTTTATATAATTGTGAAATAATGAGGTGATCTTGGGCAATTTGCAAACTAGATACATGCTTACTTGTTCCCATCATTGTGGAAGAGTAGGAAGGAGTTGAAGAAGTCATGCAAGAGCTTGATTAGAAGCTTTATTTTTTTGATAGAGGAGGCAACTTCAAACATACTCCATCATATCATTGCTCATCTTGGGCTAGTAGTTATGGTGTTTGGCTGCATCCAAGGTCTTGCACACTCCTAAATGACCTTTAATGGAAAAATTATGACATTCTGCAAGAATGGTGGTTCTTATGGCTGTCTCCTTGGGAATCCATAACCTACCATCATGAAAAAAAAGTCCTTGGGTACTTATGATGCCTTTGGATGATTGAGCTTCTACAATATATGGGTTCAATTTTTGTAGCAACAAGAATTCTTGGCCAAAATTCAAGGTTCATCTTAACTTCTACCACCAGATTGTTTACCATAAGCATTTGGGTAAACGCATCTACAAGTTGCTTCTTGCCTTCCACATATGTGATTGTCATGTTGAATCTTTGTCTCTACTCCATCCACCAAATTTGTTGATGAGATTGATCTTTTAGTATCTTTATGTAGACTAGAGCTTAGTGGTCCATCTCCACTACAAATGCCTTATTTCCAAGATAGTGCTTCCAATGCTTGGTTGGAAGTACATTGGCCAACTCCTCTTGTTCAATGGTGTGATAGTTGCATTTTGATGATATAAGCTTTTGAGAGAAATATGCAATTGGGTGCCATTTGTCATGCCACTCTTGACTATTGACTCTTGATGTTATAGGACTACTCCTATTGCTACACCTGGTGCATCTATAGCTAACTTGATTGCAAATTTTGGATCATACCATTTCAAGATTGGTGCATGTAGTATTGCATCTTTTAATTCCTAAAAAGCCTATTTTTGTGCGGTTCCCTACATCTATTTCTTCTCATTGCTAAGTAGTGTCGTTAGAGGTTGTGCCACCTTGGAGAAGTCTTTGATGAATTGTTGATAGAACCCTATCAATCCCAAGAAACTCTTGAGTTGAGTCCAATCTTCAAGAGCACTATGTTTTTTAATGACCTCTGTTTTATCTATTAATGCTTAGATACCTTCTACACTTACTCTACACCAAAAATTGTCTACTTCAAACTTGCTAAACTCATACTTTGAGATTTGGTATACAATTGATTCTATCATAGAATCTGGAGCACTTCTCACAAATGTTGCTTGTGTTTCATCATTGTACTACTATAAACGAGGATATTATCTAGGAATTCAACAATAAATTTATCCAAGTATGAATGAAATTTGTCATTCATCAAACTCATGAAAGAGATTGGTGCATTGGTGAGGCCAAATAGCATCACCAAATACTCAAAATGACCATACTTTGTTCAAAAGGTAATCTTGTGGATGTCTTCTTCTATAACTTGGATTTGGTTGTAACTGCTCCGCAAATCAAGTTTGGTGAAGTGTTTTGCACCATTGAGTTGATCAAATAGGCCATCTATGTTGAGTAAGGGGTATTTATTCTTCACCATTTGTTGATTCAAGCCTTGATAGTCAATGCACATGCTTATTGTACCATCCTTTTTCTTCACAAACAAGACAAGAGCCCCATATGGTGATATGTTGGGTTAGATAAACCATTTTTGTAGCATATCCTTAATATGAGCCTTACACTCCTCCAACTCATAAGTGATAGACAATATAGAGCCTTGCAAGGAGGTATCTTCCCATGAATTATCTTGATTTTATAATCAACTCTCCTTTTTGGTGGTAATATTGAGAGTAAGTCATTTAATAAAACATCTTGAAACTCATTGACCACATCTCTTAGTTTCTCAAGAACTTGTCCACCAAGTTGTACACTCTGGAATTCTTTTATTAGGCCCATGAAACATATATATGTCTTACAAATAGTTGTTGTCCCTATGACATATGGAGGTAATTCCTGCCTCTATGCTTCTCTTTAACTCCAATGATCTCCCATTGGCGAGTCCTCACTACTTCTTCCTTCAATCGACCATGGAGTTGTAGTGCTCCATCCATGGCATACATGGGATTGCATCATAACAAGCTAACTATATCACTTGCCACTCAATTGCTTCTTGATACTCTCCTACCAAGAGTCTTACCTTTTTAGGAACTGACTCAATTGTCTTGATCTACCCATTTGGTTATTCTACTTCTTCATTCTCATCCTTCTCTAGATCCATCCCCAACCTTATTGCATTAGAGCAAGCCAAAAAATTCCTTGTTGCTCCAAGGTCTATCAATACTCTCACCTGATTTCTGTAATATTCTAAGGATAATAGACAAACATAAAAGAGAAAACAAAAGTTCACACTCAAACTCCGATGCTCCAAACTTGGATTTATTGTATAACAAAGTAGAGATACTCAATGGAAGCATAACCCTTGGATCAGATATATGGATGGGTGACATATCATTGATCTTCACCCTCAGATAAGATGCATACATGGGTGACATGTTAGATCTGGTCCTATTTGGTTGGTCAAATCCGTCTTGACCAAAGGAATCTTGAGGGAATATTTTTGTATGAATCTTAGATTCATATTGGTGAGGTACCATTGGCAAGATCTTGATGAGACAAAGTTGGGGGAAAGGAAGGAAGGCCAGCCTTTTCTTCTCTACAAGGAAAGGGAAATTGCACATTTTTGAGGCCTAATTCATCTGTTTAGTCCCTCAAAATTATCTCAAGATTTTAGGCATATTTTGATTTTTGATCTATTAGTAGAAGTACAATTTTGGTGATACCTCTTCATGATCTATTAAGTCCATCATGTGTAACATGATGGACCATCCTTCTAGATGTTACCAAACCAAATTTTACCTCTAGATCATATGTCTAGCTATTGGTTCTAAGGTTTTCAAGTCTATTTTGGTTTTTGCTCTATTAGTAAAAGAAATCTTTTGGTGATGCCTCTGTTGATCTATTTAGTCCATAGCATCCTTCTAGATATTACCCAACCAAATTTCACCTCTAGATCATAGGACAATTGTGAGCTGATCTTCTTAGTCTCTTCACACTTATCCCTTTCCTTCCCTTGCTATTTTGCTTTTCCATTCAACTAGTAAGGTTGTGAGATACATTTATTGGTGATCTTCATTTTTTGAGGTGATTTTTGATACCCACATTTTTTATGTTTTAAATTTTTTGTTCTATCTGGAAGAAGAAGTGTACATATAAATCATGTTGAAACCACATGGCATTAAAAGGAGAAGAACTTTGTCTTTGGTTTAACCCAAAGTAAAGTGACTTCATGTTAGACACGAGGTACATGGATAGGATCTGTCAGAGTTCAATCCAAAGTAAGGAGACCTTGCCTCCGGGTGATCAACCCGATGCAAAGATAGAGTAATAGATTTCTTTTCGGTTGGAAATTCAAGAATTGTACCACACACAAAAACAACTAAGGCATGAGTAGGAAAAATTGATAGTGATAGGAGAAATGCATGTAGGAGGTGTGATTTCTTGGTAGACAAGCCTTCAAAGAATGGCTAAGAAATGTTGGACTATAAAGTTAAGTTTTGAATCAAGAACAAGACAAATGACAAGTGAATTTCCTTTACCTTTGCAGATTCATCCTGAGGGAGACCAAGGAAGAGGAGTGGTAGTGAGTGAAGTTGTGAAGAATTCAGAGGGATTGGGAGCTGCAAGTCCAAGGGATATGAGAATTGTCTTGCAAAAGCACATCACAAATGAGAGTAGAATGAAGGGAATTAGAATGAAGGGAATTACACTAGCATTGAGAAACCCCATGATTAGGAGGTTAGACATGATGGCTTGCATTGAAGTTCTCAGTAGACTTTGCATTAATTTCCTAGCATGGAATTGGAACTTGAGTTTTCCTAATTTCATGGTAGAGATTGTGGCTAGTAAGTGTGTAGATGGGCCAATGACAATGGAGAAGAGAGGAAATCTGGTTCAATAGATAAAGTCGGATTGGAAACTAGTGTTAGGTAGAGAGAGTGGGGGAGAGCATGGAGCCATATTCTTGGGGAAGGGAGAATTTGTAGAAGAAATCCAATAGATCAGGAATTTTTTCACCTTAAAGCGCATGAAGAATAGGTACAAGGTGGAGACGTATCAAGACCCAATGTGAAGAAATATTGAAGCTGCAATGATGGTGCTATTTAAATCTGAGCGCTCTACCTAGGTTACAAAGCAGTAGGTGGTGTTCTTCTACAAGATGTTTGTAGGAGAGTCAATCAACTAGGCAAAGTGTTTCTATCAGCAGATAAGGCAGATGGTGTTGACTTGGAGGACTTTGATACCACCGCATTACTTCATGCATTTCACAACACACTTCTACCTCAGGTTGAATTTGTTAAGCAGCAATTAGAAGAAGAAGGTTGTCTTGCATTTCCATCCCAATCTATATCAAGAAGCCGACAGCAAAGAACAATAGTTCATTTGGCAATTGATAAGCAATGATAACTAGTACGCAAGAACGGGACACGATCGGAAAATGTCGGTACTCCTGCCAAGCAAGAAGAAGAGAAGTTGATCCGAGGTGGAAAGCTCACCGGTGTAGCCCCAAAAATTAAGAAGAATTGGGCAGAGAGAAAGGAAGTAGATCCAAAAGATTGTACCAAAAGAGGAGGTTGAATTGAAAGGCAAAGTGGAGTATATGTTGGAGGGATTGGACAAAGAAGAAGTGGAATTAAACCTACAAAGTAAAGAGTCCATTGAGGAGAGCAAGGGTGAACCCGATGTGCAGAAAGATGAAGAGAAGGAGTTTCTTTGCAAGAAGAATTTCAGCGTCATGAGGCAAAAGAAGAGATTATGGCAAAGTTAGCAAATGCAAGAGAAGAAGGATTGGTGGCCAAGCCGATGTAGTATACGCAAGAAGGAGAATGTTCAAAGGCAGCTTGGCAAATCCTCAATCTAGATGATGGAGAAAGTTTGGAGGATGATGTATCCCTGACAATATGAAGATCCCAACTTTGTAGTAAGGCATCTCAGAAGGGAAGAACCAGATCGCTGAATTCCTTGAGGAGAAGGTAAAAGAAGAAGCAGGGTGTGAGGGAGTAGAGTACCTTCATGATGTGGTTTGTTTGTTGTTGTTGCAGATGGAGAAGAAGAAGAAGAAGAAGGAGATGGAAAGCAAACATCCCAATGTGCAGATTGTATTGCAAGTGCTAGAGAGACTAGAGTTGGAGAATCAGAAGTTGCAAGAAAGTCTGATCAGAGGAGAGGAGGAAAAGGAGATATTGCGAGTAGATGCACCGTTGTAGAAGAAGATCAATGAGAATCTACAAGAGAAGTTTGAGAAGCAGGGAAGAGAGCTGGCAATGAAAGTGAAGGAGGTTACGCAAGAAAGACTCCCGGTAGAGAAGTTACAAACCATAGTAAAGTTGGAGCAAGAAAATAGCAAGGAATTGGTGGAAGTTAAGGAAGAAAAGGTTGACACATTCCAACAGAGGGTAGAAGAGAAGACAAAAGCCTAGCAACAAGAATTGACTAAGCACCATCAAGAAGAAGAAAGGCTACAAGATTTGGTGCAGATGTAAGAGGCAAAGATTGATCAGTACGTGAAGGAGTTGGAGGATCACATAATGGAGTATGAGGAGGAGTTGAAGATAAGAAAATATGTGATGGAAGAGGAAAGATAGAGAGAGCAATTGGAGGACTCAATTGAAGAAGCAATGATGGAATTGAAGGCAAGGTTAACGATGGAATCCAAAGTAAGAATGGAGGAATCAAGGTTACATGAATTGCAATTGCTTGTGCAGGGGAAAAGGAGTAAGAATGCTAAGAAAAAGGACTTGAATGCCTTGTTAATCAGTATTAGAACTCGGATTGATAGGAAGACGTTAGATGTAGAGAATAATATTTCTATCAGACTTGGTTTGATTAAGTTAGAGTTAGATAATCTTTGAAATCCTATACATATCAGACCCAAAGTAAGAGAGATAAGAGTGCATATGTCTTTGGATTTGATGCTTGTTACTTTAGAGAAGAGTGGGTTACAAGATAAGGAGGTAGATAGATTACCTATGAGGTTAATTACAGATCAAAGTGAAGACATGTTAGAATTGGTAGACAAAGTTGTAGAACACAAAGTACATGAGGTGAAGAGATGTTCATGGGGTTTGAAAGCCAAAGTCGAGGTAGACATCGGATTGGATTAGGATCTGTTTTGAGATAGGAAGAGGTAAATATGAAGAGGTGCATTGTCATTTTGGATCTATAGGTTGGTAAAGTTGTTAGGAAGCAATTTAGGAAGTTAGATAATTGTCAAGTGCTTTGTCTATTTAAAGGAGGCCTTTGTAGTAAAATGATATTCAGTATTCATATTCTTGAAAATAGATAATCCAAAGTGTTGTGAAGGATGGCTCGTTGCTTGAGCTTAATTGCAAGTATCAATTCTTTGTTTCCATGTTTGTGAGTGTGTGGAGAAATCTGAAGTGCAAGTAAGTGTGCTTGTAGGATGTTGGATTCCGTAGCCTTGATCTTCATACTATGTGTTTGATTTTGAGTGAAGTGCAATTGGAGCAATGCCTTGATAGATCTGAGAGGAATTGTAGTGTTGGTAGTATTTTGCATTTGTGAGTGTAGCATTGAGTTGATGTGAAGCAATTCAATCAAGGAAGTTGTGCCTATAGTGGAAGGGTGGAACACAATTTTGAAGCAAAGTTGTTTTGCAGTGAAGTAGCCGTTTTTGGGAGAGACTAAATCATCACAATCAAGATTTTTCTAATAGAATTAAATGATTTGTGATTAGTGAGTGTTAGTTTGTGACAAGACTACAAGTCAGTGCTTGTTACTATCTTCTAGGTATAGTTTCTACCTAAGATATTAACGATGTAACCAAGAAGAACTTAATTAGTTACTTTGTTTTGTATTTGGAATTTTTTGACAACTATCTCTGTGGGAACAAAATTAACTTACCTGATTACCACAAAAGTGATATTTACCGGGTTTTCACATGATTTCTATATCCTCTTCTTTAATTTTTTTCTCCATGTTGTTCAAAAATCACTTGTATGGAGACCAAGGGCCCCTAGGAAAACAAGTGCAAAAATTGATGGTAAGGTGTCGGCCACAATTGTAACAAGGACATTGTTTTGCCCAAGGCTCTTTCTCTCATGGGATTCCATCTCTCCTTTCTTTGACCCGTCCCTGTTCTCCTTAGGGCGGTCGTGCTCCTTGTTCTTTGAATCAAATATTACCCAATTCCATAGGAATTGGTCCACCAAAGTGTTGTGTTTCAACCCAATGATGTTAAGTTGGGATGACACCTTCACCTTCTCCTAGCATCCCCTACTATTCTTTGAGCACAAGCAATGGCTTCAAAAACTATATGAGGGTTTTGTACAATTATTTCTTGGTGGATTTGCTCTTTCAAACCTTGTTTGAAATTTTCCAGAGCTTTTGTTAGTCTCATGTTGGTTATTACAACCTTTTAAATCAAAGGATGCCTCTATGTATTCTTGTAAATTAACTTTTTGCCTCAACTTCCATAGTTAGGTTTGGGCCATCTGCACCAAATCCATTAATTGGAAATTCTTCAACAACCCTTCCTACATGGCCATCCAAGTGACTTCCCTTACTTCTACCAACATTGATCATTTCCAAGCATTTCCATTTCCAACCATGTGAGGGCTTTATTAGTCAAGTACTCACATGCAAACACATCGGCAAAATGATTTTAATTGTGAATAATTGAAAGTATCAATTCATTCTTGAAATCTTATTCTCCATGATGCCCATGGAACATTGTCCCTTGTAAGGCTTGATGTTGCAAGTCTTCTTCATTTGTAGTAACAATATAGCCTTATGATCAACCGAGATCAGTGTCCTTGGCATGAGTGACTCTCCATGTGCATTGGTCATTGATATTGGGTTTTAGGATGACTCCCCTTAACACATTACCTGATCATTCTTGAAGGTATGTACTTGAACTTGCAATGCTTCCATGGTCATCTTGATCTCTCTAAATTTGTTCAACATTCTATGCATTCCTTACATCAACTCCTACAATTGTAGATCCATGATTCCTACACACAACATTGCTCAATTGTTACTTCCTACTTGAATAAAGGGTTAATATGATCACTCAAGAAGGGAGCACAGACAATTGGAACTGCCATTGGGACTTTGGAGGCTATCACTTGTTGATAGTATTTTTCACCAAAATTGCACACTAAAAAATTCTTAAACATTACTTTTGGTATGACCACATAATGGATTTCTACTTGAGTGTTGAAAGGGAGAGGATTTGGTAAATTCAAATCCATCATAATAGAATGTAGATTTTCAAATCCAACTGTCTATTGTAGATAAATAGAGGCAAAATCACCATGTTTAGTGAATTCATAATTATCTTTATGAACTTTGCTCCAAAATGAAAAGCAAATTACACTCTCAGCTCACACTAGATGTACATAATCTTGATGTGGAATGGATTCAAGAATGGAAAGTGGAGTGTTGGATATTTTCCTCTTGGAGCTCCATCTCATCCTCTCTCTAGCACATGCCTAATCTATCAATTACATTGTAATATCTCTCCTGAAAACTTACTCAATCTCAATAGCCCATGTTCTTCCAAGAAGGGTGATCCATTCTCTTGGACTAAAACACCTACTCTAATACCATTGTATTCTATTGAGGATAGGAAAGTTGAAGAGAAACACACAAGAAGAAAAAAATAATTTCACACTCAACCTCCGATGCTCCAAAGGAGCACCTTGACTTTATTACATAGCAAAGAGGACTTCCCCAAAGGAACTCCACCCTTAGATAAGATACATGAATTGGTGACATGGTAGCAATCTCTACACTTAGATTAATTGTATGCATGGGTGGCATATCAATTTTGATCCTATCTAGTTGGTCAAAGCATCTTTGACAAAAGGGAATCTTTAGAAAATCTTCCAACACAAATCTTTAAATCACATGAGTAAGGTACAGTTGGAAAGCTTTTCAAGAAAGAAACTTGGTGGGAGGGAAGGCCAAACCTTCTAAAATTTGGGGGAGAGGGAATCAACTTATTTTTGAGGCCGAATTCATCCATTTAGGCCTCCAAAATTAGCTATAAAGTTTCTAAGCTATTTTCAACTTGTACCCTATTAGTAAAAGTCCTCTTTAGGTGACACATCTATCTAATCTACCTTGCCCATAATATATAACATCCTTCCAGATGTTACCAAGCAAATTTTCACCTCTAGATGATATGTTTAGCTTTTGGTATTACAAATTCAAGCTATGTTTGGTTCTTATCCTATTAGTAGAAGTACTCTTTTGGTGACATAACTATCTGATCTATCTAGCCCATCATACATAACATCCTTTCAAATATTACAAAGCCAATTTTTACCTCTAGCTAATATGTCTAGCTATTGGTATTACACTATGGACTTCAAATCTCTAATCTTGCTAATCTTGGCCAAATGTGCAAAACCTCCAAATCTAGCCAACCTCCACATTGATTCTATAAATACCAAAATTGAAAAAATAAAGCCTTTCTTCTTGCCAACTCAAACCTTCTCTAATTTGTCTAACCTTCACCAAATGTGACAAACCTCCAAATCTAGCCAACTTTTACCAACTTAGACCTTGATTCAAAATTTTGTGAAGGTAAGCACCTCCAAATCTGGCCAATTTGACCTCTTTCTCTACCAAATCTTTCACTAAATCTAGCAAATACCCCAATTTGGTAGCTATGTACTTCAAAATTCATATTTGATGATTTCAAATTCAAAACTTCAAAATTTGATCTCAATCTTGGTTTTGGCCCAAATTTGCAAACCCCAAGCACCTATTCAACCCTTGACTCTCAAATTGGTCTATTGAATATAAAAAATTGGACACCTACTCCTAAAATTGACCTAATTTTCAAAAAAAAAGGGAAGTATTTCTTCACATTGTCTACCTAGCAATCAATACCATAACAAACTTCATATTGCTTCTACACATAATGCACTCTTAAAGTAATAAAGTCAAATGATCAAAATTATTAATGAGCAAAGGTACCAATGATCTCCTTGGCTTAAAAATACCACCAATGCCTATACTTCAAGCACCCGATTTCCACTTGACTAACTTCTTAGATGTCATCAATCAATCACAAACTCAATTCAAATAAAAAACTCAACACTAAACTTAATATAGTATAAAAAATGAGCTCAAATAACATTATTAAACCATATCCACTCTAGCTAAGAGAATCCAAGTGATGTTTATTAAAATCTGTCCACTATAACTAAGAGTTTAAAGGCTCAACATAAAAGAAGTGAGCTCTTTGGAGCTACACTTTGAAGGTATACCCTTGAAACCACATGAAAATCTAACCCTAATGATTCCTCTTATGGCCCACTTGATAGTACAAATAATAATTAGTATCCATAACACAAAATTTGGCACACTAAGTAGTCTTTGAGCAATAATTGGTATATTTATGATTGCCAAGACTAACACTCCAACATCCAAGCAAACAAGATTTGATGTTATAAATGTCATGACAAAAGTAAGGAGTGCTAAGGGTGAGGAGGTATTACAAGAAGGTAAAGAGGACCAAGTGGGTATTGCAAGAAGGTAGGGAGCGCCAAGGAAGTTGCATGAAAGTTAGAAGCACCAAGGAATAGTCTCAAAGCAAGGGGATTGCAATCCGAGTTCTAGGAAGGTAAGGAGCACTAAGAGGATTGTAAGAAGGTAATAAGTGCCAAGAGGTAGTCCCAAATGTCAATGGGTGAAAGGTTTGTAAGAAGGTAAGAAGCCTTGAGGGCCAAGCAAGGAGAGGGAGGTAGCAAGAAAGGTAGGAGCGTCAAGGGGTAGTCTCAAATGTTAGTTGAGTTTGGGTTTGCAAGGGAATATCAAGAAAGTAAGAGCTTAAGGAGTGGTTGCAAGAAGATTAGGATTGCAAAGTGGAGTTGCAAGAATGGAACAATGGGTGGGAGTTCTTTGAGTCATTAGTCTAAAAGTGGAAACATCAAACTACTCACAATCCTAGATTTTACTATGCTTGGATATATGTACTTTATAATTGGTTCTATTGGTGGAAAAAACAACTTATCATGGATTCCAATAGTCAAAATTCTTCATCCAAATATTTAACATAAGAATATCATTGATTTCTTCTTGTTTGGATAGACAATAGCTCCTTTTAAAGAAGTATTTTTATGCCGGCATCTAAAGGAAGTATCTTTGTGTGAGATGTTTCCAACTTGCCATTTTCTCTGAAATCACCATTCAAAGTTAAAAAAGAACCAACAACATTACAAGAAAGGAACATGGGGATAAGTAACTTAGGGAAAGAAACATTGAAACCACAAACTAAGAATGAATCAAGAAAGTTTCAAAAGCAATAAGTTGATGTCATGCCATTTTTAGTGTCACATCTAGATTGATCGGACATTAGAGTTGTAGTGATAGTAGTTAGAGTTCTTTCAGCAGTTCCTCATCAACTTCTTTCCAACGGTCAGATTTTGTGTTTAGGGTACTGACGTCATGGTGGAGCCCACCATCATTTTGCACCATTTGCACCATTGAGTGAGTGTGCCGTCAACGGGACCATTAGGGTTTTAGACCTAGCTCAAGTCTAGGGGTATAATTTCAAAGTGCAGCTCTAGAGAGCTCACTTCTCTGAAGTTGAGCCTTCGAGTCCACCATAGCTTGCTATGGTGGACAAAGGCTGACGAGCATCACCTGGATTCTCTTAGCTAGAGTGGGTGTGGCTTGACTGTAATTAGTGTCTAGTTGTTGGCAGTTTATAGAGTGACAAATCAAGTACTGATCTGAGTTGAGTGGATTCAAGAGTTGTAAACAATCTGATTATTGTGGCACTTGAGAGCCTATGTATGACTTATGTGTGAGTTGTGCTTCTATAGTGTATGATGTTGACAACGATGTATATTGTGTGGTGATGTATATATGCACAACATTGACCACCCATTAAGAATGATCCAAGAAACTTCATAAGCATATAATTGGTCCATAATCCACTTGTTAGCTATAGTTATCTACAAGGAACATCAATTTCAATTTTCTATCTTCTTGTGTTGGTTCCATGTTCTCCCTATAGGAACACTCATGCCATAGAAGCTTTCCTACATAACTAACAAGTGGACAACTTGCATCATTCTTATCATGCCATAAAACTTTGGAAAGCTTCAAAGGTCAAATAATAGTGAAATGATAGGCTTTATTTCAAAGCAAATGAGTCAATTACATTCTTCTTCTAGGTAATATAGTGCACTGAGCTCCTAATAGTTGAAAATATCCATAATATATTATTGGCTTAGGTGCAAACAACTCATACTAAGTTCCTTGGTACTTAAGGGAGTTTCAGATTAAATCTAGAATAGTATTGCTAAATTAAAAAGTTGTTAAAAAACTTCAATATGATGGTTGGTTCTTGTATATCATGTTTATTCACAACTTCTTCACCCAAGATGTTATGCATACGTTACGTGTATGTAGTGAAGATCTTTTTGAAGCAATTGTTTGATTCTTCTCTTATGAGATTCAATAAATTCACCAATCTTAGTGCAAGTAATGTTAATTTGTAGAAGTCTATGTCCAAAAGTATGCATAGACTATATTGGTGATGGTCATTAAATGGTGACAATAAATATTTTTAACACTATGATGGTTAATCACTTAAGCAACGAGACATGACAACCGGCAAAGAACCTAAGCTTCATACTATGATGTTTAATTTCTATTCCTAAGGTAGTAGTATCTTGAAGATGCTTACCTATTGTGACCATCATATTTTCACCAAGTATTTATGGCAATTTAAACTTGCATTGGGAAGTTTAGATTGGAATTTAGCAAAGATAATCTTAATATCAATTATAATTATAAAATATATATTATAAAATAATAATTATATATTATAACAAAATTTCACTAATTCACTTCATATGCACCAAAACTTTTAGTCAAAGTAAGATTGATATTTTTCCAAGATAATTCAGATGAGAATAAGAAGAAGATATCTAAGTGATAAGATTAAGTGTTTATAAGTTGTAGATACTTGAATTTCTACTTTCTATGAAGTGGATCTTCTCAACATAGAGTTAAGATTCTAGAAAGTACATGTTCTAGTGATGTAAGCTTTGTTCACAAAGAAGGTGTTGGTGGAGTTGCATCTTGAGGCTAGATAGTTTCTTGGCCACAAGCCCCACCACCATATTCCTCTATAGTTCTCCTTTGCGTAAGACTTGATGTTGATCAATTGCATAGGACCAACTATTGCTTCTTATAGGGGAGTTGTAGGAAGGTAAGGAGTGCTAAGGGAGTTTGTAGGAAAATAAGAGGTTGCAAGGAGGTAGGCACAAGGGGAGGGAGGGGGGTTTCAAGGGGGAGTTTTGAGGGAAATATACTCTCCATAATGGGATTTAACCATACACCAATGTCATTAATTTTTCAACATAAACAAGCAATCATCATTCATTCATACTTCATAGACCACACTATGAAATAAATTTTTCATTCCTATTATACAAAATTGTACCAGCTTCTCAATGCAATTTGATGCATTCTTCCATGATAATTCCTTATAAGACTTCTCTACCTTGCTCTTGGTGAATGGTTGATTGTTCAATGTGTAATACCAATAGCTAGATATTTGATTTGGAGGTGAAATTTGGTTAAGTACCATTTAGAAGGATGTTATACATGATGGATTAAATAGATCAGATAAAGGTGTCACCAAAAGAGCACTTCTACTAATAGGGTAAGAACCAAAATAGATTTGAAAACCTTAGAACCAATAGCTAAACATATGATCTAGAGGTGAAATTTGGTTTGGTTATATCTAAGAGGATATAATACATGATGGACTAAATAGATCAAAAAAAGGTATCACAAAAAGGGTACTTCTACTAATAGAGCAAGTACAAAAATATACCTAAACAATTTTGGAGGCCTAAACTGATGAATTAGGCCTTGAAAATGTGCATATTCCTCCCCCAAAAGCGGAAACACTAGCCTTACCTCCCTCCTCCCAAATATTTGTCTCATTGAGAGCTTTCCAACGGTACCTCACCCATGCAATTTGGAGATTCCTATAGGAAGATTCTCTAAAGATTCCCTCTGGTCAAAGATGGTTTAGCTAACCAGATAGGACCAGAACCTACATGTCACCAATGCATGCAACCAATCTAAGGGCAGAACTAGTTTACAGGTCACCAATCCATGTATAATCCAAGGGTGGATTTTCCTTCAAAAGAATCTTCTTTGCTATATAATACAATCAAGGTGCTCCTTTGGGGCATCCGAGTTTGAATGTGAAACTTGTGTTTTCTCTTTTTTATATCTCTTCTATCCTCAGAATATTAAAAATTTCCACCTCCTCTAAGAATTCATCTCTTCCTCAATCCATGATATCATGTCAATTTATCAAGAAATTGTATAATATAATACATGCACTTACCCATTTCAAAACATAAACATTTCTACAACTAATCTTAAGTTGGGATCTGATTTCTAGTTACAGGTATCATAAAGCCTTCAATATCCCAATGCAATGTTTGTTGGTTGCTCTAGTCCTTGCTACATATTTATTAAATTGTTGCTTGTCAATGATAGTAGCAATTTGGAAAAAGTGAACAAGATAATTCATGGGGATCTAAGTTGGATCTGCAATAAGTATTGTCCATTGTCAAAAGAATTGCTCTGTTCATTGTGGTTTAGATCACTCTAGAGTGTTGATCTCTTCAAATAAGTTGTATCTTGACATAATCCTTGCATTTGTAAACCACATTAACACATCAAGTATTTAGCTCATCATAGAAATCAACTTCAATAAAGTCCTCAAAAACTCCTAAGCTTATGCACAATAATCATGATACAAATAAAAGGAAGAATGATACACACTCATGCACAACAACCATGATAAGAATAATAAGGAGCAATGATACTAACATGACTAAATCATTTTGAAAACAATTACCCTTGAAAAATTTATGGCGCTTCCTTTTTTATCAAAGATAACTTGGCCATTGATAGAATACTATCTTCATGGCTAAGATAAATTTCTCTTTCAACAATGGGTTTGTATATTATGGAGAAGAGACTCTTGCAACTCAAAATCCTTTCTCTACAAATATGGAAAAAATTCCTTGCACTTTCCTCTTGGTTTGGCCATTGAAACTCCTTTCTTCTAGACCTCTAGTATAGTTTACATCACTCTATTGATATCAGCTATTGTAGATCTTGCAATAACACCTTAAATATTCAAACCCCTTGACACATCAAATCCACTCTTGTGATGTCCAAATTGGTTGAGAACTACAACTATTTGTATCTAAACAAGAACCTGGTCTTTCTTTTGTTTCCTTCTTCTCAAATACAAGATGTTCACTAAGGATTTCCATCAAAGAAAAAAATGAAATCTAATCCATGTGAGTCATCCTTTTGAAGGTAGTAGTGTCATATTCTCTAAAATACTCTTTTGCAAAATTGGTACTATGGAGGCTTTGAATGCATTGTTGGAGATACCTATCCTTGAGTGAATTCTCCCACCACATATAAAGGAACTTTGTTGTGTTTTCACCTTCACTCATCCCATCTAAATTGTCCCATGAATCCCAACCCAAATCCTTATCTCATGTATCAACACCAATCTCAAATTTCTTTTTTATCAAGGTTCCATTCTGCCACTAACATCCAATTTGTTTCATGTATATATATATATATATATATATAATTTTATTTTATTTTATTTTATATTTTTTTTCACTGCATATTTTGTAGAGAGCATTCATGTGCTGATCTATTGTATCTTGATAACCACCTTGTGCTCTCTCTTTGATAATCAAAACCACCTTGCATTCTACGCTTTGCTCAAAGCTAACTCTAATTTTTCACTCTCTCCTTTCTTGTCTCTTTATCTATCGATTGCATTCCCTTTTTTCATTGTCCAAATTTGAATTTCTCCCAACTTTGCAAGGGGATTTGAGTTTCTCATTTTTAATTTGGGTTTCTCTTTCAATACATCCACAAATTATAAAATAATTTCTATTTAACATGTTTTCTCACAATTAAAATTTCAATTTAATGTAATTAATGAACATTAATTAAAGTTTATGTATACCCATCAATAGAGTCTAATTTTATGGGTCTACTTTTGCAGACCCATAAGGAATTTACATACCTCTAAAACCTTTCTACCCAACACATATCTTTATTATTAAAATTTGAATTCAATATCATTAATGGACACTAATTAAAATTTATGGATACTTACAAACCATATAAAAAAGTTTGCATCAACATTTTATTGACTTGTAAAGCATCATTGGTTGTGTGCCATTAATAATAAAAAACACATATTTATGGGCAACATAAGAATACTACATGTAGTCATAAAGTGGAAAGCACATGCAAATTGAATCATGTGTAAACTCTTTTATAAGTAAAAAGAATCAAGAAGTGCATTCAAACTTTACATGGAAATGGGTGTGCTTATTATTCCAAAAGGGAATAAGAAGGAGAGTAATAGCTTGCCATGTGGGAGAATGGTAATAAAACCCATTGCATTTGAAAGTATACATGTCCAACATTTTTGAGTGAGTGGGTAGAAAGCTTATGCTTGCAAATGTGTTTAATGTGGAAAATTCCGTCCAATCTTAGAGTAATTCTATTACCATTGAATCCATACACAAACAATTTCCTATGGGACCCTAAACCTATTTGAATTCTTGTGCAATCAATTTGACATGGAGACACACAAATAAATAGTAGTGAAATGTTGGCATAGTAGACGGGTGAGAAGACAAGAGCTCTTGTTAAGATGAATTTAGGCTCAAGCAAGATAATGGGAGATATGGTGAAGCTTGATGAGCTCCTTGGGGTTGAAAGCATGGAAATGCTCCTCAATTCTCAAATCAAATTCCCAAGCTTGATCCCATTTTTGAGTCAAAAGAATCTCTTGGTCGCTCTAATTCTATTTTTGAGTGAAAAGGATCTCTTAGTAGGACACATAGAGAGCTATTGAGAATGATCTTATCAATCCTTTTCCCTTTACTTTTATCTTTAATGAGAAAAGGTAAAACATATGAAGATAGATTAAGGATGATCACATATCACACTCTCAGATTTTAGATTATCTCAATGATCCAAAGCATTTTTCACAAATTCATGGTAGGAATTGAAAGAAATTGATCCAAAAAAACACAACCTTTAGTTATATGGCTATATATTTAGTTTGGCATGGTAGAGGCTTTCCACCACCAATGAAAAAAGACAAATTATACAAAATATGAAACCATACAAGGAGGCATGAGATTGGAGAGACAAAAGCATAGAAGAAGGTCTAACTATTGAAGAATGTTGCCACAGATGAAGAACAATCAATGGCAAACTATAAAATATTTGCTCTCATTTTTGTAGGATGGATGATATGTTTGGAGGGTGTGAAAACATCTATCCTTATGCTGTAGTAAGCATGGACTTGTGGAAAGAGATAACTGTAAGTGAAGGCATAGGGTGTGGAGATGATGAATATGTTGTACTCAAAGATATTGCTTTACAAGTTCTATTACCCAAGGTGAACAACTTAACTCCGTTGGGGTAGGCAATGCACAACTCAAATCCTTCATTTATCTTGAGGACACAACAAGGAAGCAAGCTAGGAGAAGAAGAGGAATGCCGATTAGAGGAAGAAATGCAAAATGAAGATGTGGTTGGTGAGATGAATACAACTTTGCTTGTAGATTGTATTCCACAAGGAGAGAAAGATATTGCTAGAATCACTTCAACCATGGAGGAAGATGGAATCCAACAAGGAGAGAAAGATTCAGTAATGGAAGGGATCTGGGGAGAGAGAGAGATGGAGACAAAGAGAGCAAGCAGAAGAGAGTTTCAAAGGTGGCTTTTTCATAGGATTTAGCAAAGATTACTATATTGAATCAGAAATAGTTGAATCCAAAGAGAGATATAATTCAGCTGGAATTGAAGTTGTTAATATGAGAAAGCTTAATAAAATGCAAGTGGAAATAGAGGTAGTCTAGAGAAAAAGAATTGAAAGAAATAAATCAAAAATAGAAGCTAATAGGAGTTTGAGTGAAGAGAAAAGGAAATCAAAAGCTGAATAATAGAGATTAAAAACTAAAATGTTTGTAGCATATATGATTGGAGTTGGTGGGTGCAAACCTCCAAGGAAATGCAACCTTACTTCTCAACATTAACATTGGCTTGTTTAGAGTATACTCTTTACCATAGTTATTCTTATGACCCTTAACTCCCATTTCTTGAGTATACACATTATGGAAGTACAAATGATAGTGAGAGTGAAGATAATTTTATGTAACTCAGAATTGACTTGTATTTTTCTATTTCAACACAATATAACCTTTTTATAGAAGTGTGGAATCAAACTTCATCAAATTTCATCAAATTTCATTATCAACAATATATTATGCTAAAGTCAAAAATTTCTTTCTCACCAATGTATTTGGCTACAATCCAGATGCACAAAATATTATTTCATAATCACATATTCATTGTTGTCTCAAAATAGAAACTCCTGAATGAAACCTCACTTCAAAATGAGCTAAAAAATGGGAGTTCAAAATAGAGTTCAAACCTATTTTGATAATGGCACCATTGTGTACAGAATCCAAGTGGGTGTTGGTGGCTACTAATGGGTGTTGGTGGGTGCTAGCTAGTGCTTGTGAGAATAAACATTACATGAACATACTTGTAGAACACTAACTTTAACTTGTGAAAAATTGAACAAACTTAGGCACATAAATAACATAAACATAAATTTTAACTTTTGAGAATAAACATATATGCTAACAAGGTTTGTTTATAAAACACAAACATGAAATTGCAAGGCTAAAGTTTGATTGTTCCCCATGAAATATCCCTATTCTCATCCCCTTATCCCAAGATCTCAAAAACTCCATACAGGCAAAATATGGAACACACCAAACACACATTTGTCTAAACCTTGAACCTTGAGAATATTATAAAAGTTGGGTGGTGATGCATACATTGGATGGAATCTGACTATGCTAGATGCCATTGGAAATTGTTATATGGTGCTGGACTATGGTAGGACGTGGTTAAAAATATTAGTATACATTGGGATGAAATGGAATTTAGAATTTACCATGAGTGTGTACTAATTGGCATCGATGGATGTTGGCTGGCATGGAGGATTTAAGGTAGAAACAAAAAATCAAAGAAACTCAAAAAGATCCAAAAATTTCAAAAAGAAACATGAGGAAAAATGAATATAATCACATTTGGTCTATGATGTTTGAGCCCAATCACAATTTTAAAGCCCCATGGTATCTAAATCCACCTCTTGAATCTCTTGGATAGCTTTCCAAATTTGGATTTTTTCAAGCAAATTCCATTGTATGAATGTCATACATATAGGAATGATGTGAAATTCAATCAACTAGTTGCCTTCTTGGGGTTCTCCATATTGTCCTCATCTTTAAGTCTTTCATAGCTTTCCAAGTATGCCATATTTCATGAGATACTTAAAACTCCTAGTATTTGTCTTTTAGTCACACAAAGTCTCTCTTTTGTCTCAAGTTAGAAGTCTCTCTTCTCTATCTAGCTTTCTTTCTTTCTACTCTTTCCCTAGCTCTAGATTTCAGTCTCTCTTGATGTCTCTCCCAACAAAGATCCATCCTAATTTGGAAGCATAAAGTGAATAAAATGATCATACCTTTGATATGGATTTGGGCCTCTCATTCCCTTAATCTCCTCTTGGCAAAAGCTCTCTCACTCTCCTCTACTATTAAACCCAAAAATTGATGAATGCTAGACATTTGAAATGAAAATTTCATTAAATGTGCTCAAAGTGTCCATTTAAAACACCACATTTCATTCATGAGAAATTGATAAACTGCATGGATACATATTTTTGGGACCCAAATGCTACACCTAACCTAACACACACCACCCAACATACACCATTCTACAATAGCCTCACATGAGCACCAATGACTTTGCTCAAGCATCCATGACCTTACACAACCAAGGCACATGAGCAATAAACAATGCCATTGATAGGACCCTAAACCTTTTGGAATTGCCTTTTGGCACAAGCAAGCACTTGCACAATGCCTGGAAACTTTTTTACACATTTGGTGAATATACCACCCACACATTCAAACATATAACATAAATTCAAATAAATATGTGTCAAACATATTTCAGAATTGCAACTAAAAAATAAAATCTATTGAAATAAATATGTGTCAAATACATTTCAACAATGCAAGTAAACAAAACCCATATGTTGAAAATTTAACACACAGTCATGCATAAATGTGTTGATCACATTTCATATACCTTTATAATACTACTACTAAATACAACTCATATGCAATTTTAAAGTATAGAAGGTTCACAATGTTTTATTTTCATTTCACATTCATCAATATTGGGTGTTGAAATTGATGTAGTCAAGTATAATTCTATTATGGACTTCCTTCCTACCTTGCTCTCTACCTTGGTCATAAAGGAATGGGATTTTTATTTCTTCAATGAAATCTCCATCTTCTTCCACCCATATGTCAAATATATTGATTCTAAAATTATGGAGAACTATACATATGTTGATCCACCTCAACAAGTATGCAATTATACTAAGGTTCTAAAGCTAAAACCCTAATTCTCTAAGTGAATGCAATCTAAATTTTAGCATTAATATGCAATGCTCTTTAACTATCCTATTCCTTCGATCATGCCTACTTGAAAGATGGTACTAAATGATTCATTGGAACATAATTGGATTCTCCAAGGAGATATTGATTAGTTTCAAAACGATCAAAGGTTCCTCTTGGTTCAATTCAATACATAGTGGAAAATTCTTTTAACATGTCATGTCATGACATGATCCAAGTATTCTTGCACTTACAATTTAAAACCATAAATTTTAAGAACACTGAAAGAACACTAAGCATTTAGAAAAAACAAGCATTTGCAAATATAATGCAAAAACCATGGATATATTAGTTATTATTGCAATACAATGCCTACTATTGACAATCATAGTAATCTCATTATCAAAATTTTCCTGCATTTCAACCAAGTGGACACTAGCATCAAATTAAAGCAAAGAGGCACTCAAATGCCAAGAAACACACACATGAATTTATATCATACATAATCATATACACATACCTCCCATGAAGGGAATTATTTATCTTTTACCATTGCATTTCACCTGTACATTAATGGAATAAGAGCCATTGTGACTAAATTACAATTTTTCATCAATAATTTGTGTAGAAGCAAGCTGAAACAAAGTACCATCCACCAAACCCACACATCTCAAGAAACCTTCTAGAGAAAATGTAGATGAAATCCTCCTCCTCTCATCCTTGTTTGGCCACCCCACCTCTTTCTCATAGTGGATAAGATGGTTGTCACTAGTCTCTCAATGAATACAATTGTTGACCTACACTCTTTCCCATATATTCAAGCCTTTGGCTTTACAAGCACCACTCCCATGGTGACCAATCGGTCCAAAGCAAGGGCTAATTGGATCCACACATGGGTTTGATTCCTCTTATACATTTTCTTAGACAACTCATTACCTTTAATAAGACCTACTAGCACATGAAAAGAACCCACATACATTCTATTGAGCTGCCTAGACGCTTTTGGATCAAGATCTCTAAAATAGTCCATCATAAATTCAGTACTTTGTGTAAAAGAAACTTTAGGTTCAAGATATCTGACTCTTATTGAAAAATCCCACTATTTTAACAATAGGTCCACCATGTCACTAAAATCATTATATCCTCTACACATTCATATAAATTTAAAGAATAGTTTTCATCCTCTATATCGGCGATGATTATCTTTTGCATATTTTTTTCTATTCTCTTGGTGAGTTGCTATGAACATTGGGGCAAGGCATTTCTTGGATGCTAATGTTATCCCCAACATTGCCATGCAACTCTCTTTTGTTTAACCACAAGATATGATTGAACAACAATAATGTAGATATCAATTCAACTTTCTTTTGTAAACCTCAAGATATAGCCGTCAAAGACGAGATTGGGGAAGGAGGAAGTCAGAAGGAGAATGTTGAAGCAAAAGTCTACAGCTTGAAAAGTTTGACCAGATTATGAAAGGAGGAAGCCAGATGTCAAATGTCAAAGCAAAATTCTGCAGCTTGCCATCCACGAGTAAGATGAGGTTGATTGTCAAGAAAAAAGCACACAGTAATCAAATGGTAATCAAATGTCAAAGATTGATTGAGCATTAAAAAGAGAGAGCCTTTGCAAAGATCAGGTCTCAAGAAGGAAGCACATTGTAATCAAATGTCAAAGATAGAAACTAGAGGTAGATTGGAGATTAAAAAAAAAAAAACATGTGCAAAGAAACCTCAAGGTATGATGGTTGAAGACGAAATTATAGAAGGACTAAGCCAGAAGTCGAGACTGTAGAAGGACAAAGCCAGAAGTTGAATGTCGAAGTAGATGTCGACCGATCGATTGTCTAGAAAGAAGCCCGCAGTTATCAAATGTCTTTGTTGGGGGTTTAAAGAGAGAGCCTTTGCAAAGATTGAGTGTCAAGAAGGAAGCCCACTGTGATCTTGACTGGTCAAGAGGAGGTCAAATGTCTAGAAAGAAGCACTGTAATCAAATGTCTTTGATAGGGGATTAAAAAGAGAAAGCCTTTGCAAAGATCACGTCTCAAGAAAGAAATCTGGTGTAATCAAATGTCAAAGACGGAAACTAGAGGTCAATCGGAGATTTAAAAAAAAAGCATGTACAAAGAGCGATCGTGGATTACATAGGGAGCTTGTGCAAAGGCAGTGGAAATGGAGAAGCTATGATTCCCTAGCACTACCAAGGTCGTTCCTGCCATTAGGTGTTAATTCAAATCAACTTCCGATAATGTTCTAGTTAATGTTTACCAAAGGACCTATAGCCACAAGATAGCCATAAATTCCTAGGGGTCACCTTTTATGGTATCCACTACTTTTGACGGAATTCCGTCACCTGCCCATTAAATTTTCAGAACATTCTCGTTGAATCCCCATCAAAATCTTATGAACCGTACATAAAATCGATGATAGAAATTTAAAACTAGCGATAAAACTATACCCCTATTGCTCCCATATCTGCCAGATATACCGCACTCCACAACCAAGAATTTATGAAATATCCGTCCATTTTTTAACTGCGATGTACGGATACTGGTAAATTGCAAACTGAAACCCCCAACTGTTTTCTTGAAACAGGGCTTGGAACTCGAGAGATCTGCTTTTAACTATCTCTCGGCTGGACCGTACATACAGTGAAGCTCAGGCACGCGCTGTTTTTCTTATAACTCCCATCAAATCCTTTCTGTTTAATGCAGGGTTGATCATAAGTAATTCTGTTCAGAAGCTACAGCAGCTACCTGCGATGCAGTGAAGTAACCCAGAATTGCCAAATTGTGGCACTGCCTGTAGTGTGGTGTATGGACTGTCTTTCTAACTAGTGGATCTTCAAGTGTCACTACTGTGGATCGTTTTCTCAAAAGAGTCGCCGTGCCAGCTTAAGCTTGATACACTAAGTGTAAGAGAATCAGTATGTGGAGCTCTTGACGAACATGCTCTTCTTGGCCTCTTCAGCTTCGCCTTCGGCTCAGTACTTCCCAATTTGGCATTGACACGAATCGTCTTTGCTTTTTGACCCGCCTCTACATTCTCCTTCCATGCCTTGAGCACGGACTTTTGAAAGATTCTAGCACAGGAGGAAGATACGTGCCATGGGTCGTGGCATTCTTTGATTGTGTTCAAGCTGAGAGTGGCGTCAACCTCCGATTGGCCTCCTGATAGGAACATGATTCCGGGAACAGTCCTCACCAACAACGTCAGGGTCTTTTCTGCAATCTGCTTGGTGGTTGCTTTGTCCGTGTACTCGTGCAGGGAGTTACCATGCTGGGCTTCCGTAGAATTCCTTCGAACCTTACGTTGTTATGAGCCAAGTAATAGAGCACTAGGGAGTATATAGTTATACTATGTTTCATAACTTTTCATATAGATAGGTCCGAAGCCATGACTAAATGGGTTGACTAAATGACCGGGAGGTAGAAAAGGTATTGTTACTGAGTTCGGGTCGAGTTCCTTATTTTTAACACACTCCATATGAGATGGTTTGTAGAAAATAAAGGATATGAAATTTTCCATTATTATTCCGTAGTGCATTGATGGCATATTAGGGTTAATAAAGTTTATCGTTTAGGGTTAGAGTGAAAGTGATGGCCACCAAAGGGAGCATCCATGATGTTCAAGAACACCCATGGTAATCAAATGATGAGCGGGAACGCAATTTTTTAACACCGAGGACGACTGGAGGGAGCATGAGTGGAAAGATTTGAGAGCATGCAAAAATTGACCGCTCGATGAAGATTTGAGAGACCCCTAGCCAGGGTTGGAAGGGGGAGTGAATTCATTTGGAGTGGGAAGATTTGAGTGCAGACAATGGGAAGGTTAAAAGGAGGAGTGATTTTGTTTGAAATGTTACTCTCCAGAACACTCTATTTCATTATTTAAAAAAGTTTAATGATCGTTGTCTCTTGGTACGAGTATGAAATGTATGCACTTTTTACCCCTTGAGTTATGAAATGAAATTCATGAACTTGTTTTCTTTTTACGGAATGAAATTTATGAGATTATTTTTTTCGTGTGCAAAGAGAATAGAGATGCCCCTTTGTTGAAATTTCACCAAGAAGAGAGAAGCACCTTTGCAGATAAGGAGTTATCCGTGGTGATTAAAAATTGAGTCAAGTCATGCAAAGAGGGAGCACTTGTTTAGAACTAACCAGAAATATTAGAAAATGTATTCAATGGATGATTTGGTTAGATTTGGAGATATTGCTACATGGATTAGAAGATGAAGACAAAGAATTAGGAGGAGATTTAGATATGCTAGAATATTTTATTAGCGGGTGGGAGTATGCACATACTCATCGATACTTGGAACCCCGTGTTACTTACCCTTGTAGTAGAGAGTTTGTGAAAGAGTATTTTAGAAATCTCAATACTAAGGCCTTTCGGTAGCTTACTAGAATGGATGGGGATTCTTTTTCAACATTAGTGGATTTGATTAAGACACACAATTTTTGAGAAGAGAAAACACATGTATGGATCCAAGTTGCCTTAGCCTTGGATAGATTTGGGCATCACGGCAGTGGAGCTTGTGTTGCACGGGGTTTAAAGATTTGGGACATAAGTGTTGGTTCAACAATTGCTTTTATTGATAGAGTTATGACAACCATATTAGATGTGATGAGGATTCAAGTTGCTTGTCCCAAGCTCAAGGAGAGGAGGAGGATATCCACTATTTTTGCACAAAAAGGTTTTCTTGGTTGTGTTGGTTTGGTAGATGGAACATTGTTTCCTCTTGCAACTCGACCAATGGTGGACGGGGAAATATATTTCAGCCACAAGGATTCATATTCTATAAATGGCCAAGGTATTTGTGATGATAAAAGGAGAATTATACATTTTCTTGGAGGTATGTTTTATGTTATGTGTTGTTTGTTAGGTATTTTTGCATTGGTGATCCTTTTTGTATAGTTTACTAAAAGTATGGTCTGATTTGTTTATGTGCAGGAATGCCAAGGTCATGTCATGACATGACTTGTTTGAAAAAATCATCATTATGGAATGATTTGAACCTAAGAGGGAGTTGTCGCACTTTTAAGGCAAAGGAGTACCTTTTATGTGATTCGGGTTATGTACCCATGCATCACCTAGTCCCCGCTTTCAAGCAAGCTCAATCAGAGGACAAGCAGGAGTTAAATAAATATTTAGCAAAGGCAAGAGTGATAAATGAGCATTGTATAGGAGTATTGAAAGCTAGATGGCATTCTCTTTGTGAGCTAAGAGTGCAACTAAAAGACAATAATAGAAATGCATATTTGTTAAAGTGGGTATTAGTGTGTATTATTTTACATAATTTTTTAATTAATAGGTCATAATCCGGACGCTGGCTACAGTTTAATCCAATGCTAAAATCAATCAAAGAACGATGGCGGATTTATAGAGGAAACTCAAATAGATTCAGAAATGTCTTTTCATGGTATAGAACTTGGTAGAGAAGAAAGTAGATCAAGGGTGATGCAACAATGCCTTGATTATAACAATGATGATATACTCGATTGACTGAGATTCCATATAATAAAAAATATATTTATCAGTTATTCATCTCATATCTCATAGTCTGGTAACTTAGACCATGAGTCTCTATCTTAGACCACGTGTATCTTGATGTAATATTGGGATAAGAATTTGAAGGATGCAAAAAGAATTCTATGGAGCTTAATCTGTACATTTGTAAGGCCCGAGCTTACACGATGTGATGTTTAGCAAGTTTACACTTCAAAGTCACTTGTCGGATGTTGTTGGAAAAAAGTGTGCCAATATTGTAGACATCATGAGATGGCGCTTGTACATACTGAGGGCCGCTCACAAACTTACAAAAAAGGATTGTGTCCATTGAGTGGCACCTGACGGTGCCACTCAATGGCACTCATAGGCGCTAGTGGACGTTGGGGACCACACTCCAAGATCAACAAATAATAAATGCACTTGTCAGCGCTGGTAGGCACTGGTGGTAGGCATTGGTAGGCGCTACGTGAAATATGCAATGCTTGCCTATGCTGGTTGGCGATGTAGAGTGCCACATGTTGCCGCTTGGGATTTGAGTTCTTTCGGTTGAAATATGGATTTTTCCCATGAATATGTACATTTTGGATCTTTGGTATTCAACCTTTTTTTTCCAGCTGCCAGGGGTTATATAAACCTCCCTCTTTTCAATTCATGTCATTCACGTGGGTGTGTGGGGTATTAGAAAGCCTCATTTTGCAACTGTGTGGGGTGTTGGAAAGAGAAAAGGTCATTTTGTGAGTGTGTGTGGGTGTGTGAGTTGTTTGAAGGAGAAAGAGTCATTTCACGAGTGGGGTGTTGGAAGGAAGCATACTTCCTCAAAGGAGGCAATCTCGCTGAAGCTGAAGTAGGCAAACTGTTAGGAGACCAACTTGCTGTGGGGCTTGAGAGATTTGGAATTTTGAGAGGAATTTTGAGAGGAAGAGCTCCATTCAGATTTCTAATTGAAGGAGTGCTTTGGAGACTCGAGAGAAACAATAGGAGAACATTTGAGAGACTGAGAAGAGAGATAAGGAGAGCATTCGAGAGATTGAGAGCAGACTCAATTTGAACCATGGCAGAAATCTGGGGATATGAAAAGATAGTTGACGGGCCCGACATGAGAAATACTCAGGAAGGAGATTGGCTCATAGTATTTCATAGCATTCAACACCCAGCAAATTTCATCAATTGGTGTTGGCTGGACAAACATCAGATTTGAACTGCTATCTTTCGAATTTAGGAGATCGATCTAGACGTAATGGGGCTCAAAATTACCCTTTGACTTCACTATCCATGGCCAGAGGTATTCTTCAAATCTTCTTCATTGCTCTTCATTTCTCTCTACTTTCAAACGTTCCAGCACCTTAGGATTATGATTTGTGCATGTTTAAGTCTTTCAAATTATCAACACCTCCTAGATGTCCCACAACGTCTCCTAGTGTCAACCTGCATCCCCTAATGCCTCCTAGCATCAACCCGCATCCCCAAACACCATCCCTAAACCCTAAACCCTCCGCGCGTCACCCAACATTTTTGAGCGTCTATGCGCGTCTCTACACATCTCCCTTCTTGTCTCGTAGTTGTGCCTATGGGTGCCTACGCGTGGCATTGGCTGTCCCCTTGGTGCCGCATGCTGGGCTTGGGGGCGCCCCTGGGTGTCCCCAAGCGGCTCCCAATGGCAGCAACCAGCGGCGACCCATAGCGCTTATGAGGTTTCTACTGTCTGGGAGCGTCTTTGAGCGGCACCCTTGGGCTTGAGTCCTTGGGACAGAAGTTTGAGCTGATATTTTTGGTGTGTTTGGCAGATCCTTCCATGTACAGAGTTTATGAGTTCATGGGACAAGGTCTCTTGCATAGGTTTGGTAAGAGGTAGGCAATTTCAATTGATTGTATATATAGTTAAAGATGCACTTGCCATGCCAAGGGGGAGAACACCAAGACTGAGGACACTTCCTAACACAACTATTTCAGACTAGTTTCCACAAAGGGACAAGGTTGCAAAAAGATATTTTGCAAGGCAATGTGTATATCCTACATTCCGAGCTTTCTTCCAGTTGATGGGTGCACTTGTTGCACCCACTGTTAGGCCCAAGATTGTACATGGGCATTTGGTACTCAACACCAAGACCAAGTTGAGGTGATTTGGTGTGGAGCATTATGATTGGGGAGAGTTAGCTTTTAGAGCTATCATTGCAGAGGTGGAAAGTTTGCAAGCCAATTGAGGAGTCCTAAGGGGCATAGGTTTAAGGTCACCTTCCTTGGGCAGATTCTCACTCATCTCTTTGTGGAGAGAGGTTTTATTCCAGAGGAGGATGTGATGTACTTGAGTGATGGAGAGGAGGAGATTATACACATGGGAGAGCATGATGATGATCATGAGGATGCATATAGCTCGGATGAGGACTAGACTAATGATGATCAGAAGGATGAGAGAGAGGATGAGGATGGTGAGTAATTGATTGATTAGGTTTGAGTTTTGCCATATATATATATATATTCATATATTTTTATGTTGGAAAACATATAAAGTTCTTTTGTATATACCAGTACCGGATTTAATAAATGAGTTCAATTTAAGAAGCTTGAATTAATGAACTTGTGAACTTGTATATTTTAAATTCAAATATGAATTTGTACTTGATGGATAACTAAATGTACCACTTGTGAATAGGTGTTCAACAGATTTGTGTTGGGATACATTCCTTACCCTTTGTTGAGATAGCTCATTTCCACTCTTCTTCCCCTTCACCACTTTCTCCATCTGTGGAGGGCGTTGGTGACCCCATTTCAAAGTACCTTCACCTCCTTTGTTTTGTTGACATCACTCTCATTTTAGATGATTGTGTTTGAATGGTTGGGTGTAGAGAGAGAAATCTCCTTGAGCGTGAGAGTAGAGGAGAGAGAGAGATTAGTGCTTGAGCGTGAGAGTAGATTAGAGAGTGTAGAGGAGAGAGACAGATTAGTGCGAGAGAGAGTGAGACTCCTTTGTGAGCAAGAGGATTTACTTGCTGCAAAGGAGGAGAGGCAGCTGACCTTGCTTACTTCTGAGATGGAGAGGGAGCAAAGATTAGCTGACTTGGACATGGACATACTAGGTGCCACTGCCATGGCGGAGGGTTACAGGTTCCAGTTACAGAATCAAGCATGAGAGTTAGCATATGCTATAGAGAGGTGCGAGAGTGCACATGTTCAGGTAGAGGAGAGTGAGAGTAGTCTAGCTCAGATGAGGGCTCATGTAGAGGAGAGTGAGAGTAGTCTAGCTCATTTGAGGGCTCATGTGGCTTATCTTGGACTCAGACTATGTACTATTGCTCACCAGACCCATACTCGTCATGAGATGCAGATCCAAACTGATGCCACCCATATGTTACCTCATAATGTGGAGACTCAAGGCAGTTAGACTGAGTTCAGAGAGAAGATTTTTCTATTAGGAGATTATATTCCATGTATCCTCTTCCCTAGCTTCCTGTGGAAGAAGATTAGTATTGTGGATGTTACTTGTATGGCATCATTATAGATTTCTGGTGCTATCGGTTTCCATGAATGGGAGAGGGGGATGACTAGGCATGGTTGGTTCCCTCACACACAGTCCGGGCCTATAGGGTGGGTAGCCCATCCTCATGTTACCCATTTCATCTAGTTTTGTTTGCTACGCTTTGAGGTTATCTTGTGGATAGATCTTATTCCGGATGGAGTGGAGTGGTTGCTACGAAGCATGTGGCAGTGGTCCAAACTCCCAAAGGAAGTTCACACCGCGTCTTGCCTCATGGCCTGTTTGTGTTCTGCAGATATCCAGCGAGATTCTGAGTTCATAGGACTTAGAGTTAGATCATATGAGCATCTTACTTCATTAGGTTTACCTCTTCATGATCTTTTGATCATAGATAGTTATGCACTCTCTTATTATAGGAACTATCCACATGGTGCTATCCACCCTACCCACTTCCGTCCTTATGGGTTACATAGAGCATCATACACTTGGTCATTTGATCCTTTGATGAGTGCTTTGGACAGATTTGTCCATGACGATACGCCTACTATTAGTTGGGCAGAAGAGGAGTGGACGTCAGGTAGATTGAGTTCTTATAGTTGTGACCCATATCCTGTTCTTGCTAGCGGTATCAGGCATCAAGACTTGGATGAGAGCAAGTGGCTCCTATGGTGGTCATTGAGTCCATTTAGGATTCAACATCATGTATACCGTTTAAGACTTGAGGACGCAATAGTAGCACTTAGACACCATGGTGCATCTTCGTCTTCTTCTTCACCTCCTTGACCTCTATAGTCATAGGTTTAGGTTCTATTGGCTCCCCATTTATATACATATTTTGTTCATTTATCCCCATGTATACATTTATCTTTTAGTTTACACTTGGGAACTCTCATATTTTTGTCTAACTCTTGTATTTTCATGTGCTATATACTCAATTGTGCCTTGTGTATCAAACGTGTCATCACGTTGCAACTATGTGCACCATTCACATCAAGAGTCACCACCCTAAACCCATCACTAGCATCCCTCAATGCCCAACACGCGCCCACAAGCACCAATGAGCGTCTACAAGCCATGACTTGCACCAAGGAGTACAAATGAGCACCGACAAGTGCCTACCACATTTACAACTGCCTGAGAGTGCTATCGAGTGCCTACTAGCACCAACAAGTGCTAGTTGGCCTTTATTCAAGGAAGTGTGGCATTGAGCAGCGACTAGCGGCTACATGAAACACTTTATGGGCGGCTATGAGTGCCAAATCGCGGCATCTTGCGCTTACTATGTGTGGCCAAGGAAAAACACGAGAGGAACTGAGTGATAACTAGCGGTATTAGGCAGATACTAACAAGATTTATCAAGTTTCCATAACTCATCTTTATTATAATCATAATACAGGTTACATGGTGGTATACTATTCGCTATTAGTAGAGTATGATGGAGGTTGAACCTAAGTGAGCACTTTGAAATAGTTACTTATTTCCTTGGGAGTTTTCCCTACTTATATGAGACTCATTCTGATTTCATGAATGCACTTTGATTCCAAACTCTTCTCCTTAAATTTTTGTTTGTTTGCCCTAACTTTCCTTTTATCTATGCTCAATTTTTTCTCAATTTCAATTTTCATCTTCTCTATCTCTAGTCTAACATGCTCTGCTTCCATTCTCATCATTTTTCCTCTCTCTTCCTCATGTTGGTTGCTTCTAGTTCAGCTAGTCGTAACCTCTCTCTAGATTCTATGGTATTTGCCTTCAACATGGTAATTTTTGCTTAATAATGAGACAATGACATACTAGGTGACAACTTGGGTACCTTACTTGCAGATATTCCACCTTTCTTCCTCTTTGGGTCACATTCTCCTTCTTGGTCGGCAAAAGCACAATCGGATCCATCCCTTGTAGAAGTTAAAGGTGGTGGTGTAATGAAAGGCAAGTCCTCAATCAATGGAACAAATGGAGACTCATCCTCGGGTGATAGGATTCCATTGTCCATGCCACTCGGTAAACTTTCCACCCCTTGGGTGTTTGTGACCAACTAGGAGCCCGAGTCAGGAGCACCACCTCAGGAGGAGATGAGAATTGTGAGCACTCCTGCGTACTTTCATGGACCTCCTCGCCAGCCTCACAAATTCGCTCAAATTGGGATTACAATCTCCTAAACTTACCATTGATGTTGGATTTATGTCTGCTCTGGTCCCAAACATGGCTTCCATTCTTGCAAAATGGGTGCACATTCCATTCAATTTATCTTCTATAATTCTCCACCCTTTGCCATATTCCTTCTCGGTGAGACCTTCTCCCGTAGACTTGTTCTTAAGCTCTCGAGTTTCTTTGTACTGTTTCATATACCGCAACCATTTCTTGTAGAGTCTATCACCTGTCAGAGAAGTAGGAATCTTTGACACTCCCTAATAAAAAAGGTTACTATGAAACTAAATGCTGTCAATTTCTGAATGGGCTTTTTGCAATTTCCACCACGAATCTGTGCAAAATGCTCGGGGTCTTCCAAATAATCCAATATTTGGCTATAATGGTGCGTTGCCATGCAAAATTGTTCATCCTCCTTGGTTTTGCCCGGCACGAAAGAAGCAATCCTCAACAAGTCTCCAAATTTCACTAATGGTTGTTGAGGTTGCGAATCCAAAGATGACTCTATAGGTCCTGGATCAACGTCAAAAAGTGAGTCTCCTACACTAAAACAAGATACATATCTCCCATTGCAAAATTTTTGTTGCACTCTTAGTGTAAAAATCATCGATCTCTAATCAATTTCTTGGTTGCCGCACGGTGGCGCTGATCATTTCCCACACCAATGCGAAACTACAAAACCGCCATTAGTTGCTTGACAACTCGCGCATTTGCTCTAGAGAGTGGTGAATTTGAGTTTAGAATTTTGAAATGTTGGGCGGGGTCTTTTTGGATCTTGAATACAAAAACCAAATCATCAATTAAACGTGACTCAACCGATCACCCTCTTGAGGAAACAAATCACTCTGTCTGACAATTATTTATTTAATTACGACATTCTTAAACATCTATAACATAGATTTGAATTTTTTAAATGAATACAATTTGCATTATATATCCTTTAACTAAATTTACATAATGTTTAATTATTATAATCTCGTATCGTTATAGAATTCAACTACAAATGATTACAAAATTGATTATTTATCCCTTATATATCCATCAAACCTATTTCTTAAAACCCCCTACTGTGGACCATACCTTCTCCGCAACTCGACGAGTCCTATAAATGTCATGGGTTCTATCCAAGAGGACTTATGGCTCTACAAAGGGCACCAATCCATTATCTTGATAGATTGCTGAGTAGCGAGCCAGATCCAATGCTGCTTCTTGCACTGCAAGATCTGAAGGGCTGTTTGGAAAGCTCACCACTGTCCTCCACTTGGCAAACCGTGCTCCCTGTTTGTAGTAAGCCGCTGTTGTGGATGCCACACCGTCCAATCCTTGGCACCAGGACTCGTTGTTTGGTCCTGGCATTATAACCAAACTCCTGTCAACATCAATGCCGCGAATAATGGCCTGGTCTCCCAACACATAACATCGATAATCACTTTGCCGTTAGTAATTGACTGGTATAGGGTCACTTCAAAAAGGATTGTCCCTGAAACATATTATCCCCGGAGTTTCCAGTAGCAGTTGCCTGTAAAGCTGTCGGTTTGTCTCGTTTTCGAGACCGATGGAAGACAGACGCAGTCCACATGTGGTGCCGGATTAATCGATGGCCAGAATCCCTCGCCTGAGGGATTCTGGCCATCGATTAATCCGCAACCACATGTGGACCCACCTGGGGAAGCAATCGTCTTTGCTGTCTTGACGAGTTCCTCAGCATTCCTGAAGCTTTGTTAGCAAATAGAACCCTCTGCCTGTGAGAGGTGGAAGGACAGGCATTTTCGCGCTGAATGCTCTTACCTAGGAACTCAAGGCCATAGTCTGCTTGGAAGCAAGATCAGAGGTATGGAAATGATCTACATGTTTTCTTTTGTGAGAAAACTTGCAAGAATTTCAAGTGTGCCTTAAGAAGATCTAGGAATCAGTGAGAGCTGCAGAGGATGGCACTGCTTGACAGAGACTGCGAAATGAGGAATGCTGATGCCTGAAATATGAGGTCAAACATTTCTTCTTGGCTGAAGGAACTGGCTTCTTAGGGTTCTGAACAGCGACTGGGACATATCATCAGCAGTACGAGGTAGATCCGAAGTTAGGCCGAACTACCCCGAGAAAGCATAAATATTAGTACAGGTGTTTGTGGGGACACAGAAACAGTTCTTCAATGTCCCTGGTCCCACACGATAAGTTGGCGAAATCTGCACTCAGTCATTGTTTTATCCGAGAATTTCTGGACCTTATCTACAAGGTGTAGACCAAGATTGAGATGAACCTCTCCCAAGCACAGTGATTTCAAGACGCCATTCAAATGAGTTCGGTACTAATGTCGAAAGACTGTTGCGTTCCGTTCAGTTACATGCAGGTTCACCACTTACTCCTCAACAGCCTGGGCTTGCCCAAACACCCTTGTCCATCATCTTTTATTCTCCCACTGGATTATAAAAGATGATCTATTTGCAAGATCCGAAAAATGCACAAAACGCTTTCCTGTTTTTCATTTCAGACAGTCGATTACCGAAGAATTAAGACCAGTGTTTGAAACCGTGGTGTTCGTCGCTATCACTGCATCGTGAAACGAAATAGTGAGGTGGTATTCGTGAACACTTTCAACCTGCCATTATCCGACAGATCCGTACCGCGTAAGAGCATGTACAGTACATTTATTTACTGAAAAGCATATACAGTATAAGATTAACGTTGAGCTCTGAACCGTGATAACAACTGACTGAATGACTGTCTTTGGTGACGGAGGTAATCAAGTGAGTCTCGTGCTGTTTGTTGCCCCCGGGCAATTTAACTCCAGCAGAAAGATACCGGCCAGATCAGACAATTCTTCTACATGTCTGGAAAGGCCTTGTCTATCTGAGAAGTAGGGAGTTCCAGTTTTACAGTTACAGTTTTGTTAATGTTTTAGTAATGTACTCCTGACCATGAATGAACATAAGATGCTTTCTCAGACTGCAGTCGAGAGAAACATAAGGATACAATATCCATGTCGCTCCTTCTTCAGCAGACTTTTTCTAGTTTGAAGAGGACGTTGCCAAGGCCTGTTCAAGAACCTGAATAGTACCCGATTCGCTATCTTCATCATGGAAATTACGAGATAAATTCACGCAACTCCTGTTTGTAGCCGTTGTTCTGAATTTCTCGAACCAGTGACGAAAACGGACGACATACGTGATGGACGACATACGTGATAGACTGCTAAGAAACTTTGTCTATACCATGTGAATAAGGGGATCAGGTCAGGGTCAACGTTTAAGAGGGACTCATCCGCTGGCAATCATTTTGAAGAATAGGTTAATGATGTTCTCGCGTGACCGTCAGTACCACAAGTGACAGCGTCTGAATTACAATGGAGAGACCCAAATCCCCCAAGTCAAAGTCAAAGTCTAGAATTAGCGTGTGTATCACCAAAGACACACGTACTGATAGGCAACCGAGTGACGGTCCTCACTATACCGACTGTCAGTTCGACCTAGAGCAGATCACATGCACACTGCTAGCTCTGCTAACTTTGCGAACAACAATTTGTGTTGTTCGCCATCAAGTATGTGCTCCGAAAACCGAATGAGTTGTGTCCATTCTCAAACCCTCCTCGGGAGGAAGCCGATAGTTCTATTTGGCAGTGGAGTCCCCTAAAGGTCTTAAGATGTAGAGGGCTTCGATTCCATAGCTGCTGTCTTCGGTTGTTTGGTGAATGACTGCAGATTACCGACACAAAGCTAGATAAAACCGGTAAAACCGATATCTATGCCGGTAAACCCGCGCCGAGCCGCCTTTCCCCAAGAAGAGCCAGTGAGTGCATCGAACGGGAACCCCCGGTTACCGCCGAAGGGAGTTCCATGTGCGCCACTGCCTCCGTTATCCTCGACAGTACCGTCGTGAGTAAATGAGTACCAATTTGGTGTGTAGCAAACCAAAGGAAATGGCGGTGGCTATATAAGCAGGTACCTAAATTTGGCAACTCTAGCTTTCAAAAGCTTCAAGTGTCAAAATTATTTCTTCCTCACTGTAAGGAGGATCTTTTATGCATGCCACTGCTGATGCGGTCAATGTCCATAACAATTTGGGGTCGCAGAGGCTCTTTCTAATCGAAAGCATAATTTCGATTTTCTTTGGCACGTAGATTGAACATTATGATTTTTTATGGGCCAAAAGACTACGAGGATCTTTTCAATGGAAAGAATAACGAGGAAAGTTTTTATGGCATAGAATGCAGTAGAGTAGACAGGATTATTTCGTATCTCCTTTTCTTCCAGAGAACGTAGGAACAAACTGGTGAACGCGCTATTATCGGATTTGAGGTATGTCTAATCTTGAAGTGGCACCAACCACGAGCTCAGTGCTTGTGTTCTATGATGGGAAGCTGCTGGAAACCGTCTTCTACTGCTTTGACATCATTACTAACCTGCATTACTTCTGTTTACCTCACTCCAGGTTTGGGTCCAAAGTATAACTTGGAGAAAAATCTGGTGGTAGGCAGAAATATCTCAGATCATTAATAGGTATGAGTCCGCAGTCAGAGAGTTCATCAGGAGAGAAGTGGTCGATAAAGTACACAGATTTGGACAACTGTTTGTAAATCATGGCAATAAACTTCCCACAAATAGTGACGGCAAGCAAGTACAGGTTATGATTCTCTCTAAGTGTGTGACTGCCCTTGATAATGTTCTCCGATCGTATTAAAACCCGACAATGTGTTTCAACAATGCCTTTTAAACAAAGCTCATTGTTTAAAACTAAAACCTTTGTCGGAAGGGTACAACAAAAGTTTGATGCATCTCGCATAGAGTTTCTGTAAAAGAGCAATCCCTGAGCAGTGGGCAATCACATGGAAGTACCTTCATTCTTTACATTCGCTTTTAAATTTTCAATTTCAGAAGATTAATCTTCTAATCACATGCGTCTCTGGTAAACACCGGTGCAACCATTCCAGGAGCAACACGCTTCAGGACATATGATGAAGTAGCCACCCAAGGACAATCACGGCCTCGAAAACCACCTCGAATTACCAGCTTTGAGTCTCCTCAATGTACATTACTCCTCCATATCGTCCGTCACTAGCCGCCTTCTTTTCACTGGTACCTTCTTTTTGCCATTTGCCGCTGCGCAGACCTTCATGAGGGCATCTATGACATCAGACAAAGTGGCTCTCACATTCAATTTGTAGTTCCAGACAACAGCGACGGGATATCGGCCACTTGGATTGTATTCTTCGATTTCCATCATGCAGGTTTCAACAGTTTGTGCCACCTCTTCTCCAAGTTCGCCCCTCAGTGCAACCACTTCGGCATCGGTCTTATCAAAGACACGCTTTCAACACAAAATTGCAGATTATCGTAAGTTCAAATGTTCAGAATCAATCACTGGAAAGAAGGGCGTAGAATGTGATCACAAATGCACACAAGTAAACATGTTCTGGCAGTATTTTGAAAGTTTCAGAGAATCTAACTGCCGTTTGGCATTATATTTCGTAAGGGGGGTTGTCAAGTGACAGGTGTGCCAGATTAGTGGAATATGGACATCAGAGAGTATAACGGCAATACCTCCCGCTTGTCCTCTCTTACTAGGATATCCTTGTAAGGTCGAAAGTTATGGTTCTTGACTTTCTCCTCCCACGCAGAGAACTTCGTACTGCAAATCACATCCCATCCTTCCCCCTTGTTCTTGAAACGTTCTTGGCAAGAACGCTTCCATGGCCCCATCTCTATTTCTCCCATTCTTTTGATATGGATCCCTTGGCGACTCCCGTACTTGGACATGGCCTGTTAAAATCAGATTTCTTCCCAAACTCAGAAAACTCCTACTAATAACACAGGACGTTTTAGTCATTTTGGAACATCGTTGAGACCTCATTCAAAATCTGGTCGTTTCTACCTTTAAGGAGAGCTTTCGTGCATTCTCAAGCTCTTCAGTAGCGAGTCTTTCTTTCTTTACCAATACATTCACCTCATCCACCTTGCATTCGAAATCTTCCTCCGTCGACTCAAGCTTTTCTTGGACTTCGGCGTATTTCTTTCCTAGAGCTTCAATTTCGTCCTCTAACTCCTTGACGGACTTTTTGGCTGGGCCCGATCCAGTTCCAAGTTTTTCAAAACCTTCTACAAGTTCTTCAAGTTTTTTTGAGTCTAACACTTCTCCTCTGCGTTGACTTTCCATTTCTGCCTCCTGTCGAGTGCGAAGTTCCAGGGTCATCCTTTGTATCTCTTGTGCGAGAATGAAGTCCTCTTCCTGCCATGTACCAGATTTGCGCAAAGGGGGATGTTTGAGATGCACCATTTGCACATCCTTCCCCTTAGGATCCCGAAAACCATATGACTTAAAGATAATGCGACCGCACAGAATAGAGTCTTATTGTACACAAACACCAAGGTGTCTAGAGCCAGATGCGTTCTGTACCTCATGTTTCTTGATGAGCTTCACTTGCATAGACTGATGCTTTTTCTGCAGTTCTTTTTGCCGGTTGAAAATTTTCTCTTGATATTGATTCTGTTCATCCATATAAAATTCAGGATTAATTCAACTAGAATTATCCAGTGGAAACTCATTTGGATGGCAATCCTTGCCAATGATGTAATTCAGACAACAGTTTACCTCTTGTTTCTCGAGTTCCAAACGCTTCCTGTCCTCCTGGTTCTGCATTTTCTCCTCCTTGACCTCCAACTCCTTACATCTCTCTTTCAAATGCTCGATGTTTCTTTGCAGGTTCTCATGCTTTTCCTTCATTACCCTCAGATGTTGAAGGGCTGATTCCTCAGCTCCCCGTTTGACTTCCTCCAACTCTGCAGTAGTGGGACTGACACTTAGTCCATCATAACCTCAGCAAAGCGTCATTCAACAGCAAAAACTAATCTACGCTTAAACCAGCAAGTTGAAACCATTCGACCCAGGTGAATTACAGGACGCAATGGTCGTACTACATTGCAGCAGTACGTATAATGTTACCTCTCTTGTACTTCTCTTCAAGATGGCGCTTTTCTTCCTCCGCTTTTCTCCGAGCAACTTCGACATCATGTAGCAAAATCTCGAACTCCTCGTTCTTGGCATAGACAGTCTCCTTCAGATGCTCGAACCTCTGTTCGTGCATTTTGTTGATCTCCTCACCAATCATCACTACGTCTTTGAGATCACCCACATCTCTCAGGTACTTGGAGACCATCCAGTCGTTTGGAAACTCCTTCCGACCATCATAGTCGTCCTTTCGGGCAAGCCATCCATACAGCTCCTTTCCCAGTTGCCTCCGTTCATAATTGATCACCCAATCTCTGCGACCATGTCCTTTGTCGATGAAACTCTTCTCAAAATCTTGAGCATCTTTCAAGCCTTCAAGGTCCCTACGGAAGAGAAGAATCCCTATACCCATGTGGCCTCTGGGTCCCCATAAGACATTGGCTTTCTCCGGTTTGTAAACTCGGAAATGCTCTTTGATTTCCGAATTGCTTGGACCCACACTTTTTCCATCCTCGCTGTACTTCGAGTTGTCTATGTTATACAGTACTCCAGCCCATGGGCAAACAAGCAAGTTCTCGTCCACTTTCCGTTCCGGAGCTCTCAATTGGAGTTTGTGCTGCCGTTGAACAGGTGGAGTTGCTTTGGCAGCCAAGCGGGTTTTCAAGTACTGCACGAGAGCCATATGCTGACCCGCAGCTTCAGCTCCTCTCTTACCCTTGGCCACACCTTCGGCATGTTGAAGCAGGTCCTTGTATGGATATGACTGCTTCTTCCTGCTCGGGCTGTAAGGACAGCGCAGAGTGCCGTCGGCATTCTCCACCATGGAAGGTTTGCTTTCCAGGGCTTTGAAACATTCTTCTTGTATGGCGTCGATATCGTCGTCTGAGTACCCAGCGTGAGGATCGTCATCAGAAAACTCGTTTAGGTGATCTTCGTAATCCATAACTGAAGCCCTCGAGCGTTGCACTATATATGGTGAAGAAATAGTTTTCTCTTCGCTTTCTACAGCAGTCACACGGAGCAAAAGCATGAGCAAACCGGCGATTTCAAGTATCACAAAGTCTTACCAGTTGATCGGGTGCTGTCTGACGTAGAGAAGGGATCGAAACTCAACTGATGTAAAATGTAAAATTATCTACCTGGACGTGAACTTCAGTTTGGCTGTAGGACTTGCCAAACTGTAGTGTACATGTAGCTCTAAGATTCATGCAAAATTAATGAAGGCGGGGTCTCGATATGCCTCCGCGAAATTTTCTCTGACTCCACTGTCCTACTCGCACCACAACTGTCCAGAGAGAACCAGCCAATTCATGATATGTAAAGTAAAGTCCAAAACGGGAAAAAAACTTAACTACGTCAAAACTGCTTATAAAGCGCAGCACAATGCTCGACACGCACGAGTTGACTCCCTTGACTGCGCTTTTCCGGACCTCCTATACTCCAGACAGAAGCATTCCAAGTCGGAGCGGGCTGAGTATTAGATCACATACTGGTGGCTGCAGCGGACCCGCTCGTGTACGCTCAGTGCATCTGCCAAGAGACTATTAGGAACGGTGAGGCTGAGAAATGTATATGCCAAACAAGTTGAACCAGAGACACGAAGGCACAATGGAACATCCCTTCTACGAGTCCCAAACATCCAAAACAAAGGGGAAGACACAGTGCGAGCACAGAAGCATCCGACGCATCTTGTAGACAAAGAGAACCACGCTGCCTGCCTGACGACTGACTGCCTGCAGAAAGGGTTAAGCCTATCTGCCTGAACTCGGAGACAAGTTGACAGAAGAACTGACATCGTTAATCATTCATGCAGGGGATATTTCAGTACCGTACGTGCGTGCCGCCGCCACTGAAAGAACGGAAGGTCCCATTGGATCCTCTACTGTACAAGTTGGTCATTGGTTGTCCGGCCGAGCCAGGAGAAAGACAAAGCAGCGGCTCGGGACTACATTGCATTGCATGGTGACGATGGACAAAGAATGCAAGAAGGTAATAGACTAGCCTGTAAAGAGGCGCCAAGTCGTAAGATAACAAGAAGGATGAGAAGACCCATCAAGCCCGTACAAGGATAAACCATAAAAGACATTCGACATGCATGAGAAAGACACGGGAGCGGCTCTCGACTACATCGCATAAGATGATGGACAAAGAATGCATGAAAGTGATGGACACATGAGAAAGAGACAGCAACGGCTCTCCATTGCATCGCATGATGATGATGGGCAAAGAATGCATGAAGGTGATAGACTAGCCCTACAGAGGGACATTCAACATGGAGTTACCTACACCCCAACTTGGAGGAAAGACATAGTAACGCTTGGAAACCTTGACAACGTGGAGGATTTAGTCTATCCGCGTTGGCACTAAATTGAGTGATTTATTTAGTAAAAGTTGAGTATAGTGTAAGATGACAAACATTCAATCGAGAACATCACAATTCATCGTTGCTAATTCCAAGACGGGAAGAAGACTTAATTAACCTGGAAATTTGAGATAGGTTAGTCAGGTTAGTCCGTTGCACCTTGGTATTGGAATCTCCTGAAATTAAATTCTAGTTTTGTAAATATTCCCTATGATTATTCTGGTTTAAATATTACAAAATTTCTTCGTGAGGAATAATAGTTTAACTTCATGTAAAGTTCATTGGTTTTCATTCAACAACTTTATTTTTTGAATAAATTTACTTTATAAACATGTATTACTGCAATGAAGAGGAGTACATGTTTAGTCTCGGGTTTAGTCATAAATTTAACCTTGTTGGCATTTAACTACTTAGTATAATGTAATAGAGTAAAGAGATTTGATTGTAAATGTAGTATAGTATATATTTAGAAAGTATAATAATTATTATATTATAAAAAATATTATTCAAATATATCCCCACTATTGTGCTGCCTTCATGCATATTTTCCAAATATATTCGGTGGCGCACGTGTGTGATTCAATTTGAAAATGGATGCTTTTATATACAATTGTTTAATAATAGTATGGAAAAACGTGTTTAACTGCATGCATCATGTCAAATATCAAAATGGAATAAATTAACTTTTAAAGTGAAATAATTTTGTTGAAAAATATGCACTTATAATAAATTATTAATATTTTTAAAAAAATGCTAAGTTCATTTCTACCTCCAAAATATTGTTTACAGCTTCTTCTTCGAACATTAAATGGGTGCCAAAGCGATTGATCTTCCGAAGTAAGGGCCAGCAACACGTGAAGGAATTGTTTCCTGAGCAAAACTAAAGTGCAAGGGGGAATTTTACTTACCTTTAAAGGGGGCCTCTATTGGGGCTTAGCCCCATGTTACTTATTTGTCTATCCCTTGTACGGTTTGATGGGGGTCTTCCCATCCTTCGGGCTTTCCTACGCGGTCGCCTTTTGCAGGTGATTGTCGCGTACTACTAAGTAGGGTAGGTCCCTTGGACGGAAGTGTTCAGGGGACGGGGAGAACGAAGGGATACCTTGGACGGAATTATATTTGGAGGGGAAGACAACAGGGTGATATTGCTTAAGGGGACGGAGACAACGGACGGAGAGGGCGGAGAGAGACGACGGATGGAATTGTCTGTGGGAACGGGGACTATATATGTTAAGAAGGTCTTTTTGCTATGTGGTTCACTGGGGCTAATACTAGTTTAACAATATAACGTGTGGATGGTACTTATAGATATTGCGTAGACCACGTACTTCTCCATTTATTTATATTATAAGAAAAAATTATAACTTAAACCAGATTTGCAAGTTAGACGAAGAAGTTTGAAAACTTGCCGATCTATCCTTTTATAAATAATATTGATTAGTTCTAGTTTCGAAGGGTTATTGATGTCTTAGGTGCCGATTAGTTCTAGTTTCGAAGAGTTATTGATATCTTAGGTGCCGATTAGTTCTGGTTTCGAAGGGTTATTGATATCGTAGGGTAGATTCGTCTTATCGATACTATTGAGAATTCCATTTTAACTCATCTGCTCCTTGTCCGGCTTGACGGGATCTTCCATTTTCTTGTTATCACACTTGGTCACCTTCTCGGAGTTACTGATTATTATCTTTGATGTTATCAGAATCTTTGCCTAAATCGCTACAATGAATTTGATGAAATAACCATACTTTTAATGGAAGATTAACTAATGTCTAAATAAATAAAATAATTTAAGGATAATATATTGGTATATGAGAATAGAAGTCGTTCTTGGAACGGTAAATAAAAAAATAAATTTAAGGATAATATATTGGTATATGAGAACAGAAGTCGTTCTCGGACCGGGTTATCGAGAACTCATGAAGTGCAAATGATCGATAAGCAATATGTATACAAATCACAATACTAGAGTAGTGTTAAAGCCCTCAGGTAGAATGCATCTAATGTAACAAATTTTAATGCAGCAAAAACATAATTGAAACCAATTGAGAATAACCTATGGCCAACAGACTAGTAAAGATCATGAAATTGAGAGCATCTATGCAAACTAGATCGAGGAATAGGAAACATGATGTAAGGGCACACCAGTAAGCAGTGCGTGACCAAAGATGAAGAACCTACCAGTGCGTGACCAAAGATGAAGAACCTACCAGTAAGTAATGTGTGAACAAAGATGACAAACGCAGGCTGCAGTCGGGTAAGAACACTGTAGATATGAGAGGGTGAAACAGGAAGCAATCAAAGAGCAAAGGGAAAATATTATGGAGTGAATTAATTGAAAAATAGAGGAGTGTAACAAAACAAGAATTCTTAGATGATGTGGCTTTAGAAATGGGTTGAAGTGTAAAAGCGTAAAGAGAGCAAAGCGTAAGAAGACATGATATAAATAATATCACAACTAGCGCTATGGACACTGGAGTCTTGAGATGCTAAACAGCTAAGGGAAGCAAAAGGTGGCCATAGTAAACCTCCACGAAAACACTTACGACTTCATCAGTGCGGAAGTAGTTGAGCAATTGTTAGTACCAAGTTTCTACTTGAAAGCAAGTTTCTACTCGTACCAAGTTTCTACTTGAAAACCCATAAGTGCCAAGGCAAACTCGATTGCTCCCCTAAAGTGCCGCTCAGAATAAGTGGGAAGCAAGAAACATCAGTGCAAGAAAACTAAGCGCTGCATTGGAAGGGACAAGTGGGGAGCAAGAAACCTTAGTGTTACATAGGAAGGGACTAGGCAAGTCAAGTAGGAGAAACAAAGGTGAACAGAGAAGCAAATAAGAGCATTGAAAAAATCTAGGGCATCTCGCAAAAGTGCAAAGCATGGAGTCAAATTCAGCCTTGTATGAAGTGAAGGACCAGGTGTGCAACATGTCCATAATCAGAGGCCACATGGCCATAAGCATATGATCAAAATACACATGGTAGAAAAATTCAAATAATGGTATTCAATAAATATATAGCACTTCAAGAGTCAAGATGGTATACAAGTTTAAGGGAAAAACCACAGGTGTGCTAAAAAATGAGCTCCCTGCCTGGCAGAAAGAACATATGTTCTCAAATCTCTATAGATACTAAGCCTATGACAACCATGGATATTGTTTTCTTTTTGTAAGAGAGAGCAAAAGAGTTTATGGATCAGGTGAAGAGTGTATTTTTGGAGACAAAGCTATCTATAATTTTCCTACAAGCTGAAAGGTATGACTTTTTGGAATTACATATTCATTTATATCTAACACACTCTGATTTTATAAGCCCTAATTTACAATCGGAGTAAATATCGGAAAGAACATGAGGGAGCGAGATTGTCTTGATGTGAGCAAAGTGAGGTAACCCTTTCTTATCATAGATAGAGATAAAAATGTTGACGTCATCCTATGTATTGCGACAATCGAGATAATCACATTGAGTGCCAACATGAGTTTGAACTAACTCACAAGAAAGTCTAGGATATATTCCACCACCTTTGGCAGCATCATCCTTATACATGAAATATGTGAAATGCTCAAGTCTCGAGCCTACCACAAGAAGATCATCGACATATCTGCAAAGTTAGGACAGATCGTGCAACAAGGCAACATCATTAGCATTCAATAATTTGTGTATGGAATCAAGTTCATAGGTGAAGAGGTATAGGTTAGCCACAAAGACAGCACAAGGTGCCCCATAGGAATCCCAATCTCTTGACGGAAGAGCTTATTCCCAAAAGTGATGTAGAGGTTATCAAAAAGGAATACCATCCAATAGATAAGCAATTCTTCATCAACAACCATTAATTTGAGGTGTTTGAGGTGTTTTGTCGATCGAGAGATATTGTTTTTATTTTGAAGCCATCTATATTTGAAGTCAAGTGTAGAGGTCTTGACAAGCAACACAGTTTCTCAATTCAAAGTGAACCTGTAATAGAAAATAGATCTGATGAGAGTAGATAACCTTGTTTTGAGATCATGGAGGTGGATCTTTCTCCATGGTTGCATGAGTCTGCTATAAATTCGAGGTTGGGAAGTAGAATGTCTTGTCTTGTGTAATCTTTGCACCTTCTCAAGTAAAATTGGAACTCCATAAGAGTCGTCCAAGATCTAGCTAGAGTAGATCAACAGCCCCACACGTAAGCATTCATTCCTCCATAGGTCATTTGCAGAAGGTAGCAATGCTTTGAAGAACGAGTTGAGCTAACTAGAAAGTTCAGATAATGAAGTAGAGTATCTTACAACAATGAACCTAGGAACAACATGAAACTTATGGAATTTCCAAGCACATCACAAGTAAGGGAGTTTCTCATTATCCTTGGAAGTGCAAAATACCTGAGAAGTATTGAAATTATGGTGAGAAAGTAAGAGTTGGGTTTAAGGGATCAATGAGTGTTTATAGGTAGCTAAAGGAGAATGAAGTTCGATAAGTAAAGTCTGAATGTAAAATTGTCTACAAACAAATACAAAATTGTTAAGACATTTGTCCATATAAATAATAATGAAATGTGACTTGAAATGAGTAAGAAGTTTTTATCATGAAAGGAAATGAAAATTGGATCTATAGAATTGAAATCATTCGAAAGGGGAAGGAGATTGAGTATAAGTTTTTTGTAGAAGGGTGACTTTCCATTGGTCAAAAATACCTTTGGTGCCCAAGATAGTTTCACTAGAAAGAACAAAGTTATGAATGCCAATTTGAATAGCAATGAAAGTAAAAGGGGGAAAGGTGTGCAAAATACAAAACTTAGTTCCTCTAGAGAAGAGAAGTGATATGGTGGAGGAAGGTAAAATCTGAAGCAAAGTTGTAATGACATGTCCATATGTAAGGTTAATGAAACCTGGATGATGAAGACAACTACAAGGAGAAGGAGGAGAAGAAAAATTTTATAACTCATGTGATAGTGAGGCAAAATTAAAGTGTAAATGACCCAGAGTTTTCTCGTACTTAAAAGCAACAATGGGGATAGTAAATGGAGTACCTTGAGGTAAAACATAGTTTTTACTTACTTAAAAACAATGGGGATAGTAAATGGAGAACCTTGAGGTAAAGCCTATAAGACTTTTGGACCACACCGCAAAGATTGTAAACTAGCTTTGTCTATCTCCTTAGAGGTAAAAGGGAAAATGATAAGGATGGGATGAATATCTTGAGAAAATTTTCAGTTCAAGAGGTATGGAGAGAGAAAATGATAAGGATGGGATGAATATCTTGAGAAAATTTTCAGTTCAAGAGGTATGGAGAGAGAAAAAGCAAAAGGCATTGGATAGTGATATCAATGTAGTGACATCAGACTCAATCCTAAGTAAAACCACGGAAGGAGTTGTTTTAAGGACATGAATGATCCGCAACAAGATCCAAACTCTAAAACGGACGAGAAAGGAATCAGAGAGGATATCAAAGTCAAACATCGTGAAAAGATGAGAAATTCTAGGTAAGTAATCCATGTATGCATATCTACTAGAAAGGGGATAGGTGTAAAAAAGGAAGAATGATCCCAGGAAGAAGAAACAAAAGGTGTGATAGAAGAGAGGAAAAGGGTGTTTACTCACTGTTTACTCCAAAAGTGGATGTGAGAAGCTCTTCTACAAACATTGTACCCTTGAGGAGTCCAACAGTAAGGAGACTGGATCCAAAAGAGCTACTCCACATTGGCAAAATCTCTAAAGCAAGTACCTGCAGGTACCTTGACCATAGGGAACAATAGGAAGTTGAGGAACCCAAATTTTGGCCATCCCTGCCATCAAAAGAGTAAATTTGAAAGCAGAAAAACGAAGAACCGAGAGAGATTTTCCCGGGCAGCAGTGTAGTTGAAAGCGTAGAAAAGCAGAACCCACTGTTTGATCCACATAGTATTTGCCATTCTACAAAGAGTAAATGACATATATAACTCCAAAGTCATTTAAAAGGTGAAGATGCAAAACATTCTCTATATGGCAAAATCTCAAAGCACTTAACTGATTCAGAATGGGTCAAGGTTTGTAGAGAAATGACTGGTGAGTAAATGTTAAGGATAATATATGTTCTTTTATTTATTTCTTACTTTCTTTCTTTCTTTTATTTCAATAAAGTATTCAAAGTGCAATTTCAAACCAAATGTACTTCTCTCTATTTGCAGAGGAATACCAATCATTGATCCTCTATTTTCTTACTTGCCACTTTAATAAGCAGCTCTCTTAACGCCATCAAAGTGCGTCCAGATGAAGTAAGCCTCAAATATGAGTGGAGAATGAGAACATTCACAAAATGAACTTCTTCCCAAATAGATGGATTCCGTATGTAGTCCTGCGCACACATAGAAGCAATAGCCTTCATATGCGGAAGATCATCACTCAAATCTATAATAGGCAACTCAAAAAGAACAAGATAATGTGCTGAAGGACCTGTTGAGTTTGTGCTATATATGAATGAAGCGATTGAAGTTTAATAAATTTGATAGTTTGAGAACTTGTGAAGCAAGGACGAATTCCTTACTCACCTTTTCTGTCAGAACAAGAAATATCTTTCTGTCTTCAAACATATTGTGAAGCTTTGTACATGTCGTCTGGATGTCCGCTAAGTCCTGGCAGAGACAAATGCGAGGCCTGTCAGTCGCCAAGAGTGATCTGACCTGCCGAGCAAGACAACAAACGGTTGTGAAAAGATTCAGGCGAGATGAAAGCAGATACCTCTGCTTGAAATGAGTGATGGTCGAGGTAATCCATGCGCTCGATGTACTGGCACCCTAGCTGGGGAAGCATAGCTCACAAGTGTTAGGTTGAAAGAACCATGCTCGAGAATAAAAATCTGATTTCATGGGCATATCAGCAAGGACCATACCCGCTCCAAGACGCAAGAAAGAGCTTCTGGACAGCCGATACCAGACACACAAAGAACGATTGATCCTTTGAGAGCTTCCAGAGGCACCCTATAATCTTGTAGTGCTTGAAGCTCAATTCCAGCCTTAAATCCCTGCGAAGGTAGTCTGAAAAGAACTTGTGGAGTCATACTTGAGGAGATGACAATAGTATCGTCTCTCACCACCTGTTTCAGCATGTTTCTCACAGTTTCAAGTCTCTCCTCGGACACCTGGCCAGAGGTACAAAAATACAATCATGAGCTGTACATGATTATTTTATATGCATGTACTAAAAGGCCAGATAGATAAATTATTGACAACCTGTTTGGAAAACTTCACATTCTAAAATTGTTCCTTTATATCAACAAAAAGGTATAGTATTTGACAAATTGGAGCGGAAGCGGTTCGAGAAACGGGGGATCCAGAACTCACTAAGTATATAAAAGGTATAGTATTCTGCATACCAGATCTGCATGATGCAAAATTACTACATCAGCTCGTTTCAGTTCTTGCAAAGACTCTCTGAGAGGACCACGAGGTATCATCCTCTTATTCCCCCACAAATTGATAAGATTCACCATCACCAAGTCCAAGTCTCTCGCTAGTGGCATGTGCTGCGCATAAAGCCAAGAGATTGGTCGAATTCAGCTAAAGCTATTTTACGAGCAGACCTGAACTAGGTTGTTGAACTATTAACGCTCCTCATTCATCAATAAGCCCTGGAGAAATTGACATCGGCTAGCAGACAAATAACACCTGCATTCCATCGTCGAGTATGATAACCCCAATCTTTCCATCTCCTTTCGGCCACTGTTCAGGAGAAGTATTGTCGCTTGCTAATCTCAGATGAACCGCAAGTTCCTTTCTCTGTCGATAAGGCATCATCCCATCTCTTTGTAGGATAGCCCGTGCAATCTCTCCCCTATTTGGACCCTCTCCTAACTTGGCACAAGAGTGATGCAGATGCATACGAAGCATCTCCGCTTCATCTCCACCTGCATACCCCTGCAACACCACTACTTTCAAATGAGAACTAAAAGATCCCCCTACAGGATGCTCCTGAAATAACAAAACTGTAAGAAGCTGGCCAAGAAACCAAATGTCCAACATTCTCAAAACGAAGGGTCGAAATAAAAGTCCTATATGTAATTATTTCAACAGAGAGATTCTTTACCCTTATAAGTATAAGGGGACATATACCAGCACCAAGAAACCAACCACTTAAGGCTTCAACCATTGGCGTTTTTCCATTTCCTCCCCACGTGATGTTCCCCACGCTCACCACTGGCACTGGCAATCTGCAAGTAACTACATCCACACTTGCTTCTTCACTAATTTCTCGATCATGTACCAGAATTTATGGCGATGCTACTGAACAGCAGAAGAACATCTCTTCCAGTGGCTCCACCTCTACTGAAACACAGTAGCAGAGAACCCCAGTAAACATCCCTCGGGAAAGGACAGCTTGGACGCTCGAAGGAATACAACTCTTACCTGAGCCTAATACTAGCGTGGTTGATGAGTACGTCGATTAACTGAGCATTGAGACTAATGTCTTAGTTCTATTGTTGCCAGCTCAGGTAAGATTCAGGTAGAATTAACCAGACTTGGGCCCGACTGTTGTGCCTCAACCAGACGTGGAAGAAAGGTTCGGGCGATTGAGCAAAATGCAGTATCTCCTTGAAATACTCTACCATACTAACATCACTTAGTGGACCAGAGTGGTGTCCAGCTTCCCGAGTGATAGCAACCCGAAATTGTTCAACTAACAGGTACGAATTCCCGCAGGGACAGCCCCTCAACACTGAATTGGCTATGCGACCGAGCATCTCAACGTAGTAAGGACACCTTTACCTTGAGGCTGTGAAGAGACCGTATTTATAAAGGGCCCGGCGCATGACGTATACTCCACAATAGAATGCAGACGCACAGGATAAAAGAGGTTTGAGTGATCTTTCTAGCACTGGCAGAGCATTTCCATCGTCTGTGCCTACCTTTGCTATGCGTACTACTGCCTCCCTAATCCGCTGCGCCATCCTTCTTCAACCAAACGAGACTGAGTTTCTTGTCCTCAACAATCAGCCAAAAGTTTTGGAAGCTTGACAGCTCGGCACCAGTCGTTTTCACAGAAGAGGGTATTTATGTTGGGCACATCCGCACTACTGTCCATACTAAAGCTTTACGGGTATGATCTGGAGCAAATTGGAACCCAAAATCGCAAAATAATTCCCAACCCATCTTCTCAATCAACATATTTGAATCCACATATTCGCCAGTTCTGGTGCACTTCTACATCGTGTCAACCAACAATTCAGCGTAACGCGGGACTTGGATCCGACAAGAACCACTGCAGCAATTGGCTCAGCTCGGACAAGCTTCCCCACGTGAGGGTTTAGGGTTTAGGGTTGGGCACATCCGCACTACTGTCCATACTTCGACTAAAGCTTACGGGTAGCATGATCTGGAGCAACTTGGAACCCAAAAACCCGAAGTACTTCGCAACCCGTCTTCTCAATCAACATTTTACATCTTCAACAGTTCTACATCCTGTCAACCGACAATTTAGCGCACCGCGGGCCTTGCATTCGACATGAACATGTGCGGCAATTGGCTCGGGTCGAACAAGCTTCCCAAGTTGAGGCTGTGTATTCTTGTGTACTCGTTTCGGTGCAAAGACAATTCACACGGCTGTAGCCCGGAATCCGCAGCTCCTGCTATCATTTCAACTTGTAGCAGGAATTGCAGGGTGAGGCAAGCGAGGTACGTGCTCACTAAAATCCACGAGATCTCAGAGATGGCCCTTTTACAACAGCAGTAGCATTTTGTGTGTAACGTTGTTCCTGAACGCTCTTTCCGAATTCCAAGTTGAGTGCCTTGGAATATTTGGAACTTTCTCAGTACTTGCTCTTCCCCCAATTTCAGAACTTGTAGCCGATGTCTTTGTATGAGTTTCTACACGGCCTTTGAGTCACCGTCTACATGACTGACGAAAGATAGGGTACTCTCCGTTGTGAGTTCTTTTCACCAGTCTAGAGTCCCTGTTGTCCCCAGGCATTGATCACAGAAACATGTCGCAACAACGAGAAGTGGTTACCTTTGCCCATATCTCAAGGGCAGTAAGGGGCATACAGCTACCTGCAGATGGACTGAGTAACTAAACTCAGTATGCCATAAGACGGTTATTGCTCATATGCACCTGATTACGACACTTCCTGAACTTCGCGAGGGAGTTCCTTCAGCCCATCAAGCCACAAGTTCACAATCCTCTCCTGGTGTGTGCATCATTGTCATAAAACTACAAACACATTTCTTGAGGCTTCGCTAAAAACTACGAGACTTCGCTAAGAAATGGAGATTAAGCGACTTGTGCAGAAGCAACAGGAGTATGAACTTTTCGGAAAAGTTTTTGGCGCATGACAAGTGGCAAGAAAACATGAAAACTGAAGTCCCTGGGCGGTACCATCAACCTTTGAGTATCCAGAAGCTCCTACCTAGCTCGTTTTGAGACGAGATGAAACTTCCGCCATGTTGGACTTCTATCAAGCACCTAAGAAGGTCCATGGAAATAAATGTGAGAGAATACCGGACCCCGCATAAAGTGCTCTAAAGGGAGATCACCGGAGGACACCAAACCAGCCGTAGACTGGAGCTCCTCTCAGAGAAAAATCACACCATCAAATAGTAACCGAAAATGTATGTGACTAGACAATCCAAACACATCCCAGAATGCCCAGTGAGATCACACGTCTTAGGCTCGGAAAGACTAGGTCAAGGGTGAAGCATCTGCTACCCAATGCGTTTGTGTGTGTCAATTGTACAAATCTTGCTTGGTGCAATGAGACTGATGGCTAGAGCTATGTAACTTGATTGATTCGAAAAAAATCATCCTGTCCTAGGGTGATACTAATTGTACAGATCATCATCATCTGCTGGAGCGGCTGAAGCAAATGCACCAGCACCATCTGCACCAGGGACTGCAGCTGTAGCAGCAGGCCTATCCGGGAAGCGGAATTCAGAACCGAATCCCCGGGACTGTTGTAAAGTTTGGGCAAATGCCTGATACTTCCTGATGTCTGCATCACTAACACTCCTTCGTGCAAATTTCATCGATTCCTCAAAATGGGCTGCGGTAATCTGGGCTACTTCTTCCGCCTCGTCCTCTTCCATCGCTTCTGGATTTTCGGCTCTCTTTTTCTCTCGCTCAATGTCCTGGTAAACGAATACAAAATGGTAAGCTAAATCTTCCATCCAATCGCAGAAGTAAGACTATGTCCCAAATTTTGACAAACGGCAGTCCAAGAGATCGCAACAGCTCATATCACTAACGACAGGGCGGCTTTTGTCGAACAAACACATCGAACGGAGTGTCACAAACAGTGGTTACCTGTTCAATGTTCTCTCGGATGGCATACTTGCAAGCTCGTTGACAGATCTCAGTGATATCCGCTCCACTGAATCCTTGAGTGTATCTAGCAAGAGCCTCCAAGTCGACTTCTTTAGAGATAGGAGACTTTCTAAGGCATGCTTGAAAGATTCTTAATCTGGAGGCCTCGTCGGGAAGGGGAATGTAAATGAGCTGATCAAGACGACCGGGTCGAAGTAGAGCAGAATCGATAATGTCGGGCCTATTTGTGGCACCAATGATGAAGACGGTCTTCTTCGCGTTCATACCATCCATCTCCGTAAGTAGTTGATTCAGAACTCTGTCGGCAGCACCTCCAGCATCACCTCCACTGCTGCCACGCTGCACAGAGTTCCAGAGAAGATGGTCAAGCGCTAATTCCACCATAACATGGCCCATCTTAATAATTACTACGTTAGTTTAAAAGATTGGGAAGCAAACTGGAATGGCGTGGTTACGCAAGCATGCAAACTCTGTGAGATCATCTGATCGACCAATTCCTACCATCATCCCTCCTACTTTCCAGCACGTCAGGACCTCAACAAAGCGGCGTTCACTTGGGAGAACTTAGGTAGATTGAAATACCAGGGCCAAAAGCACATTGTTGCGAAATGGCATAGCAGACTACAATATGAGTTGATTGTATGAATATGAAACCCATTCGTGAGAACAAGGTTCTATACCCACGTAAGACTATACATGACATGACATAGTGAACCGGGTGTATTACTATTATACATGTCCTAATAACAAGTATAAGTTCTCACCTGTGTAGCAATGGAATCCAGTTCGTCAAAAAAGAGTACACAAGGAGCAGACTGGCGAGCCTTATCAAATACATCGCGCACGTTGGCTTCACTTTCACCAAACCACATAGTAAGAAGCTCCGGCCCCTTAACACTGATAAAGTTAGCTTGGCACTCATTGGCGATGGCTTTTGCGAGCATGGTCTTTCCACATCCGGGAGGACCATAAAAGAGAACTCCCTTTGAAGGAGACATCCCAAACTTCTCAAACTTCTCTGGATGCTCCACTGGATATTGGACAGTCTGAGGAAAGAACCAACTCTTCATTAGACTACACAAACGGCTTCACAAGTACACATAGCTAAACTGGAACACTGGAAACCAAGCTACCCAGGCAACAGCAAGGAGAGAATACCCTACGCGGAAGATAAAAGTTGCATGCAACACACCAGAATACATAAGAGCTTTCAAGCTTCTCTCGAGTACAAGGATCAAATTTCCTAGACAGCACTAATGATGGAGAGCGCACGTGCAAAGTGAATAAAGTCAGGCCATATTGAAGACAGTTTAGGCCCTAGAAACGAGTAAAATTACCTCTTGAAGCTCTCGTTTGACGTTTTCGAGACCTCCTACATCGTCCCAAGTGACGTTGGGCACCTCAACAACCTATATGTCACAAATTCGTTCCACCGACGAGTCATAAACATTATCATCAGCATATTGGCAATGTACACTGTACGCGACTTGCTACGGCATAACAGATAGGGTATCCGGCAAAGTGAGGGGCACTGATGGGCAAGCTAGCAACTTACAGTTTCCCGAAGAGCTGAGGGATTGCTGATACCCAAAGCAGTCTGGAAATGTTCATTGGTTACAGCCATGGAGTTCAGGACTTCAGCGTCAATTGTTTCATCCTCCAGATCGATAACGTCCATTTTCTCTCGGATGCACTGAAGTGCACCTTCAGTGCAAAGAGCCGCAAGATCGGCTCCAACGAACCCGTGTGTGTCTTTTGCAATTTTTTCCAAGTCAACCTGTCAAAAAGTGGACACTACTTAGATTATTCACGAAAGGATAGCATGAAGGAGATAATCAATCAACTGCAAGATGAACGACAACGGTAAAACTATGTTAGCCAGGCAAAGGTGTCGAGTTCTTACGTCCTCTGCAAGCTTCATATTCTTGGTGTGAATCCTCATCACCTCCAACCGCCCAACCTCATCAGGTACACCAATGTCAATTTCACGGTCGAAACGACCAAACCTTCTCAGGGCCGGGTCAATGCTGTTCGGCCTGTTAGTTGCTCCCATGACAATCACGTGCGCCCGGGACTTGAGTCCATCCATTAAAGTCAGCAACTGAGACACTATTCTCCGCTCTACTTCACCTTGAGTTTTCTCTCTCTTGGGTGCGATTGAATCGATTTCATCAATAAAGATGATGGAGGGAGCATTCTTTTCTGCTTCCTCAAACGCTTTCCTGAGGTTACTCTCGCTCTCCCCGGCAAGCTTAGACATAATCTCTGGACCGTTGATAAGGAAAAAGAACGCCCCCGTCTCATTGGCAACAGCCCTTGCAATAAGAGTCTTTCCTGATCCAGGTGGTCCGTATAGCAAAATACCTTTGGGTGGTTTCACTCCTATGGACTTGAAGAGCTGTGGGTGCCTCAATGGAAGTTCCACGAGCTCCCTGATCTGAGCCATTTGTCTACGTACACCTCCGACATCATCATAACCTACTTCATCTAGACGCTCTTCATCCTCTCGCCTGACAGCTTCTCCCTCGCAGAAGATTTCCGTGTCAGGGGCGACAATGCAGTACTCTGCTGGGTCTGTCTCAATAACCTTGAACTCCACGCTCCTCATACCACCACGAACAAGGAACAGATCACCCTTGCGGACTGGCCTGTATGCCTCCATGAAGTACGCTGAACCAATCAAAGACTTGAGGAAAGTCAGATGTACATCAGAGAGTCACTAAGAGCAAGATTATCTCAGATAGGAGAGTGCTTGCATATTCAGCTTCAAGGCTAAAGATGTCCATCCACCGATACGATTCATCAAGGGTCTAGTTCAAACTGTTAAACATGGCAAGGCCCTTAACCTCCTGCTTAAGAACGTTGACAAAACATGAAGACATGAATCCAGAAAATTTAAGGACAGGGTAGACTGCGACTGTAAACATTTCTAGGGCAACTGCCCCTGTGGGACCTGTCTATGCTTTAACTGTCACTAATCATGTCAATGAAACTAGAATGTGAAGAGTTTGAACCAAGACATACGTTTCAGAAATGCGTCAAAAAGATTGCCCGTGATACCCTCGATGGTGTCGTCTATGGGCAGTACATGAACACGCTTTCCATACTTCACATCAGCACACTGGTGCACTGACACAACGTCACCAAGTCGCACCCGGAGATTGGTCCTCACAACCTTATTCATTCTAATTTTCGGCTCCTCGCAGGTCTCATCAGCCAAGACAATGCAGACAGTGTCCTTGCGCTTCTTACCCTGCATGATGAATTTCAGATAAGATTACGTCCCTTAGCTGGTAGACAATTCGCCACAAGCGTATTGCGTAATGACATACCGAACCCATTGTAAACAACACGGTTCCAAAATCATACTCCTTTCAGACTCCCTCCCCGGCATTGACGTCTAATCTTCTATACACAGGAGATTCGACAAGTTGGGGCAGAGTGGATATGAGAAAATGAGAGCAGAAGCCGTTCGAAAAACGGGAGATCCGGAACTCCTTAAATGCATATGAAGTGCAGATGGAATGTAAACATGATACTGGATACGCGAGGACAGAAGCCGTTCGAGGAACGGGAGATCCAGAACTCATTAAGTGCAAATGAAATGTAGGTGAAATGGCAATAAAATGAAAGCAGAACTGACTGAAGAATACATGCGAATGGGAGATGTAAACATGCTATTTACAAGTCGAAATTAGTATAAAATCCGGAGAGGAGATGAAATGAATCCAACAAATCGAATGTAAGCTGAAGTAAACGCATACTCGAAACATTTAAAGAGCAACACATGTGTACAACTAGTATGAGACAGAGCGAAGCTTTAGGGGACTGGATATGAGGACATGAGAGCAGAAGAAGTTCTAAGAACTGGACTTTCAAAGACCGTTAGAAGACTGGATATAGGAAAATGAGGACAGAAGCCGTTCGAGGAACGGGACTTTAAGGGGAATAGCAACATATCGAGAGTAACACATGTACAGAACTAGTAAGCATCATGCAATCGGTAACAGCTAGGTCAAGAAATGTTATACATAAGATAATCGACTACCTACAAGAGGACAGGGTATGAGGAAACGAGAGTAGAAGCCGTCCACGGGGAATGCAGAGCGAAGTATTAGAGGACTGGATATAGAGTATATCGCAGCATGCGCTATGCATGAGTCCTAAAACAACAGAAGGAAGCAGACTGGATATTGGTAGATGAGAGCAGACTGGATATAGAGAAATGAGGACAGAAGCCGTTCATCAAACGGGAGATCCAGAAACTCATTGAATGCAAATGCTATGCACGATATGTAAGGAAAACAAGATAACGAACATCTGGTCGAATTAAAGGATAAGTAAATGTAACCTGGAAGCAACGTATAGCAACACCTATATCCTAGTTGCATGCATCGCATAAACAGAAACAGGGCACCTGTATATAACATCATCGAATGAAAGCTTAAGTAAATGTGACTTGGAAACAATCTAATAGCAACACCTATATCTCAGATGCATGCATCAAAGACAAGGAGACAAACACCCACATAAGTAGAGCAATCAAATCAACAGGAAGAAACGGTGACTTAACGAGCCAAATTAAAAAGATCGAGACAAAACAGGAGTCAAGAGTCAAGTAGAAGTCTGGAAATCGCAAGTCAAGGAAGATCTGAGAGTCAGAAAACGAAATTTGTGGAAGATGTATGAAACAGACACCGGAAGTAAGAAATCGCTCAGATATAGTAGACTGGCTATAAAGAAATGAGGACAGATGCTGTTCCAGGAACGGGGCTCCGGAACTGGATATTGTATATCACAGCATACTCTATGAGCGCAAGTCTCCAGGCACTTAACGCTAAAAGGAAACAGTCAGATTGTTATAGTAAGCCTGCACGGAAGTGACGAAGTAGCTGAGAAAATAGTAGCCAGACTGATATATTTGAGAAATGGGACCAGAAGTGGTTCGAAGAACGGGGGATCTAGAACCCAGTTAAGTATGGAAACGAGAACGTCCACATGAAGTGCACACGAAATGCATGCATGACCGTATGCGCATGACAATGAGTTGAATCTAAGCAAATGAAATGTAAATGAGTCTAACATTACGAAAATTAGTAGAAGTAAGGACGTAATACATTTCGTAAGTAGCTCCTGCAGAGAACTAGTATCCATAATGGAATAAGAACCCAGACACAACAGATTAGGCATCTGAAATTGAAAGCAGGGGAGGACCATCAAACAGAGAAACATCGAGCATAGAGCAAAAGACAGAGCTTTAGTTGAGGATGGGCGGAGTGGGAGAGGAGTGGATGGTGTCTTGGCCGTGCGAGGCTTGAGCATGCTGACATATCGGTTAATGGAATACAGAACTCCGTTGTAAACAAGCCGTTCCATACCCATGTCTGACTGGACTGACACTGACTGACATATGATGGTAACCCAGTAAAGATCATTAAAACTATTAGTTACATAGAGAGGTAAGCATGCGTAAGTCTGCATACAGGGGTTAGTATGATGTTTGTGATGCATAGTGACTGCGAGCAAGTGTAACCTTCAGAGAGAAACATGACGTGGTGACAGACTGGGGATGTTAGTGCATAGGACATGAACTGCACGAGTCTCAAAATTTATGCGACGTCTCTTGGAGAGAGTGTATGAGGACTGGGATTAAACCCTGCATGCTCTATGTCAGCATGAGTCGGTCAACACTACAAAACCCTGACTGACTGACTGACGGCCAGACTAACATAGTTGGGATGTTAGTATAGGACATGAACTGCACGAGTCTGAAAATTTATGCAACGCGTCTTGGAGCGAGTGTATGAGGACTGGGATTAAACCCTGCATGCTCTATGTCAGCAAGAGTCGGTCAACACTACAAAACCCTGACTGACTGACTGACGGCCATACTAACATAGTTTGCTGGGGATGACAACTACTATAGGCAAGTCTTGACAATGATACTTGCCGCTTTCTGGTGCGAGTGAATAAGGATCGTGCTTTAACCTCACCACCAGCTGGTTGATACCAGGAACTTACAGCAAAAGTTAAAACAATCTTGCCAGCTATACACAAGTAGACCGTATTCTTAATGCTCTCAGAGAAATATAGCTAAATGGACCATAGGCATCGGCCCGCCTTATTTTGTATTTCATTAAACTTTACTCAACCCGGAGCAAAATAATGGTTTAGGTTAGACTGCTATGAACTCAGTACAGCGGCTGGATAATTATGGTGGTCGCCATGTGACTTGGAAGTAGGGGATATATTTACTGCTTCTAGATAGATTAACCCTGGCAGTTTCAATTCCGAGAAGTCCGTGAGCTTGCTTTAGCAACATACTTCAGCAGGAACGAAACGGGGACACAAATTTCTACAGACGTCCCCAGGTCAACACAACCACTGCTCTCATGTCATCGAAACCCCGCATGCTGGAGAGCATGTTTCATGAGGTCGACAGAAAAGTGATTCGAACAAGTTCTCTAGTACATATATAAAGAAATTCCTAGCTCATACACCTTACGATCTATAAACAATTTCCTGCCATGTTAATAAATCCACAGCTCGAAATCGCGAACTCACTTCGCGAACTCAATTTGTTACTATCGATTCCAAATTTAAATCATCAAGATCAAACAAAGACATCTGAGGAAATGTCCAACGACTCATAAGACTCACTTCGCGAACTCACTTTGTTACTATCGATTCCAAATTTAAATCATCAGGATCAAACAAAGACATCTGAGGAAATGTCTAACGACTCATAAGACTGTCGTCCTCGTTATCCAGAGGCACCGCAACGTCTGTTTGAAATTCTGGACATACGCTGAGGTTTAGAACCTAAGGAGTGTCTCGACGGGGTAAACGGATCTCGCATTCAGTGGATTGAAGCATTGCTGTATCCTTTTCGTATCAAATCCGTGGGTAGAAAACTTTCCCTGGGCTGAGATAAAATTAGCGGCTTCGAGTTCTACAACACATCAAATCGAAATTTCACATGAAGTATAAAATGACCTAAGGCATACCAAGACCCTATCTTCCTAAGTTAGAGGAGAAAAGGAGTGATCCGACGCACAAAACGTCTACAATGCGTCCTTTTTGACTCCACGTACTTGGTACTTAGATGAACAGCGTTGGTGCTTGCTAGAGCATTAGTCACCTTCTGAATCGCGTCGAGAGGGGGTATCTTGGCATGTCATCCTGAGAAAACTACCGCGACAAACAAACTGCGGCTACACGGTCACTAATTGTGCAATCCTAGTTCTCGTGAGCTACCTGTGCCAACACAATAACCGGAGGGATGGGCATGTCTCAAAGGCTCTCTAATCCAAACTTGTCCCAAACACAAGCCATAATACATACCTTGATAAGAACAGTGTCACCTCGGAAAAGCTGCAACTTCTCCATGGTCTCCATGTTCAATGCAACAACGGAGTTGTCATCGTTGATCGCCTCGTCCACTATCAGACGGTTCGGAGCCTTCTTCCGCTCCAAAATGGCGGTCGTAAAATCTCTCTTCTCCTTACTGGACCATCCAAACAATAAAACTCTCACTTTTTGCATCCACACGCCACAAACATACACATTCACATCACAAACTCCCTCGAAACCAAAAGAGGACATCCGATCCCCCAGAAGACCACATTCACAATCTACAATCACTCTACCCTACGTCGCCTGAACTTCGCTCATCCGGGTTCAAAATTCATACGATCTTCAGGCTCGATTCATCCATTCAAACACTTACGGTTCGGAGGGCTCCCCAGGAGCAGTGCCCGATCCAGAAGCCACCATTTCTGCTTCTTTTTCTCTTCTTTTCCCTCCAATATCTCACGATCCAATCTATCAACTACAAGACCTGGACCGAACTAGTGCCTTCCTAGTTTCGTCTCTTCTTCTGCTCCTGGCTGCTCCTCCTCCGCGAATCGAGAAACGATGATCTGGAGCTGGACGTGGAATATGTATGACACGCTCTGAGGCCGAGCGGTAGGGCAACCCCCAACGAGATGATCAACGCAGGGAGAGAAACATCGACATCATCATCAGCACCAGTAGCATCAGAAGCAGCAGAAGCAACAACGTGACTTAGATTGCGCTTTACGATACGGACCGACAGACCGACCGACCGACAGACCGGCGACTGACTGTGACTGACTTTCACTTACTGCGTGAAAGAAATAGTGCATTATGTCGTACTCCACCTCCCTCCTTTGTGCGAGAGACTGTGCTGTACCGTAGTCAGAATTCGTAACCTGTAACCTGGCAATTCGAGCCCTAACTTGGAACTGCGGTTTCCGTGCACCCCTAACTTCGGCAACTTACTTCCTCGGACCCTTCGCACGTTCTGACCACGACGCCCTGCATTTGTTTTTTTCGTGTGCTTTTCGTGACGAGCAGGATTGTCGTTTTTTAGAACTGAAACCTACGCAACCATGTCAAACCTAGAGGCCACGTAAGAACACCACGTCACTTAACCGGCAACCTCTCAGCAATCTACTGATGTGGTCGGTTGTCGGTCCTAGTTCTTTGAGATCCTCCAAGGCCAAATGCTAACAAAGAAAGAGGCGACCGCGTAGTAAAAACAAAGGATGGGAAGACCCCGTCAAGCTGTAAGAGAGACAAAAAAGGTAACATGGGGTTAAGTTCCATTAGAGTCTACGTGATAAATCTGCCCTCCCGCACCTAAGATATTAGAGCTATGCAAGCTGTACTGTCTATACACTATGGGAGCATCCGAAGAAACATCACCTAATGTGATTGTTCTCCAGTGGATTTCACCAGCCAATGCCCTTTGTAGACCAATGGACACACGTTATCTAAAATATGCTACCTAGTATGAAAGTGAAAGTGGAACCCCATGATTCTTAACATGATAAGCTCTTGTGCACTCCGTGACAAATGTGTCAAATGCCGTGTCCATCGCTCTATTTAACTCCAAGGCTAGAGGAACAAAGAGGTGACCTCGCTACATGCCCCTATACTTGGAGACCTAAACCAAAGGTTTGTGAATACATAAAAGTAAACCAAAAACTTATTGAGCACCTTAATAAACAACTTGTTTCTACAAACTTTCCACACACTCTTGTACAAAACTTCTTGTGTTGCATCTTTGGGAATATATTCAAAAAGTGACTTTAATGACATAATTCCACAACATTACTATAATTCTTATAATATAATGTTTATACTATTGTGTTTATTCACTTTAAGTTGAAATTATGATAAACAAAGTCCATTGATATGCATATATTTTGTTTGTATTGGACGTATATTGCTCACAATAAAAGGGAATATTTGCTATTTCTCTAATAAACAATATTCACTTCAAATTATTTAAGCTAAAAAAATATACAATTTTATCTTCTTCTCAAAGTATATATTATTCTGTTGGTTATAATTTAGGGTGGACCTCCCAAAATTAAGTGCAATGTTCAATCAAGTTAGAAATACTTGAAACCTAAGTATGTTCCTTATTATATATCCTCTACTTATATTATTACTATTTTAAAATTTGTGAGCATCAAAAGACATATAAGTTTAAAATAATATAATTAAACACTTCGAGAAAAACATGGCTTGTTACTAATATGATAATATCCATAAATTTGGATGAAAATGTAATTATTTATACTCATCTTAAAGATACTTTTTATTTTCATATTAGATGATTTTGGTAGATGATAAAGTTCTTCTTCACTTTGGTTTAACAAAGATAAAGGTTTAGAAGAATCCCCTTCAAGTACTCAAAGTCTCTTTGAGTTATTTCATGCACAAAGATGAGTAGAAAATATAATTTACTTCTTATATAAAATCTCAAAGTATACATGTTTTATGAGAAAGAAAAACTTAACATATTATGATATCCTATGTTTCTTTGAATGGATCTTAATTTTAACCAGGTTTTAGGTTATTTCATGCATGAAGATGAGTAGAAAATCTACTTTACTTCTTATACAAAAGGTCAAAGTATACGTGTTTTGTGAGAAAGAAAAACTTAACATGTTATGGATGGTTCATAGTTTTAACAAGGTGGTAGAAAGTAGAAATTTTACAACCTTCTTAACTTTCTTAAATCAAAAGCTATGCACTCTTTTAAAAATATATGTTTTGCTATAAGAACATTTTACAATCAAATATACATTTCTTTGCATTGAAAAAGAGATTAGATTCATTTCGTCTTTGCTTCATAAGAATGTCAAATTACTCTTTTTTTCCATATTAAAGCATCATTAATGATACCTCTCAAAAGATTTTGAAAAAATAGTTCAAATATGTTATTTGTGAATATTTGAAAACTACATTATCATTGTAATAATCAAAATGAATTATATAAATTAGTAACAAAGTGTAATGAAAGTGTCATAGTTTGGTGTTTTGGAGCTATGGTTAATTGATTATGTAACAATATGGAGTTTAGAGACGAAGTTAGTCGGGCTTACAAAGTAGAGAATAAGACAAAATAGCCTAGAATATTCTAGAAGCATCTAAGAAGCTTCTTGGGAAACTTCCCAACTAGTTCACTTGCGCCCTAAGCAGGTAGCTTCTAGAAGGAAGCTTCTAGAAGCTTCTAACTAGCTTAGCTTGCACGCCAAGTAGACGGCTTCTAGAAGGAAGCTTCTTGAGAAGCTTCCTAGTAAACTTGGCTTGCACACCAAGAAAGCGGCTCAAGGAAGCTTCTTGAGAAGCTTCAAGAGTATTGTATGCTACCTATAAATACGAAGGCCGAAGCTCATGCTAGGCATTCGGAGTTTTCCCTCATTCAAGTGTCCCAATGTGAGTTTCCATTCTCCTATTTCTCTCCTCGGTTTCGGTCTTTTACATTGGTATCAGAGCAGGAATGGGATGGATGGAATTTATGGACCACCAAATCCACTTCCGCCAAACCATTGGGACTTTTATGTCCAGATATTACCAAAGCATCATTTCACACAATTCATCACCTCACGCTTCGGGCAGGATTTTCTACATATGATCACCGTGTCAGAGGAACCCTTGATACTTCCAGTTGTAACTTATGGAGAACGGAGGACGTGTTGTATCTATGTGTTAATCAACTAGATAAATTGAGGGTAGTGGAATAGAGTAGTAGCGATGGTGGCAATACCGGATGTTATCCTTGCAATGCAACAACAAATTGAACATCTTACTCAATTGTTGGATGAACGAGACCAGCAACGACGAGAACAGATAGACAGAGCGCTAGTTTGAGATGGAGAAGATCGCATTTGATTTTTGAAACCCAAGGTGTTTGAAGGCAAGAATCTCCCAGGCACAGTGGAGAATTTTTTGTTTGACTGTGAACGTTACTTTGAAGCCACCAATCTTCAAGACGAGCGGAAACAAATTCTCTTTGCTTCTAGCCAATTGGATGGTGTGGCAAAACTTTGGTGGCGATTCCGAGTAGAAAGAGCTTTACAACAAATTGTTACACCGATTTTGACATGGGCAGAATTCAAGGATGCAATACTTGGTCAATTTTAGACTATAAATGCCACCCGAGCTGCACGAGATAAATTGGCGGAGTTGAGGCAGATTGGCTCAATGAGAAGCTACATCACACAATTTCAGAATATCATCATGCAAATTCCAGATATCCAAGAAGGTGAAGTTCAAGATCGATTTGTGCAAGGATTGAAGTCACGAACCAGATTGGAGGTGACCATGCGAGAGCCACAAAATGTAGAAGAAGCCATGCAATTGGCTGAGCGTTTTGATTCCTTAGTTGCGAAAACTTGGTCTCGACCTCAACCTACACAAAACCTACCATTACCACGAGTGGAAGAACCGGTACCAATGGAGATTGATGCTATCCAACAAAGACCACTTGGCACAGCAGATAGAGAAAGATTACAACAAAATGAAGGTTGCTTTTATTGTCGCCAAGTTGGACATCGCATTGCTGAATGTCCACTTAGGAATGTGCAAACTCGACAAGTTGCCCAGATGGAGTTTGTGGAACAGAATGATCAGGGAAACAAAGAATCCCAATAGGAGATTTTGAGCCACCTACTAGGAGCTTGATTAGTTCCAATGGGATTGAAGGCTCAACCTATGCAAGTTTGCTTCACTTCCAAGGTACGATATCTAATCGGGGTTGTAGGATTTTGGTTGACTCTGGAAGTTCAGAGAATTGCATATCTATGCAAGTAGCAGAGGAATTGGGTATTCCTATCAAGCCAGAGATTGGAAGTAGTTTGATGATGGCAGATGGTAGAAAAGGTTTTGCATTCCGCACCTTGCATCTTATTACCTTCAAGATTGGGAAGGAGTATTTGGAGTGTATGAGGTTTGTAGTGGCACCTCTACACTATGATATCATTCAAGGTCTACCTTGGCTTGAACGTCATAAGGTTCAATTTGATTGGACCCGATGTCAAATTCAAGTACAACACCAAGGTAGTGTAATACTCCGAGGACAAGAGAAGAGAGAAAACATAGATTGCACACTCAAACATTCGATGCCCCAAGGGAGCACCTTCTCTTTATTATATAGACAAAGAGGATCTCCTACAAGGAAGCTACACCATAGGATTAGAGACACAGATAGGTGACATGTCAGCAAGCTCCACCCTTGGATTACTTACTTGGATGGGTGACCTGTCTGGTCTAGGTCCTATCTGGTTGGTCAAACAAGCTTTGACCGGAGGGAATCTTTTAGGGAATCTTCCTGTAGGAATCTCAAAATCACATGAGTAAGGTACCGTTGGAAAGCTCTCGACGAGACAAACCAATGGGAGGGAAGGCCAGCCTTTCCTCTGCTGGAGGGGAGGAATCTGCACATTTTCGAGGCCTAATTCATCCGTTTAGGCCTCCGAAATTGCCTTCAAACATTTCAAGCATATTTTGGTTCCTACTCTATTAATAGAAGTCTCCTTTTGGTGATACCTCTTTCTGATCTGTTTAGTCCATCATGTGTAACATCCTTCCAGATGTTACCAAACCAATTCTCACCTTTAAATCATATGTCTAGCTATTGGTTCTAAGGTTCTCAAGTCTACTTCGGTTTCTGCCCTATTAGTAGAAGTACTCTTTTGGTGATACTTCTATCTGATCTATTTTGACCCTCATGTATAACATCATTCTAGATGTTACCAAACCAAATTTCACATCTAGATCATATGGCTAACCCTTGGTATTACAGGTAGGAATTTCTGATTAGGTTGTTTGGCACCTCTAAGTAAGACACCTAAGAATAGTCAGTCCCAAGATAGGAAGTTTGTTGAGAAGGTAGCCATAGAGCAAATCTAGAAGGGAGATGCGTCCCAAGATAGGAAGTTTGCCAAGAAGGCAACCATGGAGCAAGCTTGGAAGAGAGATGAGTCCCTAGAAGGGAAGTTTATTAATAAAGCAGCCATAGAGCAAGCTTTGGAGGAAGATAAGTCTGTATTCACGGTGTGGATCAAACCAATTACACAAGAACAATCTGAGGAGGGCCAGGTGCCACATCAAGCAATGGTTGATTGGATAGTTCAGGAGTTTGTAGATGTGTTTCCGAATGATCTGCCAAAGGGATTACCCTCTGATCGAGGTATGCCCTTCAAGATTGAGTTATTGTCAAGGAGTACTCCAGTGAGTAGACCAATCTATCGGCTCTCACCAAAGGAGTTGGAGGAGTTGTGAACAACACTTACAGAGTTGTTGGAGAAGGATTTCATACGACATAGTACCTCTCCGTGAGGAGCATTGGTACTATTTGTTCCAAAGAAGGATGGAGGACTTCGTTTCTATATTGATTACTGTGGGCTTAATAAGCAAACCGTGAAGAATGCATATCCCTTGCATTGGATCGACGACCTGCTTGACCAATTAAGTAGAGCACGCTACTTTTCCAAGCTAGATCTTTGTAGCGGCTATTGGCAAATTCCTATTGAAGGAGAGGACGTGCAAAAGAATGCCTTTTGCACAAGGTATGGACATTTTGAGTGGAGAGTTCTACCATTCGGACTCACTAATGCTCCAACAGTCTTCATGGATCAGATGCATCGGGTGTTGGAGGGACTATTGGATCAGTTTGTAGTAGTGTTCTTAGATGATATCTTAATCTATAGTAGGACAGAGGCAGAACACAAGAATCATGTGTGAGAAGTCCTAAGATGACTACGACAGCGGAAATCTTACTGCAAGAAGTCAAAGTGTATTTTTTGGCAGAAGGAGGTTACCTTCTTGGGTCATAAGATCTCATCAGAGGGGATCAAGATGGAAGGAGAGAAGATCAAGGCCATTACTGATTGGCCTACCCCGAAGGATGCTACAAAAGTACAAGCATTCAATGGATTGGCCAGTTTTTACCGACGGTTCATCCACTATTATGCTCACGTGGTTGCACCATTGACTGACCTCTTGGGAAAGAACTCGAGCTTCCAGTGGACCACCAAGCATGAAGAAGCATTCCAGAAGTTAAAGCATATGGTGTCTTCAAGACCTATTCTTCAACCATATGATCCTCAACTACCTTGTGTGGTTGATTTTGATGCTTCTAACTTTGCAATTGGAGTTGTGTTGCAACAGGAATTTCCAGATGGACTACATCCTATTGCCTTTGTGTCTCGCCGACTAAATACAGCTGAAAGAAATTACTCTGCTCAAGATTGGGAACAACTTGCAATGGTATATGCCACCAAGGTTTGGAGGCTTTATCTCTTGGGGAAACAAGTGATCATGCAAACTGATCACAAACCATTGTTGCAGACCTTACACTTGGAGCACATGAAGAGTTGGCATCATCGATGGGAAGAGCAACTCTAATTATTTGACATCAAACTTGAGTACAAATCAGGTCGGTTCCATGTCATCCCCGATGCTCTATCACAACGACCTGATTTGAAGGATCTTCCTCTCATCACAGCGGCAATTACAACGGAGTCCATTAACCCTAAGGTCCATAATGAGTTTCAATCAACTCTACAACAAGATCCCTTCTTCCAAATGGTACACGGTCATCTAACAGCATGCGACAAGGTGTACAACTCCTTCTCCTTCAAGGAAGGCCTTTTATTCCATGCAGACCAGATCTATGTTCCAGCCAAAGGTGATCTTCGACTTGTGCGCCTTCAAGAAGCCCATGATTTACCAATAGCTGGTCACATGGGAGTGGACAAGACCTTGGGCACCCTCCAATACCAATGGTGGTGGCCCAACATGACATGAGATGTTCGAGACTTTGTTTGATCATGTGAAAGTTGCCAACGGAATAAGGCCAGCAACCAGAAGCCGAGTGGACTCCTTCAACCACTTGCCATTCCATCCGCTTGTTGGGAGCATGTGAGCTTGGATCTCATCACATCCTTGCCAAAGACAAAACAAGGACACACCGCAATTGTGGTGTTTGTGGATAAGCTTAGTAAGCAAATCCACTTGGCACCAACCTGTGATACCATGGATGCTCCAACCTTAGCGCAAATCTACTTTGACAATGTCTTCAAGCATCATGGGATGCCACGTGTACTCATCTCCGACCGAGATCCTTGATTTACTGGGAAGTTTTGGCAAGCACTCTTCCAGATACTTAGCACCAAGCTTGCTTTATCAATGGCCTATCATCCTCAAACTGATGGACAAACCAAACGTGCCAATCGTACATTGGAGGATATGTTGCAGGCCTTTGTCAATGTCCACCATACCAACGGGGATGAATGTCTTGCAGCTGCAGAATTTGCCTACAACAATTCCAAACAGGCAAGCACCGGATTTTCTCCCTTCTTTCTCAATTTTGGCCAAGATCCACTTGTTCTTGATTCTCTTCTTGCTCCCCCTCCCTCTCAAGTTCCTCATACTTCTACATTCTTGACCACTATATCACAATCTCTCCAACAAGCCAAATCTCACCTCCTTGTTGCTCAGAATCACCAAACACAATATGCGGACCATCATCGTCGTGATCTCACTTTTGAAGTTGGTGATAAAGTCATGCTATCCTCTAGTAACCTCCCTCTCCCACTTGATACCCAAGTTCGTAAACTTGCTCCTAATTGGATAGGACCCTTTGATATCACCCACATTATCTCTCCTATTGCTTATCAACTTGCCTTACCTTGTCACATGCGTATCCATCTTGTCTTTCATGTTTCCAAGTTAAAACCCTTTGTTCCTAACCCTTCTTCCTTTTCCTCTCGAGTCCAACCTCTCCCTCTTCCTATCCCTATCAATGATCATGAGGAGTACGAAGTTGATCGTATCCTTGCACGTCGCCATATTCAACAAGGCCGTCGCCAACATACAAAGTACTAGGTCCTTTGGAAAGGGTATCCCCTTCATGATGCCACATGGGAATCTCTTTCTCACCTCCAGAATGCACAAATGGCCATTAAGGACTTCGAAGCTTTACTGGCAACGAGGACGTCACCAACTAGCGGCGGGGGAATATGTAACAATATGGAGTTTAGAGACGAAGTTAGTCGGGCTTACAAAGTAGAGAATAAGACAAAATAGCCTAGAATATTCTAGAAGCATCTAAGAAGCTTCTTGGGAAACTTCCCAACTAGTTCACTTGCGCCCTAAGCAGGTAGCTTTTAGAAGGAAGCTTCTAGAAGCTTCTAACTAGCTTAGCTTGCACGCCAAGTAGACGGCTTCTAGAAGGAAGCTTCTTGAGAAGCTTCCTAGTTAACTTGGCTTGCACACCAAGAAAGCGGCTCAAGGAAGCTTCTTGAGAAGCTTCAAGAGTATTGTATGCTACCTATAAATACGAAGGCCGAAGCTCATGCTAGGCATTCAGAGTTTTCCCTCATTCAAGTGTCCCAATGTGAGTTTCCATTCTCCTATTTCTCTCCTTGGTTTTGGTCTTTTATAGATTAAGTAGTCTGAGTCTTCTTTATCATCTCTACCACTTTATTATCTAGGACTTTAAACATGTTAAAGTCACTTCAATGAGAAATTTAAAAGGATATAATTCTTCTTTGTCTATTGGTTTGGCTTTTTTTTATCAACACATAATTATCCAAGGTGTTGTCAAGGTGACATGCTTTGATGTTTTGTAGCAATGTTAATTTGGTTTGAGTGTTTATAACCATCCCTAGCACTTTATTGAATACTTCAAATATGTCAAATTCAAATCAATGAAATTTAAGAGTATATAATCCTTCTTAGTAGCCTTGTTTAGCTTTCTTATCATCATCGTGTACTCAATAAAACTTCATGTACTTACCATTTCACATTTGTGTTTTTATTATTTTAATATTGGACACACAATTTGAATTTATTCATCTTGTAGATAGTAACTACTTCATTTAGTTCCTTTGTCTACTTTTCTAAAACCATTGGAATTGGCAAGCTTATCCTTTGTGCTTTTTCTCAAAGATTTTTGACATTCTCTTTGAACTCAATGCTCTATCAATCCTTGTTGACATTTTGAAATCCTACAAATTGAAGTAAACCACAATATTATATACCTCCTTAGGCATACTTTATTTAAAATGCAAGCTTTTAGTAGAAAGATGGTGAATGATTTTTCCAATTTCTAATCCTTTGACTAAAGAAAGAAGAAGTTTAAGTGTAACAATATGGAGTTTAGCAACAAAGTTAGTCAGGATTACTAAGAAGCACATAAGACAAATTAGCCTAGAATATTCTAGAAGTATCTAGGAAACTTCTTGGAAAGCTTCCTGACTAGCTTAGCTTGCACCTCAAGTAAGTAGCTTCTAGAAGGAAACTTCTAAAAACTTCCAACTAGCTTAGCTTGCACACCAAGTAGGCGGCTTCTAGAAGGAAGCTTCTTGAGAAGCTTTCTAGTTAACTTGGCTTGCACTCTAAGAAATCGACTTGAGGAAGCTTCTTGAGAAGCTTCTCAAGGGCCTTGTATGTTATCTATAAATACCAAGGCCAAAGCTCATGCGAGGCATTTGGAGTTTTCCCTAATTCAAGTGTGCCAATGTGAGTTTCCATTCTCCTATTTCTCTCCTCGGATTCGGTCTTTTACATTAGTATAAGAGCAAGAATGGGATGGATGGAATTTATGGACCACCAAATCCACTTCCACCAAACCATTGGGATTTTTGCATCCAAATACTACCAAAGCATAGTTTCACACAATTCATCACCTCACACTTTGGACAAGAGTTTTTGCATATGATCACCATATCTGAGGAACCCTTGGTGCTTCTAGTTGTAACTTATGGAGAACGGTGGACATGATGTTTCTATGTGTTAATAAATTAGATAAATTAGGAGTGGTGTGATAGAGAAGCAACCATGGCGGCAATACCTGATGTTATCCTTGTTATGCAACAACAAATCGAGCACCTTATTGGATTGTTGGATGAATGAGATCTTTGACGACAAGAGCAGGTGGAGAGAGTACCAATTTGAGAAGGAGAAGATCGGATCAGATTCCCTAAACCCAAGGTATTTGAAGGCAAGAATCTCTTGGGTGTAGTGGAGAATTTTGTGTTTGATTGTGAACGTTATTTTGAAGCTACCAATCTACAAGACGAGCGAAAATAGATTCTCTTTGCTTCTAGCCAATTGGATGGAGTAGCAAAGCTATGGTGGAGATTCCAAGTGGGGCGAGCTGAACGACAAATGGTTGCACCAATCTTGACATGGGCAGAATTCAAGAGCGCAATAATTAGTTGGTTCCAAGCTATAAATGTCACACGAGCTGCACGGGATAAGTTGGCAGAGTTGAAACAGACTGGCTCTATAAGAAGTTAAATCACGCAATTCCAAAACACCATCATGCAAATTCCAGATGTATTGGAAGGTGAAGCTCTGGATTGATTCGTGAGGAGCTTGAAGGCAAGAACCAAATTAGAGGTAACCATGCAAGAGCCACAACACTTGGAGGAAGCCATGCGGTTGCTCAAACGTTTTGATTCCTTGGTGGCAACAACTTGGTCTTGACCTCGACCTCCACAAAGCCTACCAATACACTACACACAAGTGGAGGAGCCAATACCAAGGGAGATTGATGCAATTCAACAAAGACCGCTTGGCACGGTAGATAAGGAGAAACTATAACAAAATGGTGGTTGTTTTTACTGTCGCCAATTGAGGCATTGCATTGTTGAATGTCCACTCAAGAATGGACAACCTCGACAAGTTGCCTAAATGGAGGCTGTGGAGCGGAATGATTAAGGAAATGAGGAATCCTAATAGTAAATTTTGAACCGTTTACTCGGAGCTTGATTAGTTCCAATAGGATTGAAGGCTCGACCTATGCAAGTTTGCTTCACTTGCAAGGTATGATATCTAATCGGGGTTGTAGGATTTTGGTTGATTCTGAAAGTTCAAAGAATTGCATGTCTATGCAAGTAGCAAAGGAATTGGGTATTCCTATCAAGCCAGTGATTGGAAGTAGTTTGATGATGGTGGATGGTGAAAAGGGTTATGCATTCCGCACCTCACATCCTATTACCTTCAAGATTGGGAAGGAGTATTTGGAGTGAATGAGGTTTGTAGTAGAACCTCTACACTATGATATCATTCAAGGTCTACCTTGGCTTGAACGTCATAAGGTTCAATTTGATTGGACCCGACGCCAAATTCAAGTACAACACCAAAGTAGGAATTTCCGATTAGGTTGTATGGCACCTTTGAGTAAGACACCTAAGAATAGTCAGTCCCAAGATGGGAAGGTTGTCGAGAAGGTAGCCATAGAGTAAACCGTGAAGGAAGTAGAGTCTCAAGATGGGAAGTTTGCCAAGAAGGCAACCATGGAGCAAACTTGAAGAGAGATGAGTCCCTAGAAGGAAAGTTTGTTAGTAAAGCAGCCATAGAGCAAGCTTTGGAGGAAGATAAGTCTGTATTTGCGGTGTGGATCAAGCCGATTGCACAAGACCAATCTGTGGAGGACCAAGAGCCTCATCAAGAAATGGTTGATCAGATAGTTAAGGAGTTTGTAGACATGTTTCCGGATGATCTACCAAAGGGATTACCCTCCGATCGAGGTATGCCCTTCAAGATTGAGTTATTGAAGATTGAGTTATGAAGAATGCATATCCCTTACCTTGGATTGATGACTCGCTTGATCAACTAAGTGGAGCACGCTACTTTTCCAAGTTGGATCTTCACAGCGGTTATTGGCAAATTTCTATTGAGAGAGAGGATGTGCAAAAGATTGCCTTTTGTACAAGGTATGGGCATTTTGAGTGGAGAGTTCTATCTTTCAGACTCACTAATGCTCCTGTAGTCTTCATAGATCATATGCATCGGGTGTTGGATAGACTATTAGATCGGTCCGTGGTGGTGTTCTTTGATGATATCTTAATTTATAGTAAGATAGAGGCAAAACACATGAATCATGTGCGAGAAGTCCTAAGACGACTATGACAATGGAAATTTTACTACAAGAAGTCAAAGTGTGCCTTTTGGGAGAAGGAGGTTACCTTCTTGGGTCATAAGATCTCATCAGAGGGGATCAAAGCTGGAAGAAGAGAAGATCAAGGCCATTTTTTATTGGCCTACCCCAAAGGATGTTATAGAAGTACGAGCATTCAATGGATTGGTCAGTTTTTACCAACGGTTCATCCATTATTATGCTCATGTGGTTGCACCACTTACTAACCTCTTGGGAAAGAACTCAAGCTTCCAGTGGACCACCAAGCATGAAGAAGCATTCTAGAAGTTTAAGCATATGGTATCTTCAAGATCTATTCTTCAACCATATGATCTTCAACTACCCTGTGTAGTTGATTTTGATGCTTCTAACTTTGCAATTGGAGTCGTGTTGCAACAAGAATTCCCAGATGGACTCCATCCCATTGCCTTTGTGTCTCGCCAACTCAATACGGCTGAACAAAACTACTCTTCTTGAGATCAAGAACAACTTGCAATGGTATATGCCACCAAGGTTTGGAGGCATTACCTCTTGGGGAAATAAATGATCATGCAAATTGATCACAAACCATTGTTGCAGACCTTACACTTGGAACACATGAAGAGTCGACATCATCAATGGGAGGAACAACTCCAACTATATGACATCAAACTTGAGTACAAACCAGGTTCCATGTCATCCCTGATGCTTTACCACGATGACCTGATTTGAAGGCTCTTCCTCTCATCACAGTGGCAATTTCAACGGTGTCAGTTGACTCTAAGGTCCAAAACAAGTTTCAGTGAGCTCTACACCAAGATCCCTTCTTCCAAATGGTACAGGGTCACCTTACGGCATGCAATAAGGAGTACAACACCTTCTCCATCAAGGAGGGCCTTTTGTTCCATGAAGATCGGATCTATGTTCCAACTAAAGCTAATCTTCGACTTGTGTGCCTTCAAGAAGCCCATGATTTACCCATCACGGGTTACATGAGTGTGGACAAGACCTTGAGTACCCTCTAATGTCAATGGTGGTGGCCCAACATGACACGAGATGTTCAAGAATTTGTTTGATCATGTGAGAGTTGCCAACGTAACAAGGCCAGCAACCAAAAGCCGAGTGGACTCCTTCAACCACTCATTGTTCCATCCACTTGCTGGGACCATGTGAGCTTGGATCTCATCACATCCTTGCCAAAGACAAAACAAAGACACACCGCAATCGTGGTGTTTGTGGTCAAGCTTAGTAAGCAAATCCACTTGGCACCAACCTATGATAATGTAGATGCTCCAACCTTGGCGCAAATCTACTTCAACAATGTCTTCAAGCATCATGGGATGCCACGTGTACTCATCTTTGACTGTGATCCTCAATTTATCGAGAAGTTTTGGCAAGCACTCTTCCAGATACTCGGCACCAAGCTTGCTTTCTCCACGGCCTATCATCCTCAAAGTGATGGACAAACCAAACGTGCAAATTGTACATTGGAGGATATGTTGCAGGCCTTTGTCAATGTCCACCATACCAATTGGGATGAATATCTTACAGTTGTAGAATTTGCCTACAACAATTCCAAACAGGCAAGCACCAGATTTTCTCCTTTCTTTCTCAATTTTGGCCAAGATCTGCTTGTTCCATATTCTCTTCTTGCTCCACCTCCATCTCAGGTTCCTCATACTTCCACATTCTTGACCAATATATCACAATCTCTCCAATGAGCCAAGTCTCACCTCCTTATTGCTAAGAATTGCCAAAAACAATATGCGGACCACCATCATCGTGATCTCACCTTTGAAGTTGGTGATAAGGTCATGCTATCCTCTAGTAACCTCCCTCTCCCACTTGATACCCAAGTTTGTAAACTTGCACCTAATTGGATACAACCCTTTGATATCACCCAAATTGTCTGTCATGTTGCTTATCGACTTACCTTGCCTTGTCACATGCGTATCCATCATGTCTTTCATGTTTCCAAGTTGAAACCCTTTGTTCCTAACCCCTCTTCCTTTTCCTCTCGAGTCCAACTTCCCCCTCTTCTTGTCCCTATCAATGATCATGAGGAGTACGAAGTTGATTGTATCCTTGCACGTTGCATATTCAACGAGGCCATTGCCAACATACGGAGTACACGATCTTTTGGAAAGTGTATCTCCTTCATGATGCCACATAGGAACCTCTTTCTCACCTCCAGAATGCATAGAAAACCATCTAGGAATTCAAAGCTTCACTGGCGACGAGGACGTCACCAACTAGCGGCAAGGGAATATGTAACAATATGGAGTTTAGAAATGAAGTTAGTTGGGATTACAAAGAAGCACATAAGACAAATTAGCCTAGAATATTCTAGAAGTATCTATGAAACTTCTTGGAAAGCTTCCCGACTAGCTTAGCTTGCACCTCAAGTAAGTAGCTTCTAGAAGGAAACTTCTAAAAACTTCTAACTAGCTTAGCTTGCACACCAAGTAGGTGGCTTCTAGAAGGAAGCTTCTTGAGAAGCTTCCTAGTTAACTTGGCTTGCACCCTAAGAAAGCGGCTTGAGGAAGCTTCTTGAGAAGCTTCTCAAGGGCCTTGTATGTTACCTATAAATACCAAGGCCAAAGCTCATGCTAGGCATTCGGAGTTTTCCCTCATTCAAGTGTCCCAATGTGAGTTTCCATTCTCCTATTTCTCTCCTCGGATTTAGTCTTTTACACTAAGTATAAGAGATGAAGGCAAAATGGTTATATACTTATTTACCCCAATATGCCTTATGATATAATTATCATCTTCTTATTCTCATTATTTTTAGTCTTAGAGTTTCAAATGGATATTTTAATTTCCTTGGAGGTTAGATAAGTCTTCCTCCAGAGTTTGGCATCAAAGATTGAAGAATTGTTACGAGTTAATTTCATTCATGTTTTATTTGAATTCATTCTACCCAAACCTATTATCAAGTGTACTTTTTCCCTCTTGTATCTTGTTGCACTTCAATTTGGAAACATAAGCTATGTTGTACCTCTTCCAAAAGTATAGCACTTGAACTCCAACTTTTGTAGAGATCAATAAATTTGAAGTTGGGTCATATTCAGTTTATTTTTTCAAATGCTATCAAAAGAGCATTGATTAAAATATTAGTTCTAAATTCTTGTGGACCTTTTCATAAGCACACATTGCACTTCTAGTTCTCATTCATTACTCATTTTGATAATAATCTCTCCAAAAAGAAAAAAAAACTCTCTCAAACACTCAAGTAATGATCACCACAACCTTCTTTGCTCATTTTGGTTTTTTTCTTCTAACTAATGACACTTAAAATTCACAAAGAAGCTTTTGACCTTTCATCCTATAAAATCTCAGTCATTTGATTCAAATCATATTGGGGAATTACCAACAAACTCATTTGATGCAAATAAAATTTCCTCGTAAATAATCCTTATACTGTAAATAAACTTCTTACTATCCAAATTTAATATCTCTTGTCTTTTAAGCATCTATTATCATATTTTTCATAAAGATACAATAAATATTGCATTTCAAAGGTTAAGATACAGGAGAAAAGAGAAACTATGCACACAAAGCTTCAAGAAATGCTTTTCCTATGATAAAATATTTTGGTTTTTTTCTAGGAAGTGAGCTTCAGTAACCTATCATTCATATCTTTGAATTGAGGTATTCAAGATTCACACTCTACTCTCTCGAAAAAAATTTTAATATTGAAAATACAAGAAAATCAAAAAATCTATTTAATCATACTAAGAGGTCTCAGTTTTGCTTTAAATCACATCAAAGACAAGGTATGCTTTTTATTCTCTAGCATTAAGTAGGTTTAAGATTACTTACATGTGACATATGCTAACTCTATTTTAGTAACTAAAGTTTTGCATTGCATACTTACACATCATTATATAGATATTGAAAATACTCAAGTAGAAAAATGGAGAAAAACAAACTTCTAAACTCTCCTCTTCTTGAAGAGAAGTGTGTAATGATAACTTGCTTAACATCTTATGCTACATGAAAATTGAAATAGCACCACTAGAAGTCACTTTGATTATTTAATTTGGTTATTGGATATCCAAAAATGTTGTCTATAAATATAGTTTGTTCTGTTGATAAAAAATTGCAATACTCCAATTTTTTGAAAGGTGTTGTAAAAACTACCTACCATGATCTCCTTGTTCCTTATAGTTTCACCTCATTTGGTCAAAAAAATTTAACATTTTGACTTGATTTGTATTGATCATGCAAAGCCCAAGCACTCTTGTGTAATATAGCATTAAATGAATAAAATAGTCCCTTGACACAATAAAATTATTTGTTTTGTATGTGAAACATTGAGAATTCTAGTTTTAAATATTGGATATTTAACATACTAACTTGGATGTAAGTTTCTCTTATTAAGTAAATAACCTACTAAAAGGTATATACAAATTTTCTAAGAAATGATTATACAACCTGAAATATTATGGATTTTTCATCATGGCTACTTAAAGAGCTGATCTTTAATTAAGAGCAAATCTTAACCTCATTATTTCTATTGAGTTTTGTTAAAGATGATTGGAATATAGTCACACTCTTCTCTATTTATTGCTTAAAATATAAGATGAAATTTAGCAGATCAACCATACCTTATGAGATATTTTTTAGTTTTTACAAATGTGTACCATAATAACAACAAATCCAAACAAGCAAGATGTGTGTTATAACCTCTCTTCCCGCATTTTTGTCAAAAATAATTAGTTCTTAATATTTTGCCCATTCACACTTCTTCTAATATAGTTAGTGCTCCTACCTGTCTATTCTTGTATCTATTCTTGTACGAAATTAAAACTCATTTGCTTATAGTAATATTCATCAACAAGAATACACTTCTACACAATGTCTCAATCTTTCTTTAAAAGTTTACAATAAATTTACTCTCTATTTTCAACCTTCCTTTACCTCTTGATACTCAAGCATTTTAAAGTACCTTCTTCTTTGATTGTTATAATAGTTATCCTCAAAAGAATCATCCTTGTTGCTTATCAACTTGATTTCCTTCTATATATTTGCATTTGCACTAACTAATTTTGTTTCAAATTGTAACCTTGTATTCCAATTCCAACCCATTGTTAATTTTTTTACTTAATTGCAACTCTACCTTCAATCACTGTCGTGGGTCATGATGAATGTGAATTTTTTACTTAGTTGCAACTCTACCTTCGATCACTATTGTGGGTCATGATGAATTTGAGTCTGATTATGTCAATACTCAGTGTGTGGTTCATGATAACCATAACAAACACATAGAAAAAATAGTTTATGGGTGAAGTTACCTTCTCTATAGTGATATATTTGAGCATCTTCATTATCTTCACATCTCTTAACATATAATCCAAACACTTCAAATAAGACCATGTTATAAGATATTCATCCTTAATAAAATTAGAACCTTAACCTTGAAATAAAATTAAAATTACAAATAAAATAAATTAATTCAAATAGGTCAATATCAATTTTTAGCAAATACTCAGGCAAAAGTGTACGCAAGGACTATATAGAAGGTATACAATAACCTTCCTAATAGTAAGGTATTAACTCTTTAAGAATCTTCTTATAAACTTGGATTTATAAGGAATTATTGAAATTTATTGAGGATTGATTAACTCTTTTTAGCTAAAGTGCACCTTGTGGACTACAAGGACAATATTGTTGTTTCTTGAAGCAATAAAAGTTATTGAAAAAAATTGCAATTGCTTTTATTGAAGTGTTGTCCACAATAAAAAATTTAAAACATCCTAGGGAAGATCTTCCATTGTAAAAGACTATTCTGATGATCATTTGAAAACAAAAATTTGGTTACATCTCTTCATAGTATGTCTTTGAGATGTATTATCAAAGACTTTGGGTTCCACTATCCACTCCAATAATAGTGTTCTTATAAGATTTCCAATTATCTAGCATAGTAAAACTAATACTCCAAGTGGCATTCCTCAACACATTCACAAAGGATTAAGCAAACAAAACAATTGGTTTTTTCATTGTAAAAACTTGAAATGATTATAATTTCTATTTATTTCTACCTTTATTTTTTTAACCAAAGATTGTAAGACACCTTGAGGTTGTATATATATATATATATATATATATATATATATATATATATATATATATCTCTCTCTCTCTCTCTCTCTCTCTCTTTATTGACAAGATTGTTTTGAAATTTAATTTTCTTTCTGTATGCATTTAACTATGTTGAAGCATCAATTGTGCGTCTTTGAGTATGTGATTTCCTAATTAAATTACAGTATTTTCAAGATATTAGGAAAAGTTAAAGACAATAACTTTAGAGTGCAGTAGCTTAGTATGGAGTTAGAAAGCCTCTTACAAGCTTCATACGAGTAAAATTGACTTCTTCCTTAAGCAAATAAACCTTATTTAGAAGCAAAAGTTCATTTTAAAAAATCATTAATATTTTTCTTATATATATATATTTATTTATTTTTCTTCTTGATGTCATGACTGAATGCAAACAAAGTGCATATTAGGGTTAGCACATTGATCCTTATCTTAGAAGAAATTTTAACACTCATCAGCAATACCAATTGTTAAATTCATGTAGTATATATGAGCAAGAACAACCTCAAGAAGAAAGGTTCCAAATGGAAATGAGGTGTGTTGCAGATCATGGGTTAATCTGTAATACCAAGGGTTAGCCATATGATCTAGATGTGAAATTTGGTTTGGTAACTTCTAGAATGATGTTATACATGATGGTCAAAATAGATCAGATAGAAGTATCACCAAAAGAGTACTTCTACTAATAGGACAGAAACCAAAATAGACTTGAGAACCTTAGAACCAATAGCTAGACATATGATTTAAAGGTGAGAATTTGTTTGGTAACATCTAGAAGGATGTTACACATGATGGACTAAGCAGATCAGAAAGAGGTATCACCAAAAGGGGACTTCTACTAATAGAGTAGGAACCGAAATATGCTTGAAATCTTTGAATGCAATTTCGGAGGCCTAAACGGATGAATTAGGCCTCAAAAATGTGCAGCCCCCCCCCTCCCAAATGGAGGAAAGGCTAGCCTTCCCTCCCCCCAACTTTGTCTCGTCAAGAGCTTTCCAATGGTACCTTACGTGATTCTGAGATTCTTATAGGAATATTCCCTAAAAGATTCCCTCTGGTCAAAGCTTGTTTGACCAACCAGATAAGACCTAGACCAGACAGGTCACCCATCCAAGTAAGTAATCCGAGGGTGGAGCTTGCTGACATGTCACCTATCTGTGTCCCTAATCCTATGGTGGAGCTTCCTTTGAGGAGATCCTCTTTGTCTATATAAGAAAGAGAAGGTGTTCCCTTGGGCCATCGAATGTTTGAGTGTGCAATCTGTGTTTTCTCTCTTCTCTTGTCCTCGGAGTATTACATCGGAGTGTTGCAGATCATGGGTTAATCTCATACAAACCAAAGTAGTACATATACATAACCAAAAGAATAGTTTGCATTTTTTCTTCATGCTTTTTTATATAGTTATTTTTTTGCCTTATTCAACCTATAATTATATAAAAATAAATACATCTATTTGTCCTATTCTGTCTTTATAAGAGGGGTGCAAATAATCTCAAGTTGAGCTAAGAGAAGAGGTTTCTATTGAAGATTAAAAACATACATATGGATGAATGAGTATTACAAGATAGTCTAGCAGTAATAATAACTTAAACATAAAATTAAATGATCAATTTTTCTTTATGCATTCCACATTATTCACCTATAACAACAAATGTTACTTAATGATTTTACAATACATCCAAGGGCATATGTCAGTTAAAAGGAATTCAATGGATGAGTGTATCAAGTACTTTGCAAATACTGACTTTTGTTTGCAAAAGATTAGTCCCACTGACTACCAATAGAAATTAAACTAGTAGTAGCTCTCTCTATAAGGAGCTCATAATATATTCATCCTACATAATTACCAAAATCTCATAAAGGCACAATTTGTGCAAGAAAACTAAGTTCTTGCAATAAGTTGCAAAGTAAGGTAATGAACTAATATGAACTAAGGGAATGCTACCAAAATAGTCCATCAATGAGATGGATCTCCAAACCATTCCTGATTTACTCGATGTTATTAATATTGCACAAAAGCTTCTCCAAAAAAAAAACTAAAATTCTAATAAGATGTGGCAAGAGTTACTACCATGAACTAATAGGAAAAGACAGACACACCTTGCATGGATATACCATCAACTAAAAAGTCATAGTTATGTGTACAAAATCTTAGTAATTTTAATTACAAACTCATGGAAAACACAAAGGTGTCAAAGTGCAAATTATGAAATAGAGAAATTGTTTATAGTAAAACATCAAGAAAGTACTATTCTAATGAACAAGGTAGCCAAGGGTAGTTAGTTGTGCATGAACTAATTATCTTGAATTGAAATAAATAATCTAAATTGCTCTACACTAGAGATTCTTTGTATGGTGTGGATACAATAATCATCATATTAGCAAATGTGAAAGGAAGTAAAATATGATAGGTCACACAAACATATGCTAAATAGACACACACAAGGAAAGTATAACCAACATCTAGAAATAACATAATATTAACAATGTCATTGACATATTACTCATAAGCAAATACAAAGTGATAATGAGAGCTTCCTTAATTAGTGAACCCAATGTATATTTAAATGATCCAAAATTCCTTCTTGGATATCATCCTATATTATCAAGTAATAACATCTAATTCAAAATTTGTAACAACAATCCTTAAATGTTTGGAATCTAGAGAGATTATCTTAATTTCGTAGAATGTATTCATTCGAGTACACTAGCTACAATTGAAACTCTACTTACTCTCTTTGATTTTGGTATTTGATACAATTCCCAACTATAACTTTCATGATACAATTCCCAACTATAACAACTTGAAAATAAATGAACACATTTATATATTTGTCTAGTTTTAGGATCTTATTAGACATATTACAAGATCTTGCAAAAATTAATTGCAAATAAGGTTTAAAGGTAGTATAATGGTAAGTAATTCATCTCTATGTATATTAAGTAAGTAATAGTTTCTCTGATTTTTTAAGAAACAAAAAGTTCTTAACAAGCCATCATAAGGTTTTTAACACAAAATCTGAGCCGAGTTACTAAATGAGTATTACATGATTCTTGTACTTTCTATTTGTTTAATTATCTTCCAAAAGATATAAGGTGATAGTTGTATGTAATAATATTGAGTATTTTAAAATACTTCAATATCAAAACTATTTTTTCGTCATGCTTGACCAAGAACTTGATGATTCTTCTATATATTTTGATAGACAATTCTATATTTCTGAAGGTTATTAAGAGAAAAATCATTGTTCCTATGGAAGTTCTTATAGAATTATATTACTATGTCATATATGAATACTAAATTACCCACTTATAAGTCATTATTTTTAAGGGAAGCAATAAAAGTTGAATGTCATTTTTGTACATTTTTAAACGAGTCCACACTATAACAACATAAAAGAAGAACGTGGAATCTGGTTTATTAAATCTTAAGTATAACATGCTATATTGAATTGATACATACTTAATATTGTTGCAAAGAATGTTAATATAAAATAAGTGGAAAAAAGGGTTCTACTAAATGAGTAAAAAGCACAAGTGAACTCTTTACTATTTGAACAATATAAACATTCTTTGCAACAATCTTAAGTACAACATGCTATACTGAAGACATTTGAAAAACAAAGAAAAGTAAATCACAGTATATATAATTATGCACACACATATATACATCCATGTATCAAAAAATTTATTTTATAAATTTAAGCAAGTTGATCTTATAATATCTCAAATTAAATGACTGGAGACATTTGCTCTGAATTAAGTTTAAATAGTAGTTCATAGGATTTATCTTTATTTTGTTTTTTTAGGACGACTTTGACTTGAGCTTAGACCTTGTATAAGTTATACTAATTATGAGTCTAAAATAATATATTTAGATTATTAGAAAAAATTTGCAAGGATAATAAGATTGTCACAGTATACATGACAAAGGCAACATTAGTTGTATCCATTATTAATTTGGAAATTATTATATAAAGTATAATTATATTGTTCTTGTACTCGCATTTGTAGAAATTTTGATGTGTATATTGTAACAGCTTAGGCAAGTAAATTAAAAAAGAAGAAGATGGATATTCACCAAAAAGAATTTAAAATAACAGTATTACATTCATCACAAATATGGTTATAGTATATTGATATTTTGAGTTGATTTTGCTCAAGTTTTATTATCCCTTGACACTACAAACTAAAAGAACTGATAAAGATTTTTGATAAAATATTACAATCTCTAAAATTTAAAATACTGTTAACTTATGTAGTTTAGAACCTTTGGTTTTGGTGTTTCTAACTAGATTGCATTATCAGAAATTCTCACACTAATACCTAAATTACTAAGAATACAATAATCTCATTTTCGTTCAAGAAACAAGATTCTATAATGGATTTCAAATCCTTTTGTACTAATTTTATGGCATTCTAGTTTACAAACACTGTTCTAAGAGTTTAATTATAATCTTATTCCACCCCATATTAAACAATTATTTGCATAAATAAGGTAAACTTCAAAGATTATAATTACATATTGAGTTTTCCCAAGTTTATGAAATTCCTCTTTATAGTCTATAAAAGGAAAAAGTATAGTATGACAGCAAAGAATGTTTATATAAAATAAGTGGAAAGAAGGGTTCTACTAAATGAGTAAAAAGCACAAGTGAACTCTTTACTATTTGGACTCAAGAGAATTTTGGCCACGTATTCAAGTTTATAATACTGACTATTGGATACTGATATAATGAAACTACTGATATTTACATAAAGAAACTACTGATTGTTCAAAATTGGTTCAAAATCGTTATTTTTGTGGTACTAGATGGTTAAACAATACTCAAAGAAAGCAAACAAATAAAGCAAACAAGCAAACAAACAAATAAATACCTAAATATTGGTACCTACATGTTGTATTTCTTGTTAAAGCATTACATGCATCATTATACTTTTATAAACAGACGTTTAGACATGTATTTTGTTTTTGACAATACTTGAAACATCATATATTCTTCATGCAATGTTAGTATGCTGGCAGACATCAGAAATAGCTATCAACATCAAGACTCAATGAGTTGACTGTTCGGCCCCATCGAGAGTTATTTTCCTTCATTTATCCGCTTACCTTTCCCTTGGAGCCTCCTTAAATTGCTTTACAGTTTTCTTTGAAAGAGGAATTTCATCCTTTAAACCAATATCGATAAACCACATATCAATATATTCACATCACATCGAGGAGAATATACTTAATCTAATACAAAACCGATTGGACTATGTACAAGTACGAAAGTCCGTCCTATCATATGTTTGAGAAGCAGCAGAATAAAAGTATACCTCGTAGACGATGTACCACACTATGGAATATATTTGATAAAACGATGCCTTTGAAGAGGAAGAAAGAAAACCAGAACATAACGAGGTGTGATTAAAATACCATGTGTATATAGTTGATTATTATTTTTTCCAAATCTCCGGGAGCACTTCTAGAGTAAGTGGACCAGCAAGAAGAGTCTGTCCGATACAGTTGTGGTCATGAAAAATGGAAGCATGATGGAGTTGAAACAACGGAGAGGAATCTCCGTGAAGGAAAGTAAATCGCCTTTTAATAGTTATGAGGAGGAGGGGGTGAGAACGGACGGTTGTGGGTGCTGCCCCTTGGCCACGAGACTGTGCATCTGTAATTGATGGTGGTGGGAATAGGAGAACAGAACGCTTTTTTCTTTGTTTCCGAGAGATGGGTTATGAATCATCAGGGAAGATTCTGGTCAGGCGAACAAGAGGGGACCTTGTTCCGCATCCGACTGGAAACCGAAGAAACTAAACCGGACCATAGCTTTGCTCCTGCTGCCCTCCTGGTGAAGGAGGAGGAGGAGGAGGAGGAGTTGATGGTTGTGGGAAGTGAAGCAGAAGAAGAAGGAGGAGGAGGAGGGGTCAATGGGCAAGATGATGGAAAGGCTGTTCAGTGCAGTAGCAGTGGAACGAGTTTTGAGCAGTGGGAAGTGGTGGTGACGATTGATTACTTTCTGGCGAGGAGAAGAAGAAGACAGAGAGAGGAGCGGATTAAGAGGAGGAGGTGCTGCTTGAGATTTGGGGGAGTGGTGGTTTAATTTGTAATTTCTCACTTCTTTTTTTTGGGTGAAGCGGGACGGGAAGCAGTGTCGGTTACAGCAGAGTCGTCCTAGCAGCTCCTCTACCAAGCTTGGTAGGAGGTTTGAGAGAGAGAGAGAGAGAGAGAGAGAGAGAGAGAGAGAGAGAGAGAGAGAGAGAGAGAGAGAGAGAGAGAGAGAGAGAGAGATAAACGAGGGTTATAATATATATATCTGAATTGTTTGAGCGCAATCTGGGTAGGAGAAGTGGTGGTGTATATTTCTTCTGCTGCAGAGTTTTCTCGGCTGGGTTGGTTGATGTGTACTTAGATGGGTCGTCTTGATCCTTCGCGTGTTATTCTTCTGCTGCCTCCTCTTGGTGGCTTGTGAATACCCTGTGCAGGCTGGCTGGCTGCCGTTTGGATCGCCTGGCATTTGGGTATAGAGAAGAGGAGTTAAGGGTGGGGTTGATCTTAGTTCCCCAAAGTGGCGGATTGGTTTGTTCCTGATTTTCCTACAGCTTTATACCAAGCTGAAGCAATGGGGAATACAAACGTGAGAAGTCCGAAGGAACATCCAGGGATCGATCCAGGGGTACCCAATTCGCATGGAGGAGGGGCTGGACACTCTGTCCACGGTGGGGATCCCGTCCGATTAGGGGCGATGGCTTACGGCGAGAGTATGTTGCAGAGTCCTCCAGATAGCCCTAGTAGTGTATCGCGCTCTCCTCTGATGTTCACTCCCCAGGTATTTTACCCATTCTGCTTCCTTTCCTTCTGTAGCCTTCCTTCTTTCCTTGGGGTTGTCGTCTCTCTCTCAAGGTGGAATTAGCTGCCCCTCGTTCCCTCTTGTCCCCTCGACTGTCCGAGATGAATTAACATCCATTCATGATCACACCTCTGCTCGGGCTGAAACTGGTTTGTCCCGGGTACGCTGTTTTGTGGATTCATTCGTGTCCACCACGTTTACAGAGCGTCCGCATAACTGATAATTCAGCTCTTCTTTCTCCTAGTGGAGCAAGTAAGGAATGGGATCAGTGTAGAGAATTATTCAGTGGGCGAGTTAGTTCCAGTGGTTGACACTGGGGAGTTGTTTGTCGATAGTTTTGGAGCCTGTCACTCAAATCTACCACGCTCTGTGCAGTAGATCTTCAACATTTAGACTTTTTCCTTCCTCGGGAGCAAACATGGAACTTTGCTACAATGATTTTCTCATTCCAGACGACCTCCTAGCAGGAGATTTGAAGGTCGGCCACTGTATCGATCACCCGCTGACCGTGAATGGATTTCTACAGAGTACTTGATGCAACCGTTGTTGTCCGGTTTTCCCATTCTAATTTGTTGCTTCCATTCAAGCTGGGCTTCCTCCTGAACGTGATTTTTCCAGGTCACCCTTGTTTATTCTCTTTCTTCTTTTGAGGCTCGTGTATCTTAGCATAAAGGTGGAACGTAGCTCGACGGCTTTCATCTAAGCGTTGAGTTGGATGAAGTCCAGTGCTGCTCTACTAATCTGGTCGGTTTCCAGGGAAGGGAGAGTCCTGAGGAAGTTGTGAGGGATCAATCTAGTGGTCGCGTTTGGGCCTTGTTGACATCGTTTTTGGTTGTACCTGCTGGCAACGGTCCATGTTGTGCCAAGAGCTCTTTCTCTTTCCTCATACCTTATGAAGTGCTTCTTTGGTCTTTGTAGATACCAATGGTGCCGATTCCCAAAGCAGACGAGTTCACCTTAGGAGCATATCAAACAGGCATGTATGAGCACCTTGGGCATGAGATGATGCAACAGGAAAGAGGGATTCCAACTATGATTGTGTGGAGCCATGGGGGAAACAATGTTGCCGTGGAAGGATCTTGGGACAATTGGACTACAAGGTATAGTAACTGGAGCTTCGGTGGTCAGTCGCAAAAATAGTTAGGAAAATCGTTTTCACCAAAATAGTTAGGACACTAGGGTCCATAGTGTCCTAACTAGTTTGGTGAAAACGTTCTGCCAGCTGTACTTCCGAGTAGATTACGATGATTATCCTGATGTTTAGAAAGGGAACCTATAGTTGTTTGTTCTACAAATTATCTTCCCACCGGAGGATACAATCTTTGGAACAATCCTGTGGTGAAAAGTATGTTTTCTCAAAACTGAATGAATGCCGTGCCAACACTCGGTGAGCATACACAGGAATATTCTTGAGTTTGTTTGCACTACAGTTCCTAAGAGCTTAAGGCCAGTGGTGGACGTAGACATAATCTTAGCGGGAAGTGAGAACAAGTGAATGGGCTTGGTTAGGTTTATCTGACATGCAATATTTGAACGTTCCATCATCTAGTTCTGATCGTTTTCTTGCTCTTTCCGGGTGAATTATGTGTTGTTATGCAGGCAGCCATTGCAAAAGGCGGGAAAAGATTTCACAATTGTCAAAATCCTTCGATCTGGTGTGTACCAGTACAGAATCATTTTGGATAAAGATTGGAACTACCCGCATGACATCATGAGTAAAGTCAACAACGTGCTCGATGTCCAGGTTAGTACAGTTTATACTGTCCAAAGTCTTTTGAATGCTCTGTCATAAATCAGCTCATAAGGTTTTGCCAGAAGTTTAACGAGGGAAGGCAATGTAAGACATGCAATAGGGACGATAAATGAAAGAAAGGGCTGGTTTGTTACCAGGAGACGCCGAGGCCCTAAAGTTACAGCCCTTTTGGTCTAAGTGAGCACGAGATTCTGAGCTTACTCAACAGCCAGAAATCTGGCCTCGCTTTTGACGGTCAACAAACTAATCGAGTGAAATATTCATTGCGGGTTGACCTCGGAACCTAAAGTGGGCCGCAAGCGATTTGTTACCAAAGCACAACAAAATCTTGGAAGTGACAAACCAGAAAGGCTTGTAGTGTTGGCGAACTTTCAATTGCAGCAAATGATTGACCATTATCCCAGGACTTGATCAGGGTGGGAAATCAAGTCGCAGCGAGCAGATTGCTAGATACTTGATTGATACTTGCTTTTTGCATCGTGTTTCTGTGCTGTTCGCTACTTTGATCTCGAGTACCAGGCTTTTGTGTCGCATAACATACCAATTCCTCAGAGCTTTGAATTGATAATGCCCCGGGAGACTCTAAACCGTAGTGGGGACATTCGTAGTGTGAGTAGTTGGTAACCATGTTAAGAGAATCTCTGAGCTTTTTCTGACTAGTAATAGAACTTTTTCAGGTAAGCAACACTGGAACATAGAACCTCGTGCGCAGAAGACAGGGAGCCTGAGGTTTAGTCTTGTCCGGATCGCTTCAGAATGTATTGGAGTTGGGGAACTGATGGTATGTACGTTGATGTGCAGGACTATGTTCCAGAAAACTTGGATAGCGTAGCTGGTTTTGAGCCGCCCCAATCCCCTACTTCTAGCTACAATGACACCTTTCCTACCCCGGAAGATTTTTCTAAAGAGCCGCCCACACTTCCATCTCACCTACATTTGACACTCCTCAATGTTCCTCCGCTTGAAGAGACATCCGGTGCCTTGCCTCGTCCACAGCATGTAACCCTCAATCATCTTTATGTGGAAAAGGGGAAAAATCTTCGCTCGGTATTAGCTCTCGGTCTAACGCATCGTTATCGATCAAAGTACGTGACAGTTGCACTGTACAAGCCTGTGCACAAGTGATCTCACCACCTTGTCAACTGTCGTGTAGTACGTACCCAACTTATGAAAATGTGTATATTACTGCCCATGGTCACAGGCAAACGAAACCCCTCGAGTTCGAAAACCTGCAGTCACCTTCTGTTCTAACGAGGTGTGATGTGTATCATTGAAGAGTTTCACGTCCGAAGAGGAGTAGAAGTGAGTAGTGTGTGCAGAATGTAGGAACTGAAAACTATCCCTAGCATCTGTTCCAGATCTGTATGAGAAGCAGAGTGAGATCTTAGAAAGTCGGAAAGCAAGGCCTTCTCTCAGTTGTTCACGGTGCTTTTACCTTCCAGTGAGAACATTATGAGTTTGGACCGAGTGGTAGATTCTGAGCTGTACATTACTCAATAGATTGGTGCCTTGACAATCTATTGTCACCCCTTGTCTGTCCATTCCCAACCAAATATCATCACACGGTTTGAATGATGTGAAGGAGCGGGAGCACTCCGATACTGAACGTTTCAAGTTCTTCAACGACACATTACGGTGTTGAATTTTGAGTGCCCAGAGAGCGAAGGCTATAATGTATGAGAGGACTAGGTGGTTTCCTTTGCAAAGATTCTGCATTTGTGTCATTGACGTCTAAAATCTCAGGACCGTTGCTACTATTCTGCTTCTCTGTTCAACTACCATATCAAGAGACTTGGAATGTGCGCAGTTAGTCACTAGGTTCTCCCTCCACGGTGAGAAGGTATGTACCTGGATATTGGCGGTGCAGATGTTACTGGAAGATTACTGCCTGTTTATACCTCGTTTCGAGGGTCACTTATTCATGATTTTGTTGTTCCTTCAGCAGTTGCTTTTCCTCTCTTGGTCATGTTGAGAGCCCTTCTCCCTTGCTAATCTTGACGTGCTGTTTATGCTGTTCTCCTTGTCCTCACGTCCATCTAAGTTGAGGTCTACAAATCTGGTAAGTTGGCTGCCTGGGCAGCCTCCTTGTGTATCTACTTGGAGATAAATTTCTTCTATCCGAATCGAACGAGTCACGCCGAAGTCCAAAATTGCATGAGATAACAGCAAATTGTTCTAAGCTTCTTTATCCCTTGTCTTCTGTCTATTTTACCCCCGTATTTAAAAATCTTGTGCCCGGTTACCTTGTCGACACGGCCCTAATGGAACAGAATCTGCCCCTCATTACGGAATACCTCTCCGCTCTGAGAATATTCTAAGGTAAAATTAAGACTCTTCTGTATCCTAAAATAAGTTCCAGGGAACGCAATATATGGGCATGAATCCCACAGCTTTGACCTCCCTAAACTGCTCGATCGGGAATCTGGAAGGGCCTTCTTAGCAATTTCAGCGATTGTCATGAAGTCTCACTCTTGTAGCATATGTCAGGATCTCTGATCCTTAACCTCGAGTACTGTGGATACGAACTCAGGTCACTAATTGTGCACTTGATCCCGGAAAATTGCTGGCTAATTCAAGTAAAGACCATCACATACATAATTTTGGAGGATAGAGGTGAAAAGTCTTTTGTTTATCTGATCCTCTGCCACTGAAATTTTCACTCTTCAACTTGACACTCGAAGACTGCCGGATGCGCGAAGTTAATCATGTAGAAACGGACGTGAAAGCATACAGGCCTTACCATGGAAGATGTCACTACTTTACCTGCACAATTCTCCTCACACACTGGACCAAGGTGTTCTGTTTACAAATCCTGACTTTTCTCCACGATTCCAGTCTGGATTATACATACGGTAACATACCCCTCTTTGCCATATACGTCGGCGTCTCAACCCGACTAGTAGTGAGTCGTTGACGATTCTCGGGTTGAGCCAATTTGTAAAGGTGCACAGGTAGGTGCACATAGTACATGATTGAGATGTGAGCGGGCGGTTACAAGGTATGAAGGTGGGACCCCGTTTGAAAGATCCTCTCATTAAGTCGCATGAGATGGTACCTCGAATAGATTTAGAACAGGGCGAAAGATGTTGGGGAACCGACTGGTTAAACAGAGTACAGCATGCAGTTGCCGTCATCCCCAGCCACTACAAGGTGTCTTGGCCCAGCGAGAGAAATGCAACGCACAGCTCCATTTTCGGTGGCTCCCAATCCATACAAACACCTACCGTTGGTCAAATCATGAACGAGCATCTTCCCATCTCCAGCACCACTCCACATCAGTGGACCTTTAAGAGTACCACACAGAAGATCAGTTGGAACACTGTGGTGACGAAGAATCTTTGAGAGAAATTCTTCACGGCAGTTGTGACAGTGGTATGCAATTGCTTACAAAATCCAGGAAGCATTGAATGGTTAAACAAATGTTGTTGCAAATTCAAGCTAGTATGATAGCGTTGAAGTTGTACGAACCGCAAAGATGAAGGCTGTAAATGAAGTCCTTATGCTCTGAAGAAGTATGAACAGTTCGGAAAGATGATCGAGGTTCCAGAACTCTTATAACTTTATCCGCACAAGCAGTGACCATGAGTGGTGGGGTTCTTGCACCAATGCTGGTGAATCGAATGTTTGATACTGCTCCCCTTCCTTTCTCAGATCTGCACAGAGAATTGAGTTCTTCCTCATCAACTGTCGTTAACTTCATGCCGGCAGCAGTGTGTCTTACTTGCCTTGAAGTACATCATGGCGTCAGGGGCTAAACATCCTTATGGTAATATACTCTCAAAGTAGAAGTAGAGAAGCAGCATCTTTTCCAGAAAGGAGATTCTCATCCAGCTCCACGAGGAGCCCTCCCGGATCGGTAGGCTCTATTAGGAAGCAGCGAAGCTTTTATGTAGAACTGCTGATAGTACTATCTTTTACGCATGCCTTACTAAACTTCCGTGATGAGTAGAATGTGTTAACTACAGTACACAGTAGGTGGCACAACTACGTACGGGAATTGTGAGATTCAGTATTTGGTATTGTGAGAGTTCAGTGGATCGTCATAAAACTTCTGAGAGCTGTATCATATAGGCTGCTTTTCACATAATTTAAGAGTTGTGTGAGAACTGCTTCTCACAGAACTGTACAGTGTGTTCTTATCTTGGGACAGTCTGTAGAAGCGCAGAGAGAGACCTGGAGACAGCAAACGTATGGACAGGAGCTTTGCTTCGAACATCCCACACTTGAATAATCCCATCCTGACCGCCAGTGAGAAAAAGTTCACCCAAACATCCGGCAAACATCCCACTTTGTTGGCCATTCCCATTGTTGTTGTCACAGTCCTCGTCAATATCCCGCAAACATTCCACAACAGTTACATGACCTTGATGTGCATTCTTACACCTTAGGACAGCCTTCCCACTGGTTGCATCCCATAAAAACACCTCTCCATCTCTTGATCCACTCATCAACGACCCCTCTGAACTCACAGCAAAGCCCAAGATTGCACCTTTATGCCCCCGTAAACAGCCCACGGGGGTGGTTCCAGCTTGACCTCGGGGTCCCGGAGCCAAGTTCCACAGCATGAGGCTCTTGTCATAGCTAGAACTGATTGCATAGGTGCTGTCCACAACTTTCACCGCGGAAATGGAGGCATCATGTCCTGTCAAATCAGTACACCGCACCCCCGTTGCATCCCATAAGCACAGCTTTTTATCCAGAGCTCCACTCAAAATCCTGCCGTCGTTAAGATGCTCGACGCAGGTTACCCACTCTGTGTGCCCGTACGTTTTGTTGTATAAATTCCTTAATATCTTCCCACTGGCAGCGTCTACAGTGTACACGCTGTGATCAGCACAGCCAATGGCAGCTTCCGTTCCCCTGACACTCATGCACATGAGGTTTCGATCCGAAAGGTCTAGCACAAGTCCTGAGGTATCTGCTGGGCCTGTTCTCCATAGAAAAAGATCAGAAGTGTTGGAACGAGCCATGGTTTGGCGTCTTGCCTCCCTCACATCTAGAGGAATCCACATAGCTTCTCCTCCTCCTCCACCATTTTTTAACATCGGGGTTGCTGAGGGTGAGGGGTGCTGTAGATGTGCGCCTCTTAGCTGGACCTTAGCCCTGGTCGCCTTAGAAAGTTGTAACTGCCCCATGCCCATTTCAGCAGCACCAGCAGGAGGCTCTGGTGTCAAGTTTGCTGGAATGATGGATTTTGATTGACCGACTACACGGACACATAATTGAGAATTCTTTGCTCCCACCCATTCTTTGCTCCCACCATAATTGAGAATTCTCGTCGCTCCGTTGGAGTTTTTATTGGAGATTGTGTTATTACCCTGGATGTTCGGATCTGAGGATACAGAGGTGCCAGACCTGTTGATTCTGGGTCCAGCACCAGCAGAAGCTTCCCTTGGTCGACTGAGCCTGGAAGAAGATCCGTTTGCTTGTGATGGTGCTTGGGTCAGCGTTGTGAGTCTCACTTTGCCAGAGCCATTCCATGGACTTCGTTTTATTGCAGGGGGTGTTCCTGCTGCAATGGGTTTGATGTGGGTAAGAGGAGTTGTGCGTTCGTGGACTCCTGGTGCTGCTTCATTTGCTTCTTTGTCAATATCCCCTTTCATTTCATGGAGCCGTATCAAGAATCTGACAGCAAGAAGCGTGCCTTTTTATCCCTTCATCCGGGCATTCCACAATCAAATGACGTACAAGCACTGGAGTTTCCCGTAGCATTCAATGTAGGAAAAATCTTTACTCTCTTTTATGTTCAATTTCTTCGGGGACACCAAAGTTCTGTCGACTGAAACACACAGCATTCCTTCTTGACCACGGTATCTCCAAACTAGTACATGCCTGCTTGCAAGCAGCAACTTTCTATCGCTTAAAAGCAAGTAATAGAAAGTTCACTAGATCCACACCACTAGAATCTGCTCATAAGAAAGCAGAAGAGAAGAAAGCGGGTTCGTTCTGAGTTTTGCTAGGTGGCTATACAGAGTTTGTTCGTTCACGTGAGTTTAGTTTTGTCTCCTTCAGTTTCAGGCCCTCGACTCTTCGCAGCAAACATTGACCACCCTATACCCAACTAACTGAACAGGCCTGAAACCGTTGCGAAGGGTCAGAAGCTCAGTTCGAAGCCACGCTGCTTCGGTGGGTGGTCGGACTCCAAAACAGAAGAAGGAATTTTTCCTCACTCGCATGAACCAGTATGATTCCTGTATTTTCGCTTGAAGTAGAAGTCTAGAAATAACAACTGAAAACCCAGAATGAAGTCGGTTGGATGCCTCGTGAGGGGAAGATGGACAGTGAACATCACTCCGCCCACCTCTTAGGAGAATGGTTGGTGTTTTCCAGGGCTTGTCATAAGGCAGGCTACATAGATAGACGCAGGTATCTTCCGGGTCCATGCCCTCATTAACATTCAATTGCCTGTGACCATGAGAAGAAAGGAGTGATTGCGAGTTTTGGGTTACCATGGTTCCCTATTGTCGAGATGGGGTTTTCTCCTCTATGAAGCAAGCGGCCTTTACCCACACATTAATCCTCACGATCTATCAGAAGAACAAAAATCCTGGCTCATCCAAAGCTGATACGTATCGATTATCCCGATGTTCGACACATGTAATGAAACTTATTCAACGTGAGCCATATTGAGAAGATTGACTAATGGCCAAGATTGCGAACTTACTTCAAAGCCCTGTTAGTTGTAGAATTTTCTGTACGCGCTAGACGTCCGGGCTGCTACACAGATTAGTCCATGTCACAGAATCAACGTTTAAGTACCCGCCAATCGTGATGTTCTTGCCATTGTCTGAAGAAGGTGATGAACGATGAACATTGATTCAAAACTTTCAGTTTCCGCCTGAATCATATCTCCCTGGAGCAATTCCATGAAGCAAACTTTACGGATAATAACCTATTTGAAGGTAGGCAGCTGCCTCCGTGAACAACGCTCGTTGTCCTTGCTGTAGAAATCGATCAACGAAATCAGAACCGACTTCAAACGGACAGGCAGTAGTGAAACTGGATTACTAAGCTCCCTGCAGTGCTAAGCAAGCAATGGGTCAATCGATGCTCATACTACTGTGTTATGTTGGGTACACGACGGGCAATCCATCACAGGCTTTAATGATCGGCTTTCATAAGGAGTATCGAGGGATTCGGGACGGAGCTACGGATGTGCCGCTTACGACATCCCTCTACGGCAACCACAGTCCTAGAATCACGTGTTCACACAAAACAAGGGACGTGGAAGCATGGCAGCCATGGCGGACAAAGAATCGAGTCAGCAGCTTCAAGTCAAGATCAAGACGACTTTATTGACGTTCCTCATTCTCACACGACCTGAACTGGATTTTCCAATTTTCTGTAGTGGATTTTCTGTATCCGCTGAGAATTTGGCACTCGAGGAGTTTGCTCGATCACCCAACTGCATCAAGTGTCACCACTGCTAACAACAACCGTGATGCTTTCAAGTCGCGGTAATTTTTGAACAGCCGAATCCCACCCACCTCGTTGATGTAATGTATTTTGTATGAGCTAAATTGGTTCAATAGAGGATTCCTCCTTCCGGCATTTCGCTGTTTGAGCTTTGTTTTTTGGGGACCATATGGTCCTACACAAATATCATCAGACCTTTGCTTGGAAATCACTGACGATGTAGAACTTGAAGTTGAATGAATGGCAATTGCTATGTTCCCTTTTGTCTCATCAGTGGTAAGCACCTCGATCCAACGAGCAGACTGATCTCTCATTGGCAGAGAACATTCTGCTCAATCTGTTAACCAATTCTTAATTACCACTTCCCCGAGCTCCTACCAAGTTATTCTATTGCCCAATTTTCCTGAGATTGTGTCATGAAGGAAAGAAGGCGGTCGTGGGAGGTGCACTGAATTTGACTTTTGGCTAGAAAGCTTCAACATTATTAGAAGTTTAGAGGGAATGGAGTTTGTAGAGGAACTTCGCATTTCAAGAGTCTAATAATTTTACGGATCGTATCATAACTGAAGCGATCAGGTGGGTTGCACGTGATTGTTCCATGTATCATTCAGGTGGCAAATTTTTAAGTTCAGGAAGTCAAATTTCTAAGATAGCTAGTGGAAGTATGCATAAATCTGGCACGAGTTTCCGGTCACTGCAAGTCATGGCCTCCAAAGACGGTGGTACTGGGCAGAAAAAGGGCAGGCAGGGAACTGGCACAGCGGTGGTGTGGTTTCGGAACGATTTGCGAGTCTCAGACAACGAGGCCCTATTGCGAGCTTGGCACTCATCGAGTGCGGTTCTGCCAGTCTACTGCTTGGATCCAAGAGTATTTTCAACAACACATGTCTTCAATTTTCCCAAAACTGGAGGTGACTGTTATCTTATAACCATTAAATGGGATTTTCGTCAGCGTAGCGTTTCCGCAATGTTCACGATTTTCATGACTCTGGCTTTGGCAAAGTCCATATTACCGCTAAAAGTATTTGAAATTGGTGCAAGTTCTGTAATTTAAGAATGTATGTAGGCGCATGACGCCTGAACCTTAAGGTCTCGGTTCTGTAGTGCAGCCTATTGACATGTTTCCTTTGCAGAACTGCGTGCGCAGTTCATTATTGAGAGTGTTGCAGACTTGCGGAAAAACTTGCAGAAGCGTGGTTTAGATTTAGTTATCCGAGTTGGACATCCGGAGGAGGTTGTTTCTGATTTAGCAGCAGCTGTAGGAGCTCACACCGTAAGTACTACATTCTGTCTGTGGATATTTGGACTATATTCATTCTCGTCTTCTGCTTTCTATCGAATTCGCTTATGTTCCGCTCCGCATTTACTTGCTAAAGTTTGTCTTCAGTTTTCATCCGTTCCTGCATGCAGTTCAGGCCGTATCCTTTTGATACTGTGAGTCTTAGCCCCCTACCATATGCATGTGGTTTGTATCGGTTTGGTCCTAAGTGGGTTCTGGATCACCCGTCCGATGACCGGCTTCTGCTCCCATTATTCATATATTCATGTAGTGTCAGGTCTGTTCTTAGTGTGGGTGGATCCGACGTTCTATGAAAGGTATCTGGTCTCATTACTCATGTATTGATGTAGTGCCTTGGGACTCCTGAGTTTTCGAGCAGAAAGTCGTTACGAGGATTACTGACTCTTGCTCAGCTACTTCGACACTACGCGAGGCACTGATGAAGTCGTATGTGCTTCCGTGGAGGTTTACTATGACCGCCTTCTGCTTCCTTCAGTTGTTTAGCGTTTCAGGACTCGAGCGTCCATAGCGCTCGCTGCGATATACTCTATCCAGTCCTCTTTCGCTTCGCTCTCGTCTCCTAATATCCTGTTGCGTTACCTGTTACGCTTCGAACCTTCTCAGATCAAACACCATCCTCTCAGCTCTCGCATTGCTACACTCCTCCCGTCCTCAACTAATTTCCTCACCTATTATTGTTCACTCGCGCTTTACCTATTTCATAGTTCATATTTGACTTTCGATCTCCAGGGTTCCTGTCCGACTGCAGACTGTAGCTCATTTCCTTCGTTCACGCAGTGGTTACTTGTGGTCAATTGCCCATTGCATTATATTTTGCGAATTCTGTTGCATAACTGTTACCGAATACACGTTGCTTACTACTTCTTGATAGATACACATTTATTGCACTTAATGGGTTCTGGATATCCCATTCCTCGAACGGCTTCTAAACTCATTTCCTAATATATTGATGTAGTGTCATCCTACCAAAAGGTTGATACCGAGTCCACAGGTTAGATCTGTTTTTGAGTCGTTAAGTTGCGGTCCGTTCTGATAAGGACGCCGAGAGTTTCTGTGGTTTAGTCTGCTGTGATGTTCTCATGCTGTCTACGAGCTGCTTGTGAGCTGGCCAATCCGTTGTGGTACAGGTTTATGGACACAAGGAGACCACTAGTGAAGAGACAAGGGTAGAAGGTCGTCTCAAAGGCCGCCTTGCGAAGGTGGCGGTTAACAGTGACATACCTGGACAAAGTGCTCGACACCCACAGCTAGATCTCGTCTGGGGTGGAACTCTCTATCATATTGATGACCTGCCGTTTACGCCTGATCAACTGCCTGATGTGTATACCCAATTCCGTAAGGTAGTCTCGTTTTCCGGGTTCCTCGGGTGAAGCATTCTGTCTGATTTAATCATGGCCATGACCACGAGTCCGTTGTTTGTCTTTCTTTTACAGATTCTATCTTAGTTTTCAGCGTAGTCGAGGCTTGTCAGTCTTGGTATATTCAGGGTAGAGTAATCCACTCTTCTTTTTCAGTTAGAACGTTCTTCTGCCATACTTCACAATGCCTGCTGTCTATTTGATAGGGTTGTGAGACCAGTTCCACAATACGACCAGCCTGTAAAATGCCAAATCAAATGGGACCTCTACCAGACACTTTGGAGAAGATCGGCGGTTGTGGTCCCCTTCCAACATTAAGCGTTGTTGGTCTTACGCCGAAGGAGCAGGTATTTTCAACTATTGATCTGATCTGTGGTGGTGAACTGTTAACATGTTGCACTGTTGGCCCTTTTAGCATTGATCGATACAAGATCCAGAGCTGAACTGCGAAAGGCTACCAGTAGCAAAAAATTGAAGAACGCCTGTTAGTAATGGCCATTCCATCCGGCGTGCAAGTCTCCTTGCACTCTTACTAATTGGGTCGATTTGCATTCCGTCCAGCAAACGATAGCCTCTGCTAGTGTAAATCTCTTAGAATATTATATTTGCTGCTGTCATCCGCCATGCCGCTCAAAAGCTGTACGAAACAGAGCTGAGTAACTCCAAACAAGGGATGAAGTACTCTCTGGTGGAATTGTGTGGCCGAAATATAATCCTAAGACTGCACCGTTGAATTCTCGTCCCAGAGTCCCTTGGGAGTAATGCATTTCAAGGGTGGTGAAACAGCGGCCCTAGCTCGATTACAAGATTACTTTTGGGTTAAAGTGAGTAATCTGATTTTTCCCACCTTTAGAACACTAATTTGCTAATTCTAGATATCTGCACTTCTCATTTGATGGTTTATTATGTCTGATGCTGATATTGGAGTAGGTCTCACTTTACAATGGGACTCACGGCTCTCTAGACTTTGTTCATTACCTAGCAACTAAAACTGTTAACCTTCTCCTGACTTCCTTTTTGTTAATCAGGACGCGGTGCGTGTTTACAAAGAGACACGAAATGGGTTGCTCGGTGCTGACTACTCTACTAAGTTTTCACCATGGCTTGCCCATGGCTGCATTTCTCCTCGGACAATAAATGACGAGGTATGTCTTCATTAGCCACATCACAGTGATGGTTATTGTTTCAAATTTATTTTGGGTCTCCGATTGTATGGAGGTGACTCAAAGATGTGTGCCTCATTTGGAGTACAATTTTTGCGCAGTTGAAGAAGTACGAAGCAGAGAGAGTGGCCAATCAGTCCACGTACTGGTAAGGCCCCATGATGGTGTAGTTAGTTTATCCGTTGTTTCCGAGATTTGAATTCGAAGATTCAATAAACTATGGCATTCGAGAGAGAGTTTCGCTGGTTATGCCCTTACACCACGACCATCAAAAGGAAGTCTGCTGCTTTGAACTGGTTCGGAGTATAAATGTGAACCCCAAGTGCCCTTCCATATCACTTCCCGTTCCCATGTGGCTCTTTCGCGCTTTTGATGTGTCAACTTCCGAGGTTTGGTGCCACATTGAAAGTATGGCTGATTTCAGAAGAATTTGGTCATTCTCCAACTTTCAGGGTTTTATTTGAGCTCTTATGGAGAGATTACTTCAGGTTCCTCTCCATCAAATATGGAAACTCTATTTTCCAACTGGGTAAGTGTTTGGAAGCTGAGTCAACGTACTGAGGTCCTCCTGTTTTCCTTACTCCTTCCGTAAGCTTCTCTAGCAATCCCAATGAATGTATGCTCGAGGTAAATGTCAGGAGCGCATGTGGAAATTTTGAATGCTTTGTTCTGTATGCATCAAGGCCAGCATAAAATAGCTGGACTCAGAAGTCGTGGAAACATCAAACAAACAGTGGATATGTGCAGGGGGACCTCGTAATGTGAAAGGCACTAGATGGGGCCAAGACAAGCTCCTATTCGAAGCATGGAGAGATGGAAAGACCGGGTAACATATGGAGCCATGCGTCAATTGCATTTTGATAGTAAAGTTGATCCACTTAGGAATATTTACTGACAGCCTCCTGCATTGAATATCAGATACCCTCTTATTGATGCCAATATGAAAGAGCTAAGTGCAACCGGCTTCATGTCCAACCGTGGACGACAGGTAATGCCACCACCATTACATTTATAAAAAGCTGATCAACTGGAAATGTTCCAACTATCTAAACCATTCATCATTATCATACTGCGGCCGATATGTACGGTTTAATCTCTAATCCACAACTTTTACATGCCCCTTTTGCTCGGCAGATAGTCTGCTCCTTCTTGGTTAGGGACATGGGACTCGACTGGAGACTAGGTGCTGAGTGGTTCGAAACCTGTTTACTGGACTACGACCCTTGTTCTAACTACGGGAATTGGACTTACGGTGCTGGTAAATATAGCGTTCGCCGTTTGAGCTTGACACTGACATGCAACCTGGATGTATGGTTTTGGATAGGGTTCAATCGGACTAAGAAAACACCGAATTAAGAAAATGTGGACATAAGAGCCTACTTGAATGAATTGCGTTGAACAGTACAACTTTGACATCGTTCTCCATTCAATTCTCTCTTGAGATACTCTTTCACAAGTTCAGTTGTTTAACTCCTACTGATCTTTGTTCTTTGGCAAATAGTTCCCTGAGGAGTGGTTTCTAACTTCTGTTGCAGGAATAGGAAACGATCCTCGAGAAGACCGCTACTTCAGTATTCCCAAACAGGTTATTTCCAGTCCTTTGAATTACGTTCTCTGAACATCTTAAAGATGTTATCACATATTTATATAGACCTAGGCATCAAACTTGACCATTTCATTCTCTCTTGTTTCAGCCCTTTGTTGACGACAAGATTATTTGCAGGCCCAAAACTACGACGCTGATGGAGAATATGTAGCACACTGGCTTCCTGAGCTGAAGCAGCTACCCAAAAACGCTCGTCACTTCCCCAAAAATGCATATTTGAGTCCGATTGTACCTTTGCGATTTGGCCAACCTGCTCGTAATCAACCTAGCTCAGGGGGTCGTAAGCCTGCGTTTAGGAGAAATTGAACATCTTCTAAAATCAGAAAGATGAAATCAGTTCTGACGTGTCTCCACTTGCTTTTAGGAAACTAGGAACAGCTCATGATTTGATGACTGTCAGCATATGAGGTTCATCGTGTCGGTTGCCGTAACCACCACAAGTTGTACGTAAGCAGTTATCATCAGGCAGATCATATATTGTAAGACCATATCCGGCCGGTGCAACCTAGCGTGAAAGTCATCCATTTCAAAGCATGAGAAAGCAGAGACACTCTTGTTAGTTCACTCAGCCCAGAATTTTGTTGAGAGTCTCCAGTTTCAAGCTACGAATTGTCGAAAGGTAACGAAACAGCTTATGTTAACTCATATCAAATTGAAGAGCAGGATTTAGGATGAAATATAGTTTCTTTGTACCCCGAATACCTTCTATTGATTCAGACTGTCATCAGGTGAAGTTATTAAACACAGTTTTGTGGCCATGTATGTGGGAATTTCTCTATAATACGGGGAATTTCGACCTATACGTTTGCACCGATCTGTAGTCCTACAGACTCACAGGACTCACAAATTTCCCCAATCAGGAAACGAGTATGGAGTTGGCAACTATGCGCGATCATCAATGCGATTGTGCGTCAGCTGAAGTTTGCACTCATTTGTCCTTCTTCGCTTCCACACATTGTTGGTTCCAGATATGCCCAAGTATAGGTTTAGTCGTTACAATGCTTTAATCGAACAGCGTAGAAAGTATTCGGAATCCAATATATACCTTAATCAACCTGAGGGTCGCGGTCGCTTTTATCTCACCTGAGGCAGGACTTGCGGTGGTCTGAGTAAAGGGCATCGAGTTGGATCATTCTGCGGATTTCGTGTTTCCCGTCATAGAAGGATCCATTTGTGTTGTGATGTCCGGAAGATTATTTTTTCTCTCCTGTATTTAAACTTCCGAGGACACAAACGGTCAAAGAAAGAGACCAAAGATTCAAAGAGGCAGTAATCAATAGTGAATGAGGAGGTTTGACCTATTGTTCTCTTACGCTGTCCAACCAGGATAATTATTTAAAAAACTTTCTTATGGCAGGTGACCTGATATTCGTGGTTGGGGGTTCTCACCTCACCTTCACCGGCACGCCGTATATAACACGCGGTATATAATAATCTGCTTCCACAACCTCCAGTGAGACGCTGGGTTCCGTTCAGCTCATTGGCACCACGCTCCAAGTTGCTACAGTTATCTCTGACCGCTTGCGATCTGATGTACAGTAGTCCTTTGGTTGAGTTCTCTTTTTCGTTTGGCCGTGGATTTCGTGTGTGGTTTATCTCTGAAGTCACTTTCCCCATAAGTCCTTGCCTCCTTCTTTCTTTTAGTCTCTGTGCTCTTGCGCAGCACTTGTATCGTTTCGTCCATGTAATCACTTTTCGCAGGCTTTACACACTCTCGGATCAACATATAAACATAAACATAAACTTCCCGGTTCTTCAGTTCAAGAGCAGCACCAACTTTGGCTTCCATCATGCAGAGGCACTCGTGATTTACCTCGGGGATGCAGTAAGTATACATATTGTGGCAGAAAAGCTGCTTGCTTGCGATAGCGAAGAAACATCGTGTCCACCATATACAACAACGGGGCCGGATTGATTGACCCAGCTCCTCCCCAGTTGGCGGCGATTGCCCGTCTATTATCGATGCAGTTCTCGGCCCCGCTAGCGACAATCAACTCCTCCCCTACAAGAATCATGCTCCAGACCGTCTCAGCCCCCTAGCCGAGCCACATCGTGGCTGCTGCTGCTGCCATTTTCTTTTACCCCATCCTTATCCTGGCTCCTCGCCTCTTTACTGCTGTTGAATGTGAGATGCTCAGACTTCTATAGCTCTCCCTATTAGAAGACGTCTTGGCTTTTCCGAGCTGCTACTCATCATCTATACGTACGGTAATTACAGAGAGAATGGCGTGTTCCAGAAAACAAAAGCAGAGCCGTAGTGTGAGGTCAATTTCATTCTCGAAATTTGAACTGTTGGAAGTTTAGTTGGGTGTGCGCAGGGAGCTCCGCCTACTCCATCTCAGGTCCTACATATCCTTAGGTACATATTCTCAGTCGCTACGATTCACAACGAAGTTTGCTTGGAAGCCGGACACTTGGCTAACTGAATTTGTAATCTCAACCCAAGGTGGTAACTCTGCCTTCCTGCATGAAGAGCATGGGCAGGGGATATTAAGCAGATAGTCGTGACAATGATGAACCAGCATGTCAGAAAGTTTCGGTGCATTGAGAGAACGGTTCAAGCAGTTCCAGGTGGCCATCAACCTCAACAAAGTTTCGAATGTGACAATATAGCACTGTTCCTACTACATTAGATAACAACGATTCTTTCAGTATCTCTGCAGCATAGGTCGAATAGATACTCCACTCACTGCCGGGAACCGAAGGCACAACTCCCTTCGAGTTGAAGAGCATGGCATTAACCTTCCGATGCAGTTCCAATTGTTTCAGATTCTCTTGATGGCACCAGAACACGGCATTGAGGTTTTCGATGAGACCCATCGTTTTCAAATGATCAACATGGCACTAGGGCGGGACATTAAGGTTCTTTATGCACTTGAATGTTGTCAGGTTTTGACTTCAAGGACTACACTAAGAAGCAACCAAGGTTTTCAACAAGGCATTAGAGTAGTACTTGACTCCCTCACTAAAGTGCAAGCAAAACCCCTCCCAATTTCTTGTATTGCAAATCTACACTAAATCTCTTACATAATTCCCGGAACCAGGAATTTACTGGAGAATTTTCACATTGTCATGTTATAATTTGTTTCCTTTGTTGTGCTTTGCACGTTACCTGTAATACCACATCAAGTTGTGAATTGGAGATGCATTCACAAGTATGAATGAGTGCCTTAAAGAGAAATGCTGGTTAGTGTTATTACGTGGTTAGAGAGGGTGAGAACATATACTAATGTGAACATCCAAGAACAAAGGAGAGAGAAGTGACAACAAGGACAAAGGGTCAAGTAAAGCTAAGTTCAGTTAGGGTTGATATGATTAGCGAGGACGAGTGCCGCCACTAACACAGAGCAGGGGAAATGTTCCACTAGATTCAAATGTTTGGAATGACAAAGAGAATGTTTGAGCTTCAAATATTTTCTTGAAATCTTGCAATAAAAACTATTTTGTAATCGTCGTTTATTCTTGTGCGAAGATTTCTATTCTTGGATGAAATGCTTATTTTATAAAAATGCTTATTTTATAGTAAAATTGAAACTTCGAAATATATATATATATGTATACCCTACACCCTCTCTCGATAAGTTACATTAAATCTTCTCTATATAAAGCCGAGCAAGGATTCAAAATGGAAGTATTTGTCGACTATATCTTCTGAGCTCACCATGCAAATATCCAATAAGACGAGAGCAAATTTGACGTGATGCAACTCAAGACCTGGTGATCCTCGTACCTAGAAAATTTGATAACTAGGGCAGTAAAGTATTAGACAGTTGAAACGAGTCAAGGCAGTCTTGTGGAGAGATTTTACGTCATAGCATTTATTAAGAAGGCCAGGTTGAACAGGGCAATTTTGCGCAATGAACCTAATACTCTCAAGGACCTCAAATCTTAAAAATAACCCACAGATAGTCAAGACCAACCCTATGCAACCAAGTCCTTGAATATGACACAAAGGGCCAGTAATAAAGCCCAAGTATCGGTATAATGCCGCCAGTAATGAAACAATGGCAAATGTGCAGCCCAGATCTTGGGTTCACAGCATCACCGTTTGTGTTTGGCACCTGAGGTGGGGTTTGTCCAAATCTTACTGTTGTGGCAATGATTTACCAGCTTCCCCAATGAAGCTAAGCAAAGTTCTCCAATGAGTACAAAAAGTGTTGGTAGCTCTTCTATCCTATTTTTCCACTTTGCCACTGCAATCTAAGCTCAACCAACACGATGAAATTGCTCGTTAGTTTGGCAGGAGGCAATACCATCTAGCCTTTTGTTAATAACAGTATCACCCCACTTCTAGACACTACTTTCCGCTCCTTTCTGGAACTAGCTCATGGTCAATAAACCAAAGAATTTAAACAGACTCCTGTCTCCTAGTATCTTCTTGGCTCATCCGTTGTATGGACCGAAAACTACACACGAATTGTGACCTCCAAACCCGAACGAGTTGGAGATACCTGCAAATCATTTCGAAATTTGATGCGTCAGCACAAAGAGGTAAGATGAGACATTCCAGGGCCTTGAGCAAATCATTTAGTGTACAACGAGGTGAAGGGCAAGAAACTACAAGAGGCAAATGTCCTGTCATAATATATCCGGTGCTATTATTGCGTTACTCATGGATCTAACGTCCTATTCTGATAGGTATAAAATCTTACCAATGTTAACTTGGTGTTGTTTCTTCACGTTAGCCACGGTATCGAAAGTAACGGCCTCCTCAGGGTTCTGGTGACAAGAGAGATCAATGAGGGCTTAAGTCACAACCATGGGTGGGCACCTAACTCCGAAAAGAAAAATGCACGAGTCATCTCACGGGTTCAGTATGTTCCGCTAACAGAATATATGATCTGAAGCACGAAAGATGGTCAGCTACTCACAAACTGATTAATGGTGGGGTGCAGCCATCCAGTGTTGATAGCTTGAATAGTTGCAATTGCTTCTAGACCTCCAGCGGCCCCCAAACAGTGGCCAATCATAGACTGCAAACCACCAAGAAGAGATTACGTCAGTCGGCGATTGCTTACTGAAGTTCTTCTCCGTGAGTCACAATTTGGACAATTAAGACAATTGTAATGCTTCTTCAAAGGGGGAGTAACAGTATGTAACCTTGGTGGCGTTCATCTTAATCTCTGATCCATCCTTGAAAACCTTCTTCAAGGCGTTAACTTCTGCCAAGTCGCCAACAATTGTGGACGTCGCATGGGCGTTGATATAGTTCACCTACAGCACAGCAAGACGGCACAGGTCCATTTCAATGCCTCCTTCACACCGGACTTCAATACATTGTAAGCTGGTATTTGCATCCAAAGTTTGTTCGTCGAAGAGACCCAGTCCGTGAAAGGGCTTCTCACTTTGTACGTTGACGCATAATCTTAAATCAGAGAAAAACACTGATCCCCACGTGTTTGCAGGCTACATCAAGTACACAGAAACCGTGCTCAGTGAGCAGCACACAGTGTCACAGTACTCCAAGTATCACATATCCAGGTCTCTTACCTCCTCAGGTGATACTCCGGCATCCTCGAGACTTCTCTCAATACACGTTGAGACACCAAGTCCATCTGCACGAGGATCGGTCATGTGATAGGCATCACAATTAACAGCACCTCCAAGGTACTCAGCGAGGATGGGTGCTCCTCTTTTCAAAGCATGCTCTAAACTCTCCATCACCTGCAGATGTCGTGGTTATGATTACGATTTGAAATGCCCAAACACCTTAAGATTTTATGTAGTTGCGTGTGCACAATCACTTAAAACTGATGCGATTAATTCAACGTTACTGCTTTCAGCCTCTGCGTTCACGTAATGAATTTACTTACAGTGATCAAAGCGCGGCAGCTCTACTCAATCCAGGTAAATACAAATAGGACAGAAGTATAATATAAGGAAGTTACTCACCAGCACACCCGCACCTTCTCCCATCACAAAGCCTTCACGGTCCTTGTCCCAAGGCCTAGACGCAGTTTGAGGATCATCGTTTCTTGTAGACAGGGCACGGCACGCAACAAATCCACCCAATCCGACGGGAATAATGGCTGCTTCAGTACCGCCAGCAACCATTATGTCTGCTTCACCCCTTCTGATGTGGTTGGCAGCTGCGTAGAAACAATAATTTGAAGTGGCGCAGGCAGTGGAGATTGAGTAGTTAGGACCCATCAAACCCAGTTCGATTGCCAAAAGTGCAGAGGCCATGTTGGTGATGGCATAAGGGATAAAGAATGGCGTGATTCTCTTGTAGCCCTTCTCTATTAGAGCTTGGACACCATCAGAGAAAACAGACAATCCACCCATACCGGTTCCGACCAAAACACCAACACGCTGTTTGTCAACCTGCACAAGACCAACAAGGATAACCTCACGAATCAGAACAAAAGTGGATTCGTAGGTAGATTACGTAAGACCGACAAATCGTCAATGCGCGGTAAAACTAATGAAAGAATTCCTGGACTTTTATCAGCTGCGGAGTTCGATTTGTGTGCAGGATTCCCCTGTCACATGTCTTGTACCTGAAGTCCTCCCTTCATCGGCAACTCCGTGAATGTGAATTAATCAAGCATTTAGCGGTTCATAACTCTCGACTCGTGACGTATCATGGCTCGATAACTACGAACGCAAGGCTTTGGGAGACTCCGATAATAAAGGTGGGAGGTCAAGTAGGAAGGCATTTTCTGAGCAGGTCAGACAAAAATACCGACGGTTGACGACAATAACACTGGAATCGAACTTCTGCGCATTCTTCGTGGAACTCGACAGCCATACGTAACGATTGACGACTACTTGGTACATCGGTCCTTCCACGACTAAACGGCGGACTAGACAGTCCCGACCGTTCTATTCAGCTCAGGATCATATTATATTTGGGCCAGAGATTTCGTATGTTAGGAGTCGGTATCGTCTAGTTAAAAATCGAATGCCGGAGACTGCTACAGAATCTTCGGGAGATAAACCCAAATGGAAGTGGCTATTCCGCACGATTTGTGAGGTATCAACACAATTAATATCGTTGCAGCTTATTAAAGCGAACATGGATATGTAAAGGATTATTTACCTCGTTCAGCTTCTCTCCACCCAATCCTGCGTGCTCCAAGCCCTTTTGACCACTAACGAGACAGTACCTAAGGCAGTCGTCCAAGCGCCGGTCATTCTTGCCGTCGATGTACCCTTGTGAGCTGAAACCTCGGATTTGCCCACCAAATTTGGTAGGGAAGGTGGATGCATCAAATCTATCGATGAGAGAAATTCCGCTTTGTCCTTCAAGAAGTTTGTCATAGAAGATATCGACGTCATTTCCAAAGACCGACACAACCCCCATGCCTGTAATAACCACTCTCTTCTTTGGGTCTGTCTCTCTTTTAGGAGCAGTGGTTGTAGCTGCCATTGCTCTTGCTCCATTTTGCGATAGCTCCCTAGCTGCCATTTCACTTGCATGTGAATCAAGAAAGAAGAAATATACAAGACATTTCTAATAATCCCCTCTCCGTGTGCATGACGATACCAAGTAAAAGTGTTTTCGAACAATGCAATGATCATCTCTCCACCTAATGCACTCAGGCTACTGTCGGCGCCTACAATAATGGGCCATCCCTGCCCATGTACCTATTTTATAAGATTGACACTAAAATGTTAGGACCAGGTTAAATCTGGCGTTTTCGAGATTTCACTCAGTAGTCTGTGTCAAGGAACTGAATATTGCCTGCACCCAGCGTGTGGCGAGTGGACGGCAAAGAAACTACGTAAAGAAGCATAATGTCCACCGCTGTCGACTTGACCAGAAAGAAAGAAAAAATCTCGCCGCAGCAATCACCATTACAGAGCTAGAAGCAGCAAAGTGCGAACATCCCTGCATTAAACTCCATATGCATGGTCTCCAAGAATCTAACTCATACCGAATCGATGCTGCGCTGAAGGTTTAGACACTCTGCTACCCCTCAGAACGGACACCTCCGATACGGCCCGTCCATCGACTGCTCTGAGCCCTTGAAATGAAGCTCCGACCACGGCACTTGTAGCTGCCATGGCTCCCGCAATAAGCTCGCGATCTGAATCAACTCGCCAAAAATATTAATTCCAAAAACCAAACCTCTCCGGTAAGAACCAAATGATGCCGAATGTTACACCAACAATCTCACCTTACTCTATTCATCTGTCCTCCTAAAAGACCCTACCACAAAAACTTGGACTACTGTCTCTCGAGGTTTTAGGCACAAATCAGACACAGGCTCCGATTTCTATCCCGTCAAAGACCCAGATGAGTCAGATTTTCAACACTATGCATCGCCATTTCAAGCTTATCCTCTTAGCGTCAACGCCCTCACCTTTGATCGGGAAGGTTTACGAGGAGCAGCAGGGGACAATCGGAGCTCCCTTTGCTTCAATGTGAAGGGGGTAACGGATGCAAGTTATAAGGCGCGGGGGCAAAAGGGAACCGGACGATCGCTCCTTTGCTCGTCGCTCACTGTCCTGCGGAGGGAGGATCGCGGCCCTTAGTAACGGGAGGAACGTCCTCCATCTGTCCTGTGGGATCGTCGCTTATGTTGATGGGGCGGAGGATCCGAGACAGCTAAACTGGCGGAGCTAGCTGGAGAAACTGGCGAGGCAGGTTTTGCGACGGGAATTTCCAAGCCGTCCCCACCTCTTTGGTTCTTTTCAACGTACTCATTATAATCCTTGTGTCAGTAGTCGTGACTTTGGAGTTTTCTAACATCAACATTCCCACCTAATCAGAGTTGGTGTAAACAGGGCAGAACCGTTGCTAGTTTTGGGAGAGAACGTAGCGCCAATCAACCTTATCGGAACGCTCTTACGGGTTCGTCCAGTCCTCGTCATCCTCTGCACAGTGGTCTCCTCTAATTCGCCCGGTAACCTAGTAGGCTGAGATGTTCTGTAAACCTCCAATCAGCATCCACCCATTCTGCTGAGCTGGCCCAGACGACAAGCTGCAGTAAGTGCCTTATTTACCTTCCATGCAGTTACTTGTCGTAAATGCAAGTTTTCTATCCCACGCTATTGAGAATACAGAGTATTTTATTAAGTTAATGATCTAAGAACCTTTTCCTACTGTATTTGCTGAATAGTTAAATAAGTAAAGTAGAGTTTCTTCAGTATCCCAGCTAACTTTTCACTTTCGTACATCTGTTGAACCGATGACAGTTGGCGATGTCCTCAACCCCCCATTCTCCCCCACTGCCTCTTTTCCAAATCCGAAGGAAGGGTATGCCAAAAGCTCCAGACACTGGACTGTTTAATATTCAGCATATGCATGCTGTCCAAGGAGAGAAGGTGAAAGATTTGATTGCTCATTATTCCTCAATTGCCTGGGATTTCACCCACCGACGAATGTGCTCTTGTTTCCTGACAGCGGATCTAAAACCTAGCTGAGATTTCTGTAATGTTATTTAGTAATGGTGTGATCAACCGATTAAGAATGCTCTGCCAGGATAACACCCTCGGAGACTGATCCTTGACAGAGTCTACTCACGATATTGTTTTCAGAAATTGTACCGACTCTTTTATCAACTGCATGTCTATATCTCTACACCTATCGGAGCAAATGTGCATCTTTAGCCTTCGTAAACAACTTAGCTCAAAGATGGTTCCAGTTAACCAATGTCAAGTGTTGTCCCAAATAAAAAACCAGCAGCTCAATTGCTGCCGAGATTAAAACAGAAGCTATCCATAGTCCTTAGTGCTGAAAGGACAGAATCAGGATTCTGATCTGCTACCCTGGTTGTCCAGGGTTGGGACTGGATCCCATTAACCAGGCTTCGGTTCGAGGTACAGTCAAGCGACGTTCAAACATACAGTGTAGAACTAGATCGTACTGACTCAAACCAGTTCAGTAGCAGCCAAAGTTCCTCCTTTGGTCCCGGCCCTTCGACGCAAATACTTGACAAACACACATCCCAACAGACTTCAAAATCCCACAGATATGTAATCACGTCCAGGATAAACATGAAATTGTACTCAAACCTGTACGTAAAAGGCATCGGATGTGTGAAGAAATGCATACTCTATCGTCACAACTATTGATCCACGAAATCATGAATTGCAAGTCAACAGTGCAATAATCTTGTTTCCGCTCTGCACTTCCCGTGCAGTAAAGATGATGATATGACAGAAGAGACTTTCCAGAATGGAATCGTTTCGTGTTGTTTTGAGCAAGATGAACGGCCTGGTGATGATACCATAAATCAGAAAATTGGCTTCTAAAACGAAACGGAGGTCTCTGGGTCCCAACACCAGTTAATTGGCGGTTGACATGTGGCTTTCAGCTTATTGGTGGCGACGTTGGCTTCGAGATAAATGGAGTCCGTATCTCATCAGAAGTCACCCATGCAGTTAACACTCAAGACCTCTTATATTGTGGCTCTTCCTCCTCTCCAGGGTGAGAATTGGCAAGGGCAACAATGGAAACATGGTTTCTCAAGATGAGGCAACGGAACCAAAGGTCTCAACCCAAATAGAGACTGATAAGCATATATTCATTGGACGACTTCGAAACCCTAAGGTTCACAACTCAGCCCTTTGAAGAGAACTCACAAAAGTTAAACGATGAAAGGTCAATAAGAGTAATTGCCAAATTGATGCGCAATATTGAGATCGTAGTACTAAGTGGGTGATTACGGTGTGAAGGACCAAGTGTTCAAACACAAGAGCACGAGGCAACTGCACGCCTTCGTGTGTATGTTTGATCAAACATTGTATATGTTTGATCAATCAAATATGCCGAAAGAATTCAGCCGTCCTTTGGCTGTTGTCCAGACTTTTGATCAGATCTCACCTCTTCACGACTGGGCCGAAATGAGACTATGCTCGAGATGATTGACAGATAACCGACACATGAAAAGGTGGCTAATCATGGTGGCAAACTTTTAGAACCATGCCAGATCTTGCTACTGACACACAATAAGATTGACATCACCATGGCTAAAACTTTAAGATCCGCAGCTCAATCTCTATCTTCTTTGCAACACTCCAGGTCTGGAGACTCATCCTGATTCTCTAAAACTAAAATTGACTCCGAGTCCACTATCAAAATTCCCGAGGAATCCCACTCCAGATCCTCCCGGAATAAGACCTTGCAAGGCCAGGGAAGATGCTGTATGCGTATCTCTGTGATTGTAACGTGGAATAATATTCGTTTGAACCTATAGACTAGGTAAAAGGGCTCAAGCTACAAAATCTGCGGAATCTGCTCCCACTTGCTGGCAGTGATCTTACAATCCCGATAGCCCATTTTCTTCAGCAACCGATCCATCTGCCTCGCACCATCCTCATCACCCTCCTTTATACAACGCCTCCAGATCTTGACGGAGCTCTCTCTCGCAGGAGTGAAGCCAGCGTTGATCTTCAAAACAAAATAAAATGTCATCAAATTTCTTAGCATGTCCTTACATGACTCAGATACATGCAGAAGTAACAAGAGGTTCACCTTTCGGTGAGTCTGTACAGTACTTCGACTTTCTATGGCTGGAAATCTTTGATTGTCATCATTAGAGCGAAAATAACCACATCAAGCATATACAAATACTCTCCGCATATCCCTAGGTTCATCCGAACGACTTCTAGAAGGATGACACGCTAGCCCACCAATATCAAACAAGGACACTCAGTTTCAACCAACTACACACTGCATGATTTCAGGGTTGACGTACGACTTCTATTTGCCAGTTCAGGGAAAGGTTTCATCCAACAAGAACCCTGATGAACTATCGGAACATCCTTTGCAACTATTTTGAACACTCCCTTTACTCACCAGGGTATCCATGGCATCCATTGCTGCCTTCACGTCACGGTTCACAACATGGGCGTCGATTAAAAGGCTGTATGTTCTAAGATCTGGCTTGATGGCCATCTCATGCATGTAATTGTATATTTGCAGCACCTCTGCCGTCTTCATGCCAGAAACAAAACCTATCAGTTTGATTGACTAAAACAAAAATACAAAGAATAACTGAAGAGCTCATTCCACAGAAGGTGACAAGACCCTGGTCAATCACACTGTAATCATTATGAATCATCTGCAAAAATCTGAAGAAAAGAATTGATAACCTTCTAAACTTAAACTAGACGTGCACACTGGTTTTACCACAATAACGACCAGAACACAGGTATAATCTTCTCTTCTGGACCAGATATTGTCCTGACAGGCTACATGGTACTAATGCTTCCATACCTTTCTATTCTTCCCAAAAACGTCCAAAAGAGCATTACAGGAGTGGACATCCGGCATCAAACCAAATGTGGTGCCAATTGCCTCAAAGGTTTGGTAAGCTCGGTCGTAGTCCCAGATGTTGGAGCATCCCTGGATCACGCAGTTGATGGCGGAAATTGCCACAGGTTTACCTGCTGCGTGAATTTCAGCTAATTTGTAGTAAACCTGTCCACATTTAAGCAAACCTCCGATTAATGCCTACGCAGAAGAAGAAGGAAGTATTTGTAAATAGTATTCCCCTTCTTAAGTAAAACAATCAGTTCGTGCCTGTTATATAATTCCAACCTATCAACATGATTATAGCTAGGTCCAGACTTAAGTAGCGTCATCATGAAAAAAGAGGTTCGACGATTCCAATGACAGCAGCTCTGAAGTAGATCTGGCCAACACCATTGACAATCAAGGAATAAAAGCCCGAAGTAACACGAGGAAGAGAGAAGCAAAATAATGCGGCAGTTCAGCCTCACCGCATCCAGCGCTGCAGCTCCTCCACGTGTACAAGCAAGTACTAGTGGTCGGAGAGAAGAAAAGGGAGAAAAGATTTCAGTGTCGGCAACTCTTTGAGCTTCTCCATAAGCTGTTTCCATTTCTAGCAAAGTGCTAAAAGCTGTATCGAAGTCTCCTGCTGCGGAAAGAGCATGGATACGTGCGTGAAAACTTTGAGGACGAGGAGGCTTAGAACCACGTAGAGAACTACGAAGTATGGACCAGGCTTCCGATGAAAGATCAGTATCAGCAGCTCGGGCAGCACAGGCAAGGATAGCATGCATACCACCTTCATCCATTGTTAAATTTCTAACAGATTTGCTTAGTTCCGTTTCTGATAAGAAACGTAGAGCAAGGCGTACACACTCAGAGTCGTCAACTTCCGTTGCAGCTATAGCCAATTCCGCGATGTTTTGTACTTGGGGAATTACATTATGTTTCTGCACGAACAAGTAGATGACAACATTAATGAACTAAATGACATCTCTACATTTACATTGCAGAGCCAACCAAGATAACTCTGAGGATTACGGGAGCACAGCCAGAGAAAACCAGCAAACAGGAATATTGGTCAGCTTGTGAATCGGGTTCGAAAAGTTCGCAACCTTCAGATCCTTCAGCAGGGACACAGCTACACGAGTGCGATGCAATCGAGTGGCAGCGAGTAGCAACTCATTGTAGGTGGTCTTGCTGGGTATATATCCCCTTGCATACATGGACTGCAAGTGCTTCATGGCCGAATCAAGTCTTCGATCCAAGGCACAGAGGACGATGACAAAATTGTAGGAGTCACCGTCGGGCTGGGCATCTGTTCCAGATTGCTCCATTCTATTCAGTTCAAGGAAAAACCCAACAACGACGATCTTAGTATGAACACAATGAGACCTACAACCTCGAGGGAACCAAAGTTCGCTCAATGATGAAACTCACGGTATTTGCTACGTAATATCAACCACTACCATGTAGCTGAGATAGGACAGCTGTTAACAATGGAAACTGATTGTCCATCTGCGAGCTGTGCCTCGAAATCTGCGAGAGAAATAAAAGCCTGCACATTGTATGTGAGTTATCCAAGTAGAATTACCTCTCCAATATCTTCTCAGCCATCTGCGAATCACGATGTCGGAATATAGCTCGGAGGAGGAAGTTGTAGGTTAACAAGTTAGGTTTTGATCCGCCCATCTCCATCTCTTTCACGATTTGCAGTAGATTCCGAGGATCAGCACCGATTCTCAACTTTGCATGAAGTAGCAAATTGTAGATCATAACGTTCGGAACTTTCGATTTACCATCAAGATCCGGAAACTTGACCCACTCTTCGAAAAGTTGAATTGTTTCTTCCAGCCTACCAAGTGAAAGACGATTGGACATTTCTCTTCCGAGCGATTCTAAACTAAGCCTCTCGACATGAGACGGAGGGCTCAAACCTGCAGGGAGGCCTGTAACAGGGTGAGGGAGCACAGAAAATCCTGATATGACGGGACTGTAACTCCGAAGAGGAGATGATACAGCTCGATAACCTGGAGCGGGGGAATCAGACGTAGGAATTTCAGCTTCTAATTGAGTTTGGGAGTCTGTTGAGCTGGTATTGAACTTCCTTGTTCCATAAAATGCAGGGCTAATTCCAAATTCTCCACTGCAATTTGAGAGATAACCAGATTTCGACGTCCAGTCTCGTATATTAGACGAACTACTTCCCGCGTCCAACAAGTTCTGAGATGCCCGGGAGAAAGAACATATACTCCTGCTTAAACCCTGCACACTAAAGGCATCACCTTTCAAATGCCTTGAAAAACACTTTGAGGACGCCCTAAACGATGCCATTTCTGCTTCCCAGACAATCCCACCGAATTTCTCGATTCAAATGCAATTATCCAGGCGTCAAAATCTCCCAGGCCATGCACCTCTTGCCAAACCCTAACTCATCAAATCAGCTCGTCACCTCACGCCCGGCAGTCGCTCCAACTCCACCATCAGCGAAAGCAATTTCCTTACTCCTCACAGGAACTCAATGTCGACTTCCCCATTATCCTTTGGCTCTGGGGCTCGCATTTTTCTGCCCGTCGTGAAACCCCATCGATCGACCGTGCTTTCACCACCCCCCCTCCCAGGCACATTCCCACTTCACACACACAAACTTTCGACCAACCTCTGAGATTCACCAAGCCTCCCCCTTCAGTCGCACGGCTCGCCGTGGTAAGATTTAGTACTGCGTTAACTGTAGTAGCCTCACGCCGGGCGTAAATGCGCGACTGCATCTACACTACCGTGGATTGATATTCTCCATATGATCGAATCGTTCATCACTTTGTCAATTTTCAGTGTGCTACGGTCCGAATGGATTTGGCCTGCTGACGTGTACAGCTCCTTTTAACGATGCTGTACTTGCTCTACCTAGGAGAAATCAGGGCTTCAGCTTTTGATCTGACGTGGTAGGAGTTGTACAAAGTACACGCCAAAACGACCTACGGTCAAGTGCAATCAGAAGAGGTTTAGGGCTAACCTCAGTAGCCGTCGAGCCAAATTAGTGCGTTCTCGGTCAATTCAACTTGAGCCTTCTAGCTTCACTTCGATTCCAAACTCCCTCAAATGATCTGTAGTATATCTCAAAATCAAAGTATACTAAGTGGGCAGGGCCACTGCCCACTATCGCCAACCTAACCATTCTTCAATCGTTGTATCCGGTCCACTTAATAGGAGTGATTCTTTTCGATTCACTGAGTGTATTACTATTCGATCGAGAATTATAGAGAGTGTTTTATTACTTGAATGTCTTTTACATTTTGGAAAAGTTTATTCGTCTTAAATTCATTCACATAACACAGTTTTGTCATTTCGTAAGAAATACAAATCTTCATTGAAGATGTTCTTCATAAGATTTACATAAGAATGATAATTTTATTAACTTTATTAAACTTTTAGAAATTTGCATACTTCTTGGTTATTGAGCCCAATTTATTCTATACCACAAGTTTCTTTGTAGTCTTTATGATACTCAAATCGACTATCAAAATTTTTAAATAGGAATAGATTTTGCAATTATGTTATATTTGGAATATATAAAGGCTTATCTTCCAAACTCATAAAAGGTAAATTGGCTTAGGTTCAAACCTCGGAAGATATTTCACTCAAAATTCAAGAAGTATAAAAAACAATGAGTTTTCTTGATCCAAAAATAAGGCTCGTATAAATTGCTTAATCCTTTTCTTTTTTTTAAATAGCCATCAAGCTTTCTTCCCACCATTTTGTCTTGGAAATGCATTATTAGTCATGTTTCTTACAAATGTTACCTTGATTTGAATGGCCTTACAAATACATAACCCCTTGATCCAACATAAACAAATGCATTTTGCAAGTACACTATCAACTAAAGATAAAATTAGATTCCATTTGATTCGGTGCTCCATCAACTTCATATCATATATTTGCTAATTATTGTATAGTTATATACACCTTTTGACTCACACTAGGTACTTGGTCCTTTTGTGTAATGCACCATTTCCTCCTAAAATGTACATGTACCACTATTACATTTTGAGACCACTATACAAAGAGTATACATGTTATATCCCACACCATACTTACTTCTTCAAAAGGCTCTAGTTTACTAAAATATATTCTTTTCCTGATTTATAATATAAATATTTTGCTAATTATTGCAAAGTTATTATACACCTTTTATATTCACAATGGATACTTGGTCCTTTTGTATTGCACCGTTCTTTTCTAACATTCCACATGGAACACTACTAGATTTGGAGACTATTATTTCAAGAGCAAATATATCATATCCTACACCATACTCACTTCTCTAAAAAGCTCTAGTTTACTCAAATACATGCTTTGTACTAATTTAGAATTTTAAATTCTAGATGCTTCATGCCGCCCCACAGGCATGCAAGGATACAAAGCTTATTCGAACTTGTTCAATGCAAGTCCATTATAAATAGACTTTTTGCCAAATAAAGTGCTAACCTTGAAACTAGTAAAAGGTGACCACACAGAACACATGAATGATAGGAAGATTATCATGCCATTTGTAGCATTGCACCTAGATTGCTTGGACACTAGAGTAGTAATGTTGGTAGTTAGAGGTATTTTCCAATTACTCATAGACTACTTGTTGATGGTCAGATTCTATGTGTGGGGTACTGACTACATGGTAGAGCACACCATCACTTGCACCGTTTGTGCCGTCAATGGGACTATTAGAGTTGGAGATCTAGGTCAAAATCAAAGGTATACCTTAGAAGTGTAGCCTTAGAGAGTTCACTTCTCTGTTGTTGAACCTCAGAGTTCTTGACTATGGTGGATAGAAAGTCAGTGAGCGTCACCTGGAGTCTATTAGCTAGAGAGGATGTGGGTTGACTATAATAAGTGTCCAATTGTTGGCAGATTGTTGAGTGAATGATCAAGTACTGATCTGATTTGAATGGATTCAAGTTGATGAGAACTGATCACATCAAAGAAGTGAGAGTCAAGAGGAAATTAGGTGTTAAAACTGAATTGAGTGTGTTGGTGATATCTCCAAGCCTAGTTGATTATTTGTACTTTGATTGCAGTTTGGATTTCCTTGAGAGTGATTGTGTATAGAAGCGTTAGCCAAATTTTGATAGCTAGTTCACTTTTTATATGGTATAGATTGTAGATATGCAATTAACAATGGGGCTCGATAGCACCTAACATCTTTATCTTTGTACACCATAGGGTATACCATATACTTGGAATAGATGGCTATATGGAGTTAGAGGGACCTAACCGCCAGCTAGAGAGGCAATTGTGGCATATTAGAGTTCATGTATGACTTATAGGTGAGTTGTGGTTGTATATTGTATGATGTTGACAATGATGTATGTTGTGTAGCGATATATATATATATATATATATATATATATATATATATATATATATATATATATATATATATATATGCATGAAAAGACCCATCAAGCTATATAAGAAAGAGATAAAAGAGGTAAAATGGGGGTAGGTCCCAATATTTTTGACATGAGAAATCTACCTTACCACACCTAAGATATCCAAGTTATGCAAGTTGTAAGGTTTACAAACTAATGGAGCATCCAAAGATACATCATCTAAAGTGATTGCTCTCCTATAGATTGCACCAGCCAATGCTTTATATAGAGCAATGGATATACATTGTCTAAATTATGCTATAAAATATGAGAGTGAGAGTAGGACTCCATGGCATCTAATATGATAAGCTCTCGCACCCCTTGACAAATGTGTCGAACATCATGTCCATCGCTCCATATAACTCCAAGGCTAGAGGAACAAAGAGGTGACCTTGCTGCATACAACTATACTTGGAGACCTTGTGTGTTGCTACTATGCTTGCCGCCCATCCAAGAGGATGAGTAATCACTCACTCTAAAAGCACATCATGCATTGATTCTATCACTTGATTATCTTGGACCAACTATAAGTATGCTCTAATGTGTCATTTGCAAAGAATATGAATGGTCCTTCCAAGCAAGGTATCTACTCTCTCGTACCGTAGCAAACACTATATCCTTGATGGCATCATGGGTAGCTATCCTTTGTTCTCCATAAGGACATCGTGACATATGGATTGCTGCTACATCTATTGTAGAACCACACTCACAAATGAGTAATAAAGATGCAAATGGGTGGACCAAACCTAGGCAGAACTTCATCATTGTAGAAGAAGTGGTTGGTGTAAGTCAAAATGCCCTAATGCTTGATCTAGCTAGGATCCAAGAGCCTACATTCTTGTTAGAGGAAGAGAAAAGACATGCTCTAGTGGCTTGAAGAATGGACAGGTCAACTAAGAGAGATTGTAGCATATGCTAACATTTTTGCTCCATCAAGGAAGACTACAAACCTCTGGTCCAATCTAAAGGTATTGAAGCAAAAGATGGAAAGTCCTCCCTAGGACCAACCACAAAGCAACCACAAAATGGGAGGAAAGTAGGGGTGCTAAGAGAGCACAACTACCCAAAAATGTTATATGTGTTGTCTTCTCCATATATAATAGGCCTACTCCTTTGATGAGATTGGTAGAGATGTATATCTACATGCCAAATCTCCCACCACACACTCAAATGTCCCTAGTCCAATGATATCACAAAAGACTCCCATAATCTTCGTATCAAAAGCTCTCAAACATAATAAGAAAGTCAAGGGAGGGGGAATAGTGCAGAGAAGGTAAGTTGGGCAATTCTAAAGGAGAATATACCAAATGCCACTTGCAGATCTCCTAGTAAAAGAAGGTCATCCACATGGAGAGTACCTTCTGCAAGGGTAATGTCTAAGAAGCATGTGACAAAATCCTTGGATCCTACTAGCACTCGAAGAAAACATTGTCCATCTATAGATGTGACACACCCCTCTAGAAGCTCAAGGTGGGGAAGGATACCTAAAGGGGACCATGCTCTGCACTTTGACACCTTGAATCTCAAGCCTACAAGATGTAGCTCAATAGTCAAGTGATCAAAGGCATGTCTAATTTGATCTTTGGGGCACACAATGTTTGTATTGTTTACTAAAGAGGGAAATACATAACCTAGCATGGCCAAACTGGTAGATAAGAGAGCTCTAAAGTGAGCCATGGCAAAAAAAGGTCTCCCCAAAGGATCTCCTTGTCATATACCAACCATTGACTCCAAGAAAGTAACTCCCTCTTATGACCACCCATGTTGGTAGCAAAGGGAAGTTGGAGAGCAATAAAATGACCACACAAAGAAATGAGACTTGTGAGGGATCCACTAGCCTCCCTAAGCTCTCTAAAGATGGATGTCCAAGTGACACTATAAGAGTTCTCAACATCCACCTATAGGACAACCCATTTTGGATGGATATCTAAGATTGCCCTAATGCCTAGGGAAATAGCCTTGCAACTTCTATGTATAACTACTCCAAATTGATGTAGATTGAGGTGCTCTTGGAAGTGAGATCAATGTTGAAGGACAATGGTATGGCTAACCAAGTGCAAAAAGATCTCTCCAATAGCAATTTGTCTAAAACACCATGCAGTTCCCCATTGGAAGAAGTAGACTAGCCCCTACTACCCAATTAACTAACATAGGAATATCTCTTCTTACTACTATTATAGCCACTTCAAATACCTCTCGTAAATCCACTAGAAGTATTTTCTACCCAAAATTCATCTCTAAGATACTCATAAACCATCCCTAACAAGCCTCTTGAGGAGAAGGGTGGTGCACATGCTTGTGCAAAAAATACCTATGAGACATAAAAGTTACTTAAGTTGATAATATAAGACCTCTAATAGTACTCCCTCTCCAACCATAAGATGTAGTGAGCATATGGAAGAGATAGTCTCATTAGTGGGACTAGCCAAAGACAAAAGATGTAGTGCTTGTGCTACTCTACTAAACTCTCTTGCCTAACCCAATGTCCTATACCGTCAAAATCTAGTGGACTTGGTTGTATCTTGTCAAAAAATTTGTCTCTTGAAACATGCAACCCTAACCAACCCCTCTTATAGGGCGGCCCAATCCCCCACTTTGAATCAAAAAAATCTAGCAACCACCTCTTTATGCTCTACACATCCCCCTTTAGCATAACAAAGGCACTATTGAGGGAGTAAAAGGAATAAGAACCATGCTAACTCATCCAAGAGATCATGTGCAAAACAATCAAGTGGTAGGCAAAAAGTTTGTCTAGCATCATCATGGAGTGTACAAAGTAGCCTATGGAATAGATGTGGATATGTCTATTCCATATACTAATCTCAAATAACCATAAGATACAACCAGCTTGAGATGCTATCTACTCCCATGCCTCAATTGGTATCCTTAGAACAATCAATAAAGGGATAGAGGAAACATGCATAATATCTAGTATCACAATTGTTGATGTGGTTGCTAGTTTTACATGAGCATCCCAAGCGGTCCAATCATAATCATTGTGCATCCTTCACACATGGGCCTTTACCCTTTGCAAGGTAAGCATCCGTGATACATCGGGCATGGTGTATCCCAAGCCGCACTAGGTGGTCCTACATGGGGAAGTTTAGCCATGGCTAGCACAAGAATAACAATCATAAACACTATGATCCTCTCCATATCTCTCTATACCTACAAAACCACAACCCCTCATATCCCAACTCACATGAGTAAATACAATCTCTCCAAACCCTAAAAACTGCAAACTCTCATAAATTTCAATTTCCATCTCAAGCTAAGTTCCCATGGAACTCAAGCACAAATACCAAGAGATAAAAAATGAAAATTCATGATCCAACACTCTCAATGTAAATTAATCACTCTAAACCCTAAAAACCTTGAAAGTTCTCATAACTTTCTACTCAATTCTCCATAGCCTTCAATCCATGTAACAAAATTGAAAAACAAATAAAATCCACTATTAACTCATGCAATGTATGAATGTGAGCTCTCTAAAACTCTAGAATATCCTTTCAATAGTTTGCACCCTTTCTCTCTCTCATGTTCTCTCCTCTCTTCTCCAATCTCTCCCAGAAGTTGAGCATGATTTGACAACTAGGAATCATGAAGGAGTTTGAAGAAAAGACCAAGTCTCATGTTAAGATAAACACTAAACAATTGTTATATGCAAATAATTTTGAAGGGAGAGTGAGTATGAATATGTTCATGATAACTCGCTAGTCAAACAACCACTAGTTGTTCTTGCTTCAAAGTAGAATGAGGAGAAGCAAGTTCATACTAATGGGCTTGAATGGTCAAGGAGAAGCTCTATCATAGCTCAAGCAGAGAAAAGCTACCCAAACATTATATGGTTTTATTTAACAAAGTGGATATTGATGAAGCTTTTGTAGATTATTTTATAAACATCTTGATGATAAATTATGATGAAACATTCACCTATCTAGAGGTTTTAGCTACTTCTCAAACATCAAAGAGCATGAACTTCATGCATAAAAAGGGAATCATGCTTACTTGCTATCAAAAATGTAGGAAGGCAAAGAGACTATAGATTGTAAGTAGATAGATAAGAAGAAGGATGGAGCTTTTAAAAAATGAAACTATTAACATGGATTATTGGTGGTTAAGCACTTTGCATAGCAAAAGTGTATGGATTATAACAAAGTCTTTTCAATAGTAATTGTAAAAGACCGTGATCAAGGAGAGGAATAAGAGAATAAAAGCTCACATTGGGACACTTGAATGAGTGGAAATTCCGAATGCCTAGCATGAGCTTTGGCTTTGGTATTTATTATCATAGGTAGCATACAAGGCCCTTGAGAAGCTTCTCAAGGAGCTTCTTGTAGCAGCTTTCTTAGAGTGCTAGCCAAGTTAACTAGGAAGTTTCTCTAGAAGCTTCTTTCTTGAAGCTACCTACTTGGCGTGCAAGCTAAGCTAGTTTGAAGCTTCTAGAAGCTACTTACTTGAGGTGCAGCTAAGCTATTCGGGAAACTTCCCAAGAAACTTCCTAGATGCTTTCAAAATACTCTAGACTAATTTGTCTTATTTGCTACTTTGTTAGCCCTACTAACTTTGTCGCTAAACTCCATGTTGTTATAGTAATTATGCTTGCTACTCCATATATAGTAATATAATTTTATGTTTTTGATATTTGTCTAGGTTGGATGAATATACTAAGGTTTTCTTGCATGGAATGCTAAAAGAGTTGATTTTTAATGAGGCAACTTGAATGTTTTGTCAAGAATTGCAAGGAGCATCTTATGTGCAAGTGATTGAGATCTTTTTTTATATATATGAAGTCTTAAATAGGGAGACAAAAGATTAGATTTTATGCATTCTCTTGGTTTTATTTAAAAGAAATATTATTATTGTCATGGTCCTTAGAATGATTATGATACATTTTTATGTAAAATGATAAATGATGGAGATTTGATTTGATTTGATTTGATATTTGATATTTGATATTTGATATTTGATATTTGATATTTGATATTTGATATTTGATATTTGATATTTGATATTTGATATTTGATATTTGATCTAAATCACTTGCTCATTGTAGCAAAAGATAATTTTAAGATTGTTAATCTCTAGACTCAGCTTAGCTGTAGTACTCTGAGGACAAGAGAAGAGAGAAAACATAGATTGCACACTCAAACATTCGATGCCCCAAGGGAGCACCTTCTCTTTATTATATAGACAAAGAGGATCTCCTCCTAGGAAGCTCCACCATAGGATTAGGGACATAGATAGATGACATGTCAGCAAGCTCCACCCTTGGATTACTTACTTGGATGGGTGACCTGTCTGGTCTAGGTCCTATTTGGTTGGTCAAACGAGCTTTGACCGGAGGGAATCTTTTAGGGAATCTTCCTATAGGAATCTCAGAATCACGAGTAAGGTACCGTTGGAAAGCTCTTGACGAGACAAACCAGGGGGGAGGGAAGGCCAGCCTTTCCTTTGTTGGGGGGGGGATTCTACACATTTTTGAGGCCTAATTCATCCGTTTAGGCCTCCAAAATTGCCTTCAGAGATTTCAGGCATATTTTGGTTCCTACTCTATTAGTAGAAGTCCCCTTTTGGTGATACCTCTTTCTGATCTGTTTAGTCCATCATGTGTAACATCCTTCCAGATGTTACCAAACCAATTCTCACCTTTAAATCATATGTCTAGCTATTGGTTCTAAGGTTATCAAGACTATTTTGGTTTTTGCCCTATTAGTAGAAGTACTCTTTTTGTGATACTTCTATCTGATCTATTTTGACCATCATGTATAACATCATTCTAGATGTTACCAAACCAAATTTCACATCTAGATCATATGGCTAACCCTTGGTATTACATTAGCTTAGAGTTTAGCATAAATAACTAAACTTAACCAAGCTTTGGAATGGAGATTCATAAGGACAGACAAAAGAGAAGCTTATCAAACATAAATTAAGTGCATAGATAGATGCAAAGTTCAATGAAGTAAATGTTACAACAATAAGTGCTTTCTTTGCATCATATTCTATGATGCAACTATATCTTATCTTATATATAGAATTTAAAGATTTATGTGTTTGATTGTTAAATATGACCGTGCATAAGCCTCTTGTTTCAATATTTAAGCATTCTCTTTCATAGTAATATATTTGAGAAAGTATTGATAATTTATAAGATTCTAAGTATGATGATACATGGGAACTATGTACCACCAAACTATATAAAACATGCTTTTAGATAAATAAGCATATATACATGGCTCATCATAAAAGTTACATTTTAATGTATTTAGGTAGATAGTGGTTGTTTTGAATTAAGATGTTTTCAATATTATAAAAATATAATATATTGGTTTTTGTAAATTTTCAAGGTTCATCTCAAACATTTAGTTTGATAATAAGTTAAGAAAATTACAAAGTCATTTGGATAAAACAAATTTTGAGCAAGCTTCTCTAAGTAGATAAAAAAGGAAATAAGTTAATGACAAGAATAACCTCAATTTCATTAAACTTAGCTCGACCTTTTATAGTAGCACCCTAAAAATCTTGTCTGGATTTTGCTTCAGAATGTTATTATATTCTTAATAAAATTTCAAAGCAATCTCTTACAATCTCTTCATTGTTTGATGCAAAGTTAGAAAAGGCCAAATCATTACTAATCCATGTCTATTTATATCATAGATATTCTTTCATACTTGCAAGAGCCTGAGGTAGAGATCAATGACAACAAAACCACATATCTTATTTTTCAACTAAGGTTGATCATGTTGTAATAGTAGAAATAGTAGAAGGCTTATTTGGTAAAGCAAGCTTGTCAAATATTTGGAGATTTTACAAAGACTTCATTTGTGTTTTACACATTTCTCAATAAAATAACATCCAAGGGAAGGAATCATATAAATATTTAAAACTTTTAAGCAAAAATATTATGTTTGAAAATACAGATTTTCAATCAAGAGTGGTGGAAAACTCAATTTCATTGAGATTTTAACCAAAGTTATACCCATAAGTGACTTTATAAAATATTATATATCATTATATTTGCATAGAGATAGTTATTAAACAAAAGACTAGCTCAAGGTAGAGTCAACAAGGAATTTACCGGGTATGTGCTCTCCCTTGATTAGGTTAACTCTAGCTTAGTTCACCCGAAAAACTTTGGGTTAACTTGGTGTACACAAATCATTACATATTTTGTATAATGATAGTTCTTAAAGCAGACATTAGATTAAGGCAAAGTCAACAAGGAGCTTAGTAGGTTTTGGTTCTATCTCTTGGTTAGGTTAACTCTAGCCAAGTCAAACCTATGTACAATAGGTTAACTTGGTGTACACTATAGACTTCCCATTCTGCCCTTTAGCCTCTCACCTATTACATTGTATATCTCTTCCCTACGCTCACTTCATCCTGTGGTAGTAGAGAGATCACCACTAGAGGTCTTAGATTATCAACATGAGCAGCCTTTATGTCTTGATAGGTCGCTTTTGCACAAGCATTATGCAATGCCTCTTGCCTTTCCTTAGGAGGCTTGATAAGGATGGTTTATGAGCATCTTAGAGATTACTTTTAGGTAGATGATCCTTCTAGTGGTTTTATTGAGTTGTTTCAAGTGGCTGGAGTAATTGCAAGAGGAGACATTCCTATGTTTGTTAGTTGAGTGTTAGGTGCTAGTCAACTTCTCACGATGGAGAAGGATACATGGAGCATTAGACCGATTGCTATAAGAGAGATCTTTTTGTGTTTGGTCAATCATACCATTGTCCTTCAACATCAGTCTTACTTTTGACAGCACCTTAGTCCACATCAGTTTGGAGTAGCTACACCTGGCAGATGTGAGGCTATATCTCTACGCATCTGGGCACTCCTAGATATCCATCTAGAGTGGGTCGTCCTACAAGTAGATGTTGAGACCACTTTTAATAATGTCTCACGTGCATCCATCTTTAGAGAGCTTAGGGAGGCCAGTGGATCCTTGGCAAGTCTTATTCCTTTTGTGTAGCCTTTTTATGGCTCTCTTGCTTCCTTTTACTACCAACACGGTTGTTCACAAGAGGGAGTCACTTCTTGGAGTCAACTGTTGGTACACGTTAGGAAGATCCTTTAAGAGGACCCTTATTTGCCATGGCTCACTTTAGAGTTCTCCTATCTACTACTTTGGCCATGCAAGGTTGTGTATTTCCCTCCTTGGCAGATGATACATACATAATGGGCCATTTAGATTAGATTAGGCAGGCCTTTGATCACTTGACTACCAAGCTACATCTAGTAAAGGTGTAAAGTAAAGGTGAGAGTAAAGGTGTCAAAGTGCAGTGCATGGTCCTCTTTAGGTATCTCTCCTCACCTTGAGCTTCTAGAGGGGTGTATCACATCTACAAATGGATTTCGTGTTCTTGGAGTGCCAATAGGATCTAAGGATTTTTTCATGAGCTTCTTAGACGCTACCCTTGCAGAGGATGTTCTCCATGTGGATGACCTACCATTACTAAGAAATCCGCACGTGGCAGTTGGTATACTCTCCTCTAGTATTGCTTGTCAACCGATGGACCTCATAGGCATAATTCCTCCATCCTTGTCCTTCTTATAATGTTTGAGAGCCTTTGATAGGAGGATTATGGGAGTCTTTGGTGATATTATGGACCACAGAATTTTGAGTGTGTGATATTTGGCACATAGACTAATGGCTTTGCCGATCTCATGTAGAGGGGTTGGCTTGCTATCTATTGAAGAGATGACACCTATAGCATTTTTGGATAGTTAGGCTCTCTTGGCACCCCTACTTTCCTTTCATTTTGTGGTTGTTGAGAGGCCAATTTTGGAGACTTATGTGGCAAAGGTAGAGGAGGGATCCTATTCTCCCTAGATGTTATTGTGGCAAACAAGAGATAGTCTTTCCTCACAAGCACAAGAGGACTTTCCATCTTTTGCTTCACTATCATCAGATTGGACTTGAGGTTTATAGTCTTCCTTGATGGAGCAATAGTGTGAGCATATGCTGCATTCTCTCTTAGTTGACTCGTCCATTCCTCATGCTACTAGAGCACATCTTCACTCTTTCTTTGGCAAGGTGCAGGCTCTTGGGTCCTAGCTCAACCATGCATTAGGGCATTCCAACTTGCACCAACTACTTTCTCTATAGCGATGAGGTTTCACCTAGATTTGGTCCACCCTTTTGCATCTTCATTACTCACTTGTGAGTGTGGTTCTACACTAGATGCAACAAAGGTCCATATGACACAATGTCTTTTTGGAGGATAGAGAATAGCTACCTATGATGTTATTAGGGACATAGTGTTTGCTATGACACAAGAGAGTGGATACTTGGCTTGGATGGAGCGTTAATATGCTTTGCAGAAGACATGTGTTAGGGCAGATTTATACTTGGTCTGAGATGATCAAGTGACAAAAGCGCATGTTGTGGTTACGGTCCCTACACATGATACAATTTTGGAGGGAGTGAATTACCCATTGCTTTGGATGGGCGGCGAGTGCAACAGAAGGTCGTAAGATCTCCAAGTATTGGGGTATGCAACAAAGTCACCTCTTTGTTCCTCTACCCTTGGAGTTATATGTAGCAATGGACACAACGTTTGACACATTTGTAAAGGAGTGCACAAGAGCTTATCATGTTAGGTGCCAGGGGGTACCACTCTCACTCTCATACTTTGTAGCATATTTTAGACAACATGTGTTTATTGCTCTATAGAGGGCAATGGCTGGTGCAATCCACAAGAGAGGGATCACACTAGGTGATGCTTCTTCAAATGCTCAAGTTGTTTGTAGACCATACGACTTGCATACCTCAAATATTTTAGGTGCAGTAGTGCAGATTTCTCATATAGACTCTATTGGAGCCTAGCACTATTTTACCTTTTTTGACTCTCCCTTGTATAGCTTGATGGTGTCTTCTCATCCTTCATGTTCTCTACGCAGTTGCATTTTTTGAATTACATTCTGAAGTTATAAATTTGCAAGAGAGATTGCGGGTGAAAAGAGGTACTTATTTGTGCATAGTGATTTTCTTCCTAAGCTTGTGAAGGTAGTAAAGACCAAGCCAGAGTGAGACCCTATATCCTTGCTTGCATTGATTTGGCTGCCTGATTTATTACTTCATATGTGGTAATGAACGTTAGTAGTTCACTCCACAACTTAATTTGATGAATTGAGTTTGCAAAACTCCAACATGAGGCAACCTTTGGAACCTAGGACATCTCAATATGAAGTATACCCCAACCTTAAGAAACTAGGAATCCTTGCCTTCTACTAATACTAAGGATACATATATTTACCAAAGAACCTAAGTTACTCTTGAAGTTCTCTCACCACAACCAAGAGCTAAGATAAATCAATTTTTTCTTGACCGCCTTTTAACTCCTATTTGCATTCTTGTTGGCTTTTATAGATTGATGAACTAAGCTTGCCAAACCCCTATACGAGATGTACCTTAAAAACTAAAGAAACAAGGAAATCCCTTAATGTAGTATAGACCAATCTGCAGTAAAGATTGAATACTTAATTTAATGACACTATAATGATAAAAACTATAACCATGAGAATGGATATCCTTATAATATGAATTACCATTTTACTATAAGAACAACTAGTACTAAGTATTGTTATGACCATTTGATATTTGGTTTTAAGTCAAAGTATGAAATATTATACCTCGAATAATAAAGTTTTCTAGCCTATAGACATTCCACTGATTGATCATTTATTATGTATAGAACCTAAAATTGCATCCCATCTAGGTGTGTATAGCACAAGACCTTTGATATTGTATGATATCAAGTTGGTATAGGATAGAATGCATTTCTAGAACTGAAGCTTCTTCAGAAAAAGAATTAGCCTTATTATTGAGGTTTAAATTCTTTTTATTTCATACAATTATTTCTAGTCAATAAATGATTTCAACCTAATTATAAGTCTCCAGAAGAGTTCTTTATGTTCAGTACTATTCTAATCACCATGCAAGAAACAATACCATTGTTGCCCTTTGATCAACGAACACAAGAGAAAGAGAAAAATGCAGATGTGTATTTCGCTCTTGGAAAGGAAAAGCTCTACAAAAAGAGGAGAAAACCTTGAGCTTTATATATTAGTTCATTCTACGATATCGTCATTGCAGATTCGATGCATTTGGCACGAAGCATGAACAAACTTAGACTAAATCAGATAGCCTGATTTTTATCTGCTTGGCTATTATCTCCTTATTCCTTATCCTGTACTGTTAAGATGGTTACGCTGGTTCTACGATCGTCCCCTTTTGAGGACCTATGCTCTATATCGGAATGTTTCAATTTCTCCTCAAGCTTCGAAAGGAGCAGCTTACTGAAGCGTCGGTGATTTTGAAGTGTTTTGGGTGAGTGAAGGACCTTTGTAAACCATTACACAAATGGGCGATGGTTTCGTTTGAAATAGCGGCATAAAGTACACACTTCGCTTCTTCCGAACTTGTTTCGAACTTGTTCCGAATTTCCGAACCTAAATGCTCTCTACTAGCTTCTCCCGAACTTTATTGACTGCCAGGTGGGAGACCCCTGCTAGCAGATGTTCTCACCATCATAGATATACTCAAGATATTGTGTTTGGAGAGGTAGCGAGTTCATGGTTTTTGTGGCTTTGATGATCATTGGAATGGGAATCGCCACATAAGACAACTCTGTTTTGGCATACAATCGATGAGCATGGCGCTGAGATTCGTATGCAACCGATGAGAGATTCGTTTATTCGCACCGTTTGCGTTGAATATCTACGATTCACCTCTGAATAGACAATTCAACTTGATGGATCGCGAAGGTTGGTTGGGCAACAAGGCGTTGACGAGGAGATTGGCAAGACCCGAAAACTTAACTCAGGAGAAGCGAGATTCTCGCTCACGATAAACGGAGTCCGCTAATATCTGCTTAGTGGAGTAGCTAATGTGTCGATGCCATTGGCTCCGGCACCTAAGATCCTGTCTTAAGATATGATGTCTTCGTCACAAGTGCGGGATGCATAGGAATAGCGGAAGTTCACATGATTGCGATATAGACTTCGATTCGTGATTTGACATTCTGCTCAAGAGTTTAATACGAGGACGAAGCACGATGCATCGGATCTGAAGCGTTGACCTATCATCTAACAGTTTCCGTGACAAAGATGCTCCCTGATAAATATCCACATTTTATGCCTGTCACGCCGCAGAAAAAGTAATAATATCCACGAAATGCAAAATTGCTAGGAGTGACAGGCGCAAGGATGGACGGCAAGTAGCGGAAGGGGCGAAATCTCGGCTATATTCGGCAGGAGGGAAGAAAGCCCTAAAGACAGAAACACGCAGAGACAGAGAAGAGGGGGAGAGAAGAGGAGAGAGGAGAAAAGCTTTTAAAGTGTGTGTGTGCAGAGCAGTGGTTCTGCATAAAGAAAGTGATGAAATTTAGGCTCAGCTCTTGAGTGTTGGAAAAGAGCCAAGTACAGTACAGCCTACAGGGAAGGCACCGTGAGGTGAGTCGTCAGCCATTGCTGCTGGCGTCGTCGGGAATGGTGAGGAAACGAAAGGAAGGAAGGTAAGGGGGAAGAGCAGGAAGAAGACTGTCGACCATGAGTGCCTGTTAGGAAAAGATGCCCGGGCAGGGGTCGTCCAGGGGATGGCTTGCGTTGTCTTCAGGGTGAAGGGAAGTAATGGTAGAAAGAAGAGAAGTGGAGGAGGAAGAGGAGATATGATGGATGATGGTATGTCCTTATGGTCGCTGGGGTTGACGAGATGAGGAAGAACAATGAACGTGTTCCGTGTCGTCGCGTCGGTGGTGGTCGGACGGTACGAGAGAGTTACATGATTGGGAGGAGGAGGAGGAGATTTGCCGAGGATTTTGGGAGAGGAGGGATGAGGAAGAATTGTAGCTGAAAGTAGGACGAGCAGGGTGCAGGGAGCTGGCGCAGAGCGCGGCAGCGCTTGGCTATCGGATTTGGCTTGCGATAGTTTCTGGAGAGGAACGTCTTGGGATGAGCTGTTTCTCGAGGCCGTTGTTCATCAATGCTGCTGTCTTTAGGTTCGCCTGGATTTCATGACGGAGATACATAAGGCAGTGGAGTACGACTATGAGCAGGAGTTGGGGGTGGAGCTTTGTGTGCTGGTTGCCGAGGAGCGGAGTTTGAAAGATTTGGCGCAGGATAGCAAACTTGGTAATTGAGTAGAGTAGAGGAATGCCAGTTGGCTAGAGGATCCGAACAGGTAGAGGAGTCATGGATGAGATATGGAATTTGAAGGCCTGTGCAGGCTTGAACAGGCATTCTTCTCAGCCAAGTCCTCTGTCCGCCTCTCTCAATCAGGTATCATTCATATCCAGCGCCAGACAGGAGAACTTCACCCTACACTTGGGCGAAGATCTCAAATCAGCGCATAAATGGTCGAAGGCGTGCCATACGTGGAGAAAATGATGGCTGGTTAATAATGATTGTCGAATGTCTTTGTGCCTCATGACACGCCAGCGTGTTCAGTGTTTTCAGAGAGAGCGAGAGCACGAGAGCATAATAAGATGATGGATTAGGTTTTGACCATAGTCCGTTAATAAAGATCTGAACGCGCAAGACAATTGGTCGGCCACAACATATGTTTATCTGACTGAAGAGACACGTTTAGCCCGTGCAAATCTTAATGTTGCAGACCAAACACAACACCTAAATCTGAGCCTGTGAGGGGTTGTTTTGCTGGAATTTTAGTCCCTGATTAGGCCATTGATTTTCGGCCTTTGGTTGTCCGAGATGGTGATTACGACCACTTTGTCGTTGATTGTCCTGAGCGAGCCGGTGGGAATAACGCAATAGACACGATCATGGATCATGTCTATCTGGAAGCTTTAACCAGATACAGAGCTTACTCTCCTGTTTGAGTGATACCTATTGTTGTCGCGGACAAGTTAGTTGAACAAGTTGGAAATCTATTCCATCTTTCAAACTTATGGACCTCAGAATAATGGCCCGCTGTGTCACTTCAGTACTTGGTTGGGATTGCCCTGAATAGTACATCTTGTCCTCAGAGTACGCCATTGTCTAGTTATTATAGCTTGAAGCCCGATTGTAGTTTCAGATAATTAGGGTATCGATATGTGGTGTAGCTAGATGGTGAATGCAAATTCCGTATAATTTGCTGGATGCGAGAAGGCAAATTTTCTGGCTAATTTTAGTAGGAAGCAGATATGTTGGTCCCCGAAGTGTATTGGCATGCGAGCATTTCTAGTGGAAGGTGTGTTGGAAGCTCGCTTGGCCTGATAGTTGCACTAATCTTTTGACGTTTCTGTCTGCAGTTCGAGATGAGCTCTGGGCAATTCGGCCATCCTTATGTCTCACAGGAGGTTTGCGTCATAGAACGCACGATCAGACAGGAGCCTCTGGGTGCAAATGTTGTGAATTTCGGTTTGCAACAAAACTCAAGTATCAAATCAATAAGGGGAGATGTTAACAATTCCTTACTTGCACTTATACCTGGTTCTCAGCAACAGCAACTCCGTTCAAGTTATCAACCTGTTTCACACTCCCGCCCTCCTTATGCTTCCGGGAATTCTCCTTATCACTTGAGTACAGTACCTCCGCCTAGTATAGGGAACTGGGCTGAGCATCTGTCGGGTATCTCTTCTAGCAACCGTGGCGGAAATGGGGGTTCTGGGACTGGGGTAGACAGTTCCCTGAACATGATAGGCCGTGAAGCAAATTTGTCCATGCTAGGACGTGAGTTGAACATGTCTCAGTATTCCAGAATGGGGGGTGGTCAAGACTGCTTCGAATCAAGTGTGCTAAGAACATCCGGGGTGGAGGTGATGAAGCAGAACATCGTCAGTGATAACCAAGCCGACGGAAGTGGCCAAGGTCCCTTTCCCCAGTGGTTGACAGAGATTGTAAACAGACGACCCCGAACTCACAACACACATAGTTCCCCCATGTTAACTCCAGGTGAAAGCTACATGAGGACTTCAGAGGTATCTTGTGACGTTGGAGGAACGTACCAAAGGACCGCAGAGCCATCTCTTGATGTCGGTGGAAGCTATCCAAGGACCATCGATTCCTCTCGTGATGTCGCTGGAAGTTACTCAAGAACCACCAGTGTAGAAGGATCTCGTGAGGTTGGCGGGAACTACTCTAGAATTGCAGAAACGTCTCGTGATGCGGGAATACATTTTTCAAGGAGTTCAGAACCATCACGTGATGTTGGGACTGGCATGGGTAAAGTGGCATCCATTGCTTCGTCTTCCGGAAGAGGACCGCGGGTGTATTGCACGAACTACGAGACTGGTAACAGAGTGGGTAAGTTTTCAGTGGTGTCAGGATTAGGCTATGTGTTTCTTACTTGGTACCTTTGGAAATCACGAACATATTCGATTTGGTCGTTCTTTCTGCGTTCTGTAAACTCCTGTTGTGGAGTATTTTAATTCCAATATGGGAAGCGTCCAGAATCATCCTGTACATCAGTACGTTCTTATTGTTTCTTTTGATGGCATAGAAAGTGGGAATCGTCGAAGTACTTGTTTTTGTTCTCGTGAGGCCGCATATTATACTTCAACTACTGAAGGGCTTTTAGAGGCCTTCGATCTAGTCGAACATCACTTCTGCACAAGTGGTAGCCAACTTGTTCTAATGCTGTTTTTCTGGTGTAATTTCCTCAAACATATTCGAAATCACCCACCACGCTGAATATCATCCTCAATTCACTGAAGGATTGGATAGAGTTTCAAACTCTGCCTTTGGTTACAGCTCTTAAGGTGTTGAACGTGCCTGGCAGTGCAGGAGGAGAACTCTGTCTATCTGATTCAGGTCGTTTGGGGGTACATTGTTCCTGCCATAATTCTCAAATGTCTGTTGCCAAATTCACCCAGGTAAGGAAATTTTCTGGTCCTTAACATGTTCAAAACTGCCGTTGTTTCTTCCCGTATTTTCCACTGTCTGGGTAGAGCATGTAGGTCGTAGTTGTTCAGACCGGTTCGTTATTTTAGATGTAACCCTTAAGTTAATATTTGTGCTGATTTGTTCGCAAGCAGGAACTAAACTAATTCTGGACAACTCACTTCTGAACTCTCGAGTGTGATGATCGATGTACCCACTTGTTTCCTTGTGTCTGATAAACGGTGGTTTTACAGCATGCTGGAATATATTCCGCAAATCCTGGAAATGTTGTGGTTATGGACGGCGGGGAAAGTTTGGTGCAATGGAGGATGACATTTTTCGCCAAATTTGGGGTCTGTATAAGTTGTAATATTTAGAGCGAGCTCTCTCTTTACGTTTAGCTTTCAATGTGAAGCTGAATTGGTTAAGTGACCCCCCACCTAGAAATTATGTATGGTGCGATTGTAATCTTTTAGTCGGAGCTTCGGCTGCGTGAACGGGGCTGAGTATGCACATTGTAGACATTCTGCGTGGCTTATGCTCTTGTGTTTGTGCTCTTTGTCTTTTTGAATCTCTACAGAACTTCTCTTGGCGCAATCAGCTCACATTATAGCTTATGGCTCAGAAGATCGTATATACATGCTCTAATTTAAATCTTATCTCCGTTATTAGGTGAAAGTTCCTGAAGACAACATGGGATGGGATTGGAATGAAGTGGAAGGAAATGATTCGGGGCCATCAAAGTACAAAGCAGTTGTGACGCAGAGCTGGCAGAAGGAGGTTGACTTGTATGGTGATCATGTTCTCAAGAGCAGACTCACACAAGTTTGGGATGCTTCTCTATCTCCAGGCGCATCAGGTAATATGCCCTCTGCTCAAAATCTATCAAGCATGGGGGTACCACCGAACTCAGGTCAGAATACTCTACAAGATTCAAGGGAAGCCTTGTTGAAGAGTTTTGGGAGGACATTTAGAAGTAATCCGATGGAGTTTGGAGGTAGTCATTCAGCCGGTGGAAATATTCAAGATCATGTTGCGAGGAATCAATCAGGAGCGAGGGTACAATCCTTCCGAAACTCATCGCAGTTGGCGCCCGCCCCACCTGGGGAATTCTTCAACTTTATTGGAACTCAACAGTACGTCTCTGCAGTGGAGCGGCAAGTTGCTGTGGAAAGGCAAGTAGCTGTGGAGCGACAGGTTGCTGTCAATAGCAGGAGCCTTTTGAAAGGACTAGACTTATCGTGGAACGATGGAAAGGAGCCACTGCAGCAAAAGAAAGATAGCTCGTTGTCGAGTTTCGAGCTACGGCTGGGTCAACCGTCGCAACAACCTCAACCAGTTGGAGCATCTTACACATCTCCTTTGGGGCCTCAGGTGCAGGGTTCCCCCCTGGAACAGCAAATATATGAGAAGATTATGCAAAAAGGTATATGAGTGTTTCCTTCTTGCACTTTGTATGAAGCCAGCTCGAGAGGAGTGGCAAGTTTAACTGGAATTGGACGCTGATCATGCTTAACTCATGTGCTCTTTATAAGACCACGAGTAGTGGGTTTGTCCTTGCATTGCCACCTTTAGACGTATTGTATTTGAAGTCATTGAGTGACTTTATACTTGGCGAAGACATGGAGGCATTCTACCATTTAAGTTCGAGCAAGTTAGTTTTGTTAAATCATATCTCTCACATGGGTTCTGGAATCCCCGTCGGTGAACGGCTTCTGCCCCCATCACTCATGTACCTCTTTGTTGCAGTGTTGGAAGGTAAGAGACAACAAGACATGGTGAACAACAGTACGAGCGGAATGGGACCCTTTGCCACTCAAATGAATCAACAACATCAACAAGACTTTGGGAGGGCTAGCTTTGTAGATTCGACTCGTCTTGAAACATCCAGAGTGGACACTAATAGAGGTGCGTTTCTTGGATTGTAGTAGTACTATACTTGGCTGCAGCAGCTACTGCAACCCGTATCTAAATATATCAATAATATCGCAGATCTTTGTGCAGGTCTACTCCAAGAAAGAAACCGCACTATTATTGTAGTTCGTTGTGTCTGTGTGTACAGGGTACTTCACCGTACGGATGAAAGCTGATCAAATAGGCTCAAGATGATCCTACTTAAACAGCTTTCATCTGTTTGCTGACATGAAGCACCCCAGACAGCAAGAGAAGTTACGGAGGGTCGGTTGTTTACCTGGGCATTATTAAACTTTTTAAAATGGTTGCTCAAAGAGTGGAAACTAGTTGTACTGAATAAGCTTTTTGTCAACTGCAGGTATGGAAGGTAAAGGACCCCCACTCTTTGAGCAACCATCGTTCAGAAGGATGGAGGACGTTTCCTGTAATAGGTTCACTGATTTAAGAGAACGATTAACGAGTCGAGATGCTGGGCCGGGGCCTCTTCCAACGGATGGACTCAAACGGTGGCCGAATTGCGTTACTGGGGGGAGCCATTTGAGATCAGGAGAACGGATTCATTTTAACTCGGATCGGACACCCAAACCTTGGGAAAATGACATGCAACGGGAAGTAGTAGTTCCCAACATCGAAAACAGATCCACTTCTCAAGGGAGACATGATCTGGATCCTTTCTTGAGCCAGGACTGGGTGTCTAGAAGTAGGCATTCTCAAATGGAACAGAACGAGACACCCAACGAGACTGAGCTTTCAAGAGATGTGAAAGCATACGTGAGTGATAGTTTGGTACCGTCTCAAGGCGATTGTCCGCCATGCCCCAAAGGTAACTCATATTTGAGACTTACGTAAAGCTACCAGATTTTAGCACCAATTTATTTTTGCAAATGCATTTTCTTGCTCGGAGTCGGAGCATCACCTTTCAGATCTAATGATCGCATCCCAACATAGCCTGCGAAAGGCTAGGTGGCAAGATCGGGTATTTGTCAATGGCAGCCTGCTGTCAAATTCATTCGAATACTTGTACTTTGATGATGTCGAGGTCCTTCCTCCTGACTGAAACGACCCATTGCTGTTGCGTATTGCAACATTGCAACTCCTCTAATCCAGGGCCATTTGAAACGGCAGATGTGTGTGGGGAAGACAAGGAGCAGTCACCGTTTGGGCATGTGGAGACGTTCAAAACTACGACGGAGATTTCGAAATGTGCATGTTGCAGTACCGACAAGTCGATATGTTCCAAGGGCAAAGGAAGAACTCTATCTAAGTAAGTATCTTTTCAGCTGATTGACACTTGGAAATCCGTTCTTGCACCTCCTGGAATTTGAAGACTTCCAACGTGCTAATGTCGACTTCTGTCGTAGTTGGAAGGTCCACTGTCGACTTCTTGTTTTGGTTGGTAGTACAGTTAGTAGAGGAATGGTTCTCCATAATTGATGAATGTTATGTCAAACCTTCTTTCTCAGGCCTCTAGAGCAGGTAAAATTTTTCTCTAAGGAAGCCAACGACGAGGCACAGATCGCAGCCTACAGGCAGAGGATCACTCGAGATGTCACAAGTCATGATTGTAGCTCTCCAAAAGTTCGACGACTTCGATCATTTGAAGCATTAACTTCTCATGACTGTTCATGTGGTGGAAGCAGCGTAGATCAACACCTCAACCGAAGTTCTACACCTGGTGCGTTAACGGTACAGTCTCCTGCTGTCGCTTCCGTTGGAGAAAATCGGACTTCTGAGGAGAAGAGTTTTACTCATCCAGAGAAAGCGGGTCTTAAGTCAGAGACGAGGGAACCGACTGAGGGGTTTCACTGGAAGGACATGAGTACTATATTTGTGCCTGGAAATGAAAATATTGTTGATGCGACACCAGATGATTTGTTGCCACCTAGGGCTCGATTAGAAGAGGACTTACTAGCCGATACAGCCGCAAAAGGCAATTCAGTGGCAGGCGGTGTAACGTCTGGAGTGTCTCAAGATCAGCAACCTGTTTCAGATGTGTGTTCTAAAAGCTCGGAGAATGCCATGAGTGGGTTCTCAGAGGGTGTCGATGGTGTAGAAGATTCGCATGCACAGTCTGCCGACAAGCAGCCTGGCAGTGAGGTAGTGGACGAGGGATCTGGGATAGGCAAATGCTGCTCTTCAGATGGGGTTGACATGGGCTTGGCTCCGAAAATAGCCTCTTCGAAGGTGGTTGAGATGCAGAAGCATGAGTCTCCTTCTTCACAAGGGTGCCCATCCTCCAGCAATGCAGATGATCGTCCTGTATCAGAAGTTGGAACCAAGTCAAGAGGCGGACAGACAATGAAAGACCTGTCAATAATGCGTGCGGAAGAATATGTCCATGTCGAGACGAGTAAGGTTGAAAAGAGGAGGAGACAAACGCTCAAACGAAAACGGGTGCAGCTACTGGGTGCAGCTGAAACCAAGAGGCAAGACACAGCAGGTGTTTCTCAGCAAGGAGACCTTCTTTCTTCACCAAATGCTGCGCCAGAAAGTGGCAAACGCTTTGGAGTTGGAAATGGAGGTGATGATGATTCACCACCTTCTACAAGTGCAAGAGTTTCAACAAAAGCCAGGAAACTTGTAGTTACCCATGGTAACCGGGCCCTTTTGTTGGTAGAGTCCGGAAGGGAAATAAACGGTGTGTCCAGGAGGGAAGCTGTAGCTTCTGATGAGAACTTCACAGAAAAGAAGGGTGAGACTCAAGGTGAGACCCTTGTAATACGTGTGCCGCAGGGTTTGACTCGGAAAAAGGCCAAACGAAGCGGACGAACGAAGTTCGAAAAGAAGGTGTCAGCTGGTCCGAGTGAACCCAAAAATAACAGGAAAGAAGGTTCGGAAGTTGTCACTGTGGAGGCTTCTACTTTTGATAACTCAAGTCTCAGAGGGTCAGGAGTCACTGGAAGTTTTGGTCCAGAATCTGCTACGGCTTCCACTATATCTCCTTCACAGCCACTACAGGGACTAAATGTCAGACCTATAAGACTTGGGGGTGTCGTACTTGGTCGTCCTAGTCCCCGGAATACAACTCGCCATGCGTCTTTGAATAATATCATGAAAATGCCAGATGTCGGAATTGAAAACCGGGATTTGTGGAAAGCATCAGCTTTCAAAGATGTTCTGGAAGGACCAGCTATAGCGAATGTATCCAATGGCATAGATTGCTACAGTGGTTCCAAGGAAGGACACAAAGCTTCCTCGAAGGATAGACACAAAGGTCTACTTTCCGAGGATGGACAGAACGAGCTACCTTCCAGAGAAGGACATGCACTTTTTCACCTGAAGGAGGGTGCAAAGGAACCAATCTTAAAAGATGCTTCCAAGGTAGCAGGTTCCAAGGACGGATTGAGAGCAGCGACTCTCAAGGAGTCATTGCCCATTGAGAGTCTGAAGGAATGTCCAACTAAAGATGGCCCAAAAGGTACTTTACCCCAGGATATCAGACACCCACCTCATTCTATCAGCTTGAAGGAAGCAGTGCTAAAGAAAGCAATGAAAACGGTACCTTTTCACGCTCCACTGCACGTACCAGCTCCTAAGACGAGTTCGAAGATTCTCTGGCCAAAAATCTCCGCGAAGGCTGTTGCTACTAGAGGTTCTTTGAAAGCTCCCATACCAATTGCCGGGGTTCCACCTGTTTCTAGAAACCTTTCCAAGGTTGTGGTTAATCAAGAAGGCTCCAAAGCTCCAGCACAGGATGCCACGAGAGCTACTGATTCATATGACCGATCCAAAATTCCCCTCAAAAGTAGAGCTGAAGGTAAAGCAATCAGGAAGCCAGATTCTACGAGTCCTGCAGTTACAATTGCTCCACATAATCGCGATAAGGAGGTTGCTTTGGTCGTCAAGTCCTTGAAGGGAACTGTCATTAGCGTAAAACCAACTAAACCAGAAGGACGTAAAATTCGTAGTTTGTATGAACTAACTGCCCAGAGAAAGGTGCCTGGATCAGGTGCTGGAATTTTTGAATTTTATGATGAAGCCACGGACTCGGCTGGAGGCTTCAAGCAGGATTCTAGTGAGAGGACCTCTGTGCCTACAGTAGCAGCGTTCTCTGTCCCTGTTCATTTGAGCGAAAGTAAGTCTCTAATCACCCGTGGTGAGAGATCCCCTCGGACGAAATATGCAAACAAGAGAAGTATATTTCGGCAAAACCAAACAGATGGGATTTCTGGAGGAAGTCGATTAGCAGGAGAGGTAGAAATTGTGGTTGGGAAGAGTGTTTCCGATAGGACGGAAATGAAATCTGTCACCCCGAAGGAGACAGACAAACTGACGAGGGCAAAGCCACGACCTTTGACAACTCGTTTCAAGATTCCTAAGAAGACATTGCTCCCACCTCAGAGCAGTGAGACTGCTTGTCCCAGACCGGAGCCTGAAACAAGCACCATTGTTGTGAAGGAACCAAACCAGCTGGTTGGTACAGAAATCATGGAAGATCCCATTACTTCATCACGGAAGAGAATGGTCGAGGAGCTGGAAGCAATGGGGAACAGTTTCATCAAGAAGCAGAAGGTGTTCAGGAGTTATGAACCTGTGGGTTGCAGTTCTGGAATGCTGAAAATCAGGTCTCCTTTGCCTATACCAACAGTAACTGCGGCACCTCCTACCAGGTGAATGAACTCTTCTGCTGCGTTCATCTTCAAATGGTGTTCAAGAAAGTGGCTGTCGCCAACCTTGTTTTCATAACCGACCAAAGAAGAAGAAATCCTCTTACTTCCAGTAGGTGACAACGACGACGATCTGCAAGATTATTTAAACCGATTGTGTCTAATTCCCATATACCTTACATCATCTTTTTATGTGAACGTTAAGTGTATCTCATTGCCCTTCTTGTACTTCCTGTATTTCAGCAGTAAGAATTGTCCTTTATTCGTGCTTTCTTTTGTCATCAAATGGATATGTCAACAGGAACTTCTTTCTAGAAGAAGTTGTGAATTCATGTACGAGACGAGATAATACTCATACAGTACCTAATCTACCTCCTGAAACGATATCTTCCTCCTGCAGAATATCAGATCTTCACGTGTTCTAACCTGGTTGTAAACACTAGAAGTATGGAAAGGATCTTGGATATGGTGTCCAAATGAAAGTATCATGAACATGACTATTGACGTTCTCCCGTTACCTGGTTCTGCTCCCGTTTCATCTTATCTTTTACGACAAATAGCACTTCTGTACGTTTGTGCCGCCTTTCTAGTTATAGGATTTAGTGTTATCTGACTCATTTGAAAAATGACGAAACAAAGAATCCTCAAATATATGATTTGATCAGGGTTAGAAACAGGTATAGTGCGTCAGTATTTGAAGATCTCCCACTTTGAGGTGCTGACCTTCCTGAAGGGCACTTCTCATAAGAGTATCCACTTGTTTATATCCAATCTGGGACTTATGATCAGACTAAGTTGAGCTATGTAAAACTATGGTGCCTTTTTCTGCAAAAACCGTTGGCATTAATAATGTCAATTGATGTTTGGTATGATGTACATCGAGGATTGACAGTGACATCTCTTTGTTCCAGTGGCGCTGTTGGATTGAACAGCACTGAGGAGGAAGGAAAGACGAAGTGTCAAGTGGCAGAAGATGATTCCAAGAATTCAGGAAAGAAGAAAAGATGCAACAGACCTAGGCGTCATGATACCCGAGTTTGCAGTGACACAGGTAACTGCCAGGTTTGCGGGAGCCCTGTATCAGAGTTCTTCAACAAGCTTGTTACGTGTGGACGTTGCCCTGTGAAGGTACAGCATATTTCCTGTGGGACTTCATGAGATTATGATTGGGGTGTAAATCGCAAGTCTGGCAGACCTGTTCAATTGAATCGTTTCATCAATCGTCAGTCTCCATGACTTCCTCATGCGTTTGGTCTCCTCATAACGTTTTCTTGGTTTGTAATGACGTACAGGTGCATCAAGCATGCTATGGTGTCAAAAAGATACCAAATGGGTCTTGGATCTGCCGGACATGCAAGGCTGCTCCAATTAACCCTGTAAGTGTTTGAGGATGGGCGTATGCCTTTCTCAGTGGTTTTTGCTCAGGACAAGTTAGCATTTCAGGATCATTGGTTCGGATTCTCTATCTTCAATATGCAGCTACTTAGGTACTGTGCATACATGTCAGCGTCATGTCTCGTCTTGCACGCGTACGTTGGGTACGGGGCCTTGTTCTGGAATGGGTTTTCATGTCGTTACTCGATGTGCGTACCTGTTATTGTTTTTGTTCTTTCCAGAGTGACTCCTCAGTTGAATGAATTCGCAGCACTTTCTTTGCTTTCAGTCATGTGTGATACCTATAGTTGAGTAGTCCGACTGATAGGTTTATCATGTCTGAGAAAAGGGTTCTTGTATTGCAGGTTTGTGTCCTTTGCGGATATGGAAGTGGAGCCATGACTCGAGCACAGAAAGCAAAAGGCTTCATGAAGGCTCTAGTGAAGGCTTGGCAGGATACAACCTTTCTAAACAAACACCGAACAGAAATGTGCTCTGCTCCTCCGAATAGATGCAGCAATAGTAGCCTTGATCCGGGTAGTAGTCAGACAAAGCAGCAAATGACTTCGGAAAGGGAAAGATTGGAAGACAATGATAAAAGCTTCTCTAGGGATATTGATGAAGGCGAAAAAGATAGCAGGGGGAAGTCTGAGGGCAAGTCTGTCGTGGCCACTCATCCCAGAGGTATTCACGAGCGGTATTTAACGTTTAACGGTAACAACTGGAATAAAAACAACACAATTACGGCCGGTATGGTAGATCCTACCGTGACGCAATGGGTGCATATGGTATGTGCTCTGTGGATGCCAGGTACCAGGTGTCTCAACATCGGAACTATGGGTACTTTTGACGTATCTGGAGTTACTCAAACTCGAAGGAAACAGGTAATTTGGAGGCTCAGCTATCTTGCTTCAGGTTTTCTGTTCGTGTTGTCTTCTTTTCTGAATGGGTCATCGTTCGTTTATCTGATCGCCAGTTCCCTTCCTAACTTAGGATGTGTGCAAGTCTCGGTTTTCCTTGGGATATCTACTGGAGTTTACTTGGTCTCTGAACCGCGCATCCCATAGCTAAGGAAGCACTCACATATTTTCATAGCAACCAACCCTTTTTTTTATCGAGTTCATCCTGTAATTAACTGATTTCTGTTTCTAGACATGTTCGATTTGTAAGAGGAAGGGTGGCGCATGTATACAGTGTCGAGTTGACAAGTGTACTACACATTTCCATCCCTGGTGTGCCCACGAAAAGGTAAACGTGATGCTAAACTCGTGGCTTTTAATGTTGTCGACCAGCAGTCCGTCCTTCTCACTTTACGTAGTAATAAGGGATGTCCTCTTTATTCCTTACTATTTACTGGAGAGCTTTAGTATTCATTCGAAATGTGGCAAGAAAATTATAATTAGCTGGTCAGTTGTGGCAAATGAAGTTTGACGATGCAGTTCTAGCTCTTTCTAAACACAGATCACCAATTACGCCATTCAACTTGACTCCCATCTTTCTCTCGTAGCTAACTGCTCAGTCCAAATACTCGTATTAGGACTTGCTTCAAAGTGAAGTTGTCGGAGACGAAGGTGATCAAGTAGTATTTCTCGGCAAGTGTGTGGTTCATGGATATGGTGCGCTGAAAAAAGTTCCCGCTGCCACCTTAGCTACACCTGAAGTTACTCAGGCACCTGTGAACGAGAACGACAGCAAGTCTGCTCGCACCGAGGTTAGTTCTCTTGGTTTTCTCGCATCTTGGCAACGATTTTCTGCATCAACAGCAGTTACCGTGAAACTTACAGGAGCATTTGCATAATACTCTGAATGATAAACAGGGATACAAGGGGAAATTAACTCCTGAAGAGAGAGCGTTATGTAGACGAAGAACTCATGGCCCAACAATGGTCACTACTGAGCAGGCCAATGTCTGGTGGAGTATTAATCAGAGAAAGACAGGCAAATCGCGGAGATTTATCAAGCCTGCTAACTCAGAGCTAAAGACTGATCATAGGGTATGTTCCCTTAGACATATCCATATCACTATCAATATCTATTTTCCTAGGCATCATATAGCTGAGGCATGTATGACATCATATATATGCCTCAGCATTCATGCAGGGTCTCAATATCAGCTAGGTGATGACTGTAGAGGATAGATGCATCTAACCGGGAAATGTTGAAATCTGGTCGATATACGAGAGATAATAAACAGTTACAAATTGAATCTTGGGTAGTCATGTTTATGAGAACATGCCAACGTTTGTCGGGACATTCGGGAAGACTACTGACTTGCTAAGCCGATTTGCATGTATGTTAGGTAGCGACTAAACTCTTGTTGTTAAAAGATAAGTTGAACTTGTGTAAGGATGCTCTCCAGACCTTACCTATTGAACTGGGTGCTTGATATATTCAGGAATACCTGCGCTTTAAACAAGAGCAAGGTTGGCGGCGGCTCGTAGTATACAAATCTGGCATTCATGCCCTGGGTCTATACACTGCCGAGTTTATTAGCAAAGATGAGATGGTAAGTAAAACTCAAGAACCATGAGTCATCCTCACGGTATATTGAGTATCACTTTGTCTAGGGGTGACTCAAACGTGAAGGTCAATCCATTGTGCAGTAAGCAGCACAATTCTGTTACCTCATATCATCATATTTGGAATTGGTTTGGCTGTTTCACGTCTGTTGCTTTTGTACTTGGCTGTTAGATGCCTGCTTGTGCATCAGTAAACTTTCCATGTTGGACAACCAGTGGTTTCTTTGTCAACTTCTTTTAGGTGAAACAGCGTTGTCGCCATTGGGAAGGATAGGTTCTCATGGGCTTGAGCTTGAAGCTCTTGCTCTCATCGAGTAGAATGACGAAGTTTTGGTTGAAAGCATGATCGTTAAGAGCTGATAGGGTAATAAGTATAGTATAGAACTTTCTCCTAGACCAAAGAAAGTAAAATTCGGATGACAAAGATAGCGAACTCACTGCAGGTGGTGGAATATATTGGGGAAATTGTTGGACTTCGTGTTGCTGACAAACGAGAGGCAGATTATCATTCTGGAAAACTTTTAATTCCACATCAAGGTGCCTGCTACCTTTTCAGAATCGATAAAGAAAGAATCATTGACGCTACACGGAAAGGTGGTATTGCCCGTTTTGTGAACCATTCTTGCAGGGTAAGTTGACCTCCTTAATTTGAACTCTTTGTACCTTCTCTACTCATGCGATAATCTCTACGGTTTACTACTGTCAACTCGTTTATGTAGTTCATGTGAACTGGATGTCTGAGCTTAATATTTGTCATTTTGAGTATCCTGTTGTGGGTCTGTTACTGGGTGTTTTGGACAGCCTAATTGCGTGGCAAAGGTGATCTGTGTCAAGAATCAAAATAAGGTATTACCTGCTGAAAGTCAGTGAGTTATCTGCTTCAAATGAACATTTTCTATATTATCAGTCGTGTAATTTAGCTCTCATTTGCCCTCATTTTCAATTTCCATGCAAGGCAGTCGTTAGTGTCAATATTGTACTTAACTTGTTTTCCTCTCAACATGGTTGCAGGTTGTTTTCTTTGCACAACGGGACATTTATGCGGGTGAGGAGATCACATATGATTACAAGTTCAATTATGAGCAGGAAGGAGATAAGATTCTTTGCTTTTGTGGAGCTGACATCTGCAGGGGTACTCTCAATTGATATTGAGGCATGAGCATTCTGTTCTTCGAAATAGATCTTCTGGCTTTCATGGGCGATTAAGTGCTCATGGGTTGACAGATTGTAATGTTGATAGACTAGAGTTTAACTCGACCATCATACTGCTAAGGCTAGGTGGAAATATTCCACGTCAGAACACTCACACCAATTGCTTTTTACCATTGTGTAAATCTTTGTATTGCTTCAGTAAATGGCAGGTACATCCTTTACTGGTATCTCTTGGTGTGAGTGTTGGAATGGATTGTCTTCCATCATCAAAGTAGTGCTGAAGTCCGACTCTCTGCCTTAAATTTTTGGAACAAAACAGGAAAGATCAGAAACAAAACTTGGGTGCAATGTTCTCAAAATTTGTAGACAGTTTTCATCATGTGGTTCTATCTGATCGTCACACAGTAAGTTGTTGCATGTCAAAAAGCTTGTATTGTAGGGTTTCGTTGCATGTAGAACGCTAGTACCGGCGAATGGTACTGTTCTGTTTCCAACAACTTCCTTCAGGACTCATGGAGGAAGTGTATTTTCATCATTGTCGTGGTAAAAGAATTCTGGGTAAGTAAACCACTTCCTAATGGACGGGTAGTCTCTACTTCCGGTTAGAAGTAGAATTAGAATTTAGGATGGAGAAAAAGATCAGCCATTTTTTCTCCCTCGAATATTCAGTACTGTTTACCGATAAGAATGACAGGAGATTGCGACACTCGTTTTCATGCTGAGAATACATACTACCGCAAGTAAATGAACAGTACTATCCGTCGTAACACGGCGGGTCTTCTAACGTTCAAGAGTCCGACTAACCTCAAAATTTTTCCTACTGATTTCCTTTTGATCACCACATCTGCTCCCTTACTTACGCGGTGATATTTGCGTAATGCTACATCCATCTTTGCTCCTTTACCCACGTCTCTGAACGGGTCCGTCAGAGTTCGTCCGTCTCAGAATTTGCATCAAACAAGACGAATAAGGTCTACAGAAACCTAACATATAACAGCTAAAGCCAGAGTCCAAAACCATACCATCCATTCACAATCACAGCCACGGTCCCGAGGAACGTTCTTTGAAGCAGTGTTTTATAGTGGCCACTTTTGATCACGAAAACATACTTCGCATGCCAACACAGAGAGCCCCTCTCTTTCCACCCTTGCAACAAGTTAAAGGACATTTTATATCACACAGTTACAGACGAGATCTCTTGCTCCGAACGCAACAGCTAAGAAGCAGTAATTGTCTAGAACTCCTCAATTCTGAGGATAGCTTATGAGCAATGTCACTCATGGACGCGATGGTACACTGCAAGATCTGAAACCTCATAAACCTGGCAAGTTATCTGGTACATAGTACACTATTTTGGGGATTTTTCCACCCAAATTGGAGTGTGTCCGGACATATCGCCGAAATCTATAGCATCATGAACTGTCTCCCTATTTGTCCCATTCTTCCTGTCTGCCAAAATCATACACTAGCCCAATCTGCAAGTAAGAAACAAAGCCAGACAAGGAGATAGCAACGTTTAAAAGCCTTGACATCCACTAGCATCAGAATCAGCTACTTCAGAGGCACAAGACGCGAAAACAATGTTATCGAAGTTATCCTACCAGGAATGATTATCACCAATGTCTACAATTTGGTGACTGAATAGTGTTGTCCTTGTTTCTTTATTCTCAGCGTACGCACACTTCACACGAAAGCTAGCGGCTCAACTGTGAAGTGCGTATAGGAGAGCTAACCACAAAAGAGATAACCCTCATCACACAAGGTTCGGAGCAGATTGAGGTTACCTCTGGAGGAACAGGTGGGCTGCGAGCATACTTTGAACCTCCTGGCGCCCAAGGCACTGCAAAATGAAAAGCAGAAAGGAGATTACCTCTTTTACTTCGGCTGCTCACGTCAACTCTTTGCATGTAGATAAAGTAAAACTCCCAATCAATATTGCAAATTATTATGGTGAATGATGGATACCAGTGTAAGGATCTGGATGCTGCAGTTTCTCTAGCTTGGCCTCTCCATCGCCAATCAGGCGGTCAATCCTTGCTACATCCTCCTGGACCATGAATTTGACCAGTTAGGTCAAGATCATCTCCTCCGTTATGGACGTATTCAGATTCACGATTCAAATCTAAGCAAGTCTTTAAACTTTACTGATCAGAATCCCGTCATGTGGAAGATCCTTTTATTTATCAAAGCTTTCTGTGTACTAATCAAGAGTGCATTCACCAAATCCTTACGCGCAAATTCAAGTCCCCCAAATTCGCGAGTGCCTTCTTACCACATCTCTGTTGGCTTCAAACGCTGCCCTCGCCTTACTAGCCTGCACATTCACAAACCTAGGCCATGAAAACTACTACTCAATAAAGAATGTCACGTTCGTGAATCATCATAGTTCTCCCAGATCCTACCCCAAGGTAGTCTCATTGACAACTAATGATCAATCAACCAACCATCAAGAATTCATCAGGTACAATGCATCGCCGGAGGTGTCAATCATCAAACGTGACACCAACTCAACATAGAAACATAAACCTCAACATAGAAAATTTCGCGGTGCACGGCCCAACTCAAAATTTGCTTGAGAGCACGTCGGTAAAGCAGGCGAGTTTTCTCCTGCTGCAGTGCCCGCTTCGCCGCAATTGCTGGTGCACTCATCTTTCCCCGATGCGGCTAAGAGAACGACGAGGAGATTGATGCGGGTCCACACGACCAAACAATCAGTACGCTCTTTCGATTTCACACTCACAAGATCCCTTACCACCTCCACCACCATTACGGCAACAAATAGGAGTTGGTCCTCTTCTCTTCGGTGGAAGACCCATTGCACGGTTTACTCGGTTGGACTCAGACGTGGTTTCCTTTCTGAACCACGTCAAAAGTAGCTGGGGAACCACTATAGAGGCCGACCACGTACAGCTGACGGGCACCTTCAGCACGCTAGTGTTGTATTGTAGTTCGAGTCTTGTAGGCGCGAGTTTGGCGACAGAGAGGAGATTTCAATTGTTTCTTGAGAGCGTCAAGATGCAGGTGAGTGAGCCGCGGTAATGAATCATAAGATGGAACATTTCTATGCTAGTTGTGCAATTTCTGATTGAGGGAGAGATCAGGGTGAAAAAGAAAAGAAATCTATCAGGGTCCCAGTGCCGAGAGAGAGCCTTGTTATCTTTTTAAGGGCTGGAGCAGGGGTGGATGATGGTGGTGGCAACGTGCGTAGGGCGGATCAAGGGATTGGGGGTTTTGAACATTTCTAGTTTGGTTGATTCTGATTTCAGTGTTGGTTGCGGAACAGCAAATATCTGTGGGGGATTGTTTCAGTTTTTTGCCTTGCGGTGAGATATTACAGGCTTGACGAATTGGCTGAGGTTTTACTCCAAGTTTACTCACGGTTGCTAGTGCAAATGCAGGCGAGTGATAGATTCAACATCAACAGTCAGCTTGAGCATCTCCAAGCCAAATATGTTGGGACAGGTCATGCTGACCTGAACAGATTGTAAGCAACTTCTCTTTTCAACAATTTGACAGGTTTTGCAACTGTTTTTCACAAATCAGGACGGGCCCGTCGATGTGGATGGTACTTCAAACACAATAACTCAGATTCCTTGGTTCCTGCGATTCGTTTGCAGTGAGTGGGCCGTCAACATCCAGAGGGACAGCTACGCTTCATACATTGGCCACTATCCCCTGCTGTCGTACTTTGCGATTGCAGAAAATGAGTCGGTAGGACGGGAGCGATACAACTTCATGCAGGTAACAGCGGATGCAACCTGTTCTGCCAAGTTAAAGCTGGTCGTTTCGGTTGATTGATATGTGATGCTTTATATATCATAAGTCATCTACTGCTTTTATTGCGACACAAGCTATTCCGCTTCTAAGGTGTAAGCATTTGACCACATTCGATGCATTGGTACGTTTCAGCGGAAAGCCATTTAAGTTCAAGTAGTTGCAGCTGCTTCGTGTAAAGTCAGAGTAAGACGAAAGTTAGGGATCGGGATCGACAGTGGGTTAGAATGTCGACGATTATCTCAATAGTCGGATAGAGAATGACTTGCTTCTTGAACTGGGAGCGAGGTTTTGACTGCGTCGCCTTTTGTATGACAGAAAATGCTCCTGCCTTGTGGACTTCCACCTGAAAGAGAGGAGGACTAGGTGGTTTTCAGATAAAGAAGGACTTCAGAAGTACAATTTATGGGACCAACTGTGTTCGAATTAGAGTCCTCTTCTTAGTAGGGTTCCCCAGTCCTCCTTTACCTTGGATTCTTGCAAGTTTCTACAAAATGATCAACAGAACAACCATAATCATATATCCATGTTGTGACCAGATGCTACTAGTCAAAGACTCAGAAGCATCAAGGATGTCTCTGTCACTGAGACTCGTATGTAGAGTGGGTCAATAATGGAGAGAGAAGCGGTGAGAAAGTGAATCAGACTATCAGAAATAAATACATACATTCTTCCGCTTCCACTACTCCTTGGATAAATAAATACGATTTTCTTAGAATGTAATGAGGTCTTAAGACATATTCACAAGCACCCACTTGTGAATGTGCTAGTAATTTCTTATTGCTTTCGAGTGCAATCTTGGTATATGACCCTTCTGGCTCTTTGGCCTAGCACGGGCCATTGATTGAGTAGTCTAACATTGTCAACACAAGACTTGGGCCTACTTTCTCGTACGAGCGATTATTGACACAATGTACTTCCATTTCCGGCTTCAGCCACCAGAACAGGTGACGGTGGTGTGCTGTTCAAAGATGTTGTACTTACAGAATGTCTTACCACTCAACACCAACATGACAATGTTATCTACAAACTGGACTTGACCTTTTGGGAATTGCAAATTTCATGTTACCTAGGTTCCAGATCAGGAAATATCTCACTTCAATGCAACATCTATGCTGAATATAAATCCTCTGTATTGTACTGAATTTTTTCAGAATCTCCCCTGGACACAAAGTGGATTATTAATATACTATTATAATCTGTGATCAGTTCTTTGAAATTAAAATGAAATATCCTTTTTATTACAATAATTTATTGTAAAAAATGCAAAGGTGTATATGTATTACAGACTTAGAAATCTACGCTTTTGAATGAAACTACTCTAAGAATCCTACACTCCAAATGGAGTGTTGTGTCTCCTATCTGTTTTCTTGTTGGATTTGAAAGATAGGATTAAATTTTACATGAACAATTCTGAATTTTTGCTAGTCTTTGTAAGCAAACTTTGATTAGCCACCACTATTTGTAGAATTAGATTCCATCCTAGCTCATGCATAGTGAAGACACCCAATTCGAATTTAGGGTTTGGAATGGAACTATGTTCCCACTTATATATTAGAAGGTTAGAAGGTGGAATAACATCTACAATTAGAACGGTGGTATTTAAGAATAGGGATCAGCAAACAACACGAAATTAGAATACTAATAAATACGCTTGTCGCTAATTCTTTGATTGATACGTGAAAAAGCATTCAGAACTTAAAACGATTATTTCACACTAAGTCTATATGCATTTATCAAGTCTTTTGATATAATAGGTTAATCATAAAATTAACATAGTCTTTTGGGCATAATATAAGATAAAACTTTAAATATTAGTCTAAACCCAAAGTCAACTGGCTTGGAATTTATTTTAGCCTTAGCTTCATAAAAGTCTGGATATTGATGTCATCTTCAGTTCCTTCAATAGTTTTTGAAAAATCTTTACTTGAATTTCGTAGTGACAATTATCTCCTTTGCACATGTTTCTAACCTGATTTGCACTTGTATTTATCACGTAGAACTTTCACTATCTAAATATAAGAAGGTATTGCTATCAAATTCACCTACTTACAAATCTATTCTCTTAAGCCAAAATCATAAGAAAATACAAGTTGAATAGGATTGTTTTAAGGGAGCAAAGAGATTATGATCTCTTTGTCTCAATCAAATCTTTACAATCCCTTACATCCAGTTTTCGTCAAGGACATAGCAAGAATAGATATGGGGTTATAGTTTTGGAGATAAAATTTCATATACTTGTCTTAATGAGACGTACTTTGTTCAGTAAAACGTATTATTTTCAAACTAAACGATACAAATTTGTTCGGATACGTGACAAGTCTAAGATAAATATTTTGTGACTTTTATCTTATTTAGGAATGGAGCTGATTAAAAAATTTAGCCTGAGTCCCTAACCTTTGGATTTCAAAATCGGATCCACTTGAATTTTTGATCGAGAGCACTCAAAGATGAGATGAGATGAGATGAGATGAGATGCAACTTCGAAAATTGACAGCTAAAAATGAAAATGCAAATTACAGGCCGTCGGCTTATACAACGATGCCACGTAATGGCCCTCGACAACGGCCGTAATCTTCCTCTGGGTCCCGGTACTAAGAGAGGATGTGTGAGTTTGCGGTTTAATTCTGTTTCTGGCGAGTGAGTTCGGTTGGGAGCCGAAGAGAACAACGGTCCGCCTAAAATTGCGACCAACTTGCACTAGCGCTGAAGAAGAAGCAGGAGAAATTGGGAGATCGAGCTGCGCTTCAGAAACAATCGACGGACGAATTTGCGAGTGTTCAAGAAGCAAGAGGGAGATAGTGCTTGAAGATGTTCCTGAAGGCAGGTTTTGAAAATTGAGTGGAGGTCGGAGTGATTGAGTCAATTTCCGAACAGAGATTGCTTGAGGATGAAAAATTTGATGAGGTGGGTTGTCTAATTTGAGATGGTAGAAGGGAGAATAGGGTAAGTATAGGCGACAACGAGCAGAGGACGAGAGGAGGTTTATAGAATCATTTACAGATGACTACTGAACGGCATTATAAACAACTGATGGCCAGGTCCGCGGGAGCCCAACTGCTAAGGGCGCAAGGGGCACACGTTTTCCCTCAAACGCCGTACGCAGATACTAGAGCTACTGATCCTTATTATTCACAAGGGTTTCATCACTTGAGTTCATCCTCCGCACAGCATCCAGGACAAATTGGCAACCGCTCTGATTATCTCATACATCCGGATGCTCAAGATATCCGAGCGCATTTGATTGCTGAACGTCGTTCCGGAGTACCAGGTGCTCTGGTTGATCCTAATCAATTCTATGATCAGTCTGATGCTCGTGTGCTGTCAGGCAGGCCAGGCACGGCCGAAATTCTGCCCTATCCTTCTCCTCAGCGTCCAGGGCACTATCAGTCTAGTGCCGCAGCAGCAGCACTGGTCGGGGGGACTGATCTTATTCGCTCTCGACGAGCAGAATTCGCCGCTCCTTATGACCATGTTTCTCCAGGAGTGCGTTTGGGCCGCATTAGCAGTTTGGATGATTCTCTCATACATAAAGATGGATTGCTGTCCGCTGGAGCGTATGGCTCGCGAAGACTGGCAGGCTCAAGTTATGACTCGCAAGAAATGGCCATTCCTCGTATTACAACTGCGCAGCATGGCATCCTAGGAGCTGGCGGCAGACAAGGGCGGGATCTCGAGCGTTACTTGATGGCAGTGCAGCCAGACAAACTGGTCCGTTATGCAGCTACTTATCTGTCACCAGAGCCGGCGATTAAACGGGCGAGGTACGCCATGATGGCAAATAATGTTGCTCCCCCTCCTGAGGTTGATGTTTACTCCAATTATCGCCAGGCAAAACTACGAAGGAGTTTTGTTGCTGAGGCTCAGGGTCGACCTGATATAAGAAATAACAGGCCTGGTTCTCGTGCTGTCGATACTTGGGCAGCAAGTGGAGGTCGAAAAGAGAGGGAGAAAGAGCCTGCCAGAGAAAGGAGAAGGAGGTCAGATGACCGGCCGGATGGAAATGAGAAGAAAAGTGATACACATGGTCATGAGAACAGAAATGGTTCAAAGAATCACGAAGGGAGTAGGTTGAACCAACTTCTGAACAGTTCGCAGTCTTCTGGAGGCGCTGGTCGCTCGGTTGGAGCAAAGCAAGACTCTAAGGGTCCCAACCGCTCACCTGCACATCCAGAACGTCCCCAAGGAATTCGTGACAAGGAAGATGTTCATGTTGACTCAGATAAGGACTCAGAACTTGGGTCACTAGGTGCTGATCTTTCAGACTTCGAAGTTGAGGAAGGTCAGAGGGACAAGACCACGAATTCGAAGAAGAAAGTTTCTGAAGAACCCGAAGCAGTTATTGATGCGCCCCTGGACGGGATGATCTTTGGATGCTCGTCCGCCACCTTTTACGAGTGTATGAGGCTCCAGTTATTTGGACTTCCCATTAAGAACAAGGACGAGGTTATGCGAGTTGCTCCTGGAACTAAACTGTTTTTGTTCAATTTTGACACCAAAGAACTATCTGGTATTTTTGAGGCTATCTCTCACGGTTCAATGATGATACAGCCAGATGCGTTTAGAGGCTTCGGAGCCTTCCCAGCGCAGGTCCGTTCCTTTCCCTTCACTATTGCTATAGCAAATCATGGGATCTACTTTGGTTCCCGGTATTCTATCCGATGACTTGAAACATCCATCTTCCAGTGCTGTATTAGCACGTCAAAATGCATTTTTCATAGCCCCCGTTACCGTAATAACATGAATTCGTTCGTTGCTTCCATGGGTTGCCTGTTTTCTAGTTTTAAGAAATTTTCAAAGGGAATTATACTTTTGGACAGATATGAAGTTTCAACGGTGAGAGTAACTTATCATCCTTTGCTTTATTCGAGTAGAACTGATGGAGGGGGTTGATTTCACGCGCAGGTGCAAGTTCGTTGTGTCGAACAATGTCCTAACATTCACCTGGGTGATTTTAAGCCTGTCATTAAGGAGAACTTTACGAATGCCTTCAAGTTCAAATTTACTCTGAACTCCACCCAGGTGCTTTGGTTTTCTCCGCTTGGTTTTTGAAGTTAAATCAGAATGTCTATGTTGCTCCTAGCTTTGAGAATTGAACACCACACCCCAACAGTCTTTGAGGTGCTTTGCCGCCGTAACTTATATCTCGCTTGTGACCGTCTAGATAATCTAAAACCAGGGGAGGTTGTTGGTTGGTTAAGTTCTAGTTTAGCTCCTTTGAAAATTGACTTTTAAAATTTCTGTACAAAGATGTGCCCTAAAGCTGGAACCAGTGAATGCTATGGTAAAGCAGGTGAAGGATCTGGTCAGACTTTTCAGAAGGACAGCCAGGGCTCATCACCAACAGCTGCACCAGCGACCGCAAGGTGGTTTGTTGAATCGCTATGTACAAGAGTCGATTCCATCTGAAGACTATCTATTGAGAAACTCTCCGCATCGAAGGCAAATTTACTCTCAACACCATCAGGCACGTTTTGGATTGTCAAGCATCTCATCTGCCAGCGTTATCCCTTTATCAACCAAGAGTAAAGTTCCTGAGTCAAAGGGAGCATCAAGGAAAGCACGGAAAGGAAGAAGGAAGAAAAGAAAAGTCGATAAGGAATGCCCAGAGTCTCTCAAGGCAGATAACTGCAGTCTACATAAACAACCAGAGGAGATGGGTGAGGCAGATGTTGCCAGAAATGCTAGCAATACCCGTGATGACGATGGCATCTCTAAAACAAACCTTGCTGTCATAGTCAGGGAGGTCATTGTTACAGATAGTTCCAGCTCCTTTGACCAGAACAAAGAGATTGTTGAGACACTTGATGCCAACGCTAGCAAGGGAAGTGAGCCATCTGAGCCAGATCATGAAATAAGTCATAGCATGCCTGGGGAGTTTCCAGGGCTACAGAGTGACCATGAAGGTAGTGATGGCAAGCAGGTTTCTTTCGTAGAAGATAGTTCTAATGATGGAAAATGCGGGCTGGCAGGTGAGCGAAGTGAAGGACAGGGGAGGGGCCTTAATATACTCAAAGAGGCCATGGACTACAATGAAAATGTGCTAACAGAGTCGTTAGACTCTGCCCCTCTCTCTTCTGGGTTGCACGAAGGGTTAAGGACTAAGGAGACTGTACAGCCACTTCGGAATATAGGCTCACCACCGAAAATGGATGCATCGGTGACAGAAGAACCTCAGTTTGTCGACAAGGTAGAAACCTCTCAGGTGGTAACGCCCGATGAGGCGATGCGCATACCAAACATGGATGAATCAGTAATAGAAGAACCTCAGTTTGTAGACGAGTTAGAAACCTCTCAGCTGGTAACGCCCGATGATGAGGAAGGGGAACCGAGAACGGAGGAAACGGTAAGAGAAGAACCTCAATTGATAGACAAGGTGGAAACCTCTCACCTGCTAACGCCCGTTCATGCAATTTGCGAACCGACGACGGAAGAATCAGAGACAGAAGAACCTCAGTGTATAGACGAGTTAGAAGCCTCTCAGCTGGTAACGCTCGATGATGCACTGGCCGGAAAGGAGGCCGAGGAGACTGAAAACTTAGCATTTGGTTGTAGTGCAAATAACTGCAAGTCTGAGATTTTAGAAACTCTTGCAGAAGCTTCTCTTCATGGACTCGTGGAGCATGGGGAAGAAGAGGAAACTAGTGGAACTTCGGAAAATACCATCAAAACAACGGAGATTAAAGTGGGAGATACTGCAATCAATAATGTGGAAGTCGCTGAATCTGGCCGCTTTGATGAGAAGCAAGAAACTGCAGAAGTTGACAAAGATCAGTTGCAAAACAGATCAGGCTGTAGTGAAGATCTTGTACAACTTCCGGTGTCTCAATCAGTAGATTCTTATCAGATTTCGGACCGTGAGGATCAGATTTATAAACTCATTAGTCCACAGGCTATCAGCGAGAAGGATTACCTGGAGCGTTACAACTTAGGCACTCTGATCTGCTGTACTAGTTCCCTGGCTCACGAATCAGCTGCTACGGAAGAGTTAGTGGACATTGATGATGACGACGACGACGACGACCTCAAATTCAAATTTCCTAAGGTTGAAGATGGAGAGAAGGTAACGGTTACTGATGGCAGTGCTGTTCTGGGTGGAAGTGCAAAATGTGGTCACCAGGAAGAGGTAGTGAAAGATACTGTAGATTGTAAGCTTCCTTTAGAAGATGATTTTGATGAAGAGGATGCAATGGACGACGGAGTGAGTTCGGAGATTCCTCAGACGAGCGAGAATGAAGATGTTTTGGAATCGGCCAATGATGTCAGTTCTGAGGTCTCTGAGGAGGGTCCAGACGAGGATGATGAAGAAGTGAACATGGTTGCCCTCAATATTGCTGCCCATGTGCTTCCTCAACTTACTGGACAAGGTGATGCGGTACTCGTGGAAGCTGTCGACGGTGATGTCTCCTTCCCTATCTCTCAAGTTCGTGAGGACGGGGACTTAGTAGACATTGTCGGCAAAGCTGCAGATGATGAACTCCGAGGCCTTATGCAGCCTTCTTGTCATGGAGGAGAGAAGGACGACGAATTTCCAAACAGGTGTGGCTGTGATGACCCTGAAAGTGAAAGTGAAGAAGACATTTCGGACACAAATGCAGAAACCGAATAGAAATCTTTGTGAGCAGCAACTCAAATTCGAAACCTGTTTAGACACGTTAGACACCTAGAAGACTAGTGGGTCTTGGTGTCCCTGCATCCTGAGAATTATCAAAAGGCTCTTAAGGTCAGAGAGTGGTTTCATTGTAGAATTTAGTACGACTCGTCATCAATTGTGGGCTGTATAGATGGCTTGATACCCAACTTTTGATTCAGGGAAGTGCTCGGTATGGACTCTTCGTAGATTCTTTTTTTCCCTTCTGCAATGCCATGGCCGCCACGGTTGGATCCGTACCTAAACCCTCGTTTATCACGAGTTCCACCAGTTATATACATATAGGACTAATTACAATCAGCATGTTGTCATGCACCTCATCCTCAGCGGGCTTTATCAATATAACCGGTTCACTAGTCTTGTAGTCTTAAAGGCACGTTGTGTTTTGATGAACCAAACCGAGCAGAGTTTCTCTCCCCGAGACTCAACAGATCTTCTGGATTGTCCAGCACAAATAATCAAGGAGGTAATGAGCTTAACCATCTAGAACCCGATTTTGATGTAGGGGCGGTCAAGTACCTCTCTAGTTCCTACTTAATCGAGTCTCTAGTATCAGCATCCATCCTACCGTATTTCAGTAGCAGATCATAGCCTTTTTCTTCCTAGGACGGACGACGAACTTCCACTCCAACTACTTTGCTTCTTCACTTTCGAACTCATCACAAACCTTCCTTAGACGAACAACGGAACTTCACTCCAACTACTCTGCTTCTTTAGTATCGAACTCATCACAAACAAATAAAGAGCATTATGGTCTGTGGCAACCACATGTTCAGCTCACCCTCAAAGTTTAGGTAGCTGGTGTCTGGAGAATTCATTCAGATCCAGTTGTTACTTGATGAACTCAAAGGTGAAACTTTCTCAAATGCACAGTGCAAGGGAGAGGCTAAGTGTACACAGGTCGAACCCGTCATACCCGAATTGATATAATGTATATCGTCCGTATCTTTCGTTGCTGCCTCCTTCGAAAATTGAACATCACTGCCTACACAGTTTGATACTTTCTCTACATCTTCCAGGAGTATAAAGGCCTTTATCCTCATGCGGAAGATAAAAGGCATTGTCACTTGGTTTTGACTCGTTGCTTGTAGGATACCGAATAATGTCGACTTCCTTAAGTTCCATCGTGACTTCTACCATGACCCTAAACGACAGCCTTGAGTACAAGAGCACATTCGTCATCCTGTAAGTAGTACCCGAATACCAAGCTGGCCCACGAAGACGAATATGCTAAACAATATGGCGACAAGTTTGGTCGAGACAAACACGAGAAACAAAGCTCTTTTCAGTTACCGTGTAGGCGTAGGTCTATTTCCCATAAACTGACTAGAAACTGAATCAATCCACAAAAGAGTTGTGCCACATGTCCTGTCCGACCCACAACATTCCCTAAAGCTTGTTTCTCAATGAACAGAGTTCACAATATGTTGTGAACAGCGTTCATAGTTGAAAGTTGGACTAGAATACGCAATGAGCTAGCGGAAATGGCCAACATGAGTCGAGCTTGAATCTCACGAAACCTCACGGTCGTAATAACCAGCTGTTGGTTGATAAGGTTGCCTTCGTAACTAAGGGTTCATTTCTCTAGAGTTCACGGAACGAAATAATGATCAAGGGTGTAAAGGGAGCCGAAAGTGTCTTAATTTTTATCGCCGATATATCTCTATGAGATTGGGGGCAAAGTTAAGCACGAAAGTTACTCACAAGAAATATCTTGGAAATTGAACGGAAAAAGATCCTGACTTTTCAATACAATTTATGCATGATCTCGTGAATATTTCTCAGAATCTGTGCGAACATGCAAGTGATTCATGGAGTGTAGAAAAGAGATGTGCCACAAGTGGAAGTTTTCTCGTTAGAGTCGCAATGTGCTTTTGAACGTGGAGAGACAATAAACACTGGCCTGGAAAGAAGCGGTGTGCGAGTAACCGGAAGACCGGGGGGAGACTGTTGTTGACCGGCTACAGACCGAAGGAAGCAGACGTTCCCGTTTCCAGTGCCCCTCGTCGTCGTCGTCTATGCGCCGATGATCCCTCCCCGCCCTCTACAGACGGAACGAAGAGAAGGGAGCGAAGCTATGGCCAACTCCCTCTCTTCTGTCACCGAATTGCTGCATCTCCCGCGCCGCGCATCGTGCCTCGCATCGGCTGCGTCTTTTTCCGTCGTTCGGATGATCAAAACACGGAGTTTTGTCAGCTGATCCTCTTGGCCTTGTCAGATTTTATTTTATTTCTCCCGATCCGGTGCCTTTTGTCCTTCAATCGGGGGGCATTGCGCATCCGGAGGAACTTTTAAGTTCGGAGGAGGAGGTAGAATGGGAGATTGGAGAGATGTAGCCGCTGTGGAGTGTAGATCGGAGGAATCCACGGACTTGCGGCCAGAATGTCGGTGCTGGTGGTCAGGTTTCTGTCCGTCAGATGATCTGCTCGTTCGTTGAAGGTATTGTAGTTTTTGCCCGGTCAATTTCCATCTAATGCATTTGGAGTAAGGCGGTTTCATTGTTCTAACGACGAAGATGCGATCGCTGTACATAGAGGTGTGGATTATGTTAAACTTAAATCACTGACTAACGCATGACATTTTTGAACCTCGTTAAGATCGTCTTGGAAATAACTTTGTTGTGAAGGCGTGGATATGTAGGCTATGCTCTCTTGTCGACTATCCATTAGCGTTGGAAAGGTCACGAATGAAAGCATCACGATCTGACAGGAGTGTGTAGAATAAAAAAGAATTTACGCACCTGGTCGTTGCTAGACTTGGTCAATTGTGTGCAATATCTTGAGAGAAGTAAGTTGACCGTCTGACAGAGTCAGACATCAACGGATCAGATTAAATGGACCAGATATGATTTAATTTAGATCTCAAAGCCTTGAGTCTACGGATTGATCTAACCCGATTCAAGGCGTTGAGCGACTCACGATGTGCAGTGGAAGAGGCTGGATTAGTTGGGCAATTCTCAGTTGTGGTTAGACTCTGTACCAAGCAGTACTACCTACCAATTTCGAAGACGCATTTCTCGTCTTCGTATTCAATGTCCGACTGTACTATGCGAGCTATGTGCCCGGCTTTGCATTATATCTGCTCTTTAACCACTTCTGTCCACGAGCTCCCTGTAAGCAACTAATACAACTTTGATCTTTGCTCTCTTCCAGGACGTGAATCAGTGATTGAAGATATATAAAATTGACAGGCCTACGTTGCCTGCACGAGCAACGCATTAGGGATTGTGAGATCTATCTACGGGAATGGTGACAGATTCAAGCTATCGGAGACGTTTGCATCGGATACGAGCTAATTTATAGGGGGGCCCTTTATGTAACGCAACCACATCTCGAGAACACTAGTTACACGATTTGTACCTGGTCGTGACAAACATTTAGGTCGGGCCTGTATGCTCAACAGAATATCAAATATCCACGGATGAGTCGAAGATTGAGCGATGGTCGGAGATCGACCCGCCGTCGCTTCTCTTACACATCCATATTACTACTTGCAGGATTAGTCAGTTGCTGTTATGTGATCTTCTACGTTCCAAGGCTGCTTCCTTCGAAGCAGTCACTTCAAGTGGATGGGAATGGTACGGAGGATTCCCCTGAGGTATGTCTATCGGCGCGATGACCCTATTTTCTCTCTTTTAACAGGAACACGCTGAGTTTTACGATCTTTGCGTACGAACTTCCCACCTAGCAATTTACTTCATCAAGTCACATTAGTAGCCTTAAGATGGTACCAAGGAAGTAACGGTAGTAATTAAATTCTAGCTATCCAAAACCTTTCGAATTCGCGCAGCGAGTTGGACTGTTGAGAGAAAAGGACAGAAGAAAATGTATAGACTAAGTGAAGCTAAACGAGTTGTTTTCGCTTTCTTCAGTCGTACAATGCCAGACGTGGTGGAATGGAGACCTTGGCAACCTCAGAACTGTTCAATCCAGCTTCTGTTGCCAGGCAGCTGGGTGATCAGTTGACTTTAGCCAAGGCTTACGTTGTAATGGCGAAGGAAAACAGCAACTATGGATTGGCATGGGAGCTCAGTGCACAAATTCGAGCTTGTCAGAATCTCCTCTCACAATCGGCTACAAGTGGTACACCTATATCATTTCGAGAAGCTGAACCAGTGATGAAAGCATTGTCGGCCTTGTCGATGCAAGCCAAAGAACTTCACTATGATAGTGCAACGATGATAATGAAATTGAAGGCACAAATGCAAGCTTTGGAAGAGCGTGCCAATGCGGCAGCCGCTCAAAGTACAGTATTTGGACAGCTTGCAGCGGAGGCTGTTCCCAAGGGTTTACACTGCTTGGGGATGCGCTTGACGATGGTTTGGGCAACTACAGGTGATCTCAGAGCTGGTGTAGAGAAGCGGAAACTTGACAACAGGTTTACCGATAACAGTCTCTATCACTTCTGTGTTTTCTCTGACAACGTGCTGGCCACCCATGTGGTTGTAAACTCTACCGTCCAGAACGCGGACCATCCAGATCAGTTGGTCTTCCATATAGTTACAGATCACATGAATTACGGGGCCATGCAAGCGTGGTTTGCTCTCAACGATTTACGCGGTGCAGGAATAGAAGTGCGAAGCATTGATGAATTCACCTGGTTGAATTCTTCATATGTGCCTGTACTGAAGCAACTTGAGGATGCTGAAATTCGGAGCTACTATTTTAAGTCCGGGACTGTCGACCCGAAAGGTACTCTGAAGTTCCGGAATCCGAAGTATTTATCGATGTTGAATCACCTCCGCTTCTACATCCCAGAGGTGTATCCAGATTTGAAGAAAGTTGTGTTTCTAGATGATGACGTTGTGGTCCAAAGGGACTTGACGGCTTTATTTTCTGTAGATCTGCATGGCAACGTTAACGGAGCAGTGGAGACGTGCTTGGAGAGCTTCCACCGCTTTCACAAATACCTCAATTTCTCGGACTCTCGAATTAGCTTCCATTTTGATCCAGAGTCGTGTGGATGGGCCTTTGGGATGAACGTTTTTGACCTCGATGCCTGGAAAGAAGCCAATGTAACAAGCAGATATCATTATTGGCAGGAGCAAAATGTCGATAGAACTCTCTGGAAGTTGGGCACTCTACCTCCTGGTTTACTGACCTTCTACGGACTAACCCATTCACTGGACCCAAGGTGGCACGTGTTGGGGTTAGGGTATGATGGAAACATCGATAGTCAGCAGATTGAAAGTGGCGCCGTAGTCCACTTCAATGGAAACATGAAGCCTTGGTTAAAACTGGCCATGAGCAGATATAAGCCTTTATGGGAAAAGTATGTCGACTTCTCTTTCTCGTACGTGCAACAATGCAACATTCATTGATAGTCAAGGCACACCATTCTGTTCCTACTCATAGATCCACGCCATTCTTTGAGCGGGCTCACTGTAAATCATGTGTTTCCTTTTTTGGTTTTGAGCCTTATAATACAAATTACTTTCTCTCATTGTGCTGATGGCAGAGGATGGATGTTTCTAAAGCTAGTGTCATTCTCGAGTTATATCATATGTTCCAAGGCTCGTTCCATATCTGTTGTGAGGGATAACGGTTGAGAGCCCATGGTTTGGTGTGTGGCCTTACCTAAACTCCGTTCATGCCGGGACAATGCGTAAGCGAGTGGTGCAAAGCCTGGCCTTGGCGGACTGATCTACTTGGGAGCTCAGCTCGTAGAAACAATTACTCTTAGAAGTTTTGCTTTATGACAAGCTCTTCCTTGCACCGTGGGATAGCGTCAGAACCGGGGCATTCGCTGTTATGCCCATGTAAGATGGCTCCTGTATGGTATGATGAGACTTCTGTCAGGGTGAATATTCCTACCAATTAGCAGGGGCTACTCTCAAGGGAAAACAACTCCTGGTTCCAACCTTGATTGATGGTCCAACCATCTAAAACAAGGAATTACACGGAGGTCATACATCCAGTTCTAACTAGGATAGTCAGGAATGGCCCTAAGAGAACAACTGTTCTGAAACTGTAGGCAGAGAATGGAGTTTTGGTCGACGACAGAGCAGTTTACTCATTAGAAATGAAGTTATCAATAAACGACAATTGATTTGCAGCTAAGCTACACCCGTGATAAGTGAAAGGCGACCGCGTAGGAAAAACGAAGGATGGGAAGACCCCATCAAGCCCGTACAAGGGAGAGACAAAAGAGGTAACATGGGGCTAAGCCCCAATAGAGTCTATATGAGAAATCTGCACGACCGCACCTAAGATATCCGAGCTATGCAAGTCGTACGGTCTACACACAACTGGAGCATCGGAAGAAACATCACCTAATGTGATTGCTCTCCTATGGATTGCATCAGCCACCACACACTGTAGAGCAATGGACACGCGCTGTCTAAAATATGCTACAAAGTATGAGAGTGAGAGTGGTACCCCTGACGCCTAACATGATAAGCTCTCGCGCACTCCCTGACACAAATGTGTCAAATGCCGTGTACATCGCTCCATATAACTCCAAGGCTAGAGGAACAAAGAGGTGACCTCGTTGCATGCCCCTATACTTGGAGACCTTGTGACCTGCTGTTGCACCTGCCATCCATCCAGGGGGATGGGTAATCACTCCCTCCGAAACTGTATCTCGCATAAGGTCCGTAACCACAACATCCGCTACTGTCACATGACCATCTCGGACCAAGTAAAAGTCTGCACTGACACGTGTTGTCTGCAAAGCATACGAATGTTCCCTCCAAGCCAAGTATCCACTCTCTCGTGCCATAGCAAACACTGTGTCTCTAATAGCATCATGGGTAGCTATCCTCTGTCCTCCAAAAGGACACCGTGTCATGTGGACCGCTGCTGCATCTAGTGTAAACCTCCACTCACAAGTGAGTAATGAAGATGCAGATGGGTGGACCAAACCTAAGCGAAACCTCATCGCTGTAGAGAAAATAGCCGGTGCGAGTCGGAAAGCCCTAATGCACGGTCGAGCTTGGATCCAAGAGCCTACACCCTTGCCGGATCCAGAACAAAGACGTGCTCTAGTAGCCTGAAGAATGGACGAGTCGAATAAAAGAGAGAATGTAACGTATACTCACACTGTCGCTCCATCAAGAAAGACTGTAAACCTCTAGTTCAATCTGCCGATATTGAAGCAAGAATATAAGCTATACCCTACGTGTAGGGTATGACTTATATTATAACTTATTCACCCTATCACTAAGGGAAACTGATAAAAGATTTGGATGTACATGTAAACCGGTTCATGCTATAGCTTACAGATGCTCAGTTTTGTTCGACTCTCAAGAGATGAGTGTAGTCTCTAAGCTACGGTGGTAATGCATGCCGTTAAAGAAGGAGTATGGAGGTTCAACATTTTTTAGTTACAAATTGTTCATGTAGTCTGCAGTATGGGATCATAGTCCTGTGTGTTCCTCAGTAGGCAGGTTTACCATATTGTAACCCGCCAGCAGGAACAACTGTATGGAACTGCTCCATAGAGGATGTTGTTGAAGGGAGCAAGTCGTTGCATTGATTGAAACATGGATAGTGTTAGTTCAGTGAGCAGTCTATTCCAGAGGGGACATCGTCGACTCAGATTGAGGAATTAGACTTAGCGCCTCAAAACGTTGGAATTGTTCACATTTGACAGCAAATATCGCGAATAAGAGAGCACGATATTATTACGCAGAAGCACTGGTCGGAGCTGGTGAAACAGGCTAGTTTGGATGGAATTGCGGATACGAGTCACAAAACTGCAGTTTTGCCTTAACTCTCACTCGTACTCTAGTGACCCAAGAGCCATGGAATGAAGGCGGATCAGTGGCGGGCATAGGAAGCCAGTAGGACATTGCCTCCTTGTGGAAGTCGGATCATGGCCGGCGTAGGAAGTCAGTATGGACTAAATATTGCTACTTGCATTCATCGTGTAAAAATTAAGAGGGATTCTCCAGTGATGAAATCCTCCACAGTAATAGGCCTAGTTATAGCTATTAGAACAGTTACAAATATTGGAGTTTTGGAGTGCAAAATATACGCACATCTATTCGAAACATCACAGGGTCTATCCTACAACAATCAAAGGTTCAACTCCTCCCAGGCAGGATTTTGTCTTAATATGCTTTTCTATTCCCACTCAGCAGACAATGGAGCACTTCCCAGATGTCGAACAAAGCAGTCATTCCCCTACTACCGTAATGCCAAGTGTATTCGGTCAGGAAGTAAGCGAAATTGAACAGTAAAGCTAACATCACCAAGTGACCTAGTTTAGTGTGCTCCCTGATTCTGTCATTCCCAGAGCCACGCGGCTCCTTCTGGAGCTGCAGCGTGTACTGGTACTTGACAAATGCTCTAGGACTACTCTTGGCTGATACCATACACTTGAGCCTCGGTATTCTGAGATTTCGCACACGGGACTCACGGGATGGATGTAATATTGACCTCGATAAAACTCTCAGCAAGCATTTTGCTGTTGGACTTGGTGGTAAATATAATTTCTTCGACCAATATTGTTGCAGGGGATTGTGGGGACATCGGTCGATCGAGAACACTTCAATATGTCCCAATTGACGAGAAGAGCCCCGAAGAGACAACATCCATCTTCGCTGGAAAAGTTGTAGCAGATTTTATATCAGAAACCAAGTTTGCTGTTGCGGAGGAAAATCCCAACGCCAGCAACAGTACGTTTACACTGCTGTTGAATGGTTTGATGTACACCCCGACGCCTATTGGAGAGCGTCATGTATTACTTGCCGGGACATGTATCGTCGCAATGTTTAAAGATGAGGATTTCAAGTGGAAAAATCTCATGGGACTCCCAGGTGTAAGGGTCATAGATGTCAAGGGATCCGTGATAGTACCCGGTTTGATTGATATTCACCTTCATATCACCGGAGGTGGTGGCGAACTTGGTCCTGCTAGCAGAACACCTGAAGCCGGTCTCTCGCAGCTTGTGAATGCAGGTCTTACCACTGTCGTCGGATTACTGGGCACTGATTGTATCTCTCGAAGGTAATTCCTCTCTGTTCAATCCATATAAACCTGAAATCGTCAAATCTCTTCACTGTTGTTTGAACTGGAGAATTGTAGCAGTGGAGTACACAAGCTTCTTTTCTAGATTAGAATACATTTGAGAAAATGGGCTTGATGTCAGAGGTAGCGAGCCATAATTTGGCTCACCATCTGAAGATTAGATGGATCAGTCTGTGTTGGTAAGGATTTGCCTCATAGTGGCACTGCAAGGTAGGATAACCTGATGATTTGCTGAAACTTCCACGCACAGCCTTGAAAACCTTCGAGTGAAAGCAGTTGCGCTGAGAGAAGAAGGACTCTCCGCTTACATGTGGAGTGGATGCTACCGAATCCCATCACCAACACTGACCGGGACGCTTGTTCGTGACATCGTGCTTATAGACGAAGTCATAGGTGCCGGAGAAATAGCAGTAAGTGATCACAGGGGTAGCTGGCCCAGTTCCGACGTAAGTTTCTTTTGCCATGACGACAATGCTTGCGACCTTTACGAAGTACTTACACAATTTTTATCTCGAAATTTAGCCATTCAACACTACATGGAAGATACAATCTAGTTATAACTGTAAGCTCAAAATAAAAGATGGAAATTGGAATGCAATTTGAGGTTGGTTAAGGGTGGGAAGTCCATGTTACCACAGGACCTGCTGAAGTTAGTGTCAGATGCGCGGGTTGGAGGATTACTTTCCGGTAAAGCAGGCATCGTGCATTTTCATATCGGCCAAGCTCCGACGCAGCTGGACCCTTTGTGGAATTTACTGAACATCAGTAAGGGGGCCATTCCGATTACCCAAATGATCCCCACCCACCTCTCTAGCAGGGGGCCTGCACTTGTCGAGGTTGGGAACCTGTCTGTTGTCACTGATCTGTACTTCAAATATGTTGATGTATGTCATCTCTTCATTTTTCTCTCTCTTGCCAGTTCCTCTGACTTTCTGGTTTCGTGACATCAGGCCGCAGAAAAATGGATTGGTGCGGGAGGACGAGTCGATCTAACTTCTGACCAAGAAGGTGAATCGTCAACCATTGGAGTATTGGTGGACTGGGGCAAACGAGATGATTTTCCTATAGAGCGTGTTTCCATCTCCTCTGATGGATTTGGTTCCCTTCCAAAATATGATACGAAAGGAATGCTACTTGAGTATGGGATTGCCTCTCCCGATGCAAACTTGAAAACAATTCAATATCTAGTCCTCGAAGAAGATTGGCCTCTAGAACGAGCTCTTCTACTCAGCACTTCAAACCCTGCGACCTTTTTGTCACTGGCACGAAAAGGTGCGTTCTGTGCGCAACTCCCAAGGTTAAGGCTTAGCCTGTTATAGTGTTTCAGCCATGGTGGAAACGGTAGCTGACAGAAATCTGTGTGGCTTCATGGTTTCTGACTACTTGTTGTGAATGTGTTAACAGGAAAACTGGAAGTCGGCTTGGATGGTGACCTACTGGTTTTGGATTCCAAAGGGCTCGACCTTCAGTACGTTTTTGCTCGAGGGCAATTGATGAAATCGCCCAAGTGGACTAAGAAAGGCATGTTCGAGAGATGAATGGGTCAGGTCAAGTATTGTGACAGTCGCTACGCCTGAGAGAAGATACCTACTGTCGTGTACCTGCATTAGAGACCTACTTAGCTCTCGGCTTATGTTTCTTATCTTCTAAACTGTAGACTCATCCCTGCAACTGTGCTAGCGCTAGGTGAAATGATCCTGCACTTGTGACCTACGTGACGACCATGTCCGCACTATGAATATGAATGTAGTTTGGAACATCACGAGCTCCGAGAATGGGAAAGACACTTGATTTGTGCAACGGCAGTTACGCTGGCAAATAAGTGATTGTCATAAAACGACAAAAACAAAAATCGGCAAGACTCCCATTTCAGGACCACATTCGCTTACATGCCATCATGTCATATGAACTTGTTCGATATACAGTAGATGAAACTCTCGTTTCTACTACTGGGTGGAAGACGCAAACACCAAAGGCCTAGAAACACTAACTGCGAACCTCACCTACAGCATCTCGGCAACTCGAAGAAACCGGATATAGCTGTAATCTCTGCAAAAGTGGGATGCACCTTTGCACCTTTGCACCTTTGGTATGCGATCCTAAGTGGCCGCAAATCTGGAAAAGTATTATCCATCGGACAAGGCTGACACCACCACAAGGGAACTTCATTCATTGCACTTTGTTTGGATGAAAATCTCAGCGCTTTACAGCGTAAAGGTAATACTCGTCTGTGAAAATAAGATTGAGATAAATGCGTAAAAGCTCCCACTTCCAAGCCGAGAAAATACTCCTTCGAGTTCCACTGTTTTGATCCAGCTTTAATATTGTAACCCACCACAACCTAAACTAGGTCGAGCTTGGGTAGCTATGACAGCTCGAACATAAGAGAACAAACTGATATGATACCCAAAGACTGTGCGAGACAATCAGCACTCGCAACAGATCTCGACGTGCATCGCTGTGGAATAATTCCATGGAACAGAGTAGTTTCGCTGCTAGTGGCCCCAACCAGAACGTTATATCACAAGAAATTGGCTTTACATCTCCTCAACAACAGTCTAGCAAAAGGGAAGTTCGAACAAATACGGTTCATATTTCATAATCTGTACAATGATTCAAGAGGGATTACATTAAGAGTTTTCAGTCTCCGTATCATCATCCGGAATCACCGTTCCCCGCTTACGGAACACTCTCGTCGTTTTGGCCTCACTCAAGCTACTCCTAGGAGAATGTTCCGTTGCTTGGGAAATCAGATCATCTACCACCGTCTCGGCAAAACTGACCAAAGGCGCTACGGATGAACTATCTCTCCTTCTTTTCTCCCCTCCAGTTCCGTCAGGTTTAAGTGAAGCACCTGTTGATCTAGGTACGAAGGTGATTGACTTTGGAAGCTCGACGGAGCCAATTACATCCAACTTCTTGGATTCCTGAGCCAATGCTTGGAAAGATTCAAATGCTGCTAGGTTCCTCTTACTCTCATCCTCATCATCAGACCACTCAAGAGTGTAGTGAGTATACTTTGATGGATTGCGGACGTAATCCGGAACCTTACTGTACCTATTTCTGTTTGTGGAGGGCTCTGGTAGAGTGTGTTTGTCGACCGAAACACCTCTCTCATCCTCAGTTGGATCTTCCAAAACAGCAAACCTGACGTTCTTAGCCTTTTTTTCTATCTTCACCACACAAAGCCGTTCTGCCGGTTGAGAGCATCCTTCTTGGAAGTCCTCGCCAACCTTGCCAAACCGTCTCGATTTTTTAGCTCCAGCTTGATCTACAAGGCCAGAACTGCTTTCCACATCGCTGCTTTTGGCCTTCTTGCTCGGCTTCTCCTCTTCTCCAGTACTAACAGGGAGTGCTTCAGGTGGGGTTCTGTTCTCCAATCCTTCCTGGGCCCCACCTTCTCTGATAGACACCTTGTTGTCCACATCTCCTTCCAGAGATGTAATTAATGTAGACGCACCTGACAACTTCAACAGGCTTTCTTTCCTGCTTGCATTCTTGGCGTCTGCCTGCATGTCCTCCTTCAAGCGAGCAGCTGCTGCCGCATGGTTGGCCCTCGAGTCCCTTTGAAAATTTCCCAACCTACTACTTCCCACTGGTGCAGGACTGCAAGGGCATAACCCAAGGCTGGCTCCCCCAAATTCTCTCATGTACATGCGCTCTCCAGCTCCCTCTCTCCCAACGGCCACTTTGTCATACTCATCCTCTTCCTCCTGTATAAGACAAGAGAACAAAACGTTAATTTTAGTCAAGATCCTGGTTCGTGATTCGATCGACTGGCAAGCAACCGCATGAGTTCACAGAAGTCATGGCATCCCTCTCCGATGGGAGATGCGAGAGCGATGAGAGCTTCAGCCCTACGGGCATATATTGGAACAACGGGAGCACAAGCCGTTCGATTAACGGGGTATAATATAGGCTAATAAAGTGGGAATAACCAATATAGGCCCACGGGCCCCTACTTGAGAAATGGGGTACCGTTTTCAAAAACGGGGGATCCAGAACCCACCAAGCAGGGAACCGAGAAAGTGCATATGAAGAGCATATGAAATGCAAGCATGGCAGTACGCAAATAGAATTGAAGTGAATCTAAGCGAGGAAATTCATAACTAAACATAAGCGTCAGTGATAGAAAGCAAGACTGAAAGTGTATATCCGCAGAAAGGTATAATAGCAACATATCGAGAACAACATATATAAAGAAACTAGTAAGCAACGTGTATTCGGTAACAGCTATGCAACATAAGTCGAGAAATATAATACATTGGGTAATCGACCACCTACAAGCAACGCTTGAACGATGACAGTAAGCTGAAGTCTGGAGTAAAAAGGCGACCACATAGAACACATGAAGGATGGGAAGACCCCATCAAGCCGTACAAGGGAGAGACAAACGTGGTAGAATGGGGCTAGGCCCCAATAGTATCGATATGAAAAATCTGCCCGACCGCACCTAAGTCTGGAGTCGGGCAGGAACCTTGAGATTGAAAGTCATGTATAAACCATGAAACAGGGAAACAGCGAGCGAGTAGTAATAGAAAGGGAATTAGTTAAGGACGGGAGGAGTGGTGCGAAGCGGGAGCGGGGTGGATGTTGTTTTGTCTGAGACGGAGCGAAGCGTAACAGGACTGCATAGAGCATAACGCAACTGGATATTAGGAGAAGAGAGCGAAGCGTAACAGGACTGCATAGAGCATAACGCAACTGGATATTAGGAGAAGAGAGCGAAGCGAAAGAGGACTGGATATAGAGAAATGAGGACAGAAGCCGTTCGAGGAACGGGGGATCCAGAACTCATTAAACGGAAATGAGATGCAAGATATGTAAAGTAAGCAATATGTCAATCCTCTGATCTAACGGTAGCAGAAATAAACCTAACGTGGAAACAAATGGAGAGTAAAACCTATATACCAAAGACCTGCAATTACACAGGGGAAACATAACCAAAGTGCAAGAAGAGAAATGAAATCGACATGAAGAATGTGCCATATCCTTTATTCCCACTTTATTAGCGAAGGCAAATGAAGCCCAATCTAAAGCCCTCTCCTTTTTCATGATTGATGAGTTGCTAAGAAGCTCTGCGTAAGTTTTAAGTAAACGGTAGCTAGTTGACTAATAATTTGCCCCTGGCTGTTACTATGATAAAACAAACGTATAGTTAGCATTTGAGGTCCAGAAGCTGGCAGTAACGGTAGGCAAATTATGATTACCTCAAAATCCAGAGTACAATCCCTGCCAATCATCATTTTCACCTCTCGAACTTCGGCATCCTCATCCTCATCCTCTGCCAAACTTCCAATTGCACCATCTTCTCCAAGTTCTCGACCCCTCCTCCGCTTCGGTTGTCTAATGTCATCATCGCTATCCTCCTCCAGATCCCCATCTGCATAACGAATTTTGCAATGTCACAAGTAGTCCCGTGAAACATTCTATGTAGGATGGGCCACCCCACCTTCCCGTAGACATGCCCATGTACATCGAGTACAGAGGCATGTCTAAAGATATATTTTGGCTATATTGGCTTGGTAGATAGACCATTGGAATATTTGAGTTGGTTCCGGGAAAGACTATCCCAAACCTACGTGAAACTTGTAGGAAGAATCTACTGAAAATTCAAAACTAGGTTAAATCGATGATATCCTGGGGTTTAAAACAAAATATTAACGTCATACTGATCTTCACACCTCTGAAGAGTTTCTGCCAGATTCCACTACAGGAAACGAGTCTTATCAGAACGAAACAGTCCAATCTAAACTAACACGCCAAATTCTTACCTTCAGCGCGATCGTCTCGCCTTCTCCTCCGACCACGCTTCTCCAACCTAACGAACGTCTGGTAGTCCCCAGCCGCATTCTCATCACTTTCGCTTCCCGCATCATCCTCCACACCTCTCTGAGCCCTTTCCGTCGAAATCGCCCGCTCGCTAACCGACCAAATTTCAGACGAAGCACCGGAATCGATCAAAGAATCAGCAGCATTGCGCGAAATCGCCTCACTCTCTTGATGCACACCTGATCCGAGCAAAAACCCGAAGGCCCGATCCACCCGTGTTTTGAAAGAGCTCTCCATTTCCAGCAACTGCAACAGTCCACGTCTGCACCAGCATAAGCGGATCTTCAGCCTCTTCCAAACTCCGAATTCCTAAACCCCAACGTTTCCCAATTTCTGAACTCTGTGCGCCATGTTCCCAACCTTTGGGCTTCCGGGAGCTTGACAAGTGAGCGCCTGCGTAGTTTCCTGGACTCGCCTTATTGGGACGCAGTTCCACTTGGGAGGTTCTGGTACTTCACTGCAGTACACTACAGTACTGCTCACAGCACTACACCGTAGGAAAGTCTACGCCGTTCCATACACTGTTCCGTGATTACGTAGATCTCAAACCACAGGACACGTTACATTAGCGGTGGGATATCCACCACTAATTAGTTTAGTGTCCATCTAATGGGATGCCCACTGGATGGACTCTAAACTAATTACAACTAACACTAAACTTCCTCTCCTCTCCCGTCTCCACACTCTCCCATTCCATTAGAGCGTGTGGAGACCGGAAGAGGAGAGGGAGAGCAGTGAGAAGACATCTCGATAATGTATGAGTGCTTTTTAGCAAATAGCACTCGAGTGAAAAGTTTTTTTTTTTTTTTTTTCAATTTCTGTTCTATTGGTATTTAGTTCGTAAATGATGGAAAATTGAATAGAAAGTTAGGAAAAATTTTAATTTTTTTGAGAGTTTAAAATGATTATTATAGATTGAAAATGATGGATTTGGAATTTTTATTTTTAATTTTTTGTTTTTCATGATTAAGTTTCATTAGAATTTAATTTAAAAATTTTAGAAATAAAAATTAAAAATAATTATAAAAATTTATAAATTTTACGGTTCGGAGAGATTATTTTTTTATATGAATTAAGATATGAGGAATTGTGATTTTGTAAATATGGAAAAGAATATCATGTGTTATTATCATTATTTTTTATGTTAATCATGGTTACACTTTCTCATGTGGAGTTGTTTAGAGCGGCTCGAGATATACCATGCTCGGTGTGTCACCGACGCTTTACCTCGCAAGGGGTGAAGATGCATGTGAGAAGGATGCACAAGGATTATGATTGGACCACTTGGGATGCCCGCGTGCAACGAGCAATCACATCGACAATAGTGACACTCGGGATTACGCTTATTTCTTCTATCCCTTCATTGATCCTTCCAAGGATACCGATCAAGTCATGAGAGTGGTTAGCTTCTCATGTGGGTTGCATTTTGGGGTTATTTGAGACTAGTTTTCCATGTCCACGTCTATTCCAAAGGTTACTCTGCACACTCCATGATGATGCTAGATAGGCTTTTTGTCTACCACTTGATTGTTTGGCATGTGATACCTTGGACGAGTTAGCATGGTTCCTATTCCTCTTACTCACTCAATTGTGTCTTTGTTATGCTAGAGGAGGAAGTGCGGGGCATAGAGAGGTGGCTGCTAGATTTCATGGATTCCGAGTGAGGGATTGGGCGGCCCTGTAGGAGGAGTTTGTTAGGGCTACACGATTTAGGAGACAAACATTGCTACAAGATACCATAAAGTCCACTCGATTACGATGGTGTAAGACATTGGGTCAAGCGGGAGAGTTTAGTAGAGCAACACGAGCACTACATCCTTTGTCTATGGCTAGTCCTACTGATGAGACTATCTCCTCCCTATGCTCACTACATCCTATAGCAGTAGAGGGATTACCACTTGAGGTCTTAGATGATCAGCTTGAGCAGCCTTTATGTCTTGATAGGTCGTTATTTGCATAAGCATTGTGCATTGCCCCTCACCTTTCCTCAAGAGGCTTGTCAAGGATGGTTTATGAGCATCTTAGGGATTGCTTCCAGGCAGATGGTCCTTCTAGTGGTTTATTGAGTTGTTTTAGGTGGTTGTTGCAGTAGCAAGAGGAGACATTCCTATGTTTGTTAGTCGGGTGTTAGGTGCTAGTCGACTTCTCGCAATGGAAAAGGACATAGGGAGCATTAGACCAATTGCTATTTGAGAGAATTTTTTGCGTTTGGTCAGTTGTACCATTGTCCTTCAGCATCATTCTCACTTTCTACAACACCTTAGTCCACATCAGTTTGGAATAGCTACACCCAAAGGATGTGATGTTATATCTCTAGGCATTAGGGCACTCCTAGATATCCATTTGGAGTGGATCATCCTACAAGTGGATGTTGAGAATGCTTTTAATAGTGTCTCATGGGCATCCATCTTTAGAGAGCTTAGGGAGACTAGTGGATCCTTGGCAAGTCTCATACCTTTTGTGCGGTCTTTTTATGGCTCACCTACTTCCCTTTACTACCAACACGGTGGTTCATAGGAGGGAATCACCATCTTGGGGTTAATTCTCGGTACACATCAGGGAGATCCTTTGGGAGGACCATTATTTTCCATGGCTCTCTTTAGAGCTCTCCTATCTACTACTTTGGCCATGCCAAGTTGTGTTTTTCCCTCCTTGGCAGTGATACACACATCGTAGGCCCTATAGATCAGATTAGGCAGGCCTTTGACTACTTGACTACCGAGCTACATCTAGTCAGCTTGAAAGTCAAGGTGTCAAAGTGATGGGCATGGTCCCTTTTAAGTATCCCTCCCTACCTTGAGCTTCCAAAGGGGTGTATCACATCCACAAATGGACTTTGTGTCTTGGAGTGCCAGTAGGATCGGAGGATTTTGTCACACACTTCTTAGACGTTGCCCTTGCAAAGGATGTTCTCCATGGGGATGACCTTCTATTACTAGGAGATCCACAAGTGGCATTTGGTAGACTCTCTTCTAGAATTGCTCGTTGACCATCTTACCTCATCCATACAGTTCCCTCCTCACAATCCTTCCTATCACGTTTGAGACCATTTGATAGGAGGATTATGGGAGTCTTTGGTGATATTATTGGACCAAGGACATTTGAGTGTGGGACAAGGCATTTGGCACATAGACAGATGGCTCTGCCAATCTTATGTGGTGGGGTTGGCTTGCTATTTGTGGAGGAGATGGCACCTGTAGCATTTTTGGGTAGTTAGGCTCTCTCGGCACTCCTACTTTCCTCTCATTTTGTGGTTGTTGATAGGCCGGTTTTGGAGACTTATGTGACAAAAGTGGAGGGAAGATTCTTTTCTCTCATATATTACTATGGCAGACAAGAGATAGTCTATTCCCATGTGCATGAGAGGATTTTCCACCTTTTGCTTCATTAGCATTAGATTGGACTAGAGGTTTATAGTCTTCCTTGATAGAGCAATAGTGTGAGCATATGTTACATTCTCTCTTAGTCGACTCGTCCATTCCTCAAGCTACTAAAGCACATTTTGCTCTTGCTCTAGCAAGGGTGTAGGCTCTTGGATCCTAGCACAACCGTGCATTAGGGCATTCCAACTTGCACCAGCTACTTTGTCTAAAGCGATGAGGTTTGGCCTAGGTTTGGTCCTCCCATTTGCATCTTCATTACTCACTTGTGAGTGTGGTTCTACACTAGATGCCGCAACGGTCCAAATGACACGGTGTCCTTTTGGAGGACAAAGGATAGCTCCCATGATGCCATTAGGGACATAGTGTTTGCTATGGCATAAGAGAGTGGATATGTGATTTTTTGTATGCTTTGCAAATGACACAAGCCAGAGCAGACTTATACTTGGTCCAAGCTGATCAGGTGATATTAGCAAATGTTGTGGTTACGGACCCTATGAGGGATATAGTTTTGGAGGGAATGATTACCCATTCTCCCTGGATGGGCAGCAAGTGCAACCGTAGGTTGTAAGGTCTCCAAGTATAGGAGCATGCAGCAAGATCACCTCTTTGTTCCTCTAGGATGGAGTTATATGGAGTGATGGACATGGCATTTGACACATTTGTCAGGGAGTGCACGAGAGCTTATCATGTTAAGCGTCAAGGGGTAACACTCTCACTCTCATACTTTGTAGCATATTTTAGACAGCGTGTGTCCATTGCTCTATAGAGAGCAGTGGTTGGTGCAATCCATAGGAGAGCAATCCCATTAGGTGATGTTTCTTTGGATGCTCCAGTTGTGTGTAGACCGTACACCTTGCATAGCTCGGATATCTTAGGTGCAGTAGGGCAGATTTCTCATATAGACTATATTGGGGCTTTGCTCCATTTTACCTTTTTTGTCTCTCCCTTGTACAGCTTGATGGGGTCTTCCCATCCTTTTATGTGGTCATCTTTTTTTTTGTTTTGTGTTTTGAATGGTTTAAATATTTTATGCGGTAACGTCAAAATGTACAGTACTTTAGTTTAGATATGTTTCATGAATGTAAAACGGTAAACCCACCTCAATTTTTTGGTAAATCAACCAATAACGTCAGTTAGACATGTTTTATGAATAGGAATGGTAAAGGGAAAGGGGTGATCACGCAAAAAAAAAGATGGATAGGAAGACCCCATCAAGCCGTAAAAGGGCGAGACAAAAAAAAGGTAAAATGTGGCTTAGCCCCAATAGAGTGAACATGAAAAATCTGCCCTATTGCATCTAAGATATCCAAGCTATGCAAGTAATATTATCTACAAAAAACTAGAGCATTTGAAGAAGCATCACCTAGTGTGATTGCTCTCCTATGAATTGTCTTAGCCAATGTACTCTTTAGACCAGTGGACACATGTTGTCTAAAATATGCTACAAAGTGTGAGAGTGAGAGTAGTACCCTCAGGCGCCTAACATGATAAGCTCTTGTGCACTCTCTGACAAATGTGTCAAACATTATGCCCATCTCTCCATATGGCTCCAAGGCTAGAGGAACAAAGAGGTGATCTTGTTATATATCGCTATACTTAGAGACCTTGTGAGCTGATATTGCACTCACTGCCCATCCCATGGGATGGGTAATCACTCCTTCCAAAATTGTATCACACATAGGGTCCATAACCACGATATCTGCTACTATCACTTGATCATCTCATACCAAGTATAAGTTTGTCGTGACACATGTTGTTTGCAAAGCATACAAACTCTCCTTCCAAGCCAAGTATCCACTCTCTTGTGCCATAGCAAACATTATGCTCCTAATAGCATCATGGTAGAAGACATTATGTCATATGGAGTGATGTTGCATCTAGTGTAGAACCACACTCACAAGTGAGTAATGAAGATGTAGATGGGTGGACCAAACCTAGACAAAACCTCATTGTTGTAGAGAAAGTAGTTGGTGCAAGTCGGAATGCCCTAATGCATGGTCTAGCTAGGATCCAAGAGCATGCATCCTTGTCGAAGCAAGAGCAAAGACGTGCTCCAGTAGCCTAAGGAATGGATGACTCAACTAAGAGAGAATGTAGCATATGTTGACATTGTTGCTCCATCAAGGAAGACTATAAACCTTTAGTCCAATCTAACAATAGTGAAGCAAAAGATAGAAGGTCCTTGCATGCTTGTGTGGATAGACTATCTCTTATCTGCCGCAATAACACCTAGAGAAAAAAGGATCCCTCCTCCACCTCTGTCATGTAAGTCTCCAAAACCGGCCTATCAACAACCACAAAATGAGAAGAAAGTAGAGGTGTTGAGAGAGCACAACTACCCAAAAATGCTATAGGTGTCATCTCCTCCAAAGATAGCAAGCCAACCCCTCCACATGAGATTGGTAGAGATATTTGTCTATGTGCCAAATCCCCTATCACACACTCAAATGTCCTTGGTCCAATAATATCACCAAAGACTCCCATAATCCTCCTATCAAAGGCTCTCAAACATGAGAGGAAGGTCAAGGAGGGAGGAACTATATGGATGAGGTAAGTCGGTCAACAAGAAATACTAGAAGAGGTATACCAAAAGCCACATGCAGATCTCCTAGTAATGGAAGGTCATCCATATGGAGAATATCCTCTGCAAGGGCAACGTCTAAGAAGCATGTGACAAAATCCTCAAATCCTATTGGCACTCCAAGAACACATAATCCATCTAAAGATGTGATACACCCTTCTAGAAGCTCAAGGTGGTGAGGTATACCTAAAGGGGACCATGCCTTACACTTTGACACCTTTATTCTCAAGCCTACTAGATGTAGCTTGGTAGTCAAGTGGTCAAAGGCCGGCCTAATTTGATCTAGAGGGCACACAATGTGTGTATCATTTGCCAAGGAGGGAAATACATAACCTGGCATGGCCAAAGAAGTAGATAAGAGAGCTCTAAAGTGAACCATGGAAAATAAGGGTCACATTAAAGGATCTAAGTGACATGTACCAACAATTGACTCCAAGACGGTAACTCCTTCTTGTGAACAATCGTGATGGTAGTAAAAGGAAGTAAGAGAGCCATAAAAAGACGGCACAAAAGGAATAAGACTTGCCAAGGATCTACCAGCCTCCCTAAGCTCTCTAAATATAGATGCTTGTGACATGCTATTAAGATGTTTCTTAACATCCACGTGTGACCCACTGCGGATGAATATCTAGGAGTGCCCTAATGTCTAGAGATATATCCTCACATCCTCCAAGTGTAGCTACCCCAAACTGATGTGGACCGGGGCGTTGTTGAAAGTGAGAACAATGCTAAAAGACAATGGTGCAGCTGACCAAACACAAAAAGATCTCTCCAATTGCATCGGTCTAATGCCCCTCGTGTCTTTCTCCATCACAAGAAGTAGAGCACCTAACACCCAACTAACAAAAATAAGAATGTCTCCTCTTGCTATTGTTATAGCCACCTGAAACAACTTGATAAAATTACTAAAGGGATCATCTGCCTAAAAGCAATCTCTAAGATGCTTATATACTATCCCTAACAAGCCTCTTGAGGAAAGGCTAGGAGCATTGCACAATGCTTGTGCAAAAAGCAACCTATCAAGACATAAAGGCTGCTCATGTTAATAATCTAAGACCTCTAGTGTCAATCCTTCTCCTACCATAAGATGTAGTGAACAATGAGAAAAGATAATCTCATCAGTAGGAATAGCCATATACAAAGAGTGTAGTGCTTTTGCTACTCTACTAAACTCTCCCGCTTGACCCAATGTCTTACACCGTCATAATTAAGTAGACTCTGTGGTATCCAATGGAAAAACCTATCTCCTAAAATGTGTAGCCCTAATAGACTCATCATGTAGGGCCACCCAATCCACAGCTTGGAATTGAAAAATCTAGTAGTCACCTCTTTATGCCCCACATGTCCCCCTCTAGCATAACAAAGATACCATCGAGGGAGTAAGAGGAATAAGAACCATGCTAACTTACCAAGGAATCACATGCCAAACAATCAAGCGGTAGGCAAAAGGCCTATCTAGTATCATCATGGAGTATATGGGGTAGCCTATGGAATAGACGTGGAAGTAGAAAACTAGTCCCAAATAACCCCAAAATGCAGCCCGCTTGAGAAGCTAACCACTACCATGGCTCAGTATCCTTGGAACAATCAATGAAGAGATAGAAGAAGCATGCATTATCACTATTTTGAATGTGGTTGCTTGCCTCAAGTGATCATCTCAAGTGGTCCAGTCATAGTCCTTGTGCATCCTTCCCACATGGGTCTTTACCCCTTGCGAGGTAAAGCATCAATGACACACTAGCCATAGTATATCTCCTAGCAGCTCTAAACATCACTACATGGAAGATGTAGCCATGGCTAGCACAAGAATAACAATAGTAACACATGATGCTCCTCTCAATGTCTCCTCATATCTGCAAAACAACAACATCCCAACTCACAAGAGAAAATACAATATCTCCAAACCCAAAAAACTATAAACTCTCATAACTTCCAAATTCCATCTCAAAAAATTTCAAACTAAGTTCCCATGGAACTCAATCATGAAAACCAAGATATTAGACATTAAAAATCCTGGCCCATCACTCTCAATGGGTAATGATCACTATAAACCCTAAATAACCCTAAATAACCTAAAATTACCCATAACTTTCAACTCAATTCTCCATAATCTTCAATCTAGGTACCAATGGAACCAAAATTCAAAAACAAATAGAATCTACTATTCACTCAAGTGCTATATGCTAGAGAGTTTTCAGAAAATTTATATCTTCACTCTCACAACATTCCCTTTCCTCTGCCTTCTCCACACTCTTTCGAACCAACTCGCAACTTTAGAATAGATGATTTAGTGTACAGATTATCAAAAAACCATATATCAACAATAATATGGTAAACACACTTCACCTTTTGGGAAATCTACCTCACCATATACTAAAATCTAGTCTTACTGTTAGTTTTAACAAAAATAGATCCAATGAGTAAGGAACATCAATGAGTAACAATTAATAGCAAGTAGTGGTAGGGGTCTAGGACCCTACCCCCAGCTAGGGTCTCATTGCCAGGTCAGAAAGCCTAGAATGGACGGCCTCTCCTTGCAAGGTTGTTGGGGCATTGCTCCAAAAGGAAAATTAGATCAAAGAATTTCTTTGTTTGTTTGATAGCAATGTTTTGAATTGAAAGAGTTGCAGATTGTTGTATCAACCTAAAATTGAACTTTTTTCCTTGTATATATGTATACAACATTTCTATATATATGAAGAAGTGCTTGCATCACATATTGCATGTATATCAATGAACAAAAAAAAATTTCACCTCCATTATAAGATAGATTTACAAGAGTGAAGACTTGAAAACCACATGTTATGCATTAAGTGATGGGACTTGCTTCATGAGGCACTAAGCACTAGCTCTTATTTGGTCCATTGGTTCTCAACGTCACTTCCTGTTAAATCTATTCTTGTTAGAACAAAATGTCAAATTTGCTTGGTATTATACAATGGTGTAGATTTCTCAAAAAGGTGAGGTGGGTTTACCAATTCCCTTTATGAATTTATGTTATATTGATGTTCAATATTTCATTTGTCCATATTAGCTGAATCTTGTTTTAGATTATAATTTAGACTTTGATTTCTTCCCCCATAGATCAAGTTCTATGTAGGATAGAAGATAGAACAAAGAAAAGGCAACCTCATAGCAAACACAAATGATGGAAAGATCCCATCAAGCCTTACAAAGGAGAGACAAAAGAGGTAAAATGGGACTATGCTCCGATATTGTCAATATGAGAAATCTACACTTAAGATATCCAAGTTAAGCAAGTCATAAATTCTACAAACAAGTTGAGCATATGAAGAAGCATCACCTAGTGGATTCTCCTATGGATTGCACCAGCCAATCCTTTGTAGAGCAATGGACATACATTGTCTAAAGTATGCTACAAAGTATTAGAGTGAGAGTGGTGCACTTGACATCTTATATGATAAGCTCGGGTGCACTCCCTAACAAATGTGTCAAATGCCATGTCCATAGCTCCATTTAATTCCAAGGCTAGAGGAACAAAGAGGTGACCTTGTTGCATACTCCTACACTTGGAGACCTTGCATGATGCTGCTCTGCTCACCACCCATCCAAGGGGATGAGTAATCACTCCCTCCAAAACAACATCATGTGTAGGATCTATAACTACAACATCTACCACTATCACTTGATCATCTCAAACCAAATATAAGTATGCTCAAACATATGTCATATGCAATGCATATGAATGCTCCTTTCCAAGCCAAGTATATCTAGTCTCTCATGCCATAGAAAACATTATATCCTTGATAGCATCATGGGTAGTTATCCTCCAAAAGGACATAGTGTCATATGCACTAATGTTGCATCTAGTGTAGAACTATACTTGCAAGTGAGAAATGAAGATGTAGACGTGTGGACCAAACCTAGGCAAAACCTCATCACCATAAATAAAGTAGTTGGTGCAAGATAGAATGCCCTAATACATGGTTGAGCTAGGACCCAAGAGCTTGCACCCTTCCCTGAGCAAGAGCAAAGATGAGCTTTAGTTGCCCAAGGAATGGACCCGTCAACTAGGGAAGAATGTAGCGTATAATGATATTGTCGCTCCATTAAGGAAGATTTCAAACCTCTAGTCCAATCTGATGGTAGTGAAGCAAAGGATGGAAGGTCTCTCATACCCTTAAGGATAGACCATTTCTTGTCTATCACAATAAAATCCAGAGAAAAAAGGATCTCTCCTCCACCTTAGTCACATATGTCTCCAAAACTAGCCTATCTGCAACCACAAAAACAAAAAGGGAGGAAAGTAGGGTGCAAAGAGAGCTCAATTCTTAAAAAATGCTATAGGTATTGTCTCCTCCACATAAAATAGGTCTACCCCTCTACACAAGATCAGAGATGTTTTTATATGTGTCAAGTCTCCTATCACACACTTGAATGTCAATAGTCAGATGATATCACCAAAGACTCCCATAATCCTCTTATCAAAAACTCTCAGACGTGATAGGAAGGTCAAGGAAGGAAGAATAGTGCAAAAAAGGTAAGTCGGTTGACATGCAATGCTAGAGGAGAGTATACCAAATGCCACTTGCGGATCTCTTAGCAGAGGAGAGTCATCCACATGGAGACTATCCTTTGCAAGGGCAATGAATAAGAAGCATGTGATAAAATCCTTGGATACTACTTGCACTCTAAGAATAGATATTATGTCTGTAAATGTGATACAATACTCTAGAAGCTCAAAGTGGAGAGAAATACCTAAAGGGAACAATGTTTTGCACCATGACACCTTGACTCTCTAGCCTACAAGATCTAGCTTGGTAGTCAAGTGATCAAAGGCATGCCTAATCTAATCTATGGGGTTGTAATGTCCCAAGGGCAAGAGAACCCCCAAGAGAAACACAAGAGAAACCCAAGGCCTCACCACTCAATACTCCAATGCTCCAAAGGAGCACCTTGTCTTTATTACATAGCAAAGAGATCCACTCAAAGGGAGCTCCACCATTGGATCAAATACATGGATTTGTGATATGTCAATGAGCTCCACCCTTAGATTACTTACATGGATTAGTGACATGTCAATCCTTGTCCTATTTGGTTGGTCAAACAAGTTTAACTATAAGGAATCTTTGGAAAATCTTCCTATAGGAAGCTTAGAACGGTGTGGATGAGGTACAATTGGAAAGCTCTCAACAAGACAAACAAGGGAGGAGTGAAAGCTCTTTATGAGATGAACAAGAGTCTATAGTTGCTTTCTCATCATGTTTCTTCCCATCAATTTCACAAGATACCTATATGTTGGGCACTTTGGAGGATGTAGTTTAAGCTTGTCAACTTTTACACTCTACCTAGAGACCTCAAGCAAAAATGCAAGGTTTGGAATTCATGGGTAATCTTCACTCCATTTGAATTCCAACTAATGTTCTAGCTCCTAATAGGAGGTTTGAGGGTTTTGGTGCTCTCCTCTAAGAGAGGAACTGAATTTTATTTTATTTATCTCAATCACTTTGGTTCAAGCTATTGCCCATCCTCATTTACTCCTCAATTGTGGAACACACATGTGATGTATTATATTGATAAGATGCTATATCCCTAGAGCCTCCTATTTGGTACTTCTTACACCACCTACGAGCATGCTCCTACTCCATCTACTTACTTTTGATAGTACCATATGTTAGACTTTCTCCACTCTATTAGGACCATGTATATTCCTATCATTATGAAATGAGTGGTGCAGGTTACACATAGCTCTTCCCATAGCCATCATAGGATGTGGTTTCATATTGCAAGAGGTTATTGCACCAGTAGCTTATTTAACCACATGGGCTCTAATATTATTAGCTCCCTTACTAGTAGATATGTTCTTATACCATGGTCACCCTCTTCTTTTGAGACTTATGACAATCATGGATTTAGGCACTTATGAGTTCCAATCATATCTCTATTTGGCTTGTGACCTATTGCTAGGCCCTACATGCATAGCACTCCTTTCATATTGACTCCTTGTATTTATTGACTTTAAATTTTAAGAAGATTCAAGCAGATTTTGCACCCTTACCAACATCCTTATTGATGTGTCTTTGCTTGATTAAGCTAAGATTCTCTCTTGTGGAGCTTGGTTCTGTATCTTCCTTTTGATTGAGGGTTTTTGTTTCACGTCCAAGGAGTTTACTACTACACTTCTCCTACATTTGGGTTTACCACATCCAGCACTTCTAGTGCTACTAGACTTGTGCACTTGTAGATCTCTATATGACACACATGCCATACATATTTTATGATATGCCATGGGTGAAGAGCTCACTAGAGTTTATGACACCGTCATAGATACAATGGCACAAATCCCATGATCTACACGGTCCTAAGTATAGATTGAGATGCAGTTAGATTTGCTTGGACCACCTTCTTGGTGTGTGAGAGTGGAGATAGTCACATTCAAGAACAAATAATGTACCTTGTTTGATATGGTGGTTGCAAAATCCCTACAAGTAGAATCATTGGCATGAGCCAGCATGCATGCAAGAGCAATTGCAATCATCGCCATTGGGGGAAGGAGTACTATTGTGCACTAAGGCTATCCTCTAATACAGTCATAGCTTTGGCTATAGAGAATTTTGGACATCTTCATTACTAGTTTGATGGTCTCTTTCAAGAGGCAGCACAAGGAGCTAAGGAGAGGATCTCTAGTTATTTCTCCAGCCATGCTCCCCTCCATCACTTTATGGCGCTTTCAAGCATTGGGCCTTCATAAATGTGCAGTGGCAGTAGGAACTCCTATGAGGTGTAAGATCTTCCTTTTCCATCTACCAGATATACCACGGGAGAACCTATATCACATAATTCAGCAGTAAATTACTTTGTTTCTTTCCCTCTTGTTTGTTTGGTTGGGGGCTGACCTATATATCACATAATTTAGCTCTAGATTACTTTGTTACTTTCATTTTTATTTGCTTGGGAGCTGCAGATCTACATCAGTTTTGGGTCTCGTACTCGGTTTCTCCTTTTGCACTTCTTGGTGTCTGGTGTTCCTTTTTCTTTTTCCTTTGAGTATACGTATGCACATCTTTTCACTTTGTATTCCTCTTCTCTTTTCCTTCCGGGTATACTATTTCGCCTTTGGCTCCTAAGTAAAGAAAAACTAACAACAACTGTCCAGAACTGAAAAGGAGTTGTTCAATTAAGACCTGTAGCACATCCTTGACAGGGAAAGTACAGCTCGTCTAGAAGATAAGAGTTCCAACTTCTCTGATTACGGTATATTAACATAAAGCGTGCCAAAAACGCGCAAATATGAGGAAATTATGCAGATCTAAGTAATGTATACGATGCGAAACGGATAAACTTATTCATTGAATGTGAATAAAGCATCTATTCCATGGACGGAGGATAAGTACGAAGATTCCTTTGAAGCAGTTTAGCGAAGAAGTGTTCATTTCAAAATAGTAAGAAATAACGGGGCAAAAACGAAGCAAGTGTTGATTGGTGATAAGGGAAAGAGTGAAGTGTGAGTGGATTAAATAGCGTATTTCGCATCATGCTCTATGAGCGCATGGTCCTAAGACACCGAACACCAGAAGGAAGAAAAAATTGGCCAGTACAAACTTAAAGGGATGCCCGAAAGTCTTCATCAATGTTCACGAACCGCCGAAGTAGTTGGGCGAATGCCAGTCCTCGCACTGTCGTAGTAAGCTTGCAAGGAAACTCGAACGACTTCATTAGTGTTCACGAGCCACCGAAGTAGCTGAGCGATTGTCAGTACCGAGTTTCTATGTTGCTCATGAATGCTAGGGCAAACTAGATTGCTTCCAAAAAGTGCTGCCCCGGAAAAGTGAGTCATGTGGAATCGACCAGAAGCAGCAGCGTAAGGAGTGTTTTGGCTATGGAAAAGTGTTAAGAGCAGAACAGAGAGACGGATGATATGCTGAAGTTAACCAGAAGAATATACACACAGAGATGAGAACATGAATGTAGTGAGTATGAAAGTGCAGAATATAGAGGGTATGGATGGGAACACTTGGTAATTCCACAGAGGAATTAGTTAAAGTTGCGAAAGAAACAGGAAGCAAAATACTGTATTTCAAAGACTAGAAAATTCGAAATACACTTTCGTAAGACTGAGGACTGTCTATCAAGAATTAGGCTTTATATGTTCTGAGGACAAACTAATGTCTCCATTCGTTCTCCGATGATGTGAGTTGATGTTCTAAGATGTAACCGAGAAAAGGAGTCAGTTCACATGGAGACTATATGGTGTATGTGGTAAAGATCTGAAAAGTGGGGGTTTCTCAACGGGGTGGAACCATTCCATAGACCGCCGCCAGTTCATCTGCTTGTAGACTATTTAGGCGTTTTCCACCTTAAATGTTGTCAAGCTAAAGGTGATAACCTACATGGGATCTTCCCGTAGCTCTTTGTATACCTTTCCTTGATTAACCCAGCATGAACTTTTGGGATAAAATTAATGGAACTTCTGTTTGTGAACTTCCAGATTACAGGTCTTCTTAGGCCAGCATTCCTTAAATGTTTGTTCATGTTTAAGCTCCTCACTCTATGTCGCAAATATCGCGTACCGTGTCTACCTTGTGGTCGACAGCAGCAGTACGACAAATCTCTAAACCTCAGTGTCAACCTCATTGCTCACTGAGCAACTCTTTTGCCTTGTTAAGAGCTTCCACGCACTCTTTCTCCATATCCGACAGCATTAGACAGAAATGTTCTGCATTCTTCACTTCGTGTGAAAACGAAAATCGAAACTCCCTCCATTTTCCTTTCTGGAGTTCTGGCGACTGACCCTCACTGTCGACGGCGCTGCCGTCATTATTGGCAATAAGTTTAGCAAGAAGATTGAAGCCCCATCTATCAGTTGAAAACATGTACGCATCCTGCACACGACAAGACCAACTTGATTAGGCCTTTTACTGTGAGGAGACCCCAGATTTTCTCATGAAATCTGCAAACTCAGTACAGGCACAGAACAACACTGACCACATGCAGGAGGACTGCATAGGGTGACTAGTGCGTTAGGTGGTAGTGGAGACAATAACCGCGTCACAAGAACTTATGACCCGCAGAATCACCCGCGGAAGGTTCGTGCACACTACATCCAGGAACTAGTACTGATCAGACACAGTTCTTGTAAGAGAATTGCATAGATATCTCGTCGTTACATATGTTTGCACGAAGCAAGAGATTCTAATTACCAACCGTGGAGACAACGATAGATGGATCCTCGGATATAAAGACGGGGAAATATGTTCTTCTTCAGTCGTCCTGACTGACTGCAATAGAATGAACTCATTACCTGGACCCGCTCTTGCACATAAACGGCGCAAAACATAATAAGAGCCATCCTTCTGTTGTCACTTTGATTCACACCTTCAATTAAAGCTGCTGAGAGAGGACCTGAGAAAACAAATTGAAATTGCAAGTTCTGAAGTAAAAAACTACAACAACTATCTAAGGAAATTTGTATGTTCCCTATAGTGAACCAAAAACATTAGATATTTCTCCGGAACAGTCGAAGTCTGGAGCGACATGATCTGAGCCCCACCACTGGGCAGAAATGCCTTGAACCGAAAGCGATAAATATGCTCAGCTCCAGACACTTTCTACATAAGCTTGAGCGTCACAACCTGTAAGAATTCAATATGATATCAATATCCAAGCAGGAAACTTACAAAGATGATCGGTTACGGCACCCATCAGATTGTTTGCTTCTACTTGGTGTCGGCCTCCTAGAAGGTCTACATAGTGGCACGCCCTGCAACGATCAGGACACGAAGTTAGCCGTAGAAACGCAAGGCATCCGTCTATAAGCAATCTCCTCTTCTATGTGGCTGCTAGAGAGAGTAGTGTAATATAAAGCGACCTTATTCTGATAGCTTTTAATATGCAGGATTCTGGTCCAGCGACTCATTCACTTGACTAACAACAAAATGTCTTTAAGGTGTCTTCCTATAGAGAAATCTCAACATAAACTTTGCTCAAGAACGAAATGTGCGAACAACATTGCAAAGGGAGAATATAAATACTTGAAAGTCAGACGATACACACTGAAGTCGGCAGCTTGAGAGTGTGCCATGGTGTCAATTGCTTTTAACCTAGCACCCAGAGAGTTCCCAGAATCTCTCAGGAAGGCTTGAGTCGCAGGTCCAGCATTCTCAATTGCTAGCTTAGTTGATGACATCAATTTGAGCACCCTCTTCTGAACATACTCCATCTGCCCTACAACCACCCACCACCTGCTCCATTCTATTAGTTCACTCCTCAATTTTGTCACTAATATAAAAGATGATATCTAAAAGTTCGTGCGTCCGCAGAACTCGCACCTTTACAAGAACAAAAATGACATCGAATGTGGAAACAGAAACGGCAAATTTGACAATAGTGCCCCGTCAAATCTTTCTCAGAAATATTTGCAAAGGAAGGTGCAGTGAGCATAAAGCATTTTCTTGACTGAAGTTAATTGATAAGCACTTGCGATGATGACAGATTTACCTCATAGCTGGGTACTGGATCAAACTCCGCCAATATAACAGTACGTGGAGGCACCTGTATACAGGAAAGCCAGCACAGGGGCTCAGACTCCCCCAAAAATCTCTTATGCTTGTCATCATTTGCATGACTGCTCAATTATCCACTATCGATCTCAGGATAAATGAGTGGGACTCAGTGGGGATCACAGCTCCTACGAGAAGGAAGGATCAATCTTACCAGGTGTACATTGCCAATACGTTTGATTTACAGATGCATGTAATACTTGACAACTTGAGTGGAGCAAGTAGACTTAAGCACGAAAATAACTCGGATTGCACACAACGATCTTGTGAGCAAAACGTTAAATAATTTTACTTCATAGTTTTTCATCACTTATTGCTGGATACAGGAAAATGGTGAACAACAGCTGCGACTTACATGGCCCACAGTCTTCATGGCGTGAATAAGTGGTGGAGGATCTGTGTGTCCAACTGCTAGAGATCCTCTGTTGTCCATTAGCAGATTCTGGTTTCCCAGTCAGTGGTCAGAAACTTAGCTCCATAACAAGTTTCAGAGCAGGTCTTTGAAGTAAAAGCATTCACATCTCATCTTCATAATTTAAAGCTTTGATGCAGCAAACATGCCTTCGAAGAGTTCCTGGGGATATTGTAAGGTGCACAGAATGCCAGAAGTCAAACTGTGGTTATTGCAAGTAGCATTAAGATCAACTATTCGAGAATGAAACTCTGAGGGAGACATCATATTACCGATTCATGGCGGTCATTTTTGGGTATCCAAACTAGAGTCTGTCCAGCTACCACCGAGTACATAGACAAGGATCCATGGACGCTACGTTCGTCTGCAGAGACAAACATCTGCATTTTGTAAAATCGGCAGCATTGAACAATCGATAAACTTCTGAAAGCATTAACATTTTCAGTCAAGAACTGGGACTGCAGGCGAAACGAGAAATGATACAGATCTCTATGCATCAAGTGAGAAGAGGACAAAATGGACTCCACATACCAACTTGCACGGAGCTTAGTTGTCCTCTCCAATTTGAGAGTAGAATATTCTGAATGTTTGGACATCTAAGCCGTCAGTACTTTAACGTCCGATAAGCTACATAAACATGGAACGGAAAACAGACATTAGGCAAGGCAGGACTCTTTTGACAAACGGCCGGCTCACCTTGCACCTTTGCAGAAGTGGAAGGCTTGCTTCTTCTTCTCTCTTTCTTTCCAATGGCAGTTCAGAGTTGCCTGACTTGCTGGCTCGGGGAGAATATCCTGCGACAAGTTTTGTACTCGTAAGCTCTTACTCAACTCACATCTCGCCTGGGAAGCTGAGATGGTATCTTTCTATAAAAATGTAGACAGTTGGTGAGTGATGCCCGGCGATCGACATAATCTATCTTCCAGAGTATAAAAGACCAAAAAAGACTGACACCTCCTGAGTAGAAGTGTGCTAAATACGAAGCAAAATAACTCCGTTGCGATCGTAGCTCCAGGCTTCAGACATAGAGTGCAAGGATATTCGATCATACAGATTTACTTCATTGGACCTTGAAGATATGAACAAGTGGATAAAGTCGGTGCGTATGCCAACAACAGAACTGCTGAATCAGATTATGAAAGGTTAGATACCTTCAGTGCACAAAAAGGCACTGACCAGTCAAATTCATCTACTTCTAGAAGCTTACTCAAGGGCTGGGAAGCTGCACTGCATAGCTATTTAAAACTGCAAAGTGCACTGTCAAGCAGTTCACTTTAGTTCTTAATTAATCTGGTCTGTTACTCGGCCAGCCCTTTAGCATAATCCCCTGCAATAATGCAACCTACCATCTGCAGAAACAAGTTGATTTAACTAAAGGTTGTGCTGTTCAGTCCCTGTCCCCACTATATTGCTACAGTTGTCTGGCCCTTGATGTCCTCAACACAAATTCCGAGTCAAGAGGATATCGTCTCAGTCTGAGACATTATGGCAATTACAAAATCGGCTAAATAATCTCTCATCAGATCTGAGCACGTTCACCACGAGAAAAATGTCAGCACGTGTATACTTAGCGATTCAGTGTGAATCTACATAGCAATGTCGAGAGAACTCCTGTTGATGAAAGATCTGACCTAAGTTTGCAAACATTATAATAGCTATAAGTGGAGTGAATTAGTTTCCTACTGATGAGACCTCCAATTCAGTGGCAAAGAAGATTCTTTGCGAATTGACCGCTCAGGGGAATTAACTACCTAAATCTGGGATAATAACATCCAATATCTCAGCTTTAGGAGAAGGAAAACTATATGTCCCGAATGGACCAGCGTATTTCAAGCTGGAATGGAAAAAGGAACGCAACGCACACAAGTTGACAGGAAAACAGATCTAGAATATATATACTTACTACGCACGCTCGTAAAGGACCAGCTGGAGCCAAGAGCTCTCAAACTTTTCACTTCTGCCACAGTGCTCCTCGCCATTGCAAATTCCTTTACAGAAACTTGCGGTGCTGCATCAATCGCAGTGTCTCAATCGATCGAGAATTACCTGTCTGTCGAGACATGTGTCTGAGGAAATCACATTGCTGAATCACCCTAATCTTCCTGAATTTGAATCAAGATTCCCAAGTGGACAAGTCTATTTTAACATGCTCGAGTAAAAGATCCTACAATGGATACACTGTCAACTTTCGGTCCAATACCTCGGTTCTCGGCCTGGAGATTGCGATTTTAGAGGACTTTGCAGCTCTTTCACAAGTGGTGCTTTTTAATTGACTGCATTTATGAAGAGAGTCAAGGTCTGGATGGGTGTTGATTGTAACCGAAGTGTTAGTTGTATCTATTGAGAGCAAGTAATTTTCACTGATGATTTGGACGTACATAAATTTATATGTCCACTTTACATGTTTTACAAAGTGCAGACCTTCAAACTTTTCTACCAATAGATAGTTGTAAAAATAAATAATAAGGGAGGCGCTAGGGAGACACCCCTATTTACTAATTTCACACTCCCTCCACATCGCAGGACTCCGATTGATTGCTTCCACTACTATTCGATGATCTTGTATCATGACTTGTAAGTAAATCAGAGCCCTTCGATGTGGAGGGTGTGACCCTAGAGGCTTCCCACACATAATAAATCATTTCTACAATAAAAAATTCATCGAAATGCATCATGTTGAAGAAAAGCGCAACACATCATACTTATTTATGTTCATATGGTTTTCTTGTTCTATTCGAGTCCATTGCACCTATCCACTAAAGTGCAACTCGTGGGTATCGAGGGTCCAATGTAGTGATGAGGTGGAGTAAAGCAAGATAAACTATTAACGTGTGTGAACTTCGATTCAACAAGAAGATGTTTGGGAGCACAAGCAAGAAATACTCGAATGACGACACACTCGACTTCCCACAAGGCTTTAAAGCAAACGCTCGATGGATGCAACAACTAGTGGAAAAGATTAAAGTCCTAGAAAGTAAATAAGCAACAACTTAGAGTTGCAGTAGTTGTTGTTTGGGTTGGAGCAACGATAACAGCGCATGGCTAAGTATCCGAGACATCATGTTTAAAGGAGTTTACATATTGCACATAAGCTTTTTATGAAAGCTCCAACATCTGAAGAAAAGGGAGTTTATTCCAAGTGAAAACATCTTGGACGGCTAGACTGGTGTGGGAGATGAAAGTAGAGCATTCTAGAAAGTAACATATTCCAATTGGACCATTCTAATTGCAATCGGTTTAATTACGGTGACTCCTAAAGCCCCCTAAAGGGAGAGGTAGAATTCACAAATTTTGAACGAATTGATACTGAATATCGAAATTACCATAGAAAACCCATCGAACATGTTATTAAATTGCTTCTAAAGGAAAACTTTAAAGGGATTTAGCCTTTGCAAATCAAACCTATAAAATTGTTCTTTTCTCGATATGGTAAATATAATTTGGTCAAAAAATTTCTTCAAACAGTTCAAAAGATGAATTACCAAGTATCATGAATGCATAACAAGTATCTTTTCTTGACCCATCGAAGATAATATATTTCCATTTTACATATGCTAAGAAGGAGTATGATTTTTGTATTAGAATAGTGTAGATATTTACTATAAGCATGTAGTAAATTTTTACCTATAAATTATTTAAATGATAATATTCTACAAACTATTAGGGAGTTTTCTACTAAAATATTATTAAAAAAATTTATAGAACCTTCTTGGGGATTGAGTAGTTTTTTAAGGTATTCAAGAACCTGCTTGGGTCATAAGAAATTGAAAAAACCTTTATAAAGGTTGAGGAATTTGGCTAGGAAGCTAAAACTACTGACTTTACCGAGGCTTGTACCCACATCAAGTATAAATAAGAAGATTTTGATATTTGGAGTATATTTAAAAAAAAATTCCCTCTTCTCTTTTATCTTCTCTAAATTAATTTTTATTTTCTAATTTTTTAATTTGATATCAAATAAAATAAATAGAATTTATGAAAAGATGCATATTTTTATGATATTTAAAAACTATTCTCATTGCTTCAAATTTCTTATTTTGGTCAAAATTTCTTGGACTTTATGTTATAACCTTGAGCACTTTTTCTATCACGCAAAGATAGTGATTTGTCAGTTAGATTCTAACTAAGACATCAAAATTATCTACAGTTTAAAAAATATAGCAATGATAAATAGCTAAATAACACCTAAATAATAAATAATAACATTATTATTATTATTAAATTAATGCGGAAATTAATTAAGAATCTCACAATAAAGTGAAGGTTTGCTTTCAACTATAACAAGTAGAATAATTGGCATTTTTAGTGAAAGAAATTTATCTATTTTCCCATAATTAAACTATTCAATGAGAAAATAATTGCCATGAATGGAATGAGATTTCCTATTTAAAAATTCAGTAATATTTAACATATCACCAATATAAAAATGACAATCATATGATCCTAAGATATTATTTACCATGCGCCAACTAAAAAGAATCTAATAGAAGATATTGCAGAATCATCTATTAGATTAACAAGTTCAGCATGGTTTTAGTGATCTTATTGGGTTCTTTATAAGAATTCAAGAAAATTCTTGTCAAGATTTCAAATCGTACAAGTAATGAAAAAGTATATTAGATTTTCTTCTAGTGTTGAAAGAGGAAGAGTTCAGTTGCACAACGATCTAATTTAAATTTTGTAAATCTGTTAGAAATGAATTGATTGCTTTTTGCATCTCGAAACTTTCTACAAGAATGAAAATAAATAATCATAAAGGAGCTTGGCAACTAAAGGAAGTCATGTGAATGATATAAAGATCTAATTTATTTTTTTAACATGGAGAATGATTCTAATATAAACAGTTTATATTTTGCTGTAAAGAGGGCAAATCTGACCTGTTACACCAGTTGAATACGGAGGAGCTATAAATTAATAAAACACCCATACCAAATAAAATTACTCAAACAACGTATTACCCAAGAAGATTACTCAAACAGCTCATTGATATCAACACCGATTTTTCCAAATTAGTCAAACAGTTTACTGAGAGCGCCACCGATTCTAATGAAATTGAGAACTTGTTGCGCGGAAATGTGTTTCATTCATACGGTAGTTTTATCCGGTCAGGGAATCAAATCTAACCAAATACTACAAAGAAACACTATGCTAAGCCCCAAGAAATCTCCAAGCATGGATAGCTCTACATCGAGTAGTAGAAATAGAATACACTAGATTCACCTGATGGAGAATCTAGTGGAGTGGTAATGAAATCAAGAAATCTTTGGAAGACTAGACTCCCTTAACATAAGGTTAAATCAGTGTAAGGGCAAAGACAAATAGATCGTCCCAAACACCTAAACTAGCTCATGAACTCTCACTTAACAAAGAAGGAACCAAATAGGCAAGAGTTTAACGATTGAAGGTGGAAAACAGGAGAGAAAAAGTACTTACTCTTGGCAAAGACAAGCACGAGCGGCAAGAGCAAGGCCGATTCAACCAAAAGTGCGGTAAACGAAAGGGATTCCAAAGCGACGGAGGAAGAGACTAGGAACGACATGGAAAGCATACTTCTCCGGAGAAGGGAAGACCTTTGTCGAGCGATAGAACCCTTATCATAACTTGTGGAAGTGAGAGCAATCCTAAAGGCAATATGGAGATAATAGGGGGCATCGTGCTTCTGTAAAGATCTTTTTAACGGGAGATCCCATCAACTTCTATGGAGTGCGGAGGGTGGGTATCTGGATTTTACGAGGACTTTTCTTATAAACCATAGAATAAACTGATGGGTCCTAGACTTTCGTAGACTTTGGATACGGGCACTTCGTAGTATTTAATGTAGTGAAAATTCAACCAGACATCAGTTCTCCCCGAACACTTCATCGAAACCGTAAAACTGCACGGGAGTGTTCAGGAATGAAATGGATTTGAATTACGAAGTCCCATAAAATCTTTCACGAGAACTCTACGGCAATGGCCGATTTCCGTAAAGCTCCCGCCGCATTCGTTTTTGAAACCCTCTAATGCAATGCTACTCCCTTGCAAAGCAAACGAGTCCAATTCTTTCCGCGCATCGTGAGCAATGCAGAAGAGTCTTCAGGAGCTTGTCAATTCCAAAAAGGAACAGCAAAAGCAAGGGACAAATGGCAGAAATGCAGGAGGATGATTACATCTCAAATGGCATGACGGACAATCCAGCACAGCTTATCAATCGGCACAGATTCCAAGTTTCTAACCACCAGATCGGTTCTGGGCGTATAATGTTGCCGTCACTGTAGAATGAGCCAACTTGAAAGAACTGCGAGTCATTCCCGCCTATTGATGGTGGGGTGGACCGGCAAACACTTTTGACGGGCTCTCTAGTTGATCTACGTAAGGTGCACGAGCATTGAGCATCAAAGTTCAACAGCCAGCTAGAAGTGTACGTGAGGAAGTGTCTTTCTCAGGGAGCAGAGAATCGGTTTCTCGTTCATCTAAGGACGCTTGGTTGTACAACTTACATCTTTGGCTGATTACTCCAAGCGTGATTCAGCACTAGTGTAATCCAGGGTGTTGAAGCATTGGAATGTGACCTCACGCTATTTTCCTGAAGTGAGTGATTGTAGACATGATGGACACATAGACTGAACGTCCTGCCAACTGTGTACATTTCGCCACGATACAGTATACCCTTACTCTGGCTCACGATAAATCTGAGATTAGTCCCTCCAAAAAGAAGCTGAAAATGTGGTCTTAGTGTTTGACATGTGGAACTCCTCTGAACCTATAATGCGTAGTGACACTAGACTGTTTTCGACGTTCGCCAGACGTCTTTCTTCAGACATAAGTCCGGAATCTTATCCCAGTATAGTCATTTAACTCATGACAAACTAAACACTTTAACTACATGGAAGAAGGATGATGATTGGGATAGCTTTGACTGGCGGGCAAGGCGCTCAGCTACCACCAGGTCACCTTAGACTTCGTTTGCTCCAGACTCACCTCTTGACCACCTCATCAACTCCACATAAGTGATGTGTTTAAAGAAATCAAATTATATTGGCGAACTTCGTTCGCATGGAGGGCGTTACAGTGATCAGTCGAACGTCGTTCGACAGGGTCAACTCCGCGATTAACTTCTCTACTGGTCATGGTGCTCCAATAACTGGTGGATAGACCTGAGTAGCATTATCAGAAGGTGCGAGGCTCAACAAGAAGCGGCTTGAGGTCTTAAGACCTTTCCAAAGCCCCTATTCTCCCGAGGACGACTCTTTATTGAGAGTCGTCGTTAGCTTGCTGCTTGACAATAACTCGTTCCACGAACAGAGTTTACAACCCAGTAAAATGCAAAGATGACAATCTGCATGGGTATTCCTCCTCCAAGTGCTGGGTTCTCCTTCCCTCCCAAAGCTCCAGCATCTCGCAAGATAGCAACATGATCGACTAATTTGTACAAAAGTTCCTACACATATTATACAGCTGTGTAGCAGCGCATGAGATTCTGTGGGTGTTGTATTTGAGCGATGTTTGCCGGTCAACTTCGGATAGGATGGCAACCCACTTGATCGCGTCCTCTGGTGATGGATGTTACCAAATCTCATAGTCATGGAAGCGCCAGGATCTGACGCCAGCTTAAACCCGGCTCAGCCCCAAGGGTGTTTTGAAAGTTGAGACAAATGAGGTAGAAGCACTTAATTCGTCTCAGCCTTACAATCGGAACCGATATATTGTGCATAAACTCTGTCCCGGTTTTGTTCCCACCACTCTGATGCTTCTGCTTCCGAGTATTTATCTCGGCTGCGTCAAAGGGGAAGATTCGTCGGAGTGAGTTTGGTAGGATTGCAACTCAAACGACCAAGAAGCAGCAAGGACATTCCAGCCATCTCCTGAAGGAACAGATCGTAACGAGTTCCCAATTCGCGACAGTACTATCCAATGCAGATTAGTAGAACAATGGCCTCGTCAAAAACAAATCTGGAACCACTGTACCCACTATACAACTACGCTACAAATACTTCAAAATGTCGAGAAAGTGGTTGGCAATTCAGGACACAGGGAAGTGCTTACCTAAACCTTACTCGTTTCAGCTGTTTGCCAACTCCTTGCACGTAGATAATCGTCAGATAAACTCCGGGTTCATGTTGTTCGACCCACTCTTTCCCTCCCTCGCTTTTGTCCGACGCAATGCATCGAGCATCCGGTGCATCCCTCCTCTTTGTTAACTGATAATCTCCGTTGTAAGAATGACAAGGACTCTTTTGACTATGGCTGTTGCCAAACGTGTCTGGAGTTGCGTAGCCAGAGGAAAACCGCTGCATCAAAACGTATCCTACTGTTAGGTCAGAAAACCAACATAACTATTTGGTTCGCCCATTAGCATTATTACCCTTCTATCCTAACATAACAAGAGCAGGTAGACTCTTCAGTTCACAAAGATACAGAAACCTACAGCCTCTGATCTGCTCTGCTCTCGGTCGACTTGCAGATTAAGAAATATTCACATTATGTACTTCTCCAGACCTGGAAGACATAGCTTCCCGAATATCATCAGCTTCTGTCGTCTGGGAATAACCTATCAGGTTGACAAAGCCCACCTTTCGCCGGCAGCTGAGAGAAGACTGGAGAATGGATTTCTCAGGATCAGGAGTCAGTTATTTTTCTGCGAATACAATTGGTTGAGATTACGCAAACTCTCAAAATCGTCAAGGAATTATTCTTACATCATCATCAACGACTGACGCAGACGGGGGACGAACATTGTACAGCTCCCTAACCATCGCGCAATTCTGTGTCCACCAACTTTCTGCTTGCTCCTTGCTATACATGTTCCGGCTGCAAAGTGACTTCAAAGTGAGTGCAACCCAACAGAAATGTCCAGGATTCTAGTGATAGAAAAGACAACACAAGTTCACTACATGCTTGGGGACAGAAACCCTCCGTAAAGCATAACTTTATGCAGGAAAATAAGTACCACATGGGAGACATATTCTCAACCACGACATGGACCCAAGAATCCACTTCATGATAATGTGATAGACTCGGCCCTGTTTGATTAAATGCATGAAACTTGGATAAAAAATAAATCATTGATTACCTAAACTTTATCCGCTTAAGGTCGTTGAACCCGTCTGGAGACGAGAAAAATGTGATGTACACTCCGGATTCGACTTGAGCAACCCACTCATTGTCTACACTCTTCACTACAGTAGCAGCATTTTCAAAAATAGAACCGTCTTCGCTCAAAGCCGCATGAGAGATACCCCGCTGCTGAAGTGGTCCGGCACTATTCCGAGGGGCACCTTTGGAATCTGTTTCCTCCGACATAGAGCTCAAGTCATGACGACCTGGATGGCGGTCATCCATTGCGTAATTCTTCAATGAAAACTGGGGACTATGTGTTGGGCATTCATCTGAGGATGGATGGACAACGGGGTTGCCATTGGACATATCATGCCTGGTGACCTGAACGCATGCTGGCCTGCAGTGCCTGTACAGAGCCCCGGCGGTGAGTCTGGAGGCCATCTGCTTGAGCTGCAATCACAGGTACCAACCAGTCTTCCCGTCAACACAAAATCTCCTATTAAAACAAACAGGTAGGTAAACGTGTTCAGCTGCTTGAAACCATGACATACACGGACGGCTGCTTCACTACCACTGATACGAATCGCCCTGCGTCAAACATTTGAAACAAGTTGAGTTCACAGAGGTTCTTCTTAGTCGTCACGTAATTTATTTCCCAACTGGAAGAGTGTTCCTCAATCACCTGATGTAACGAAATGCAAGTCGCATCAAACTTTGGCTCGTCATCCCACCTTGGATCATGAGCTATTCTCTGAACCATTTGGTTTCTCTCTGTACTCTCTTATGACTGCAGGGCCTTCTCTCTCAGTGCAGCGCTAAAATTTGGACCGGTCTACGAGAGATGTCTCTTCGTTTTCTCTTGAAGTGTTCGGAGGGGAAATGAGCGGAAGTGCGTAGCATCATCAGCAAACATTCAGCTATAAGTGACTGACGTCAAACACCAATTGCGTGTGCACTGTTCGGAAAGGATTCAAATTTCGGATCTTCCAAAATTGAACCAAATTCGGAATAAGACAAAAAGTCAGATAACCATTTGCCTCACGTCACTACGTATGACGACAACCGACCGAATTTTTCTTGAGCCTTCCCTCCATGTCCCTGACATGACCTCTGGAATAATTTCTTTTCCTAGTAAAAATTGACCTTTCAGTGCGTACAACTTGATCGTCAATTGTGTTCCAGGTTGCACTTGTCTGCCTTAGGCTTGCAAGTGTTTGGTGTGTCGTGCGTGTGGATGGTCAACGCACCTGTAAGGTAAACAGCCTGATGCCGTGCTTGGTTGAGATAGTCTTCGTGGAGCTGCCTTGCGCAGCATCATCTTCAACCTCATCGACTGTCTTCGTGCAAACCAGGCACGCCAGCATCGGACCGCTTCTGCCCCGGCGTAACCTGGCCAGATTGGAGGATGTGCAGGGGGTCCCTGTTCTTGAAGATCACCCCGAGATATCTAACTGCGTCGAGCTTCTTAACTTCGAGGCATCATCAATGAGACAGCAGTCCCAACTGGAAGGTCCACATCCTGCAGACTTCTCTCCCACTGTGCTTCCTCTTCCTGTTCCCAATCGGCCCTGCTTGATTCTACTCCATCTCGTCTCGTCTAGCCTGCGTTGAAAGTGCCTCGTTCTACGATCCTACTGGCATACCACTGAGCCCGTGGTGTACGATTCCACAATTCTCGAGTGAACTTATTAGAGATGGAAATCGACAACTCGTGCCTGACAGCAGTAATAGCTCTTGGATTCGAGGCACTACGTTCTATGACACCCAGTTAAGTAAGAAGTAAGCCTTCCCAGTGAGCTGGCTTCAGTGGTTTTAGGCAATACACTCTAACTGTTCCCATTACATTTTAGTTACGACAGAGTCTTCATCCCAACTCTTGCAAGGACTAGTAGGAGGTACTGAAAGCATCTCTCACATACGAGCGCGGAGTTCCAGGGTTTCGAGAAGCCAATGCAAGCGCCAAGACATTGATGATCATGCGCCCGCACTACCTTTAACTCTCAATTTCTAAACATTAGATTGCTGTTGAAGATCCCAACCAATCTCAATCCAAGGGACGCTCGTTTCCGTTGACTACTGGGCATTCTTACCCCGAGGAACTCAAAATTTTATCAACCCTGTCCCATTCTCCATGAGGTCTGTCACACGCTCGAAGCTAAGCATTGTTGCACCTTCTCCACAATACATCTTCTCTACTCCCGAGAAGCGAAGCAGGCTAATCGAACCACCTTCGTTCTCCCGCCATCTTCTTCTACATGACAAGCCTTCACCTACCGACCCACCTTTCATACGTCAAATTCTTCACAACTCATCCCTCGACGATCATGATGCTACTCCCCAAATCCCTTCATGAGAAGAACCCCGATCTTTCCACGAGCAAATGCCACCTTAACTTTAACGACTCTGTGAGATGACTCTGACACTGAGTGACTGACTGTCGACCATTTTGACTGGAGTTAACCACCGTTGACGTTACGATTGTCAAACAACAGTACTGTACTCCTTTCACACCCATAACTTACACTCCTGTACCATATTCTGTTCCTTCCTCCTCTCCTCTGAACTCCTCCTCATATGATCATTTTCTTGTTGAACGATAGCACCTTTTGTCCGATTTGGTTTCTCTGTGCATTATCTGCTGATCACCCACCAACAGTGACATCCTCTGAATCTTAATCTGCGAGTTCTGGTGCCTTTGTTGACATTTAAACAATCATGCAATTAGAAAAAGGCAGGATAAATAATAAAACCCTCCCGACAATCGATGTGACTATGATTCGCTTCTCTCCTTCTACAAGTTACTTGAACGGGCTTTCCCGTAACTGATGTGATGAACTTAAGGAGAAGGATGAGGCAGTAGACTTTCTTTACAGCCAAGGATGCGCAAATGTTTATCCAAAGATTGACAGGATTAAAAGCGTTGTGGGAAGAAATAAATTAAAATTTACGCTCCACTAATAGTTTTGGCAATGCTTTTCATGCTTCATCACTAAGAAACATCCGTTTATGTGTTTATATATATTGATTCCTATTCCTACTTATTTTCCACACATTCTTATATTTATTTTAGAAAAGCTTTCTATTCCTTTTGCAGGAATTATACTCAATTTCGCATATCTTCTTCTTCTTTATTGAAAGATAATGCTTTGGTGAAATTAATTGTCAAATATAGTTTTAATTATTTTTAAGTTGTTTTCGTATGAATCTATCCTCCAAAAATATAGTTCATACGGGAACTCGTCTTGATGGAAATGACCTTTTACACTGGCGGACTAGTTTAGTCTAATAATTCTTGTCTCAATTTTATGTAATTGTATTCTCTGAATAGTACATATTCATTTCAGTCTGAGAACTTGTTTTATTATGTTTTAATACTCCTTCTACTTTGTTTTATTTTATTTCTGTTTTGCAGAATATCATTGAAAAAATAAACATGCCTTCCTTGAAGATTTGATAAACATAAGCAGATTGGGTATATACGACTTTGATCCTTCTTTTGAGGGTTAAAAGGACAACAAGAGGTTCAACGATCTAAATTCTATAGATTATTTGAAGTTCTATCATCTCAACCAACTACGTTAATATTTCTTTACAAAATTTATGTATTTACATAAATATAATCACCATTTTCCACAAACGGCAAGTTGTCTGATTTGCTACTAGCTGAAATATTTCCATTTATTGGTCTATAAAAAGAATACGTCTAAAACTTATGAATTTAATCCACTTCGAGAAACAGAAAATAATATCTGGATGGTTTGTACGTTAAAACCATATTAACTCATTTTAATCCTTGCATTTAATTGAATTGTCTTTTATATCACTGCAATGCATATACATGTAAGTACTAATCTTTGAAATTTTATAGTTAAAAAGAAGTTTCATAACCTATTAATTGATTGAACTAATAAATTCTACAAAGACTCGATGTAAAATAGCTGATAATCCTCTCAAAAACTTGCATCTATAAAAGAATCAATTTGAATGTGTTTCTTTACCTTCAAAAAATTATTACTATCATAATCTACAGACGCTCATTTTTACTTAAGGTATTTTATGTCATTTAATTTTCTATTGTCAAATTCAAAATATCATAACCAAAATTTTATGTATCAAATTCTGTACATTCAAGCTCAAACTTTCAATAGTATAATAAGTAGATTTATCATCCTTCCAAAAGTAAATTATTTAAATTATAATTAAATAATTAATATTCTAATAAAATATTTTATTACATTCTAATAAATTACATATTTTAATAAATATTTAAACATTTAAACATTTTTTGGAATTTGAACTTTGGTTATTCTTAAGATGAATTCTCTTAGTCGCAAGTGTTTAGTAGGAATATGAAAATTTAAACTACTCAATTATACAATAACCTTTTTATTTTATAAAAGATTTCTTAATCTACATTTAACTTAATTTGGGACCATGAAAAGTGTGCTTCAATTTGAGCAACTTGCAATTGATCTATGAGATCTCCAAAATATGTCTTTGAAATATAACCTGAAATTGTAGTCTTGATTTACATCACAACTTAGAACCTTGATCTTTGGTTGTGTTGTCTTTATATACATCGAAAGCTTTTACAACTATGAGATTAAAACAAGATTAAGGTGGTTTAAATATTATTATTTTTCATCAAACTGAATGTTTGGAAGCATTGATTATAAAATCATACTAGTTGCAACAATAACCTTTGAATAAATTGAGATTTGAGATTCATAAATACCAATTAAGTTGAGGTTGATCTACACATGGGATAAGGATTCAAATAGAACAAATATAGAGACATCTACATATCAAAAGTACATTAAAATATTCTCCTTTAACTTATTTAAAGTACAAGAGTAAAAAATACAAGTTTAATTCAGTAAATAAAGCACCTTAAATATATAAAGAGCTTTATCTCAAATAATAATTTAACCATGATTTGAGCAGTCTATTGAGAAAGATAAATCAATGACATTTGCAAGTTTCTAAAGCTTTTTATAGAACTTTTTACAAGTTAACATCCAAACTAGACCAAGGTAAATGATAAGTGGTAAGAGATATGTCAAATGATTACATTATTGTATTAAGATAATGTCTTTTAACTCTTATGCAATATTTCATTGATAATAAAAGCATTCAAGAGATATAAAAGTGAAATAATATTTGAAGAACACTATTCTAAATTGAAGATTTTGGAATGATATAAAAATAATATTAATGAATTATTCGACTTTGAGGTAGGCCGCGCTCCCCACGGCCGTGGCTGTCACCCCCAACACGGTCTTTATGTTCTATAGGTTGAGACTTAATGTAGTCAGCCACCGATACCCGAGCCGCTCGGGCCACCCTTTTATGCTACTACCAAATGTAGTGCCCAGTGGGTTAACATATAATAAAGAACAAAAGGACATGAATAATGAATACTTTGATATTTTCTCACTTTATTGAATTTCTATCTTACCTATAACTCTCGAAACAGAGCAAACTTAAGAAAAACATTTTCCTTGTTAGATTTTGAAAGTTTTTTAATTTCTATTTGTTAAGAAATGTGTAATAGTAAAGTTTTTACAACACATATTAGTAATTAAATTATCTTTCAAGAGTTTGCAGATCTGTCAATTATTATATATTTTAATTAAAAATAGCCCTATAAGTAAAAAACAAATTTTTTATGTAAATTCAAGTATCATAAATTTAGGTAAGTAAGGGAAACAACTTCATAGCCTTAATCTATCTAAGCTGAAGAGAAAACTAGTGTAAGTACATAAGTCTAAGTTGCCTCAATATTACTAGTTGAAAGTGAGATAGGCTTATTTTGAATACAATCAATAAGGTTAAGGTTAGTTAAGTTGAAATTTCAAATTTCAGTAGAATATATCATTCTTCTATGATCACAACATTAACTAAATAAAAATATTTACATAAATAGATCACAGAAAACCATCTTATCATGACATGTTTGTATAAATTAGCTTCAATGAATTTTTGATGTTGCAATTAAAATAGACTCATTGAACTTCTTGATAGTAATTATTAGTTTTATACAGTGTCTTTCACATTAGGAAAATTAAATGTAAGCACATAGCATCTATACATGTTTATTCCAATATCTATATAAAATATATGTTTTTAATAATATATAAAGAAAAAGCAACAAAAGATGCTATTTTGGAGTAAAAATATAAAATAAAAACTATGATAAGAAATCACTTAATACAGAAAATTTATTATATGTATGAGTAAATTCAAGGATCAATGCAAAAAATAAATATTAAGATAAATCATCAAATTGTACATAATTTTTATTATAGGGTCTGAGAGAGTAAAACAATTATAATGTAGAGGTTCAACAAATGTTTATTTCTAGTATCCTATAGAAATGAGAAGCAAACTTTAAATTTAAGTTTTAATATAATCTTGGTAACTCCGAGATTTCAACGAACATATATAGAAAGATCTCATTATATTTATTTACTATATTATTGTCAAGTTACATATCAACAACATAAAATCATGAAAGCAGACTACATTGTGTATCATCAAAGCTTTAGACCTTATCTGTATTTAAAACAATAAAGAGTAATAAAATCCTTTAGCCAATATAAAAGAGAATGGTCCGTGTTCATGTTTTATTAAGATCTCATGCAATCTATTAAGAGTTATAAGGTTCAGATTATAAGGTTCAGATTTTTTTACCCGTAAATAACGGACGTAGTATTTAAGTTGTGTACCATATTGTATATATAGTATATAAGTAGGGATATGAAGAAATATTTAAAGTAGAAGCTGTGATTTGTAAGTTAATAAAGAGATTGAATATTTTATTACTCACAATTAGAAAGTCATTATATTTAAAATGGAAGAAATTTTAATTAGTGCAGAAGATAAATGTAACAATATGGAGTTTAGTGACGAAGTTAGTCAAGCTCACGAAGTAGCACATAAGACAAATTAGCCTAGAATATTCCAAAAGTATTTAGGAAACTTCTTGGGAAGCTTCTCGGTTAGCTTAGTTTGCACCTCAAGTAAGTAGCTTCTAGAAGCTTCCAACTCGCTTAGCTTGCACGCCAAGTAGACGGATTCTAGAAGATAGCTTCTTGAGAAGCTTCCTAATTAACTTGGCTTGCACTCTAAGAAAACGGCTTGAGTAAGCTTCTTCAGAAGCTTCTCAAGGGCCTTATATGCTATCTGTAACAATATGGAGTTTAGCGACAAAGTTAGTCAGGTTTACGAAGTAGAGAATAAGACAAAATAGCATAGAATATTCTATAAGCATCTAAGAAGCTTCTTGGGAAGCTTCCCAACTAGTTAACTTGCACCCTAAGCAGGTAGCTTCTAGAAGGAAGGTTCTAGAAGGTTCTAACTAGCTTAGCTTGCATGCCAAGTAGGCGGCTTCTATAAGGAAGCTTCTTGAGAAGCTTCCTGGTTAACTTGGCTTGCATTCCAAGAAAGCGGCTCAAGGAAGCTTCTTGAGAAGCTTCAAGGGTCTTGTATGCTACTTATAAATACCAAAGCCGAAGCTTATGCTAGGCATTCAGAGTTTTCCCTCATTCAAGTGTCCCAATGTGAGTTTCCATTCTCCTATTTCTCTCCTCGGTTTTGGTCTTTTACACTATCTACAAATACCAAAGCCAAAGCTCATGCTAGGCATTTGGAATTTTCCCTCATTCAAGTGTCCCAATGTGAGTTTCCATTCTCTTGATTCTCTCCTCGAATATGGTCTTTTACATTGGTATCAGAGCAGGAATGGGATGGATGGAATTTATGGACCACCAAATCCACTTCCACCAAACCATTGGGATTTTTGCATCCAAATACTACCCAAACATCATTTCACACAATTCATCACCTCACACTTTGGACAAGGTTTTCTGCATATGATCATCATATCTGAGGAACCCTTGGTGCTTCCGATTGTAACTTATGGAGAACGGTGGACATGCTATTTCTATGTGTTAATAAATTAGATAGATTGGGAGTGGTGTGATAGAGTAGCAACCATGGCGGCAATACCTTATGTTATCTTTGCTATGCAGCAATAAACTGAGCACCTTACTTGATTGTTGGATGAACGAGATCTTTGAAGACAAGAGCAGGTGGAGAGAGTACCAATTTGAGAAGGAGAAGATTGGATTAGATTCCCTAAACCCAAGGTATTTGAAGGCAAGAATCTTTTGGATGCAGTGGAGAATTTTGTGTTTGATTGTGAATGACATTTTGAAGCTACCAATCTACAAGATGAGCAAAAAAAGATTCTCTTGGCTTCTAGCCAATTGGATGGAGTAGCAAAGCTATGGTGGAGATTCCAAGTGGAGCAAGCAGAACAACAAATTGTTGCACCAATCTTGACATGGGCAGAATTCAAGAGCGCAATAAGTAGTTGGTTCGAAGCTATAAATGCCACACGAGCTGCACATGATAAGTTGGTAGAGTTGAAACAGATTGGCTGTGTAAGAAGTTACATCATGTAGTTCCAAAACACCATCATGCAAATTCTAGTTATATTGGAAGGTGAAGCTCTGGATCAATTTGTGAGGAGCTTGAAGGTGAGAACAAAATTAGAGGTAACCATGCAAGAGCCACAACACTTGGAGGAAGCCATGCGGCTGGCCGAATGTTTTGATTCCTTGGTGGCAACAACTTGGTCTTGACTTCAACCTCCACAGAGCCTACCAATACACTACACACAAGTGGAGGAGCCATCACCCATGGAGATTGATGCCATTCAACAAAGACCACTTGGCATAGCAGATAGAGAGAAACTGCGACAAAATGATGGTTGTTTTTATTGTCGCCAATTGGAGCATTGCATTGCTGAATGTCCACTCAAGAATGGATGAGGTTGTGGAGCAGAATGATCAAGGAAATGAGGAATCCCAGTAGGAGATTTTGAGCCGCCTATTGGGAGCTTGATTAGTTCTAATGGGATTGAAGGCTTGACCTATGCAAGTTTGCTTCACTTGCAAGGTATGATATCTAATCAGGGTTGTAGGATTTTGGTTGATTTTGGAAGTTTAGAGAATTGCATGTCTATGCAAGTAGTAAAGGAATTGGGTATTCCTATCAAGCCAATGATTGGAAGTAGTTTGATGATGGCGGATTGTAGAAAGGGTTTTGCATTTTGTACCTTGCATTCTGTTACCTTCAAGATTGGGAAGGAGTATTTAGAGTGTATGAGGTTTGTAGTGGCACCTCTACACTATGATATCATTATAGGTCTACCTTGGCTTGAATGTCATAAGGTTCAATTCGATTGGACACGATGCCAAATTCAAGTACAACATCAAGGTAGGAATTTCTGATTAGGTTGTCTGGCACCTCTGAGTAAGACAACAAAGAATAGTCAGTCCCAAGATGGGAAGTTTGTCGAGAAGGTAGCCATAGAGCAAACCTTGAAGGAAGTGGAGTCCCAAGATGGGAATTCTGCCAAGAAGGCAACCATGGAGCAAGCTTGGAAGAGAGATGAGTCCCTAGAAGGGAAGTTTGTTAGTAAAGTAGCCATAGAGCAAGCTTTGGAGGAAGATAAGTCTATATTTGTGGTGTGGATCAAGCCGATTGCACAAGAACAATCTGTGGAGGACCGAGAGCCTCATCAAGCAATGGTTGATTGGATAGTTAAGGAGTTTGCGGACGTGTTTCCGGATAATCTGCCAAAGGAATACCCTCCGATTGAGGTATGCCATTCAAGATTGAGTTATTGCCAAGGAGTACTCCAATGAGTAGACCGATCTATCTGCTCTCACCAAAGGAGTTGGAGGAGTTGCAAACAACACTTACAGAGTTGTTGGAGAAGGACTTCATACGTCATAATACCTCTCCTTGGGGAGCACCGGTACTATTTGTTCCAAAGAAGGATGGAGGACTTCATTTCTTTATTGATTATCGTGGGCTCAATAAGCAAACCGTGAAGAATGCATATCCCTTGCCTCGGATCAATGACTTGCTTGATCAACTAAGTGGAGCACGCTACTTGTCCAAGTTAGATCTTTGTAGTGGCTATTGGCAAATTCCTATTGAGAGAGAGGATGTGCAAAAGACCACCTTTTGTACAAGGTATGGACATTTTGAGTGGAGAGTTCTACCTTTTGGACTCACTAATGGTCATGTAGTCTTCATGGATCAGATGCATCGGGTGTTGGATGGACTATTGGATTGGTCAGTGGTGGTGTTATTGGATGATATCTTAATTTATAGTAAGATAGAGGCAGAACACACGAATCATGTGCAAGAAGTCCTAAGATGACTACGGTAGTGGAAATTTTACTGCAAGAAAACAAAGTGTGCCTTTTGGCAGAAGGAGGTTACCTTCTTGGGTCATAAGATCTCATCAGAGGGGATCAAGATGAAAGAAAAGAAGATCAAGGCCATTACTGATTGGCCTACCCCGAACGATGCTACAGAAGTATGAGCATTCAATGGATTGGCCAATTTTTACCGACGATTCATCCATTATTATGCTCATGTGGCTGCACCATTGACTGACCTCTTGGGAAAGAACTTGAGATTTTAGTGGACCACAGAGCATGAAGAAGCATTCCTGAAGTTACAGCATATGGTGTCTTCAAGACCCATTCTTCAACCATATGATCCTCAACTACCCTATATGGTTGATTTTGATGCTTCTAACTTTGCAATTGGAGCCGTGCTGCAACAAGAATTCCCAGATGGACTCCATCCCATTGCTTTTGTGTCTTGCCAACTCAATACGGCTGAAAAAAACTACTCTGCTCAAGATCAAGAACAAGTTGCAATGGTATACGCCACCAAGGTATGGAGGCATTACCTCTTGGGGAAACAAGTGATCATGCAAACTGATCACAAACCAATGTTGCATACCTTACACTTGGAACACATGAAGAGTCGACATCACCAATGGGAGGAACAACTCCAACTGTACGAAAACTTGAGTACAAATTAGGTTGGTTCCATGTCATCCCTGACGTTTTATCACGACGACCTGATTTGAAGTCTCTTCCTCTCATCACAACTGCAATTTCAATGGTGTCAATTGACTCCAAGGTCCAAAATGAGTTTCAATCAGCTCTACACCAAGATCTCTTCTTCCAAATAATACATGGTCACCTTTCATCATGCAATAAGAAGTATAACACCTTCTCTATCAAGGAGGGCTTTTTATTCCATGATGTAAAAGACCAAAACCAAGGAGAGAAATAGGAGAATGGAAACTCACATTGGTACACTTGAATGAGTGAAAACTCCGAATGCCTAGCATGAACTTCGGCTTTGGTATTTATAAGTAGCATACAAGACCCTTGAAGCTTCTCAAGAAGCTTCCTTATAGAAGCCGCCTACTTGGCGTGCAAGCTAAGCTAGTTAGAAGCTTCTAGAACCTTCCTTCTAGAAGCTACCTGCTTAGGGTGCAAGTTAACTAGTTGGGAAGCTTCCCAAGAAGCTTCTTAGATGCTTATAGAATATTATAGGCTATTTTTTCTTATTCTCTACTTGGTAAGCCCAACTAACTTTGTCGCTAAACTCCATATTGTTGCATATTCCCTCATTGCTAGTTGGTGACGTCCTCGTCGCCAATGAAACTTCAAATTCCTTGATGGCCGTTTGTGCATTTTGGAGGTGGGAAAGAGGTTCCTATGTGGCATCATGAAGAAGATACCCTTTCCAAATGACCTTGTACTCCATATGTTGGCAACAGCCTCGTTGAATATGGCGATGTGCAAGGATATGATCAACTTTGTATTCCTCCTGATCATTGATAGGGACATGCAGAGGAGGAGGTTGGACTCAAGAGGAAAAGGAAGAGGGGTTAGGAACAAAGGGTTTCAACTTGGAAAAATGAAAGACAGGATGGATACGCATGTGACAAGGCAAGGCAAGTCGATAAGCATCATGAGAGACAATGTGGGTGATATCAAAGGGTCCTATCCAATTACGAGCAAGTTTACGAACTTGGGTATCAAGTGGGAGAGGGAGGTTACTAGAGGTTACCATGACTTTATCACCAACTTCAAAGGTGAGATCATGACAATGGTGGTCTGCATATTGTTTTTGGCGATTCTGAGCAACAAGGAGGTAAGACTTGGCTTGTTGGAGAGATTGGGATATAGTGGTCAAGAATGTGGAAGTATGAGGAACCTAAGAGGGAGGGGGAGCAAGAAGAGAATCAGGAACAAGCGGATCTTGGCCAAAATTGAGAAAGAAGGGAGAAAATCCGGTGCTTGCTTGTTTGGAATTGTTGTAGGCAAATTTTGCAATTGCAAGACATTCATCCCAGTTGGTATGGTGGACATTGACAAAGGCCCGCAACATATCCTCCAATGTACGATTTGTGCGTTTGGTTTGTCCATCAGTTTGAGGATGATAGGCCATGGACAAAGCAAGCTTGGTGCCGAGTATCTGGAAGAATCCTTGCCAAAATTTCCCGGTAAATTGAGGATTACGGTCGGAGATGAGTACATGTGGCATCCCATGATGCTTGAAGACATTGTCAAAGTAGATTTGCGCTAAGGTTGGAGCATCCACGGTATCACAGGTTGGTGCCAAGTGGATTTGCTTACTAAGCTTATCCACAGACACCACGATTGTAGTGTGTCCTTGTTTTGTCTTTGTCGTGCGTATATACATCGCTACACAACATACATCACTGTCAACATCATACACTATAAAAGCACAACTCACACATAAGTCATACATAGACTCTAAAGTGCCACAATAATCAGATTGCTTAACATTCTCAACTCAACTCAACTCAGATCAGTACTTGATCTGTCACTCTATAAACTGCCAACAACTGGGCACTGATTACAGTCAAGCCACACCCACTCAAGCATAGAGAATCCAGGTGACGCTCGCCGGCCTCTGTCCACCATAGCCAGGAACTCGAAGGCTCAACATCAGAGAAGTGAGCTCTCTGGAGCTCACTTCGAAACTATACCCCTTGGACTTGAGCTAGCCCTGAAACCCTAACGGTCCCGCTGACGGCACACTCGACGGTGCAAACGGTGCAAAGTGACGGTGGGCCCCACCGTGAAGTCAGTACCCCAAACACAAAATCTAACCGTCGGAAAGTAGTCCCTGAGAAACTGCTAGAATAACTCTAACTACCATCACTGGAACTCCAGTGTCCGAGCATCTAGATGCGGAACTACAAATGGCGTGATAGCTGTCGTGCGTATATACATCGCTACACAACATACATCGCTGTCAACATCATACACTATAAAAGCACAACTCACACATAAGTCATACATAGACTCTAAATTGCCACAATCGCCCCCTAGCTGGCGGTTAGGTCCCTCTAACTCCAGATAGCCATCTACTCTAAGTATATGGTATACCCTCTAATGGGCAAAGATCAGGAGGCCGGGTGCTATGGAGCCCCATCGTTAGTCGCCTGTCTGCAATCTATACCATATAAAGAATGAACTAGCTATAGGTCAAGTACATCTAGGACATAACCATTGTCCCTAAAGAACCACCGTGAGGGGAGGAGTCATACATGCCATATGCCATCCTCTCGAATAGCTATCACACACTAACATAGTAGCAGCTCCACCAGAAGAGCCACATAACATACACCTCAAGCCTGCACGTACAAGTACCAAGCTTGGGTCCATAGTACCATCAATGTTTGGAAGGTGGCATGGCGCACAATTGCGCACATGATCCTTCCAAACAACACCATCACGTCCTTCTAACACAAGGACTCCAGATGGCAAAACCTCGCGCACTCTCAAGATAGTGCGGCCTGTAGAAACATCAAGTGTCGTTGGTGCTGTCTGCTGTAGATATACATAGTCGCCTGGATGAAATCGACGGATTGAGGGTCTATAACCTCCTCCTCGAATGGTAGCATAACGTAAAGTATCTCTATGCTTAGCAATCGCCAAGTTCTCAAAGGCCATCGGCATCACTCTCCAAAAGATCTCTGCCCGTTGAGAACATGCGCTCATCCATACATCAAGGTCATCCAAGTCCAAAACTATAGTAGCATCTCGACAAATGGCTGCAGGTAAATCTAGATCTTGTCCATAGAGTAGAAAGTATGGAGAGAAGGATGCTAAGGAGGCTTGCCGGCTGAACCGATAGCCCATGGCCAACCAAGGTAACTGGAGATCCCAATCTCCCAAGTGGCCTCTCTGCAAACCATACTTCCGCAATCCTCTCTTCACTGTCTGAACCACTCTCTCTGCTAAGCCATCTGCCTCAGGGTGATCTCGGGATGTAGTACGATGATCAATCAAAGCCTTGTCACACAAGACCTGAAACTCTCCCAAGAACTCTGTACCCTGATCAGTCAAAACCTCAGCTGGTGCACCAAAATGACTAAGAACTCGATCCAGGAACGAGTAAGCTGTCCCTTCACTAGACTTGTCAAGAAGTGCCACCAACTCAATCCACTTGGAGAAGTGCTCCACCATCACCAAAACATACCGATGATGTCTCACAATCAGCGGTAAAGGTCCGGCAAAGTCCAAACTCCAACGGTAACCCAATCCCATGATAGGTAATGGGTGTACTGTGGTGTAGGAGCATTGAATGATGCTCTAACTCGGTCACAAACCACACATCTAGCAACAAACTGTTGTACCTCGGTCTGCATACCGCGCCACCAATAATGACTCTAGAGTAAGCTATATGTACGTTTTACTCCAAAATGTCCTAGCTCCTCATGAGCATGACGGACCAACTGTGGTCTCTGTGATGGAAGTGGTACTACTTGCACTCTACCATCCTCCCATACACGCAAAGGGTGTCTACCCTCCAATCTGAACCGTCTGGCTCGCTGAAGAACATGGTCTTTCTCCTTGGCCCCAATTGTGCCACCCACAACACCAGTGCAAAGATAGTCCATCACTAAGACATCATCATGAATGTCTCGCTGAACTGTACCAATATCTTCACTCTCTGGATCTGTGACCTCAATAACTCCTCCTATATGCGCTGAGAGAGATACCACCAAAGTCTCTGCAAATATACACAAAAAGGCCGATGCATGCCAACCTGGCACCATCTCCTCATCTGTCTCACCATGCCAACGTGCTCCGGTCTGATCTTGCTGGCTGGGACATGGGTTTCTACTCAACCCATCTGCATCACGATTCACCACTCCAGGTCTGTGAACAACCGTGAAATCATACTCCTGTAAAATCAGAGCCCATCGTGCAAGCTTCCCTGAAAGCTCGTCGGACTCCATCAACCACTTCAGTGGCTGATGATCAGTGATGAGAGTGAAGGGGTTACCAAACAGGTAACATCGGAAATGTGCTACTGCCCAAACTGCTGCCAAGCACTCTCCCTCATATGAACTATACTTCGCCTCCGCTGAATTGTTGGAGCGACTAGCATAGGCCACCACAAACTCCTTCTCCTCATCATCATGCTAGGTGAGCACCGCTCCAAGCCCCAACATAATCCAATCAGTGTGAACCTGAAATGGTCGTCCCCTGATCGGTCTCCTCAAAATAGGAGCAGATGTCAACCTCTCCTTGAGCTCTACAAAAGCTCTCTCCTGCTCATCTCCCCAACACCACTCCTGTGTAAGCTTGGTCAGCTTCGTCAAGGCCTTGGCAATGGCACTAAATCCTCTAACATAGCGGCGATAGAAGTTTGCCAACCCAAGGAATGCTCGCACTCTGCTCACATCCGTAGGCTAAGGAATACGTGCAATAGCCTCCACCTTGGTCTGCTGAACACCAAGTCCTCCGGGGTAGATAGTGTGACCCAAATACTCAACCTGCTCATGGAAGAACCTACACTTCCCAGGATGTAATTTGAGTCCATGAGATCTCAACCTCTCAAACACCTCCAACAACTATCTCTCATGCTCCTCCACAGTAGTGCTATAAACCAAAATGTCATCAATATAGCACCAAGCAAAATTCAATCCAGCTAGGATCCTATCCATGACCCTCTGGAACTCAACAGGAGCGTTCTTCAACCCAAATGGTAAGAACCTCCACTGATATAACACATCCTTGCCGTGAGGATCAATAGCCCAAAATGCTGTCTTGGACTTATCTTCCTCCCTGATCGGCAACTGATGATATCCCGCTCGAAGATCCAAAGTACTGAAGACCTTTGCATGCCCAATTGCATCAAAAATCTCCTCCGGTGTAGGCATGGCATACCAATCAGCCCTGGTCTGTCGGTTGATAGGATGGTAATCTCCACACATCCGCCTATCTGTATAGTTGCCATGCATATCCTTCTTGGCTGGCATCACTGTCGCTGATGCATACTCTCCATGTGAAATCTCCACCAAACCAGCCTCAAAAAGGTCACTACTCCGGCTCTGAATCAATGTCCTCTCCATATCACTATATCAATAAGGACGTCGGAAAACTGGTGTGTCGCTAGTCAGCTCAATCCGTATACCAGGTCCCTTCAGAGCACCCAAATCCTTCATACTGAAGGCAAAACAACTCGTGTGACTCCTCAAGAACCTCCAAACCCTCCGTCTTTCCTCTCCAGTAAGCTTGGGTCCAAGATCTGACTCCCAAGTATCCTCTGTAACTGTAGTAGGAGTGGAAGACGTACTGACTGGCTGCTACACTGGGCCCTTGGGAGCAATAGTGTCATGCTCCCGACCACTAGAGGTCCCAACCTCTATGTGAAAAACTCCCTCCACTCTGGCTGCAAGCTCCACACGTCCTCTGGCTGCATCCCATGTGGACCAATGGTGTAATCCAAGTAGCCCACGCTCACCTGGATGAACTCCAAGTAGACCACTCTCCCTAGTAGCTACTGGATGTGTCCCAAGAATACCATGTCCACTCGGTCCATCGCCCCCAGCATGTGCTTGAATCGTCTCGATAGGCACAGGGCTCACAAGTGTCCTAGTGGTGATGCCTACCAAGCGCATCCTACGCTGCTCTGCCAAACCAAGGCTCACAATCCAGGTCAAACAGTTCAGGTCCATAGCCTGACCTAACACCTGACGCTTGGATGCCTCTGACACTACTGGAACAGTGGTAATACCGGTGCGAAAACCCATCGCCCGCTCTCTCTCATCAGCATTGGGCTCCACCAACTGCTGTAACTGTGAGTCCCAAACAAGTCCAAGTCCTCCCTCTCAAAAAGCATGAGAGCCTGGGAAACTTATGAGTGTGGGAAATGCAGCTCTAGGCTGTCCAACTAGGTTCACCACTGCCATAGGTGACCTATCAGCCACTACCACTGTCTAAGACTGACGTCCAACATCCAAGATATCATCAACAAGAATATGGTCTAGTCGCTGAATCCCATCATAACTACGCTGTAGAACCTCTCTGGGTAAGAGGTTCATCCACCAAAGACGAAGACGATGAGCCCATGATCCCACTCTGGCTGCATCTAACAATATAGTAGGTCCCATCCATGAATGGACCTGATGTGTACTCGCCACCACTCTAGTGCGAGAATCACCCATCAATGGAACATTCTCTAAAAGGTAAGATGGAGAAACACACTGATGAACCTGGAGATGTTGTAGTATCCGTAACATCTCCCAAAACACACCACAACGAGGATCTTGAAGACCCAAACCATGACCTGCACGTGTATGTCCCTAACATGGCCATCCAAAAATCACCAAGTGAATAGGCCCATGTCTCTCTAGGTCATGCGCCTCCAGTAAGGAAATGTCTCCTGGTAAGGCCTTTTGGTAACCTCTGACTGCGGACATCGGTAATAACTCTGGATACCGATAGGCCAAGTGTGCCACATGATGTAGAGAGACTCGCCTAGCAGTCTCATCTCTCTCTACATACAAGTACCTCTGTACTCGGATACCCGCCTATAACACCGCAGCTAGTCCGGTGCTGATCCCACCAAACAACTCCAATAGGCATATTCCCTCTACTGGATACTGCCAAGCAATGAGTGTGGTATCCAGAGGTGTCAAAGCAATTGCCTCTGGAGGCTCATCCTCACACTCATCCCCTGATGGTACGAAGGCTCCACTCCAAGCCTGCTGCACCAACTGATCTGCATGCTGCTGCAATGCCTCCTTTGAACTCCACAATGGAACATCCAAGGTGGATGGAACAATCCCACTCATACTCCATAGCCGAGTGATCTCCTTTGGTACTGGAGTATCCTCTGCATGGGCATTCCCCTCCAACAAGTCACCAAGCCAAGTGACTGCACCGCTGAAAGCCAAAACTGATGCTGCCATGGTCCCGGACTGTAGTGAGCCAAGACTGCCACTACTGAAGCGTACTGGTAGGCGACATACCCGTCCCTCACCAGACTGCCAACCAGGTCTATAAGAGGCTGTCTCCTCCCAATAGTCAATGCTGAAACCCATAGGGTATAACACTGCTCCCCCAACTAGCACATCATATGACTCAGCTATCGTCGCAATAGCCTGAGCTCTCACCACCGAGCTCTCAGTCGGATGACCAGGCTGAACCTAGACAACAAGCTCCCCACGTGTGATGTACTGTGTCGAACCACCACCTAGAGATGTTTGGATCTGAAATGGACACCTCTCCACATCGGTCTTCCGTAACTCCAGACCAACAACTGCAACTTTCCCCAACATAAGGGGCTGCGCACCAGAGTCTAACAAGACTCTCTGTGGTGTATAGACCTTCCCTGAAGGTCCCACTAAACGAAAGATCCCCCTCTGGTTATCCAATAGGACAACACCAGGTGTAAACCGTGCTCTCTCAAAGGCCGGTCTAGCTGGCAACTCCTCCAGTCTAGCCGCTGCTGCCTGCCATAAACCACTGGTCGCTGAACGGATCCCATGCTCCTCAACCAAGTCAGCTCCACTACCAACCACCTCTGCTCTAGTAGTAGGAACTACACCATCCCTACTCTCACACAACATGGCAGCCAACCGAAACACTGGGGCTGGGTCAACTCCCAATGTAAACATGTCACTGGCTGAAAATAAAGGATGCCGCATAATCAGCTGAGCCGCCCCCAACATCATGCTAGACTCCGTCTGTGTAGTAGCAGGTGGCTGACTAGCAAGTACTCCATCAGGTACTCCATCACCACCTACCACACCTGCACTGGGACGTCTAGGAACCATGGATGTTGTCTGCAATGCCTCAGATAGCGTGAAAGACTGGGGAAGTCTGACCTGTCTCCCAACCTCTCCTCTCTGTGGGTCCAACTCCACTGATGCTCCTCTAGGCTCTGGAGCACGTACTGCACTCCTAGTCAATGCTACAGATGCATCCACCTGTGCTGCTCCGCACATGAAGTCCAAAGCATCTCTATCACCAGCATATGAGGTGGAAGCCTCAGCACCCGAATCTGATCTCCTCTGAGCAATAGCCATACTAGCCAATCTCTACTCCAACTGCTCAATCCGAGTAGCCATAGTTGTGTCAGAAGTAAGGGCAGGTTCCGCACCCCTACTAGGTATAGATCCTCTGCCACCACCTCTACCACCTCGTCCTCCATGAATTGGAGCTCCTCTACTACCTGCCATAGCAGCCCTACCACTCCGTAACTCCGGGTGTAGGTCAAAACACCGGTCACTAGTGTGACCAAATCTGTGGCAATGCTCACACTACGCTGGCTGTGATGCACCAGAGGTATCAGGTCCGCTGCCCTGAGTACACTCTATCCTATGGTGAGGTCCACCACAAGTCCAACAAGCAACACCACCACTCACTGGCTGCTGCTGACCCGAAAATGAGGGTAAGGGTCTAACTCCACTAGGCCCTCCACTCGCTCCATAGGATCTGGGCTGTCTACCCTGTCCTCGAAAACCAACTGGGCGTGGTGCACTCTGCTGCACTCTAGCAAAAGTCACAGTTGTGGATGAGGTCTCCCTACCAAATCCAGATGTCACCACTCTCTCCTCCACCATGTTGAGCTCAATATGCTCAGCCAAACCAAAGACTACTGCCAAAGTGGGCGAAGTAGCCTGCAACAATGTAGCATCACAAACTCTACGTTGCAACTCCCTGTCCAGTATCCCATACCAAAACTAGACTGCCTGGGCCTCAGTAACTCCCTGAGTGAAACTGATCAGCCGCCTCATGCGAGTATATGCCTCGCGTAGGCTCTCTCCAGCCTTCCGCTGGAACTCCTGCAAGCTCCTCAGCTTGTCAGTCCGCACTCCCTGGTAGTTCTGCCTCAAACATAGGAAGAACTCAACCATGGGGTTAAACCCCGGTACCACACCACCTCCTGCAGCGGTACCTCTAGTCGTAGTAGCACTATCTCCAGCTAGTGCACCTCCACTAGCTCCACCCACACTACTCGAGCTAGAACTCGTAGGTACAGCCGATCTACTCCTGGCCAGTGAGCCTGAAGTGATGGAGACATAGTGTGGAGACCAATACTGTCTCCATAACTCAATCTCCTCCAAATGAGCTCTCCTGAACTCATGGTAATCATCCATTGGTGGACCCTCCAAGTGCTGAAACAACCCCTTCCATGCCATGAAGGGTGTGAACAAAGTCGGGTTCCGCATCTACTGCAGATCACACCAACTATCGAACTCCTGGATGAAGTCATCCAACTCAATGGTACCCACTGTACCAGAGTAACACCTAGGGCCTTTGGAGGCCCCATAAATCTCGTCCATGTCCCACAACAACGGTGCGGACACCCCAAGTGCACTCTCAACTGAATCAGCTCCTGTGTTGAACTCCAACTCAGAGTCAATCTCCTCCCTCACTGGGACCTGAGATACAGGCTGATACCGAGCACCACTCCGAGTAAACCCACTGCGTACTGCAGAGCTAACTCCTCTGGAATCTCCAAAGAACTCCGTCGTGACCACGTAACTGCAATAGCAAACCCGAACCACCAACTGCAACCGCAAGTCGCAACCGCAAGTACCCCACCAAGTGCCAACACCAACTAAATACCACCCACTAATGTAACTCTACCAAGATAACTACACTAGGGGAAGGGCAACCTGTAACCTGCCATCATAACACGCACTCTCACGGTCTGCAGGTCATCACTTCCTGCCTCACCGGAGAGAAACAAAGGTAGTCTGATTGGTCATCACTCCAGCCTCACCACCGAGAGCACACCAAAGCACCAACGCTCAAAAGTCAGGGCACCTCACACAAACGTGGTGCAAAAACAGGAAGCAAAGAATGGAGGGGATCCAATCACAAGAAATCTAAACAAAAAACCTCCATCTCATAACACAACATGGGACTGACTCTGCCACCATTTGGCATATGACATAAGAGTAGTTTGTATCTAAGTCCTAAGCTACCAGGATCACCAAGAATGGGATCAAACTGCCTCGCCTAGCCAAAGCTACATGTGTATAGATAACAGTGGCACAGTCACTATGACAACAAGTGAGGGTGGACCAATTGGCTAGGGCACCAGTCTAGGAACAAGAGATCTAGGGGTCAAACCCTGTTGCGCACAATCTAGCAAGAAAGGCAGATTTTGCCAACCAATGACCAAGATCTACACTAAACTAGCTAGCCTCACGCCAGCAAGCTGGCTTGCTGGCCCTTCTAGCCCTTCGTAGCCTCTCATAGCCCTATGCCTCGAAGCCTCTAAACGCCGAAATTCAGCCAAATGAGGCCTTTCTTGTTGCCACTTCGAACCTCCTCCAAAATTGGTGAAACTTCTCCAAATTTGTGAAACTCCTCCAAACTAGCAAAACTTCTCCAAATCTGGCCAAACAACTAAACTCCTCCAATTCTGGCCCAAAAATCTGACATAAACCCTAAAGATGGATGTCCGCCAAATCCCCCGCTAACTTTCCACTCGAGCCAAATTGACAAAACGGGTTTTTCCAAATCACAATTTCATGAGAAGAGCTTTCCAACTCCACCTTCAATTTCACTTTCTGAGCCTAACTCGCAGCAAATTGGTCCTGCCTTCACCTCCTGAGCTCATAATCACAACACTACTCGAAAATTGCTCCTTCTTTGCTCAAAATTTGGCCAGCACTTCCGCACATCGTCCGCCTAATTGGCAAATTTGCATCAACTACACGAGCTTCTGCACACTAGGGAAACACAGAACCTGAATCGAGCTACCACGATCCACCGAGCTTGGAGATACCACCAACACTCAACGTTCTTGCACCCGATTTCCCCCTGACTTCACTTCTCTGATGTAATCAGATTGCTTAACATTCTCAACTCAACTCAACTCAGATCAGTACTTGATCTGTCACTCTATAAACTGCCAACAACTGGGCACTGATTATAGTCAAGCCACACCCACTCAAGCATAGAGAATCCAGGTGACGCTCGCCAGCCTCTGTCCACCATAGCCAGGAACTCGAAGGCTCAACATCAGAGAAGTGAGCTCTCTGGAGCTCACTTCGAAACTATACTCCCTAGACTCGAGCTAGCCTTGAAACCCTAACGGTCCCGCTGACGGCACACTTGACGGTGCAAACGGTGCAAAGTGACGGTGGGCCCCACCGTGAAGTCAGTACCCCGAACACGAAATCTAACCGTCGGAAAGTAGTCCCTGAGAAACTACTAGAATAACTCTAACTACCATCATTGGAACTCCAGTGTCCGAGCATCTAGATGCGGAACTACAAATGGCGTGACATCTTTGGCAAGGATGTGATGAGATCCAAGCTCACATGCTCCCAGCGAGCGGATAGAATGGTGAGTGGTTGAAGGAGTCCACTCGGCTTCTGGTTGCTAGCCTTGTTACATTGGCAACTCTCACATGATCGGACAAAGTCTTGAACATCTTGTGTCATGTTGGGCCACCACCATTGGCGTTGGAGGGTGCCCAAGGTCTTGTCCACTCCCATGTGACCAACTATTGGTAAATCATGGGCTTCTTGAAGGCACACAAGTTGAAGATCACTTTTAGTTGGAACATAGATCTGGTTTGTATGGAATAAAAGGCCTTCCTTGAAGTAGAAGGTGTTGTACTCCTTGTCACATGCTATCAGCGACCATGCACCATTTGGAAGAAGGGATCTCGTTGTAGAGCTGATTGAAACTCATTATGGACCTTAAGGTCAATGGACACCGTTGTAATTGCCACCGTGATGAGAGGAAGAGCCTTCAAATCAGGTTGTTGTGATAGAGCATCAGGGATGACATGGAACCGACCTGGTTTGTACTCAAGTTTGATGTCAAACAATTGGAGTTGCTCTTCCCATCAATGATGCCGACTCTTAATGTGCTCCAAGTGTAAGGTCTGCAACAATGGCTTGTGATCAGTTCGCATGATTACTTGTTTCCCCAAGAGATAATGCCTCCATACCTTGGTGGCATATACCATTGCAAGTTGTTTCCAATCTCAAGCAGAGTAATTTATTTCAGCTATATTTAGTCGGCGAGACACAAAGGCAATAGGATGTAGTCCATTTGGAAATTCTTGTTGCAACACAGCTCCAATTGCAAAGTTAGAAGCATCAAAATCAACCACACAAGGTAGTTGAGGATCATATGGTTGAAGAATGGGTCTTAGAAGATACCATATGATTTAATGTCTAGAATGCTCAATCATGCTTGGTGGTCCATTGGAAGCTCAAGTTCTTTCACAAGAGGTCAGTCAATGGTGCAACCACGTGAGCATAATAATGGATGAACCATCGGTAAAAACTAGCCAATCCATTGAATGCTCATACTTCTGTAGCATCCTTCGGGGTAGGCCAATCAGTATTGTCCTTGATCTTCTCTTCTCCCATCTTGATATCCTCTGATGAGATCTTATGACCCAAGAAAGTAACCTCCTTTTGCCAAAAAGCACACTTTGACTTCTTGTAGTAAAATTTCCACTGTCGTAGTTGTCTTATGACTTCTCGCACATGATTCACTTGTTTTGCATCTGTCCTACTATAGATTAAGATATCGTCTAAGAACACCACCATGGATCAATCCAATAGTCCCTCCAACACCCAATGCATTTGATCTATGAAGATTGCTGGAGCATTAGTGAGTCCGAAAGAACTCTCCACTCAAAATGTCCATACCTTGTGCAAAAAGCAATCTTTTGCACGTCCTCTCCTTCAATAGGAATTTGCCAATAGCCGCTACAATGATCTAGCTTGGAAAAGTAGCGTGCTCCACTTAGTTGATCAAGCAGGTCATTGATCCGAGGCAAGGGATATGCATTCTTCATGGTTTGCTTATTGAGTCCATGGTAATCAATACAGAAACAAAGTCCTCCATCCTTCTTTGGAACAAATAGTATCGGTGCTCCCAAGGAGAGGTACTATGTCATATGAAATCCTTGTCCAACAACTCTATAAGTGTTGTTTGCAACTCCTTCAACTCCTTTGGTGAGAGCCAATAGATTGGTCTACTCAGTGGAGTACTCCCAGGCAATAACTTGATCTTGAAGGGCATACCTCGATCGGAGGGTAATCCCTTTGGTAGATCATCCCAAAACACATCTGCAAACTCTTGAACTATCCGATCAACCATTGCTTGATGAGGCTCTTGGCCCTCCTCAGATTGCTCTTGTGCAATTGGCTTGATCCACACCGCAAATATAGACTTATCTTCCTCCAAAGCTTGCTCTATGGCCACTTCATTAACAAACTTCCCTTCCAAGGACCCATCTCTCTTCCAAGCTTGCTCCATGGTTGCCTTCTTGGCAAACTTCTCATCTTGGGACTCATCTCCTTTCCTGATTTGCTCTATGGCTACCTTCTCGACAAACTTTCCATCTTGGGATTGACTATTTTTAGGCGTCTTACTCAGAGGTGCCAGACAACCTTATAGGAAATTTCTACCTTGGTGTTGTACTTGAATTTGTCGTCGGGTCCAATCGAATTGAACCTTATGATGTTCAAGCCAAGGTAGACCCAGAATGATATCATAGTGTAAAGGTGCCACTACAAACCTCATACACTCCAAATACTCCTTCCCAATCTTGAAGGTAATAGGATGTGAGGTGCGGAATGCAGAACCCTTTCTACCATCCGCCATCAACAAACTACTTCCAAACACTGGCTTGATAGGAATACCGAATTCCTTTGCTACTTGCATAGACATGCAATTCTTTAAACTTCCAGAATCAACCAAAATCCTACAACCCCAATTAGATTGTACCTTGCAAGTGAAGCAAACTTGCATAGGTCAAGCCTTCAATCCCATTGGAACTAATCAAGCTCCCAGTAGGCGGCTCAAAATCTCCTACTGGGATTCTTTGTTTCCTTGATTATTCTGTTCTACAAACTCCATCTGGGCAACTTGTCAAGGTCGCCCATTCCTAAGTGTACATTCAACAATGCAATGTCCAACTTGGTGACAATAAAAGCAACCTTTATTTTGTCGTAATCTTTCTCTATCTACTGTGCCAAGTGGTCTTTGTTGGATAGCATTAATCTCCATTGGTACTGGTTCTTCCACTCGTGCGTAGTGTACTGGTAGGCTTTGTGTAGATCGAGGTCAAGACCAAGTTGTCGCAACCAAGGAATCAAAACGCCCAGCCAATTGCATGGCTTCTTCTATGTTTTGTGGCTCCCGCATGGTCACCTCCAATTTGGTTTGTGACTTCAATCCTCGCACAAATCAATCCAAAACTTCACCTTCTTGGATATCTAGAATTTTCATGATGATGTTCTGAAATTGTGTGATGTAGCTTCTCATTGAGCCAATCTGCCTCAACTCTGCTAATTTATCTCGTGCGACTTGGGTGGTATTTATAGTTTGAAATCGACCAAGTATTGCATCTTTGAATTCTACCCATGTCAAAATTGGTGTAACAATTTTTCGTTCAACTCTTTCTACTCGGAATCACCACCAAAGTTTTGCCACACCATCCAATTGGCTAGAAGCCAAGAGAATTTGTTTCTGCTCTTCTTGAAGATTGGTGGCTTCAAAGTAATGTTTGCAGTCAAACAAAAAATTCTCCACTGTGTCTAGAAGATTCTTGCCTTCAAATACCTTGGGTTTTGGAAATCAAATGCAATCTTCTACATCTCAAATTGGCGCTTTGTCTATCTGTTCTTGTCGTTGCTGGTCTTGTTCATCCAACAATCGAGTAAGATGCTTGATTTGTTGTTGCATTGCAAGGATAACATCCGGTATTGCCGCCATTTCTACTACTCTATTCCACTACCCTCAATTTATCTAGTTGATTAACTCATAGATACAACACGTCCACCATTCTCCATAAGTTACAACTGGAAGTATCAAGGGTTCCTCTGACACGATGATCATATGTAGAAAATCTTGCCCAAAGCGCAAGGTGATGAATTGTGTGACATGATGCTTTGGTAATATTTGGACATGAAAGTCCCAATGGTTTGGCAAAAGTGGATTTGGTGGTCCATATATTCCATCTATCCCATTCCTACTCTGATACCAATGTAAAAGACCAAAACCAAGGAGAGAAATAGGAGAATGGAAACTCACATTGGGACACTTGAATGAGGGAAAACTCCAAATGCCTAGCATGAGCTTTGGCTTTGGTATTTATAAGCAGCATACAAGACCCTTGAAGCTTCTCAAGAAGCTTCCTTGAGCCGCTTTCTTGGAGTGCAAGCCAAGTTAACCAGGAAGCTTCTCAAGAAGCTTCCTTATAGAAGCCGCCTACTTGGCATGCAAGCTAAGCTAGTTAGAAGCTTCTAGAACCTTCCTTCTAGAAGCTACCTGCTTAGGGCGCAAGTTAACTAGTTGGGAAGCTTCCCAAGAAGCTTCTTAGATGCTTATAGAATATTCTAGGCTATTTTGTCTTATTCTCTACTTGGTAAGCCCGACTAACTTTGTTGCTGAACTCCATATTGTTACACATGGGGACCGGATTTATGTTCCAGCTAAAGGTGATCTTTGACTTGTGCGCCTTCAAGAAGCCCATGATTTACCTATCGCGGGTCACATGGGTGTGGACAAGACCTTGAGTACCCTCCAACGTCAATGGTGGTGGCCCAACATGACACAAGATGTTCAAGAATTTGTCCAATCGTGTGAGAGCTACCAACGTAACAAGGCCATCAACCAGAAGCTGAGTAGACTCCTTCAACCACTCACCGTTCCATCCGCTCATTGGGAGCATGTGAGCTTGGATCTCATCACATCCTTGCCAAAGACAAAACAAGGATACACTGCAATCGTGGTGTTTGTGGATAAGCTTAGTAAGCAAATCCACTTGGCACCAACCTGTGATACCGTGGATGCTCCAACCTTAGCGCAAATGTATTTTAAAAATATTTTCAAGCATCATGGGATGCCATGTGTACTCATCTCCCACCGTGATCCTCGATTTACCGGGAAGTTTTGGCTAGCACTCTTCCAGATACTCGGCACCAAGCTTGCTTTGTCCACAGCCTATCATCCTCAAACTGATGGACAAATCAAACGTGAAAATTGTACATTGGAGGATATGTTACGTGCTTTTGTCAATGTCCACCATACCAATTGGGATGAATGTCTTGCAGTTGCGGAATTTGCCTACCATAATTTCAAACAAGCAAGCACAAGATTTTCTCCTTTCTTTCTCAATTTTGGCCAAGATCTGCTTGTTCCTGATTCTCTTCTTGCTCCCCCTCCATCTTAGGTTCCTCATACTTCCACATTCTTGACCACTATATCCCAATCTCTCCAACAAGACAAGTCTCACCTCCTTGTTGCTCAGAACCGCCAAAAACAATATACGGACCACCATCGTCGTGATCTCACCTTTGAAATTGGTGATAAAGTCATGCAATCCTCTAGTAACCTCCCTCTCCCAATTGATACCCAAGTTTGTAAACTTGCCTCTAATTGGATAGGACCTTTTGAGATCACCCAAATTGTCTCTCATGTTGCTTATCGACTTGCTGTGCCTTGTCACATGCGTATCCATCCTGTCTTTTGTATTTCCAAGTTGAAACCCTTTGTTCTTAACCCCTCTTCCTTTTCCTCTCGAGTCCAACCTCCCCCTCTTCTTGTCCCTATCAATTATCATGAGGAGTGCAAAGTTGATTGTATCCTCACGCGTCGCCATATTCAACGAGGCCGTTGCCAACATACAGAGTACAAGGTCCTTTGGAAAGGGTATCCCCTTCATGATGCCACATGTGAACCTCTTTCTCACCTCCAGAATGCACAAATGGCCATCCAAGAATTTGAAGCTTCACTGGCGACAAGGACGTCACCAACTAGTGGCGGGGGAAGATGTAACAATATGGAGTTTAGCGACAAAGTTAGTCAAGCTCACGAAGTAGCACATAAGACCAATTAGCCTAGAATATTCCAAAAGTATTTAGGAAGCTTCTTGGGAAGCTTCTTGACTAGCTTAGCTTGCACCTCAAGTAAGTAGCTTCTAGAAGGAAGCTTCTAGAAGCTTCCAACTAGCTTAGCTTGCACGTCAAGTAGGCGGATTCTAGAAGAAAGCTTCTTGAGAAGCTTCCTAGTTAACTTGGCTTGCACTCTAAGAAAGTAGCTTGAGAAAGCTTCTTGAGAAGCTTCTCAAGGGCCTTGTATGCTATCTATAAATACCAGAGCCAAAGTTCATGCTAGGCATTTGAAATTTTCATTCGTTCAAGTGTCACAATGTGGGTTTCCATTCTCATGATTCTCTCCTCGGATTTGGTCTTTTACAATAAACATTTGAATATGATATAAAAGGATATTTAAAGAGACATAATTAGAAGCTTATTATATTATTCTCAATTGTATTCATTTGTAGGTATCATTATCCTTACGTGGTAAACTTATCTCTGCAGTTAATTAAGTAAAAATACGTAAAATGCATATTAGATAGCCTATAGAAAAAATTATATAGTCAAATTAATTAAAATTTAATCAATATTTAGATAATCTAATAACATAATCAAAAGAATTTGGACATGTGTTAGCTGATGCTTGCTAATTTATCTTTATACTTAATTGATTTTTATAAAGGAAATGCATAAGATTTTTTATACTTGCTTGTGATTTCTTAATTTCATTTTATCTTCAGAAAAAATATCTAGAGTTAGAGTAAAGGTTATTAATTAATTAGTTAATTATTACCATATATATATCTGAAATATAAGTTTAAAACGATCATACTATATAAATCAATCCATATCAATTTTATCTTCGAAGCGGATGGAAGACTTCGAAGAAGACGAAAGAGATTGAACCCCAGGAATTCGCGATCTTTTATCTTTTGCTTTTTCCTTTCGGGGTATGTATTTATATTCATTTACTTTTGTTTGGCACTTAAATCGTCCCGGACTGTCCATATGGTTCGCCTTTCCTGGAAATTTATGAGCAGAACACTTTCAAAGGAAATCTAAATACGAGCAATTTGATAACGATAAAGCTTTTAAAGGAGGAACGACTGTGAGTATCCACCAATTACATAAAACTTTGTTTTCCATTATTTGACTTGAGATTATGAGCAATAGTAGTAGGAGTGGGTGTTGCTGAGTCGAGTGGTGCTCAATGGAATATAGAAGAACGTGCCCATTTAAGGATGCAAGTGAAACTAAAAAGTAAAAAAGCGACCACATAGAACACATGAAGGATGGGTGGGAAGATCCCCATTGAACCGCTCAAGGGAGAGAAAAAGAGATAGAATGGAGCTAGACCCCAATTCTAAATAGCCGCCAATAGGATACAAGTGAAACTGGATATGCTTTTATGATAGAACCAACACTGCAGCACTATGCACCAGCCATGTGCTACCAGCTCCTTCCTTCTTTCACTACTATTACAATGTGATGTTATTAACAATGGCTCACACGTGTTGGAATCCACGAGGATGAATTTCACCAACAGTTTCAAAGAGCTGTCCCTCTCGGATTGGAGCTTTGCACCAGGAGGGTGTAGGGAGATAACGGTGGCTCATATCTACGTGGCAGACACCAGGTGCCGCGTCAGACGCATGGGGACACGTCGAGGGCTGGCATGAGTCAGAGGCTATTAACTCCGTCGACTACGACTACAGTGTATTGTACAGTTGCCTACAGTACTGATCGAACCGGGCCAAGTGTACTACTGCAGTAGAGAACTGTTCGCACCCTGGACAACATCCGCCGTGCATTATTGCGACCTCGAAATCTCGAAACCCAGGAGAGAACTTGTCTACAGTACGCGGCTCGTCTCTCCACACGGGATGATTAATTGATTGCCAACTACTGAACAGGACATTTGATTGGATCTCTTGTATTTATATTCAGCTACTACCATATATATGTCCGTATAGACTGCTACTGTACTGCTTGAAGATAGAGGAATCATTACACTCAGGCCATGTGATACTTACTGTGACAACTTATAAGTTAAAATATATCTAAACTTGTGAGTTTGGAACAGAATTAAGGAAGATTGGTAGGTCGACTTTCAGATCATCTGTACGAATATGAACTTCAAGATGAACTGAGCGGGGACGGACAGACCTCATGATTAGATCTAAGATCAGAGAGACGAGGTCTGGTCTATTTGATCTACACAAAGCATGCCTTGATCACGCGCTTCTAAGGCTTCCTTCACGAACAGTATTTGAGAAGATTGTGAGCCATCATGCAGGTAACAGTTTACTCATCTCATTGGCTCCTCAAGGTACCCAAAGTGTTGACTCGGATTTCCAGATTTTCAGTTATCCAATTTCCTATTCTATTACCTATTGGATGACTGAATTCCTTTGTTACCAGTTCTGCCTGGTAGCTTTGCATACAATCACAAAGTCCGCTGTAAGTCTGGAAATTGGAAACGCCTACTAATGGAAAGCCATATAAGAGAGAGCATGGTGTTCATGATAGGACATTGATGAGGATTACCCTTACGACATTACTTATTGGACAATGATGAATTCTTGTAAGACTTGTAAGAAGTAGCTGAACAGAAGCTTATCATTGGTTAATGATGCATTTTTGTAAGACTTGTAAGAAGTAGCTGAACGAAAACTCTCTAGCTTAATTCTTCAGCGGAGAGAATGTAAATCCAAATGAGAGAAACGAGCATAAACAATGTGATCGTATATTCATTCGGGTGTTGGGCCCCTTAGTCTTAGATTACCGGATGTATTCCATATGCCAACACGGTTTACGAAACTTTGATAATACTCTATTTAAGTTCTTTGAATCCTGCTATAGTGCAAAAGACGACATATACAAATTTGCTTATGTAGCTCTACTGATTCTACAATAAATTATATGCTTCTTGTTTCTTTTGTACAATTGAGCATAACATACGTTCCATCACATTTTCATCGTAAACAAGCAGGTGATCGTGACTGGAGTTGAGTGCATAAGTCTTCCCAGTGCATGGAACCCGGGCGCTTTATTTTATAATATTGTCCAAAGTGAACACACATTCCTGCACAAAAGCTATACAAACCCAATCGTGCAGTGAGGAAATTTTAATGTCGGATACGGAAGCTGTAAGGCAGAGTCCGAGTTTCTTCAAATAAACTAGAAAATTATTTGTATATTTCTCTTTTATCCAAGTAAATCTCTACCTTACAAATCACATTGCATCAAACTATTGAAAAATAAAAATAAACAGAGAAAAGTACTTGGGATTTTGATAGGAATGGTCCAATCAGGAATGACAGAGAGAGTAAGGTCTGTCTGCTACATCCAACGGGTTACATGGTCCTTGCTAATACCAAGGAGTTCAAGGAATTCTCAGGGGATATACAGTAGTACGTTTGTCCCTTGACAAAACAGGCTACTTCGCCAGAAAGAAACATCTGCACTCCAGACAACGAAGTAAAACTCCAATCTCTATTACATAACCCACACCCTGGAATCCAAAATCTACGTAATTTTCCTCTCGCCGTCTCACTCACTGCCAGGTTGCGTAAACATTGCTCAATTCCATAACCCATACCCTGGAATCCAAACTATGTAACTTTCCTCTCGCTGTCTCACTCACTGCCAGTTTGCGTAAACGTTGCTCAATTACATAACCCACACCCTGGAATCCAAACTACGTAACTTTCCTCTCGCTGTCTCACTCACTGCCAGTTTGCGTAAACGTTGCTCAATTATATAACCCACACCCTGGAATCCAAACTACGTAACTTTCCTCTCGCTGTCTCACTCACTGCCAGGTTACGCAAACATTGCTGTAGATTCTTCTCCTTCTTTTAAAATAGGAGCAGGCACTTAAAAGCTCCTGCCCACCTTTCCATCAACATGGCCAGTTTGCGTCCCGAGTTGCGTACCCGCCGCTTCAGCTGGACTGCCATTTGTCTCATAGGACTATAACAGCTCCGACAACGACAAGGCCACGCTCTGCCTTACTAAACTGTACTGTAGGTGGTCACTCCGAAAGTGAATCCATCCAAAAGTCTACGATATACTCTGTTGATATCGGTTTTTCCTGAAAACCGTCACTACGTTGGATGCTTGTTATAGGATCAGGGTGTTGCAGTGGATCTTGAAAGTGCGACGCACTTGAGTTGAATTGTGTACAGTGACCTGTGACTTACGACATCTACTGTAAGTTCTACTCTGCAGTAGTCCCATCCAGATCCGAGTCTGAGATTCTATATGGCTACTTGACAAACTCATTGCGGCATCCTTTACCTTGAACTTTTCTTCGCTACTCACACTGAAGTAAAATTACCTTCTGAGTTAAATCTCGCCGGAAAGTTTGCTCGTAGTATTGACATAATTGCGACTGATGGCCAGAGATGGAGAGGAGGGTTCATATCATGAAGAGCGTAGATGTGGAGAATCGAGATTAAGGTAAGGCTCAGGCTAAGACTTGGTTGCAATTGGCAGGATACCTTGGCTTTTGCAGTGTAGGTGAAGTTACGCAACAAAATGTAATGAAGAGACACGCTTCTTTGGGACAGAAGTTCAGACTTCAGAGCGTCCAGTGCATGATTATGACATTATTCGATCCAGAGCACACCATCATTTTTGTCTTAAATACTGTCACTTCCAATGGTGTCATAGGTGTGGGTGACGCAGGTCACATCCTGAACATGAATATTTACGCGCGGGCAGAGTTGGACGGTTCGATGTTCAATGGTCCTCGAGCTTCACTGTACACTCAAGTACGGTGTAGTGTCTACTCGAGTCTTGACCACAATGGACGCTTCAGTAATGGTTGCATAAACCGTTTGAGCGTTAGTGCTCCAACACAATCTACAGTACTGGTCTAACGAGACTGCCAGAAGTTAAAGCGCGGGCAATGGGCGGGAACTCAATGCGATATACGTAACAAAGGGAATGCACGCTATGCTGTGTTCGACCCGAGACTACGCGGGATTACATTTAGACGGACGGCCTGAAGGCGTGAGGGGGCCAGTTGAAGTATATTTGTGGTCACAAGCTAAGCAGGAAGGTTTTGTTTTGGTAGAGCATTTAACAGCATTACCATGAATCGATGATGTGTCATCGGTGAGGTGATTGACAGATGTAATTTTCTCAAAACGCGTAATACGGCAATGATGTTAAAAGTCCGCGCGACAGATTTGATTCTGGATGTAAGACTCTAGCGAGTTGCGTTGATTATGTAACAACGATATGCACCTTGCTTGGACCCGCAGAACAGTACTTTTAGTTTATATTTTAGATATGTACGTGCTTGCTAAGAACTTCAAAATGCATTCAACAAAATTGTGCTGTTCACATATTACAAGACGAGAGGCGCCTAGGTAAGCCGGGCTAGAAGGTAGGCCACAGGTACAGAACGTTTGGCAAAGCCTCCTTTAGATACAATCTTGTTGGGTATGTACTTCACCTCCCAGGCCGCCTGATCCGCACCCACCTATCGGGTCATGAAAACACTCAAGCATTCTAGATTTCTCAGGACTGGAGCTGCATGAGGTACACCTCTGAAATAGACGAACGATCATGTACACAAGGATACGTCAATCCAGACTTCAAGTGTGTATGAACCAGGTCGTTAATGCCCGGACTTGAGCTGAACACATCTTGATTTCACTGCGTTGTCAGCTGCCATACCTGCTCCACAACCAATAAGTTTGAGTGACTAAGGCAAGCAAACAGCTGCTGCACCTCATGGAACTCTCGTTGTATTCTTCGCGTCAAAAAGCGTGGACTAAGTCGAGGATTCTAACTTGATGACGTGTAGATAGAGGAAAACGAGAGAATCCAAATTGACGACAGAATCGAGTTTACTGAGAGCTTACACGGTTGCGCTATCTCCTGCCGAGAGGAAAAACAAATCACATTACCTACTGAATCAACTTAACCAACCTCTTGGAAGAACTTTACTGTCGAAATAACATCACATGCTCAATGCAATAACATCATATCCGGGACATATAAGACGCGCAGGAAGACCAATGCAAAACTCGCTATGAGCTGCATCCTGACAAGATTCACCATTATTAACGACCATAAACCCAACTAATGTCACCGGGACTTAAAGGTGAGCTTCATGTTTGATTGAGACTGATATATAATTTACACAGCTACAGACTCTAATGAAGGCACCAGAAAAGTGCAAATAACCAGCAAGCAGCTGTAGAGGTGACAACCTGCTGACAAAGGGAGGATCCGGGGCATGCGTCCCAACTGTCTTGCATATTGCAGTCCTAAGTTTCAGACTGAAGATATTAAGTCTGTCAGCTTTGCTGGTGACATTGATCAAACTGCTTCCGCCGATTTTGAGCCAGACATGACAAACTTTTTTGAAAGAGTTACAAGGGCAGCTATTCAGGCTTAGGGCTGAACACGGGAGATCCTCAAACCATCCTATCTTCTCAATGACACCACCCATGCAGAGGCCAAAGCATAAAGCAAGGCTTCTCTAGACAAGTTAAACCAACCCGAAAGATGGCGTGCCATCACCATGATACCTTTAAATTGGAGGCTTTCAGTCATCAGTGGTCCCGTTCCATCCCTCCGCTCGTACGGTTAATCCCTTGAGATTTCAGCGGCCTATATTGGCCAGATCTGTCGCTCACTCAGACCTATGCGTCCATTTATCTCAACCCTCTGGGTCTCTGCGGACATGTACAATCTATCTCTCGCTCAGTCCCTCAAGCATGAACAAAATACCGTAGAGATGCCGTGCCCATCTAGCATACTCTGCAGCATGCAAAAGACTGCATTATGACTATTAAACAGGCATAAAAGGGCAACAATGTGTTACCGCATCTAAGGACCCAACATGTGCTAATATCTGGGGAGAACTGCAGAAACTACCTCAACCCTTCTTGGATACTTTGAAGAGCCCAATCTACAAAGGGTATGAACAACAGGTTAAAAGGAATATCTTATCTCCTTCCAACAAAGAACATACTAGCGGACCTACTCTCGAAGTCCAACGTCCTCTTTGACATTCAATGGAGAGAATTCTGATGAGAAAGGTCTATCCTTTCCTCCTCTTCAGGCCTTGATGGTGCATTTATGCCTGCATTCGGTCTGTCCATCCCTCGTACATTATATTGCTCATGCACCCTTTGACGATTTTCTGCCCACCATTGCTCTGCCTGTCCTTCACTGAATCGTTTTCGACTGCAAAAAAGTAAGCAAAATAGTTTGAGTCCAATCTACGACGCAACAGTGCTTCAAAGTAAAAATGAGTGCGACAGGTACCTAACGCTCCCATAACTGGGAAAGTCAGACTTGCAATACACTCTATCACCCTCAATTCTAGAACTCAGCATAATGAGCCAGAATCTCGATGACCACAAGGAACAAGGGTTAAGGCTAGTCCCTCCACAAAAAAAGAACCAGAGATAAACCTGACGAAAGATCATGCCACTCCTTTCATAAAAAGTCTGTAACATACACAATAACCTTCGGGAAGGGGGGTCCGTCAGAAACAAGAAGATAGTTTGAAAGGGTTGCTCACATGCAAGACTGACAAATGTGTGCATGTTTAGGATCGTTGCTGAGTCTATGGGGTGGGGTAATTGCTAAAATAACTCAACGAGAACAAACAGAGTTCGCAAAAAGCCTCGGTATAGATCACGTTTGTACCTGAACCTCACACGCTTCAGATCTTTGCCACCCCCTGGCAAGGCTGTCAATGTGATGTAAACTCCTGGCTCATCCTGCTCGACCCACTCTGTCTCTACTCTTTCTTCCCTTCCATTTTCTGTAGGTGCAGACGTCACGGCCCTACCCGATTCTTCATTTCGTTGTCCAATGTCGAGGCCATTGATGTCACTTTCTGAAGGTCTAAGGGCGATTTGCCGTCGACTACCCTGTGATCCTGATCCATCAAGAGAACGAGGGCTAGCCATTATGGTTGAACGAGGGCTTGAACTGGAATGTGGACTCGACCCACCGTTCATATCTCCATCTCTCAAATTCGGACTTGTAGGAGTAATGTGATACTTTTTTGTGAGGTTCTGAGTGCCTTCAACTTCCGATGAGACCAGCTGATCAGGTACAGCAGGAGAATGTGTCCCGTTGGTCGCATCATGTCGAACAGTCACAGCCCCAGGTCTACGGATGGATCCAGGAGGTAATCTTTCCGCCAGATCTCTAAGCTGTAACATGCGCGCACCCACACACATACACACACCAATATGTTAATCTGTGCCCGCTGTTGATATATTTGACAAAGCTCATCTCAGAAGTCCCAATTTCAGATTAAAGGAGGCTATACGAAGTCCACTATACACCCAACACAAAACATTCCTCCTTTATGAATGCAAGAGAAGTGCGCCTGAGGAGCTGATGAAGGTGCATAAGGACCAAAAAAGCGAGCTTCACGTTAATAGAAGGGAAGGTGGAAGTGCTATATCTGCCACTTCGTCGGCCCACTAATCTCACAAGCTCTTAAGCGATAGTTCAGAGTAAATAGACGATCATCTGAATCTCTGACGCCCCAATCTTATCTTGATCTACTCTCGTCCCTGAAGAAAGTTAACTTCTTTAAGTCGGACGAATATTTGATTGTGTTCTTTCAACCAGTCCTGGAAAAATTGGTCAAATCGGCTCTAAAATAGATCCCAAATTCTATGCCTCAAATTTATAGACAGACTGATAATGCCAACTTACCTGCGCAGTAAGAGACTTGATAACTTCTTTGGCAGCTCGAGATTTGGCTGTTTCTTCGCCAGCAATGGCATTCGCATCTCGAAACTGTTGCATACATCGCTGCAACTCTTTTTCTTGATTTTGGCACCGACGGGTGAAACTCTCCACCTGCACATGCCAGTCCCTGTTACTCAAGTCCGTGCCAGATTTACCCTTCAGGAGAGCCTCACAACTTTGATATTGTGCACAAGCAGTAAACGCAGGTCCGTAGCTATCAATCATGAACTATGGCATTCCTGACTACAAACGAGTTCAGTTGATGGACAGAATAATGTTACAGTAGCAAATGTCACGGTACAGCTATGCTTCTAGTTAAATCTTGAGCTAAATATCATGCTAAACAAGTAAAAGCAGTATACCTGTGCCCGAAGCTTCAGAACTTCTTCACTCAACGCATCATTGGTCTTCTTCAGGTCATCAACAACCGTCTTTGGGATAGTCAGACCCGTTATAGTTGGAGTTGGTGTAGTCGAACGTGGAGGACTAGATCTCCTCGACAAAGGTGACACCGCTCTGGTAAGGTTTCTGGATGGTTGTGCGCCAATACTGGTAGCTAGTGGCGCCATCTTAGACTGGAAAAGTCCAGGATTGAACGTCGGTGGAACATTCACACTTCCCCAAGGCAGCATCCCGTTTGGTGCAGGCGAAACGCGGCTGGACGACACATCCGACTTCTTAGGACGTCGTGGAGGCATTTTCCCTTCGGCTGCCTTAGACTGCTCCACAGGAGGTTTGGACGATAAACCTGGTTTAGTAGACTTCTCTGACTTATCTTTATCAATTGACCTCATGGTCTTCAAGGTTCCTCGTTTTGCTAGAACTGTCGGTGTACTGGGTCCAGCTTCAGCTGCCTTCTTCAATTTAGAATGGCACGGGTCACAGACACGATACTGTTTGCTATGACTTGGAGCAAGTGAAGCCTTGAGGGCTTTCTTGGAGCTGCACGAATGACAAAATACCAGCCCGCAATTGTAACAATTATGTCGCTTCCTGGTAAATCCGAAAGGTAGTCTGCATCCGGAACATACAGACTGGTCTGCACCAGAAACCCACTTGTGTAGACAGATGGCGGCAGTGAAGCTAGAGCCACAAGCAATATTTTTCACCTGCTTATCTTTCAAGGCCTCGACCAAAGTGGGGGTAAGCCTATCACGCTCATCTCCGTGTCCCAACCTCCCATTGGCTCCTTTGCCCCAGGTGTAGACTTCAGTCTTGTGAGTCATAGCAGCAACATGGTGAGAACCGCATGAAATCTCTTCAACAAAAACTTCATAAAGCTTCCCCTGTACCATACCCGGAATCTTCCCATCTGCTTCAGGGTCGCCAAGTTGTCCGTAGTCTCTGCTGCCCATTGTAAAAACCTGGCCCATTGTTGTCAATGCCACTGTGAGACTATGTCCACAAGCAACCTGCTTGAAATTGTAGTCCACCAACGCGGCCACACAAGTGGGTACAAGTCTCTGCTCTTTATCCCCATGACCTAATCTTCCCTTATCCCCGTCCCCCCAGGTAAAAAGCTTTCCCGAAGAACAGCTACTTGCACTAGAATAGCCGACCATAACCTCCACAACCGCTGCTGTATGCCACACCCCACAAGCAGCTCGAACTGTTTTCAGGCCTTTTAGGGATTCCACCTCACGAGGAGAGAAAGCACTTTTGGTGTCATTGTGACCAAGAACACCGAAAGTTCCGTCTCCGAAGGTAAAGAGTTGTCCTGCAGAGGTGACAAGCGCAGTGTGCCAAGGACCGCAAGCTATAGACGACACACGAATTCCTTCTAGTAAGCCGTTGACACGCTTGGGCATCCAGTGACTGATATCATTCCCATGACCAAGAAGGCCAAAGTTGTGGGTGCCATCGCCCCAGGTATAGAGGTCACCGGCAAGGCTGACAGCACAAGAGTGATACTCTCCACAAGAGACGAATTCGGTGTTAATCGTGGCAAGAGCTTCGACTAACTTAGGGTGCGGCACGTCACAATCAACCCCATGACCAAGCCTGCCTCCGGACTCTTCTCCCCAGCTAAAAACCTCACCCTGTTTGGTCACAAGGGCAGCATGTCTTCCACCACAGGCTATATTCTGCACATCTAGCACAACTGCTGATTCGAGGGCTTTGGGCAGTAGTGCATCCATTTTCCCACCAGCCGAGCTCGAAAGCTTAAGTACACCTCCTCCGAGGAAACCATCTCCCATGCCTTCTCCCCACATGAAAACGTCTCCTAATGCTTCGTTATCTTCTTGCCCAGAGCCTTGACTGGATGAACTGACAGCACTTGACATACTTACTCTAAAGGCATCAACAGGAGGGCCACCGCCTTTCATATTCATCAGATTATCTGAACTTAGATCAGAACCGGCGGAATGCATTGAACCTCCAAGAGAACCACTGTCAAAGAAATTCTTGGAATCACCGACTACTAGAGCTCCAGCTGAGTAGGATTTCTCCAAGGATTTCTCATAACGGGGGGGACTACCGAAAGGACTCAGTACTCTGAAAGTATCTCCACTATGATCCTGGAAACGAACACAAGATAAGCACAACGGTTTTCAGATTGGTTTTTTCTGGTATTGAAGCAAGACCTTGCGATTCCTTCTCCATATAAAGACAAAGTAATCGAAAATAAGATTAGCTACATGTTACCACTTAAAATTAGCTACCCAAAGGGAAATTCAATAACACACTCCATGCAAAGATTCTGCGATAATGACCTCCACAGGCAGAAATTCAAATAGGACTCGTGTGACTATGACTTCCCGGAAAAAAATACACCTCATACACCAAATTACTAGTGGTAGCACAATAAAGACATATACAACAAAATCTTCGACTGAGATAATTTTCAAGGACGGTCACCACACCTGGTGTAGGCTTTCCCCACTGCTGAAAGGTGATGTTAAGGGCGAGCTTATCCGTGTGCGAGATATAGGACTAGTCGTGTCAGAAGGTGGTAGGTCTGTTCTATTGTCGGTCCTTGGTCTCCGGACCTGGATACTACCCACCTTGACGAGTTTTTGGAGGCCGAGAATCCAGACTTCTGCTTCATCTTTGTCCTTGCAGATCTGCAGGAGTCATTAACTTTCAGAAGAGTCATGCGACAAAGGTGAACAAAAGTTGCATACTGCTGTAGCTGCTCACAACCTTCATGCAAAAATTGAGTAATCTCTATAGCTGAGAACAAGAGTAACGACTTGGCAGCTTGCCCAGCAACACAGCGTTCTGATAGCTGAAGGCATACTACAGACAAGAAAGAAGCAGCACATGATGTACCAGATCAAGAGAGCGGTCTGCATAGAGCAAAGAAAAAGATTGGTACTCCTTCTCCGGACGAGGATATCGCTGAAATATAGCCTGGAAATCCATATAAGCACGTTAAAAAACGTAGACTTTAGCCACGGTTGAATACCATATACATTGAACAGATGTTACTTCGTCGGAACTCAGGTGCTAAAAAGAAGGTTTCTTATCCTATAGCCGTCGGCAGCTATAGGTCCACGGTGTTCTTTAAATGGGATAGAGAAACTTCCCATCGTTGGAGTAGACACCCATCTGACTACATAATGACAAATCATACATGAATGGCGTGATGAAGAGAATGAAACCTAGACTAACTTCGGCAATTGGGTACTAAAGGCGTCATATCGCAAATTGGGCAGGTACAACTCACAGTATGCTGGCCTTGCACAATTTCATCCACATTACTCAATTTGAGTTGTTTCTCTTCCTTCCCCGAGTACCAAATTAGAGATCCTTCATCCTGAACCCCACATTACGGACTAACTGTGAGTTAGAAAAAAGACGTCCAAGATTCAGATGTCAGTGTTCGCCTCTACTCTTAAAAGTTGTTCACCACAATCGAGATCTTGAAGGGCTTCAATGTATCCGCACTACAAGTCTTATCACTCAGTCTTATCATAACAGAAAGTACAATTCAGTAGAGACAAGACGACCACAGAAATCCAAAAAGTGTCCTCAAAAGTCGGATACTTTAGCCAAATTGGCCGGATAAAAGCTATGCATTTTGAATGTACGAATATGGAACCCGTTCGTTAAAACACGGTTCTATATCCACGTAAGGCTGGAGAAGACATGACAGAGTGAACCAGGTATTAGAAAAAATTCTTCATAATTATATTCACACAAAGTGTATATTGAGAAACGAGGACAGAAGCCGTTCACAACGTGTATATTGGTATACGAGAACAGAAGCCGTTCTGGGAACGGGTTATCCAGAACTCATGAAGTGCAAATGATCGATAAGCAATATGAATCACAATGCTAGAGTAGTGTTAAAGCCCTAAGGTAGAATGCATCGAATGTAACCTGCAGCAAAAGCATAATTCAAACCAATTCAGAATAACCAATGGCCAACGGACTAGTAAAGAACGTGTATAAATGTAATATGTATATTTTGTAAAAGTGAGTACAGGTACCCAACACGACCGGTATCGAAACAACAAAATCTGAACCAGAAATAAAACTGGAAAGAGTTTGAATATTTGAGCAATAGGTACAGAAGCTATTTGAAGAACGGGGGATCCAGAACCCGTTGTAATTAACCCGGTTCCACACCCACGTCTGACAGGACTGACACTAACATGTGATGGTAACCCAGTAAAGATTCTCATAACTATCATAGAGAGTTAAGCATGCGTAAACAAAATATGAACAAGATATGAACCAGAACTGGACTTGAGAAAGTTTAAATGATGTACAATGGTATGCAAAACCTGCTACGCGAAAGCTATGAACCAGAACTGGACTGGAGAAAGTTCAATGTACAATGGTATGCAAAACCTGCTACGAGAAAGCTATGTGAATTATTGCGACAAGTGGTAGAATCCTCTGATAGAAGCTATATATGTTTAGCCAAAGTCGGTATAGGTGTCTCCACTACTAGGGTAACATGCAATGAACAGAACCAGAACCGAAATTTGCAGTAAACCAGCGAATTAGTCAATTATACATTACTTTTACATGATAAGGGTTATATAAATGCTATAATCAACAAAGGAATTACAAAGATGAACAACACTTTCCATCATGATAAGGTCGTGTGGCACTTACGTTTGAAAGCCTAAATGGGCAAAACTTAGGCTTCCCTCTACGCCCGTATTTCAGCAGCTGAGCACCCTTTTTGAGTGCAGTAATTGCCTGCAGTCAGGGAAAACGCACGATGGTACATAATGGACTTCAGCAGATCACGACATACCTACCAAGGTCTCATATGATAACGCACGTGCTTGTAACTACTCTTGCTACTCCAGCTGACCTATCTTGTTGAGCGGTGGAACAACACCAAGACAAAGTTACCGAGGAGCAAAACGTGCACAGGAGTTCCCTGTCACATACTGCTCCGGCATCTGAAGAAAAAGGCATCTGCTCCACAGACAGTCACTACTGTACAAGTTATAGTATGGGTTCCTTTCGACGACATGCACCTCATTTGGGTTCTACGACGAGTTGAGCACCGAAAGACCGAGAGGATACGTAAATCTACTCCAGAAACAAAATGGCCTCCTATTTAGTTCTTCTTATTAACTCTTAGAACTGGAATCATCTACGGAATACCTAGCAAATGTCCAAGAATCGGAAAGACAGATACCTTAGTTCAATACCGAGCTAGAAAACGATAGTAGTTTGTGAGGAGACCACCATCAACGATACACCAACTCTTGGGTCGTTGTATCAGATGAGAAAATAAACTTCTGCCAAACAGAATCAAGCATTCATGTAGTTGGGTCTTTCGCAATCATGGAGGAGATACAGCTCTACCCGCAATGGAGCAAAGCTCGTCACTGATGCTATGACAGGTGGGAAGAAAACTGCCGCCAAGATACCTCAAGTCCGAAAGTACGAACTTATAAGACAGAAACCCAAAAGGAGGTAATGCAGACATGTTGACCTCATTACACCATCTTGAGCGAACACATCTACGACTAAGAATTTCGTCTTGTTGAGTCAACATACGAAGGCGAACCAGATTTAACTACAAGAAAGGAAGAGAACCAGCGAATTCGGCTATGTGCACGGAGCTTAGGACAATTATCCACTAAAAACCACCCATGAGCACATTCCTCATAGCACTTCCAGTAACGTCCGAAAACTTGTTCGCCCAAACCTCGTAGAAACTTGAACTGAAGAAGAGAACGTCGGCTCAGTCCAGATCACTGTCCCCATCGGAAAATACCAGAAACAAGGTAGCTAGGCACTAACACATCTTACTAGCAATACTGTTCGTCGCACTTCCGGACTAATAGCATCTCCTGTAAGACCGCATCCTCTGGGTTACAGACTGCTGGCAGGATGATCGAAGTCTTGGCAAGATTGATACATTGACCAAAGTGAAGTACCGAAAGAAGAACAACTGAATGTGAAAAGGATACAAAGACAATTTCCACACCAGACTTCATACACGCACACAACCTCCACGAGTAGAACAGAAACTCATAAAACAAACAACTCAAACGAAAACTGGGAGCTGAAGGATCCTGATACTGGCCGGGATGTTGTAAGGGTGGACACAGTCATCACGAATGGTCACAGCTTTCCTTGTCATCATCATAGTTTTGCGCATGTGGTCAAAGTAGACAACCAGGAAACGGAGATCATGATCTGTATACTCAGCACCTAGAGGAAATACGCGTCATAACCCTAATTGTGTATGGCCGACATGTCTATACGTGATCGCTTAGACACTTCAGATTGAGAGTGCTATAGGTGACAAAACGAATGAGAATACTTCTAATTTCTGCGTCCTCAAATTTGGCCAGATTTGATCGCCACTCAGGTGGGATCACGCAAGGGGGCTGAATTGTCACTCTGGAACCTTATACTTGGATTCCGCCTACTTCTCTACGACCACTTGTTTAACCCTGACCTAGCAGATATGGACTAGGCAAAGCCGCGTTTACCTGCTCAATGTTGCGTTCTACCGGTCCATTCCGGGCCAGATCTGCCATTCGCTGCGCAGATTTAATCTCCCGCATCCGTTTCACCTAGCTTTCTCTATTGCTGATAAAACACTTCTTCTCCACTCTAAAAGCTCCGACACACCTGTTCTCGCACTTGCCAACTCCACAGCCACCAAACACCACACCACAGTCCTTTGCCACATAACCTCGACCGCTGCTTGCACTATTCCTACCCGTTTTCTCTCGGCCATCCCTGTTTCTATACTGCCTGTTTCCTTTGGCCAATTTCTCGCCGATTCACCGTTCACAGGGTTTTCCACCATTTCGAATCAACCTCCCTCGCCTCCCAGGTCTCCATCGACCATTCCGCCTACGCTCCGTCTCCTCCTCCTCTACCTCGTTCTAAGCGTCCAACGTCCTCCCTGATATCAATCTTTCTTCCTTGTACAACACTATATCTCTTTCTACAAAATAACAACGAACAAATAACAACGCGCCTTCCAACCACCATAAAATGCATCCGCCACCAATCCTTGCCCAAACAACGCCTCTCTAGCTACTAGCTCGCGATCGACGGAGACGCATCGATCTTTCGCTTGCTCCAGCAGGCCAATGCTCGCGATATATCAGTCTCAACCTGACCTTTTCCTTCTTTCCATTCCCTTTCCTTTCCTTTCCTTTCCTCTCTCTTCCCTTCCTCCCCTCTCCTGTCGGGCTCCCTCCCAACAGTCTCTCTCCTCTCCCCTCTCCTTAGTCGCTCTTCGTTCCTTTCCCGTTCGTTCGTTCCTTTCGTCCTCCTCGCGAGCGAACGAACGTAGTAGTATGTAGTAGTCTGTGAATGAAAGACAGCTGCTGCTACTGGTGCTGTTGCCGGAGAAGAGCTGCCTCTTTCCCCTCCCCGACTGAATGTCTCTCTGCGCTGCTTACCTCCTCTCCCTGGCCATGGCAGACGCGGACCGTCCCCTCTGGAGCCAGTCACCGGTCACCGTCGATCACCGGTGTCCCTCCTTCCTTCCTTTCCTCACGGTACGGTACTCCACTGTATCCTGGTCTCCTCCTCTCCTTCTTCTCATCGTCGTCTAATTGTTTGTTTGTCAGTCTGTCTATCCTCCAAAAGAGTGAATGGAATGGAAGGAATCCTTGTCACGATCCGTGTAGAAGAACGACAACGGATGGGTTCTTCGTCTCTGGCCCTGCCCGGCACCGGGCCGGGCCGTAAGTCTCCATCAAAAGCACCTCATTTGCGTGGGAAATTCTGTAGTAGATTGACGGGCATTTTATATTGTTTGACACCATAATACTGCTGCATACGCAGCACAGTAGATGACATGCACGCATCTCTCATAACTTGGCTTCACATCTTCCTTTGCATCACTGGTGAAAAACAGTAAGAATATCCACCCAAACTGCTATGCAAAGACCGCGTGCTATTCGTGTGTTGAGCAGTTCTGCCATAGGTTTGCACAAGTCGAACATCACAGTATCCGTGTATCATGAGCGAAACCAACGCTTGCTTTCTGTCGGTAATGTACATACAGGATTGGAGCTGATCTATTCATTGCTCACAAACATGCTATACATTTCCTTTAAGATTAGGCCTGTGTTCTATGCGAATTGATGGGTATGTAAGTCTAGTTTGATAACTTAAGAAGACCAGTGGTAGATCAGAAACCCAGGATACTAAATAAGTTTAAAAGCCTCTATTTTCATTTGATGATCGTGAAGTGTGTAGATACATTGATACGAGAAGATGGGATTTATCCACAAGATGATAACTGAGAAACTCTTCCTCTCGTGTTTTTGTTGAAGATAAACCTTTTTATATGAATGCGCATTGCCAAGGACCTTATGTACAAAGGTATAATCCCCCTACCTGAATAATTTACCTTTCTCAACCTTGAGATTTCTGTGGTCCAAATAAGATATACAATGATAGATCTGAATATCATCTTCCAATAGTTCACCAGTAGAAGCGAGTGTCCCGATCGATAGTTTAGAGGCAATGAAGCACTGCCTGTTTCAGTTGAACTAAATAAAACTAAACACCGCAACAATTTCCTCCTCAAAGCGCGCCGAGCTGACCCAGAAAGCAATTCCTTTCTAGTCCTGGTTTAAAAGAGAATTGGAGAGGAAGCTGGAGCTAATCGCAATTAGATGAACGTTGTTGAAGGTTTTAGACCCTTCCTCCCCATATGTTTAATTAAAGGTCTTAAACAAGACTCCTTCCTACGTAGCTTCCTTACATTCATCCGATCTTACCATATTCTTGGTATCATTTGGCTGGGAGCTGTGCTGTTCACGTCCCTTGTCCATTGATCAAACTTGAGAATGTCCATGCAAGAGTGGGTTTGTTGGTAGTTCGCGAGACAATGAAGACTTCTTGATTCTGAATTTCTTAATTACGAAATACGTTTCTGTTGGAAGATTGAACTACTTCGCTTACTAATAAGCCTTTGAACAGTGGAGTTTCTCTTCTCTTTTCCTCCTCAAGTCACTTCATCAGGCTCTTGAAACTGCAGATGCTCCCTACCGACATCGCTTGGTAATAATTTGCACAAATATCAGAAAGAAACTGCACAGAAAAACGTTTGAACATCCAGTACAAGTCTTTCCCGAAGCTTTGACAATAATTCGATTTTCGAAGTACAGTGTTGTTTATCCGAGTTTGCAAGGGTGCTATAAACTTCACATGTAAAGCATCACAACTTCTTTGTGCGTGTGTCATCACTCATCTCGACACGTTCGTGGTTCTCAAATCCTATATGCTGAGCTGCATGGCTCTGCATCATCATCCACGTCCATGTCATGATTAAGTCTTTTCTTACTTATGGAACCGAAATGGAAAATCTTGCACAAATTCGTTGCAGGAGATCGGAATGCAAAGAGTTTTTGCCGTCTTGTCCATATGCATTGGAATCCGGCTATGTACTCGTCTCCACATCTTCCTTTTGCATTTATGAGGTTTCCAAAGCTCTCTTTCCTCGTCGGCTTGACTTGTTAGCTCTGTGCATGTGACTCGCCCTGTCGTGTAACTTCTATTGTTAGGGTCATTCAAGGCAGGCAACGACAATGTGTCTGTCCTTGTCACTTCTCTGCAAAATGATAGACGAGTTTGGACTTCGTGATGACTTTCAATTTAATTCATCAAAAGTTTGGACAACTTTGATAATTGTCTTTGATACTCGGGGCACTACACGTTGGTCGGTTCTAATCAGCACAGTTTGCATCGCCTTTGTGACACTAATAGGCAGCTTCAGTGATTGGAAAGCGTCTGAGAGCATATCCAGTGCTAGGCCAACCAGGTTATAGGTTGCAGGATCTAGCAGCCACAGTACACATTCTGCTAATTCTTTGCTTTGATAGTATCGGTAGAGCCCACACAAACTTCGTTCCAGATGGCTGTGACAAATACAAGACAAATCAGACTCGAAATTCTTTAAATCTGATGCTAATTCGTTAATGTGCGTGGTGACATAAGCAATGATTTGATGTGGATGGATCTCAGACATCGTATTGCCCGCAGGCACTCCGAAGACCTCAGGTTAGATTTACACAAATCCCCCAAAATCAGGGCTCCATCAACGATGCACCAACAGCCGTAAGTGCTGACTTGCTGTGGGGGTCGTGGATGTCACTGTACTGTTTCTGTACATTTAACGAGTTGCCTTCGAAGAGTGTGCATGCTAGCTTTTGTGGTCTTTGTCCTCGTACTGTGGTCTCAGAACTCAAAATGGTGCGAGAATTAAACGAAATTTCGTCAGGTTGTCGTTACACGGGGTTGGTAAGGGAGATAAGCATTTGGCTACTGGGTATCAGTTGCTTGGTGACATCTGCTCTTTATTAGCAACATTGACGAGACTTCTAAGATACTTCCTCACGAGTTTATCGACGTGTCTGTTGGTTAGATTGACGACACTGACTGGCGGCAATATCACCCTTGCTCACAAACTCTTCAACCTCTACCCCTGTGATCCAAAATCCCACAATGGACAGACAAGTGGTTCGGTCAAGATTCTGAGGTTCCGGAGCAGCTCTAAATTGTAAAGGGAACAACAAATGTGATATCAAGATTACAGATAGATGGCAGAGTACATCAAGGTCAACGCGAGGGTGGAAATTTTGGGTTTCAGGCATGCCCAGAGACAGGATTCGTACTCGCGCGCCATAAACGGAAGTGCTTCCAAGACAATCTTGAACGCCAAAGCAATCAAGGAAACATCCCCACACAAACTGCCAAATAACTGTCTTGAAGTCGGACGCCTCTCAGCTTTTAGCCCACTCCAATATTTTCCTCACTGTCCTGTCCTACGCACACCGAGCGTAAAATGATTCGTATCCATCGAAATTCTACGAACCATAGATTCTTCATGTCTCATCGGCGCTATTGAGAATCCGTTCAGCGACTTGCTTGAACGATTTTACATCCTTCTTCCAGAGCCTGAAAACACAGGTTCCGTCCAGTGTAAAAGATAGCTACAGAAGAAAACAATCAATTTGATCTCGAGAACTACATCCAGGTCTTCTTGAGAGCCGTAATCCGAATTTAAGATTCCGAGTCACAGATTCATAGAAACCTAATCTATGAATTGAAACAAGGCTTGGTGGCTATTACAATGAGAGTTGCAAGATTTAGAAAAACATTGAATGTTTTCTCGCAGTAGACAACACAGCCGGTCGCATGGTTAACTCGATGAATAACATTGCCAGATGGAGACAAACTGACCAACATTTTATGCCGATAGCTTCAGCACCAGCTTTATCTGCCGTGGCATCGTCTCCAACATGAACGGACCGGCTTGCTTCAACTTCTAGCTCATCTGAATAAACGAGCCAAGAATTGACGAAGAGGAAACCCCGTTCTTAAAAACTAGGTACAAACTAGGTACAAACTAGGTCAAAAGCTAGTACCTAAAAAATTACAAAGAGCTGTATCCGGGCAAAGCACCTTAGACCAAGATAAGTGTCCTGGATTTTAGAATAATTCCTGTTAGAGTCATGAACAAAATCTTCAATTAAATGTTAGAAACATTGACAAGCCCCTTCTATCTTTATGGTATATGGGAAGCAGAAGAACATAATAGTAGAGGCTTTGCTTACTTAGAGCTGCTTCAAAGATTTGTCGGGAAGGCTTTTCATACCCGATCTCAGATGAGACGATGATGGAATCAAATCTGGAGTAACAATCTCAACTGTTAAACCGAAATGTGAAGTAATGACCCAAAAGGTCACAGCAACGTTTTGTGATGTGCAACCTAACCATCACTCTCCAAATAACTGATGCAATTTCACCTGCAGACAATATGAAACAAACTAGCAGATTGTGCAAATGAAGTTCTTCGCAGTCAATGGGGGAATACCGGCACATTGTAGACTATACTACGAGCGGACCAACCTACGAAGGAAAAAGTCAATTTCAGGGATTCGAAAAAATAGACTGAGGGACTGAGACTCGATAATCTTACAAGCTATACACTTGAAGATCTTGTAGAACTGGCCGTAACCGAGAGTCAAAATTTGAAACAACTGCAAGTTTCACTGGCCATTGAGCCAAACATCCAGAAGTCACAGGTCAAAGTTTAATTATGCAGCAGTTTATGATCATAATTATGGCTGTAAAACGAAACCTGTATTGAAGACTACTTACAACCTTCAATTGCTACACTCGGCCAGGTTAGAAAGCCAAACTGCTTACCTCCCGCATCCCGTAGCTGGACTAGAGCTTCTTGAGCCCCGACGGACACTCTCCAAGCATCACCTCTTGCAAAATACTGAAGTAAGCAGAGCCATACTCGAGAAAGGTTAAATTCTATCAGCTGGTTCTGTTCCATAGTTAATTGCGTTGGAAAGCACTTGATAAGTATCAGAAGACTTAAACAGCTATTCCCTGCATCAGTGTACTGAAGGAGGAGCGATATGTGTATACAGCACATCTTACTCGAGATGAATACTCCGAACTTCACCAATTATTCATCTGTTAACGTATCCTGATCTACAGTGACAACCTGACCAGAGAAGAGAGCAAGATGTATTTAATTGTCCTTGATATCGTGGCTGTATCCCTCGACATCATGGATCATAAGCCTTGGGCACTTAGTTCCTCGGAAAGTGCTTGTAGCTTATCGCTGCCCCGTGTCTCACAGTCATGTGTATCGACTTCACCTGGTATAATTCTTCGAAGTAGGTCTCGTCACTACAACCAGTTGCAGTTTTGACAGCATATCTCCAAAATGACCTTCCGTCGCCCTAGAACATCAGTCGCAATTATGAAACAAGGACCAGAAAGAGTACACAAGAAGATGCGAGCTGGTAACACGACATAGGGACGGAGCATCAAATCTTTCAATCTTAAGCAGCTATCAGCAGAAAAGGTTGATGAGAGTTGGTAGAGAAAGCTGTTGCACCTCATACCGTAGTCGCTCAGGCCATGGTGCAGAGAAAGCTCTTTTAAACCCTGTCTTAATTTCATCGGCTGTCGCCTGCAAACCTGTTGCAAATAACTGATTAACTGGGAATTCTATATTTTATATCCATTGCCTTCTAACTGAACAAGCTTGAATTTCTTCTGAGTAATACAGAATTCCAGTTACGGCCTCTGGACTGCTTAGTGTTGGAGACCTTTAGTGGGTTGTACCCTAAATCCTGAGGAAAAGCCAGGGTGAAGATTATACCATACTTCACTCCGATTTCCGCATAAATGTCCGCGACAGGTTTCGCAGTCTCCAACAAAGTTCCACCGACATCCACCAATAACGCGTCATACAAGGGCTTTTTGCCTTCACGGGAAACAGAGATCAGTCAATATCTTGACACAAATCACGTTATGACTTGGATATTGTCTGTTGGCAGTTGATTCGTCACATAGCGTACATCACATAACAGACCTTACGAGGCCTGTAAGTAAAGAATGACCAACAAGTCCAATGCGACTTCCCTTGCGAGCGTCAAGAAACGATAAACAGCAGCAAACGCTTAGCGGCATAACAAATTGAAGTGTAGAGCATTATAGACTTGACATAGAGACTTGAGATTAAGGCGGAAGTGTGCAACTCCCTCTTCCATAAGAAAATTTGGAGAGGGGAGTGTCTAAACAAATCTCGGAAAAAGGTAGATGGTCTTAAATTCACATGCAGCGGTACGACGTCCAGAACGATAAGAGAGCACTAGGGTGTTGCATGATAAAGTCATTTGTTCTCAATCATCAGAGCACGAGACAAGACAAGAAGCTGTCTCCCGCTTGAATTGTCTTACTACTCCCATTGAAGAACAATTAAGAGGGGAAGATAATCCTCCTCGACCCTGCTGGGATACTACTCTGTTTCAAGCGTCCTTCATCTTAAATTGATTTGACTAGCCCGTGAGTACGAAGTTTCTGCCGTGCTACAGCTTAAGAACAGGTCAGAGTATATTAGAATGTACTTACTGGAGGTAGAGCCGGAGGCGCACTGAATGCGATGTCGGGGTCGAACTAATCGAGAACATACGAGCGACGGTGATCTCTTGAAGACCACGCAGCTGAGAGAAAGAGATCCCATCTCGTAAAACACCAGCATAAATCCACTCTGATGAGCTGCTCACGCTGTGGTGCCTCACTGCCCCACTCTGTTTAGCAAGATCCCAGGGTGCGACCTCAAATGAAGAATTGATAATAGGATCGTGTCAGGTCGGCACGAGACTTATGATGTCGAGTGTTAGTGACATGTGAACAGAGGATAAGTTGTCCAACCTCGTAGGTGAAATGAAAAATATCAGGTCCCATGCGTAGAAAGCAATGATTGCAGCAGGTTACAGTGGCAGAAGCTGGAATCCGGGACGTCAACCAGGTTAATTTACAATCCAAAAAGACGCTACAGGTTCGTAGCATTTGCATTCCAGAGGGGATTATAAATGAGACAGGCAGAGTTTTGTTGCTTTCGTGAAGTGGGTACATAGTACACCTGACGAACCGTACGGGAAAGTGATATTTCTTGAAGAGCGAGCCATGCTTCACAGATTTGAAAGGAGGTCCAGACTTGGGTAGCCTTATTATTTATTTCACTAAGATGGGCCTTCTTCGAGCGACTAGATATACTAGCGATGAAGATGCACCGTTATGAGAGCACACCGTGATAGTAAATGAACGTTGAAAAAGCATAGTCTGTTGAAAGTATGAACCCGGAAGGTATCTGATAAGTGATAACATACGGATGCTTCCTGCAAGTTCTGTTTCACCTGAATGAGATCCTCAACGCATCAAATGCTTCCACGGAGACGAATGCTTGCAATCATAGATACATCCCATGCCTTCCTATATCTCTATCTGTATCCTGAAGTTTGCACAATTTACAGACTTCAATAATAAGCAAAACACTGCAGCTGAGGTGCTGCACCTTACAGCAGACAAACGCTTCTCCGAGCAGAAACTTACATTAAACTTCTGCAAGCTTTCCCAATGGTGCGTCTGAATGTAACATAGGGCATCAGAAATCTACCAAGATAGGGCCTCTCAACGCTGAACCCTCTAACATTTATCCAGATAACAGTGACTTTGAGGCCGAAACCTTAGAGCGACAATGTCTGAGCAGCCGATAAAACGACCTGGAGCGAAGGTCTCTAACACAGCTACTAGATTCTACCAGTCGAGAAAAACGATCTGCAGTGCTCAAAATTCAGATAAAGCTAACAATTGACTAATGGAAACCATCTCCCAAAGACGCTTCTCGAAACTCCGCAGTAGTTTATTTGAGTAGGACATAAACGTGCTGGTGCAGCTAATCTGCCCAGACTTGCAAGCTCTACATCCATCTTCCATCACCTGATCCATCTCCTGGAATCGCCCATGTCATGCCCAAGTGAACGGTCAATGTACAGCTCTGACAGAATCCCACATCGTAAGGATCTATCCAAATCCCAACTCTGCGCAGATAATCTGCTCCAGATACCCCGGGAGACTGTGAAATCAGCGAATGGGCCCCCTCAGGATAGGAATGTCGTCGAAGTTGGCATAGTTGAAAATGAAATAAGCGTAACCACCACCGAAGAATGCGAGGCACACAATCAAAATAGAAAACCAGAGGAACCCTCCAAATTGGCGCCCCAACTCGTCTTCTATTTTCTCCACGACTCCCTTACTCTCTGTCAACTCAACTTTCCTCGAAATGTCCTCATCCCCGCCGGGTTTCACAACTTCATCCTTCCCTTCACCTGGACTACATGCCACTACGGTTCTGCGCGAATTTACGCCTTCCCCAGTCAACATCCTCTTTGATCCTTTAGCGACTACATGCCCAAATGTCGAATTCCCCAACAGCCGAACATTGATAAATTTTGTTGCACCAGTTCCTCTGCTCGGGAAACTCTGTTCCCAATTCCGTGGCCATTGCAGGCTGCTGCTGCATGCCTGGGAGGCCGCCATCTATGCGAACTTCCGATTCTTACCTGCTGTCGCCTACACTTGCATGACTGAACGCGCAAGAACTGCGCCTGAACTTTGCCAACCGCGGAACAACTCCAGACGCAGTTCGCAAGCTCAGACGCAGTCGAAAAATGAAGGGCTCAGCTAGCCTAGCGCAATTACAGCACAGGAAGATGATTGGAGCACCTAGCTCCGTGAAAATGATAGAAAGCCGGTTACATCCCGCGGGGAGGAGGCTGAAAGCCAATGAGAAACGTGTGACTCTAATTTGGTACAGCGAGAATGACTTGATCTCGTTAGCTGAAGACGAAGTACAGACTACGACCAGCGCGTGTCCGATAATTTGCTACAGCCAGGGACAACTTAGTTCAAGAGCAAGAGCAAAAGAAAGCCTCACCACTGTGAATTACCACCAAAGAGCGGGAGTAGGAGAGGAGAGGAGAGGAGCTACTTTCCTGGCATACCATAATCATAATTGCTCTCCTGATGAACAATATATTCTCACTTCTTTCCAAATCTTCAGATGATGTGCTCGAGATCCTTTTCACATTCTTTGAGGTCTGTGTGGAGACCTCGTTTAAAGTAAGTACAGTAGTCCTAGCCTTTTAACTTCCTAACAACGTGTCCAACTGAACACAACTGATTCTAAATTCGGCTAATATGGCCGGGCAAATTGATCTACACCTTGCATGATCATGTTCAAGAGATGGTCCACTTATATAACGAGACACCATGAAAATCTATACAGAGCGATTCTACCTTGAATAAATATGAACAAATTTGAGAACATTGTCGACATACAGTACAGTAATCTAACCGCCCCGTGCTCTCTTGTCCTCTTCATAACGAGCATGTCTTCCGAGAGTTTCCATTAGAAGAGGGGGAGCATAACGAGCGTTTCCGTCATTCTCTTCACAGTCGATGCAGAACGATAGCAAGATGGTGTCGATGGCCATTTCAACCACCCCGAAGAACATAGACGCTATAGAATAACCGAAAATCCAGCAAAACTGCAGACACTCGGGCGGACATCATTTATTACAGTAGCTACAATCCGATGAAAAGAATCTACTAAGGGGAAGAAGCCAATCTGCAAATCCAACTACAGATGTATAAGATTGAGATATCTCGAAAAGAGAAAACCACGAATGTATAGCTGGCTTACCAGAACAGGAAACAACGGGGACGAAACTTTGCTGCCGCCCGATTTATACCGGTGCTGGTCAAGCATTATAAACGCAAAGAATGCGCCTGCCACACTGACACAGAATTTACCCAAGAACAAAACGAAATCTCCAAGGACGTTCACCGTTCCAATCCTGAGAATGTTATTGATGATGAGTCCTGACGCCTTTGCTGCTGATCGGAAGAAACCTTTCCCTTTGATAGCAATCTGCAAAAGACATATAACTATAATTCATCCTGGCTAGCTATCAAAGACACTTAACTTCCTTGTTCATATGCTTGCTTACTGCAGTAGTATCAGGGCTGCTACTCGTTCAAATCGCGAGGGTCCTATACGAGAAGGCAGTTTTCCAACTTACCACGATGTAGGCATTTCGGTTGATGAACTTCAGAGTCCATTCTATACAGCCCAAGCAACATTGGGCACAACAGCACACTATGGAGATCACACAGCCACCAGGAGCCCACTCCACTGCCTTAATCCTGTTCCGGATAAACTCCAACACGAAACGTATCATTTGAATTACGGCTACTAAAAATGACCCAATAGCCACAGAGCCCAAACTGTATCGGAGGAGTCTTTTCGTGGCGGATAAGACAGGAAAAGTTGGGAGGAGCTGCAAAAACAGTGAAGACGAAAATGTTTAAAAGAGCTGCAATTTACCAAAAATCAAACAGAGTGATTGAAAAGCCCAATGCCTTTTTAGTGGTCCAAAAATTGTGAAGTAGTATGTTAAAGCAGTATGTTAAGTTTGATTCCAAGTACACACACTTTGGTTAGAGAAGTAATATTATGAGACAGTTTGGTCGTCAAAAGAAAACTTATGTTACTGTGACAAGGAAAGAAATCTTACTGCTCTGTCGCCTCGGACCCAGTAATAAGACACAACCGCACCGGCGATGATAGTGAGCGAGCATGCGTTGATGAATGCAGCGGTCCAAAAACCACCAAAAATGTGATAAAATATTGACCAGATGATGTTTTTGCTATGGTGAAACTCATAGCCACAGCACCCACCACAAGTTACATTGCCTGCCTGAAGGTCGTAAGCACAGCAACCATTGTTGCAAACGTTTTGGGTTACTTCCCCTGCACTGAAAAGATAAAGGAGCGTTGCCATCCAATAGACGAAAAAGAGGAACAGAACGATAGCAGGAAATACTGGGTATATTATGAGTGATGGAATAGCTCCAATGGTTTTGGCAGCCACCTGCACGAGTAACAGAGTACTACCGTCAACACATTTTTTAAGTAACATTTTGCCAGTTGCGGATTTCTATACCTGATCATCATAAAGATATTAGACCAATTCAAGAGCAGTTGCAGAACTAACCACGACTAAGAAACAGTCTGCAGAGTCCACGATTATTACTCCTTCATCTCGCAACTGTTCCAAAATGCTCTCATATTTGCTCCTTGAGACAAAGTTTCCACTTTTGTTTGCCCAGCACAAAATATCCTCACCTTGAGTACAGCCACAGCGATGAAGACACGCTTTATAAGAACTAAAGTAATCAGAACTATGACCACTGATATAACGGTCATTACTATAGCCACAATCTTCAGATGAGTTTGCATCTGCAGTTCAAAAAGTAAGCAGCATCAAGCAAATTAGATATTGTACCGATTCTTCAGTACCGTAGCTTCTCACAGCAATAATCGTTAGATCTTATAAAGTTGTTCTTCAACCCTGACCAAGAAAACCTTTCATCCATTCATGTCATTAATTTCCATACATGTCATGGTAGCTCGAGAAAACTTTCGATTTTATCCTAAATTTTGCGTGTCCAGAAATTTTCCCTGCAATTTTTCTCGTAATTCCAGGACCTGTTTGTATAACTTTCAAAATGAAATGCAAATAACGGTAACTTACGTTGTGAGATGTCTCTAGAGCTAAGGCTGAGACCGCATTATCACCGATTACGGCAGAAATGGCATTGGCACCAATCCATCCAGCTGCAAAATACATCAATCACCCGTTACTTATGAAAGCTCCCACTAGAGATACTGGGACCACTAAAGGGAAGTAAATGGACATGGAATTTTTTCTTCAACGATAGAATAAATACCTTTTACATAGCAGTATACTGTCACTGCGATGGTAGCAAGATTCAAGATTACGATGGTGATCCAAGTAACAATCCCAGCAAAGAGACGAATAAACACCAACCAGGCAATAGAAAGGAGTAGCGGCGCGATTCCTCCACATACCACAAGCACAGGCCATGCGTTCTCGAGATCTGCCATATATCTCTGCAGGTTTACAGATCGTTAGTCAGTAAAGAGATTAAGGCAGGAATAACCAAAGATGAAATTTTCTGAGAGCAGTGCGCAATACTATATGTATTGTATGACAGACACTAACCACCTCTAGCACATAGTTCAGCAATAACATTACATTCAGACAACCAAATTCTCCGGAGAGACTGTTGGCCGTTGGCCGTATTCCAAAACAGCTTGAGAGTTCTAAATCACAGGAATGAAGTAAAAATTCATCTAGGACAAAATAAACATGACTGTTGACTGAAATGTATCAATGAAATCCTTGCAAGTATGTGGTCATACTTTAGGTTCGAGAGATTTCTTACCTTGAAGACTTCCCCTGGTGCATTGAGTAGATCTTGAATAGCATTCACAATAAACTCTCCTTCATTAACAGAAACACCACCTAAATTTGTCCACTCTGCGATACTCTGATTGGATGCCGATGGCGCAAGCTGGCAGCTCCAAAAGACTGCAAAGAATGGACAATCCAATTAGCATCGATCTGCAGGCAAGAAGACCGACTAAGCAGACTTTGAAGACATTGCCGTCTATCCATTAAATCTAGCAAGCTTATGTACTGCATTTGATTCCCAAACCTGTTAATATGAGATCTAATACCAAAAAGCATTTCGCCACTTGTATGACGAAAAATCCTCTAATTCTAGGCTGAGAGCTCCGTTTCGGCTCTCCTTGGCATACCACCATCGGCTCTCCGGAGAATGGAAACTTTGCTCCCTTCGAACCTTTGAAGTAAGTAACAATCATGACAGCTTAGACTCCTCCATCCTAGAGTATTACGCTTCGAGTAAAATCATAACTTACAGTTCGAACTCTCGAAAAGTACGGGGTAACAAGGGCCTTGTAAATTTAGCGAGAAATTTCTCTGCTCAGCGCTCAGCAAATCGAAGTAGTCGTAATTGCGATCGGCCCACTCATTTTTACTTAGCGTAATGGGCCCTTCTGGGTAGTCGCACACCCAAGCCAAACTCCCATTTGTAGACGGACTTGGGCAAGATTTCAGGCAGATACTGCGTGCATCCTTGATGTTGAATGGATTGTCAATAACCCCACTATCATATACTTCGTTTGGATTCATCCAGTACTTGACATCAAATTTTCCTCCACAAAAGTTCCCTTTGTAGTCGATTCCATACAGAAGCCTGCGTTTCTCGAGAAGAACCCCAAGTGAATCTATGACTCGAAAAGCAGGCTATATCCTAGGGGTGGCCGATTGGTCAGATGATCGCGCCTGATGATCTACAAAGCATACACAAGGCTATTGCGTACTTAATCATGACAACGTCGTCACAGCTAGAGAAGATATATCAGACGTGGATATTGATGCCGACAACAGGAACCCAACATTTCTGTCGGTGTAAATTGTTTAGCACCTCATCTCTATTGTGCGCGAATTCCCAAAATTCCACATCACGCACAGTGCCGATTCTATCAAACTAAGTGCTTATGGAGATGCAAAACCAAATTTAATAAGGTCGACGAGCTTCGAAGTACTCTGGCCGAATCATGTCTTGAGTTTGGACTGACTCACCTCCTCGGGTTTCCCTGATTCCAGCCAAATCCCGAATTGACGATCATGGCTATCCAAAATAATACGAATGCAATCAGGAATGGGACGTCCCGGCAATGGCGAGTTGACTTTATCCGAGGCTTTTGAACTGTCATCTCGCCCATGGGTAGGGGTGAGTTCCACGGACTCATCTCCACGCCACCTACAATGGCACCTGTTGGACCTGGTGAACTAGAGTGTCTACCCATTTCGCTCGGTCAAATCTCCTAGCTTGCTTGTGCGTAATGAATTATATGGAGAACCTCGTGTGCCTGTATGGCACAATGTGCCAGAAGCTCAACCTTGAGGTAAACGCTAGACAATCAGCGAATTCGATTGATTTAATTCACGCACTATCGACAGCAGATATATATATGGCTAGACACTGTGAAACCCAGCAACAGCCGCCTGCAACCTCCACAGCTCCGTAATTCCAAACTAAAGAAATCTATTCCCGAATTTGATACATCCGACCGGGCTCAACAATTGATGAAATCCACTACGAAGAGAACTGCGAATGAATAGATCTGTGCCTCCTGTCACCTCCTGGCTGCAGGTCCCCGGCCTCCGATACCTCTCGGGAGCAGTTTATTCAAGTCCATTACTACCAAGCAACGAAACCACATAGAAGAGTAGGTGGAAGAACCTCTCAGATCCAGATCAAATGTCTCGGCTGTACAGTCCTCAGTGAGAGGAAACTGGACCGAAATCACCAAGATCCTCTTTCTCCTCGTTGACCGGCAACTCCGGAAAACTACAAACTGACTCCGGTAGATGAGAACGGCAGCAAGACAAACGACCGTCGTCATTACTTAAAACAAGAATACCCTACTGTTAACTGCTGGATACTCGACCGTAAGATGTTCCTGCGTGGACTCATCGTGCTTTTGAGCTCAAACGTGATCTCAAAGTATTCTCAATTCAACAAAACGAAGCAGGGGAGGCAATTGCGCAGACTTCGCCCCCAAGTGTTTGCTTCTCGTGGCTTATTTAGCTTCAATTACCTTACAAATCTGTAGTCAACCAATGCACGTGTGTGCGAAAATGGAGGTTATGATTTTACTACGACATCGCCCTGGCAAGGAAGTTACATCTCCGAGTACTTCGAACTCCTCAACCACCACCTTCCACGACCAAAATGCCAGGTTTTCTTAGCAGTGATCGTAAGTATTTGGGGATGGAAGAAGCTAAAGGTATATTAAAATAAATAAATAAAAGGTTCTATGAAATACAAAACGGAGAAGGCAAGGCCTTTGGGACACAATGATCAGAATAAACTCTTTCTCTTTCGTTTTGAAACAACTCAATAGAGAGGAGAATCTATTTTCTTTTAACCGATACCATTTTCACTCAACTACTTTAAAAATATTTTATCATATATTTTAGATAGAACAATAGATATACACGTTAATATAATTTAAATATTTTGTAATAGAGACACACATGTGTCTATAGTTTTATTGCTCGGCGGCGAGCATGGCCAGTGCAATCCAAAGTAAAGCAATTTACACTATTGCTTTGAATGCTTCAGTAATTTATAAACTCATATTTTAGACAACTCGTGTCTATTGTTCTACCAAGAACATTGGTTGATACACAAGAGCACAATCACATTAGATGATAACTTTATCCGATACTCTAGTAGTTTATAGGCCTTACTATATGAATAGCATTGATATCTTAGTTGCCATACGGCCAATTTTTTCTTCCGTTACTATTAAGATTTAGCTCCATTTTACCTCTTTCCTCTCGTTTTGTGATTGTTGATAGGCAGGTTTTGGAGACTTATGTGACAGAGGTGGAGGGAAGATCCTTTTCTCTCCAGATGTTAGTACGGCAGACGAGAGATAGTCTATCCCCACGTGCACGAGAGGATTTTCCACCTTTTGCTTCACTATCGTCAGATTGGAGGTTTACCGTCTTCCTTGCTGGAGTGACAGTGTGAGCATACGCTACATTCTCTCTTAGTCGACTCATCCATTCCTCAGGCTACTAGAGCACGTCTTTGCTCTTGCTTTGGCAAGGGTGCAAGCTCTTGGATCCTAGCTTGACCATGCATTAGGGCATTCCGACTCGCACCAACTACTTTCTCCACAATGATGAGGTCTTGCCTAGGTTTGGTTCACCCATCTGCATCTTCATTACTCACTTGTGAGTGTGGTTATACATTAGATGCAGCAGCAGTCCACATGACATGGTGTCCTTTTGGAGGACAGAGGATAGCTACCCATGATACCATTAGGGACTTAGTGTTTGCTACGGCACGAGAGAATGGATACTTGGCTTGGAAGGAGCGTTCGTATGCTTTGCAGATGACACATGTCAGGGCAGACTTATACTTGGTCCGGGATGATCAGGTGACAATAGCGGATGTCGTGGGTACGGACCCTACTCGGGATACAGTCTCGGAGGGAGTGATTGCCTATCCCCCTGGATGTGCGGCAAGTGCAGTAGTCCGTTGCAAGGTCTCCAAGTATAGGGGCATGCAGCAAGGTCACCTCTTTATTTCTCTAGCCTTGGAGTTATATGGAGTGATGGATATGATGTTTGACACATTTGTCAGGGAGTGCACGAGAGCTTATCATGTTAGGCGCCAGGGGTACCACTCTCACTGTCATACTTTGTAGCATATTTAAGACAACGTGTGTCCATTGCTCAAAAGAGTGCAGTGGCCGGTGCAATCCATAGGAGAACAATCACATTAGGTGATGTTTCTTAAGATGCTCCAGCTGTGTGTAGACCACACGACTTGCATAGCTCGGGTATCTTAGGTGCAGTAGTGCAGATTTCTCATATAGACTCTATTGGGGCTTAGCCTCATTTTACCTTTTTTGTCTCTCCCTTGTACGGCTTGATGGGGTCTTCCCATCCTTCTCTTTTTCTACGCGGTAGCCTTTTGCTCTTGGCATTTTACCTCTTGAAGGGTCTTCTCATCCTACGTGATCACCTTTTTCTTCTCTCCACCTTTTTCTTTCTATCCAGGAAGAGAGGCGGCGACCGAGTAGAAAAAACGAAGGATGGGAAGACCCCATCAAGCTGTACAAGGGAGAGGAAAAAAAGAAGGTAAGATGGGGTTAAGCCCCAATCTGCCCTACCGCACCTCAATAGAAAACAAACATGGGGGGGCGTAGAGAACAATCAAATATCAAGTTATCAAATCTTTAAGATAAGATTTCGAGTCTCGAATTCCATACCACACTACAGATAGTACCTGATGATCATAAAATCACCATAGGTATACATTTTTCAAGAAGGATCGAAGGATATAGAACGTAAAAGTAACTATGATTATATAAGCTGCTCTCTTTTGTTATCCGACCGGAAAAGGCCTTCAGTGTTCACGAAACTTCGCGATCAAAGTGATCCACCTGATATGACACCAAGAAGCTTATCCGATATATGTACTCTTCCGTGTGGGCGTCGTTTCGTTATCAAGCAGTTAATATGCTCTCATTATAAACGGGTGACAACTTGCCTGAGACGGAACTGTACAGATCTTTATACTTCATCCTGTGGAGATTTGAAGGTAGATGACTTTTTCTTATCCAAGTATTGAATATTGATTTGAATTCTTTTCTCGAAATTTGTTTCAACTTTAGTTTTGCATCAGATTCTTAAATATCTAGAGTTCAGTCTTCCGCTTTATTTCCCTTTTCCAAATTTGAAATAACCTTCTTCTTCATAACTTCCTTTTTATATTGTGCCCAAAGCTACGTGTAGAAGATGAATGATTCATAAGACAACACCAACACACCCTCCATGGGAAGTTGTTCTTCGTCTTCAAACTTGAAGGCCATGGACAGTCCTGCAAAGAGGAAGTCTCTATGGGAAGTCGTATGGCAGATCTGTCCAAATGCTTTGTAAGGTTGTATAAATTTGGGTCCGAAGAGGTGGACTTATATGACATCAGTTTTGTTTTCCCCCAAACCTATGCGTGGCATGCAGGAACGTGAGAAGTTAAAGTCAGAAGATGCGAAACTTTTTGGTAACATGAAAAGAGAAGTGAACTCCATTGTCATATTGAGCAAGCAGTTCAGGGTTTAGAGCAAGCTTTCTGCCTGAGTGCCTAAGGGGGCTCGTGAGAGAAGGATTGAACGCCAGAAGTTGAACTTAGAAGAAGTGACACTTTTTGGTAACATGAAAGGAGAAGCAAACTCAATTGTCCTATGGAGCAATTAGTGTGGTTTAGGAAAAACTCTTTTGCCTGAGGGCATAAGGGGCCCGTGAGAGAAGGATTAAACGTACGAAGTTGAACTTAGAAGAAGTGAAATTTTTTTGGTAACATGAAAGGAGAAGCGAATTGAATTGTCATATGGAGCAAGTAGTCGTGGTTTAGAGCAAGCTTTTTTTCCAAAGTGCATAAGAGGGTTAGTGAGAGAAGGATTGACCGACTAACTAACTTGGAAGACACTACAAACTAATGCGGAAGCACCATACATTCACGCATTCACTCTTCTTCTACTTCTACTAGGTTTTGTGTACTAGCTAACTTACTTAGTAAGTAACTTTGCTTGTGCTCTCAAAAGATGGTTGATCCCAGAGAAGCCCTATGTAATAAAGAGAATATATATCATTTTGCAGGTTGCTTGTTGGTATGATAAATGTGATAAATGTCACAATATTTATAGCATCTTAGCTAGCTTGCTAGGATATCGGACTGATAATTTTGGTGGTTACGGCGTTATCAATAGTTGCTCAAAGACTACTTAGTGGGGGCTAGATATAGTATTAGGTTGACTGATTGTACCGTTGAACTACCATTTGCACCGTTAAATGTGCTGTCATATGCACCATTAGGGCTGGATTCTTAGCCACTCCAGAGGAAGGTATACCTTGAAATGCAGTTTCAGAGAATTCACTTCTTTTATGTTGAGCCCTCAACCTCTTGGATGTGGTGGACAGAGGCAAGCAAGTGTCACCTTGATTCTCTTAGCTATAGTGGGTGTGGCTTGATGATGTGATCAAGGTCTATTGGCAGTTTCTATTGAGTGTTAAATGCTCAAATAGGAAACTTGATTTGATTTTTCATTGACTATTATTTGATTGATATTTGTAGTGTTGTATATTCAGTTTTGAAGTTGAGTAAAACAAAGAATTGACACTAAGTGCTTGTCATTTTAAGCTTAATTTTGAGTATCAATCCTATGTGTGTGGTTGTGAGTGTTTGGAGAAGTTCAAATTGTAGTTGGAGTGAGTTAGATCAGAGCAATGCCTTGAAAAATCTATGAGGAATTGTAGTGTTGGTAGTATTTTGCATTTGTGAGTGTAATGTTGGATTGATGCAAAGCAATTTTGGTTGAGGAAGTTGTACTTGTAGTGGAGGAGTGGAATGAAATTTTGAGGAAAAGTCACTTTGTTGTGGAGTAGCCTTCTTTGAAGCAATTGAATCATCACAATCAATATTGATTTGGAGAGATTTGAAGAATTGTGATTCATGGGTGTTATAATCTATAACAAAATTGCAAATTGAGCATTTATTGCTGTTTTCTTGCTATGGTTTCCACCCAAGAGGCTACTGATGCAACCAAGAAGAACTGCTTTGTAAATGTTTACTTTGTATTTGACCATTCATGACTTGTATCTTTGTGGGAATGAATGATTACTCATCTTGGTATCACATTTGTTGTTCCCTTTACAATTTAGAGCTGCTCTAGAACCTCAAAATCTTGACCAAACCACTTGTCTGTCCATTGTGGGATTTTGTAACTGTGAGTCCCAAACAAGTCCAGGTCCTCCCTCTTGAAAAGCATGAGAGCTTGGAAAACTCATGAGTGTGGGAAATGAAGCTCTAGGCTGTCCAACTAGGTTCACCACTGCCATAGGTGACCTATCAACCACAACCACTATCTGAGACTGACGCCCAACATCCAAAATATCATCAACAAGGATGTGGCCAAGTCATTGAATCCCATCATAAGCATGATGTAGAACCTCTTTGGGTAAGAGGTTTGTCCACCAAAGACAAAGATGATGAGCTCATGATCCCACTCTGGCTGCATCTAACAATACCACAGGTCCCATCCAAGAATGGACCTGATTTGTACTTGCCACCACTCTGGTGCAAGAATCACCCATCAAAGGAACGTTCTCCAAAAGGTAAGCTGGAGAAACAAATTGATGAACTTGGAGATGTCGTAGTATCCGTAACATCTCCCAAAACACACTTGAACAAGGATATGAAGACCCAAACCTCTACCAGCATGTGTATGCTCCTCACATGGCCATCTAGAAATCACCAAGTGAATAGGCCCATATCTCTCTAGATCATACGCCCCCAGTAAGGAAATGTCTGTTGGTAGGGCCTTTTGGTAACCTCTGATTGCTGACATCTATAATAACTCCGGATACCAATAGGCCAAGTGTGCCACATGATGTAGAGAGACTTGCTAAAGTTTAGGTAAGACTTTAGCAAGTCTTACCTAAACTCATCTCTCTCTACATACAAGTACCTCTATACTTTTATACCTGCCTATAATACCACAGCTAGTCTGGTGCTAATCCCACCAAACAACTCCAATAGACATATCCCTTCTACTAGATATTGCCAAGCAATGAGTGTGGTATCCAGAGGTGTCAAAGCAATTGACTCTAGAGGCTCATCCTCACACTCATCACCTGATGGTACGAAGGCTCCACTCCAAGCCTGTTGCACCAACTGATTTGCATGTTGTTGCAATGCCTCCTCTGAACTCCACAATGGAACACCCAAGGTGGATAGAACAATCATACTTGTACTCCAAATCCGAGTGATCTCCTTTGGTACTAGAGAATCCTCTACATGGGTGTTCCCCTCCAACAAGTCACCAAGCCAAGTAACTGCACCACTAAAAGCTAAAATTGATGTTGCCATGGTCCTAGACTGTAGTGAGCCAAGACTACCACTATTGAAGCATACTTGTAGGCAATATACTCGTCTCTCACCAGATAGCCAACCGGGTCTATAAGAGGTTATCTCCTCCCAATAATCAATGCTAAAACCCATGGGGTATAACACTACTCCCCTAACTAGCACATCATACCACTCAGCTATTGTTGCAATAGCGTGAGCTCTCATCATCGAGCTATAAGTTGGATGACCAGGTTGAACCTGGACAACAAGCTCCCCACGTGTGATGTACTATGTCGAACCACCACCTAGAGATGTCTAGATTTGAAATGGACACCTCTCCACATCGGTCTTCCATAACTCCAGACCGACTACTACTGCCTTCTCCAACATAATGGGTTGCGCACCAGAGTCTAACAAGACTCTCTGTGGTGTATAGACCTTCCTTGAAGATCCCACCAAACAGAAAATCCTCCTTTGTTTATCCAATAGGACAACACTCGGTGTGAATCATGCTCTCTCAAAGGCCGATCTAGCTAGCAACTCCTCCAGTCTAGCCGTTGCTGCCTGCCATAAACCATTGGTCGCTGAACGGATCCCATGCTCCTCAACCAAGTCAACTCCACTACCAATCACCTCTGCTCTAGTAGTATGAACCGCATCATCCCTACTCTCACATAGCATTTCAACCAATTATAACATTGGGGTTGGGTCAACTCCCAATGTAAACATGTCATTGGCCAAAAACAAAAAACACCGCATAATCAGCTGAGCCACCCTTAACATCATGCTAGACTCAGTCTATGTAGTAGTAGGTGGCTGACTAGCAGGTAGTCCATCATGCACTCCATCACCACCTACCACACCTGCAATGGGACATCTAGGAACCATGGATGTTGTTTGCAATGCCTTAGATAGCGTGAAAGACTGGGGAAGTCTGATTTGTCTCCCAACCTCTCCTCTCTATGGGTCCAACTCCACTGATGCTCCTTTAGGCTCTGGAGCACGTACTGCACTCCTAGTCACTATTGCAGATGCATCCACCTATGCTACTCCACACATGAAGTCCAAAGCATCTTTATCACCAACATATGAGGTGGAAGTCTCAACACCCAAATCTGATCTCCTCTGAGCAATAGCCATACTAGCCAATCTCTACTCCAACTGCTCAGTCTGAGTAGCCATAGCTATATCAGAAGTAAGGGCAGGTATTGCACCCCTACTAGGTGTAGATCCTCTACCACCTTTTCCTCCATGAACTGGAGCTCCTCTACTACCTACCATAACAGCCCTACCACTCCGTAACTCTGGATGTAGGTCAAAACACCAATCACTAGTGTGACCAAATTTGTGGCAATGCTCACACTGCCTCTATGTTGACTGTGATGCACCCAAGGTATCAGGTCCACTACCCTGATTACACTCTCTCCGATAGTGAGGTCCACCATAAGTCTAACAAGAAACACCACCACTCATCGGCTGCTGCTGACCCAAAAATGAAGGTAAGGTTCTAACTCCACTAGGCCCTCCACTCGCTCCATAGGATTTGGGCTGTCCACCTTGTCCTCAAAAACCAACTGGTTGTGGTGCACTCTGCTGCACTCTAGAAGAAGTATCAGCTGTGGATGAGGTCTCCCTACCAAATCCAAATGTCACCACTCTCTCCTCCACCATGTTGAGCTCAATACGCTCAGCCAAACCAAAGACCACTACCAAAGTAGGCAAAGTAGCTTGTAACAACGTAGCATAATGAACTCTATGTCGCAACTCCTTGTCTAATATCCCATACCAAAACTGAACAGCTTGAGCCTCAGTAACTCCTTGAGTGAAACTCATGCAAGTGTATGCCTTTCATAGGTGCTCTCTAGCCTTCAGTAGGAACTCCTACAAGCTCCTCAACTTGTCAATCCATACACCTTGGTAGTTTTTCCTCAAACACTGGAAGAACTCCACCATGGGGTTAACCGCGGTACCACACCACCTCCTACAGCGGTACCTCCACTCGTAGTAGCACTATCTCCAGCTAGTGCACCTCCACTAGCTCCACCAACACTACTCAAGCTAGAACTCATAGGTATAGCCAATCTACTCTTGGCCACCGAGCTTGAAGTGATAGAGACATAGTTTAGAGACCAATACTATCTCCATAACTCAATCTCCTCCAAAAGAGCTCTCCTGAACTCATGGTAGTCATCCATTGGCGGACCCTCTAGATGCTAAAAGAATCCCTTCCATGCCATGAATGGTGTAAAAAAGGTCGGGTTCCGCATCTACTACAAATCACACCAACTATCAAACTCTTGGATGAAATCATCTAACTCAATGGTACCCACTGTACCAGAATAACACCTAGGGGCTATGAAGGCCCCATAAGTCTCATCCATGTCCGACAACAACGGTGCGGACACACCAAGTGCACTCTCAATTGAATCAACTCTTGTGTTGAACTCCACCTCAGAGTCAATCTCCTCCCTTACTTCAAGGACAAAGTAAAATCTTAGTATGAGAGTAAATATAACATCCATTAATCAATGTATGCTTTTATATTGTAAATATTTGAAGATATTATCCATATGAAGTTTAAACAAGCTTCTATTTTAGTGATGATTAGGTAGAGTTAGTCATAGCCAAATTAGAGGTGACTCTACTTCAGAGAAAGTAGAAGGAGTGAGCATCATTATTTTGGATTCTAATGTATTGACTTTGTATTATTCCTAGGTGTTTGGCTTTGAAGAAATAGTTGAAAACTCTTAGTCCAATTAGCATGTTTGGTTCAAAGTTCTCTATATTTGAAGGATAGCCTATGTGAAGGAATCTTTGACTTGGTAATTAGGTAAAGATAAGACTACATGCTCATGTGATTTTCCCCATGTGTATGGGTATTCCTTTGGACTTTAGACTTTAGACTTTATATGAATTGTTGCCTAGTAACTTGAGTTACTCTTGTAATTAGTGACTTTTGTGGATAACTATTTCATAATTATTTAAACCAAGGACAAAGAAAACTCATTATACTTTCATTAGCAGCAATCTCCCTCATTGAATTCTCTAGTGAGTAATATTTTGAGTCTTGGAGTTTCCTTGGAGTTTTAGCCTTAGAGGAGTGTGATGAAGTTTGGTTCTTTGTCTTCTTAATCCATGGTGTGCTATCTCAATTAGCAATTAGAGGTTCATCTTGAGTGACAGATAGGGTGGCTCATAATATAATCTATATTAACCACAACTACCACATACCACATGTACTACCATCTAAATGTAATTTCCACACTCCCACTCATTGAAGAAATAGTAGTACTCCAATTAAGCTTCTAAACCTACAAATTATCTTTTGGTAAAGCTTTCATAAAAATATCTACAATCTGCTTGTTGGTATTAATGTAGGTGAATATATTTCTTGTTTATTTTCCTACTCTATCACATAGTGATACTAGATCTCTATGTGCTTGGTTCTCTTGAAGATTTTTGGATTGTATACCAACTTGACAACACTTTGATTGTCATTGTATATTGGAGTTGGACCATCTTGTCCAAATTGCAATTCCTTGAGTGACTTATTGAGCCATATAGCTTCCTTGGTAGCTAAACATGTTATTATGTATTGTGTGTCTGTGGTAGAAGTGATTGTACATTGTTATTGTTGGTTCTTCCAAGCTAGATGTCCACCATTTTTCATGAATATCAAAGTACTATGTGACTTTCTATTGTCTAAGTCACTTGCAAAATCAATAATACAATATCTGGCTAGTGTTTTAGCAACATCAAAACCTCTACTAAATTCTAATCCATAATCTAGAGTACCTTTGAGGTACTTGAAAATTCTCTTCATTGCTTATCAATGTTGAGATTATGATTAGAATTGAACTTTGTTGCTATGGTTACAATATAAGCTTTGTCGGGTCTTGTTCCTATTATAGCATATATTAGGCATCCTATTTATTCTTGGTATGATTAGAATTGAACTTTGTTGCTATGGTTACAATATAAGCTATGTGGGGTCTTGTACCTATTATAGCATATATTAAGCATCCTATTTATTTTGGTAGGATGCATGATATGGTTCTCTTTCGTCCACTTGTAATCTAACATTTGGATATGTAGGAGTAGCAATTAGATATGGATCTCCAAGATTGACTTATTTTTACAATTGAATAGATATATCTTTCTTGATTCAATCTAATTCTAAGATTCTCTCTATCACAAAAGATCTAAAGTCTATGTAGCAATCCACTTCTCGGTGCATAACTTCAAACTCTTTACCAAGGGGATCTAACATAGTAACAATGTGAGATTTGTTGTTCCCACACATCAATCCATTATCTACAAAGATAATGAGGATTATCCTAGATCCATAATACACACAAGGATCAGAAAGTGATGGTTGCAATCTCACTAATAGTCATCAAAATTTAGGTTCTAGTTCCTTGAGGCTTGGTTCAAACCATAAAGGCTCTTCAACAATATTTAAACACTCTTATCCATTATAGCTTCTTCATACCCTTGTGATTTCTTCATATAAATTCTGTCATGAAAATCTCCATTAAGAAAATTTGTCTTGATGTCAAATTGAGCTCTCTCCATATCTTCTAATGCAACTAACAAAAGAAAAAATCTAGTGGAATTCAACTTGAATACTCAAGAAAATGTCTTCTCACAATTTATTCCTACAAGTTGTGAATATCCCTTGGCTATAAGTCTAACCTTGTGCCTTGAGAATTTTCCCTAAGCACCAAGCTTGGTTCTATGAACCCCCTTATATTTTATTACTCTCCCTTATGGAAATGCTATTAGCTTCCAAGTCATTTTATGCTTCAATGACTCAAATTCTTCATCCATGGTCTTCATCCAGTAGGTGATTGCAATGCATCTTGGGATGAATAGATTTATATCTACAATTCCTTTTTCAATCTTAGCTACAAAAATGCAAGCATAAGATGTCTTATCATAATCCTATTCACCAAGTCTTTTGTGGTAATCTTCTCATTCTATCACTTATGTGATTTTCTCCATCTTGAGTGGTTGAAGTTGAGCTCATTTGCAAATAAGGTTCTTGATTGCACTCACTTTCTTCTTGAAGTATATAAAATTTAGTCCCACATGTGAATTCTTTTGTAGCATCTTTTGTAGACTGCTTAGAAGCTTGTGGAAACTCTCCATCACCTTTTTTTCATCAATGCTCATTCTAGCATTGGCTTACTAGAAAATAATCTGCAACTAGGTTCAACATCAATAACCATTGATGATCAAGTTGTTTCTCTCTAAATATGACATCCCTACTTTCAAATATCTTGTTCTTCTTTTGATCCCACAATCTAAAGGCTTTAAAGTTTGAACTATAACCAAGAAAATACATCTCTTGTCCCTTTGGATACACCTCATTTTTCAAACTGTTTGATGTAAGCACAAAGATCAACCAAAATTTCTCAAATGTGCAACTGCTAGTTTTGTTCCATGCCAAAGTTTGTGAGGAGTTTTCTCTTATACTCTACTAAAAGCTTTATTAAAAAATGTGCATTAGCTCCCATTTCTTTGGTACACAATTCTCAAGGCAGCTTGTTACAAATAAATATGCTTCTTGCAACTTCAAACACTCTATTCTATGATCTCTCTTTGAAATATTGTTTTGCTACATGTGTAAGTTACTACAAGTTCATGTGCATGATCCAACATTCTATATAGAAGAGAACAAGTTGTAATAAGTGCGGAAAGAAGATGCATTGGCCAAGAGAATGCCTAGGTGTGCATAACTTCCCAAGAAGAGAGCATCACAAAGCAAGTAATCCTAGAAGTCAAGCCAATGCTTTAACAATACAAAGAATTGCATTTGCAACTAGCTCTAGCATTGATATAAGTATCAATGCACATCTAAACAAAGATGTTTGGTATGTTGATGGAGAAGCTACATAGCACATGATTGATAGAGAAGTGTGGCTTCAAGAAGATTGGAGAAGAACTTAGCCAATGTATGTTGTTGACAATTGTAAATTTTAGGTTATTGGATTACTCCAATAACCCAAAATTTATTCCAATTTTTTGAGACATTCCAATTTTTTGTGAGATTGGTGCAATAAGGCAAGAAGGAGTCATCAAAGAAGTTTTCTATATTCTGGAGTTGAAGTGTAACTTGTTTAGCATTGGTCAAGCAGCATACAAAGGCATCCAAACCACCTACACCAAATAAGGCTACTACATGAAGAAAGATAGGGCATTGTTGATTATTGGTGTTTGCAATTCAAAGCTCTATAGAATTCATATCAAGGTTACCAAGATAAGTAACATTTCCCAAGCTAACTCTATTGTTGCAAGAAAAAGGAAGAGTCAGAAGCTAGAAAGGAAAAAATAGAGCCAAAATTTAGGTATTGTACTTTGGCACAAAAGAACATTGTCATCTCAATCTTGCTTACATTAGGAATATAGAGAGAAAAGGAATAGTAAAGATCTTTTTTTGAAACTAGAATAGCCTAATAGCCAAAAGTCTTTCTACTATGATTGATGTGCTCTAGGACAGCAACATGGATTACCTTTTGCAAAATCCAACAATGGTAGAGGTAAATACAAAGTTAGGGAGTTCTTTCATAGTGATATTTGTGGTCCTATAGGCATGACCTCAATAAGAGGATCAAGATATGATCTCATTTTTAAGGATGGCACTAGTGGTTTCAAGATGTGTATTTTTCTAGAAAAAGAAGTCACAAAAACTCTCGCTTGCTTCAAAGAAGTCCACACATATGTAGAAACTACTTAGTGTGGAATGAAGATCAAGATACTTTGATCTTCTTCTAAGTCCCTCCATCACAGCTACCTCCATTGCTTCTTCTATTAGCAACTAGAAAGGTTTTCTCCTTTGAACTCTCTTCTTTGTCTTGTCTATATCTATTCAAGGTTTCTTCCTTGAGCAGTCTTGTTGTGAGTCTCTCAATGGTTCGCTACTTCTCAAGTACATTAGGCCATGCGGTTATTATATGGTGAGAAGCTTGTGGCAAACTGAAAGTAATTGTAGTGATGATTAAGGAATTTTTGTTCTTACACCAATGTTAATTAACTAGCAAGATTTTTTACTTGGCTAACCAAACATGTTATCTCTTCTCTCAATTTCTTTTGTAATTGAAAGAATAGTTGTTGGAGAACATGCTTGTTCACTAGAGTACATTGCTCATGTAACACAAGTAATCTACTCCACATTTGGCTTTTGGTTTTAATGATTGACCAATCTATATAAATACTTCTCTTCTATGGTTACACAAATGCACATTTTTACAACATTATTTTTGCTCTGCCAATCAATCTCTTTTCCATTTGCTATGGCTTATTCTATAGTCTTTGTCCCATTTTTAATCCTTATAAGTCTATTTAACTTGAAGACGATCATCATTTGAATTTCCAAATCAAGAAATTATCCCTATTGATCTAACTAACGTGTACTTTATCTCTTATATCACACCTTGTTCTATTGTGTCCCAATCTACTTTCAAATCTGAAAGATATATTTTTTATTCTCTCAATTCATTTGAAATTCTATACAAAGAATAATCTTTTTATCACTCTTGACACAATGGGAAACATGGGCTCATCACCTATTGAAAACTATAGAGAATGTGATACAAATCTGCATTTCAATTGCAAAACATAAGGAACACAAAATGATACTCATAGCACTTTACAAAGTTCCTCTTATTGCAAATCTAGTCAAATGAAATAGGGAGTGGCATACCTAGTATACATGTTCTAAACTAATGGAAAAATTGATTATGCTATTTGGCTTTGCCTCTCCCAATTGCTATTGAAGCTTCTTGATTATGTTGCTAGCATCATGATAGAACAAAAGACCTCTTCTCACTAAAAGGTAAAATCCAGATCTAACATTGGTTGCTCTATCACTAACTAGCATTTCCATTAGGTGTTATGTACAAACCCTAACTCCTTTAGTACATTGTACAAGCTATATCTACCACATGTCACATGTACTACCATTTGAGATGCAATTTCAACAAGCATGCCATCACAAGGAGACCTATGACTATGGGAGCAAATAAATGTGCATTTTAAAGCTAATGGAACTCATAGAGAAAAAGGAAATAGAGTTAGTGGGTACTAAATGGGTAGGAACAAAGCACAACAAGGCTAGACGCTATATATCACAACATGGTTCCTGGTTAGTGGGTGGTAGACAAGTAGGAGAAAATTGTGATAGACTTGCATATTCTATTGTATAACATGCTCAATGATTACAAAAATGTGCAAGATAAACTAGATATAAATTGTTTAACCATTAGTTATATGGGAAAAACTAATGACAAGCCTTGTGCCTATTGTGCAGGTCAACAAGTGCCTTCTGATTGGCTGAATAATCAAGGGTTAGGAGGTACATTAGGTCCATAATGTGAGGGATCACCAACCATTTTATACCAAACCTTTTTTTGTTAGCATTTCCCAACTAACATAATGTTCCTATCAATTTCAGTTGCTAACCAGAAAACTATAACTCCCACTATTTTCAGCACCACCAGGCTAGAAATACTACAATTCTATTTATGTTTAATTCTTAGAGTAATTAGTGTCACTCATACTCATTCACCAATCAAAAAGGTGATCACAATATGAATAGTCTCACTCACACTCCTTTACAACTTCAAGTCAAGCCGGTTGATTTACTTAATGTCAATCACATTAGTTCACTCCAAATGCAATTCATTTTGATCAGAACTCTAGCATATTATTGTTGTGCTAGTTGATAGGTGCCTTTTGAGTTAGGTATGCCGGTTGATAGGCACCTTTTGAGTTATTGTTGGTGGCAAGCGTCATCAAGGATTAGGGGGTACATTAGATCAATAACATGTCGTGAAAGAATGTATGGGGTCAAATAAGTTGAGGATAACATTTGATAATTTAGAAGCAATCTTGACAAAATTCTCCAAATTGATGTCTAAATCTCTTGATTTCACACTTATCCATCAGAATGTTCCCAAAGTCAAAACATCCTAGGCCTTGGAGAACAAGCTATGCACATCCTAAGTGGCCGTGGAAAGCCTAAAAGAGGAGTGCATGGACACCAATGGCTTCTTGAAAGTGTTAAAAGACAATAAAATTTAAAATTGCATTACTAGGGTGGATGACAACTCAGGACCAGACACCGTGCTTGTCTTCAAACAAGTGTTTCTAATGTGGAAACATGCCCAATGTAGTTACTAATAATATGCATAAAATATCACTTTTGCATCCATATAAACAACATGCAAGTCAAAGCATTTTGCATATGCAAGTGCTGTGATATTATGTGCTAGCAAGAGGCCATATGTGAAAAAACAAAGTACTATATGACATTGGAAACAATGTAGAAAACAACAACAATAGATTGCAAAGTTGAGCACAATCTAGTGCAAAAATAGATTCCATGGCACACATTTGCATTGCACTCTACAAGAAAAATGGGATCACATCTTGGGAGTTCATTTGTGTTAAGCATGAGTATATCGATGCTCATGATGGAAGAAAGAGCCCTAATTTTTTACACCATTCCTGTTGCAAATTGTACCATTATCATTGACTTGGGGAAGGCAAATACAAGATCCAAAATATGATGAATATCATTATGGTGTGAGAAAAAATCAACATTGTTGAGCTTGAGTACAGCAATAAGGATATCAAAAATTTCCTTTAGAAGATTGCCAAACAACAAGGCTATGTCAATGCCGTTGAGATCTTTGCCATACTAAAGGAAAGGCAAGATGAAGATGTGGGTTTCTTTTACAAATTCACAAAGGATGAGAATAATTGCTTGCAACACATTCTCTAGATCAAAGGAGCATTGCAAGCAGCATGTTACTTGTATGGAGATGTTGTGATCATGGACACCATGTATCCATTGAACAAGTACAAGATTCCATTTGCAATCTTTGTCAATATCAATCAGCATGGTCAATCTATTCTATTGAGATACGCTCTTCTTTGAGATGAAACAAGAGCAACGTTCCTATGGCTTGTGAGGTCATGCGTGGATGTTATGCCATACTTGTCGATCACAATCTTTACAGATCAGAATCATTGGATACACAAAGCAATTGCAACCATGATGCATTTGACTCAACATCATTTTTGTATCTAGCATATCCTCAAGAAGTTTCCATCATTTTTTGCATCAATTTTTTGAACACAACTCTATCAATTCATGAAGGATTTATTCTCTCTTTTCCACCTTGAATCCACAAGGGAATTCAACTTGTCATGGATGCAAATAATGTACAAGTACAATCTTCAAGAAACAAGCATCTAGTTAATCTTTATGCCATTTGCAGCAATTGTGCGGAACCATTCCTTAGTGACATATTTACTAAAGGGATCAACCCTACCCAACAATCATAATCAATCAATTTGTACGTGAAGAAATTCCTCAACTCTTGCACAACATTAAAAGATTTTATTTGTATCATTACCTTTGCTTGGGATCTTTGTGGTTGCATTGTTGACTTTGAAACATCACAAAATGAGCTATATCACCTACCATTGTTGATCAGTATCGCAATCAAGCGGCAATTGTCAAATGCCTTGACTTGTTATGCATTAAAAAAGAGCCAAAATAGATGATTCTGTCTTTGTTGTACGCATGTGAGGGACAAATGATATTCAAGCCTATGCAAAGCAACACAAGTCGTGAGATATTTGTGGATGAATATTGAAGTAATTGCTCCTAGAAGACATTTGAAACCTTCGGTATAATCTATCAACATCTTCACAGACATTGGAGTGTCAAGAACATTTTTGTTGTTGACCAGCAGTACATCCCATTCATTGGCTGCATCAAGAGCCGTGTCTCCAGCCATCAATGATTTGGAGAACCAGTCGGCATTGAATCCAAGGGGTTGGCCTCAAAACTCACAGCTTTGGAGTGCTCTCAAAGCCAGACAAAGCGTCATTCTGGTCGATGCAGAGAGCCCGGCCACAAGATCAATACATGCCCCCAGAACACCATCAAGAAAGTCAAAAACACCGGTGAGAAGTCAAGATGCCGATGATGAACTCAATTTTGCAAGAGAAACGGGTCTTCATAAGGTACAAAATGACAGGATATTCCTTATATTATGGACCTAGCATTGATCATCGGAGATATGATGTTTTCTATCTATAGTTGCGCTGAGGATAATGTTGCAAGAGAAACGGGTCTTCATAAGGTACAAAATGACAGGATATTCCTTATATTATGGACCTAGCATTGATCATCGGAGATATGATGTTTTCTATCTATAGTTGCGATGAGGATAATGGATAAACATAAGGTACAAAATGGCTGGCGATCCCTCACATTATAGACCTAATGTACCCTCTAACTTGACGATTCAGCAAATCAGAAAGCGCCTATGGACGAGCAGTGCCATGGGCCTGTCGTTGGCTTTTCCCTAGTTATATAACTATAACCAAACTATTATTCTAACCAGACAATGTTTGTGTAACCAGTGAGACCATCAGAGTATGCCTGCACGGACTCCACGGTGTCTAGCAAAGTCACGAAGTGGAATTGGCTTTCTGGCCCTCCTCTTTAACTGAGCAAATGCGAGTACGCTGCATAGCGAGTTTTTGGTTTTAAGGTCAAAAGGTGCAAAGGCCAACTTGGATGCTTCCATAAACTAATTGCCGCTCAAGAACCAAGAACAATGGCAATCAACTCAAGAAGCTACCAGGCTTCGATGCTCAGGATGAGGGCAATAAGAAGAGAAGGATTTTGAAATAGAGGCAGAATGCGAAGATCATGAACATGACGGATGCAGAAACAAACCATGGACAAAGAACGGATATGAGGAGGGAATAGATAAGGAACGAATAGGATTGTGGGAATAAAAACAATACGCAGAAGAATTAGAATGCAATTTGCGAGTAACGGGGATATAATGTAGGGAAATTTACTCAACTATCCCCAAGTTGTAAAATTGCATAAGTACCCCTGATAAACTATCAATTACAAAAATACCCTTGGGTTGATTCGGGGCCAGGAGTGAAGGACCAAGTCGGGCCGAGAGAGAATTCGCATGAATGCTGAATCCAGGGCCGGCCACTCTCCACCCCTGACCCCGAATCAAACAGGGGTATTTTTGTAATAAACCGTTTGTTAGGGATAATTTTGCAATTTTACAACTTGTTGGAGGTATTTACCTAAATTTCCCTATAAAATTCTCCAACCAGGACTTCACGTTGTGATGTACACTTAATTCTTCAAGTCTTGCTTGTTGGTCTTCGATTACATGTTGTGCTCTATTCCGCAACATGCTTTGCTCAGCGCTCATCGATTACATGATGTATACAGTTCTCTACTGCTATTGATCAGTAAATATTTACATTACGTCTAAGCTTCGCCTTTACGTTCGATCTGTTAGATTCCCTTCAGTTCCTCTATGGATTTATCACTCATCTCAATTTGCACATATCATGGATCTCCCCGTTCCTGGAACGGATTCTGTTACGGGGTGTTACGGACAGCCAAAATTACTTACTTCCGCCAAATTCTCGAAAGGTCCAGCAACATCGACATTCCATGATGCCATCTTTGACGTTGTTCGTACTGGAGCTTGTAGACCTCTGCTGTTGCGCATGATAGGAACAATCAAGGAATAAAACTCCCGAATCGAACATTTTCGCGCAGTTACTTGGAGTAGGATATGTGTGACTATTGAATCTGCATTGCTTTACTGTAAATAGCAGCGGAGTTTGTCCCAGAAGCTGACTAGATACATTATCGTCCGTCATTGGCGCCTCGTATATCCAATATCACACTTCATCTACACTTTATAGGCATTTAATTAGTTCTGGACACCCGTTCTCCGAACAACTACTGTTCTCATGTCCTCGTATCCAGTCTCCTTACAGTTAGCCCTTTGCAGTTATATCTTCACTTACAGTTCTGCTTCACAAAGCACAACTGGAAATTCACTTTTCTTGCTTCGAGTGACTCTGGGCAGTACGAAACTCTGATTCTTTCCGATGTGCATTATATTGTTAGAAATTGGTAGCTGCTTGCCATTAATGTGAACTATTGGGCAGCCATATTGCATATCCCTTACTCGAGTCTGTCAGTCATCTGTGGGTGTGGATTCCCCGTTCTATGAACTTCTTCATCCGATACATATATATCATACGATATTCCAATGCACATAAACCCCTTGGTTGCAAAAGACTCTTTGAATCCCCGAGAGAAAGGTCTATAGGAGAAACATTGTCCAAGGTTGTCCAGTCAGAACAAACCGCACTTACTTTGTGTGTGACACCACATACCACCTTCCTTTGTTGCCTTGCAGGATGAAATTTATGTAGTGCGTATTTTACATTGGCTTTCGCACTTCAAGCTAGGCATCATTCTTGATCAAACAACTTTCAAGATAAGGTAATGCCTCGACGACGCAACGATGAGCTGCGTATGAATGATAAAATTTTTACTCGGTACGAGGTCTTAGTTCTAATGTAGCGTGAAATATGAACTCAGTTCCGAAGTAGATGGTATTAACCTCCTGCTTGAACGTCACTAAAAGGCACAATCTGGACATGGTTGTAGTGAGTCATTGACACTACTACGGGTTAACACACTTTTACATACTGTTCCACCGTCAGCTTAGAGGACTAGCTGACACCCTCCTAGTCTTTAAGAGCACTAATCACATCTGGAACTATACTAAGTGAATTCCTCGAGTAGAGCTCTGGCACTCTTCAATTCTGAAGATAAAAAAAAGAAGTAACGAATCATATCAGTATATAACGTCCTCACCAATAAAGACAATTGTGAACCTCGGCCTATGCCAGGTTCATCAAGGTGCTTGGATGTTCCATCTGAGCACATCAGAATTCGCAAATCGTTGGTTGACTAAAGACATGATATCAATGAACTTGTACGCATAAACTTGACATCAAAACACATTCAAAGAAACTTTTGATAGAGTTCAGGTAGTTGTCTTCCGGTATTATTTGTGATCTCCCATTCAAGTTAGACTTAGGCCTAACTCACCATGAAGAAGAAGATGGAACTTCTCCGCAGGTAAACAAAGCTGCAGATCATTTGTTTTCCCGTCTCCCTGATCCATATTCTCAGCTGTGGTCAGTCTCATAACCACGTTTTTGGCTTCACCAAGTTGTACTTGCCAACCCCCTATTTTCAGAGCTGGTACTGCACAATTCCATTAGATGATTCGGTTATCTTAGTCACTATGTACCTGAAATAATTAGGAATTTAGATGACAAGACCGCGATAGGAGATATAAAATTTCATCATATTAGAAAGCAGCTTCTACTTAGAGCTTCTAAGTAGGAGCTCTAAGTATTTGAGTTGCTCCGACAAACTACAAATCGTCAAAGAGATTGCTACTGAATTATATTATACTGGAAATATGCTTTTCGCGCAACTTTACAACTTAGTGTTTACCAAACGGATATCACTTGATCCTAATCTCACAATATCAATCACTGCTGCAGGACTGAAACATTTGGGAATTGTCTCTTTCCACTTCCAGAGACAAAACTTGAAGTGTTTTGATAAAGAAAGAAGGCAGATATATGGCTCTTCCAACGAGAATGCTGGCTACCGTATACCAGCAAAGTACACGGATTTGACCATTAAGGCAAACCGGTAAAATAAGGAGTGACATAAATTATACAACTGTCAGGTAGATATCTTGAGGCTAGATCCATTGGACCGATACGACAACTGCTTATCATCAGAAAAAAGATCAAGATAAATGCCGGATGCGAGCTCATTTAAACTAGCCTCGACATATATATCACCTTTGGCTTTGAGGACCAAGCCCACCTTCAAGGCTAGGGAACCCTCAACCTTATCTTTTGACAAAGAATGCTCAAACAGTCCAGAAATACTTCACTGTCAGTGTAGGTTGCAGTCAAAGGTATAACCCAATTGTGCTAACGGCAAAAAAGTATGGAGGAAGGGACAAGGAAAGCTCTCTCCACCTAGAGATGAAAACAATTCACTATACGACTCTCATCAACAAGTTTGAACCAAAGTCGGACATCGTCTCTTGAAGATTGAATATGTGCTGTCTGTTTCTATACAAAGTGCCCCCCTTCTCAAACACGCAGTTTCAAGTCTCTTACTCTGTAAAGTTTGCTCCAAATATTTCGCCTGCAATGAGTCCTTGTTGTCCAGATACGGTGTGCACAATGCATCGCTGTGCTCTGTTATCCACATTCAAGTATATAAGCAGCATGGGTGAGGTATGTTTATGCAATGCTCATTGATCGGCAAAAGTTCCAGATAGACGTACTACAAAACAATTTGATGACCAGATACCTGTCGACCATGTAACTAACCTTTTGGTAGTCCAAGTTGTTGCAGCTCTTTAGATAAAGTGGAATCATCAACGTCAAACTTGGCGGCATTTGCAACGAAAAAGTCTAAGACTGCTATGCAGGCCTTAACCTCAGATTCCCCTGCGCGTTATCTGTTGGCTCTTAGATGATCAACAGGGGCACAAAAAAAACCTCACTCATCCCACTCAACTCCAACTCAACTTCTCCACACTGGAAAAAGTGCTACTAGCTGAGGAACACTAATCACCAGCGATTAATGAATGAGCTTGGAATGAAACATGTGAGTGAACGTTCGTCAGCATTGCAACCATAGATATATAAGCAATGAGAGCCGAGGCGTTCGTAGAACGTAGAACTATACCCATAGAGGACAGAACTGATGTAAATTAAGCACATGCACAGAACTGAGCATAAGCATAGATAATCTACATATAAAACGTTGGTGCAAAGGCGAAACAGTGCAGAAGGCAGGTGACTAACCGAGCGACGAATCTCTCGACAGCTTCAGGACTTTCTCATACTGCACAGAGTTTGGCGACAAAGATTAAGAGATAACTAATTGTTTTCACCATACACAACAGTTGTTGAAAGCTCCAGTGTCACAGCAGCAGATATCTTAATGTAAGAAAGGTAGCTTACAGCAGCTGATTTGGACTACTTGAAAAGCGGATAGAAGAGGTAGACGAGAACGGTAATGTACTTACATCAAAGACTCCATCCAGCATTCGGTTAATGATGTGTTTGGCTAGCACCTTGATTCTTACAGAAGACTGCCAACCAGAATCCGAGTAAAACGATCCCTCAAGAATCAGATACTACACAGATAAGTTAAGATCACTTGAATTTCTCTATTCACAACGTAGCAACTTTTCGATTCTTCGGATTGTTCAACTTGTAAATGATCAGAAGCCATGAACATGCATGGTACGTGAGTATATTCATGTAGTTTATTCGCCCTGCATTGATCCGCTGGAGTTCTCTAATGACAGCTATGCCTCGAACTATGAGATGCACAAGGAAGAAGGATGAGCAAGAAGATAAAACGTCCTTGCTTCTAGTTAAACTTCTTCAAGAAGTTGACTGATGAATTTTGTTAAATTATTCACAATGTTGGGGACCTTACTCTAGAACTGAGGCAATAACAGGAAATGAAGTGGACAGGACTCACAATCTTGGATAAGGTGGACATATGAGCCAGAATCCAGTCGGGGGCATCCAATCCGCCGCACACATTAAACTTCATCTTGTGGGCCTTCCTTCTGTCACCTGCCCTATGTTCTTCCGTTCAGCACTCACATTTCGCAACTGAACTGTCAGTTGCCAAATGTCAAACAACAGATCCAATCAGACGCCCGCGCCCATGCACAACTTGTACCTTACTACGGGTTCTGTCTTCTTAATAACTTCTGACGTCTCCAACAACAAGTCTTAAGGTGGTCTGCAACACTTTCAGAAGCGTCAGAAATAAATTTAGCAGAAATTATATCCAGCGAATTAACCTTCACTAATCAATTTCTCACCATCTGCACCCGAATAGCAAACGATCAGCTAGACAGAAAAGAAGATAATAAACACCAAAGGAAGAAAACAGTGAACCTATATCTTTTCCATACTAGTCACAATCGATCAGTAACATGCGGTCTGGTTGTCATTGTCAAACCAGTTCATAGAACAATTTAAACGTGATACTCCCGGTGGAAATTGCACGGCAGATTTTACCTGGATCATGGATGGCCCCCGTCACGGATCTGGCAATGGCCTCAACTGTTGTGAATCTTCGTCTTCACACTGATCTCGAGCAACACAAACAAGAACGCTTCAAAGCAATTCTTCATTACAAGGGATTCTTGTCGCGAGAAGGGAGTCAGTCCTCAGCACATTCAGCGAACAACAACGCACTGCCAACGCTGATTACTTAGACATTTCGAACCCGGGCAAAAATCAAACCATCAGGCTCAAATTCGACGTTCTGAGGATGGTCACCGAGTCTATTGTTGCTAGTGCTCCTCTGCCTTCATAATCCCAGCGCGGCCAAGAGAGCTCAGAATCCCGCAGTACGCTAGTCCCCACCGAGGGACACACGAAGTTCACGTCAAATCGCGGGCGTCTGCCCGACACCGACCATGAGTTACACCACATGGGTGACCCAGGATCACATCTCTGGATGAGTCAAGAATTTTACTGTGCTTCCACCTTGAAAAGCGCCGGTAATTTACCCTGCAGAGAAGGGCCCATCCTATCGACTACCGTAGTCGCAGATTCAGCCATGATTCAGCCGTTTCTGCGAAAGCCAGAGTGAACGTTCTTCATCTGTCAAATTTAGCCTTGGTTCGCTACTGTAGTTTGGGGCAAGTAAATGTCAATTTGGTCGGCTGAGATAACCGAGCACTCCTTTCCGTAGTTAGTGTGGACCTCTATAGTTAAGTGTGTATACATAGCTTGTAATTAGTGTGGTCTACACTACGAGAAGTTTCGAGAAGCATTTTACATTTAAACACTACTTATAATAAGTGATATTTCAGTTTTTAGTGCATATTCCATATTTTATACCAAACTGTTAGAATATTCCCGAAATGATATAAGAATATGGATATATTTTTGGAATTTTCTTACCGTATACTATTTTATTCAGAAGCCAAAAATTAATTGCATTCTAGAGAAATTTTTATCACGTTTATCTCTAGCTTACAAGTTTATGATCGAAATTTAGGTTGAATAGATTTTAAAGTCTCAACTTCTTTCTGTCTATGGATGCTAATATCTTAAATTTGTAATTTACTTATTTAAAATATACCGTATAAAGTTCACCTTGACACAATAAGCCCAGATCAATTGTTTCAACTCTTTATTAGTGCGGATTCTTGATTAATGTATTTTAGTGTGGTGGACTCTAATTAGATAAGAAGACTCTAAAAACCACTGGAGTCAAATAGTGTGATTGCAGTATTATGCTGTACAGTAATTAGAAAAGACAAGAAGCGCTAATTCTGGTTTGAGCTGAAATGAATTGTACGGAATTCGCCTAACCTATTTTATTTTATACTGTAAGCAATTCCGGCTAACACCAGTGATAGAGTAAATTGTTTACTCTCGAGTATAACTTGTATATAGAACACCAGTGTCATGAACAAAATAAGATATTCTATCTGTCCTTTATTTAGATAAATTTTTAGTACTTTGAAATTATACTGGGACTTTGTTGATATATATCTGAAAATAAGTGATAAAATTGTTTCCTGGGTGAATTTTTGTTTATGGTATTTATGTCTAAAAGCCAATTCTAGAACTTAATACATGAATACGAACGAAAATGTTAATGTAATTGCATGAAGTGTTTGATTTCTCGAGGTAGAAAATGGAGCTTAATTTTTATATCAACTAGTTCAAGCACTATGAAAACAAGTCAATCTTCTACTTTTTGCACTTTAACAAAGAAGAGATTTGCCGGATAGACGTTATATTTTCAGTAAAGAAATAGTAAAAAGTACTCCTTCAGAACCCACAAGGAACTTTGTTTGGTACAAAGCTTGATAAAGCTCAAATAGCAGCTAATGTTCCGTGTTAAGAGTAAAGATGTGGTTCTCACTTCCACGAACGATACTCGGCTGCTAGTGGGCTTTTTAGCAGATCTGCTTTTGAAGTAAATAAATTAGACCTTATATGTTCCTAACTGGTCGTTGGGTCTGCCTTGTCATCCATGTAAACAGTACAAAAGACCTAAGAACCTTTGTTCTGCATGGTCATCATAAGCATAGGCTAAAGAAGAACACCTTTTATTCAAAAAGCGTGGAAACTTATTGAATGACGTCTTTCAAAGTTCAATCAAGTCGAGAGGCACGACCTTCATGAAAAGCGCAATTGCAATTGGATAAGTGAGTATAATCCAAACCCCCAGTAAAGGTATTGGGATACCTAATCTTCACCCCCGTGCTTTAAGAGAGCGAGAGCTATGACAGTACCTAGGTGCGGTAAAATTTAAACATACAATTAAGTATCATAGATGATGAACACATTATCAAAATTGTAGTACACGGGTCTTAGAACACATTATCAAAATTGAAACTCCTACATATTATGCAGGTGATAAAACATTAAGGGGTTTCCGAAAAAGGTTGACGGATGTCTATGGGATAAATAACAAACGTTCATAACTATATCGAGTGAAGGGGATGAAGTGCTATTAAATGAACACCCCTTTATTGTGTAGTGGATATTTAGTGCAAATTACATTCATTCATAAAAATCAGGTGAAATATTTTGGATGTTTAGGTGTGTTGTATCAAAAGAAATGTTAGTCAGAAGAGATAATGTGGCTTACTGATAGGGTGCCACGTCTTTTGGAGGGTGATTTGTGAAATTTTTTGGCAGATACCATATGCTCCAAAACATGCCGCACTTCCCAAGCTATTCAAACTGGAATTCACCATCGGTGTGTGCTAATGGTGTGTGAATGCTCATGTCACATGTCAATAAACTAAGTGGCGGGTGTAGTAGTTTTGAATTGGTGTGGTGGTTTTTTTCAATAGATTAGTGTGGCAAGGGAGATAGCAAGTTATGGAAATGATCCTTGCCACCTTGTGGGAACCAAGAAATTGATTGGGGGTCAAGAAATTTAACTCCAAAAGTGCAATGAAAATTATACAATGGGAGATAAATTATCTCATTGCATTGCATGCTCACATTGGGATTTAGAACCAAGACCTTTAGACTGACGTTTGGAATCGCAACCAATACAATCATAGGGAAGTTTGGAGAATTGTGGAGGATGGCTTCTTCCATGCCTAGCAAAAAAAAAAGAGTACAAACTGTTCCACATGTCAATGCATCATTATGGATTATTTGGAGGACCTCGAGCATTTTGCATAGATTCAAGGTGGAAGTTGCAAAAAGCTCATTCAAAAATCCATTGCTTTTAGTTTCATGGCCACCATATTTGGAGAGGAGCAAGGATTTCCTACTTTTATTATAGGTGATAGATTGTACAAGAAATTGTTGAGGTATATGAAATTGTACAAAGAAATCAAGAGTTGAAAAACTTGGGAGTCTATTGGAGAAGATCTCACAAAAAAGGAATATGGCAAGAAGTGTAGAACTATAAACAAAAAATTGAATGGAATGGGCACACATTTTGCTAGAATGGAAGCCATGTTTGGGAATGGAGCAAACATTACTCCACTTGCTATTGTAAGTTTGGGAGATTTAATCCCAATTCATGCAAGGTTGGTGCCTAGGAGGTTCATGAATGCAAAGAAACCATCTTGATAGGCTCTCAATTACCATCTCCTCCAAATTTGGTGCTCTTGGACTTGTGCTCCCAATTTGTCCCGAACACCCATGGGGTAGAAAGTTTACCTAATGTTTACATGGAGGGCTTGGAGAATGGAATCCAAGCCTGTACGCCCAAGGAGGAGTCCCAAGTTGTTGCACCAATCAAGGAGTCACCTTTTGTTACACCACCTCCACTAGCTTCTACAAGGGATGGGTCAAAGGGCACTTTCCTTTGCAAAGAAGGAGAACATGACCCAAAGAGGAGAAAAGGTGGAACATTCGCAAGTAAGGTATCCAAAATGTCACCTAGTATGTCATTGTCTTATGATTTAGCAAAAATCACCATGTTAAGGTATGTACTATAGAATCTATGAAGAGGCTACGACTAGTTGAACTAGATGCAACCAACATGAGGAAAAGAGAGAAAACATTATGAAAATAGAAACTAAGCATGTTAGATTAGAGTAGAGAAGATGAAAGTTGAGATTGAAGAGAAATTGAGTGTTGATAAAAGGAAAGCTAGGATAGAAAAACATAGGTTCAAGGAGATGAGTTTATAGTCAAAGTGCACTCATGACATCAAAATGAGTCTCTTGTGGAGAGGAAAATCTCCCGAGGAAATAAGTCTGTATTTCAAAGTGCTAACTCAAGTTTGGTAGGAAATCAAGCCTTAAGCTACACGTTACAGTCTTGAGCCAAAACATCATGTTCCAAATTCATACTCTAGTGATAGCAAATATGATACCACCATTGAAGGCACTTCCATGTAACCTGATTATGTTTACAATCAAAGATGATCTTTGTATTGACTATGTATTATGATTAAGTGTATGAGATTTGAGATTTTTGTGTAACCTCTAGGAGTTTCTAGACAAGGACTTCTCATGCTTGAAGCAGAACAAAATAGCTGCCTAGAGTTGCCCATTGGAGCCCAAAAGAGCACCATGTTCCTAGCTAATCCTTGAAATGGTGCGCATTGATGCTCATTGGTGCTTGCCATCACCTACTCATGAAAGGATGCTTGTTGACACCCGTCTTAAGAACTCCTAATGCTGCCAAATAGCCTGTGCCAAAGCATGTGTAAGTTTTTAGATGGCACCCAATGATGCCAGTCGGGTATGTGAGGTGCATGATGGCACCCGTTGTTAGTGGGTAGTGCGCATAGGTGCCAATTGATGCCATATATAAGTAAATAAATTTTGTGTTTTATAATAGCTTTAAATTCAAGTGATATGAGGTAGTTGAGTGACAAAAAGTGAAAATGGAAATAAATATAGAATCAAAAGTATGATACATATCACATGATATGAGGTATGAGAGTGAGGCAAAGTGAGAATGAGAATGCAAATACACATATAATAGTAAATATCATATATATATATATATATATATATATATATATATATATATATATATATATAATGTTTATAAGTGTGTAGTCCCTAAAGTCTAGTCACTATGCTGGAGGAGAAGGAGATGAAGAAGACGAGGGAGATACAACATGGAGTCTATGTGCAATTGCATCCTCAATTATACATCGGTATACATCATTGAATCCTAAATGGACTCATTGACCACCAAAGGTGCCACTTTCTCTCATCCAAGTGTCAGTGCATGATATTGCTAGCTAGAAGGTCATGTGGATCACTACACTCTTTGGGGGAACTTAGTCTATTGGATGTACACTCCTCTTTTGCCCAACTAACAACATGCCTATCATCATGGACAAATTTATCCAAAGCTATCATCAAGGGGTTGAATGGCCAAGTGCATGTGATACTCCAAGGACAAGAGAAGAGAGAAAACATAGATTGCATACTCAAACATTCAATGCCCCAAAGGAGCACCTTCTCTTTATTATATAGGCAAAGAGGATGTAAAAGACCGAAACCGAGGAGAGAAATAGGAGAATGGAAACTCACATTGTGACACTTGAAATGAGGGAAAACTCCGAATGCCTAGCATGAGCTTCGGCCTTGGTATTTATAGGTAGCATACAAGACCCTTGAAGCTTCTCAAGAAGTTTCCTTGAGCCGCTTTCTTGGAGTGCAAGCCAAGTTAACTAGGAAGCTTCTCAAGAAGCTTCCTTCTAGAAGCCGCCTACTTGGCGTGCAAGCTAAGCTAGTTAGAAGCTTCTAGAAGCTACCTGCTTAGGGCGCAAGTTAACTAGTTGGGAAGCTTCCTAAGAAGCTTCTTAGATGCTTCTAGAATATTCTAGGCTATTTTGTCTTATTCTCTACTTCGTAAGCCCGACTAACTTCGTCACTAAACTCCATATTGTTATAGAGGATCTCCTCCAAGGAAGCTCCACCATAGGATTAGGGACATAGATAGGTGACATGTCAGCAAGCTCCACCCTTGGATTACTTACTTGGATGGGTGACATGTCTGGTCTAGGTCCTATCTGGTTGGTCAAACAAGCTTTGACCAGAGGGAATCTTTTAGGGAATCTTCCTATAGGAATCTCAAAATCACGAGAGTAAGGTACCATTGGAAAGCTCTCAACGAGACAAAGCAGGGGGGAGGGAATCTAGCCTTTCCCTAGTTGATGGGGGGGGGGACTGCACATTTTTGAGGCCTAATTCATCCATTTAGGCATCTGAAATTGCCTTCAAAGATTTCAGGCATATTTTGGTTCCTACTCTATTAGTAGAAGTCCACTTTTGGTGATACCTCTTTCTAATCTATTTAGTCCATCATGTGTAACATCCTTTCAGATGTTACCAAACCAATTCTCACCTTTAAATCATATGTCTAGCTATTGGTTCTAAGGTTCTCAAGTCTACTTTGGTTTCTGCACTATTAGTAGAAGTACTCTTTTGGTGATACTTCTATCTGATCTATTTTGACCATCATGTATAACATCATTCTAGATGTTACCAAACCAAATTTCACATCTAGATCATATGGCTAACTCTTGGTATTACAATGCATGATGATCTCTCTACCTTGTGAGGATGGAAGTAGTGAGGATGAGTCATACCATGTGGATGGTTCTTACAATAAGAGAGTGCATAACTATCTAGGATCAGAAGATCACAAAGAGGTAAACCTAATGAAGTGAGATGCTCATAAGATCTAGCTCTACGTCCTCTGAACTCATCTTGCTAGACATATGAAAAACACAAACAAGTCATGAGGTAAGACTTGGTGTGAAACTCCCTCCAAGAGTTTTGGCCACTACCACATGCTCCATAGCAACGACTCAACTCCATCAAGCAAAAGATCTATTCACAAAATCACCGCAAAGCATAATAAACAGAATTGGATGAAATGGCTAACACAAGGACATGCTACCCACCTTATAGGCTCTGATGGTATGTGAGAGCACCAAGCATGCCTAATCTTCAAGCTTTCACACACACTATAACCAATGCTAACACAAAGCCATAATGATGCAAAACTAGTAACATCCACAACAATAATCTTCTTTTGTATGAATCTTGGGAAGAGAATACATAGAATATACTCCCTTGACAGACAAAGCCTCTTTCTAAACTCAATCTGAGTCTCTTGAGGCACCACACTACAAGGTGGAATAAGAGGTAAAAATTTGGGTCTCTCAAGTCACAACGCTATGGGGTAACACATGGATGATATATGTTTGGTTCTGCATCTCCTTATAGGGGTTGGCGACCAATAATACATAGTCTTGGTCCAACATAAACCACACAAGCCTTCACCTGAACTAGACTACTATCACTCTCCTCTACTTGAACATGTGCATTCTTGCACCTCTCCATAGCAAATGCTAACTCTCGTGCATGATTCTGTAATTGGACACTATAACCCTCAACAATGGCAGCAACACTTAGGATATCCAAGTCCGATTCAGCTAACCTTTTCTCTCTCTCTCCATCTCATAGGTAGTGAAGGTCAGGTGGATCTCCTCTTGCAACAAGAGTATACTCTCACTCACAAAGGAGTCTCTCTCTCAAGCAACAATTTATCTTGCTCCTCCAAGCTCCTCAATCTACTCTCATGCTCAAGCACTAATCTCTCTCACTCCTCTACACTCTCCAATCTACTCTTGTGCTCAAGCACTAATCTCTCTATGTAACAATATGGAGTTTAGCGATGAAGTCAGTCAGGCTCATGAAGTAGCACATAAGACAAATTAGCCTAGAATATTCTGGAAGTATCTAGGAAGCTTCTTGGGAAGCTTCCCGGTTAGCTTAGCTTGCACCTTAAGTAAATAGCTTCTAGAAGGAAGCTTCTAGAAGCTTCCTTCTAGCTTAGCTTGCACGCCAAGTAGGCAGCTTCTAGAAGGAAGCTTCTTGAGAAGCTTCCTAGTTAACTTGGCTTGCACTCTAGGCGGCTTGAGGAAGCTTCTTGAGAAGCTTCTCAAGGGCCTTGTATGCTACCTATAAATACCAAAGCCAAAGCTCATGCTAGGCATTCGGAGTTTTCCCTCATTCAAGTGTCCCAATGTGAGTTTCCATTCTCCTATTTCTCTCCTCGGTTTCGGTCTTTTACATTAGTATCAGAGTAGGAATGGGATGGATGGAATTTATGGACCACCAAATCTACTTCCGCCAAACCATTGGGACTTTCATGTCCAGATATTACCAAAGCATCGTTTCACACAATTCATCACCTCACGCTTTGGGCAGGATTTTCTACATATGATCACCGACCGTGTGAGAGGAACCCTTGATACTTCCAGTTGTAACTTATGGAGAACGGTGGATGTGTTAATCAACTAGATAAATTGAGGGTAGTGGAATAGAGTAGTAGCAATGGCGGCAATAATGGATGTTATCCTTGCAATGCAACAACAAATTGAGCATCTTACTCGATTTTTAGATGAACAAGACCATCAACAACGAGAACAGATAGACAAAGCGCCAGTTCGAGATAGAGAAGATCACATTCAATTTCCAAAACCCAAGGTGTTTGAAGGCAAAAATCTTCCAAGCACAGTGGAGAATTTTGTGTTTGACTGTGAACGTTACTTTGAAGCCACCAATCTTCAAGACGAGCGGAAACAAATTCTCTTGGCTTCTAGCCAGTTGGATGGCGTGGCAAAACTTTGGTAGCAATTCCAAGTAGAAAGAGCTGAACGACAAATTGTTACACCAATTTTGACATGGGCAGAATTCAAGGATGCAATACTTGGTCGATTTCAGACTATAAATGCCACCCAAGCTACACGAGATAAATTGGCGGAGTTGAGGCAGATTGGCTCAATGAGAAGCTACATCACACAATTTCAAAATATCATCATGCAAACTCCAGATATCCAAGAAGGTGAAGTTCTAGATCAATTTGTGCAAGGATTGAAGTCACGAACCAAGTTGGAGGTGATAATGCAAGAGCCATAGAACGTAGAAGAAGCCATGCAATTGGCTGAGCATTTTGATTCCTTAGTTACGACAACTTGGTCTCGACCTCAACCTACACAAAACCTACCAGTACCACGAGTGGAAGACCAACATGTTATCCAACAAAGACCACTTGGCATAGCAGATAGAGAAAGATTATGACAAAATGAAGATTGCTTTTATTGTTGCCAAGTTGGACATCGCATTGTTGAATGTCCACTTAGGAATGGGCAACCTCGACAAGTTGCCCAGATGGAGTTTGTGGAACAGAATGATCAGGGAAATGAAGAATCCCAGTAGGAGATTTCGAGCCGCCTATTGGGAGCTTGATTAGTTCCAATGGGATTGAAGGCTCGACTTGTGCAAGTTTGCTTCACTTGCAAGGTACGTTATCTAATCGGGGTTGTAGGATTTTGGTTGATTCTGGAAGTTCAGAGAATTGCATATCTATGCAAGTAGCAAAGGAATTGGGTATTCCTATCAAGCCAGTGATTGGAAGGAGTTTGATGATGGCGGATGGTAGAAAAGGTTTTGCATTCCGCACCTCGCATCCTGTTACCTTCAAGATTGTGAAGGAGTATTTGGAGTGTATGAGGTTTGTAGTGGCACCTCTACACTATGATATCATTCTGGGTCTACCTTGGCTTGAACGTCATAAGGTTCAATTCGATTGGACCCGACGTCAAATTCAAGTACAACACCAAGGTAGGAATTTCCGATTAGGTTGTCTGGCACCTCTGAGTAAGACACCTAAGAATAGTCAGTCCCAAGATGGGAAGTTTGTTGAGAAGGTAGCCATAGAGCAAATCTGGAAGGGAGATGAGTCCAAGATGGGAATTTTGCCAAGAAGGCAACCATGGAGCAAGCTTGGAAGAGAGATGAGTCCCTAGAAGGGAAGTTTGTTAATAAAGCAGCCATAGAGCAAGCTTTGGAGGAAGATAAGTCTATATTCGTGATGTGGATCAAGCCGATTGCACAAGAACAATCTGAGGAGGGCCAGGTGCCGCATCAAGCAACGGTTGATTGGATAGTTCAGGAGTTTTCAAATGTATTTCCAGATGATCTACCAAAGGGATTACCCTCTGATCAAGGTATGCCCTTCAAGATTGAGTTATTGCCAGGGAGTACTCCAGTGAGTAGACCAATCTACCGGCTCTCACCAAAGGAGTTGGAGGAGTTGCGAACAACACTTATAGAGTTGTTGGAGAAGGATTTCATACAACATAGTACCTCTCTGTGGGGAGCACCGGTACTATTTGTTCCAAAGAAGGATGGAGGACTTCGTTTCTGTATTGATTATCGTGGGCTAATTAAGCAAACCGTGAAGAATGCATATCCCTTGCCTCGGATCGATGACCTGCTTGATCAATTAAGTGGAGCACGCTACTTTTCCAAGTTGGATCTTCGTAGTAGCTATTGGAAAATTCAGATTGAAGGAGGGGATGTGCAAAAGACTGCCTTTCGCACAAGGTATGGACATTTTGAGTGGAGAGTTCTACCTTTCGGACTCACTAATGCTCCAGTAGTCTTCATGGATCAGATGCATCGGGTGTTGGAGGGACTATTGGATTAGTCCGTGGTATTGTTCTTAGATGATATCTTAATCTATAGTAGGACAGAGGCAAAACACAAGAATCTGTGCGAGAAGTCCTAAGACGACTACGACAGTGGAAATTTTACTCCAAGAAGTCAAAGTGTGCTTTTTGGCAAAAGGAGGTTACCTTCTTGGGTCATAAGATCTCATCAGAGGGGATCAAGATGGAAGAAGAGAAGATCAAGGCCATTACTGATTGGCCTACCCCAAAGGATGCTACCGAAGTACAAGCATTCAATGGATTGGCCAGTTTTTACCGACGGTTCATCCACTATTATTGTAATACCAAGGGTTAGCCATATGATCTAGATGTGAAATTTGGTTTGGTAACATCTAGAATGATGTTATACATGATGTTCAAAATAGATCAGATAGAAGTATCACCAAAAGAGTACTTCTACTAATACTACAAAAACCAAAATAGACTTGAGAACCTTAAAACCAATAGCTAGACATATGATTTAAAGGTGAGAATTGGTTTGGTAACATCTACAAGGATGTTACACATGATGGACTAAATAGATCAGAAAGAGATATCACCAAAAGTGGACTTCTACTAATAGAGTAGGAACCAAAATATGCCTGAAATCTTTGAAGGCAATTTTGGAGACCTAAACGGATGAATTAGGCCTCAAAAATGTGCAAACCCCCCCCCCCCCAATAGAGGAAAAGTTGGCCTTCCCTCCCCCCTGCTTTTTCTTATTGAGAGCTTTCCAATGGTACCTTACTCATGTGATTTTGAGATTCCTACAAGAAGATTCCCTAAAAGATTCCTCCCGGTCAAAGCTTGTTTGACCAACCAGATAGGACCTAGACCAGACAGGTCACCCATCCAAGTAAGTTATCCAAGGGTGGAGCTTGCTGACATGTCACCTATCTGTGTCCCTAATCCTATGGTGGAGCTTCCTTGGAGGAGATACTCTTTGTCTATATAATAAAGAGAAGGTGCTCCCTTGGGGCATCAAATATTTGAGTGTGCAATCTGTGTTTTCTCTCTTCTCTTGTCCTTGGAGTATTACAATTATGCTCACGTGGTTGCACCATTGGCTAAACTCTTGGGAAAGAACTCGAGCTTCCAATGGAACACCAAACATGAAGAAGCATTCCAGAAGTTCAAGCATATGGTGTCTTCAAGACCCATTCTTCAACCATATGATCCTCAACTACCTTGTGTGGTTGATTTTGATGCTTCTAACTTTGCAATTGGAGTTGTGTTGCAACAAGAATTTCCAGATGGACTACATCCTATTGCCTTTGTGTCTCGCCAACTAAATACAGCTGAAAGAAATTACTCTGCTCGAGATCAAGAACAACTTGCAATGGTATATGCCACCAAGGTATGGAGGCATTATCTCTTGGGGAAACAAGTGATCATGCAAACTGATCACAAGCCATTGTTGCAGACCTTACACCTGGAGCACATGAAGAGTCGACATCATTGATGAGAAGAGCAACTCCAATTGTTCAATATCAAGCTTGAGTACAAACCAGGTCAGTTCCATGTCATCCCTGATGCTCTATCACAACGACCTGATTTGAAGTCTCTTTCTCTCATCGCGGCAGCAATTATGACGGTGTCAATTGATCTCAAGATTCATAACGAGTTTTGGTTAGCTCTACAGCAAGATCCCTTCTTCCAAAGGGTACATGGTCGGCTAACAACAGGTGACAAGGAGTACAACACCTTCTCCTTCAAGGAAGGCCTTCTATTCCATGCGGACCGGATCTATGTTCCAGCCAAAGGTGATCTTCGACTTGTGCGCCTTCAAGAAGCCCATGATTTACCCATCGTTGGTCACATGGGTGTGGACAAGACCTTGGGTACCCTCCAACATCAATGGTGGTGGCCCAACATGACACGGGATGTTCAAGAATTTGTTTGATCGTGTGAGAGCTGCCAACGTAACAAGGCCAGCAACCAGAAGCCGGGTGGACTCCTTCAACCGCTTGCCATTCCATCAGCTCGTTGGGAGCATGTGAGTTTGGATCTCATCAAATCCTTGCCAAAGACAAAACAAGGACACACCGCCATCGTGGTGTTTGTGGATAAGCTTAGTAAGCAAATCCACTTAGCACCAACCTGTGATACCGTGGATGCTCCAACCTTAGCACAAATCTACTTTGACAATGTCTTCAAGCATCATGGAATGCCACGCGTACTCATCTCCGACCGTGATCCTCACTTTACCGGGAAGTTTTGGCAAGCACTCTTTCAGATACTCGTCACCAAGCTTGCTTTGTCCACGGCCTATCATCCTCAAACTGATGGACAAACCAAACGTGCAAATTGTACATTGGAGGATATGTTGCGTGCCTTTGTCAATGTCCACCATACCAATTGGGATGAATGTCTTGCTGTTGCCGAATTTGCCTACAACAATTCCAAATAGGCAAGCACCGGATTCTCTCCTTTCTTTCTCAATTTTGGCCAAGATCCGCTTGTTCCAGATTCTCTTCTTGCTCCCCCTCCATCTCAGGTTCCTCATACTTCCACATTCTTGACCACTATATCCCAATCTCTCCAACAAGCCAAGTCTCACCTCCTTGTTGCTCAGAATTGCCAAAAACAATATGCGGACCACCATCATTGAGATCTCACCTTTGAAGTCGGTGATAAAGTCATGCTATCCTCTAGTAACCTCCCTCTCCCACTTGATACCCAAGTTTGTAAACTTGCCCCTAATTGGATAGGACCCTTTGATATCACCCAAATTGTCTCTCTAGTTGCTTATCGTCTTGCCTTGCCTTGTCACATGCATATCCATCCTGTCTTTCATGTTTCCAAGTTGAAACCCTTTGTTCATAACCCCTCTTCCTTTTCCTCTTGAGTCCAACCTCCCCCTCTTCCTATCCCTATCAATGATCATGAGGAGTACGAAGTTGATCATATCCTTGCGCGTTGCCACATTCAACTAGACCGTCGCCAACATACGGAGTACAAGGTCCTTGGAAAGGGTATCCCCTTCATGATGCCACCTGGGAACCTCTTTCTCACCTCCATAATGCACAGACGGCCATCCAGGAATTTGAAGCTTCACGGGCGACGAGGACATCACCAACTAGCGGCGGGGGAATATGTAACAATATGGAGTTTAGCGATGAAGTCAGTCAGGCTCACGAAGTAGCACATAAGACAAATTAGCCTAGAATATTCCAGAAGTATCTAGGAAGTTTCTTGGGAAGCTTTCCGGTTAGCTTAGCTTGCACCTTAAGTAAGTAGCTTCTAGAAGCTTCCAACTAGCTTAGCTTGCACGCCAAGTAGGAGGCTTCTAGAAGGAAGCTTCTTGAGAAGCTTCCTAGTTAACTTGGATTGCACTCTAAGAAAGTGGCTTGAGGAAGCTTCTTGAGAAGCTTCTCAAGGGCCTTGTATGCTACCTATAAATACCAAAGCCAAAGCTCATTCTAGGCATTCGGAGTTTTCCCTCATTCAAGTGTCTCAATGTGAGTTTCCATTCTCCTATTTCTCTCCTCGGTTTTGGTCTTTTACACTCTATCTCCTCTAAACTCTCCAATCTACTCTCCTACTCAACAACAAGTCTCTCTTGCTCCTTAGTCACTCAAACACAATCATCTAATACACACTCTATCAATAGAACAAGAGCTGGAGAGGACTCTTAGGTGCGAGGGGTGAGGTGCACTCTCTAGGGACAAAGAAGGAGTAGAAGAGGGAGAAGGAGCTTTATCAAAGGATGAAGATGTACAAGGAACTCCCTCAAGAAAACTACCACTCCCTAACCTCATTATTGGTAAGGCATATGTCTAAGCACAAATATGTTAAACACATGTTCACATTAGGTACGTATAGTAATCCCCATCAAGTAAAACTCACTTTCAATCAAGTAAATACACAAGATCATTAATTAAGGTATGTTTAATTAAATCATTTATTAAATCTAATAATGATGTATACAATAAATACTTTATATGTTTTCTAACAATCAAAACATACAAAATATGCCAAAACTATCTACTTTATCAATCACTGTCCTTATCCTCTTTCTCACCCTCCCCATCATCAACACTCTTGTCCTTGTCCTCATTCCTTCCATCCTCTTTATCTCATCATCTTCTCTATTGCGTACAATCTCCTCCTCTCTCTCACTCAAGTAGGACACTTCCTCCTCATGAATGTAATCTCTCTCCACAAAGAGGTAAGTGAGTTTCTGCCCGAGGAAGGTGACTTTGAACTTGTGCCCATTACGTCTCCCATTTGACTTTGCAAACTCTTCACCTCCTTAGTGATAGCTTGAAATACTAACTCCTCCAATCGTTAATCCTCCACACCAAATCTCCTCAATTTTATTTGGTGTTGAGGACCAAATGCCCAAGTAGAATCTTGGGCCAAATCATTGGTGCCACAAGTGCATCCATCATCTGGAAGAAGCCCTAAATGCAAGATAGACATATTGCCTTGCCAAATACCTCTTTGCAACCCTATCTCTTTATGGAAACCAATCAGAATAATTGTGTAAGGAACCATACTCCTTCTTGGTGTCCTTCCTCTTTGCATTGCAAGTGCATCTTGACTTACATCCATTGTCAATTGGAATTGCCTCTCTTTAACAGACCATGTGTAAGTATTCTTATGCCAAGAACACACAAACTTTATACATGCAAGTACTTACAAAAGTCCACAAGAAACAAGTGTAAGCATGTAAGTTCATAAAGGAAGCAGTTAGATGCCACTTGAAGACACTCGCAAATAGTGACAAGTAATATGGTTCAAAAGAGAAGACATAAGAAACCATTGGTAGGTACTATGGGACATAGTAGCAACGCTTTATAATGTTGGATGCCACCCATTGACACTATAGGACAAGGCAAGTGAAAAAGGTAAAAATTGGTAGACATCAAGTGGTGTCCAATGATGTTGTGGGACACAAAAAGTCACTAGGTGATATAGGGTTTTAGGATTAAAGAGCAGGCATGTGGAGCGACATCCAAAGACAATGTGGGATAGGCCAAGACCCATTGGGCAATACTCATAGATGTTATGGGATAGGGCAAGTAACATGGATTGGCGCCCAATGATGTTGATGATTAGACTCAAGAAATATAAAGAAAACTTGACATTGGGGTTCAAACACAATCAAAAAGCAAGAAAGAATGGAGAATAGGAGAAAAAAAACTTTTGGGTAAGGGTAGCCAAAGGGTTATTTTCAAGCCAAGAACATCCAGATCAATCCCCTTGATTCCAAGGAGGTTAATCCATCCAAGACCATTTTATGAAGATAGCTAGGTGTTGGATTGTGTGAAAACCAATTAACCAATCTCCTTCTTGAATATTGATCATGTCTTCACCATCAACAATCTTCATAATTCCAAATTTCTACCATGGGAAATTTATTTCTACACTTTGGAACTTGCTTTCCTCTCAAAATTTGCTCTCTTTCAAAATTTGCTCTCTTTCAAATTTTCTTTCATCTCACTTGCTCTTCTACCAAGCTTTCTCTCTCTCTCTCTCTCTCTCTCTCTCTCTCTCTCTCTCTCAATTCACTTTCTCTCCTAAACCTTCCTAAATGGCACCCCTTTTGGTCCTAAATAGCAACAAGTCTCTCCCAAACCCCTCTCAAACTGCATTCCTTCTTCTCCTCGCCTTCTTTTTGTAAGTTGTACTCTTGATTGGCACACTACTCCTTCAAAAACCCAAAATTATCTAGTCTTCAAACACCAAGTCTAGTCTTTGAAAAGTAGAATTTTCCTCCTCCTTTTTAAAGCCAAATTTCTCTTCAAAAATGTGCAAAATGGTGACTTCTTTGCAGAAGGTGCAAGTTTGTGTAACCACTTAGATGATCTCTTAAATTTATATTTTTCTTGGAAAAAATCACAATTTAACACAAAAAATCTAAATTTTAAGAAAAAATACAAAATTTTGAGCGGCAACCAATGGCAACATACAATATGACACATTGTCAACTGGCATATCTAGACCATTGCCTCAAGAATTGGCTCCTTCCAAATTACATGGGTGCCATTGTGTAGCAATGGGCACCAACTTTTTGTCCTTAACCTAAACCCACCACACAAGGTGGCAATGAGTGCCAACCTTTTGTTGGAAACCCTTTTCCATCTTCACCAAGTGGTAGCCAACATCTCCTTGTGCCTTTTCCCATCCACACTAGGTATCAATTGGCACCAACCTACCAACCAAAGCCTTTCTGTTCACATCAAGCGTCATCCAATGCTTTTTAACATCCATTCCAAGTGTCAATTGGCTTTGATGGATCAACCACACCTTGCGATGGCATCAACATGCATCAATGGGCTCCAATGTGCTTCAAACAATACCAAACTTGGATGGAAAGGGTTCAAAAAAGGTTCCTAGAATACTAAATTGTAAATAAAATAGGTTCATGCATAAGAAAAAGACTAGTGCTTAATATTTCCAAAAAATACAACATCATGAAGAAGAATAAGAGAAGGACTTGGTGCTTATTATCTACTAAAATATTTTTTTATTACAAAGGAGCATGTTCTTATTCTATTTCCTTGAGATGGTGAGCAGTGCATTGTTGCATCACTCTTGCCATACTTTCTTACCTACCAAGCTCCATTCCATTAAGAGAAATTTCTATATCTACTTGAGTTTCCTGGTAAATATGCCATCATCTCTAACCAAACATCAGACCTTTTGATACAAAAGTTATGTAAAATAATGAAAATTGAAACTCACTTTAACAAATATGCATTTCTATTATGTCTTTAAGTTGCACTCTCAACTCCTTGCGAGATTGGAATCTAACTTTCAATACTCCTATATAATGCTCATTTATCACCCTTGCCTTTGCCAAATATTTGTTGAATATTTGCTTGTCCTCTCATTAGGCCCCCTTGAAGGTAAGGACTAGGTGATGCATGGATACATAACCTAAATCACCTAAAAGCTACTCTTTGGCCTCAAAACTAAGACTATCTCCCTCTCCAATTCAAATCAGTTCACAATGATGATGTTTTCAAACGTATAATATCGTGACATGACCTTTACATTCCTGCAAATAAACAAATCAAAACTTGAAGGTGCATAAAATCTAATCAATTTTGAACACTTTGACAAAGGAAGAAGTAGATATTGAACACTTACCTCTTGTAAAATGTATAATTCACCTTTTATCATCACAAATCACTTGGCAGTTTATGGAATAGTAGCCCTTTTGGCTAAAATATATTTCTCCATCCACTATAGGTCAAGTTGCAAGAGGAAACAATGTTCCATCTACCAAACCTACACAACTAAGGAAACCTTTGTGTGCAAAAATTGCTGATATTCTCCTTCTCTCCTTCTGCTCAGGCCATACCACTTGACTACTCATCAAATTTAATATGGTTATCATGACTTGATCTGTAAAGGCAATTGCTGAACCTACACTAATGCCCCAAACATTTAACCCCCTTGCAACACAAGCTCCATTACTATGATGCCCAAATCTATTGAGAGCAAGAGCTACTTGGATCCACACTAGTGTTTGCTGCTCCCACCAGAACTTCTTTTGAAATACCCCCTAATCTTGTATCAGATCTACGTATGTTGAAAAATAATCAAAGTCCATTCTAGTAAAATAGCGGAATGCTTTCACATCTAAGCCTTTAAAATATTTAATCACAATTTAATGGCTTTGAGGATATGTAACTATAGGTTCTAAGTACCCATGCAAATATGCATACTCCCACCTACTAAGCAATAGTTCTAGCATATCTAGATCTCATTCTTCATCTTCTAGTTCATCCAACATTATCTCCAAATTTAAGTGGATAATCCATTGGTTATGTTTCTTAATGTTTTTGGTTAGTTCTTTATGAGTGCTACCTCTTGGCATGTTCTTCTCTATTTTCCTTAATTCTAAAATCCACTTGCAAACAAACACAATTAATTCACACTCTCTTCATGCTCTCTATAGAATGACCACTCAAAGGAGATTCTTTGAGAAAAATGAATCACTATGAATTCACACTCTTTGAAATGTAGAGAGATCACTCAAGCTAGTAAATCCACTCTCTAAAACAAGAGAACCGCGTTCAAGCAAATTAATTGATTGTTATGAATTCCACTAGTAGAGAGACTCTTTCAAGCAAGGAAATTGAGAAAATTGGATGGGCTGCAATTGCATTCACTCCCCATCCTTCCCACCCACCGGTCAGTTTCTTGATCTTTTGATCTAGATCTAGAGAAGAACCATCTCCTGCTTTGGTGGCTAGCACTTAGATTCAAATTAAATCAGACATTCCTTGACCCTAAATTGTAATTAAGGCTTTATGGTTTGCCATGGAACACTTCATATCCCTTATTTCCTACAAACCACCTATTATAGAGTTTGCTAACTTGGACGGAAGTCCGTAGTAGGTCTTTTTCTTCCTCTCACCCGAACCCCGTACCTATTATGCTTACACTTAGTAAAACTCATATGAAAATATATAGAGCTTAGTAAACTATTTCTGAAATCCCTATTATTATGTATGACCAATATCTAACCTATGTTGCTTGATCTATGAATTTTATGTAAAACAACTCTGATATATGGAAAATTGTAAAATATGTAAAATTGAATCCAAACCCCTCTTAGGACAGAACCGATCCAAAGTAAGGAAGTAAGGAACTGCAAGTCGAGGTATCTACGCAAAGGCAAGTCTAAAACAAGAAGGAATTGCCTCCAAACATTTGCTAATGCGATAGATTGAATATAAAATGAGCTAATGCTTTAAAATTTTGAAAGTATGAAGTCAATATCTATATACTAGTTTCATACATTAAACTCTAGAAATGTAAATGAACTAATAACCATAACCTCTAGTACAGTGAATTAATAGATAATAATTATATACTTATTCATATCTCATGGTTGGCATCACGTACCTTTTTGAATTTACCAAAAGACTTATATTATTGTATTGTTGAGATTGTAATATTTCACTCTATTGTGAGTATTCAAGGTGGCAGAACAAAACATTATCCATGTCACATAACCATCCTATCTCAGCAAACACCTAAGATCTAATACCTCTCATGGGGTCTAGAAATTTTTATTGTTTTTCCTATTAATAAAAAATACCAACTTTGTGTATGAGTAAGTTAGTTTCAGAATGTTATAGTATATAAATTATATTTGACCAAATAAAATAAATACATAAATAAATAAATAAATCTATCTCCTAAGGTGTGTGCAGTATACGAGGTAACTTGCCATGAGATGTTCACGAACTCTTATAACATATTTCCTATGCTTGTACAGCCTACAACACATGCTTACATTTCTTGAAAGCTTTGTTTAATACGTGTGCGGGAGGTCAAATCCTTTGGTTAAACACCACCATCTCAGAAGCTATCTCTAAAACGAATCGATTAGATCCTATATCTATCTATGATCTTATTGCACTTACGCATATCTAATTTTGTATTTAGTAATTATGTTTAATTGGACTGTCTGCTTTCATGTTTCAAGAACTTGCAATCTATAAATTTTATATATCAAAATTTGATGAAATCCTATTCAGTTTTACAGATACTGTCCAATAACTACCATATTTCATGTACTTTAGCTAATTCCATATGCTTTTGTTATAATTTACGAGAGGATTGTTAGCGATTATAGTTCAGGACGCTATTTGACTACAGCTCTCACACAAAGCAAGAAAGAATGGTCGGGTAAAATTAATCATGTGGAGTACTAAACTGCTATATCACTATTTTGCTGATTTCCTATAAATCATTATTTTGCTCAAAAGAAAATTGAGTCTAGTCTGAGTGGTAAAAGCTTGTTGGGGCAGTCCACTTCATAATTTAAGAACATCGTTTACTGTATATCTTCTCACGACATTAATAAAGTTCATTAATTTCATCTACACGAGAGTTACTCAAAACTTGATTTATTTAGAAGAGGTCCAATTGTCTTGCTGGCTCGCACCTTCTTAATCCCAAAGACCAATGTTAATCTATTCTTCCAAATGGAAACAGTGATACAACAAGTTGAAGGAATCAATGTTGTTGCTGAAATCATGCTAATGTCAGACAGCAGACGGCAGACAACCGGGAAGACGGAAAGACCGACGACGGAAGAGAAAGGGGGACGCAGGCGAACAGATAAACGTCGAAACACCGGAAGACTTACTTACCGTGATACCATGGAAAGAGAAGAAAGGCGACCGCGTAGGATAACAAGATGGGAAGACCCAAATCAAGCCGTACAAGGATGAAACATAAGAGGGAAACCCATGGAAAGATACCACGGAAAGGAAGAAATTTGAAAGGCAGTATTCGGATGCCGCGTAATGATGGATATTGATACTCAAAGGACCATGGTATGCTATGCCATGATCGGAGCCCTCCTTGCGGGTATACATACACAGCAAAGCAGATCACCATATCCGCACGCAGCCGCTCATCGAGTTGTCGGGCTCGCGCAAAGATGACTGGCTCAACCGGCAGTGGAGTTCAAACCGACCGGCAATAGAAAGCCTCCACCAGGGTTGGATTCCCCGCGGTCAACCGGACGGAATTACTGGGAATGGGATTTCCGACGCGTGGTGGGTGAAAGCAACTCCCGCCATAGTCGTGGTGAGAGTTAACTCCGGTCGAGTTACTGTGCTGTAGTTTGTAAGTGAGAGTCGTCGTAGTAGAGTGCGTACCGTGAAGACGAAGAAGCAGAAGGCGACGAACAAGTTCGGTTCGCGAGACAGAGAGAAAGGAAGGAAGGAGAAGAAGGCTCACGTTGTTGGCTGGCTCGAGAGACACACAGAGAGAGAGAAGAGCATTTGCGCTGCTGCTGCAACAGCTCCGAAGAAAGGGAGGAAGAGCAACAATAGTGCTTATCTCCAACATCGTGTCGACTCGCCTGTTTTGATAGTGCGTTAGGAGTAGTCGGGGAAGTCGAAGTAGCTGTAATAGTGCATGTGCGATTATTAATAATTGTTCAGTGGAGTGGTCGATGCTTTTGGTTTGTAATGGCGAGTGAGGAATTTGAGCAAGCGAGCGTGTGTTTACAGTCCGGCTGATCTGGGAGTGAAGCGCAGTTTTGAACGGGGGGAGGTAGCATTGGTGGGAGGAAAAATAGTCGAGGGCGAAGGTGGTGGTGAGGAAGGAAAACGATTTTGGAACCGGCTACTGGAAGTTGAGGGAGAGGGGGAGGATTAAATTTTGCTGCTGACCAAGTGCGAGTATTTTCGGGTTTGTGTGCTGTTGTGTTCTTCCCGCTGGTGTGTGTTTGGTTCACTCGAGGATTCTGGTGTTGTTGGAGCATTTCGAGTGTGCTGAGGATTGTGTTGGTTTGTTGTGGTGGTGGTCAGATGGGGCGGGCTAAAGTTTTGACGAAGAAACTGCCTATATCAACTCCAAAAGAGGTGCTGGAGAGCACCGCATCGAATCCTGTACCTGTGCAAAGAAAGAGGGGGCGACCGCGGAAAGTTGCGAAAGAGGAACTGCCAGTGGAAGAGAAGAAAGTGGAGGAGGAGACAGTTCAGCTCACAGAGAGTGTGGATGCTGGGAAGAAGCGGAAGAGGGCGAAAAAGCTTGGCGAATCAACCGAGTCGGGGGCTGACAGCAATGGAGCAGGGAAGTTTGTCGAAGAGCCTGTCAAGCCACAGATCGCTAAACGAGAAGGAAGTAGGCGGAAGAGTGAACCACGACGAGCTGCAGGTGCTTGTATTGATACGCTGTGATTCCTGTCATGCGGTGGTCTGAGGATTTCCCGATTGTCTGTGTTTCTCGCAGTAGATGTTTACGCTCAGGCCAGGTAGTTCTTGCTGGGAGCGGGAAGCTTCGAATGTACAGGGATGTGAAAGAGAGGAGAGCACAGCTGAGCCAAATTATCGCTCTTTACGGGATTGCTAATCCTAATGACTGTCCCTGGCCAAGATTCGTTAGAGGCAATAGTTGTCAGAGGTCCGGAGCTAGAACATGTATATTGTTCCTGCGCATAGATATATACTTTCTAGACTCAAAATTCTGGACATGTAAAAGTACTTTTGTTGGTGAGATTCGTCTCAGCTTTTGGGCCCTACCTCGGTTGTGCAGGGTTGTTTTTGCAGTAGAAGCATGTGATTCGTTTGGTCGATGGTGGTTGGTTCACGTTGTACCTTATTCAAATCCATTAAAGCATCTATGAATGGACATCGTGTGCTCCTATTCTACGGAGAGCTTGTACTGCGGCTCCAAGCTGGCAACCGAATCCCCGATCCGTTAGTAGAGCTTCAAATTTCGTATCTGTTATGTGTGATTTATAGATTTTACAATGTATGTCATGCAATGTTTTCTTTGTATTATGGTCATTTTATTTCTCAGTCTGGGAATGTTCCTGTTAAAGTTATACTAACCTGGGAAGCTTTTTGTTCGGTGCGCAATGACTAATTTTGAGTAGCTTCAGCAACGCCGAGCGATTGTCCTCCATCCTGTTTCACGAAGCAGTCTTCAGTTTCGCTGTTGACTGCTTCCACAGTATCACGTCATATGCGGCAGACACTACTTCTATCACTGGGTATCAGCTGTATTCTCCTTCTTTTGTGTATCATATCGTAGATGAGCACTTGAATTTTAGGAGTGGGTAGGTAGGGGTCTGAAGACTTCATATGTCAGCTGTTGTTCCTGTTGGTTTTTCCTTTTTTCTATGGTTGGCAGTGGGGATTAAATATATGGAGGAACAGTGTGCATCGCCAGTGCTAGCTGCGGTAGTCAGTTTGAATTGTACGAAGCTACTACTTCCTACTGGTACGTAGTCATCTTTCTCGTAGTCTACGACCTAACCTGCGGTGTTAATTTTGATTTCCGCGGAGCACAACGTATTTGAGCACATTTGATTCACTACTACTGTTCCTTTTCCCTGTTACTTCCATCATTGCGCCTGCATTATTATCTTCGCTCATTGTTAGCGAGCTTGTTTGGAAAGAAAATATCCATTCTGGTCAACCTACGCACTGAGGAGGATTGACGATCGTGTCAGCTAGATTGATATGATGGGGGAGGAAAAGAAATTGGCTCTTGTCTATCTGGATTTAGCCGACGTCAGTCAGAACAGATAGTGGAGACTGTCAAGGTTAACACCTCACAAGGGCTCTTCCCAGGGCGTGCATGTCGAAGCGGCTAATCTACGTATACTATTAAGAGTGGTATTGGCTTAACATAGTGGCGAGCTAGTCTCAGCTGATTTTACTACATTATTAGTCCCTCAGTATGTCGATTGCCTGTGTCCTCTAGTTACTTTGAATGACATGGTCCAGAAGTTCGTTTCCTGCCAGTCATCTAAGGAGTTCCCTCTCAGGGTCCATCTCGAGCTGTAGAACAGTAGCTCATTTCCATGGCTACTGTTCTACTGATCACAATACCTGAGGAAAAGATTGGTACCCTATAACCAATTTGAAGCACCAACTCCATATCTGCCCGGAGAATAGCTCTGCAACCTTTACCAGGTGGATGTTTTACTTAGCTAACGAATGAATTTGTCAAAGCTTACAATCGCAAATCCCAGTAAGTGATCCAGCCAGCATGCTTTCAGCGAAACACATAAGGAACTTATGTGTTTCGCTGAAAGTAAACTTAGAGTAACTATCCTGATGATCGGAGGAAGTGAATTGAGATGCACCAAGTCTTGCGGAAGATGTCTGCCTCTTCATCAAGATTCTCCTCAGTAGATGAGCAGTTATATATGTCTGCATTCTGAGGCTGGATCAGTGAATTTGTTTGCAGTCTTTTGTGTTTCGGATCGAAATTATCAATGTCCTAGGTATTGAAGTTACTTCATGTAAGAAAGAAACGCAAGAAACAAGTATGTCTTCTTTGCAGACTTCGGAAACTACGGCAGTCATGGATCTCCACTGGGTTGAGCCCTATTCAAGGTTATTGACTCGAGGTTTAGATTTTCTGCTCCAGGGAATGTTTAGTCTGCTTCTTACATGTGCAAGGGCTATTGTGAGATGGCAGCGAAGGTGTGTGCCTACCTGACATAGACAGACATATCGTGGGATGCCCTACTCAGTTGTCACTGAAATTGGAGAAAGGCAGCATAGAAATGTCTTCTTTACCACCCAACATGACCGGCAGCCAGAATGTTCGAAGGCCCAATCCAGCGTGTTTTGAGATTAGGAGTTTCTGCGATTGTCTACCCTTCTCGTGATTTTCCTTTACCTTGTCCACAGCAGTGTGTCCGCTGGAAAGAAGTGCAGATGAAATAATAGCACTTATATCGGAGGAGCCGAAGTGTTTTTCTTCAACATAACTAGAAGTATCATTTGAAACAAGCTAAACCTGTGGAATGGACTCTGTATGTTGCACACTCCTCTCAAATAGTAGCGCTTCTATCGAAGGAACCCAAGTGTTTTTCTTCATCATAACTACAAGTATCACCACATTGTAATAATTGAAACGAGCAAACCTGTGGAAATGGACTGTACATTGCACACTCGTCTCACTACTCTTGGATAATGCTGGAAATCCCTGTTCGATTCTTGAAACGCATCTCTTTTACAGGATTCTTATGCGACGTTGTATGTACTGCCAGGAGAGTAAAGTTCAGTACCTACATGTTAGTTCCCTCGGCCTTTGTTCGCCAACACCTTTGTTTCGGTATCAAATGAGAATTCTTAGAGAAACGTTCGTATGTGCTTTTCTCTGTAGAGCAGCGAGCTCTTCCTGTCTTTCATGAAGCCTCAAAGTGAACGGGCAGTTTATGTCGTCTTCGAAGTATACAGCTCTACTCGCAGTAGTACAATCGACAGTTGGTACCAAATATCAAGCGGGACAGATGGCTTAGTACGAGTCGAATTCTGGAAATTAAGGACTCTAGCCCGGATCCTAGTTGTATTCTAGCCCGGATCCTGATATGCCGGAGATCCAGATGCAGTACGAAGAGGTTGTCAAAGTTGCCAGACTTGGTGCACTCTTGTAGTAGTTTCGGAGACACGACCCTCTGGGCACTTTACGTCCTTGCCTCGACCATCCCTTTCTCAGTCCGTATAAGTACCAGGATCTTGTAGAGAACTGTCACCGCGTAGCTTTTGACGAGAGAGAAGATATGTCTAAACTTAGGTTCACGCCTTCACTCAACTTCACGATATATCAGATGATGGTCGTAACTGCCATGGTTGCTGCCACGATTGTTAAAGTTCACGGAATCCACACGTTTCAAGTTTCTATGCGGTCTCCGAACGCTTACTCGACGACGGGACTTTGCTAGAGTCCGTGCCAATTCGACAGATGATCGCAGTTCCTAGCAAGAAATTTGTCCTATAAACCAAACTCTACGTGAAATACATGGGCAACACGCATTTAATGCAGGGATTACGCAGCATAGGCATCAGACGACCTTAGCATCAGGCTTTTTCAATCTTCTTTCTCCACATTTCATTGAGTTTTGCACAACATTCTCTCTCTCCGGGAAAAGTGGTATAGTGAAGGTTTAGATTAACGCATGCACTGGAAGATATGACTCATGCATACAAGAGTAATTTCCTCTTGTGAGCAACTCCAGATGTTCACAACTGCCACTCCGATGACCTTGTGCATATTCAAAGGAAAAGAGAGGTTTGAGATCAGAACCGATCCTGTCTCAGAAGTAGAAAATGCTCGGCGACGGAAACTAGTTAACTCGCAGGGTATCGGGTTTAAGTTCCGGGGACCCGAATGGATGAGATGCGTGATCCTACTCTGCAAAGACTACTACAGTAGATTGGCTCTTTACCGTGGGAGAAACCATGGTACAGATCCCGTGGTGCGCGCAATTAGCACAACTGTACAGTACACACTGACGGTATCAACCGGTGTTGATGACAGTTGATACCAACTACAGAAACACAGCCACCTGTACAGAGCACAATCCTGACAGGCAGTTGACAGTCATCCGCCTAAAAGTGAAGACACTACGAACCAAAGTACGAACTATAAGTGGAAGATCTCCCCGTAGATCCCTACGGTGCTCCCCTACGGCTGACCTCGGGGCACAGTCCAAGCAGCGGTTTTACAGTGGGACAAATCTGCTGTCGGGCTTAAACTGTGCTTAAAGTAGTTTGCGGGTGTCCTCAAGTGCACGTCGTTGACCGACGTTTACCTCTCAGTGTTGGGGCTTCGCACGTCATGTAGATCGCCTTCGGAAAATTGCCCACCTCTCAAGGTTGACCACCATGAGTCCAAACCAATGGTCCAGTTAACGTGAAGATTCGACTTCTGTGGTCCCACTAATTAACAGTGAAGACCACGATCAAGGGCTGACCTGACCTGACCATTTGTGGGTTCACAAGGCCGCGAGTTTCTCGAGTTTGAATATTAAAAATCGTACTAGGTTTTGTTCGGTTGTACTATTGCCTTGTACAATATCCGACCACATCACAAATCATATTATGAATGAAGAAGGCGACCGCGTAGGAAAAACGATGGATGGGTAGACCCCATTAAGCCTTACAAAGGAGAGATAAAAAAGGTAACATGGGGCTAAGCCCCAAGAGAGTCTATATGAGAAATCTGCCCTTCCGCATCTAAGATATCAGTGCTATGCAAGTAGTACTGTCTACACACAACTAGGACACCCGAAGAAACATCATCTAATGTGATTGCTCTCCTATGGATTGCATCAACCAATGCCCTCTGTAGAGCAATGGACACACGCTGTCTGAAATATGCTACAAAGTATGAGAGTGGTACACCTTGGTGTCTAACATGATAAGCTCTTGTGCACTGCCTGACAAATGTGTCAAATGCCGTGTCCATAGTTCCATATAACTCAAAGGCTAGAGGAACAAAGAGGTGACCCCGTTGCATGCCCCTATACTAGGAGACCTTACGACCTATTGCTACACTCGCCGCCCATCCAGGGGGATGGGTAACCACTCCCTCCAAAATTGTATCCCGCATAAGGTTCATAACCATGACATCCGCCACTGTCACCTGATCATCTCGGACCAAGTATAAGTTTGCCTTGACACGTGTCGTTTGCAAAGCGTACAAATGCTCCCTCCAAGCCAAGTGTCTACTCTCTTGTGCCATAGCAAACGCTATGTCCCTAATTGCATCATGGGTAGCTATCCTTGGTCCTCCAAAAGGACACCGTGTTATGTAGACCGCAATTGCATCTAGTGTAGAACCACACTCACAAGTGAGTATGAAGATGCAGATGGGTGGACCAAACCTAGGCAAAACCTCATCGCTGTAGAGAAAGTAACTGGTGCAAGTCAGAATACCCTAATGCACGGTCGAGCTAGGATCCAAAAGCTTGCACCCTTACCGGAGCAAGAGCAAAGATGTGCTCTAGTAGCATGAGGAATGGACGAGTCGACTAAGAGAGAATGTAACGTATGCTCACACTGTTGCTCCATCAAGGAAGACTGTAAACCTCTAGTCCAATTTGACGATAATGAAGCAAAAGGTGGAAAATCCTCTTGTGCTTGTGAGAATAGACCATCTCTTGTCTGCCGCAATAACACCTGGAGAGAAAAGGATACTCCCTCCACCTCTGTCACATAAGTCTCCAAAACTAGCCTATCAACAACCACAAAGCAAGAGGAAAGTAAGGGTGCCGAGAGAGCACAACTACCCAAAAATGCTATAGGTGCCATCTACTCCATAGAAAGCAAGCCAACCCCACCACAGGAGATTGGCAGAGTCGTCTGTCTACGTGCCAAATCTCTTGTCACACACTCAAAAGTCCCTAGTCCAATAATATCACCAAAGACTCCCATAATCCTCCAATCAAATGCACTCAGACGTGATAGGAAGGACGGTGAGGGGAGAACTGTATGGATGAGGTAGGATGGTCGATGAGAAATTCTGGAGGAGAGTATACCAAATGCCACCTATGGATCTCCTAGTAATGGAAGGTAATTCACATGGAGAACATCCTCTGCAAGGGCAATGTCTAAGAAGCATGAGACAAATCCTCCGATCCTATTGGCACTCCAAGAACATGAAGTCCATATGTGGATGTGATACACTCCTTTGGAAGCTCAAGGTGGGGAGGGATACCTATAGGGGACCATGCCCTACAATTTGACACCTTGACTCTCAAGCCTACTAAATGTAGCTCGGTAGTCAAGTAGTCAAAGTGTAAAAGACCAAATCCGAGGAGAGAAATAAGAGAATGGAAACTCACATTGGGACGCTTGAATGAGGGAAAACTCTGAATGCCTAGCATGAGCTTTGGCTTTGGTATTTATAGGTAGCATACAAGGCCCTTGAGAAGCTTCTCAAGAAGCTTCCTCAAGCCACTTTCTTAGAGTGCAAGCCAAGTTAACTAGGAAGCTTCTCAAGAAGCTTCCTTCTAGAATCCGCCTACTTGGCATGCAAGCTAAGCTAGTTAGAAGCTTCTAGAAGCTACTTACTTGAGGTGCAAGCTAAGCTAGCTGGGAAACTTGCCAAGAAGCTTCCTAGATACTTCGAGAATATTCTAGGCTAATTTGTCTTATTTGCTACTTTGTAAGCCCGACTAACTTTGTCGCTAAACTCCATATTGTTACATATTCCCCCGCCGCTAGTTGGTGAGGTCCTCATCACCAGTGAAGCTTTGAATTCTTGGATGGCCGTCTGTGCATTCTAGAGGTGAGAAAGAGGTTCCTATGTGGCATCATGAAGGGGATACTTTTTGCAAAGAACCTTGTACTCCATATGTTGGCGACGGCCTCATTGAATATGGCGACGTGCAAGGATACGATCAACTTCGTACTCCTCATGATCATTGATAGGGATAGGAAGAGGGAGAGGTTGGACTCAAGAGGAAAAGGAAGAGGGATTAGGAACAAAGGGTTTCAACTTGGAAACATAAAAGACAGGATGGATGCACATGTGACAAGGCAAGGCAAGTCAATAAGCAACGGGAGAGACAATTTGGGTGATATCAAAGGGTCCTATCCAATTAGGGGCAAATTTATGAACTTGGGTATCAAGTGGGAGAGGAAGGTTATTAGAGGATAGCATGACTTTATCACCAACTTCAAAGGTGAGATCACGACGATGGTAGTCCGCATATTGTTTTTGGCGATTCTGAGCAACAAGGAGGTGAGACTTTGCTTGTTGGAGAGATTGAGATATAATGGCCAAGAATGTGGAAATATGAGGAACCTGAGATGGAGTGGAAGCAAGATGAGAATCAGGAACAAGCTGATCTTGGCCAAAATCGAGAAAGAAAGGAGAAAATCCAGTGCTTTCTTGTTTAGAATTGTTGTATGTAAATTTTGCAGCTGCAAGACATTCGTCCCAATTGGTATGGTGGATGTTGACAAAGGCACGCAACATATCCTCCAATGTACGATTTGCACGTTCAGTTTGTCCATCAGTTTGAGGATGATAGGACGTGGACAAAGCAAGCTTGGTGCCGAGTATCTGGAAGAGTGCTTTAGAAAACTTCCCATTAAATCAAGGATCACAATCGGAGATGAGTACACGTGGCATCCCATGATGCTTGAAGACATTGTCAAAGTAGATTTGTGCTAAGGTTGGAGCATCCACGGTATCATAGGTTGGAGCCAAGTGGATTTGCTTACTAAATTTATCCACAAACACCACAATTGCAGTGTGTCCTTGTTTTGTCTTTGGCAAGGATATGATGAGATCCAAACTCACATGCTCCTAGCAAGCGGATGGAAGGGCGAGTGGTTGAAGGAGTCCACTCGGCTTTTGGTTGCTGACCTTGTTACATTGGCAGCTCTCACATGATCAGAAAAATTCTTAAACATCTCGTGTCATGTTGGGCCACCACCATTGACGTTGGAGGGTACCCAAGGTCTTGTCCACACCCATGTGACCAGCGATGGATAAATCATGGGCTTATTGACGACACACAAGTCAAAGATCACCTTTAGCTAGGACATAGATCCGGTTCTCATGGAATAAAAGGCCCTCCTTGATGGAGAAGGTGTTGTACCCCTTATTGCATGCCATAAGATGACCATGTACCATTTACAAGAAGGGATCTTGGTGTAGAGCTGACTGAAACTTGTTTTGGACCTTGGAGTCAACTAACACCATTGAAATTGCCATTGTGATGAGAGGAAGAGACTTCAAATCAGGTCGTCGTGATAAAGCATCAAGGATGATATGGAACCAACCTAGTTTGTACTTAATTTTGATGTCATATAGTTGGAGTTGTTCCTCCCATCGATGATGTCAACTCTTCATGTGTTCCAAGTGTAAGGTTTGCAACAATGGTTTGTGATCAGTTTGTATGATCACTTGTTTCCCCAAGAGGTAATGCCTCCATACCTTGGTGGCGTATACCATTGCAAGTTGTTTTTGATCTTGAGCAGAATAGTTTTGTTCAGCAATGTTGAGTTGGCAAGACACAAAGGCAATGGGATGGAGTCCATTTGGGAAGTCTTGTTGCAACACGGCTCTAATTGCAAAGTTAGAAGCATCAAAATCAACCACACAGGGTAGTTGAGGATCATATGGTTGAAGAATGGGTCTTGAAGATACCATATGCTTTAACTTCTAGAATGCTTCTTCATGCTTGGTGGTCCACTGCAAGCTCAAGTTCATTCCCAAGAGGTCAGTCAATGGTGCAGCCACATGAGCATAATAATGGATGAACCGTTAGTAAAAACTGGCCAATCCATTGAATGCTTGTACCTTTGTAGCATCCTTTGGGGTAGGCCAATCAGTAATGGCCTTGATTTTCTCTGCTTCCATCTTGATCCCCTTTAATGAGATCTTATGACCCAAGAAGGTAACCTCCTTCTGCCAAAAGGCACACTTTGACTTCTTGCAGTAAACTTTCCATTATCGTAGTCATCTTAGTACTTCTTGCACATGATTCATGTGTTTTGCCTCTATCTTACTATAAATTAGATATCATCCAAGAACACCACCACGGGCCAATCCAATAGTCCATCCAACACTTGATGCATCTAATCTATGAAGATTGCTTGAGCATCAATGAGTCCCAAAGGTAGAACTCTCCATTCAAAATGCTCATACCTTGTATGAAAGGCAGTCTTTTGCACATCCTCTCTATCAATAGGAATTTGCCAATAGCCGTTGCAAAGATTCAACTTGGAAAAGTAACGTGCTCCACTTAGTTGATCAAGCAAGTCATCAATTCAAGGCAAGGGATATGCATTCTTCATGGTTTGCTTATTGAGCCCACAGTAATCAATACAAAAACAAAGTCCTCCATCCTTCTTTGGAACAAATAGTACCGGTGCTCCCAAGGAGAGGTACTATGTTGTATGAAAGTCCTTCTCCAACAACTCTATAAGTGTTATTTGCAACTCTTCCAACTCCTTTGGTGAGAGCCGATAGATTGGTCTACTCACTAGAGTACTCCTTGGCAATAACTTGATCTTGAAGGGCATACCTTGATTGGAGGGTAATCCTTTTGGCAGATCATCCAGAAACATGCCTACAAACTCCTAAACTATCCAATCAACCATTGCTTGATGAGGCTCTTGGCCCTCCTCCGATTGTTCTTGTGTAATCGGCTTGATCCACACCGCAAATACAAACTTATCTTCCTCCAAAGCTTGCTCTATGGCTGCTTTACTAACCAACTTTCCTTCTAGGGACTCATCTCTCTTCCAAGCTTGCTCCATGGTTGCCTTCTTGGCAAATTTCCCATCTTGGGACTCCACTCCCTTCAAGGTTTGCTCTATGGCTACCTTCTTGACAAACTTCCCATCTTGGGATTGACTATTCTTAGGTGTCTTACTTAGAGGTGCCAGACAACCTAATCAGAAATTCCTACCTTGGTGTTGTACTTGAATTTGGCGTCGGGTCCAATCAAATTGAACCCTATGACGTTCAAGCCAAGGTAGACCCAGAATGATATCATAGTGTAGAGGTGCTACTAAAAACCTCATACACTCCAAATACCCCTTCCCAATCTTGAAGGTAACAGGATGTGAGGTGCGGAATGTAGAACACTTTCTACCATCCACCATCATCAAACTACTTCCAAACACTGGCTTGATAAGAATACCCAATTCCTTTTCTACTTGCATAGACATGCAATTCTTTGAACTTCCAAAATCAACCAAAATTCTACAACCCCAATTAGATATCGTACCTTGCAAGTGAAGAAAACTTGCATAGGTCGAGCCTTCAATCCCATTGGGACTAATCAAGCTCCCAATAGGTGGCTCAAAATTTCCTACTAGGATTCCTTGTTTCCTTGATCATTCCACTCCACAACCTCCACTTGGACAACTTTTCAAGGTCATTTATTCTTGAGTGGACATTCAACAATGTGATGCCCCAATTGGCAACAAGAGAAACAACCACTATTTTGTCGTAGTTTCTCTCTATTTGCCGTGCCAAGTGGTCTTTGTTGAATGGCATCAATCTCCATTGGTATTGGCTCTTCCACTTGTGTGTAGTGTATTGGTAGGCTCTGTGGAGGTCGAGGTCGAGACCAAGTTGTTGCCACCAAGGAATCAAAACGTTCGGCCAACCGCATGGTTTCCTCCAAGTGTTGTGACTCTCGTATGGTTACCTCTAATTTGGTTCTTGCCTTGAAGCCCCTGACAAATCCATCCAAAGCTTCACCTTCCAGTATATCTGGAATTTACATGATGGTGTTTTGGAACTGTGTGATGTAACTTCTTATAGAGCCAATCTGTTTCAACACTGCCAACTTATCCCGTGCAGCTTGTGTGGTATTTATAGCTTGGAACCAACTAATTATTGTGCTCTTGAATTCTACCCATGTCAAGATTTGTGCAACCCTTTGTTGTTCAGCTCGCTCCACTCGGAATCTCCACCATAGCTTTGCTACTCTATCCAATAGGCTAGAAGCCAAGAGAATCTGTTTCCGCTCGTCTTGTAGATTGGTAGCTTCAAAGTAACATTCAAAATCAAACACAAAATTCTCAATTGCACCTAGAAGATTTTTGCCTTCAAATACCTTGGGTTTAGGGAATCTGATCCGATCTTCTCCTTCTTGAATTGGTACTCTCTCCACTTGCTCTTGTCATCAAAGATCTCGTTCATCCAACAATTGAGTAAGGTGCTCAATTTTTTGCTGCATAGCAAGAATAACATCGGGTATTTTCACCATGGTTGCTACTCTATCACACCACTCCCAATCTATCTAATTTATTAATACATAGAAACAACACATCCATTGTTCTCCATAAGTTACAACTGGAAGCACCAAGGGTTCCTCAAATTTGGTGATCATATGCAGAAAGTCTTGTCCAAAGTGCGAGGTGATGAATTGTGTGAAACGATGCTTGGGTAGTATTTGGATGTGAAAATCCCAATGGTTTGGTGGAAGTGGATTTGGTGGTCCATAAATTCCATCCATCCCATTTTTGCTCTGATACCAATGTAAAAAACCAAATCCAAAGAGAGAAATAGGAGAATGGAAACTCACATTGGGACACTTAAATGAGGGAAAACTCCAAATGCCTAGCATGAGCTTTGGCTTTGGTATTTATAGGTAGCATACAAGGCCATTGAGAAGCTTCTCAAGAAACTTCCTCAAGCCGCTTTCTTAGAGTGCAAGCCAAGTTAACTAGGAAGCTTCTCAAGAAGCTTCCTTCTAGAAGCCTTCTACTTGGCGTGCAAACTAAGCTAGTTAGAAGCTTCTAGAAGCTACTTACTTGAGGTGCAAGCTAAGCTAGCCGAGAAGCTTGCCAAGAAGCTTCTTAGATACTTCCAGAATATTCTAGGCTAATTTGTCTTATTTGCTACTTTGTAAGCCCGACTAACTTTGTTGCTAAACTCCATATTGTTACACAAAGGCCTACCTAATTTGATCTATAGGGCCTACGATGTATGTACATCTGCTAAGAAGAGAAATACTGTAACAATATGGAGTTTAGCGACAAAGTTAGTCGGGCTTACGAAGTAGCACAAAAGACAAAGTAGCCTAGAATATTCTGGAAGTCTCTAGGAAGCTTCTTGGGAAGCTTCTCGATTAGCTTAGCTTGCATGCCAAGTAGGCGGCTTCTAGAAGGAAGCTTCTTGAGAAGCTTCCTAGTTAACTTGGCTTGCACTCTAAGAAAGCGGCTTGAGGAAGCTTCTTGAGAAGCTTCTCAAGGGCCTATAAATACCAAAGCCAAAGCTCATGCTAGGCATTCAGAATTTTCCCTCATTCAAGTGTCCCAATGTGAGTTTCCATTCTCCTATTTCTCTCCTCGGATTCGGTCTTTTACATTGGTATCAGAGCAAAAATGGGATGGATGGAATTTATGGACCACCAAATCCACTTCCACCAAACCATTGGGATTTTTGCGTCCAAATACTACCCAAGCATCGTTTCACATAGTTTATCACCTCACACCTTGGACAAGATTTTCTACATATGATCACCATATCTGAGGAACCCTTGGTGCTTCCGGTTGTAACTTATGGAGAACGGTGGACGTGCTGTTTCTATGTGTTAATAAATTAGATAGATTGGGAGTGGTGTGATAGAGGGCAACCATGGCGGCAATACCTGATGTTATCTTTGCTATGCAACAACAAATTGAGCACCTTACTCGATTGTTGGATGAACGAGATCTTTGACAACAAGAGCAAGTGGAGAGAGTACCATTCGAGAAGGAGAAGATCGGATCAGATTCCCTAAACCCAAGGTATTTGAAGGCAAGAATCTCTCGGGTGCAATGGAGAATTTTGTGTTTGATTGTGAACGTTATTTTGAAGCTACCAATCTACAAGATGAGCAAAAATAGATTCTCTTGGCTTCTAGCCAATTGGATGGAGTAGCAAAGCTATGGTGGAGATTTCGAGTGGAGCAAGCCAAACAACAAATGGTTGCACCAATCTTGACATGGGCAGAATTCAAGAGCGCAATAATCAGTCGGTTCCAAGCTATAAATGCCACACGAGCTGCACGGGATAAGTTGGCAGAGTTGAAACAGATTGGCTCTGTAAGAAGTTACATCACGCAGTTCCAAAACACCATCATGCAAATTCCAAATATTTTGGAAGGTGAAGCTCTAGATCTATTCGTGAGGGGCTTGAAGGCAAGAACCAAATTGGAGGTAACCATGCAAGAGCCACAACACTTGGAGGAAGCCATGCGGTTGGCCGAACGTTTTGATTCCTTGGTGGTAACAACTTGGTCTTGACCTCGACCCCCACAAAGCCTACCAATACACTACACACAAGTGGAGGAGCCAGCACCAATGGAGATTGATGCAATTCAACAAAGACCATTGGGCATGGCAGACAGGGAGAAACTACAACAAAATGGTGGTTGTTTTTATTGTCGCCAATTGGGGCATCGCATTGCTGAATGTCCACTTAAGAATGGACAACCTCGACAAGTTGCCCAAGTGGAGGTTGTGGAGCGGAATGATCAGGGAAACAAGGAATCCCTGTAGGAGATTTCAAGCCGCATACTGGGAGCTTGATTAGTCCCAATGGGATTGAAGGCTCGACCTATGCAAGTCTGCTTCACTTGCAAGGTATGATATCTAATAAGGGTTGTAGGATTTTAGTTGATTCTGGAAGTTCAGAGAATTGTATGTCGATGCAAGTAGCAAAGGAATTGTGTATTCCTATCAAGCCAGTGTTTGGAAGTAGTTTGATGATGGCGGATGGTAGAAAGGGTTCTGCATTCCGCACCTCGCATCCTATTACCTTCAAGATTGGGAAAGAGTATTTGGAGTGTATGAGGTTTGTAGTGGCACCTCTACACTATGATATCATTCTGGGTCTACCTTGGCTTGACTGTCATAAGGTTCAATTTGATTGGACACGACGCCAAATTCAAGTACAACACCAAGGTAGGAATTTCCGATTAGGTTTTCTGGCACCTCTGAGTAAGACACCTAAGAATAGTCAGTCCCAAGATGGGAAGTTTGTTGAGAAGGTAGCCATAGAGCAAATCTGGAAGGGAGATGAGTCCCAGGATGGGAAGTTTGCCAAGAAGGCAACCATGGAGCAAGCTTGGAAGAGAGATGAGTCCCTAGAAGGGAAGTTTGTTAAGGAAGCAGCCATAGAGCAAGCTTTGGAAGAAGATAAGTATGTATTCGCGGTGTGGATCAAGCCGATTGCACAAGAACAATCTGAGGAGGGCCAAGTGCCGCATCAAGCAATGGTTGATCGGATAGTTCAAGAGTTTGCAGATGTGTTTCCGGATGATCTGCCAAAGGGATTACCCTTCGATCGAGGTATGCCCTTCAAGATTGAGTTATTGCCAAGGAGTACTCCGATGAGTAGACCAATCTATCGTCTCTCACCAAAGGAGTTGGAGGAGTTGCGAACAACACTTATAGAGTTGTTGGAGAAGGATTTCATACAACATAGTACCTCTCCTTGGGGAGCACCGGTACTATTTGTTCCAAAGAAAGATGGAGGACTTCATTTCTGTATTGATTACCGTGGTCTCAATAAGCAAACCATGAAGAATGCACATCCCTTGCCTTGGATCAATGACTTACTTGATCGACTAAGTGGAGCACGTTACTTTTCCAAGTTGGATCTTTGTAGCGGTTATTGGCAAATTCCGATTGATAGAGAGGATGTGCAAAAGACTACCTTTCGCATAAGGTATGGACATTTTGAGTGGAGAGTTCTACCTTTTGGACTCACTAATGCTCCAGCAGTCTTCATGGATCAAATGCATCAGGTGTTGGATGGACTAATGGATTGGTCAGTGGTGGTGTTCTTGGATGATATCTTAATCTATAGCAAGACAGAGGCAGAACACGTGAATCATGTGTGAGAAGTCCTAAGACGACTATGACAATGGAAATTTTATTGCAAGAAGTTGAAGTGTACTTTTTGGCAGAAGGAGGTTACCTTCTTGGGTCATAAGATCTCATCAGAGGGGATCAAGATGGAAGAAGAGAAGATCAAGGCCACTACTGATTGGCCTACCCCAAAGGATGCTACAGAAGTACGGGCATTCAATGGATTGGCCAGTTTTTACCGGTGGTTCATCCACTATTATGTTCATGTGGTTGCACCATTGACTGACCTCTTGGGAAAGAACTTGAGCTTCTAGTGGAACACCAAATATGAAGAAGCATTCCAGAAGTTGAAACATATGGTGTCTTCAAGACCCATTCTTCAACCATATGATCCTCAACTACCTTGTGTGGTTGATTTTGATGCTTCTAACTTTGCAATTGGAGTTGTGTTGCAACAAGAATTTCCAGATGGACTACATCCCATTGCCTTTGTGTCTCGCCAACTAAATACAGCTGAAAGAAATTACCCTGCTTGAGATCGGGAACAACTTGCAATGGTATATGCCACCAAGGTATGGAGGCATTATCTCTTGGGAAAACAAGTGATCATGTGAACTGATCACAAGCCATTGTTGCATACCTTACACCTGGAGCACATGAAGAGTCGACATCATTGATGGGAAGAGCAACTTCAATTTTTTGACATCAAACTTGAGTACAAACCAGGTCGGTTCCATGTCATCCCTGATGCGCTATCACGACGACTTGATTTGAAGTCCCTTCCTCTCATCGTGGCAGCAATTACAACGGTGTCAATTGACCCTAAGATCCATAACGAGTTTCGGTTAGCTCTACAACAAGATCCCTTCTTCCAAATGGTACATGGTCGTCTAACAATAGGTGATAAGGAGTACAACACCTTCTCCTTCAAGGAAGGCTTTTTATTCCATGCGGACCGGATCTATGTTCCAGCCAAAAGTGATTTTCAACTTGTGCGCCTTTAAGAAGCCCATGATTTACCCATCGTTGGTCACATAGGTGTGGACAAGACCTTGGGTACCCTCCAATGTCAATGGTGGTGGCCCAACATGACACGAGATGTTCAAGAATTTGTCAGATTGTGTGAGAGCTGCCAACGTAACAAGGCCAGTAACCAAAAACCAAGTGGACTCCTTCAACCACTCGCCATTCCATCCGCTCATTGGGAGCATGTGAGCTTGGATCTCATCACATCCTTGCCAAAGACAAAACAAGGATACACCACAATTGTGGTGTTTGTGGATAAGCTTAGTAAGAAAATCCACTTGGCACCAACCTATGATACCGTGGATGCTCCAACCTTAGCGCAAATCTACTTTGACAATGTCTTCAAGCATCATGGGATGCCACATGTACTCATCTCTGACCGTGATCCTTGATTTATTGGGAAGTTTTGGCAAGCATTCTTCCAGATACTCGGCACCAAGCTTTCTTTGTCCACTGCCTATCATCCTCAAACTGATGGACAAACCAAACGTGCAAATCGTACATTGGAGGATATGTTGCGGGCCTTTGTCAATGTCCACCATACCAATTAGGATGAATGTATTGCAACTGCAGAATTTTCCTACAACAATTCCAAATAGGCAAGCACCGGATTTTCTCCCTTCTTTCTCAATTTTGGCCAAGATCCGCTTGTTCCATATTCTCTTCTTGCTCCCCCTCCATCTCAGGTTCCTCATACTTCCACATTCTTGACCACTATATCCCAATCGCTCCAACAAGCCAAGTCTCACCTCCTTGTTGCTCAGAATCGCCAAAAACAATATGCGGACCACCATCGTCGTGATCTCACCTTTGAAGTTGGTGATAAAGTCATGCTATCTTCCAGTAAACTCCCTCTCCCACTTGATACCCAAGTTTGTAAACTTGCCCCTAATTGGATAGGACCCTTTGATATCACCCAAATTGTCTCTCCTGTTGCTTATCGACTTGCCTTACCTTGTCACATGCGTATCCATCCTGCCTTTCATGTTTCCAAGTTGAAACCCTTTGTTCCTAACCCCTCTTCCTTTTCCTCTCGAGTCCAACCTCCCCCTCTTCCTATCCCCATCAATGATCATGAGGAGTACAAAGTTGATTGTATCGTTGCACGTCGCCATATCCAATGAGGCCGTCGCCAACATACGGAGTACAAGGTCCTTTGGAAAGGGTATCCCCTTCATGATGCCACCTGGGAGCCTCTTTCTCACCTCCAAAATGCACATACGGCCATCCAGGAATTCGAAGCTTCACTGGCGACGAGGACGTCACCAACTAGTGGCGGAGGAATATGTAACAATATGGAGTTTAGCGACAAAGTTAGTCGAGCTTACAAAGTAGCACAAAAGACAAAGTAGCCTAGAATATTCTGGAAGTATCTAGGAAGCTTCTTGGGAAGCTTCCCGGTTGGCTTAGCTTGCACGCCAAGTAGGCGGCTTCTAGAAGGAAGCTTCTTGAGAAGCTTCCTAGTTAACTTGGCTTGCACTCTAAGAAAGCGGCTTGAAGAAGCTTCTCAAGGGCCTTGTATGCTACCTATAAATACCAAAGCCAAAGCTCATGCTAGGCATTCAGAATTTTCCCTTATTCAAGTGTCCTAATATGAGTTTCCATTCTCCTATTTCTCTCCTCGGATTTGGTCTTTTACAAATACACAACCTGGCATGGCCAAAGTAGTAGATAAGAGAGCTCTAAAGTGAGCCATGGCAATAAGGCCCCCCTCCAAAAGATCTCCCTAACGTGTACCAACATCTGACTCCAAGACAGTGACTCCCTCTTGTGAACCACCATGTTGGTAGTAAAGGGAAGCAAGAGAGCCAAAAAAAAGACCGCACAAAAGGAATGAGATTCTCCAAGGTTCCACCAGCCTCCTTAAGCTCTCTAGAGATAGAGGCCCGTGAGATGCTATTAAAAGCGTTCTCAATATCCACCTTTAGGATGACCCACTTTGGATGGATATCTAGGAGTGCTTTAATGCCTAGAAATATAGCCTCACATCCTCCAGATGTAGCTACTCCAAACTAATGTGGACCGAGGTGTTGTCAAAATTGAGAAGATGATGTTGAAGGACAATGGTATGATTGACCAAATGCAAAAAGATCTCTCCAATAGCAATTGGTCTAATGCCCTCATGTCCTTCTCCATTGCGAGAAGTTGACTAACACCTAACAACCAACTAATAGACATAAGAATGTCTCCTCTCGCTATTGTTGTAGCCACTTGAAACAACTTGGTAAAACCACTAGAAGGATCATCTACCTAGAAGCAATCTCTAAGATGCTCATAAAACATCCCTGACAAGCCTCTTGAGGAAAGGCGAGGGGCAGTGGACAATGCTTGTGCAAATAGCAACCTATCTAGACATAAAGGCTACTCAGGTTGATAATCTAAGCCCTTTAGTGGTAGTCCCTCTATTGCTATAGGATGTAGTGAGTGTAGGGAAGAGATAGTCTCATCAATAAGACTTGCTATAGACAAAGGGTGTAGCGCTCTTGCTGCTCTACTAAACTCTCCCGCCTAACCCAATGTCCTACATCGTCGTATTCGAGTAGACTCTATGGTATCTTGTGGCGATGCTTGTCTCCTAAATTGTGTAGCCCTAATAGACTCCTCTTGAAGGGCCACCCAATCCCTCGCTCTGAATTGATGAAATCTAGTAGCCACCTCTCTATGCCCTGCACGTCCTCCTCTAGCATAACGAAGTCACCATCGATGGAGTAAGAGGAATAAGAACCATGCTAACTCGTCTAAGGGATCACGTGCCAACCGATCAAGTGGTAGGCAAAAAGCCTATCTAGTCTCATCAGGGAGTGTGTGGGATAGCCTATGGAATAAACTTGGACATGGAAAACTAGTCTCAAATAACCCCAAAATGCAACCCGCCTGAAAAGCTAACCACTCCTACGACTCGATTAGTATCCCTAGAACAATCAACAAAGAGATAGAAGAAGCGTGTGTAATCCCGAGTGTCACTGCTATCAATGTGGTTGCTCGTCTCACGTGGGCATCCCAAGTGGTCCAATCATAGTCCTTGTGCATCCTTCCCATATGGGTCTTTACCCCTTGCAAGGTAAAGCGTTGATGACACACCAAGCATGGTGTATCCCGAGCCACTTTGGGTGACCTCACATAGGAAGGTGTAGCCATGGCTAGCACAAGAATAATGATAGTAACACATGATGCTCCTCTCCATATCTCCCCATATCTGCAAAACCACAACCCCTCACATCTCAACTCACATAAGAAAACAATCTATGCAAACCCTAAAATCTATAAACTCTCATAACTTTCAATTTCCATCTCCAAAATTTTCAAACTAAATTCCCATGGAAATTAATCATGAAAACCAAGAGATGGGAAACAAAAATTCATGATACATCACTCTCAATGTGTAATGATCACTCTAAACGCTAAAAAAGCTAAAAATCCTCATAACTTTCTACTCCATTCTCCATAGTCTTCAATCCAAGTACCAATGGAACTGAAATTGAAAAATTAAGAATCAAACATTATTTGATCAAACATATTATGAATCAAAGATCTTTGATGAGCTATTCAGTGGAATAAGATCATAATGTTGTTTGCTAAATTTGTTAGTATTTGGTTAAAGTATCCTGTGAGATTCGTCCTAGGTTGAGGAAATAGTAAGAGAAACGAAGTACCTACGAAAGGTTTTTCTCTAAATATAATGGTATATGTAATTATCATCATGAGGCTTGAGTTTGTCGAGATGTGTCGCGTCCAGATTGATTACATAATCCATTCAGCGTATTTCGTAGCTTATAGTTTTCTCCTTTGAGAATATTCAAGGCCATAGTTCGGGTGCAGCATAGCAACAGAATTAAAAAATGCCCCAAATTCCTTCGAAAATAGCTCAATTTGGATATTGTAGTATGCTATACCAAGGGTCGTGTTTGTCATGTATTTGATTTTTAACGTGTCCCTAGCTCAAGTTCTAATGCTGACTCCAGTATCTATATTGCAATTATTCAACTTATGCTAGCTCCTAGAGGAGCTACTAGGAACTTAACACTCTCACTTAACACATATGTGGCTTAGAGCAAAAACAAATCCACAAGTGAAATCGAACCAAAAAGTTACTCTTGAAATAGATTTGAGTCAAAACTCCACTCCAAGCATAGTAGCTACGAAAGACATTACTCCTCTGATAAGATGCATCACAACAATCCTCAGAAAAGTTCTGTTTCTGGTGCGACTGAATATAAAAGGTACGTACTTGTCCGTCTTAAGTCATCAAAAAAAGTTGCAGGAAAATAGTACTAAGGTACATTTCTAACCCCATAGCACAGATTCCAAGACGGCTTTCTCTTTAGAAAGCAGACGGAGGGAGAAGACGAGAAATGAAAGACTAGAGCACCTCACTCATTATGCTGTACGATTCAAGCGAAGCTCTGAGAAACGAATGGCCCCTGTCGAATGCAAGGAAATGCTTCTCGCTGACAGCAATGTCCTGTGGGGTAGTAGCGTTGAGGTCGTGATCTTTTACGAGGAAATGATCTCCATAGTTCTTGCTCGATCAATGAACAGACCGACCGGGTAGCGCAAAGAGTTTCGTCTATAGTTGAGATGGAGCGGTCTCATTCGGAAGCACTTTTAGAGAAATATGGAGTGCAGAATCCCAGTCCGTTGCATGCATGGGTGAGAATCACTGCATTCACAGATGATGGGGCAATCGGTCCTACGATGGACTAGTTTTGCCAATGTGGTGCTTCTGATAACGACTCGTTCTCTGCCAAGTCTTGGTTGATAGAAGTTATGCTGTTTTTGTTGATAGAGTATCACACGCTAATATTCCTAGCGGCTAGTGCACGCGGGAAAGTTTAATCTTTAGTCACCAGTTCTTTTTAGTCACCATTTCAAATCCATGGTGACGAGTGACTCGCTATACGTGTATACTTTTCTCTGCCTATATATACTGAGGAGGACTTGTGTCCCGCAGACCATTCTTTGAACTTTGGTATCTCCACTCTCATCTTTCCACGTCGTAATAGTTTGTACTTTACCATGTAGACAAAATATATCCTACAGTGACCAGAGAGGGTATTGCTCAAATTCTCCACCCATGATAGTAATTTTCTTCAGGAATTAAATCTGGTTGGAGAGTCGGATGTGGGCAAGTCTGAGCGCTGTCGCTTTGAAGGGCAATAGGAACTGCATCCGTTTGCGTACCATGATATAACAAAAAGAGATCTGCCCACATTGACGCACATGCATCTTTTTCATAAAAAGCTGGTCATGTGCACTGATCACAATCGTGTGAAATAGCAAGAATACTTTCTTCTTCACTTGCTCTGTTAAAGTGCAATTTCACCATCTACAGGCGCCGTAAGATTCGTAAGGGGGCAAACATATGAACGAAAATTCAATTTGTGGGGATTTGATCTCTACGATCTACACCCGAGGGAAACTCAAAGTCAGAGTCTATAACAAACTAGTCGCGCGCATGCTTCGAGTATATCCATTTACCGTGTGGTACTTCTTGTTGAGGAATAGAGAGAGGAAAAGATCAGCTGAAGTGGTGCTTGATCGAATGGCAGCATTTCTCGTTTGTTAGCTCCTATTCGGACTCTTACATGCCGGTACGAAGGGGTCAGCTGAAGTGGGACCATTTGGAAGGAAAGGACAAACGGGGACGGATGCACAACGCAGCTTAGTTACTGTAGCAGGCAGAGAGTTGAGCTCCACCTGAGCCCGATCATACAAACGGTGGATGGAGCTGAGCTGTAAACATTGAAGCAAAGGAACCTTCTAACCATGGATCACTTCTGTAAAGATTGGAAGCGTATCCCTAAGACTGGAGTAGCCATTTCCGCAACGGTTTTTCTTTTGGTCAAAATTGATTCCGAGGTTGCGTGCGATACAGAATCAAGCGAACGCTCGTAATAGCACATACCGTCAATGCTGCCTCCTTTGCGGCAGCTGACGTAGCATAGCCACTGCCATCGCCATCGCTCTCTCGTGAGATAGCGTCATATAATCTGTCAAATTCTTCTTAACATTTATTCCATTTAGCTCCATGAACTTCCCGGTTGCTCGTTCATTCAGTGCATGTTTGGTTGGGTTCCCAAGAAATCGATCGCCATTGATTGCTCTGAGTTCATATTTTGACCAACTCCTCGGAGTGGACAGACGTCGAGTAATAGTAACAGAAGCGAAGGGAAGAGGAAGTCGAAGGGAAAAAATGGGTTGGAAAGAGAGTTACTTGGACGCAATCTTGGTTCCTTTGGGTTTGATTCTATTCACTGCTTACAACGCTCATCTGCTCTACAAAATCGTTTACCGACCCCTCGACACGGTGATCGCCATCAATCATATGAACCGCCGCGCTTGGGTTTACAACATAATGTCGGTGAGTCCCTCTTTCTTACTACAATCAATGGCGTTGTTTGGAGATTTCCGTTCATCTAACCAACGAATATATGCAATCACAGATAACTTATTAGTAGGATTTCTCTGCAACAATTCAGCAAATGGTTATGGGGACGTTTTTTCTTCAGAATTTTGAGCTTCACTGCTGAGCCGGTGTATCGTGTGCTGCAAATTGGCTTCTGCCCTGAGCGGAGCTCTCGTTCTCATATCAAACGCGGAATTTGAGTACCAAAGAAGCTCTCTCCATGAGCTTCTTGTCCATGAATCTTCATGATGTCATGGCTATTCTGCAGGATGGCCGTGATTTTCCTGTATTACGACTAGCTTTTGAGGAGCTGCCTGAGCAGTTTGATGCTCAGGCCTGGAGTGCTGAAATGAAACTTGTGATTTAAATTCAAGCCTTGTTATGCAATTAGTGACAAGAATTCTCGAAACGACTACGTCCAAGTTCCTCCTGATTCTGCATTTTTCTCATTCCGGTTGTGAATTTACGAGTGGAAGGACTTTATGCAACATATCAAGTGAATAAAAAACTCTGGGTTGCTTGGCTCGCCTCGGCATGCAGGACACCAGTAAGAATGGCGTATTGGCCGTGCAAACGATACGCAACAGCATCATGGCATCTGTACTTCTTGCAGGGACAGCTATTACGTTAAGCTCGTTGATCGGAACTCTCGTCGCGGCCACGTCGAGCAACTACACTAACAGCGTCATTGTGTACGGGGCTTTCACTGAAAACGTCCTCTTTGTGAAATACCTCAGCATTTTGAGCTGCTTCCTCGCTGCCTTCGTGTGTCATGTCCAGGTACAAATGCTGAGTGCCTCATGAACGTTATTCAAGTCATTGTTTTGTGGTGCAGCGAGCAGAGAAATATTCTCCGTCTTCATGTGATAGAGATTATGTGCTCAGAGCTACAATCAGCTGATTTGACTCCCCGTTGATTGAAGTAGGTACAGTCGTTGCCTTTATAGTAACTTTGTATCAAAGCTAACGAAATCCTTTATCACCTTATGGGTTCTGCAGGCCATTCGGTATTCGACTCATGTGAGCTTCCTAATTACTGTTCCAGTCGGAGAAATGGCACCTGGATTAGATCCCGAGTACGTGAATCGAATGATAAAAAGAAGCAGCAACTTTTTCACCCTTGGCCTGAGATTCTACTATCTCTCGTTCCCATTGCTGCTTTGGCTTTTTGGCCCCATCCCTATGTTTGTGTGCTGTCTCATTGTTATTATGCTGCTTAACGTTGTGGACACTGCCAAGGATTTTAAGCTCACTCTGCACTTTAATCATACCGAAGTCTCTCAGAAGAAAAAAGAAGAACCTTATACTGATTCACAGAGGAGAAGGGATGAGGAATCATTCGACTAATTTTTCATTAGGCCATTCAATCTCTCAATTACTTCAATACACGGCACTTTTTCTCTTGATGTGGAGTTGTTTGCTGTGGACTACTTTTTGTCTGCGTCCTGCAGTTAGTTACACGATTAAGAGGACGTTCCTTTTAAGTGGGTTGAGTGCTCTTCGCTTCCAAGGAAGTCTGCAGAACAGAAACCGTAAACGGGATGTATGAACGTCAAGCCAAACTTGCATGCTTCCTGTAGTTACGACTTCCTGTGCCAACTCGTTTCTCTTTGAAATGGAAGGAAAACTAGCGTTCTCTACAGGGAAGTAGAGTAATCTTCACCTTCCGGCTTTGCAATTTCCTAAAGCCAGAAACATCTTCTCACCATGGTTGGAAAAACCTGCTTGGGAAAGAAATGGTGCGATTACTTTCAACCAAAGATGATCATGGGTGTCCATGGTTTGATAGGATGCAATTTTGAAGTTCAGGACTTTCAGTTTGGAAATTTGCTCCCCAAGTATAAGATCAAGCCCTTCTGGTGAGGACCAATGGATGACTCTAGCAGAGTGGGACGTTACAATTGCATTTACTTTGTGAGTTCGATGACGTTAAGTGCATGGCCCGACAACATCGAGAAACGCACCCCTTACAGTGCTTGTCTCCTGTCGATATCTCAGATGCTTTCGTAGTTAGGTGCTTTCGGTTACTCTTAGGGTACCTGAGAATACTGGTACTTGCTGGTAGATAATCTGCTCGTAGGACTTTGAACCACAGGAGATATAGAAGGATTGCAAGACACTTGAGAGATAAACTTAAGCGTCGTACAGGTCTATCAAGTTGAAATATACTTTCCCAGATGGCAGACGACTTGATTTCCCCCTGATGCCAACGGTCTCTAACCAGAGATGTTGGGATTTGGTCCATTTTCTGCCCCTGGTGACTAACAGTCTCCACGAGGTGCAACGTGGATGGACACAGGGCAAGATCTTGCTACAGACAAGAATATTAACTCATAAACTCCAAAGGTTTCTCACGCAAGATTCTCGCACAATCACTGACGGAGCATGATCATTGACAGACTTTGTTCACAAGTACAAGGAACTATTTCTGTTGACATGAGCGATACTCGACCAGACCTCCGGTTACGATGGCTGCTACCAGTTGCATCACATGTGCTGTGAAGTAAACTGTACAAATGTCTTGTTCATCCAGTAAACCTAGTAATTCGTATTCATGTACTAAAGGGAACAATGAAAAGCCGTAAAAAAAGATTAAACCAATCAGCATCACGCCATATATATTTGAAAATCCTCAAAATGCAATGTAACTCGCGTGGTTCAAAAAATTTCTGACGATTAACTTCGGTCGAGTAGAATGCTTAATGAAATACTTTGTACAGATAACATGAAGACCATGTTTTCCCTGTTTATGAACTGCACTCTCTCATACTCACAGTGAACTAACTAGTCAATTTGGTCAACTGAATGCTTCAGTTAACATACAAATACAAACAATGGGCTACCTTGTCACCTGAAAGAAGTTCTCTGCGGTTTCCTCACAATCTTTTGTAAGCTATGTAGTCTATCAAAAGTCAGCAATCGTAATCTCATGTCCAGTTCTGCATCGGTCGGGTGTCATTCCTAAAGTAAGAGGACCAAAACCTGGCAGGACACCGGATCAAGAATTTCAGTACTTGGTTTTCCATTTCTTCAATCTGTCCTTACTTGCCACCCTGGTCCAGGTCATACAATGTGAGGTCGGTGTGTTTGACAATAGCGTCCAGAATCTTGGTCTTTTCTCTTGTTGGAAATGACTCAACAAGCTTACCATCTTTGTAAAAATGGAACAAAGGTACTACCTTAATTCTTAGCCTATCTGCTATCTCCGATTGCTCCTCGTACTCATCCATGACATTATGCTTCAAAAATATAACCTGAGCTTCGCTGTTCCCAGCACCCTTACACAGTTTCACAAACCCTTTCTCAATATATTTGCAGCTCCCACAGGCCGTCCTGAAAAAATCCACCACAACTAAGGAACCTTGCTCCTTAGCGTGTCCCAGAATCTCATCAAACTCGGCTTGAGAAGTGAATTCACGGACACATTCTACAGGACAGAGGTCAGAATCATCCTCCTCTACCTCCAATTGTGTCTCCTTCTCCTTCTCTTTATCCAATCTATATCGAGCCGAATTAATAGCTCGAAGGGCCGAAATCCTCCGAAACCGGCTACCAATCAACCTTTCCCAGATCGCTGGCTCCTCGTGGCTTCTCCGTAGGTCTACCGCGGTCCTCTCTCGATGCGGCAGCAGGGAACTCCTAATACTCAAAACAGCCTTATCCCCCCAGCTACGCTGAGCTCTCTCCAAAATTACGACATGCCCTCTGCACAGACTTTGCTGACTGTTCGTCAATGCGAAGGGCACTCTCAAAGCGCCCATCAAAACAATCTGACTCCTTCTCAAAAACTCACAAAAGATCTTCCCTCTCCCTCAATTTCCACCCAACATCAAACAAACTATCCAATCTTAAGAAACCACTCCTTCAGATCGCCAACAAAAGTTCTGCTGCAGATTCGCTACCTCCTGACAGCATCGACGTCACTCGAGACGCTCAATTGATATGTACGCGGCTGTGAGGCGTAATCGGGAGGGAGCAATATTCGGAAAGAGGAATCTGTGATCAAGAATTATCACAAAATTTGTCGATTGGTTGTGCTGTCTTCAGTCCCATTCTTTTCGTCTTCTCCTATTGTGCTCGTTTCTCTCTTTTGCCACCGACCGCTCATGACCCTCCCCTGCACGGGATAGAGGGTCAGTTTACTTTTACCACATCCTTCTCGATCCCATGATCGTCGCTAACTTAGCTGAGCTTTAGCTTACTTTCAGCTCGCTGGGTGTGTGCTACACCACTCTGCGGACGAAACCACAGACACTGCAAGCGGTTTCGGGAAGATCCTCCAACCACCGGTCTCACCAATGGCGGGTCGAAGGTCCCATCACAGGTGGAGGTTATTCCTAATTAACTCGTGATTGCTGTTCCTCTTCGGTGCGTGCGAGGAGAACGTAGAAGCGACAATTTTGGGAGTAACTATCCATTTTCATGGAGGATGAATCGTGTGCAATTTTTGATCATAATTTCAATGGTATTACATGAAGATGTATTCAAATTTCCTAAAATAATATTCCACTAAATTTTACTGAAATAGTATACAATTAAAATATTATAAAAGGAGCATCCTGCAGAAGGCGGATAATGGCCAAAGAAGAGAGACACTAAACCACTCGAGTCTAATATTTAGCCCGAACCGTTATAAACATAGATCATTCGTAAATTACTATGTGTTATATACTGCAAGTTAGCTTTTAGACCCATTCCCTACGCAGTTTTATATAAATGACAGAAGTAACATTTATGGTAACATTGATGCGATTTATTGTGAAATGAAAATTATGAAAGTACATGTTGTTAATAATAAATGGTACTCATAACATTCAAGACCTGTGTTTCTGCGCAGAAGTTGTGGAAGAGAATTGAGGATAAATATGATATGCCTTCAACTCAAGTCCAAGTTACCAAATAATAATTCATATGTTGGTTTAACATTTCAAATTAAAAAATTCTGATTTAGTATATGAAAATAGATGACCCAAAGAGTGAATTATTCTTTAATAGCCAAATTATTCTAGGATTAATAGCTCATCTGATTTAGATTCCATATATTATGTACCGGAATAAAATTCATAACAACGTTTTTAATTTTGAGTGTAAAAGTTGACTGGGCAGTTATACTCTATAACATAGTATAAGGAATGATTATCATTTTCATGTGACATTTTGGTTCATTCAAACAATCTATAGTTTTTATTATATATTTTTTATTAAATTATATAATGAATTTTATGATTTAAAATTTTCCAACTTTTCTACCTAAGTCAAAAGCTACTAAATGCTTGCACTTTCTGAATGAGATTATGTAAAATTATATTTTCCAGAAAATATTCAAGATCAAATATAAGTATTATAAAAGTATTTTATATAATTATACTATATAATCTAATATTTTAATGTTATTAGTATATATTATATATATAATTAAATTATTTTTAATTAAAAATATTGTACATTATATTTAAATTGGTCTGCATATGATATTTTCCTCTCCCACTATAATTAATAAAATTATCAACCACAATTATAAAACATTTGGTTGTAAATCTGGTTGCAATAATCCCGCATGATGAATAAAGACATTGTTATAAAATCTCTTTTATAGTAGTTCCACTCCACCTACAAATCCTCCATTTACATAAAATCATGAAATATCACGAGAAGAGGTTAACAATACAGCATATATTTTCTTAAATTATAAATTGAAACAAGGCGTTTCAATCGACAGATTAAATTTCACATCCTCCAATATCCCCAATCTTAGTTATACTGCAAAAGCTAATGAAACTACTACCTTAAAGAGCACTTCACTTGAATAATTGCTTTTATAAGCCAATTCCAATTCATCAACCGAACAATAAATTATCTTGATTTATTAAGAGATATTTCTGTATCTTTGAGAACTCATTTATATTAACCTTCATATAGCAATTAACATAAAGTTGCAAGGATGGGTGCATGCCTTCTGAAATTTTGATACGCTTTTATAACTAAAAGGTATCAATGTAATAATTGAAATATATCATCATATATTAACAGATGAAAATAATATAAAAAATTTCTAAATTTAAAAGATGAGATATTCAACAATCTTATAATGTCCATTTGAAGGTGTATATATAGCAACACACTATTATGTACAACTAGTCTAAAGTGTGTCCTCTAGACACAGTAGAAAGAAAACAAAAAGCTTCCAACCCGGTTGGGTTTCATCCAGCTTTGTAGGTCTGCGTCATCCCAGCACCGTCGTGTAACATTTACGGTAAAGTTTTGAATTTTGCTTGCAAAAATCCATGAACTGCAAAGGACATACGTGAAATATCCAAAACATTAGGTGTTTCAAATATGGTTTTATGAAGCTCTATATATTTTCATATAGACTTTTACTAAGCTCTGTATATTTGCATATAGATTTTTCCAAAGTATTGATTAAATCGGTATGGGTGTGTACGGGAGGAAGAAAGTGACCCAAGGCATACTTTCAGTTCAAGTTCCTTATTATTAGCAAACTCTATAAGAGATGGTTCATAGGAAATGATAGATATGGAGTTTTTAGTTGGCACACCGTAAAGCATTAATTACAATTTAGGGTTAATAAAGTGTATGGTTTAAGGTGAATCTGGTTGCAACCAAAGGGGAAGATATTCTTCTCTAGATGTATGAGAACAAAAAATTTAGAGTGAAGTAGGAAGAATGTGTGCTGGGTGGGAAAGAATGTGTGAAGGTTTGAAGGAGCGAGAGTGAACTCAATTGAAGCACAATCTAATATCTGCAATTTCTTTGTTTGAAAATTCCTTGTCACGTAGTATAAGTTTTGATGAATCTCTTATTTTTCTCTCTTCTTCATTGTGCAGAAAATGTGAAGAGAGTGAAGCATGCCAAGAGGTAGCACTCATGGAAAACTAACTAGAAACATTAGGAAATGTATACAATGGATTATACAATTAGATTTGGAGATATCATCGTATGAACTAGAAAATGAAGACGAAGATTTAGATATGCTACAATTATTGATTAGTGGATGGGAGTATGGACATACGCATAGGTACTTAAAAATTGTAGTTACATACCTTTGTCAACATTCACCCTTTGCATATAAATATGCAAAGCATATTTTCCAAGGTGCAAGTTGCACGTTCAGTTTTTCCATCAGGTTGAGGATGATAGGCCGTGGACAAAGTAAGCTTGGTGCCAAGTATCTGGAAGAGTGCTTGCCAAAACTTTCCAATGAAGCAAAGATCACAGTTGAAGAAAGTACATGCGGCATCCCATGATGCTTGAATATATTGTCAAAGTAGATTTGCACTAAGGTTGGAGCATCTATAGTATCAACCGTTGGTGCCAATGGATTTACTTACTAAGCTTATCAACAAACACCACAATTGATGTGTGACCTTGCTTTGTCTTGGGCAAGGAAGTGATGAGATCTAAGCTCACATGTTCCTAACACGTAGATGGAATGGGGAGTGGTTGAAGGAGTCCACTTGGTTTCTGGTTACTGGCCTTGTTGCATTGGCAACTCTCACATGATTGGACAACTCCCAAACACCTCGTGCCATGTTGGACCACCACCATTGGCATTGGAGGGTACCCAAGATCTTGTCCATACCCATATGACCAGCAATTGGTAAATCATGAGCTTCTTGAAGGCGCACAAGTAGGAGATCACCTTTGGCTGAAATATAGATCCGGTCCTCATGGAATAGAAGGCCTTCCTTGAAGGAGAAGGTGTTGTACTCCTTGTTGCATGCTGTTAGATGACCATGTACCATCTGGAAGAAGAGATCTTGTTATAGAGTTGACCAAAACTTGTTTTGGATCTTGGAGTCAATTGACTCAAGGTCCAAAATGAGTTTTGGTTGTAATTACTGCCATGATGAGAGGAAGAGACTTCAAATTAGGTCATCGTGATACAACATCAGGGATGATATGGAACCAACCTGGTTTGTAATCAAGTTTGATGTCAAACAATTGGAGTTGCTCCTCCCATTGATGATGTCAACTCTTCATGTGTTCCAAGTGTAAGGTCTGCAACAATGGTTTGTGATTAGTTTGCATGATCACTTGTTTTCCCAAGAGATAGTGTCTCCTCCATACCTTGGTGGTATATATTATTGCAAGTTTTTCCCAATCTCAAGTAGAGTAATTTCTTTCAGTTGTATTTAGTCTGCAAGACACAAAGGCAATGGGATGTAGTCCATCTAGGAATCCATGTTGCAAAATGGCTCCAATTGCAAAGTTGAAAGCATCAAAATCAACCACACAAGGTAGTTGAGGATCATATGGTTGACGAATGGATCTTGAAGACACCATATATTTCAACTTTTGGAACGCTTCTTTGTGCTTGGTGGTCCACTAGAAGCTTGAGTTCTTCCCCAAGAGGTCAATCAATGGTGCAACCACATGAGCATAATAGTAGATGAACTGTCAATAAAAACTGGCCAATCAATAATGGTCTTAATCTTCTCCTCTTCCATCTTGATCCCCTCCGATGAAATCTTGTGACCCAAGAAGGTAACTTCCTTCTGCCCAAAAGGCACACTTCAACTTCTTGTAGTAAAATTTCCATTATCGTAGTTGTCTTAGGACTTATGGCATGTGATTCATGTGTTCTACCTCTATCTTGCTATAGATTAAGATATAATCCAAAACACCACCATGTACCAATTCAATAGTCCATCCAACACCCGATGCATCTGATCCATGAAGACTATTGGAGCATTAGTGAGCCCGAAAGGTAGAACTCTCCATTCGAAATGCCCATACCTTAGGTGAAAGGCAATCTTTTGCACATCCTTCCTATCAATGTAGATTTGCCAATAGCCGCTGTGAAGATCCAACTTGGAAAAGTATTGTGCTCCACTCAATTGATCAAGCAAGTCATCAATCCAAGGCAAGGGATATACATTCTTCATTGTTTGCTTATTGAGCCCATGGTAATCAATACAAAAACAAAGTCCTCCATCCTTCTTTGGAACGAATAATACCGGTGCTCTGCAAGGAGAGGTACTATGTTGTATGAGGTACTTCTCCAACAACTCCGTAAGTGTTGTTTGTAATTCCTACAAATCCTTTGGTGAAAGCCAATAGATTGGTCTACTCACTAGAGTACTCCCTGGCAATAACTCAATCTTGAAGGGCATACCATGATTGCAGGGTAATTCCTTTGGCAGATCATCCAAAAACATGTCCACAAACTCCTTAACTATCTGATCAACCATTGCTTGATGAAGCTCTTGGCCCTCCTCAGATTTTCCTTGTGCAATTGGTTTGATTTACACCAAAAAATAGATTTATCTTCCTCTAGAGCTTGCTCTATGATTGCTTCACTAACAAACTTCCCATCTAGGGACTCATCTCTCTTCAAAGCTTGCTCCATGGCTGCCTTCTTGGCAAACTTGCCATCTTGGGACTCATCTCCCTTCAAGGCTTGCTCTATGGATACCTTCTCGACAAACTTCACATCTTGGAATTGACTATTCTTAGGTGTCTTACTCAAAGGTGCCAAACAATCTAATCGGAAATTCCTAACTTGGTGTTGTACTTGAATTGTTGTTGGGTCCAATCAAATTGAACCTTATGACATTCAAGCCAAGGTAGTCCTAGAATGACATCATAGTGTAGAGTTGCCACTACAAACTTCATACACTCCAAATATTCCTTCCCAATCTTGAAGGTAATAGGATGCAAGGTACGGAATGCAAAACCCTTTCTACCATCTGCAATCATCAATCTACCTTCAATTACTAGCTTGAATTACTTTCAATTACCCAATTCCTTTGCTACTTGCATAGAAATGCAATTCTTTAAACTTCCAGAATCAACTAAAATCCTACAACCCTAATTAGATATCATACCTTGCAAGTGAAGCAAACTTGTATAGGTTGAGCTTTCAATCCCATTGGAACTAATCAAGCTTCCAATAGACGTCTTGAAATGTCCTACTTGGATTCCTTGTTTCCTTGATCATTCCGCTCCACAAACTCCATCTAGGCGACTTGTTGAGGTCGCCCATTCCTAAGTGTACATTCAACAATGTGATGTCAAACTTGGCAACAATAAAAACAACCACCATTTTGTCGTAATCTTTCTCTATCCGTTGTACCAAGTGGTCTCCATTGGATAACATCAATCTCCATTGGTGTTGGTTCTTCCACTTGTGCGTAGTATACTGGTAGGCTTTGTGTAGGTCGAGGTCAAGACCAAGTTATCGCAACCAAGGAATCAAAGCGCTCAGCCAATTGCATGGCTTCTTCCATGTTTTGTGGTTCCCATATGGTCACCTACAATTTATTTTGTGACTTCAAGCCCCTCATAAATCAATCTAGAACTTCATCTTCTTGTATATCTAGAATCTGCATGATGATGTTCTAAAATTGAGTGATGTAGCTCCTTATTGAGCCAATCTGCTTCAACTTTGCCAATTTATCTCGTGCAACTCGAGTAGCATTTATAGTTTGAAATTGACCAAGTATTGCATTCTTGAATTTTTCCCATTTCAAGATTAGTACAATAATCTATTGTTTAGCTTGCTTCACTCAGAATTGCCACCAAAGTTTTGCCATACCATCCAATTGGCTAAAAGCCAAGAGAATTTGTTTCCATTCATCTTGAAAGATTGGTAGGTTCAAAGTAACATTTGCAATCAATCAAAACATTCTCCACTATGCTCAAAAGATTCTTGCCTTCAAACACCTTGGATTTTGGAAATCTAATTTGATCTTCTCCATCTTGAATTGGTGCTCTCTCTATGTATTCTTGTTGTTGCTGGTCTTGTTCATCCAACAATCAAGTAAGATGCCCGATTTGTTGTTACATAGCAATGATAACGTCTGGTATTGCCACCATGGCTACTACTCTATCCCACTACTCCCAATTTATCTAATTTATTAACACATAGATGTAGTACATCCACCATTCTCTATAAGTTATAACCGGAAGTATCAAGGGTTCCTTAAACAAGGTGATCATATACAAAAAATCCTACCCAAAACATAAGATGATGAATTGTGTGAAACAATGCTTGGGTAGTACTTGGACACAAAAAATCCCAATGGTTTGGCAGAAGTGGATTTGGTGGTCCATAAATTCCATCCATCCTATTCCTACTCTGATACCAATGTAAAAGACCAAGACCAAGGAGAGAAATAAGAGAATGGAAGAACGGGACACTTGAATGTGGATAAACTTTGAATGCCTAGCACGAGTTTTGGCTCTTGTATTTATAAGGATACTACAAGGCTCTTGTAAAGCTTTTCAAGAAGCTTCATTGAGCCACTTTCTTGGAGTGCAAGCCTAGTTAATCAAGAAGCTTCTCAAGAAGCTTTCTTCTAGAAACAGTTTACTTGGTGTGCAAGCTAAGCTAGTTGGAAGCTTCTAGAAGCTTCCTTCTAGAAGCTATCTACTTGGGGTGCAAGCTAAGCTAGCCGAGAAGCTTCCCAAGAAGCTTTCTAGATATTTCTAAAATATTCTAGGCTAATTTATCTTATTTGCTACTTTGTTAGCTCTACTAACTTTGTCGCTAAACTCCATATTATTACACAAGGAGAGGAGTAGAATATACACAATTTTTGCACACAAATGTTTCTCATGTTGTGTAGTTTTGGTAGATAGAACACTATTTCCTCTTGTAGCTCAACCCTCCATGGATAGAGAAATCTTTTCAATAGAACGGGCTCATATTCCATAAACGGCCAAGTGATTTGTGAGATAAAAGGAGAAGTATACATTTACAAGAGGTAAGTGTATCTAGTTTGAATAACTGTTTGTTTTGTTCTTTTTTTTAGTTCATTAGCATTGGTGCACCTTCTTGTACATTTGCCATGATTTAATTCAAGGTTAGATTTGATTTGTTTTTTTTGTAGGAATGCCAAGGTCATGTCACGACATGACATGTTTGAAAAACTCATAACTATAAAATGATTTGAATTGAGAAGAGTATGTCTTAAGAGTCAAAGAGGATGTCAAGGCCAAAGAGTACTTTTTAGGTGATTCCGATTATATACCCATGCATCACTTTCCCAACTTTAAAGCAAGCCCAAACAAAGTACAAACAAGAACTCAACAAATATTTGGCAAAAGCAAGGGTGATAAATGAGCATTATGTAGGAGTATTGAAAGCTACATGGCATTCTTAGTGAGAGTTGAAAATGCAACTTAAAGACAATAGTAGAAATACATATTTGTTAAAGTGGGTTTCATTTTGTATTATTTTACATAACTTTTGTATCAATAGGTTAGATGTTTGGTTAGAAGAAGATGGTAGATTTACAGAGGAAACTCAAATAGATTCAAAAATGTCTCTTAATAGAATGGAGCTAAATAGAGAAGAAAGTAGGTCAAGCGTGATGCAACAATGCCTTGCTCATCATCTCAAGTATATGGAATGAGAACATGTTTCTCTATAATAAAAATCTCATTTTATTATCCTTCTTTAGTTGTTCAAGAATGTAAATCTAGTATTATTTCTAGAATGTGATCCATGATTGTTAACAAAAAGTTCACAATTCAGTATTCCAAGTTTTGCAGGTTGTTGCCTATTGATGCTAATTGCGGATCTTATTTTATTTTATTTACAATTTGGTATTTTAAGTTTAGCAGGCTGTTGCCCATTGAACACCAATTGCAGATCTTATGTAAGAAGGCAAGAATGTGTTAGGTAATGCTAGGTGTGCATTGCAAGATGCTAGCTTATGCTTGGTGTACATTGGATGCCGTTGGTTGGTAGGTTGGCACCTATTGACACCCGATGTAATACAGAAAAGTTGCACATAGATGTTGGTCGGCGCCGGTTGCCACTTGGTGTAGTGAGTTAATTTGCTATTATACAGGTTTTTTCCCACACAATGATGCCCTTCTCAAGCTAATAGTTGGGTGGACTAGTTGGTGACATGGTGTGTTGCATGTCATCATTGGTTGCCACTCACAATTCAAAAAATTTCTCCCCAAATTTGGGTTCTTCCTAATGAAATATGAATCATTTCATTATGAAATATAGATTTATTTTTCATGTGGGTGGTTATATACAATCTACTCTTGCAAAGAAGTTTCACAGTTCATCAATTCATTTGCAATTGGCTATTTTTGAGAAAGTTTTAGGAGAAAGTTCACACTTCAGCTAACAAATTGGGGTTTCAAAGGAGTAGAGGGGTTTTTTGAAGGAAGAGAGCAATTAGAGTTTTCAAAGGGTATACCCGTTTGAGTGCGGGTTGAGTTTTGGGAGAAGAATAAGGAGTTTGTGTAGTTGAGTTTGGTGGAGATTTGCTTTTTGAGACCAGATTTGCTTTTTGGGACCAAGATTCAGAACTTCATAGGATTTGGGACTTTGTAGAAGGAGAGGAGAGTGTTTGGGAGAGTTTCAAGAGAGCAAAAGGAGAGTTTATGAAATTTCAAGTGAGAGGTGAGAGGAGAGCAAGGAGCCACAAAATTTCCAAAATCAAGTTTCAACAAGTTTAGCTTGTTAGAAGCTTTCCAAGAAGCTTCTTCCTAAAAGTCACCACTTTGCATGTACATTATCCAATACTTGGAAGGTACCAAGTAGCTTCCTAGATATTTCTAGAATATTCTAGGCTAATTTGGCCTATTTGCTACTTCATTTTGTTGTTATTTAGCCTTGACTAACTCATTGGTAAACTCCAATTGTTACATTTCTTGATCATAAGATTATTTAGTAAATTTTTATTATTATAGTCATCAAAGTAAAGAACAATATATTTGAAGTCAATTTATAAATATCAAAGCAAATAGAGATCAATTTCTAAGTCAAAATTGACTTAGAAATTGATCTCTATTTGCTTTGATATTTATAAATTGACTTCAAATATATTGTTCTTTACTTTGATGACTATAATAATAAATTTCACGTTTCCTTATTTGATTATAAGTTTAACAAGGAGCACTTAGGTTCATTTGACATAAGAATAAGATCCACGGAGATTTTTATTAAAATAGGATATAATGAATCATCAAATTATATGGGTATTAAATAACTATAAAATTCCAATTAATTGGAGTTGGTGATGTAGGAGGATCATACACTCCATCCATCCCATTCATATTTTAATATAAATATAGAGTTTTACAATCCTTACAAATAAGAAAGTATGATAGACAAGGAAAGGAACACATAAGATTTACTTTAGATGTGTTTTAAATAGCCTAAGGCCTTTTATTTATATTTTAGGTGGGTATAAGTTTTATTCTTGGTGACATTAGTCATTAATTTTGTTGCCATTTCATGCAACCATAGAAGATTTTTCAACAAGTTACAATCCAAGTCTATAAAGTAGTTATAAGTACCTTATTACTAGCACATCCAATCCCTATGAAAGTTTGTTAGTATCTTCTTAATATTCTTTTATAAAACTTCTTAAGCACTTCTTGGAGTGTCTTATTATAGTTTCTAGAAGTTATATGAAAAATTATTGGTAATTTACTAAATTTAATTGCTATATTACTACACCTGATGTACATTTAAACTACCTTTTATAGTGCTAGATTTTGATAAGAAGTGATTTAAAAAAGCGTTGTAAACTCAGATTTATAAAATATTAGCTCTATGGAATTCTATCATAAGTTTTTATCTACTTTTGTCATGTCTCCTCCGGCTCTAGCTACATAAGAATTTATTTTTTTCACTTATTATCATAATTCCCAGAAGAAGATAATAAGAGTCTTATTAGATTATTTCTTATAAATCTTTAACAGGAAATATTGAAGATAAAATACAGAAGTATTGGAACATTGTAAATTTGGTTACTAAAAGTATACAACAATTATTGGCGTTTGAAGATATGAGTAAATAAAAAACTACTTGTTTTTCACTAGAGTGATGGCACAAATGGTCATAAAGGGTAAAACATCAAATTTTAATGCTATTTTTGCCATGTGTTCTCAATTTCTTCTCCTTTGTTTTATGTAAAGCAATGTTAATACAAAATTTTACAAACATTTCTATCTAATTATGTAGAAAATACATTATTTTAAAAATAAGCAGAGAAAAATTTAATCATAGATGAGAAACCATTCATCCAATTTATACATATATCTTTGTACTAAGTAAGATAAACATATATATACAACAAAACTATTTTTCTTGCCTTGATAGCCATGTTAATGTAGAAAAAATGATAAATGTTTTTTGACATAAAGGAGTGAACAAGTAGATTAGTGTCCTTAATAACAATATAAAACCTTTTTTTAACATAAAAGGTTTATTAACTCACGGATACTTCAGGAAACATCTCAATAAATAGTCATAAGAAAGAGTCATAATAAATAGTCACACAAAGAAAAAAACAAAACCCGCTGTTATTCAATTGTGCTTATAATCATGTACCATTCCAGTGTGACAGGGATGCTGCAATGTACTGTTCACCACTCCGCATCTGCCACGTGCTCCAAAGAGCTATAGGGTGAAGAGAGCTGGGACCGCGGCTTGGAACACAGAATAAGCTGTCACAGTAGCTCTGATCATCCTCGTTAGGGTCACTTCGACTTATAGACGCTGCTCCTCTATTGCCAAGGATTTCTCCGTTTCGGCACATCATTTCCTGTGTCGCAATCTGCTGTTGGTGGTTGCGCGTTGGAGTTGGAGAGTTGTTGGAGAGCGATTCTATTCGTAATTCACGTTGTGGTAATTCACGTTGTCGTGGATCAATGTTGCTTGAGTAGCTTGTTTTTGTAACCAAATCAAGCTGCAAAGTCGGGTCGGGGTTTGGGGTTTAGAGCTCGTGTTGAAGGGTGCGTGATAATACGAGGTTGCATCGTACCAATTTAAAACCACTGAAGAATCAACATGGCGAAGAAGAAGAAAAAACAATCCAAGGTCAAGCGCTTGGTGGGATCAACTCCAATGGACGTAATGAAGGAGGCTGGTTCTATGGATGCGGACGTGGGTCCAGCTGCCATTCAGTCTGGAGGAGGAGGAGACAGTAAGTTGTTTGTGCAGGACTTGATTCTGACTGTGATTCTTGTTTCTTTTGGGGCAAACTGTCGCTGTGGAAATATTGGTAGAATGATGCTATTCGAGAGCAGAAATTGAGGTGGTAAGTGTATATCAAGAAGGCAGAACATACTCTAGGCTGTGAGGATCATAGCGAACGGCTAGAGGACATGGATGCTCATGGCTTTCTGGTAATCTTGGGCATTGTGCAGCCATGGACACTTCAGAGGTGGTGGTGACAGAAGCTGGTCCTTCAAGAAAGCTTTCTATGACTGCAGGGCTTAGTGGCAGGTAAAATAATCTTTGTATTCATCTGCGGAGGCACTAGCATAAGTGAGTTGATCTTTGTTTTTGTGATTTTTGTGAAGTTGATTGCTACCAAAAAATTCTGATATATGTGTTCGATCTGCGTTCCTCTACAGGTCTTCAAAAATGCATATGACCTCTTTAGTCGCAATCGGTTGCTGCAACATTTGTTGTTAGTGACACCTGTAGTCAATCCCCAGCAAATGCTTCTCTTGCACTTGATAATGTTCAGGACGTCACACTGTCTCAACATGTTCCATCTGTAATTCTCTGTAAATTCCTTAATGAAATAGCTCCTCATGGTGTTTGCTTCGCAGGGTTATAAAAAAGGGACCGCAAAAGCGGAAAGCAGCCAAACTGCGGAAAAATAAGGCTCTGGAGAAAGCTATGTCGATAGTGGAAAAGCAAGAACAGAGGGTTATGAAGCAGGAACTTAAATCTTTTCGTGTGAAAACTCTGAAGAACATGGACATCAACGACTAGTAAGGAGAAACTACTGCTGCTATGGAGACCCCTCAAACCAGACTCTCCACTCATCACCGCAATTTTGCTCGCTGTAGCTTAGATTACCTGGATGGATGTTTTACTCCACAGACGGTTTCGGATTGTAAGAAGAATTAAAAGTGTGGGAACGTTTAGTTGTTTGCACACGTTTTTCCTGTGTACAGGGTTATCCAAGTTATTGTTTGGATCATAGATGCCTCCAGTGATGATTTTCTGCTCTAGTATTGATACTTGCATCCTACTATGGCATATGCACCAAGTCAGAGGCACTCCGAGTCTGGGCTGACCGGCTGGTACAGGAGTTTGAGATCAAGTATGGAGTTTGTTGGAATGAATGGCCGAGGGCTGTGCGATGAAGGTAGGCAATTGTTTCTTTCTGACCCTGTCCTCTTTTAACTTGAAAGTTTTGAAGGTATACTAGGGGAGTCCAAAAAAGAGAGGCCAGAAAATCGTGGTAATCTCCCCACTTGTGAACCAGCAAAGGACCGAGTAGTTTTAGCGCAATTTGTCGTTGTGTTTCCACCTATCCAATAACAGGTACTGATAATGGTTCGCGGTAGTTTCCAAAGAAGATGCAGTTATTGCCATATTATTGTCTCAGAATTTAAATGGAAGAAGGAACTATACTTTTGTCAACATCTTCTCGTGGATGATGTTACTGAAGCTTATCTAACGACTGAAGCACCTACGACGTTACATGTTGTCCAAAGATATCTATTTCTTCAACGGATGTGAACACGACCTATCAATCTGGATCCTTCGATGCACACACTTGTTTTGCTTTGGGATTGGCGACCATGTCTCCCAGATACTTTCTCCTGCCTCGCTGCTTAACCTTGTTAAGCGCTCACAATTGGGATTCCTCAAGGTCGAACTCTATCCGCACTCCATGCTTCTCTTTACGTCTGTTTCTGTTTACCCTAGAGCAATATGGTCAAAGCAAGATTACCAAGTGTTGAGAGTAGGTCCTCACCTCTTTGGAAGACGCTTTAAAGTTGGTATGTACTGCCATTTGCAACAAGAAACGGATGTATTGCAATGTAGAGCCGCACCCAAACCTGAATGCTGAATATTCTGTCCCCTTCGATAGCCGAAAATCACCTAAACGTGTTCGAAGTGGAGTCACTACCAATCGACATCATCATTCGTGCATTCTTCACTTACTTCGTCGAATTTATACTGGGTAGCAAGGGGTATAAGCATGATGTTGTCAGTTATAAGAACTTTGCTGCATTTTAGCCATAAACCACCTTCCAAATGAAGGGTGAGTTTGAAGCATGTCGAATTTTGTCAATTCAGTTTCATTCGCATGTCTAGGTAGAAGAAGGTTAGCTTTCCGAAAAATCTAAATAAAGTCTTTGTCTTTAGCAGATTCAAAATCGTTAAAAGCAATGAAATATATTTGATATCGATATGTCTGGATTATACAATCTTCTTTCTCTAGCAATCGATTTAGTTCTTCCGTAGAATTGTACTCAAGAAACTGACAATTCCTTTGTTTTATGGGTTTTCCGTCTAACATTAGGGGTATTCAGTTGCAAATTTTACGGAAATGCCACTGGACACCTCGTAGAGGCACGGGCACTGGAAACGAACGAGGCCATATAACTGTTTCGGAGATTCCCATTATCAGTTTCGTAAATCTGAGCAAAATCAGGAGAAAGTGATCAACACAGAAAGGCATTGGAATTATGAATCACTTTATACACACTCTATAACATTTTACGAGACAGTCAATGGACCCTTTGCTGGATTGTTACGGGACTTCAATAAGTGTCCAACTAGTGTCCAATAGAAAGGCGACCGCGTAGAAAACACGAAGGATGGGAAGACCCCATCAAGCCGTACAAGGCAAAATGGGGCTAGGCCCTATTTTAAATAGGTATGGAATGTATCTTACATTCTTGTGTTTTGAAATCTGATTTACTTACTTCTTTTGATCTTAATGTGTAGACTTATAGGAGGTGCCATTTGCATGACCCTATTGTAGAAGAAGTGCCAAATTAAGAACCACCTTCCATGTTTGATTAAATATCAATCAACTTGAATTGGACAAACTCAAAAACCCCAGGAACCTCAGAAGTTACGCACAACTATGGCAGAATGCGATACTTCATACCTTTGATCCTATAGCTTTGCACTTCATTCTACTCCCAACAAGCAAATTTTAGAAACATCTCTGACCGGCAAAAGTTATTGAACGTGAAATCGATAGCTTTCATAAATAAATTTGAGCACGACGTGTCTGATTATGCCTTCAAGGACCTAAATCAAACTATCACCCCATGCGACGTGATCACAACGTGTTTGGTAACCATTGAATTGTCCACTGCAAGGTTTGTGCTGCCATTCAATTGCTACCAAACTCTGAACTTCGTGCTGAAAAATAAAGCCGACGGCAAACAGGCCAAAAGGCCAAATAGTAGACACCGCAGGAAATAGGAGAAAGGAAGTTTGCTAACTTTGAAAATGAGTCTCATTAGATACTAATCCTGTTGTGAATTTGATTCATTTGCACCGGAGCATTTAAACTCTTTCAGCTCTATCTGCTCAGATTTGCCACAAGTTACCAGTACCTAGGTCTCCAAGGATCGTCACTGACGATAAACACTGCTTCAGTGTGGCATTGTCTAAATTGGGTGGAGACAGAATCCTTTCCGATTCCCTTTGGCTTTGATTCGCACAGTGTGATCAAACGACAGCCTCGTCGTGAGTTTGATTGTGGGTCTGTCGGTGGTGGTATTGGCACAAATGTTACGGACGCCTTGAAAGCGAGTTGGTGTTTCTGTCGTTGTGCAGTTGCGGTACTGTAGTTAATAGTCAAGTAGGGAATCTTCGTGAGAACTGAGCGTCTTCTAGCGAGGATTAATCCAGGGCAGATTAAACTTCATTGCAGTCAACGAAGATGAATTGAGACAAACGATTGACCTTTCCCGAAGAAATTATCGTTCTAAGGCGTCGGGAACTCGTTCTGTGGTGTAGGGATGATGCCGCCTTTCACATTCAAAAGGGTATATTTTGGTGAACGTCGTGAGTACCTTAGCGTGCAGATAAGGTCAATGTTCAACTGGACCAGATCTAATAATGCTCAAGGTTATAGCTAGCCCCATGTGTCCAATATCTGAAACCGAAGTTTAACGCCGGATGCGCGCCAGCACACTGACACAAGTTTTGACGCAAACTCCCACCTATGCTGCGCGTCTGGAAGCCGCAAGTACATGTAGAATCGGTTGCTCTCCCAGCGTGATGGAATTTGTCGATGAATCAGACCAATCCTGGTTGCCTGATGAGATATGTCAGCTGCCAGTCTTCTCCAGTTTCAAAGTGTCCTGGTTCCTCGTCCGAATATCCAGTCGAAGAGGAGAAGGAAGTCCAGTCTGCTGCGGCTGCGGAGACCGTCCATTAGGACGGTAAATGCCCATGCCCAAGCTCCTATCAGTTCGGACAATGTCCAAGCTGCAGTACCGCTCAGTGAGTCCTACAGACCTCCGATTCCTTTCCTCCAGGCTGTGGAATCATCGTCAATTTCTGATTATTTGTCGATTTGGCACAATGAAACGTACCGGAGAGTCACCATGGCGAAGCTCGTCAAGGGAGTGTACGAACTGGAATACAGGCGTATGGAAGGTATATCTCCAGAGAAAAACCCCCCCGCTCGATTTTGGTGGGAGTCTGTTAACTTCGAGCTCGTGGCCTTGCAAGAACAGCGGAAGCAGGAGTTGGAGAACAGGGAGAAGAAGAGCATCAATCTCGTGTTATATCGATGGAACTCTGCATCTTCTGCAGATCCTCCCCCTCAAAAAATAGTCATTGCTATAAGGGGAACTTTGATGAGGATGGATGATGGGTGGCACAACATGCATATCCCCCTTCAGCGCCTACATGAGACACCCCGGTATAAGGAGATTATGGCTGTGGTGAAGAGTGCTGTTGCCACTTATGGTAGCGAAAATATATGTATAGTGGGCCATTCTTTGGGGGCTGCACTTGGATTGCATGTCGCCAGGACACTGGCAGTGGAAGATAATGCTAAAATTGAGGCGCACCTTTTCAATCCTGTATATCCATACCATTGGGTGCCTGGGCCACACGAGCTCATAGGCGATGAAGGTTTGTGGAGCACTGTGCGAGCTGTTCGGTATGCAGCTGTTGTCGGACTTACACATCTCCTCGTTGACGCTGAGACTCGATCTACAATAGAGGATGAATTTCTTCGTCTGCAAGATTGGACTCCTCACTTGTACATTAATAAAGGAGATCCAATTTGTCGAGGATACTTGGAATATTTCCAGAACCATGAGCGGCTGGCAAGACAAGGTGTGCTAGGAGCTCGCGTCTCCTCGATGGCAGCCCCGTACTCTACGAGGGGGATGGTGTTCAGAGGCTCCAAGCCTATGCATCTCCTTCCGTCGGCTGTGCTTCATCTGTGTGCGGGTGCTCCAACTGATCTGTGGTCTGATCTTAGCGATTATCAATACCTCAACCACAACTTGAAGAGCTGGTGGACAAGGGATTTGCTAGTCCACGTTCGCAACGTCAGACTTTCTAGCTGGTAACTTCATCTCTTTGTTTGTAGGATCACGCGACTTTGCTCGTACATTCATTATCGAGAGCACTTTGAAACATCTCAAGATCTGTCCTAGTCCAACCAAACAGCCATTGTGGACCCGTTTGAACGATGAAATGTTCTGTTTAAGGTGGTCATTCTTCCTACAACCATGTCTACATATTGTTCAATGAAAGGAATGAGAGTGATTTCTCATGATCAGCAATTTTTAACACCTGAGAACAAACGCACACTTATCCCATTTATCACATGAGAGGACGTGAAACTTGAATAACTTTGGCACTTCACCGCACGAAGTCTGAACCTTACCGGTGTGTTTGTTGTCCTGTTTTTCGTCAATGGTTCCGTCTGGCAACCTTAGCTCTGAATTCGCTAAGTGTGAGTGTGATCTGTTAAAACGAGACTCTCAATGTGCAACTACAAGCAGAATCAATATTCATGTATCATTTTATAACACGTAGAGGCGCTGGGATTCTTGTGAGTTTACGTGCATTCAGAGCAGGATGGAAACGTCACAGAAATCCAACAAGATCAGTTGGTTCATCTAAAATGTCATGGACGCAAGTTCTTCTCTTGACTTGATCTCACACAAATTGATGACAACGATCGTCCATCGACTTCATCCACTTTTGGAATCAAATCCACTGAAAAACAACTGAAACTCTGCCTCTACATACTGTAGTCATCAAACCTTGAAACAAGGCGATGATAACCTCAGGACATGTGTGACGGTCTGTCCGCACGCAGGTCCAATATGTGAGACTTTTAAGCTTATTATCCACCATCGAGCAGGTACAATGGAATTTGTGAGGACACTTTAATCCCGTAGTCTACCCCTGTATCTTTAGTTGTCCGGGTGTCCACAGATCCGAAGTTTCAGGATGTCATTTCAGCAACAAATTTTAGTTCTAAGCTGAAAAGTGATTGTCGATCGAGATACTGTTGTACTGCAGACATGAGACATATACTGAATTAGTTGGAGAAAGGCAAGTATGAAACGATGCATAAGCCATGAACCATATTCTCAAGAAATCATGTGTTAACTTGAGGAGTGCCCTCTTCTATTACGACAACCATGGATAGAGGCTTGTGTTATAGAACTAGCCCGCAGGCACGGAGTGCGCGGGTAGTGGGAGAAGGAAGGGGCGTAAGTGCACTAATGCTTTATTTTCACCATAACCAGGTCAATTAGGATCAATGACAGTAGTGTACGTTCGCTAGAAAAGAATACTTCAGATTTTTATTTTTTTATTTTTTGTAATTATTAGGGGTTTTTTACTCCGTGCCTTTCCAAATGTTTGGAAATCTAATATGAAATATGCATAAAATTTGATGAAATATTATGAAAGATGATCATAGATAATTAAGATTTTGATTATTAGATATCTAAGATAAACTTCTAAACTAAGGCGGACAAAGTACTAGAAAGAAACGTGTGTTTTAATTTATATCATTGTAATTTTGTGATAAGCAATCATCGGCTGAACACACCCTCTTTAAATAACTCTTTAACTCTTCATCCTTCTTGTATAATGTAATTCATTAAACATACTCCCCATAGCAAAGGGTAAAATAAAGAACTAACGGACAAAGACTTAAATTTGGAATAAAGCTAACGAACTTTGTTACTCTGTTCATTAAATCTCCTGTGCTTGTCACCAAAGGACGGAGTCTACGAGTACAAGCCATGACTATGTATTTGTTGTTGCATTTCTCACAAGCTTATCTTTGATTTCGTTCGAAGTGGATCACATGTCAGGAAAATTAATCCCGTCAACAAAATAGTCCAGTATTAGTACGAATGTGAGTTTTTCCATGACACTCCTCAATTTTTTAATTATTTTTTCTTTCGCCTTGCTATCAGACTCCTCTAGAAAGCTTGTCTGGGGCCGCGAGGAAGTGGTTTTATCTTGCAATTAACGATGGAGGATCAGTCTTATTCCCCTCGTGTTACCTAATCCAGGCTTTGAGGAGTAATCCTCTAATACGTGAGTTTTGACTAAATTGAGATTAAACCCTTAAGAGATACGCGTGATACAGCACCTTGCCGTCTACAGTCATGCTACCGGGAACCATGGAACGAAGGACCATGGAGTTGAACCACGCAACTTACTGTGCAGTAGCCTAATCTAATGAGAAAGCTCTTAAGGGGCTACTGTGGCAAGCACTTGGTTTTCATCCGGACCAAGTCATTAAAGCAACACCCCCGTGAACCTACAGACAGCACCGTAGCTTACTGCCGTGAAGAACCCTCCAAATCTTTAGTACGGTAGCTCCTTGGTTGACCCCGGGTTACCGCCCCAGTGTGGAGCTAACTTGGCAGAGATTCTAGTTGGCGGGGGAGAATCAAGAACCGTGAAAGCGACCAAAGTCAGTAGGGAAAATGACGTGTAGGAACGTTCATTCCTGAATTAGAGGGTAAGTCTTGAGACGCGGTTCTTGTATCCACCATGAGGTATAATCCATCCTCATCAAACAGATTTCTATTAGATATATAGGACATCAAAGCTGCCATGAAATCCAATAACCTACACATCTCTTCTTCATGCCCATGTGTTAAATCAGGAGAAGGCGACCGCGTAGCAAACACGAAGGGTGGGAAGACCCGTAATCAAGTCGATGAAATGATGAGATAAAATGGTGCTAAGTCCCAATAGTATCGACATGAGAGATGTACCCTGTTGCACTTCAGATATTCGCGCTATGCAAATAGTCAAGTCTACGAACCAGTGTTAAATCTACACGATGAGAAACTAAGTGTACGAAACCTTTCCTCATATTAGAACGATGATAAGAACTGTCGAGCATTGGCAAGTACATTGTGAATTTAAAGAGGGTTTTCGTCACAGATATCGTATCAAGGATGAGGTATTTGACTTGATTGTTATCAAATCCAGTTGACTTATATATTCATTCCATAGGCAAGAAACAAAGCTGATCTCACCCAAAGGATAGAACGGTAGAGCATCTGATGTTATATAAACTTAATAATGGTGTCCGAGGTCAACTGGTTTAGGAAAGGAAGATTCGCTCGCCCTCTCTTTCTCTTATTATTTTCTTTCTTTCTCGCTTTAGTTGTCAACATGGAGAAACTCACTTCTGTTGGATGATGAGGATCAAACTCGAGCACTTCTACTAATCCATGTGTTTATTGTCCTTCTCTATCTACTTCGAAAGCAAATCATTTCAAAAAGAGCGAGCGAAATGTCCACGTATGGGAAGTCAAGTGTTGTCCACCAATAGCCAGAAAATCTGTCCCATGAGACAGTATATGTCCCATGATGAGAAATGGATTCTTAGAACTGTTGTAGCTTTGTCTAGTCGAAAGGTGGAACCTCAGATTCACCTCACATATCCTAGATTCGCATAAGTACGTCCAGAAAGAGAAAATGGATACCCCTAAATCGCACACTATTACTTCCAATACAAATTACAGAACATTACAGACTAGCACGTTCATCTCGTTCTCATTCCCTTTGTATTAGGCGATAAGTCCACATAATATCACGGTGAGAAACCCTTTAATACCCCCAATCGTCTTACCGATCTTTAAGCATGGAGAAAGAATTTAGTTCGTGCGAGATTAGCAGACCATAACCACAATGTTCAGACATTAATCTTCCATAGTCAACGGGTGTTAGAAAGTTCGAGGGTTTACCCCATCAGTAGGGGAGAAAGTTTCTAGGTTGAAAAGGATCCCTGTTCTACACGTTGGAGAGGGACGCTTTTCATGGCGGCAAGGCCACGTAAGATAAGTCTCGAAGGCGCAACCCCACTTCGTAGCCGTAAGAGGTAGCCGCCGTCGTTCTAACTTAGCGAGGATGGCAAGTGGAGACATATCTGACCTTTTCACGTCATAGTGCATCAGTGCATTCAAACTAACCCACATGTCCAGCCAGGTTTAGGGTTAAGATCCCCGGCCCGCGCTAAAGTTAGAAGAGCCCCCAGCATTCTGTACGTGCGGGTGAATGTTCGGGGAACCCACCGCTCAGCTAAATCTAGTGGAACCGGAGACACGCCACGTCACGGCCTTACTTAGGGTTGTAAAGCGCTCGTTTGAGAAACATTGTCGAGTGGGAACGAGCTTGTGATGTAAGAACATCCCCCTGTGGGACTTCAGCTCCGTTAAAACCAATTTCAATTTCATCAACATGGACTAGAATATCGAGTTTTTTTTAATGTGGATTTCTTTGTTAAATGCGAGAAGATTTACATCTACACATTGTAAAGTGAATGCATAGATAACTCTATACGAGAAAGAAAAATCATAATTCTTTGTCCATCTCTAAATGTGGAGAACGGTGCTGTTCTTGTAAACAATTCCTCTCGCTTTTAGTCGAACGAGGTTGCCCGCCCTCCCTCCACGGTAGTTTTAGGGGACTAGTAGTTGAAAGAGGACCTCCCAAAGCTGGCAGCGAAATCTGGAGGGGTAGGGGAGAGTCGGACCGCAGGAGGAAGCGTTCGTGGAAGAGTCCGACTGAGAGGGTTGGGTGGGGACTTGCAAGGGGAAGACTTGAGAGCCCAGAGCGAGCGTCTCTCGCCTGGAGGAGAGCGAAGAAGGACATGAGAAATGCGTAGACGTTTGTCACTGAACGAGGTTGGCATCTCTGCGGGACGGCGAGGAGATCGATCCACAATAAGCGTGGGTCGGGGGAGGAGCCGCGTTTGAAATATTGCCATTCGGACAGAGGGCTGCAGGAGGAGGTAGAGATTTACGGTAGAGGTGCAGGATCGAGAAAGTTGCTACATGTTGTTGTGAGGATTAATTTTGGTGGAGCGGACGAGTTTTCAGTGTCTAGGACGAAGTGGTGATCTAGTATTGTTACGCCTGAGTTTAAGGACAGGAAGGAAGGTTTTGGTGTAAGGAAAGGGGCGTGGAGATGCAGGCCCTTCAGAAGCTCAGGCAGCTGGATGCCTTTCCGAAGATCAATGAAGACTTTTACAGTCGGACGCTCTCGGGCGGTGTGATTACTATCGTTTCTTCCATCGTCATGATATCCCTGTTCATTACGGAACTCAGTACGGATTTTCTTCTCTTCTTGTTCTGATTTACTTGTGTCTCAGTTTCCGTACAGTGGATGGGTGCTGCAACTTACGCTTTGTGATTGAAGGACCGATGGTTGAAAGTGGAAAGTTATGGTCATCAGCGTCAATGGAGTAGACTTTTGGTTGTTGCGGTCCTTAAGTTTTCGAATTTCAGATTGGCAGGAACTTAGGGGAGTCTATATGAATCTCGCTCATGTTTATTTTTATCAATACAAGGTACCAAAGGTAGCTCACCTCTCTGTAATTTTGTCATTTGTCATCCGGAAGAGGAGGAAGTCAGTGATAACACTGTTGTGAGGTTCCTGCCCTGGTATGAATTTTCTTTTCCATGGCATGTCCTCCTTTTACATGTGTTGATGTTGGACGGGAAACCATTACAGAGCGTTTACCAATTTGAAATCTTATCATAGATCCGATTCCATCTGAGGAAGCATGATCGTCATAGAGCTGCTACTGCAACTCCGAAGTGCAAGATGGAGTTGCACTGATTTCTTTTCAGGAGATAGAAGTAATCATAGCCTGGGGCCTGTCAAAACAATCTGAGATTGATTTAAATTTTAAACATTTTTTTCATCCACATGTGTTCTCCATTCTGGCTTTTAGAGGTGACGAATTCCGTCAAACCTATTGCCTATGAACTGCTTGCTCCCGAATCGGACTCGCCATTAAAGCCACGATTTTATCGGGGTGAAGTTGCCATCGCATGTAGCTAGCGGGTACAGTTTTCAGCTCAAACATCTGCCTGCAAACCCTAAGACAGGCACTTTATCACCTATCATAAAATCTCTCAACATATTGTTCACTTCAGCCAAACATACTACTGGGGCCGTGGCGTCAAGACGTGTCATTTGTTTAGATCCAAGTTTTTACAGTTAGGAGAGTACAAATCATATTTATTTTTCAGAGAGATGAAAGAGAATACGAAGGATAAAGGTTCAATCGGTTTGGTCCTAAGTGGGTTAGATCCCGCTTTCTGGGAACGGTTTCTGCTCGCATTATCAATGTAAAGGATAAACGATCGATTGTGTGGAACATGTGGGCTCCATAGTCTAGATGTTGGGCAAGTTGTGAGGGCGCTTTAGATGTTATTGGAAAGGTCTCAATGAAATTGACACATTACTTCTCACAATATGTCGTTTTTATAATCTGCAGTTTCTGCTCCCATTTCTCAAGTATGTCGTTTTATAATATGCAGATTATTATCTACACCCCACACCACAGACACAACTGTTGGTCGATACGTCAAGAGGAGAGACCCTGAATATCAATGTAAGCTCCCGATGTGATTCAATCCTCATTTACATGCATGGAACTCTGCAACCCTGATTCCGTCAATTCTGTGGGTGTTCCCGTACATTCTATGGTTCACCTTAAATAAAGAAGAGGATAACGATATTTGAAGTTATCATCATTAGGAGTTTTCACAGTCTCTGAAGAAATCTGGTGCAAATCATCCATTTGGATTTCGGTTTCTCGTTAATTTCAAGCTTCTACATCTATGCGATATACACCGAGAGTTTGGTTGTTCCTGATTAAATGTTCCATTTTGGTGCAGGTTGATGTGACATTCCCGGCTCTAGCATGTTCCGTCGTCAGTCTTGACGCGATGGATATCAGTGGAGAGCAGCACCTTGATGTGGTATGTTTCCTCCCTCATTTGATACTCTTGGCAGACTTCACTTGTACCTCTTGCCTGTCTAGGCTCGTCGTAAATACATTCTTACAGTTCAAACAAGTGGATCATTCCAGTGCTCTACTCGGATCCAGTCGGAGGTCTATATCTATTTTTAGTGTTTGTGGAAATCCGAACGAAAGTGCTGTAGTACAAGCTATGATAATCACTCTCCGTTCTTTCCTAGGAGGAGAAGCTCCTGACTAGTGACGTCCTCATCGGCTTAGTAACTAGTAGGTTGGAGGTTATGTACAGTTGTATGCATAATTGGTTCAGTAAACCTGTTTCCTTCAAATTGTTGCTGTTGTTGCAGAAACACAACATTTTTAAGAAAAGACTTGATTCTACTGGTGCAGTTATCGAACCACCCAAACAAGATACCATCAACAGCCCACGGGTCCGTTTGCAAAACCTTACGAGGAGAGCCCATCTATCCTCTGCTCTTGGTGTGTGCAATACTAGTTTCATTTCGGGGTGGGCGTGAACGTTAAGATTTGCGTTATGATTTGCCTGTGAACTCAGTTTGTTTGAGTCGTTACGGAGCATAGTTATATTTAAACCTTTGATATTACTGCTGAAAAGTCGTGGAGGTAGAGTCGGAAACTGTGCTGAACATGGTCAGGGCTGTCTTATTCCATTTATGAACTGTTCCCTGTGCGATGAATGCAGATAGAAAAGCCTCTACAGCGGCATGGCGGCCGGCTAGATCACAATGAAACTTACTGCGGATCTTGCTTTGGTGCTGAAGCGGTAAGATATATCCATCGCCTAACGGTACATACTTCAATGGAGGAGATCTTCTCCATTAAGCGTTGAGATTATTCATCATCAATTGTATCTAACTGAGCTATGACGTACCTTACAGGCTGATGATGATTGTTGCAACAACTGTGAGGAGGTTCGAGAGGCCTACCGTCGCAAGGGATGGGCATTGACGAACCCCGACTTGATTGACCAGGTTGGTTGGACTTCCTGGCGTATCTATATATGAGTTGTATTCGAAGAGGAATTAGAATTCTTTAATACTTCTTTGAATTATAGAATGCTGACTCTATCTAGGCATATCTTGTGTTACCTGGCATGTCTTGACGTTGATTTGGTAAAAAACGAAATACTTCCTGACGCTCTTTTCTTGCTCTTGTGTGCAGTGCAAAAGAGAGGGCTTTTTGCAAAAAATCAAAGAGGAAGAAGGAGAAGGCTGTCAAGTTTACGGAACTCTTGAAGTGAACAAAGTTGCAGGAAACTTCCACTTTGCTCCAGGAAAAAGCTTTCAGCAAGCCAACATGCACGTCCACGACTTACAAGCTTTCCAGAAGGATAGCTTTAATGTGAGCAGTTCTATCTTAATGTCCATAATTGACCCACTTCTCGTTGTAAGTCGTTATAGGATGTAAGGGAGGTGAAATCTAGGATGTTGGCAACCCTACTTTCAGTCGTCCATTATTGGAGAAAATTCATCGTGTTGGCCTTTTATGCAGGTGAGTCACAAGATCCATGAGCTAAGTTTTGGAGAACATTTCCCTGGAGTGATTAATCCACTGGATGGGTAACTAGCGCAGTCCTACATTCCCAATATTTGCCCATGCCATTTTATGTTTAACGTCAATACAGATGAGTACTGTGTCTCTGTTTTTCTCTCGTTGTTATGTAGGGTGGCCTCTTCTCAAATGCTGACGTGGTCAAGATTTGATAATTTTTCAGAGTGGAGCGCACTCAAGAAAGCATGAACAGCATGTACCAGTACTTCATCAAAGTAATGGATCGACTCTTCTGACTGTCGTAGTAGTCGGTTCTTACTGCAAATGTTCACTTTATTGGGCTTACCTACAGCCCCCACCGTTGGTTCTTATCACTGGTCATTATAGACAGCGGTTAGTTGGTTCCATGTGTGACTAGGAAGTTGAAAGATGCACCACTGCAAATGGCTTATATTACTAGTGCTGGATTTGAAAGAGAATTGGGGCATCTGGAATGTGTTGGCTTTATTTTTCGTCAAGAAGAGAAGCAGAAGAAAAAGTTGTTGAACGGTGTGGTTTTCTGCAGGTGGTACCAACAATGTATGGAGATTTGTCTGGGCGCAAAATTCTAACCAATCAGGTACTTACTTTGGTGGAGTCCTAGAAGCATATTCTGCCTGCTCTTCACGTTGCTAGTCTGCCTGCTCTTTGAAGTTAACGTCGTCGTTTGGAATGACAGTTCTCCGTGACAGAGCATGTAAAGGGGCCCGAAGCTGGAACCGGCCGTACACTACCTGGAGTATTCTTCTTCTATGACCTTTCACCAATCAAGGTAAGAGAACACTTGTTCTCATGATTATCTTCTGAACGGTTTTCGATCGTCTGGACAATTTACCGATAGTCTCAACAGGCGCAACTTAACTTTCTCATGAGACCGAGTGTGATTAAATGTAATTGTCTTCCGCAAATTGCACGCGGCCTTATATAGCTAATGAGGGTTAGTTACTCATCCATTACGATGTGTATTGCTACGTAGTTGGATTGGAGGCGTATCCTAAACTCGACCGTATATTGTTCCTGCAGGTTATCTTCACTTCGGAGAGAACTTCCTTTCTCCATTTTTTGACAAATCTCTGCGCCATTATTGGAGGTAGGTATCTCTCATATGGTTAGCTTCTTCTTTAGTTGTAACGTCTGGAGAGGGATTAAAGTTGCTATACAGTGGGATGTATGACGCTGTCCACGTCCGATCTTCTTATCACCAAGTTATGCAGAGTCGTTCCTCACGCGCTTAGAGGAACGGCCCTGTAGATCAGGCTGGGGTCATCTTTCAGTTTCATGCATAATAAGATCAGCAAGTTGTGGTACCTTTTCTGAAGTGACTCAAACAGACTCTGACTTTTAGCTAACTTGTAACAGGAGTCTTCACGGTATCGGGGATCATTGATGCCTTGGTATACCATGGACATCGAGCTATCAAGAAGAAAATTGAGATCGGGAAGCTCAGCTAAATAGACCTAATGCTAAATAGACCAGGATAACACGGTTGGCCGTTGCTGAGTGAATGAATGCTCTCCATTCCAGGAGCTTGTTTGCCTCTGGGTTGGAATGTTGGAACGTCCTATACACGATTCTTAGGTTGCTACACATCTAGAGAGTCACTTCCCCCACAGTTCATAGCAGTTAAGTTATCCAAGAAGTGGGCACAGAGTAAGATCCATTTTTTCTCGACTCGGCTCTGGTAAGCACTTTTAGAGATAAGGGAAGTGACACAGGCAGAAAAGAATGTATTGAGAAGCAAGAAGGCTGTTGGCAGTGTGGAAAATTCCTTGACGCAAAACATTCTATGTTGCAACCATTCTCGTATCTATGTTAGCCCTTGTTTCGGTCCCCTCCTCGAATATCCGCTTCGAAGTTATTGTCACCACCTCTCTTTCCCGGTGGCTGGCGTGGGAAGCAGTTCATTCCGGTACAAACAGAAGAGAAGATCTAGAGCAAATTAGTTACTTGAGCCTTCGTTGGCGTACTCGAGAATCACCTGAATATAACACGTGTGTGGGATGCTCTTTTGTTAGACAGTAGATTGACTTGATTGATCACTCAGATGTGTAAGGATATTGAACTGTAGACTGGTCGACATGAACAGCAGAGTTGTACTTTTGTTGTGAGTAAGACAGACGTTTCTTGAACATCATGGATAGTCGGTCCACCTCTGTAGAGCTCTCATAGCGTATCTCTCTTCAGGAGGTTCTTCTGATCATAGTGGCAATGCCGGTCTAGAGTATTTGAAGTCAATGATCATATACCGCTGCGAATTATGTATCTCTTCCAAGAACATTTCTAATAGATCGCCAGAATTCATTCTAATGTTCATCTCCTTTCGTCAGGATTTGGTTTGTAACTTATGAGGGTGAACTCCGGACACTCAAAATCCAGAACTGAAGCTGTTGACCTGGTCTCTCTCCGTTAGTGTGCAGACCAATGTACACTAAGAATAACTGACATTTACCTGAGCACGGGTAAAGGCGTGGGTCATCGGACTGCTACAAGACGGAGAGCAGATTAGTGATGGCTGTGGCTGTCATTGTGTCCAAGAAAGAGAAACTCGAATCACATAACCTCAGGATGGAACTTCTGTCTAATCTACTCCAATTAACCAAGATAGGAGATTTCAAATACATATGCGGGAAACAGCAAACCCATGTCACCCTTTTCTGCTCACCCACGTTACCCCTCTACGGTGCTATACGGAGTGCAAATAAACCAATCAAACCAACCTCGCCATGTCATGGGTTTGGTTACAATGCTAGAACGGGATGTAGAAAGAATCCTATGACCATACAGCAGCAAGACAATTAGCCAATCTGATTGGCTGGAAGTGTTAGAATATGTGGGTGAGGTGGATGAGCAGAAAGGGTGAGGTGGGTTTACAATTTCCCTACATATGCCTGCAAAGGCATTTGAGTCTCAGTCAATCCAAACTCGTAGACTTGTGAAACCAAGTCTTTGGTTGTCATGTTGGCTCCTGCTAGTCACCAGATTTGCACAGTTGAGAAACGTTACTCCTGCAATTCTACGTCAATCGAGACACCTCTGAGCTTTGTCCGGGATCACTAGGAAAACTTGGCTCATAACCATGTTTCGTCAGAGCTCCTTGCTGACTCATTGATCCTTGTGATTTTATTGAATGTGTCCTCAACTGGATTGTAATTGGATATTGTTAACCTTATAAGTTCGGGTAGAAGCTTTTTGTTTGAAATAACTAATATTTAAGTATCATATGTAGATATCTATCTAGTCGATGAAGATGGACAAACTGGTCTTATTTTACAGAAAGCACAAGTTACTTAAGCAGGGAGTAAAGTATATCACTCTATGGAACTTCCTATATTCCTTTACCGTAACCACATCTTGGAAGTGACTTGCTTGGCAGTAATGCCGTAATCCATCTACAAGAGTCAGTTTAAATATTTCCAACCATGCAAGAGATGCATATCAATTTCCAACCATTTACTGACAAGATAGAGATTTCGGCTCAAGATCACAAAATTCTCAAGAGTGTTGCTCCTCACTTTGAACTCCGATAGTAATTTCTCCCGTTGCACAAATACGTAGCGAAACTTGGCTTTTATCGCGGACTAATAGAACGAATGACGCGAAGTGATTTTGGATCCGTATGTGGACTGGTAATGTTTGAGCTGCGAGTGAGAGGTGAATTCAGATCCGTATGTGGACTGTTAAGGTTTGAGCTATGAGTGAGCGGTGAATTCAGATGAGTCTCGTCTCCGAGTTCAGGAACAGCCAAGGACAACTCTCTCAGACTGAGTCTTCGTGGTGCAATACTCAGAGACCTAGGGTGATTGGCATCTGCAGGAACTCTGAGCTGCTTCCTGCAAGTGATTAAAGGTGATCGTCAGTATTGATTCAACTTGTCACTGGTTATACATCAGAACATTTGAAGCAAATATATGGAGTGTTTAGAGTCTGTACCATTTGAATTTTGTCCTCTTTGCATAAGCTTCCAGTGTGGGCCACAACGTCTCAAAGAATTTGATCAGCAGGACGAAGATAAACCGGTAAACTACGCTCATCAAGCATAAGATTCCTAAGTCCCACCACTTGCTCCGAGCAGTACCAACTTCGTATATACTGAGAATAGCTCGTTTGCCGGTGATATATCCACCACTTGATCCTTCGATATCGTTCCTAAAGGTTATACCAATAAACTCGTTTTTGTACATCCCCTGCGGATCGACGACTGTAGAGGTTAGTCGGTACTCAACAGCTCAGTAAATACCATATCCCTCCACGTTTTACATAGAGTTCACTCTATCTATCTACCGCTTGAAGGTGGTATCTGGCATCTCTGCAAAGAGTAACTCTAAAAATCAGAACTTTGACCTCACCTGCAATGCATACATGAAGAAATTCATGTAGAAGAGAGGAAATCTGGTAATGATCGATGGTATGTAATTTGGCAGCCTGTAGAATCCTGATACAAGCAGTAGAACACCCTGCAGAGGCCGGACGATCGGAGTTTAAGAAATGTTGCATAACACGTCACAAAAACTTTTGGGTAAACCCAAACTAACCAGATACCGTCGATTAGAAAGACAACCAGTGCATAGTACTACGGTACTCTTTGGAGGAGTGTCCTTCTTAGCGAACAAACTAGAGGATCTGTGTGTGTGTGTGCGTGTGACAACCCAATAACATCTTGACAATACTTTATCATTTATAACGAATAATAAAGAATATATTACCATAATACTCGCTCCAGTTATGATACCCATAAGAAAATTTGGAACCATAGCGGCTACATCCATCATGAGGCTCTCCACAACGCTTAGACTGGCAAAGAGGATGAGTACATAGTACAACCAGTGGATGAAACCAGGATGCAGTTTTGGCAAGAAATACCCAGGCAAGGAAGAGAGCAGGGCAATGAGGAGCAAAAACGGTAAAGCCGACACAAAGTTAGCAAGTGTGTAAGGCAGTACACCGTAGTGACCATTCATTCTTTCTCTCGTCATTACCTGTAAACAAGGTAAGGAGTTCTCGTTAATATGAGGTAGTGAAAGTACTTTTCAAACAGCTTCGCAACTAAGGTATGCATACCAATTCTGTTTTAAAGACCCACCTTCATTTCTTCCACAAACGACGGAAAGCAACCGATCGACATAAATGTCAGAAATCCCACCACGAAAGATAAGCATGCTGCTCGTCCCTGTAAATAATTTGCACAGCCATCAGCCTAAAGAAAGGTCATGTAGGTCAAAACAAACCTCAACGCTGAACGCAATCTATTGTTCAAAAGGTAAAAAAAGAGAATGAGTGGTCACAGGCATAAACCGTTTCTGATAGATGACGATGTTCAGGGGAGATATCTAGATAACTTACGTAGATATCTTTAAAACCAACTTCCAAGTTGTGGAAGATATACCCTATGACGAAACACAGGAGCACGTACATCACTACTCGCAACCAGTAATACCCATAATCTCTACGCATGTTGGTGAAGGACCTGCTCGTGAGAGTGATAAACTGCTTATAAAAGCTAGCTTGGCTTCCTTGACCCTCTGGTAATACTGGCAAATCCTGCATCGTCCATTTGACTCCGAGAGTAAGTGAGGCAATTGAATAGAATGCTGACACGAAATTCTCGGAGATGTTGTGAGAATCCTCAACCAAAACATGCTTTAGTGGGACCAAATTGACTCCAATATTTGATCAATTCAGACAGTAAAAATGGGGTGAATGACACATAAGGCGACTGAGAGGTAGACTATTGGATGGCGACGCTCGAGAAAGTAACGAAGGTTGAGGTCTACATATAATCGATTCTCACTTACCGGCCTTGATGCGTAGAAATTGACCTTTTCCATAGCAGCTCTAGCCACGTTCGAATTCTCATATGCAACCAGCAACTGATTCACCACGTCTGCTATTTTTATCGTATTAAGTGGGTCTATGCTCTTGTAATGTGAGTCCACAGATATGCCCTCTTCTTCCAACTTCTTGTTGACGTCGTCAAAATCAGAGTTGATACATCGCAAGAAATGGTCGGATGGATTCCGCAGAGTAGGACAAGGAAACCCAGCAGAAGCGAAGTGCTGAAAGGAGAAAAGCATCAGAGGTGTAAACCAGTCAATGTCGAACCGCAAATGTCGATTTAAAATTGAGTTTGTCCATAAAAGCCTACGTGGGGAATAATGAATTCAAAACTTATCCTGGGATGGTAGTAGTACCTCTTGCGCACTCACAGCCGGACCAAAATAAATTGTGTTCCCCTTCGACAGTAGAAAGAGAGTATCAAAAAGTTCAAAGACTTCTGTGCTTGGTTGATGCACAGAAGCTAGCAGAGTACGTCCTCCTCTTGCCAAATTTCTAAGCGTTCTCATAACAAAGTACGATGCTGCACTGAAAAACAGTAACTCGCCAAGACATATCAAAGGTAAGTCCTACATACCCAGTTGCCCAGCCAGGAACTGCTACCATGCTTAAACTCAATACTACAGACAACGCTTGTCTGTACTCTCCTGGCAAGCTACTGAAATTGTTCTCTCCTTACCCACTAACCCATAGGAACGGTCTCCTTCCAAAATTTCTCAAGAAAGGAATGGCATATGCACATTACGGACCATGAACAAGCTTCGTGAAGCTTACAGAAAACGCTTAAACCATATCTGCAATAGAGTTGCAAAAGATATAACACAGACTCTGCTGAACCTGATAATAGGATTCCTAGCGCAGACCTGTCAAGGCCGCTGGTGGGTTCGTCGAGGAACAGCAGTCGTGGCCTTGTGAGAATCGCAATTGCAATGCTGAGCCGTCGTTTCTCTCCTCCGCTGATCCCTCGAAGATGCCAATTCCCGACCGTCCGTTTTGAAACTGATTGCAAACCCATGTCCCTGAGCGCAGTGTCCACAATTTCTCGCTTCTCAGCATTAGTCACTCTATCCGGCAGCCGAAGACAGGCCGAATACATCACGGTCTCATAAACAGTTAATGTTCCAATGAACGTGTCTTCTTGCGTAACATAGGCCTGCGAAGAATCGATTGATCTGAATTAAAGAATGCTCAAGCAGTAGAACCGTCAGACAGCATTGGATACATAAACAGTATGCAGCAAACCATCTCACCGCTGTTCCAAACTTCAGGGTCTGGTGACGTCCGTTCACAAGAATCTCACCACTAAATTCATTGGTTTTATTCAGCCTCCCTGACATAGATAATCATAGATAAGTATTAATCCGGAGTACATCCGTTCTATGTAACCACATATTCAACAACTCGATTTTACAGCAGTTCAATTTTTCAGATCCCTCTTTCAAAGTGAGTCGACTCTCACGCTTGTGAAATATGTCCAAATCTCTTTTGAACCTCGGGGTTCGTTCTAGTTTTCCAGAATTGTAAGTAGGGGAAATCACTTGATGGTCATGCTCGGACTGCCTCTCGTCGATCGTTTGATCGTAGTGCTCTAGTTTCATGAATCTAAAGACAACCATCGTTTCCAGTTTGTCGATAACTCTCGTGGTTCTTAGAACGGAGTCAGCACTGATTCACTATTCCTTGAACGAATTTGAGTGAGTTCCCAGAGGATGGCAGATGAAATTCGAACTATTGCAAGACTGTTTAGCTCCCATTGCTGGTGAAGACGACGAAGAAGCTGGACTCACCGGCGATAGCATCGAGGAGAGTTGTTTTTCCAGATCCGGATGGACCCATGATTGCGAGAACTTCGCCTGCGTGAGCGTGGCCATTTAGCCCATGGAGTACCTCATGATCTCCGTGTATAGTCACTCGAAGATTTTTCCATGTCAATTCGACGGGCACTTGTGGTGGCACGCCACAAGCGATTAATCTCCTCGAAGCAGTTCTCTGCAAGGGCCTTGGATGGCTACTAGAGGAGCTGCACGCATGCTCGTGTCGCTTTCCGGCAATGACCTCAAAGGACTTGTTGCTAACATCAACGTCGATGAAATCAGAAACGCTTGATGCGTTGCTGCACGTTTTCTTATGCTTCCTGCGAAGCCAGAGAAGAGAATCTATGTAACGAGAACAATCGTGCCGTTCAATGGGTTCCGCCATTGGCGTTCTCTCCTCGGATCTGTTCTCACTTTCACTCACTTCCAGAGAGTGCATCGCAACTGCAGCTTGCTGAGGCTTGCGATTTATTCACTCTTCTAAACACCTGCTATAACGTGAAATGACTCGAGCATCATCTTGACCACCACCCGTTAAGCTGTACAGATCCGTGATTCTTTCAACACTTCAAATATTGAACTTTATGCAGAAGTCTTACACATCCCACAAAAGACACCAGTTGCTCTTCATGCACAGGCATCGACCTGATGCATGAGAGGATGACACCCTTGTTTGCCAATGTTGGAATGCAGGACCTGAATGTGGGAAGTTCCTAAACAGAAACTAGCCTCGAGGATCACTTCAATGGAGAGGCGTATCCCAGGATGACCATGCTGAGCAAGATGGAAGATTCAACGAACTAATGGAGCAAGTCCTGGGATCATCACAATCCAGGGAGCATACTTCGAAGTGATGAGTAAGCTGAGGGTTCAGTGATGATTCCTACAATATATACCCATCTCAGTGCCCGCGAGGAGTCTAAGAGCTCTAACGACTTCCTGATTCAAACGAACAATATTAACTCAAGACGCAGCAGCGTGTAGGTCCACGCGTGTAGCTCGATTTGAGTCTCGGGAACTTGAAGAGAGATGGCATTGATCTCTGTACTCGTATCGAGCGTTATCAAGCGGCACATGATTTCAAATGACGATGTTACTGAGGTCACTAGTGTCTTTTTTGAACAGACTAATGTGACCCATAGCTCAATTCGAAACTATCATCAACAAGTGTTTTACAGCAAGTGTTTATGAGGAGTCTCTCTTCACATCTCGATCTGTGTTTAATACGCTAGCGCAATAGAATGCAGCAATGTAATTGTGATGAACTATTGGTAGTTGCACTTGTATGTTGATTTAGTTAGTAGAAGTACTAAGTTCATAGAATCTTTTATATCAGTTATTATTATTATGTTCTTACATGATGGATTATGTTATCTTTTGGATTTCTTCTTTGATATGCAGTATTTGTGGTGGATATCACACAAATCTGGTCACAATCCTTTATTCAGCTCAATTTCAAGATCTTCGCTTAAGACCTTAAATGGACTTGTGTTCATGTTAGTAATATCAGTTGTAATTTTTTAAATCATACATCTATGACATCAGCACATGTATAATTTAGATAGTGTATTCACAACTATCATTTCTCTCTCTAAATTTGATATGTTTAAGTCAATATTTTTTTATTACAGTCAACCTTCTTTAGTCCTAAATTTTGTTGATAATCTGAACATGATATTTATAACTGAAATAACCTCAAAGAAAGTGGATGATACAAATTTCCTAAGCAGGTGATAGACTCAGAAAGTACATATTCTTTTACTTGGAGGAGATTTTGATAAAGGCATAATAAAGCTTTAAAATTATTTTGAGTATATTTGGAGGCCATTATAAAATCATTATAGAATCATGAAAAAGTAAAACAGATTTTGGAGGTGAAAGAATCTGTTATCAAAATCTTCTATGTCAATTTGCATACAAAAAATCATAATTCTAAAAAGTAGGCGTGAATACTTGGATACACAGATTAAGAAATTTTGAAAATGAATAAAAAATATTTTTTATTGCATAAAATAAAATTTTAAAGTAGAGGACATGTGCATGAAATTAACCCTAAAATAATGAGGAATAGATTGGAGACTTAATGTAGTGAAGAAAAACATGAGATAAATGGAGGAAGAGTATATGAAGAAAAAAGATGGTCTATTTAGGCAGCTGATATTTTACAAGGATATTATGGATTATATATGAAAATGTAGAATAAATCTGAGATATGGTGTGAGATGAGAGATTTTCTGAAATAATAAAATGAATAAAAAACTTGAAATATGCAAAATAATAATACTAATGAACGATAGTGAGTCCATAGGAAATTTTTGGATAGGCGATCCATATGCAATGGCGGAGTTCAGCTTGGTTGAGTTGTTGTGAGTATATACATTGATACACATCATACATTGTTGTCAACATCATACACTATAGAAACACAACTCACACATAAGTCATACATGGACTCTAAAGTACCACAATAATCAATTTGTTTACACAATTTGTATCATACTCAATTAAATAAGTACTTGATCTGTCACTCAATGATATGCCAACAATTGGGTGTTGATTATAGTCAAGCCACACCCACTCTAGCTAAGAGAATCCATGTGATGCTCGTTGGCCTCAGTCCACCATAGCCACTAACTCAAAAGCTCAATATCAAAGAAGTGAGCTCTCTAGAGTTGCACGTCAAAAGTACCCCTAGACTTGAGCTAGGTCTCAAACCCTAACGGTTCCGCTAACGGCACATCCAATGGTGCAAATGGTGCTAAGTGATGGAGGGCCCCACCATGTAGTTAGTACACCAAACATGAAATCTGACCATCAACAAATAATCTATAAATAACTACCAAAATACTCTTGATTATTGTAACAATATGGAGTTTAGCGATGTAGTTAGTAAGGCTTACAAAGTAGAGAATAAGCCAAATTAGCCTAGAATATTCTAGAAGCATCTAGGAAGCTTCTCAACTAGTTAACTTGTGCTCCAAGCAGGTAGCTTCTAGAAGTTGTTAACTAGCTTAGCTTGCACGCCAAGAAGACAACTTCTAGAAGGAAGTTTCTTGAGAAACTTCCTAGTTAACTTGGCTTGCACTCTAAGAAAGTGGCTTGGGAAAGCTTCTTGAGAAGCTTCTCAAGGGCTTTGTATGTTACCTATAAATACCAAAGCCAAAGCTCATGCTAGGCATTCAGAGTTTTCCCTCATTCAAGTGTCCCAATGTGAGTTTCCATTTTCCTATTTCTCTCCTCGGTCTTGGTCTTTTACATTTATATCAGAGCAAGAATGGGATGGATAGAATTTATGGACCATCAAATCTACTTCCGCCAAACCATTGGAATTTTCATGTCCAGATAATACCCAAGTATCATTTCACACAATTCATCACCTTGCGCTTTGGGCAGGATTTTCTACATATGATCACCGTATTTGAGGAACTCTTGATACTTCCGGTTGTAACTTATGGAGAACGGTGGAGGTGCTACATCTATTTGTTAATCAATTAGATAAATTGGGAGTAGTGGGATAGAGTAGTAGCTATGGCAGCAATATAGGACATTATCCTTGCAATGTAACAACAAATCTAGCACCTTACTCGATAATTGGATGAATGAGATCAGCAACAACGAGAACATATAGAGAGAGCGCCAATTCAAGATGGAGATAATTGTATTTGATTTCCAAAACCCAAGGTGTTTGAAGGCAAGAATCTTCCGAGTACAATGGAGAATTTTTTGTTTGACTGCAAATGTTACTTTGAAGCCACCAATCTTCAAGGTGAACGGAAATAGATTCTCTTGGCCTCTAGCAAATTAGTTGGTGTTGCAAAACTCTGGTGGCAATTCCGAGTGAAGCAAGCAGAACAATAGATTGTTGCACCAATTTTGACATGGACAGAATTCAAGGATGCAATATTGGGTCAGTTTCAAACTATAAATGGCACCCAAGCCGCACGAGATAAATTCGTGGAGTTGAAGCAAGTTGGCTCAGTAAGGAGCTACATCACACAATTTCAAAATATCATCATGCAGATTCCATATATACAAGAAGGTGAAGTTCAAGATCGATTTGTGCGGGGATTGAAGTCACGAACCAAATTGGAGGTGACCATGCAAGAACCACGAAACATAGAAGAAGCCATGCAATTTGCTGAGCGCTTTGATTCCTTGGTGGCTACAACTTGGTCTTGACCTCGATCTACACAGGGCCTACCAGTACACTATGCACGGGTGGAAGAACCGATACCAATGGAGATTGATGCTATCCAACGGAGACCACTTGGTACAGTGGATAGAGAAAGATTACAACAAAATGGAGGTTGTTTTCATTATCGCCAAGTTAGACATCGCATTGCTGAATGCCCACTTAGGAATGGACAACCTTGACAAGTTGCCCAGATGGAGTTTGTGGAACAGAATGATCAAGGAAACGAGGAATTCCAGTAGGAGATTTTGAGCCGCCTATTGGGAGCTTGATTAGTTCCAATGGGATTGAAGGCTCAACCTATGCAAGTTTGCTTCACTTGCAAGGTACGATATCTAATCGGGGTTGTAGGATTTTGGTTGATTTTGGAAGTTTAGAGAATTACATGTCTATACAAGTAGCAAAGGAATTGGGTATTCTTATCAAGCCAGTGATTGGAAGTAGTTTGATGATGGCGGATGGTAAAAAGGGTTCTGCATTCCGCACCTCGCATCTTATTACCATCAAGATTGGGAAGGAATACTTGGAGTGTATGAGGTTTGTAGTGGTACCTCTACACTATGATATCATTTTGGGTCTACCTTAGCTTGAACGTCATAAGGTTCAATTTGATTGGACCAGACGACAAATTCAAGTACAACACCAAGGTAGGAATTTCCGATTAGGTTGTTTGGCACCTTTAAGTAAGACACCTAAGAATAGTTAGTCCTAAGATGGGAAATTTGTTGAGAAGGTAGCCATAAAGCAAACCTTGAAGGGAGATGAGTCCTAAGATGGGAAGTTTGCCAGGAAGGCAACCATGGAGCAAGCTTGGAAGAGAGATGAGTCACTAGAAGGGAATTTGGTTAGTAAAGCAACCATAAAGCAAGCTTTGGAGGAAGATAAGTTTGTATTTGTGGTGTGGATCAAACTGATTGCACAAGAACAATCTAAGGAGTGCCAAGGGCCTCATCAAGCAATGGTTGATTGGATAGTTCAGGAGTTTGTGGACGTGTTTTTGGGTGATCTACCAAAGGGATTACCCTCCGATCAAGGTCTGCCCTTCAAGATTGAGTTATTGCCAGGGAGTACTCTAGTGAGTAGACTGATCTATTGGCTCTCATGAAAGGAGTTGGAGGAGTTGAAAACAACACTTATAGAGTTATAGGAGAAGGACTTCATATGACATAGTACCTCTCCTTGAGGAGCACCAGTACTATTTGTTCCAAAGAAGGATGAAGGACTTGTTATGGACCTTGGAATCCTTCATTCTTCTTTGGAACAAAGAAGAAGGATGGAAGACTTGACCCCAAGGTCCATAACAAGTTTTGGTCAGCTCTACAAAAAGATCCCTTCTTCCAAATAGTACATAATTGTCTAACAGTAGGCAATAAGGAATACACCACCTTCTCCTTCAAGGAAAGCCTTCTATTCCATGCAGACCGGATCTATGTTCCAGCCAAAGGTGATCTCCAACTTGCACGGTTTCAAGAAGCCTATGATCTACCAATAGTTGGTCACATGGGGGTGGACAAGACCTTGGGTACCCTTCAACGCCAATGGTGGTGGCCTAACATGACATGAGATATTTGGGAGTTTGTCCAATCATGTGAGAGTCGTCAACGCAACAAGGCCAGTAACCAAAAGCCGAGTGGACTCCTTTAGCCACTTCCCATTCCAACTACTTGTTGGGAACATGTGAGCTTAGATCTCATCACCTCCTTGCCCAAGACACAACAAGGTCACACAAAAGTTGTGGTGTTTGTGGATAAGCTTAGTAAGCAAATCCATTTGGCACCAACGGTTGATATTATGGATGCTCCAACCTTGGCGCAACTCTACTTTGATAATGTATTCAAACATCATGGGATGCCACGTGTACTCATCTCCGACCGTGATCTTTGCTTCACCAAAAAGTTTTGGCAAGCCCTCTTCCAGATACTTGGCACCAAGCTTACTTTGTCCACAACCTATCATCCTCAAACTGATGGACAAACTGAACGTGAAAATCGCACCTTAGTAGATATGCTTCATGCCTTTGTCAGCATTCACCATACCAATTGGAATGAATGTCTTGCAGCTGCGGAGTTTGCATACAACAATTCTAAATAGGCAAGCACCAGATTATCTTCTTTCTTTCTCAATTTTGGCCAAGATCCGCTTGTCCCAAATTCTCTTCTTGCTCCTCCCCCGTCTTAGGTTCCTCATACTTCAACCTTCTTGACCACCATATCCAAATCTCTCCAACAAGTCAAATCTCACCTCCTTGTTGTTGAGAATCATCAAAAACAATATGCGGACCACCATCGTCGTGATCTCACCTTTGAAGTTGGTGATAAAGTTATGCTATCCTCTAGTAATCTAACCCACCCACTTGATACCCAAGTTCATAAACTTGCTCTTAATTGGATAGGACCTTTTGATGTCACCCAAATTGTCACTCATGTTGCTTATTGACTTGTCTTGCCTTATCCTATGCGCATCCATCCTATCTTTCATGTTTCCAAGTTGAAACACTTTGTTCTTAACCCCTCTTCTTTTTCCTCTAGAGTCCAACCTCCTCCTCCTCCTATCCTTATCAATGATCATGAGGAGTATGAAGTTGATTGTATCCTTGTGCGTTGCCATATCCAATGAGGATGCCAACAACATACGGAGTACAAGGTCCTTTGGAAATGGTATCCCCTTCATGATGCTACATGGGAACCTCATCTCACCTCCAGAATGCACATATGGCCATCCAAGAGTTTGAAGCTTCAATGGCGACGAGGACATCACCAACTAGCAGTGAGGGAATATGTAACAATGTGGAGTTTAGCAATGTAGTTAGTAAGGCTAACAAAGTAGAGAATAAGCCAAATTAGCCTAGAATATTCTAGAAGCATCTAAGAACCTTCTTAAGAAGCTTCCCAACTAGTTAACTTGCGCCCCAAGCAGGTAGCTTCTAAAAGGAAGCTTCTAGAAGCGTCTAACTACCTTAGCTTGCACGCCAAGAAGGCGGCTTCTAGAAGGAAGTTTCTTGAGAAGCTTCCTAGTTAACTTGGCTTGCACTCTAAGAAAGCGGCTCGGAGAAACTTCTTGAGAAGCTTCTCAAGGGCTTTGTATGCTACCTATAAATATCAAAGGCAAAGCTCATGTTAGGTATTCAAAGTTTTCACTCATTCAAGTGTCCCAACGTGAGTTTCCATTCTCCTATTTCTCTCCTCGGTCTTGGTCTTTTAAAAGTACCAACACTACTACTCCAGAGTCAAAGCAATCTAGGTGTGACACTACAAATGGCATGACAGAGTTTGTGTGTACTACATAAAGCTGCTTTTGTTTCCTTATTGCATTTCTTCTTCTTCTTTGCTAATGAACTCCTTTTCTCCTTAGAATGAACCTCTTCAAAATCACAAGCTCATCATTTAACATTCAATTGTATTGTGCTCTTAAACTAATTAAGGATGCAAACTCTTTATTTGCAATCAAGCTTGGACTCATTCCATGTTTACCTTTTATTCAATTTGATAATATCTATAAATAAAAACTCCAAATCCAAAAATATTGTCTACTCAATTTATTGACTTGATTCAATAATAGGTATTGAATCAAGATATGCAATGAAGCTTGGACTTATTTCATGTTTATCTTTCTTAACACAAGAGGATCTAATCTATATGTAATTTGGAATCCAAATAATAATGTATATTTCACTTTATTAACTTGACTTAATATGATAATGCTTCTGAATTGATAATGAAATATTTTGTTAGAAAAATCAATTCTAGACCAATGGTTGCAAAACAAAATAGCTTTAAACATACAACATCCAAGCAACAAAAGAAGTATATATGTAAACACGATTCATATATTTATAACTATGATAGTATACATTGAACTACTTTTCTTCTTACATTTTTCATAAGCTTATATGTCTTCACTACACTAGACCCTAGACATACAATTTACCTTAAGCCAAATATAATCTCCTTGGTATAAATGTATTTTTTTCTATTTGAGTATTTCTTGCACCTATATTTCTCTCAAGTACAAGTTATACATTCAATCTTTTCTTTATCTCCTTTCATGTTTGTATCAACTTCTTTTCTCTCTACATACTTACCCCTTCTACATCATAGAGTTTGTATTCTTTGAACCATGTCTAATTGCTTGCAGAGTTCTTTCAGATCCTCCTTGATTATTTTAGCAGTTTAAGTAATTCAACAAGTAAGAAGATAAGTAATTACTTTTTTAGTGTATTTGTATCATAATGCTTGTAAGTTTCAATTTGTATGCTTTGCAGTTGATTCATTTCAAGTTGTTATTTCCAGTATGTATGTAATTGTTCAACTAGATGGATTCCATCCACTAGAGTTATAGGCTTCTTCCTCTCCACACTTTTTTTTATAATCTCAAATACATAGCAAACTGCATCTAGTAAACTATGTTAAAATCTTCAATTTTTCAAGTATTCCTATATTCCAAATTCCAAATAAAACTATGCTAAAATTTTCAATCGTTCAAGTATTCCAAATTTTCTTCTAATATATTGGGTCCAAGAAATAAGCATTGCCTAATTAAATCTCACAAGCTTCACATCATCAACTTCTTCACAAGGAGTATAAAAGTGTACCGTAAAAGCTTAAACCCATGTAGCACTCCCTTCCTTGGTGCATTTCTTCCAAGAGATCTTTCACATGCTCATAGATAGTTCTCTTTAATCAAATTCTGACTCATTGTAACCATCATCTATAGAACTCATTATTTTGCCATGCAAACTCTAAACATTAAAAAAAATAGTTTGCCTAAAATGGTAATAAAATATTCCATGAACAACTCAAAATCATAATACGTATAAAAGTTTTAGGGTGGTACAAAATGATACCCAAAAAGACTCTTTTGCTTTGGACCAAAGCCAAAGTGATCAGAATTTTTCCCGTGGGTGGAGGAAAATAGACTAATTGCTGTCTATCTAAGCTCCAACTATCATGCCTTGCTTGGCGAAGATAGGCTTTTAAGAAACTTGTATTTGCAGTCAAAGTTGAATCACCATTGTTTGCATAGCGAATAGCCAAGAAATTATGATAAATTTTATATAAAAGAGATTTCTTGTGTAAAACTTAAGGTTAAGATTTTATTTTAGCTTGTAGAGAATAGTTTAAAATATATTGAGAAGTAATAATCTTCTATTTCTATCTTTATCTCCTAAATAGATAAACCGGGGAGGAAAATTATAACAAGATACTAATAAATAAGCTCAAATTAAGACTTGTTGTATTTAAATAAAGAATATCTTTATGAATTTTTATCCTTTAATCATTTTTTAATTATATAGAATATTTTATATGGTGATAAGGATGAATTTTTAGTGAAAACTTATACATAATATTTTACTAAAAAATTTATCATAATTAAATGAATAAAAAATCAAAATAATAGTGTTCCTTATTTTGGATCCATCCCGAAGTGAAATTATGTCATCAAAGCTAGGCTGTTCTGTGGCTAATATATATATCAAGATGAAGGAGTAGTTATAAGTAAGCAATGGTAATGAATAAAAGAACCCACATTTTGGAAATATTAGTGGACGCTCTCACACAATAAGTGCTGTTTTAATAAGTGTTCATCAAAATGCCATAGTTTCCATTATTATAAGAATAGCATATAGGAAGGTGATTAGATGGTAAAATATAACGTACAAGGTGGTATATATGTGGACTCTTTTAGATTTTCAGACACAAGAAGACCTAGAAATCTGAGGTAAGAACAAATCATTTCCAATAAAAATAATCTACATTTTCCATTTCATAAAAGAAAAAAAGATATAGGTTTTAACTTTTGTATGCAGCAATGATATTTGTCCATTGGATGCTTTATTTCATATTATCTGTATATACACCATGTTTTCTGTATATACGACCTTATTTTATAACTATACCTGCTGTACCCAATTTTCCAAGAATAAAATGTTTTCTCCACCTGGTCTATTTTCCCTGAAATCTATTAACAATTATTTCCATAATATGTGCCAACTAATACAATTGGCTTCTCTCACTTGCAAGGTATTGTCTTGCTTGTTAATATGAGATTATAAATACTCCTAAATGATTAAAATTCTCGTCATTAAATGTTCCTGAAATATTGGGAAATATTATATATCTCAAAAATATTTATCAACATATTTGTTAAACTTGATTTTGTGTAAAATTATGTAGCTATCTAATTTAGACCATATAACTAACGAAAGGGCCAAAACTGTTGCCTCTCGTTGGTGGACATCGCGAATAGGACACTGACGGAGTCCATGCAATTCCGTCGTGGCAAGTGGATGCTAATGCGTGTCTGTTAAAAGTGAGAGAATGGGAGCAGAAAGCCAATCGCACAGGAAGAGTACCAGGATTGCCCTGCTTGTTTGTGCGAAGAAGCATCGAAGGAATTGTACCGGGAAGCAGGCGGATCAGCAAATTGGTAGCAATGGCGGGGGGCATGGATGTACACAAGAACAAGTTTGTGGAACAATGGGCTACGAACAGGGAAAACTTGGAGTTGGTGTTCAAGTTCAACCGACGTACCGTCCCAATCTGCATGCTTTTCGGGCTGGTCGTGCCTCTGCTTACATACCAGGGTATCACATCTGAATTTGTAAGTGGTTAATAACATTACCTGTTGGCTCCTCTTGTCATTGATATCGCTAAACTGTCAATGGAATGCGAGTGTGAAATTGATCCAGTACGGTGAATGTCGCGTCCCACATGAAGACAAGTTAGGACTTAATTTAGGGTTTGGCAAGTGATGGACTCGGTACACTGATCTCGAGGTTGCTCTGATTATTGAGGTTCTTCAGAATTCCCTCTTGACGTGTGTGAAATGAATGATAATTGTTGTCGGGTTTTACGAGGCTACTTGTGTATGGCTCAGAGAAATGCTGAAGGAATTGTAACTGGATTGTAATCTTCACACCAATCATATACCCTCGTACTTAATCTTTCTCTGCGAGCTGTTCCAAGCTGAGATGTGGTCAATTTCGCCATTTCTGGTCCCATCCGTCCCAGAAGGAAAGACTCTCTTTAACCTGGGTTACTGGTCTTGAAGCAAATTGGGAGGTCAAGGAAGCTTAACGAGTGTATGAGTTCCTGGACATTCAGCGTATAGTATTTAGTTTTTGTACCCGGCAACTCTAGTGAGAGATTGCTGTTAGAAGATGAAAAAGAATCAAGACGCAGTGGTTGCAATGGCCGCCGGTATGGATGTGCCCAAAAATGAGTTTGTGGAGGCCTGGGCAAGTCATCGTGAAAATCTGGATTCTCATTTTCGCTTCAACAGACGGTCGATTCCCATCTGTTTGCTGTTCGGCCTCTTCACTCCGATATTTACATACCATTTCGTTACTGCCGAATTTGTAAGTCTAACATCAAAGTTCACTGCACCCTCGGTTACCTTGATTCAACTAATACCTACTTACACACGTTTAAGTCTTTCCTGTACCAGTTATATGGGTAGGAACTGAGCTCCTTTCTAGAATAGTATGTTATTGCATCTTTGTTACACTCAGATGGAAGTATACTGAATATGCTGTAAACATCGAGTTCACCATTTTTCTTGCTAGGCTGATAATCGAAATACTGGACAAAGTTAGGATTTATAAAAGGGTTTCTAGATTCCCAGGACGTCCATGACAATTCTTCCTCCCCCATTCTATTCCATAGTTCTGTTGATGTCAGATATTGGCTTTAGTCGGATCTCCAGAATGGGCTCGGCTTTTAAGGTAGAGCAGACTAAGGATTTCGAGGGCCCGTTTGTGTTTTCCTGTTTCCTGGTACTTGCAAACGATCAACATCCTAAGCTCATACATTCATTATGTCTATTATTTCTCAACTTCAAAGTCTTTTTGGCATAGGCCCCTTTGTGGGACTTCCAGATGTGCCAACGTAACCTTATGATTGCTGTTACTCCACAATAGTGTTGTTTGTCATTTCGTTTGAATGAGTTGCAGAACAAACGGCGGTCGTACTGCCCTGTGAGCATCTTGCGTGAGCCAGCCATGGGAGCTAATTGGTCGCTGGCTATCCATGGTAGATACATATCAATCTACGTTGTTGGTTCTGGTTCTTGGAGTAGTGCTCGATAACCCCCGTTAACACCACAAGCACCTATGGATATGTTAATCGACTGATACGCCACACAGTTTTTTATGTCTTCTTACATCAAGATGTTTCCTCAGTTGAGGTCTTTTTCTGATGAATACCTGCGGCAGTATTATAAGAGTGGCTTTTACCAGTTTTTTCCTTCAAGTATATGCTAAGCAACGCTATTTTTAGAATGAACAGTACTGCTGAGAAAATATACCTGAACATATTACTCCGACTTTGGATGTATTCCTGGGTTCTGGGTCTTGATATACCTTTATCTGACCTTGTGCCTCTTTCATCTGCGATTCCACTGACTGTTGTAGCCCCGGGACAAATCAGGTCTGTCAAGGACAATGTCTCATTCCATGTGGCAAATGTACAAAGAAACAAGCAATTCCATGGATTGAAATCAATGATTCAGCCGACTCGATCTTTCTGCAATACAAACCTGTTTCTTACTTCGTGTTTGGACTGCCATGATCAGCCTGTAGGTTTGTCTTACCGACATCAATCATTGCTACGTGTAGTGTAGTGGTTTGAGATTTGATCGTCATAGTTCAGATTCAGAGTTTCGTCCGCTGTCTAATGGAGTTTGAACGTCTGTGTGCAGCACAAGCAGGATGAGCTGAACAAAAGAGCACCACGCAAATTCTTGTAGATGGATAAGGTGATGATCCTCGAATGCTGAACCCGATTGATGTAGAGAAGCGTTTGGCGGTTGCAGTTTATGTGGACTCCCCAAAGACAAGCTCTTTACGACAATGTTTTAAGGAGGAGCTCGGAGAGCGTGCATTCACTGCCCTCGAAGCAGTTTCAAGAGTATCTTTTCTCGCTGCCCTTTCAATAATCAAGGTCATATGGTCGGGGGTTCAACAAGGGTATAATTAAGTCAATGTTGCTGATAGCTCTAGCCTCTTGAATACCTTCATGGCCAAAGGATGCCTTAACTGTTTGGAGCTGCGCCTTCGCTAGCTCGTATGTTAACCATACAAAATGAGAAGTCGAAGCAATGGTAACCCAGGATGACTTTTCGGAATTGTGGGACAATGTCGTGCTGAGTTGCATAGATTTTGAGAGCAATTTAGAGGCTCTCCTTTCCGCCAGCGCTGTCTTTCGTGTGTCAAGTGACCTAGGTGGAGAAGCAAATTTCCGATGTCGTGATAGGTTTGAATTCCAACTTCAGTCTCCATCCCATCCAGTCCTGCGATAGAGTTATAAGAACTGGACGCGTGGTTCTATGGTGGAAAAGCAGACCCTGGTGTGAGAGTAACCGTCATACTTTGGCAGGCAATACTTATACACACATCCCCTCTTTGTCTCTATGCTCTCCCTTTGCTTCCAAATGGATCTTCCTACCCACTGGATGATTCTCCTCTACTTTCAATTTCAGATGCTTCCTCTATTTCTGTTCCAGAAGGTTGTCTATCTTCTCATACATGACGTATTCTAGTTCACTGTATAATGTACAATTTCCGCCCAGCTTTCTCTCAATTCCATTTGTACATCGTTGCGTATTTCCTTCTTAGATTAACTTGAATGCAATTTGCATCCGTTCACACTTGCATGTCATTTTCCATACGTATGTTCTCGGTTCGTTCTGGATCCCTCGTTCTTCAAACAGCTTCTGCCCCCATTTCTCCAATATTTCCTCTTTGGGAGCTAAATAGGTAGTGTATATTGTCAACGTCAACTTTGGTTTATGAAGGGCATCGTGCCCCGCCCAAAAGTTTCTTCAAAACCTCATGCGTATGTTGATATTTCCGGTTGTCCTCTAGTTTTATACACACGCAGAATTACCGCTGAACCTCAAAATAAAGATCAGCAACCCTCGAGTAATGAATTTGTAGTGTCCGTGAGACCTGTAACAGAGCTATCCGAATAGTATTTTTGCTTTCCATTCAGCTTGAGCTTTTAGAAGGCGAGAGGTACGTAGCATGCGATATAGGAGTCCTCAGCTGTGTTCGACGTGACTGGTGACGGATGTTTTAGGTGAAGGACATGTCAAGGATCTCCAAAAAGTTGGTTCCCAGACAGTGAGTCCTGACAGAGCGGTGACTTCATACATCCAAACTAGTTGCTTGGAGTTGGGCATCGTTTGGGTGCAGCGAGCGGTGTCATACCTCCACGCTAGTTGCTTGGAGTAGGACATCTTTGGGATGCAGCAAGAGGAAGTTGAGCACTTGGGCAATCGAGAATCAACTTTTCCAAATCTCAGGTGTCATAACCTTTTTCTGGGTTACTAGGAGGGTGTTATAGTTTCGCAGAGATTCCATAAAACCTTTTATGGGTGGTCCCATGATACTTTACAGGGTGGATTAACCGATGATTTAAACTTTTTTACTTTTTTATTTACTATGAAAGTTGTATTCTAACAAACTATTGATAGAGACTGGTTACGAGTTGGCCTGTGAAATTTCACAGGTGCTCTAGTAATGGTAAGTGTCTAGTGTATATCTTTTGAATTTAGGATATGACACACGTTCATTCTTACTCAATCGGCAGAAAAAGTATTATCACTAAGAAGGATTTCATCTTGTGTCTTTCTTCTTCCTCTTGGTTTGTTCGATATCATTCGTCTTTTTATGATTTGTCTTTTCTTTTCTATAATTTACCCTTTAAGCTCCTTACATCATGCAACGATACAATCCATCTTTTCTATGATTTGTCTTCTCTTTTCTGTAATTTTAACCTTTAAGCTCATTATATCATACATCATACAATCCGTCTCTTTTCTGATTTGTCTTTTCTTTTTTATAATTTCACCTTTAAATTCTTTACATCATGCATCGATCCAAAAACAGTGAGATTTAAAAAAAGATTTATCTACATATTTTTCACTCCATGTGAATGTTCATCCCAATATATTATCATTAGAGACTTACACTAACTGTGGAGATTATTTTTGCCCCGACGAGAACCTACACTTGGGCGACTAGAATCTAAATTTGGACAACGGATATCTACACTAATATAATATAGGGCAACAATTATCCTTAAAAGGTAATAACATATTGCATAAGTGCGCGTGCACATTTTGAGAGAAATCATGAGATTGCCAATGTAACAAGACGAAACATAACTATAGAGAAAGATTAACGAATGTAAGAAGATCATAAGAGCAAGACGAACAAGAGTAATGGTTTGATCGAGAATGGTTTAACAATGGGAGGAGAGGGTGAGCATGTACAGTTTGGAAAGTTCTTGTTTACATAGTGTATATGTTTTAGTACACACTTTTTCACTTTTTTCTTGTTTTATTGAAAGAAATCTCATAACCTTTGAAATAACGAGTTTATTATAAAGTACTTCAAAGGAGTGGGTCTTGGGTATTTACGCAGTAAACTAAAATGTACCTTCAATCCTTCCAAGTTCTCGTGGATTTAAATCAAGATCATCTTTGATTTCATATATCCGGTAACAAAAAGGAAACTCCAATTACTCACAATCACCAATAGCTTTGGATACATTTGGTCCCAAAGAAAACTTAAGCATGTGTAGGGAAAGAACTTTATTTATGAGGAATTAGTATAGACTCTACAATGCATCAGTATAATTATAATAATTGCGTAATTATACCAATTACCTTTATGCACGTTGGAGAAGTTGGAGAAGTGAAATGGAAACTTTTTGGGAAGAACAATTTAGAGTCTCGTTGACTTCAACAAAGATCGGATTCCTTGGATATATTGGATTAGTTGATGGAACATTAATGCTTCTTACATAATAGCAAACTGCTGATGGAGAGATTTATTTTAGTGAAAGGGGTTAGTACTCAGCAATAGCAACTGATTTATGACAATAAACAGAGAATCAAATATTTTGTTTGAGGTGAGTACGTTTTCTTGTATTCTTTGTCTAAATATTGTGGATTTTTGCATGCATATTTGTGGTTGATATATTGTAATGTGATATTTGTAGTATATAATTTTGTGGATTTGTGTATAGTATATTTGATTGATATCATATTTAATTTGCGTATGAGTATGCTTTGTTCCTAAAATCTGATATGTTTGTTTTAATACATATCTACTTGGGATATGATCAGATTAGATTATATACCAATAGAATATTTGGTCCTTACTTTTAAAGGACCTACTTCTCTAAACCAAGAAGATTTTAAGAATGATTATTGCATATGGGACAGGTAGATGATAGTCTTTGAGAGAACTATAGTTAATTTTAAAAGATGAACTTTTATTTTTTATGTAATTTTACATAAACTTCCTCATAAATCCATAAAATATTTGGTCAAAAGATGATAGATAGTTATCATGGAGGAGGAAGAAGAAGGGATTAAGGATAAGAGCTCAAGAAATAATGACCACTAAGATCATAATAGAGAAGGAACACACTCATTTCCTACAAAAACTTCTTTTGAGTGAATCAAAACCTAAGCGTGTTTTCAATTGTATTCCTAGAGAAACCTAGATCTTTAAACGAGTGTACTACTCAATTTCTTTGATTCTTGTTGAAATGATGAATTAAGCAAGCCTGTTTGTTAAAGTGTGTATGTTGTCATGAGTGTATTCAATTAAGAAATTTTAGTATCATATTTCTTAATACGTAATATATTGATCACATTTTTGCAAATCCTCAATTAGGGATTTGGAGTGCACTTGAAATGCACTGAAGGTTATGCAAAGATGCTCAAGGATTGGTTAGGGAGTGCTCAAATTTTGCTCAATTATTGCTTGAGTTTGGTTAGGTGTGTTTGGGGTCATACATGTGTATCCCAAGATTTGTTATACGTGAAATTTGCAGATGCAAAGACTTGTTGAAATTTATATTTTCAACTCTGGATACTTTAGCTTAAGTGGTTTGCTTGGAATTTTTTGGGAAGAGTTGGAGTTTGCTTAATTATTGCAACAAACCACATTTCTCAAGGTTTTAGGCCAAACAAATTTGAATAAGTCCTTATGTTTGCATCACTTGATCGTTCTTTAAAGTTCTTGCATTTATTCTTTTTCTTTGGTTTTGTTTTTTAGATTAACTTTGTACTAAGTTATAACAAATTTTGGAAAGAGAAGTATGATTGGGATAGTTAGAAATCATGGGCTTACTTTGACTCCAAGTTTGTCAAGCTAGGTTTTTTTTATCCAAATAGGAAACATATTCAAGAAGCATTCTATATTACTAAGAGATATTTACCACAATAATGTGCTTATCCAACATGGAGACCTATTCCCCAAATATTGAGTGATTTGCTTATGGTTTCCAGGCAACAAAGGTGGTGCATGGGTACATGATTATATTGAAGTACAAATTGAGTAGTGGAGAGAAAGATATGGTTGGGAAGATATCATATTGCATAAAATAACACAAGAGTTACCTTTTCTTTACTTGCAATTTATTGAATGAGATAATTCAAGGAGTTATTTCTTGGATCTCCTCTTACTCATATTTTCATGAGGACAAGCATGATAGAGGAATGAGAAGTGAGGTTAAAGTCCAGCTTATGAGGACTAAGAAGACAAGGATGAATGCTAGTGAATACCGTTTGATTTTTGTGACTTTGTGGAAGTCTTTTATGGACTTGTTGTTGCAAGTTACTTTGTATTATACATAGACTTAAATGTTACTTTGTTCAGTGTAGAAAGTTAAGTTCTTTCTTTATGTTATCTAGATGTTCCTCTGTTTGTTGAGAGAGAGATTAATGTTGTGCAAGATGCTCCTCTTGATGTTCTTGCATCTAAGGTTGTTCCTACTTATCATGCTACTTTAGAGCAAAGGTTATTCTAGTTGGATCATGGCATTAGAGAAAGAAATACTTAAATACGACACATAGACCATGATACGAGAGGGAGATAAGAGGATACTATCATGAGAAATGAATTAACTTTGAAGAAAGTTAATTCAATTTGAAGTAGATCAAGTAAAGGGAATTATGAAGTCTATTACAAATCAAATTACAAGAGAAAGCAATGGTCAATTAATGAGATTCAAGGATGAGTAAACAATGGTCAGTTTATGATTCCTTTTACTTGACTTACTTTAAATTGACTGAATTTTCCTCAATGTACTTGTTAACTCAAAAACAACAAGAAGGAAAATAACTTATGAAAACTTATAGTGAACAACATAATTTCATAAATCATTTTGGGTAATTTCATAAAGCTCACAATAAAAAAATCACATTTTTTATTTTTAATATAAATAAAAAATACGTAAAAATAAAAATAAAAAAATTTAATCGACAGAATATGTTATAATTTGCAACTTAAATTGTTCTTGGATAGTGCCTTTAGATAAAGAAGTTAAATTAAAATTAGTTTCAGTTCCAGAGTCTTCACTTGTTGCTAGTGGTAAACGTTCCAAAGCTACTTGATCATGCTTCAATTCATGGCGATTATAAGTTGAGAGTTCATGTTCTTCAGTCATTAGATAAGCAATTTGTAAGACTATATTCAACACAGTTCCCCAAAAATTGGAATGCAAATGATTCATCTATCCTTTTGTTTAAATTTCCAACTATAAAAATGATGGTGATGCATCGGGGTCCTTTATCGTGTGTTCACATTTCGAAGTAACATATGTTTGTTTGTGTAATGATAAGTAATTAATGAATGCAATGAATATTAAACTAACCACAACCAAATCAAGCAAGCTCGTAAACTTGGTAGAGCTCCCATAAATAAAAATAATTTTCAGTTCCTCACTGAGATTTTTACGAGATATCTATAAAAAAGAATCTTGGTAGTCGCCCTAATACCATAGAAATTCCATAAACTTAACAATTAAAATCTCTTCCTATTAAGAGATTTTCATGAGTGATTTTAAACTCCAGACTTTACAAAACCTTTACTGGAGTGAGATTATTTATTCTAAAAAATGTTTTGGAATAGTGCGTGAAGACCACAGATAGACTTAGAAAGGAACGAAGTCATAAAGTGACGATCAAAATCACCGAGAATCACGAGAGAGTAATTTACGAAGGAACATGACAATTTACGGAAGTGGACCGAGAGCCATGAAATTTATTGGTCGCCTTGCTGTACATCCCGTAACATTCTACGGGACCACCCATGAAACGTTTTACTGAATTCCGTAAGTGCGTGTGGAAACCCCTTATGTTCCTACAATAATTCCCACACAGCTTGGATGTTGATTTTGTCATAGAACTCCAGTCATGTGCTCGCGCTTGTGCTTGTTGAAGGTTGATAGGTATCTCTGTTCCTGAATCGCCCTCAAAGATGACCTGCAAATCTGTTCACACATAATTGAACAGACAGAGCCATGGAAGCTGCCGTGCCCATAGAGGCGGCCTTACTTTGCATCTGAGGACGCGCAGAAGATCCACACCTTCCAGGTGGGCGTAATCTCTGCATCTTTTGTAGGCACTTGAGATGTTCAAAATGCTGACATTGTGTCCAAATTCCGGACCACTTTCGTCGAGTCTTCAATCATAGCCTTGAATAAAAGTAGAGGCAGAACAACACACAGAATGATTCGAGTAGATCAACTCACAATGCGATTGAAGTGGGAAAGGCGGGATAAAGGCCTACAGACGTTATATTCACCTTAAGGTACATACAGTCCATGACTAAAACACTGATGTCATAATTCTTCAATGTCACTGCAGTCAGTCTGTGTTCTTGTCATACAGTACTTTAAAGACCTCTCTTCTATCTCGAAGTGAATGAAACTGTAGAACAACCCCACCAGTCTTTACACTCGTTGCATCACAGCTTATATTATCTAGTTCGGATTCCCGTGAAATAAGTCACTCACGGCATGCTTGGATCAGACAACATTAATATTTGCGGCAATCTACAGTAAAGATGAGACAATAGGATTTTGCAAGTCTGACAGCCCAACAAGAGACAAGTTCTTCCTTAAGATGTCGTAAAGTTTGGCGTCTCCATATCTCCATACTTCATGCTTTGACAACGGTAAAAACGAACTATTTCAGTGAATTCCTAAGCAGACAACATAAGATGCGATGCATCTACTTTGAAAGCAAGACAATGCAGCTTCTTTGAGTTCATGAGCTCGTCCCAATCGACGGTGAAAAACACGAGGATGCAGGACTTTTGTGCTTATGTTCGAAACTAAAGACCGACTCGAGACACGAGCCTAGGCTACTGAGAGACGGTCTAGGCACGAGGAAACTTGCTTTCTGTCAGTCACTAGTGCACTTGTTTCCTCTGTCAGCCAAGAAGTCAATTCTACGGCTTTCCAGTGGGATGACTACCGTACATCCCACTGAATACCGCAAGTCGGAACACATCCCACAGAGATGATGGCAACTACACTATGTTGCCCATCGCCAACTAAAATCAACTTTTGGGACACATAGCTCTGCCATCCACTCTATTCATGCTGCAGCTTTTTGCGTATTATTTCCATGATAGGATCAACTCTACCCTACGGTAGAGCAGGTTCAGGTCCAAGAGTAATAATACTATTTCCATCACCAACGCAACTCTTATATCAATGTCCAACAGCTGCACAACAATATCTTCATAGCATCTGTTGTGGCATATTTAGACCTGCTCTCCTATCTCCGGTCAAATTTACTGCTCTTGAAGCCAGGAATACTGCTGTTTATCTGTTTCATGTGAATGTGAACTTTTAATTATTTTAGAATGTTTCCATTCTACCTCTTTTGTCTCTCCCTTGCACGGGCTTGATGGGCGGGGGTCTTCCCATCCTTCTTGTGTTCTATGAGGTCGGCTTTCTTCTCATTATTTTAGAATCAACTGCCCTATGAGTATGAGTAGATATCTTCATAGCTCATATGCTGTTCGTCCATTTGGACAACGTTAGTTATATATAATGCTACGAAACTTCCCAGCCGTATATCATTATACGCTTTCAAATCATATAGTGTTCCCGTTATTGTCAACTACTATCAACATCGTGGAGATGCAACCCGTTTCTCAACTTCTTCTGCAATTTTGATCTCATGTGTTATTATTCCCTTGCAATATTTTGAAGACGTGTAAATTTTGCATGAGAGAAGGGAAAACTTTTTCCCATCTAGACTTAACCAGTAAAATGAAGATAAGATTTATCAACACATGACTACGTAACTGGTGATAGAAAACTGATACGCGAAGGTCTATTGTAGGAACATTACTAACTTTGATAATGCTGTCATTAGCAAAATTGAAAATTGAACCTGAGTGAGCTGGAGATGAATTGAAGGTGTCCTCACTGGGAGAAGGATGACTGATTCCTGGATAATAAGCCGATAACTATTCTTCGTTGACCACTATTTAACACTGGTTAACCGGGAAGTTTGCCTAACCCAACAGAAAAGTTAAAGAGGGAGACACTTTTTGGCTCGTGACTGAACATCACCTAAACCATGTGGCAAGAAAGGAACCTCGAGTGAAGTTTGACGTTTGACGTTTGAAGCGACGATTGACGTTTGACGCCATCCAGGTTAGAGTGATATTCGCCAGGGTTACCTGTGCTAGCAGCATTTAACTGCAGTTGAAGGCACCTTGGTTGGGACCACCATGGTCTCTGCAGATCCCATCAGTCACTAGGAATGCATGTCAGCCTCCTCTTTCCGACACATGGCTGCCACAGGGGGGGGCACTTTTAACGCGCGTTAAGTCGGCAGTAAACTTTACTGCTACTGGGTTCGGGACCACTCTTCTTCTTTTCGCGCATTATTGGCTCCGAGATTGACAAATCAAATTAAGATTCGTGCGTCTGGGGTTGGGGGATGTCATTTCCGTTTATCATTCACATGAAGTGGGCTCCAAGTATGGGCTTTTGTCTCATTGAACTAGTGTGATGTTGCTCTTGAGAAAAGTCTTGTGGCTGTATGGGAAACCCATATTTTGAACGCTATAATTTCATCCATAAAAGTTGCGTCCATTTCATGTCGTACTTTTGAAGGATAGATATCTGGAATTGTGAGCTTTCTGATCTTTACTTCGTTGTCGCTGTTATAACTCGGCTTTTGGCACTCACGGAAAGCAGCAACATCTTGGAATTTCGCCCACACACTACTCAACAAAGTGCATGAAAAATTTTCTCATCATTTGCTCATCACGCGACATGGAGAATATCGGCTGCAAGTGTTGCTCTATCCTACTATTTTTCAACACTATTTTTCAAAGGAACAGAACATTAGGCATGTGTTTGCTTCACTTATTGGCTGGATGAACTGATAAAGGAAATTACATTCAGTAAAATTCCAAAAGCTTTTACGGTGAGGGATGAAACCAGACAATCTGAAGTACAGTTCGAACTTGGGGATAAATTATTCTTGAATAATTGCTAAAATGCCATTTGCATCTATGGTCATTTGATGTACTTACTTACAAGTCATGGACCAAATTGATTACGAAGACCATCAAGCGTAGTTAATTGAGGGGGGTGCATGTGCATGGACCAAACTGATCATGAAGACCACAAGAGTAGATTGAACAGAACAGTCGGACTAAACCAGCTTAGTTTTGGAGTAGGTATGATAATAACGTTTTCCAACTATAAGAAAATGGTCAGAGTTTCTCTTCAGGTGACTATGAAGGTGACTATGTTATAATCTTATGCTGGGTTGATGAGCTTCCTATATTTGATTAAAAAAAAATTATATTAGCCGAAAGCATATATTTCTTATTTATTTTGCAATGTGTTATTCTAAACTTACATTCATATCTTTCGAACCCATCATATTAAATTTGAATGAGTGTAACCTCAATAGCCTCCGAGCTTCCATTGTTGGCTAAATAACATAGTGTGGTGGGTCTGTCGGAGGTGGCCCCCTTGTGTGTGTAGCTCACCATTTTCAATGACAGAAGCGGCTATTCAAGTGGGCATTTATGAAAGTTAGTAGTAATTTGTAAATCGTGTTGAGGATGATCTGGAAAATATCCAAGACCTCATAACAAAGTGATCCATGAAATTCATTGTATATGAACTACTAGTGTAGATTATTATATTTTAACTGATTATTATGGATTTTAGAAGTTTAATTTTTTATTTTACTCCATTTTTTTAATTATATTTTCAATGAGTCGTGAACTCTATTTGCATACTCTTTAGCTAATATCTTGCCCTTGCGATTATAGCTAGTGTCACTCCAGTCATCGCCTCGTAAGCCCAGTGTTTCTCCTTGGGCCGATGTACTCTTATTTGATTGAGTCTCTAGACATGAGTTTTGAATTAGGATTCTTATCTTATTTATTTAGTATTCAAAAATATTTCTAATATATATTACTTTCTGGAAGTACTTTTTTTTATCACTGTTTCCAATTTGGTTTCTAAACCATTTCAAATACTTTGCCATTAGAATAAATGGAGGGTAGATTCATAATTTGTATATACATTCAAACTCACTCATTCACCTAAATTTTGCAAAGACTGTATATCCTAAAATATTGAATCTTTCTAGTTGAGTAAGTATTAAATTGGTAAATCCTTGAAGTCACCAAACAATATATAACTTGTATATTATCTTGCTTCATATCATAATCCAAAAATATGATGTGTCTAAAATTCAAAATCTCCAAACCTACCCATGATTATACTAGTAGCAAATGTTTCTAAAAGTATTTTGATTTTCATAGGTAGGAAAAAAATCATTAATATGCATTAGAAAATTTAATGAGATTAAATATTTTAGTTATTAATTGATAAAGACTCATACATCATACTCTAAAATTTTTATTTGGAAATGTTTATTTGGATAATTTGAAATAATTTTATCCATAATATGCAACACTAGTAAATAATAAAGAGATTATTGATCATGGAATATAATAAGGACTTTAAATATTTAGAATAAATTTTAAATATTTAAGATATCCTGTTTTTCAATGTAATAATAGAATATGGAGATATAAGTTTGAAAAATTAATATATTTCAATATAATTTGGATATGTGTATCATTTTATAATATTGGAGATATTGTACAATTTCTTAATGATACTTCATAGTATAACTAGTAATTTAATTTTCTCTCCTCTATTATACTACAACAAATATCTTTTATGTTTACACTTTATGGATCATCTATATAAAAAAATAGAATAATAAATATAATATAATATAATATAATATGTTTATTTATAATTTTATTATTAATAACCAAAATATATAAATATGTATCCATCTCAAGTATCCCTTCCTCAAATTCTTTATTTTTACTAGTTTAGGCTGTCATGAACTTTTCTTCTTAAACATATTGCTCCATCAATAGTACAGGTTATGAAAACCATACTAATACAACAAGCTTTATTTCATATTTCTCATTTATTTATTTTAGTAAATAAATGAAGATAAATAATCAATGTAACGGATAAAAATTTCATCGATTATATTTAGGTGATTTTAGAACCTCAATATGAGCCAATCATTCTTCAAGAAATAAAATTATATAAATGATCACAATAACCTACAGCAAAATCAACATTTAGGAACCTTTGCTGATTTCTATATCTTTAAAAACATTTTTCTATTCAAAATTTTAGAAAGGTCATTGACTTGAATATTGGTTTAAAAAATGGCATGCACTTTTGAATGACCATTGCAAAATGAATTTAGAATTCTTCAATCCCCATTCTTGAGATTTCTTTGAAGGAAAAATCAAAATATATGGTCAACATACACCATTTTTTAAATATGAAACATTTTGCAATATACCCAACATGTGGAAAATATGCTTGGGGAAGTTCAAGAATGATGTATTTGAGTACAATGTTCAGAGAGTCCATCCACATTCTTTGCAATAGTTACTTCAATAAAGCTTCTCGAGGTTTGCACCTCATATGTCATACACAAGTCCTCTTAGGTAAGAAACTACGCTTCAACTATATATCTATAAAAATATATTATTCTTAAGAAACATATTAACTTTAATATCATCAGTGCTTGCGTTACATCACAAGCATATAATCCTACCCTTATATCAAAAGACCATTCACCTCATAACCTCTACTAAACTTCTTTTATTATGTCTAATTTAGTCTTGAATGTGTCCTTAATATGTTGTTCTACTTCTAGAGAAACTTTTTTTTCATTGTTTTGTTTAGCTTTATCATTTTTAACTTCTTGTTTATATATAAATATGTATTCTTGAATTTTCATCACTAAAGTTTTCCTTACAACACTCACCTTAGTCAAAGTAAAATCAAAAGCTAATATTTTGATGTCAAAATATTTATCCCTCATAACATGAAAAGTTGGGGCAGATCTGTTTATCATTAACTTATTTCTTCTCAAGGTAATACTTCCTGCTAAATACATCTACTTGTTCTATAGTATGTCATTGAATCTTAGCCTTCTTCTATTCTCCCTTCTTATTTTGAGATAAAAAATTTAGAACTTGGTATAGACAAAATGGGTTGAAGTAGGATCATTTATTGTAAGTAGTGCTACCACTGGTCTTTTTTTGATTTCTTCAAGTCCCCAATCTGATATTGCATATTAAAATCTTCTTTTCTTTGGTAAGTTTGTTGTACTCCTAGATATAAAGGTCAATGCTGCAAAAATAAAATCTGTAAGTCATCCATTACTATTATACTTCTTCATGTTGAGGTTGAGATCAAGATGTTGATTTTGAGAACTATATACTTCAAGGTCTCTCAAAAGAAAAAGTTGTGTCTTTGTTGTAGTGGAAAGTAAACCATTCATTGCTGTGAAATCTCACTTTGGAGAAGAAAAGAATTAATTATTTAGAAAAGCATAACATTTTAATCTTTCTTTTTATATCTTCAAATGCTTTTCTTGGATCAACCAAATTTCCAATTCCTTTTTTTGCCCAAGATTTTTCACATGCAACTTGTCTCTAATACAGATCTACCATGGATTTTAGTGGTCATTTGAAGGATTTCAAGATCAACCATTAACATGGCAATGAAATGTCATATTCCATATGTTGATTCTAAATAATACATATATATGGAAAATTAAAATTTTGATGCTACAAATAGCTAGTTTGAACCAACATTATTGACTAAAGGTAATATCATTTAAAGGTTGGAATGGTTAAGATGGTTCATTTATGTGACTCATACAATCTTTTTACTCTTTTAACCACTCTAAGTAAGATGTAGGAGTGTAAGACTCTTGGATAATGGCTAATAGAGTAGACACTTTGAAGGCTTTGGTTGGATTCAAGTGCAAAAAGATGCAAATAAATATATTTGATCAATGCAATTAGTAGTGTGATCAATTATTGAGAATCCAAATTTAATCTTCTTAAATACTCCCCTTTCCAAGAGTTTTTAGAGATATGAAAAAGGTTTAGGTTTGACTTTTTTTCTTGTTAAAAATATTTTAGAATGTGCAGGTATTGAACTCGAGGAGGAAGAAGTCCAGTCCCCTCATGAAAATCCGGTTTACTACAGTAATGTGCATATGCAAATCAAATTTTAGATCATTGTAGGCTTAGATTCATGTTGAAGATTAAGGCTCCAACAAGATATATACCAACTAATGAGGTATTCTTTATTGGTTTTGGTTTTCTTGATAATTTGTTGGAGCATTTTTTTCTGATCTTTGCTACTTATGATAATGCTAAGATATTTCTCAAGTTTTGGATAAATAATTCTTCCTTTGGTAAGCCAATCTCTTGTATTCACTTGCTTATTGAGCATTATAGAGTTAAAGAGTAGCAACATGCTTAGCTAAAGACACATGAGATAGTTTCTAGGGTTATAAATTTTTAGGAGTGACTCATGGGTAAGGCGTTATGCTCAACAACTTTTGGATTCATCCATCTAATAAAGTTCTAATTGAGCAATATTCGTGGTAAAGAAATGACCATCTCTTCCAGGTAAACTCACATAAATATCATGAGTTTCTTTAAATTTGACATCATTAAAGGAGTTATGTAGAGAATATATATATATATATATATATATATATATATATATATATATATATATATTTGTATATTTATTTATAACATACAGATTGATTTGCCTCTAAGACCTTTGGTACCATTCTCAACCATCACAAATAAACTTCTTGTTTTTTTAATACTTACTAGCAAGGATGATTTTCTCCAATGTTTGAACCAAGCATAATGGTTTTAAAGCTTCTCCTTCTCTTGATGCTAGGATCATATAATAATAATAATAATAATTCTTTTTGGGTAATACTACTTGGAAGTTGGTAAATCTTTGCATCTTATTACATCTCACAGTAATCCAGAAGAATGGAATCCAACCATCCTTGAAGAAAGAAGATCTCTCTACAAATATTTGGTTGTTTTACTGATATTACAAGTGGATGGATGTTGAGCAAGATCTGTTGCATCCTTTTAATCTTATCATTTCCACATAAAATACTATTTTTAAAGAAGCTTGGCAAACTATCCTATCATTCCCTAATTCCTAATGTTTTCATGACTTTTCAACACCAAAATAAAGGGAAAAAGATCATATTTTGCATTAAGTTGCACACAAAAGAATTTAGCTTCTCTCTCATTACAAATACCTAGGCTATACAAAGTACTCAAACATGCTTTGGAAAAAAAAATCTACTTGCTATATTTATGAAATTATCTTATTATATATTTTTGACAAAAGTGTTTATCCATAAATTTGAAGAAGATGTTTTATGTTGCTCAAAAGGATGGCTTGGAATGTCTCATTCATGGAAAGTATCCTTAAAAGATTATGGGAGTGAAGTTGACTCTCCTTGATGATTGGAAAGGGTAGGAAAATCTAGAAATTATGTGTTGAAAGAAGAGCACTTGTAGGATATCCTAGAAATATCCTCAAATACAAAAGCATAAGAACTCATGGTTGAACTATATTACTTCCAAGTGTTGTAGCAAGTGTTCCAGATGCTTCTTTAGTCCAAACAAATGAATTAGAATTAGAAAAAGATACAAAAAGTAAGATGACTTTGTTGTTTAATGTGTCAAGACATATTGATGGAAATGAAGAGAAGAAAAAATTGTTGATTGGAGGAGATAGAGATGCATCAAAGATTTGAGGAGTATGAGAAGAAGAGAATTGGAATTTATTAGGTCTAAGGGTGGCAACACTCAACATGGTAAAATCATCTTTTATTGGACTAGAAGTTATGTTTAAGAAAGTTGTTGAAGGAGTAGGAGAAAAACAAAATCTATGAAGATGATTGGACTACCTAACATATTGTAAAGATTTGGAATCATCATTACTATTGCTCTTAATTGTAAATGGCCTTGCATTTTATTGCATAGATTGAGTTATAGATCTAAACTACATATTAAATATATCTCTTGTAGTCATCCTACATTTGTTGAGCTATCAGCATAGTACTTCTTCCTTGCGGATGCTCAACAACTTGCTTGATCATTGGCTAAGCTAGTTTAAGTTGACCTACACATACTAAGCATTTTCTTGTCCTATTTTTCTTGGAATTAAAAAAACTTTAGTGCCCAAATGTAATAAAAGAATTATACTAAAATCAACCCTAGTAGAAAGAGTGTGAGAAAAAGCCTAGGGTAGAAATATTCACTTTTCTATAATAAAGATTCAAATTTCTTCTCATAAGGTCTACTCAAAATGATTGAGATTATTAAAGATTTTCATTATCACTTGCTATAATCATCCTCATGTTCCTATGATGACTTATAGAGCTAGCATGGCTATGCCATCACAATCCTTATTACTATGAATATTAGATCTAAAACCTTCTCCCTTATCTTTGCTATTTAGAACCACTCATGGTAATCTAAGTTTGAATTCTTTAGATATCAATTTTTTTAGCAATTAAAATTATAAAAGGTAAAAAAACCAAAACTAACCTCAATTAGAAAATTCACTAGATTAAATGAGTAAGAAAAGATTTAAATGAAAAATGAAAGAAGGACCTTTTTATAGTACAGAAAAGATTGAATTCAAAAATGAAAGGACCTTTTTATAGTTTACCAAGAAATAAATTACATAATCTACCAGCTGTCTACAATTTATTTTAAATTTGGTGAAAATGAAAGTACGCCATAATTTTTGGTATATTAAGACTAATTTATCAACATTAGCAAGTCAAAGCTATCTATGTGGACCTACCTATTAAAGGGGTAAAAAAAATAGGTCTAAGTGTTAGGACTATTAAGTGGCTTCATTATTCTTTTCACTCTTTTCCAAATTCTATCTTCTCCATTTTGTTTAGATATTTCATAACTTTTACCCAACAAGCATCTTTTAGCCAATATTGATAAATTATGCCTAGTTTTTAATATTTGTTTCTTGTCCAAAAACCATCCATTTGTAAATCTAGACCAACAGATAATAAAGTGGCAAATGAAAGCCATCTAAGTGGCTTTACCTATTTAAGGAGATAAAAAAATCATTTCTAGTGCTCATTATTCTTTTCAAAGTCTATTCTCTTTTGTTGTCAAATCTTCCACACAAAAAGCACATTTTGATAGATTATGCCTATTTTAAATTCTTGCTAGGCCAAACACTATCCATTTGCCAAAATGGTTAGACCATTATTACTTTACCGGTTTATCAATATCCATCAAGCATTGAAGATCAAGCTTGATATACAAACTTGGTGGATGATACTATCATTTAGATTTGGCAATCAAGCTTAGTTTTTAGATCCAACAAGATTGAAAGACACAAGATTCTATGGTCTTAGATAGCAAAGGTGTAGTCTCTTACTTCCATTTTGCACTAGAGAAGCCACATAGATATATATTTTAAACTATTTCTATTTTATTTTAAACATTATTTCTCATGGATATCTTATTTTTTTTTTATACTCAATAAATACTATCAAATAGATGGAAGTGAAACATAAAGTATTTACCTCTTTAAAGTAGTCCAACTATTTTGATTATTTTGATTATTACTTAGAATATATTAACAGTCTTGTGAGTTTTCTCTTTCCTTAAACTCCTTAGCTCTATCTTACTTGGTTGACATATGGGTTGAGAAATCTCAAGAGTGCTCTATCAAAAGGTTTGTGTTAGCTTTGGTGTATTGACTTATGTGACAAGAAGGTGTGCACTAGGTACCAAGCTTCTTTGCTCATAGGTCAATGCACTAAAGCAAACAAAAACCTAGTGGATTGATCTTTGTCTTTGCTTACTTTGCCCACCTTTGGTCTAAGATGCTCAACACCAAGTACAATTTTGCTCAATAAAAAGAGTACATCCACATTGAGTTCAAGGAGTTGGTTATGTTGTTGATTATGTCACACCATTTGTAGTATCGTATCTAGATTGCTTGGACATTGGAGTTGCAATGAAAGTAGTTAGAATTATTTCAGCAGTTTCTCAGAGACTACTTTCCGACGATCAGATTTTGTGTTTGGGGTACTGACTTCAAGGTGGGGCCCACCATCACTTTGCACCATTTGCACCGTCGTGTGTGCTGTCAATGGGACCGTTAGGGTTCAGATCTACCTCAAGTCCAGGGGGTATACTTTCAAAGTGCAGCTCTAGAGAGCTCACTTCTCTGATGTTGAGCCTTTGAGTTCCTAGCTATGGTGGACAGAGGCCGGCGAGTGTCACCTGGATTCTCTATGCTGGAATGGATGTGGCTTGACTGTAATTAGTGCCCATTTGTTGGTAGTTTATAGAGTGACAGATCAAGTACTGATCTGAGTTGAGTTGAGTTGAGAGTGGCAAACAATCTAATTACATCAGAGAAGTGAAGTCAGGGGGAAATTGGGTGCAAGAACTTTGAGTGTTGGTGGTATCTCCAAGCTCGATGGATCGGTGGTAGCTCGATTCAAGTTCAACTTTTCCCCAAATTGTAGAGGCTTGTTCAATTGATGCAGATTTGGCAGTAAGGCAGACGATGTGCGGAAGCGCTGGCCAATTTTTGAGCAAAGAAGGAGCAAATTTCAAGCAATGGTTGTGATTTTGAGCTCAGGAGGTGAAGGCAAGACCAATTTGTTGCGAGTTGGGTTCAGAAAGTCAAATTGAAGGTGGAGTTGGGAAGCTATTCTCATGAATTTGTGATTTGGAGAAACCCGTGTTGTCAATTTGGCTCGAGTGGAAAGTTAGCGGGGGATTTGGCAAACAACCAACTTTAGGGTTTACATCAAATTTTGGCCAAATTTAGAGGAGTTTCACTGTTTGGCCAGATTTGGAGGACTTTGCTAGTTTAGAGGACTTTTGCAAGTTTGGAGAAGTTTCGCCAATTTTGGAGGAGGTTCAAAGTGGCAAGAAGAAAGGCTTCATTTGGTTGAATTTTGGCGTTTAGAGGCTTTGAGGCATAGGGCTATGGGCTACGAAGGCCTAGAAGCGCCAGCAAGCCAGCTTGCTAGCATGAGGCTAGCTAGTTTAGAGTAGATGTTGGTCATTGGTTGGCAAAATCTGCCTTTCCTGCTGGATTGTGCACAATAGGGTTTGACCCCTAGATCTCTTGCTCCTAGATTGGAGCCCTAGCCAACTCGTACACCCTCACTTGTTGTCCTAGTGACTGTGCCATTGTTATCTATACACATGTAGCTTTGGCTAGGAGAGGCAGTTTGATCCCATTATTGGTGATCCTTGTAGCTTAGGACTAAGATACAAACTTCTCTTATGTCAAATACCAAATGGTGGCAGAGTTAGTCTCGTGTTGTTTTATGAGATGGAGTGTTTTTGTTTAGATTTCTTGTGATTAGACCCTCTCCATTCTATGCTTCCTATTTGTGCACTATGTTTGTGTGAGGTGCCCTAACTTTTGAGCATTGTTGCTCTGGTGTACTCTCGATAGTGAGGTTGGAGTGATGACCAGTCAGACTACCTTTGTTTCTCTCCGGTGAGGCAAGAAGTGATGACCTGCAGACCGTGAGAGTGCGTGTTATGATGGCAGGTTACAGGTTACCCTTTCTCCTAGTGTAGTTATCTCGGTTAGAGTTACATTAGTGGGTGGTGCTTAGTTGTTATTGGCACTTGGTGGTGTTGGCACATGGTGGTGTTGGCACTTGGTGGGGTACTTGCGGTTGCAGTTGGTGGTTCTGGTTGCGGTTGCGGTTACTTTGTCACGACGGAGTTCTTTGGGGATTCCAAAGGAGATAGCATTGCAGTACACAATGGGTTTACTCGGAGTGACACTCGGTATCAGCCTGTATCTCAAGTCCTAGTGAGGGAGGAGATTGACTCTGAGTTGGAGTTGGACACATGAGCTTATTCAGTTGAGAGTGCACTTGGTGTGTCCGCACCATTGTTGTGGGACATGGAGTGAGATTTATGGGGCCTCCAAAGGCCATAGGCGTTACTCTGGTACGGTGGGTACCATTGAGTTGGATGACTTCATCCATGATTTTGATAGTTGGTGTGATCTACAGCAGATGCGGAACCCAACTTTGTTCACACCTTTCATGGCATGGAAGGGTTTGTTTCAGCATCTGAAGGGTCCGGACAATTGGACAACTACCATGGACAACTACCATGAGTTCAAGAGAGCTCATTTGGAGGATATCGAGTTATGGAGACAGTATTGGTCTTCAAACTATATCTCTATCATTTCAAGTTTGGTGGCCAGGAGTAGATTGGCTGTACCTATGAGTTCTAGCTCAAGTAGTGTTGGTGGAGCTAGTGGAGGTGCACTAGCTGGAGATAGTGCTACTACGAGTGGAGTTATTGCTGCAGGAGGTGGTGTGGTACCGGGGTTTAACCCCATGGTGGAGTTCTTCTAGTGTTTGAGGCAGAACTACCAGGGAGTGCGGACTGACAAGCTAAGGAGCTTGCAAGAGTTCCAGCGGAAGGCTGGAGAAAGCCTACGTGAGTGTAATACTCCGAGGACAAGAGAAGAGAGAAAACATCAATTGCACACTCAAACATTTGATGCCCCAAGGGAGCACCTTCTCTTTATTATATAGACAAAGAGGATCTCCTCCAAGGAAGTTCCACCATAGGATTAGGGACACAGATAGGTGACATGTCAGCAAGCTCCACCCTTGGATTACTTACTTGGATGGGTGACCTGTCTGATCTAGGTCCTATCTGGTTGGTCAAACGAGCTTTGACCGGAGGGAATCTTTTAGGGAATCTGTAGGAATCTCAGAATCACATGAGTAACGTACCGTTGGAAAGCTCTCGATGAGACAAACCAGGGAGGAGGGAAGGCCAGCCTTTCCTTTGTTGGGAGGGGGGGGAATTCTGCACATTTTTGAGGCCTAATTCATCCGTTTAGGCCTCCAAAATTGCCTTCAAAGATTTTAGGCATATTTCGGTTCCTACTCTATTAGTAGAAGTCCCCCTTTGGTGATACCTCTTTCTGATCTGTTTAGTCCATCATGTGTAACATCCTTCCAGATGTTACCAAACCAATTCTCACCTTTAAATCATATTTCTAGCTATTGGTTCTAAGGTTCTCAAGTCTATTTTGGTTTCTGCCCAATTAGTAGAAGTACTCTTTTGGTGATACTTCTATCTGATCTATTTTGACCATCATGTATAACATCATTCTAGATGTTACCAAACCGAATTTCACATCTAGATCATATGGCTAACCCTTGGTATTACAGTGAGGCATACACTTGCATGAGGCAGTTGATCAGTTTTACTCAGGGAGTTATTGAGGCCCAAGCAGTCCAGTTTTGGTATGGGATACTAGACAAGGAGTTACAACGTAGAGTTTGTGATGCTACATTGTTGCATGCTACTTTTCCCACTTTGGCAGTGGTCTTTGGTTTGGTTGAGCGTATTGAGCTTGACATGGTGGAGGAGAGAGTGGTGACATTTGGATTTGGTAGGGAGATCTCATCCACGGTTGTGACTTCTTCTAGAATGAAGTAGAGTGCACCACGTCCAATTGGTTTTCAAGGACAGGGTGGACAACCCAGATCCTATGGAGCAAGTGGAGGGCCTAGTGGAGTTAAATCCTTACCTTCATTTTCGGGTCAGCAACAATCAGTGAGTAGTGGTGTTGCTTGTTGGACTTGTGGTGGACCTCACCATTGGAGAGAGTGTACTCAAGGTAGTGAACCTAATACCTTGGGTGCATCACAGCCAACACAGAGGCAGTGTGAGCATTGCCACAGATTTGGTCACACTAGTGATTGGTGTTTTGACCTACGCCTAGAGTTACGGAGTGGTAGGGCTGCTATGGCAAGTAGTAGAGGAACTCCAGTTCATGGAGGATGAGGTGGTAGAGGATCTACACCTAGTAGAGGTGCAGTACCTGCCCTTACTTCTGATACAACTATGGCTACTCGGATTGAGCAATTGGAGCAGAGATTTGCTAGTATGGCTATTGCTCAGAGGAGATCAGATTCAGGTGCTGAGGCTTCCACCTCATATGCTGGTGATAGAGATGCTTTGGACTTTATGTGCAGAGCAACACAAGTGGATGCATCTACAATAGTGACTAGGAATGCAGTACGTGCTCTAGAGCCTAGAGGAGCATCAGTGGAGTTGGACCCACAAAGAGGAGAGGTTGGGAGACAGATCAGACTTCCCTAATCTTTCACACTATTTGAGGCATTGCAGACAACATCCATGGTTCCTAGACGTCCCAATGCAGGTGTGGTAGGTGGTGAGGGAGTGCATGATGGACTACCTGCTAGTCAGCCATCTACTACTACATAGATTGAGTCTAGCATGATGTTGGGAGCGGCTCAACTGATTATGCGGTGTCCTTTGTTTTCGGCCAGTGATATATTTACATTGGGAGTTGACCCAGCCCCAGTATTCCAATTGGCTACCATGTGTAATACTCCATGGACAGGAGACCTGAAGAGAAACACACCATGAGAAACACACACTTTCACACTCAAACTCCGATGCCCCAAAGGAGCACCTTCTCTTTATTATGTAGGCAAAGCAAATTCCTCCAATGAAGCTCAACCATAGGATTAGGTACATAGATAGGTGACATGTCAGCAAGCTCCACCCTTGGATTACTTACTTGGATGGGTGACATGTCGGTCCTGGTCCCATCTAGTTGGTCAAACAAGCTTTGACTAAAGGGAATCTTTTAGGGAATCTTCTTGTAGGAATCTCAGAATCACATGGGTGAGGTACCATTGGAAAGCTCTCGACAAGACAAAGCAAGGGGGAGGGAAGGTCAGCCTTTGGGCCACTGGGAGGAGGGGTTCTGCACATTTTAGAGGCCTAATTCATCCGTTTAAGCCTCTAAAATTGCCTTCAAAGATTTCAGGCATATTTTGGTTCCAACTCTATTAGTAGAAGTCCCTTTTTGGTGATACCTCTTTCTGATCTATTCAGCCATCCTGTGTTACATACTTCTAGATGTTACCAACCCAATTCTCACCTTCAAATCATATGTCTAGCTATTGGTTCTAAGGTTTTCAAATCTATTTTGGTTTTCTTCCCTATTAGTAGAAGTACCCTTTTGGTGATACTTCTATTTGATCTATTTTGACCATCATGTATAAAATCATTCTAGATGTTACCAAACCAAATTTCACATCTAGATCATATGGCTAGCTCTTGGTATTACACCATGCTGTGTGAGAGTATGGATGGTGCGGTTCCAACTACTAGAGCAGAGGTGGTTGGTAGTAGAGCTGACTTGGTCGAGGAGCATGGGATCCATTCAGCGACCAGTGGTTTGTGGTAGGTAGCAGCGGCTAGACTGGAGGAGTCGCCAGCTAGACCAGCCTTTAAGAGAGCCCAATTTACACATGGTGTTGTCCTATTAGATAACCAAAGGGAGATTTTTTGTTTGATGGGACCTTTAGGGAAGGTCTATACACCACAGAGAGTCTTGTTAGACTCTGGTGCATAGCCCCTTATGTTGGGGAAGGCTGTAGTTGTTGGTATGGAGTTATGGAAGACCGATATGGAGAGGTGGTAGTTCGACACAGTACATCACAAGTGAGGAGCTTGTTGTCCAGGTTCAGCCTGGTCATTCGATTGATAGCTTGGTGGTGAGAGCTCAGGCTATTGCGACAATAGTTGAGTCATATGATGTGGTAGTTGGGGGAGCAATGGTATACCCCATGGGTTTCAGCATTGACTATTGAGAGGAGACAACCTCCTATAGACCTGGTTGGCAGTCTGGTGAGGGACGAGTATGTCATCTACTAGTACGCTTTAGTAGTGGCAGTCTTGGCTCACTACTGTTTGGGACCATGGCAACATCAGTTTTAGCTTTCAGTGGTGCAGTTACTTGGCCTGGTGACTTGTTGGAGGGGAATGCCCATGCAGAGGATACTCCAGTACCAGAGGAGATCACTCGGCTTTGGAGTACGAGTGGGATTGTTCCATCCACCTTGAATGTTCCATTGTGGAGTTCAGAGGAGGCATTGCAGCAACATGTAGATCAGTTGGTGCAGTAGGCTTGGAATGGAGCCTTTGTACCATCAAGAGATGAGTGTGAGGATGAGCCGCTAGAGTCACTTACTTTGACACCTTTGGATACCACACTCATTGCTTGGCAGTATCCAATGGAGGGGATATGCCTATTGGAGTTGTTTGATGGGATCAGCACCAGACTAGTTGTAGTATTACAGGTAGGTATACGAGTACAAAGGTACTTGTATGTAGAAAGAGATGAGACTGCTAGGCAAGTCTCTCTACATCATGTGGAACACTTGGCCTATCAATATCCGTAGTTATTACCAATGTCAGCAGTCAGAGGTTACCAAAAGGCCCTACCAGTAGACATTTCCTTACTAGGGGCGCATGATCTGGAGAGACATGGGCCTATTCACTTGGTGATTTTTGGATGGCCATGTCAAGGACATACACGTGCTGGTAGAGGTTTGGGTCTTTAGGATCCTCGTTCTGGTGTGTTTTGGGAGATATTACGGATACTACGACATCTCCAGGTTCATCAGTCCGTTTCTCTAGCTTACCTTTTGGAGAAAATTCCTTTGATGGGTGATTCTCGCATCAGAGTGGTAGTGAGTACACATCAGGTCCATTCTTGGATGGGACCTGCTATATTGTTAGATGTAGCCAGAGTGGGATCACGGGCTCATCGTCTTCGTCTTTGGTGGACAAACCTCTTACATAGAGAGGTTCTCTAATGTGCTTATGATGGGATTCAACGACTTGACCACATCCTTGTTGATGATATCTTGGATGTTGGGCGTCAAGCTCAGATAGTGGTAGTGGTTGATAGGTCACCTATGGTAGTGGTGAACCTAGTTGGACAGCCTAGAGTTGTATTTCCCACACTCATGAGTTTCCTAGGCTCTCATGCTTTTTGAGAGGGAGGACCTGGACTTGTTTGGGACTCACAGTTACAGCATTTGGTGGAGCCCAATGTTGATGAGAGAGAGCGGGCAATGGCTTACCAGTATTACCGCTGTTCCAACAATGTTAGAGGCATCCAGACGATAGGTGTTAGGTGTTAGGTCAGGCTATAGACCTGAACTGTTTGATCTGGATTGTGAGCCTTGGCTTGGCAGAGCAGCGTAGGATGCGCTTGATAGGCACCACCACTCAAACACTTGTGAGCCCTGTGCCTATCAAGACGATTCAGGCACATGCTAGGGATGATGGACCGAGTGGACATGGTATTCTTGGGACACATCTAGTAGCTACAAGGGAGAGTGGTCTACTTGGAGTCCATCCAGGTGAGCGTGGGCTACTTGGATTACACCCTTGGTCCACATGGGATGCAGCTAGAGTACGTGTGGAGCTTGCAGCCAAAGTGGAGGGAGTTTTTCACACAGAGGTTGGGACCTCTAGTGGGCGGGGGCATGACACTATTGCTCCCAAGGGCCTAGTGTAGCAACTAGTCAATACGTCTTCCACTCTTACTTCAGTTACAGAGGATACTTGGGAGCCAGATCTTAGACCCAAGCTTACTGGAGAGGAAAGACGGAGGGTTTGGAGGTTCTTAAGGAGCCACACGAGTTTTTTTGCCTTTAGTATGAAGGATTTGGGTGCTTTGAAAGGACCTGGTATACGGATTGAGCTGACTAGCAATACACCAGTTTTTTCATGTCCTTATCGATATAGTGAGATGGGGAGGACATTGATTCAAAGCCGGAGTAGTGACCTTTTTGAGGCTGGTTTGGTGGAGATTTCACATGGAGAGTATGCATCAGCGACAGTGATGCCAGCCAAGAATGATATGCATGGCAACTGCACAGATAGGCGGATGTGTGGAGATTACCGTCCTATCAATAGACAGACCATGGTTGATCTGTATGCCATGCCTACATCAAAGGAGATTTTGAATGCGATTGGGCATGCAAAGGTCTTCAATACTTTGGATCTTTGAGCGGGATATCATCAGTTGCCAATCAGGGAAGAGGATAAGTCCAAGATAACATTTTGGGCTATTGATCCTCACGGGAAGGATGTGTTATATTAGTGGAGGTTCTTACCATTTGGGTTGAAGAACGCTCTTGTTGAGTTCCAGAGGGTCATAGATAGGGTCCTAGCTGGATTGGATTTTGCTCGGTGTTATATTGATGACATTTTGGTCTATAGGACTACTGTAGAGGAGCATGAGAGACAATTGTTGGAGGTGTTTGAGAGGTTGAGATCTCATGGACTCAAATTACATCTTGGGAAGTGTAGTGTTCTTCCACAAGCAGGTTGAGTATTTGGGTCACACTATCTACCTCGGAGGACTTGGTGTTCAGCAGACCAAGGTGGAGGCTATTGCATGCATTCCTTGGCCTACGGATGTGAGCAGAGTGCGAGCATTCCTTGGGTTGGCAAACTTCTATCATCGCTATGTTAGAGGATTTAGTGCCATTGCCAAGGCCTTGAGGAAGATGACCAAGCTTACATAGGAGTGGTGTTGGGGAGATGAGCAGGAGAGAGCTTTTGTAGAGCTCAAGGAGAGGTTGACATCTGCTCCTATTTTGAGGAGATTGATTAGAGGACGACCATTTCAGGTTCATACTGATTGGAGTATGTTGGGGCTTGGAGCGATGCTCACCCAACATGATGATGAGGGGAAGGAGTTTGTGGTGGCCTATGCTAGTCGCTCTAACAATTTAGCAGAGGCAAAGTATAGTTCATATGAGGGAGAGTGCTTGGCAGCAATTTGGGCAGTAGCACATTTTTGATGTTACCTATTTGGTAACCTCTTCACTCTCATCATTGATCATCAGCCACTGAAGTGGTTGATGGAGTCCGACAAGCTTTCAAGGAAGCTTGCACGATGGGCTCTGATTTTACAAGAGTATGATTTCATGGTTATTCACAGACCTGGAGTGGTGAACCGTGATGCAAGTGGGTTGAGTAGAAACCTATGTCCTAGCCAGCAAGATCAGACTGGAGCACGTTGGCATGGTGAGATAGATGAGTAGATGGTGCCAGGTTGGCATGCATTGGCCTTTCTGTGTATATTTTTAGAGGCTTTGGTGGTATCTCTCTCAGCGCATACAAGAGGAGTTATTGAGGTCATAGATCCAGAGAGTGAAGATATTGGTACAGTTCAGCAAGACATTCATGATGATGTCTCAGTGATGGACTATCTTTGCACTGGTGTTGTGGGTGGCACAATTGGGGCCAAGGAGAGAGATCGTGTTCTTTAGCAAGCCAGACGGTTCAGATTGGAAGGTAGACACCTTTTGCATGTATGAAAAGATGGTAGAGTGCAAGTAGTACCACTTCCATCTCAGAGACCACAGTTGGTCCGTCATGCTCATGAGGAGCTCAGACATTTTGGAGTAAAGCGTACGTATAGTTTACTCCAGAGTCATTATTGGTGGCACGGTATGTAGACTGAGGTACAATAATTTGTTGCGAGATGTGTGGTTTGTGATAGAGTTAGAGCATCATTCAATGCTCCTATGCCACAATTACACCCATTACCTATCATGGGATTGGATTACCGTTGGAGTTTAGACTTCACTGGACCTTTAGCGTTGACTATGAGACACCATCGGTATGTTTTGGTGATGGTGGATCACTTCTCCAAGTGGATTGAGTTGGTGGCACTTCCTGACAAGTCTAGTGAAGGGACAACTTACTTGTTCCTATATCAAGTTCTTAGTCATTTTGGTGCACCAATTGAGGTTTTGACTGATCAAGGTACAAAGTTCTTGGAGGAGTTTTAGGGCTTGTGTGACAAGGCTTTGATTGATCATTGTACTACATCCCCGATCACCCTGAGGCAGATGGCTTAGTAGAGAGAGTGGTTTAGACGATGAAGAGAGGATTGCAAAAGTATGGTTTGCAGAGAGGCCACTTGGGAGATTGGGATCTCTAGTTACCTTGGTTGGCCATGGGCTATCGGTTCAGCCAGCAAGCCTCCTTAGCATCCTTCTCTTTGTACTTTCTACTCTATGGGAGAGATCTAGATTTACCTGCAGCCATTTGTTGAGATGCTACTGTAGTTTTGGATTTGGATGACCTTGATGTATGGATAAGCGCATGTTCTCAACAGGCAGAGATCTTTCAAAGAGTGATGCCGATGGCCTTTGAAAACTTGGCAATTGGTCAGCATAGAGATACTTTATGTTATGCTACAATTTGAGGAGGAGGTTATAGACCCTCGATCCATTGATTTCATCCAGGAAACTATGTATATCTATAGCAAACATCACCGACAATACTTGATGTTTCAACATGCCGCACTATCTTGAGAGTGCGTGAGGTTTTGCAATCTGGAGTCCTTGTGTTAGAAGGACGTGATGGTGTTGTTTGGAAGGATCATGTGTGCAATTGTGCACCATGCCACCTCCCAAACATTGATGGTACTATGGACCCAAGCTTGGCACTTGTACGTGCAAGCTTGAGGTGTATGTTATGTGGCTCTTCTGGTGGAGCTGCTACTATGTTAGTGTGTGATAGCTATTCAAGAAGATGACATATGGCATGTATGACTCCTCCCCTCATGGTGGTTCCTCAAGGACAGTGGTTATATCCTAGATGTACTTGACCTATAGTTAGTTCATTCTTTATATGGTATAGATTGCAGACATGCAACTAACGATGGGGCTCCATAGCCTCTTGATCTTTGCCCATTATAGGGTATACCATATACTTAGAGTAGATTGCTATCTGGAGTTAGAGGGACCTAACCGCCAACTAGGGGGGCAATTGTTGCACTTTAGAGTCTATGTATGACTTATGTGTGAGTTGTTCTTCTATAATGTATGATGTTGTCAACAATGTATGTTGTGTAGCAATGTATATATGCATGACAGTTGTGACGCCATTTGTAGTGTTGCATCTAGATTGTTCGGACATTGGAGTTACAATGATAGTAGTTAGAGTTATTTCAGTAGTTTCTCAAAGACTACTTTCTGACGGTCAGATTTTGTGTTTGGGGTACTGACTTCACGGTAGAGCCAACCATCACTTTGCACTATTTTCACCATCAAGTGTGCCGTTAGCAGGACCATTAGGGTTCAGACCTAGCTCAAGTCCAGGGGGTATCCTTTCAAAGTGCAGCTCCAGAGAGCTCACTTCTCTGATGTTGAGCTTTCGAGTTCCTGGCTATGGTGGACAGAGGCCGGAGAACATCACCTGGATTCTCTATGCTGGAGTGGGTATGACTTGACTGTAATCAGTGCCCAGTTGTTGGTAGTTTATAGAGTGACAGATCGAGTATTGATCTGAGTTGAGTTGAGTTGAGAGTGGCAAACAATCTGATTATTGTTGTACTTTAGAGTCTATGTATGACTTAGGTGTGAGTTGTGCTTCTATAGTGTATGATGTTGATAGTGATGTATGTTGTATAGCAATATATATACGCACAACAATTATTAACCTGTAATTATTTTTTACTAGGGATGTTGTAATTAACCTTTCACAAATGAATTTTAATGGCTGATAGTCTAAGTCATACTATGGTAATAATACTCAAAATTGGCTAGTGGTCAATAGGAATATTTGTAACCTAGCATAAGTTAAGAAAAAGCAGTCCTTTTTAGCTATAATGGATATACCTTACAAGTATAATATGAAGGATTATATGCACTACAACCACCAAGCATTCACAAAGGACAATGTCTACAAGGTGCTTGTGGTGTTTGCAAAGAAAATTCTTTAATATATTGGTTCTTTATTATCTTCCACAACTTTCACAATAGTGAATAAATGTACATGAAGCTTTCAAGGACTTAAAAATACAAGTTAATTACTAGCATTCAATATAAACCTTCAAGAGAAAAAATAGCACATGAGTCACAAATAAGTAAGAAATATAGACTATAGGCTTATAGAATGAGAATGAAAAGATGTATACATATCTTTTTAGCCTTTGTAGCGCAATGAAAATGAAAAGATGTCTATAGACCATTTTGGCCTTTGTAGCACAATGAAGTACGCCTCCTACATGATTGAGGCACACACTTCCACCTATAAGATTATCATTGTTGATTGCAAGGTGGAAAACATTTAAAGCCATAGAAGATCATCATTGAGTTAATAGTTCACTTCTTGAAACCCAATAATTGGGAGATAGATCTCTATTCTAGATCCAAGACAACACTAGTTCACTTTGAGACTAGCTAGACATTGTGTTTCAATGACAAAGATCTTTCCTAGTTTATGAGCATAAAGTCTAAGATGAACTTGTTGAAGATCTTGTCAATAAAAGAGATGAAAAAAACTACCTCTACATCAAGAATATCACGCACATCAACAAATAGTGTGAAAATGCATCCAAGATGTTATTTGTACCATTTGTTAAGTTTGGAGAGGTATTGCATCTTCAAATAGATATTTTAGAGGAAGGTTGTGTTCTTAAAGGACCTTCCAAAGATGCTTTTGAGATGGAAGTAGAGGAAGTATCCTTTGGTGAGGCTATCAACAATATACTAGATGAATAGGCTAGCTAGCGAGATATTTGTATTTCTTTCTTTGCAAAAATTTGTCATAACCAAACTCATTATAAATGAGTGATAATCCTTTCTATTTATTATACAAGCTTTTGGTGGTGGGAATTGATTGAAGCTCAACAGCTGAAGATTTTGGCAAAGGCATGCCCAAATGGCATGGCAACATCTAGAGTATAATCTATTTGCTGAGTGTCTATTGTATTGACAAGGTTCTATAGTTAAAAAATAATTTGATCACAAGAACAAATTATTGTGAGCTTAAAAGTAACAAAGGCAAAGAATCTACATTTTGGAAATATGTTGTATGCAATGCCTTCTAAAAAAGTGATTCTTGTAAATTACAACCAGGCTAAATGATTTTGTTGCTACATGTTATGAGTGGCTTCTGTAATGTGATATATATTACAAATAAGGTGTTTTATCATTTTAATGGATACTCTATGTTGATTTGTTCATATATTTCATATTAAAGAAAAATATTTTTATTTGGAATATGTCTTTTTCATTAATATATAACTTTTATGCTCATCTAAGGAGAAGCTGCAAAGTTTGATAAGAAGAGAGCACCGATAGTCAAGAGAAATCAATATGATATAGAAAGAATTTGCAAGTTAATTGAGTAAAAACTAGAAATCTGCAAAAATATGTAAGGAACAAAATCAGATTCAAAGCTAATCTTAAGATGGTGCAACAATGCTATTTGTTTTTGAAGCTTATCGTCGTTAATTACAGTACTTCTGTCAGATTCAATAATTTCTTTTTAGTTCAAAATTTCAATAACTATAGATTATATTAACTGTTTTCTTGAAGATTTGATGAAGCCATTCAATTCCGGATGTACTGTATTGATTAATTATTGGAAGGGTCCATCAAGAATGTTAATTTACAGAAAATTTTCTAATTGCGATCGCCAAGCTTTGATCATGAAAGAAAATGAAATGTATCTCAATCAGCTTACCTACTGTTGATTCATATTATCTTGACTTATTGATATGAGTTGATTTACGACTCAATTCTTGCCAACCCTCAGCTGGGACAATGTAATTCTACTATCTGATCTAATGATTCTGCATAATCATGGCATAAATGAGACTTCCGAAATTTTGCATAAGATATTTTGGTCTTTTGTGAATCTGAATACAATGATATTTGGTGCTTTGTCTTACTTTTAGACTGCGAAAGGACTCTGCAGTTTGAGTAACTTGCTCAATTAGTTTCAAATTGGGAAGTCGTCTACTGAGTTCCAGTCATACGAAGTTTACTCAACTTTATCTTTCTAGGGTGGTACTTTCAGACAAACAACTTAACCCGATTAAATGGTACAATAAACAATGACTTTTAGGCTGAGCAACGATCAACGAAAAGCTAAAGGTGAAGAAGGATCAGGAATTTGAATATTTATTTTCATCTAAATAATCTAATTTATGGTTTAGAGACTAAACATACTTTGAGCCAAGATTTTTAGTGTAGAAGGAAGATTTAGGTATCAATAACAGTTAGGGAACTGAAAATCTTACAGGGTACTGTATACTGTTCCCATCTATCTCTCGAGTTTCCAATCACATGATCACGCTCTAAATTTCTTCTTCAAAGGTATCTAGGCACAAGGAGCGTCATATTTCTTGGAAGCGCACGAGGACTCCTCCTACCTTCAAGGTTCAGAACCAGAGTTTGAAATTCATTTATTGCAAACCTTAAAGCATTAGTATAATGAAAAATCCGACCAAAGAAGAGTACAAAGCCAGTTCAATTATTGAAAACTGGTAGCACTTGGACCATGAAAAATCGGACCACAGAAGAGTACAAAGCCAACCCCATGAGTGGCTGATTGGACTGACCAACCTACCAACAAAGTACCCAGAGAATAATCTTCTTTTAATTTGCTTTCTTGTACGAAGTACCGGGAGAATTCGTTTGAACTTCGAGCTAAGGAAACCCATAAGACAAGAATATACTGTTACTTGGCATTTTGGACTACGGCAATAGAGTTTTCAGCTCCATTGCCGTAATCCAAAATGCCAAGTAACGGTATATCCGCACACAAGTTCTGGCATTGCCACGTGCATCCTAGAGCAGAGGATGTTGGGACTGTCCCGCTAACTTCGACTAGAGCACCCGTTACTGCCTCTGCAAGAAGAAGGACTTGGAGCTCTGCCACCTGTTTATCCTTAGGATTGACGTGGCCGGGATGTAGTGTGGATGTGACGTGGATCCTGTTCGTGTTAGGAAGCAACCTTACCGGTCCGTCCGTCCACGTAACGGCGTCGTGCAAATTGATGGAGGAGAGTCCCGTTCGTCCAATTAGATGGACAGTGAAATGAACGAGAACGTGGTTTGCGCCTCTTCTTGTACACACATATATTTCATTCTAGGGAAAAGGCGATCTTCTTTCTGCAATATTGCCGGCGTCAATCGCTTGTATATAACACACACTACCACTGTAGAGTTAATTACCTGACTTCAAGGAGCATAGTTCGTTCTAATTGCCCTTTCTAAACGGGTCAATGATCTTTGTCCCATGTTTGGAAAAGTTATGTTTATTGGTGGTCGCTTAGTAAAACAAGTCTCAAAACGTGGCCCCCGCAAGAGTCTTTCTGCGATAAAATATTCGAAAGGATAACGCCGTGCAAAACGTCTCCTTGTAGCCACGAGGCTTTATTCTAGATATATCAAAATAGAATTTACTGCATGTCGTTTCGAGTTTGTTTTGTTCACATGACATGATATGTGACCACCTTGTGATGCAAGGGGTTAAGGAACATAAACCTGCAAGAGGTTCCGGGAACCCATGCTCAAAACAACCACAGTATCTCTTACCTCGGGTCATAACTGCACAGTTGAGTAGGTACGATTCCTGACTCGGCCCAGGGGCGTCGTCAGGTGCAGTTCCACACTCCCTTATTGTTAGTCTTCGTATCAAAGTTAACCAAAAGCTGAAGTAGTTACCTTGATTCTTGCTGAGAAATAATGGTTCTGTAGTCTATACAACATTACAAGCGACGAAAATACATCCCGGCATGTATGGATGGAGACTCACCAGGACCTGCTGACTAGAATAAGTTAATAACTTAAACTCGGGTGTAACAAACTATTTGATATATACTCGCTGTGTGTCGATCTCTATGATCTAACAAACCGCTAACTATGTAGCACTTGGTTTGGTGAATACCACACTAGCTCTGGTTTCGACCCTTATTGTTTGAATAATATAGCACGATGTTGTCTAAACATGATTATACTGGGGTTACATCTTGTTGGCCGTTGCCAAATATATTACTATATAATTAAAAGAAGAAGAAGAAGAATGCAAGGCGCAGAAGAATCCAGGGTGAAAGGCAACACAAGGCTTCTTAAAGAAAGAGCCAAACCCCAAGAAGAAGAAAACTAAGACGACATTTTTTAGCTCGGGTTTTCCAGCACCTGTACCACAGTTAGTTAGTTGTGTCAATGATCTCACTAACCGGCGTCTAAACTGGCAGGCTCATTCAGCGAAGAAAACAAGTGCATATGGAAATCTTATTGCCAATTGAAATGGCCAGAATCGGAATCGGTAACGGTCAAGGTTCCCTTGGCATCCACTGTAATCAACCAAAGTGAAAAAGATACCCTGAGTTAAAGGATGAATGAGAAACAGATTGTCCAAAGAGAAAGTAGGACTAGATCAAACTAAATAGGGACAAAGAGACCCCGAGGTAGTTACCAAAGTGACATGAACAAGAGGAGAAGAGTAGAGGCTTAACAGTTGGGCGAAGTCCATTGTACAGTGCTGCATTCTTGGAATGATGGCCCTTTAAAACCTCTGGGTCAATGGTTCTCCGGGACTACTAAGTTCTTTACATCCATAAACCGGAGGTGGCGTTCACATTGCAGTTTGGAGAACTACAAGCTGAACCCAGAAACCCGCAAAGAGCGGAGTCAATATGTATGACAATCTGTGCCTAATTTTCCAGTACCCTGTCCATCATGGACTTAAGATACTGTGAACTTCCCTTCCGGATTGTAGAAGAATTGAAATCGAGCACAAGAACCCATTCTTGCAGACAGTTCCATCAATGCAAAAGACGCTTAATTCGTTCAACAATTTCTTCAACTGTGGGGATCCTACCTACAGTCTTAAATCTGCGCAGAACTGCCAGGTCAATGGAGTGCAAACTGTAGCACAGCTCCACATGTTTCTACAGTAAACTATCAAGAGAGGGTTACGCAACTAACTGGGAAATACAGTGTTCTTCTTTGACGACAAGTTCACCATAGTTAGAGATCAGACGAGAAGGCGACCGCATGTGATAACAAGAAGGATGGGAAGATCAGATAGTCAGATAGATATGAAAGGGTTGAAGGTCAAGGGATTGGGTGAAGAGCTTGAAACACTAGAAAGGGTTGCCGGAGTGCTCCTCACAGTGAGAGTGGTGGTTCGACTTGGAAGTTGAGAAAGATCTCAAGCGGAAGCAAAAGGATAGAGTAGAAGAACTAAACAGTACTGAAGGATTAAAACTCTATTTCATTTTCCTTTTCTTCATGTTTCCTTGTCTTCTATACTTCATGTTCCTTTTCATATCTGCAGTGTATATAATTGTAAAGGGCTTCAGTGCACAATGAATGCAGCAGTTGTGTTTACTGGTCTGAGATCGAAGAAGACAGCACCTTTGTGTTAAGAGCGAGAGTCCTTTCATGCTTGGGATATTCCAAAGATTTAATAAAGTGTTTTGATTGTGGCATTGGACCGTGACCAAGCACATTACTCGTACAACGCCTCAATAATACGTGGTTGATGTATTCTCGAACTCCAACATTTTGGTCACCTCAATCATCTCGAACCTCACGAGGCGTTTGTGGGGCTGGTGTGAAGCGCACTACCTTCACAACACACTTTCAACTCGAAGTATCAAAAGGAGGCCTATAGTAGGAAATTTATGGGCACTTTATTCGCTTTGAGATGGAAAGGAAACATGAAGGAGTGACCATCTAGGGGTCTAACCTGAGCTTACATAGAGCAGTCCTGAAAACGAGGCGTAGGTTTAGAGAAGAACAACGCACAGCTACTGGAGTAAATTGAAGAGGGGTGGTATTCTCTAGCTGATTTGATAGAGAGAGACTGACACGATAGGCTTCAGGAGCAGATTCTACCGGTACTAAGCTTGATGGTGAGCAGTTGAATTTGTCATGGGCACTTCGAATTCCTACGGAATTGGTCGATATTGGCTGTTCTCTATAGACTTGTTTGTCAAGTTAGGCAAATGATCATGATGTGGGATACAGATGGCAAATGAAAAGTGGAAGCAAGGGAGATGGTGATCCGGAGGCAACGAGTGATTACTTGTGTGGGCTCTTCTCAGGCTTCCACTAGGTGGACCCTCCCCCCTTGGTCACTAGTTGGTGGGGAGAACTTCTCTTAGTAATATCCACTTCAGTTTTTACATCTCCTTGAACACATAACATCTACAGCAGCAGCACTGATATATACCGTGCAATACAGCATAGAGGAGTACATCATGCCGTGCACAGTGTGGGGAAGGAAGGGGATGCGATGCGATTCAGCAAAAATGGGGAGGGAAAAGTGGCCGAAGAAAGAATGGGGAAAGAGAATATGAGGTAACCTGAACAATGCAACATGATGAGTCCGTGGGGGGCCGGGCTAGAGTTCCACTAACTCACATCTATGGCAGTGCTGCATTGCATTGCAAGAAGCATATGATAGCAGAAAAGCCAAGCCAACCCCACTATCTGTGTTTCTCTCTTATAGCATCACCATAAGTGAGATGCAAGATGAAAGCCATGTGAGGCCGCTTTTCTACAAGCCAGTATTCCACATAAATAATAGTAATATGCAAAGGTGAGAAATAAAGGAGGCCCCAATGTCCAGGAGCTTTAATGATCAGGCCCCCATGCATGCATTCATCCAGCCCTCCATCAACCCACTCATCAATCACTTGGCCAATCAGTATTTCCGTCACTCAGTCACACCCCGCACTTCTTCTACTGTTGTGAGAACTCTCTGTATCAAATCACCCTGAAACATATATTTGTTGCCACACAGCAGAAGGAAACAACAGACCAACAGAATCAGTCGACTTCCCCCAGCAGAACTTGCGCCATTCCCTGTGACCATTGCACCTAACATTCAATACTACTACCACCCTCGCAAGCTGATTCAATACAGTTATTTCCCTCTTCACATTCATGGAATCTCCTCCTTCTCCGGCTGCTACTCCTCCTCAGGAGGAGGGAGAAGGGAAGACCTCCTCCTCCTCCTCCTCCTCCTCTTCCTCTTTCTGCTTCAAACCCCACCATCTCTCATGTTGTTTGGCAGCACAGTAACTGTAGCTAGATTTGGAAGAGCGAGAAACTTAGTGAGGGCCCTACGAGCAGAGGAGAAAAAGCCCCATTCTTTCGTGTAATACAATGCGGTGGTTGATTACCGTACAACCCGGAAAACGGGCCAATCAGGGCCCTCAAACCACGTAGTGTGCCGCTTGTGCCAGGCTGCGACTCGCTGGACTTCCACCACGTCGGATAGGGCACTCGGCCAAGCAAGCCAGTCATTCCGTCCGAGGCTTGGCCGCGAAGCAAAGCGAGAACGAATTCCGATGTCATGTCATGTCTGTCCGGTCCGGTCCGCTCCGCTCTGGTGCGTGCCGGTGACTCGAGGTGTCGCGGAGATTAGAAGGTCTGAAGGTGGCTGGCGGTCTGTCTCCACGGCAGCTACGGCGACGACGGCGGGCGTCCACTATGGTCTTGTTTCGGAAGAGAATATTACAGATTCCCGCATGACCGGAACGAAGAATCGAAAGAAAATGTGAGTGTGAGTATGTCCACGAGAGGAGGATTAACGAAGGAAGTTAGGAGCAGCGTGCACGCACGTCAGGGTCGGCGAGGCCACTTACTCATGGGCCGGATCACGCACGCTGTCTGGCAGGTCTAGCACACGTCGCGCACGTAGCCGACAGGTCTTCCCAGGAGGAGTCGAGGAGAAAATTAATCGAACAAATGGGGTGGAAAAGTGAAAGAAAATGACCAGTGCACTGCAGCAAGGAAGGCAAGATGATCGGGCAGGATTTTATCTATGATAGCCCAGCAGGATGGGGAGATTGTCTGTAGCAGCGTCCTCTCCCGGAGCTGAGCCGAGACATGTGACCGCCACTTTCGTGGTTTTTTCTTACAGCGGTAGCAGTAGTATCTATCTATCGCCAGCAAGCAGCAATAGAACAGTTCAGTCGAACAGTTGTGCCCACCTCTCACAACATTATTCAATCACTCTTACACCACACCACATCACATCACATCTTGTGCCGCACAAAGACACAACGCAAACTACCTCAGTTTAGACCTTGTTGTCCTTGAGCGAAGAACTTCCACATTTTGTGTTTGCCCCGGGCCCAGGGCAGCTGCCCATCCGTCATCCATCCCTCTCTTCCTTCTTTGCTTTGCTGTTGAGTTAGTCCCTTACCTTGCATTGTATTCCTTACCTTGCCCTTCATACTCGCTCGCACACTCTACTGCACTGGCACTTTCGCACACTCGTTAGCTGTTCTGTGGAGTGCGCCTTCAGTGGCATCCCTTCCCTGCTGGCCTTCAATTTCTCCTCTACTCGCTCTCCTCCTTGTCATCTATCTCACACGACCTCTTCCTACTCTCACGAAGAACCGTCCTTCACCTGCCGTGTCTGTCTGTCCGTCGTCGCTGACCCTTTCCCTGAGTCGCTCTTTTTACCCTTATTTCGCCTTGTGGATTTGCTGCCTTCCGGCTTGCTAGCTACACTTGACCTGAAATTTGAGACTTTGACACTTCCCTCATTTCCTAGTATTGTTTTCTGCAACCGCGCTCTCTGAAGAAACAAGTACCTTCAAGTAGAATCTTCAGAATTTTAGTCAGTAACAAGCACCCACTCCCCGCCTCCTTTTTCTTTCGTCTCCGTACGTAGTGGTTTCACACCCGAGTCTGTACGCACTTCACTTCGCCTCGCCCTTGTTCTTCTTAAAGGAGGTGCGCATTGGGTCTGCGGAACTTAGCCCATTGCTGGTCTACAACATTACATGTACGATACTTATCACCAATTATTTCCGTGAGATATTATTCATGATCTGCTGTAAAATGGCATCCAAATGACTTATTTCTCTGCACAAGGGGTTCAGACTGTGAGTTTCGAGCTCTCCAAGTCCAGTGCATGAACGTAAGTTTCTGCTAGACTACAATGCCATGTTTCTTCGGGCATCATGTCTTAAGACTTTTCATGGTGGCTGGATCCGTCTAACGCTGCTGTGGAACATAATATCGCTTTCGCCGTGTCCCCTACTGCTTAAGTTTATGTCCATGATGTTTCTACTTCCGGGTTTGAAGTGTGCTGCACAGCAATGTCGTCTCTATTTTGTGAACGAAAGTTGTCGAAGCACACTGTAGTGGCTCCAGTGAACAAGCCTTGTTTCACGGGCAGCGGAATTGATAAATAAGCGTCTGAGTGCTAATAACATCTGCGCTTATATATACAGGCTATTTGAGATTTCAAAATTATTCGCGATATTGAGACTTCTATGAACCTCGAGTCCATAAAGTTATACTCGTCGTTCTTCTGTTGAAAAATTGTATGTGATAATCGCTGTTGCTTAAGTCTGGGATTTGTGGCGCAATTTGAACATTGGTCGCCACATTGGGGTTGCTTGTTTTCCAATATTTCAAATCCTCCAGGAAATTCTTTGGTGCTAGGAATTTTTGAGTATACTCAATTTCGGGAGAAGGAGGGGACGGGGATAGACGGTTAGGAGTGCGAAGTGCGAAGCGTAACAACCGAAAGCACCTAGAGTCACCTATTACTGTTGTTCTGTTTGAGAACGGGAAACTCGAGACTTTATACTAATGATCCCGAAAATGGTCATGTGCAGGTAGTGGAATGGAGCTTCAAAGCACATTCGCAGGTGCTGGTCCCGTCATCATGGGAGATGCTTTTCACATTGATGACTTATTGGACTTCTCAAACGAGGACATTGCGGGACCGATAGGAGAAGGCTTGCTTCCGAGCCTGGACTCAACAATTACGGAGACCGAAACTATCAGTAACGGTAGTCCTTCCCTAGCGGGAACAAAGCACATACTGGATGGAGAGGACGTTGTAGCTGGAGATCTTTGCGTGCCTGTAAGTTCGTTCTTCCTACCAAGAAGCTCGTAAGGGAGGCAGTAGTACACATTGAGCCCCAACAGAGACAAAATAGTTTGTTCATGTATGTAAAAACCTGGAGGGAGATTCTTGCCCGTTTGTTTACAATTTTACTTCTGTGGCTGGCCTTGCGCAGTATACAGAGATGGGGTTCTTTATTGTTGAGAATGTTACGCTCACACAGCGCTTCCGTTGCCTGTGTGTGCCAGTGTGACGATTTAGCTGAGCTGGAGTGGTTATCGAAATTTGTCGAAGACTCGTTTTCCATGGAGCAGGCAACGAGACCCGTGACGAGTTCTTCGGGCGGCCTGACCGTCAGCACCGACATGCAGATTGAATCATATACGAACAAAGACCGGGACAGGTTCCAGAGTGCGAGTCCCGTGTCTGTGTTAGAAAGCAGCGCTAGTTCGGAAAGAGCGAGTAATCTTTATCGAGAATTGTCCGTGCCCGGGCGTGCTCGAAGCAAGAGGGCTCGGACGGGTGGGCGGGTTTGGGGGACTACAGCTCGAATACTATCTTCTTCAAGCAATTCCGGTTCGGGGTCTGGTTCAGGTTCTGGGAATGATACTGAATCGTTGTCTTCTGATTCTAATGCCATGACCGGGGGTGGAAACTCCTCTTCACAGACACTGTCTGTGGATAGTCAAGCAACTCCAATGGCTATGATAGCGCCAAAGGCTGTTTCGGCCAGTGCGAAGAAGCCTTGGAAAGCAGGGAAGAGTGGGAAGAAAGGACAGGATGCAACGCAACCATGGAGGTGTATGCATTGTTCGACTCAGCGAACCCCCCAATGGAGAGCAGGTCCAATGGGTCCTAAAACTTTGTGTAATGCTTGTGGAGTGCGGTACAAATCGGGTAGACTTCTGCCGGAATACAGGCCGGCAGGAAGTCCTGGGTACATCGGTCACAAGCACTCTAATTCCCATAAGAAGATTCTTGAAATGCGAAGGCAAAGAGAACAGCAACAACAGTCCCAACCAACTTCTATGCTTTCAAGCTCAAGCTGTCAACTGTCTCCAAACCACCTACTAGAGCTCGAGGACCCTGACATTTGCAATTCGCAGAGTTAGGAGTTGTTATTTTCGAAGGGATTCCAGTTTTAGACAGAAGCCCACGATAGCCAAATTAATTCAGTTTCAGACGACGACGGCGACGACTACGACGACGTGTTCGTTTCATTTCAAGACCAGCCAATGTATATGTTGAAGAAGGAGAAGAAGAGGGAGAAGAGAATTTACAGCTCTCAGTTGCCAAGAGAGTCCCCGGAGAAAGAGAAGAAGAAGAGGAGGAGACAGAAAGACAGAGAAGTGCCCCTTGAGAGTTCCCTGGAGTGGGAAATCCAAATTAATTTTTTTGCCTAGCTTCCGTGGAGAGGTGGGAAAGTTGGTGGCCAGTACATTAGCTGGTTCGCTGGATACGCAGCACTTTAGACCCGACCCGACCCAAAACCTAGGAAGGAGGTCAGCCCATGCCACTGATGTTAAAATCTAGTGTTGTAAGTATAGCAGTCACTCACTTGACCTTACACGGGCCCAGATGATGTATTTTTGTAGATTACACTTTAGCTGCGTCCTTCGAAGATTCAGTTCAGACCTGTTACTTAGCAGAGCGTGCTTACTGCCGGCGGGATTCTTAACCAGATTTGTCATACACGTTAGTCCATTTCAGTCAGTCCGTTTATCATCGTCATCATCATCCATTACACATCACATCAATCCAACCCAAATCAGTCTGTCTTTGTTTCACAATTCGTCTATCAATAAAAGTTCGCAAGAAACCATTCCTTCGGTGATGCCATGACATGAAAAAGACTCTCCGTCTCTCTCCATTCCATTATTCCTCTTCTCACCATTATTACAGAAAAATCAAAACTACTCCAGTTCTCCACAGGGTACTCTCATTCCATCTTCCTTTGGCTTCTCGCTAGGCGGTTGAGTTAAGTACTACTCCTTCCTACCAACATGACATGCCATGTCATGCATTCAACGCTCTCTCTCTCTCTCTCATTCAGCTTGCGTGGGGCTCCTGCCACTTGTCATCTTCTGACATCGTCCACCATAGCCGCCGCCCAACTTCAGCGACCAACCCAGTCAATCCAAACTTTTCTGTTCTGTCCTGCTCTGCTCTACTCTCATCTGTCCTGTCCTTTCTCTGTCTTCCTCTAAAACCTTAAACTTTCTTACCATATGTGATAATATGGTATCGTACTATCTGCTGGCTGGGCTGGCTATAAAGTTGAAAAGGAGAAGGTTCAGAAGCTGCTGAAGCGCGAACATTGAGAATAACGGATCTCGTCGTTGAAGATTTTCGGAGCTGTTCAAAGTTCTCGTAGAAGGACAGAGCTTCAAGTTATATTGGGTAAACTGAAAGGCTTTTCTCTTTTCTGTCCTGCCGGACCTGCTGCTGCTGCTGCTTCTTCTTCTTTCTTCTGTTCTCAGGTCAGTCTGGTAGTAAGTACAGTCCTCGTACAGCCCATGGTCATGCTGTTGTCACATGGATGAGGTGAGAAGAGAAGGTGGTACTTTTGCCAGTCGTAGCTGAGTCCAACTAAGAAGATACACAGAAGAGTCCGTGAAGAAGGAAGGGTTTCGATCGACGGCCTGCTAGAACCCGCAACGCTAATGCTTAGCTTTTGAGTGCATTGCATTGAGCTGCATGTGGGTCTTACACGTGACATTCGACAAATCGTCACTATAAGTCGCCGCTCTTGAATTTGGCCAAAGAACTCTCCGCAATCCACGTTCAACCCCCGTGCAAAGCGATAAACAGACCGCCATCGCCGCTGTTCAATCTGTACTATACACTACTGCACGGTGTAATGTGGTTTGGAAAATGTCCGAGGTACCAATTCTGTACAGTCCGTCAATCCCATGCCGATCGGAAGGGGAAAGGAAAATATTCATTCACTGTACACCATATATGCAGCCAGAACTAGTGACTTATTCCTGACTTATTCTGCGCCTTCACCGAACAGCAATGCAACTCCACTGGCCTGCCAGCCAACCACATTCACACTCACTTCATTGACAGTCGCCTGAACGAGTAAATGACAGTTCTGAAAATGAAAAAGATTTTGTCCCATCTCTGATAGACAGAGAGAGAGCAACAGTAGTACTACTTCCGCAAAGTGCTCTCCATAATTTTGCCGAAAGGCATACATACGCTTATCAATTTCTTTGCACTCTTGAGATTTTTTCTTACTTTCGCGGACTTCGTCTCCCGTTGTCCGGCCTATCTTTTGGCCCGGGCCACTCTGCTTCCATCTGCTATTCTGCTCCCTCGATAATCGCACCTCTTGCATTCATTTGAAGGATATTGAACCCTTTCTCTCCTCTTGACAACTGTGATGACTTACGTGTGCGGAGGATTCTGCTGTTGCAGTTGTGTGTGGTCATCAATAGTAGAACATAGATTTTTGTTCGTCCGGGAGAAAGTTATATGCTCCTAACTATTAACTCCTGTGGGGACGGATCTCGAATAACTTCCACTAGTTTCAAGGACAAATCTCAAATCCGTTCCAACTTGTCGTCAAAAAGGCTATTCTCTCATTGCTATCTATATCAAATTGATACAATTTTCGAAAATTTGAAAGTCTGTACAGCACCTCAAGATTTTACCACTCCGTCTTCATCTAATTTTCTAACTTACCAAACATGAGCTCTCCTGCAAACCCACTGTGATCTACTACACCACATCACTATACTGCAAATGCCATGCCTCCCCTACTTTATCAGGAGCTGACGGCACGTGCCTTCAGTTATATCTTTGCGCTGCTCACACAGTTGTGGTACATTCTTACATCATTACCATTTTACTCCACCGATTTCTTCCTGACATTTCATTCCATTCCTCCCCTTTGTTACCAAGTTTGACAGACAGTATCTTCTTTTTCTTCTTCTTCTTCTTCATGTTCTCCGTCCCCCAATCTCTCTATCTTTACAGAAACGGTCGTCAAAACCTCACAGGTTTAATCCACTGCCTTTCGTCGTTCTTTCCACGCGGTGAGTTCAAAGAGGTGGCGTACGCGCACAGGACTAAAGATTCGGGCGAAAAGTAGGTGGTTTGCGTGAACGGACGAACCCCGTGCGTCATCTCTTGTCCGTCTGCCTAGAAGGGGAATCAGAAACAGACGCTGTGAGCAAGCAAACGACTACTTCGTTGACCGGAGATTCCAAAACCGTCCGGTCTGTTCCTATGGATAGAAGAAAGGCGGTAGTAATGTCCAGCTGACTTTGTCGGTGGAACGTCAACATACTGGTGAATCCGCCAAAGGGGAGATTCCTCACCTTTAGAGTTAGCAGCTGACTAGAGTTAGCAGCTGAGTTTTGGTTCTGTTGATGAGATGTGTGATCGTCGCCTCTTAAATGAGGGCTAGGTTGCCTCTTGACCTTGGAGGTAACCCTGTCAACGTGCACGGAATCCGCTACGCGGAAAACATATCCTTGCATGGTGGATTTAGCGATGTGTAGTGTGGGACACTCCATCACACTGTACAGCGCTAATCCAGCAGCATTTCTCTCTCCACTAGTTCCCTAGTTGTGATCACAACCTCAGCCCATCCCATCATCCAGCGGACATAACTACCGCTACTGTAGTAGTGACTAATACTTAGTTATGTTCGATCTTTGCCTCTTCTTCCCTTCCCTTGTGCAATTCTTCCATAGATAGGCTATGTCCTGTAGTGATGCAGCCCCTCTGGATCGTCGATTTCCTCGATCCATGAATGCCTCCCATCGCACGATCCTCTACGGGATCGAACCCTCATCTTGTCAAATTTCATTGGATTCTCTCTCTTCTCCCTCCGACAAATTTGGATTTCATTGCGACATCTCCTTCTCCCTTCCTCTACTACTTCCTTCGCAGCGAAAAATTCAATTCGGAATCGTGAAGCGTATCCTTCTAAACTTGGACTCGACCCCGTCCTGGTGCGCCATCAATGACTCCGTCTTTCTCATACTATTTTAGAGAAAAGGGTAATTGGCGTTTCCCAAGGCAGAAGGTATCTATCTTGTTATTCTACGGTTCCGTGGGTCTAGAAGCATCCAATTTCCTCCGAGGAAGGAAGGAAAACTAAACTTTCAATTTACTTGAAAGGGATAGACGAACGAAGCCTTCGAGGTTAGTACTCTATTACGGGTTTAGCTACACGCAACTTCGCATGCAAAAGAAAAAGGGCGACCGCATAGAAAACAGGACGGATGGAAGACCCATCAAGCAGTACAAGAGTGAGACAACCAAGGTAAAATGGTACTAAGCCTCAATAGAGTCGAAATGAGAAATCTGCCCTACGACACCTAAGATATGCAAAAGGAGAATTGAGCAAAGGGGAACATTTGAACAAAGTCTTCCTTGTAGAGTAATGTCTATTCTGGACCTAGCATCCAACTCATATGAACAAGGAAAGTGCACGGGTATTCAAGTATACGAATATTCAGCGTTTTTTTTTCCTTTAGCATTGAAGTTTTTTTTTTCTTTTAGCATTAATACTCTAATTAACTAGGTAATATCTAATTATTTGTGTATCATTCTACTTGCATAATTCCGATATCTTAAATGCTGTAGGTAAAAATGGGACTTAGCCCCATTTTGCCCCTATGACTTTTCCTTGTTCGATTTGATGAGGGCTTCCCCTCTTTCTTGTTATCCTACGCGGTGGCCACCTCCTCAGTTTCTAAGAACAAAGTCGGTACTGTAACGTAATTCGCATTGGGTCCACGGGTACTGAATCCCCAAGATCAGTAGTACCAGTCAGTGGTGGGTGCACTAGCTTTTGCCTGCATTCGATCTTAAAGTTTCTCTTTTCCAATGCAAAAGAAAGTAATCAAAGTGATGGGAGTTGCATTGATTTCTCTGGAGTTCAAAATCAGACTTGGATGTTGAGTAGATTATGCAGGGAATAATAATCATGGAGTGACCATAATCTGCGAAACGTCAGATTCAGGAAGTGAATAAAGCCAGAAAGGATCTGATATTTTCGTCATGGATACCGAGGAGCAAATATTTAAAGGGATTGATAACTGTGAAAGATGTGCATGTCATCATCAGATATGGTGAAACATCCTACTTCTGGGATCGAATATCTGCCACCACAAAAGATGCTCCTCCTCTTGCTCTAACATGCCATAGTTGTAAGTCGTCACAATTGCACGAGAAACCATTGCTACAACGTGACCTTGGCAGACCTGTTGCAGCGTCCCACACACACCTCAGAACCAACAAACTAGTGTGGTGTTTACACGAAAAATACTATGCAATCCCTTCCTCCCTTCTTGGGTGCAACTCTCCTCGTCCTCTTTCCCATCATGCTACTGCTAGTAAATTGGCACTGTGCCATACCTCATCTTCAGGAAACAAGTGGAGTCATCCTAGCCAAAACATAAGGAAGCTCCTTATGTTTTGGCTTCCATCGCTAGACAGCCTTTCCTTCGGCACGGTCGCTCATGGGGCCACGTACCGTATTCATGTATTTCCTTGTCGAAAATGATTGTGATTTAGAATGATTCACATCTCGCCCACAGACCCAACATTTTGCTTCCGGACGATACGATACGGATTGCCTATAAATCTCTCTCCAGGTATTAAGGTTTGAATCTGGATATACTGTATATCTGATTTTAGACTCCATGTCCGTGGCATCTCCAAACCTTGTCATGCTAAGGCACATCCCCCCATCCCCAGCCTCTCTCGGGGGCGAATACGCTGCACACTGCACTAAATATTATATGCTGGGTCTTCGCCATGCCATCCCTCGTGGCTTTTGTCTCTTCATCCGATGATAATCTTGAAAGCTATTCCACTGTTCGCATCTTCTTTATCGGTGATCATGCTCACAAAGATTTATCTGAAAGGACATAATGGAGATAAGCCCAAATATCATTTCCTCGTCAACACTCTATATCCTCCATTTTCTCCTACTGTATCCACTTACTGCCCTCTTTAAAGTTCCTTCACTTGACTCGACTTTTAGCAAGCTACGGTTCATCAACCCGCAATAAACGCTGATTCTGAAGCAGTAGAAGGAGACTTGATTACACTCAGTACGATTTGGTTGTATGTTTTCGGGTCAGTCAAATTATGAATTCAAAGTCCTCATGTGCTGCTGCAAGTTTGTTTTGTCTAAGGACTATCCAAATCTTGAGATCTGCATGCACCTGTATCGAACTTTTCTTTTAAGCCCTCTTCAAATTTTATGTACTAACTGCGGTAATCAGTGTACGGTGCAACCTTAGCTTGCAGATGTGATCTTTTCCAAATCTGACACTTGTGTTTTTATACTTGTTTGATGCCGACGGTAAAAGCTCGCAATACCCTGGTCATCGGGACTTCAAATTGAATTCGGAAACAAAGCCCCTGTACCTCTTTTTCTTCGATCATAAAGTAGTGCATACTTTGTCTGACGAGACGAAGAAACTTTTGTCAATTCTCCATAGCGCATTAGCTAGGGCAGCACATGTATGCATGACAGAGAAGTGCACAAAGAAAGGTAACGTACGTGAAGAAAAGAACCTTTCAATATCACTACAGTACAACGATGAGTGCCTTTATTTGGAGGAGAAAATGCATGAGTTCCCAGGTGGCATTTGTCTAAGAGTTCATTTGGGACAAATTGAATCAATAAAGACATGCTCAGGCCTTTCGGAACGAGGACTGCATCGTGTATATATATAGTACTCCAAAGGAAAGGGGAAAGAATACAAGGCACAAACAAGGGCGGAAGTGAAAAAGAGCGCAAGGTCCAATAGTCCTAAGTGGCAAAGAAAGACAAATTGAAATAAGGCTCCAAAAATATCATGGGAAAAAGTGCATTAACAACGAGCACCCAAGAAACTAAGGTGAGTGTAGTTACTTTGGAATTTTGTGACAGAGATCTTCTAATGGTATGTTTGGTAAATAGGAATGAGTACTCTAGTTGTGTTGGGTGTGATCTTCTAATGGTATGTTTGGTAAATAGGAATGAGTACCCTAGTTGTGTTGGGTGTAACTATTGCGATTGCGCTTTGATGAAAACCCAAAGCTTGAGCATGTTGCAAAGTGATTGATACACACTATCAGTAATAGGTAACCAAATATGTAACCGAATATGAGTATGGCTAGAGAAATAGCTACTCTCTTCTATAAAGAACCTCATGTCTTGGTGCAACTTAGATTGTGTTCAACATGGTGATGTAGATGCACAGAATCTCAATCACTAGAGGTACAAGGGTATATGAGGATAGTTAGGGTGTGTGTTGGTATCATTGCCGTTAGAGGCAATGGTCGTTGTTGCTCTAGTACGCCTGCCCATGCTAATGCAGGATTCACCACCACCAAGTTATATAAAGTGCGAAATTCATCCATGAAAACAACAATATATGTTTACACTCAATATATAGGTGGTATTGGTATATTCAAACATTACTCAATCTGAACCTTAACCAGTGGATCATAAGATTTGAACGAATTATAACACGAATTACATCATGCACTTTGGTGTGCTCCACACCACCTACCCATAAAAAAAGACATTCCTCGCATATCATGTAATACGTGGAATTCTACGTGCGATGTCTGGAAGCACTATGAAAAGTGGATATGGACACTATCAGTCTTAATGTTGTGATAAACGACTCATAATTAACATTACAACACTCCATTTTCTTGTGCTGATACTGGTGGGTGAATCGCCTCGACTGGATATTTTCAGCTGAAAGTGAAACTTCATGCCATCCGAAAGAATTATATGCAGTAGGGAGGTGGTTACATACGGCATCCTTCAGTGGATTTAAACAGCGGGTGGCTTCAGTGTCGCGCAGGAACTTGCTTGCTAGCGACTCAGAATATGATTTCTAATGCTTTGATGTTTGCACTGGCAGCGCTCACTAAAATTTCCACGGTGACTAACGTGCACTGGATGCTGAAACCCGTGATCATACAACAGTATTACGAGGTCTTAAGACACTATGTCAACTAGAGGAGAAAATAGTAAATTATAAGCAGAATGTTGACTGGGTTGATCATTAACTTTTATGGAACCACGTCTGCCTTGACTGAGCCTCATCTGCGTTGAGCTGAGCTGAGCTGAACGGAGCAGATGGGAACGGACTGGTCTTGAATGAACTGAGCTAAACTGAAGTGATCTTAGAAACCTGAAGGCACTCCGACATAAGCATAGCGAAAGGTAATGTGTAAGAATGTCACACAAAGAGCTTGTGATGATCAAGCAAGCGAAAAGAAGCCTTTTGCAGTGAGTTTTAGCTGTCAAGAAGACACGTTGGTAGCGAAACGCGAAAGGCTGCACAGGTGTTACTTTCTGAGCTGTCTGTCCGTGTTGCAATGTTTTACGTTGCAATTTGCCAAGCTGTAGTGTCATTCGCCTTTCGATATATTTCTCAACAAGATGGTGGCTGTCTCACTTTGACTGGACAGCCAATGTTACATTTCTGGCCTGCGGAATGTAAGTTCCAAGGTCTGCGTGGACAGGACAGTCCGTGCTTCCGTCGTTAGCTTATTTTTAGAGAGAGACTACTAATCAGCTGTCATATGGCAGTCTCACACGTTATATAAATGCTGGGATAAGTCAAACACGCTTGAAACACGCTTTGCAAAGGATTTCTCAATTAATCAGGTCTCATAGACTACTTTGTCATTTCTCGAATGAATGATTAGCTATAGCCCAACCCCAGGTCGGTCCAGTCAAGAACTAAGAAAAATAGTTGCCAGTCAAATACAACCAGTGTTTATGGTGAAGCTACTGACCAGGGCAAGATTGGCTTTGGCACTGGCATGTATCTCCAGACGGGCCCCTAGAAACTTTACCTTTCAGTTGTCTGAATCTGCAAGGATGAATTTTTAGACCTTTGGAACTTCTTGTCTTCGACGGTTCTACAATCATCCGTTCTCATCCGTTCTAGTATTCCGTGGAGAGGGGTACATTAGGTCGTAAAGCCCTGGTGTGCTCTGCTCCAGGTCAAAGTCGGCCGAAGAAATTGCGGCATTGAGTCGCATAACGCGTAGTTCTATGTTACCAAAAAAGGATAATCTTTATGTATGCCCCATTTGCCTTATTATATCCACCACGGACAAAAACGAAATAGCCCTCGAGAGTCTCGTCCTTGAGCCGAAGCATGCTGCTGCAGCATGAGTCGCATCTAAACGGCGCTAGGGAGGAATCTTTGACTAAATTATTCCTGGTTAAATCTGGACGACTTGAAGGTGACGACTGGAAGTCCATACCGATCCCAAGAAGCATTGATGTTTCTAACAGGAAAACATAACCGTTCCTACATCTTTGTGAGGTTGTCGAGAGTAGAACCATGTCGTCGGAGGATCACAAAGTGTTTGTCTGTCCTCTCCTCGAAGTGCCTTCCATGCGAAGCAGTTGATTTAGTGTGATGAGTCTCTCCCCACTTTGACTCACCAGATGCCTACCACTTTGGAGCTACTTCTCACTTGTCCTGTACGTTCCAAGTTCTCAGATGAATTTGTGTTGATAGCGGTAGTTGTGATCTTTTTGAAGGAGGGAGATTGATCTCACACTGTTCATTGTCTAGTTAGCTTGTCTCGAATCTTAGTTTCTCGAAAATGAGGCGGAGAACAATCTTGTTTGTGACCTCTTCTTTCATGAGTCATCTATTGGATACCTCCATTTCTTTCCATTTTCTCCCTTCTGGGGAAATGTGGCACGATATTGCATATGTTGTGCACATCCAGAGCGCGCTGCTCAAAAATTGCTGTATTGGGCTACCGTAAAAAACCTTATTTGTTGATCCCACTGTACTGCCGGGGCCATCGTGGATTCAAACTACGGTACTCATGAAATATATTTCCAAGATAGTGAACACTTTGGTTCCAGTGTTTACACTCTATTTGTCGTCCAACAAAGCATATATTAAAATTGAAGGAGAGTAGCAAGTAGATTCAAAGCATAGGATCCATTTTCCTAATGCTCGTAGCTTTTGTCCTCAATAGAAAACTAAGTGTGGACACCGGCTTCTCCGCTTTAAGTAGTTGTAGCCGTCTCTATTGGGGCTTAGCCTCATTTTACCTTTTTCATCTCTCCCTTGTACGGCTTGATGGGGTCTTCCCATCCTTCATTTTTCTACGCGGTCGCCCTTGTCTTCTATACACGCAAGGAGACATCATAACGAAAAACGTGCTAGAAGGAATACTGGTTGGTATTTGAGATAGCTTCTGCCAACTAAACATAAACTAATGAGGAATATGATTTTCTCGTCAGAACTTTGCTGAATGTTCAGCGTCGTTTAGTGGAATTAATCTTGTCCACGCCTAAGGGGTACTCCGAATAGTCAATACTCCCACACCAACTCTCGATTCTTGTTTCTGACCATCATCCCCTGCACTGTTCACATTACCAATTTGATTGTCCAAAATATCGACGTAATTCATGGAGGAAATTATACCATCTGCCCCCATCACCACAGAGGGCTGATCGGGTGATTAAATCTATTTGGCTTCTCCTCGAGCTGCGGGTAATGCAATCACGACAAGGAAGCAATTGTTTGTTCCTAAAGTTTATCTGAAATGGATTAGATATTGTGCTTTGTATCTTTACACTTCAAGCTATAACTTTGGGTGCGCCAGTGATCCTTCGTTGCAGTACTTCGAACAAGGAAGCTGTGATCTGAACCTGAAGATTGAAACTCGAGTCAGTTCTTGCATGTAATACACCTTAAGCAAGCCAAATAGTTCAGGTTGCCTCGGAAGTTGACAGATTTCCCTAACCGGTACTTGAGGGAGGATAATGCGTATGGTGCCTTCCCGGTCGAGCATACTTCTCACAGGACCGCCTGATATTACCAGAATAATGATCGTGTAGTTGCGTTTGTGAATGTCTAAGGGCACAGCCCTCTTCAGTGATTGAACTACTATCAGAGAACTCGCGTGATCCTAATTGATATCCCCCTACCCACAACATTTCTCGAGTGATATGCGAGTCGCACGATACAATGTTGCATTCCCCCGGCAGCTCTTCCTGGCTCATACGCTTTGAGATAGTTTCTAAAACAGATGCTGGTTTCGTGGTCGATCCTCTTCTATAAGATATAGGTAACCCACATCCTCCTAGTACTACTGAGGTGACCGTGGGTTATCCTTCCCGATTAGCTGAATATTCACTCTCATCTTTCATGTCAGTTACCGTTCCCTTCGTCCACACTAGAAGCACCACACCTCACCATTGCTCTGCCGAAGAAGAATTCTTACAACTCTACCACGCAGGTTGGTAACCTCGCAAATCAACGAACAGGACAAATTGGACATAGCAGGAGACGAGGATTCACTGACTTCCGTATTCCTTGATTACTTTCCGCGGAAGAACTCAACATATTGTCTGGGTTGTCCTGATTTACTTTCCTGCTTCTTTCTAATCGGTTACCTTCCTTGTGACTATACCCGCAGCAGCAGCAACCATTATTCAGTGCTCTCCATCTTGACAAGATTTGTACTTCCGAGTGAAGAAAGGTGGACTAATCCAACCCCCCGATCAGGCAAGATTTAGAATCATGAAAAGGACATATGAGCCGTGAACCATTGTATGGACACCCCCATCTTCGAGAGTCTATATATGTACCGACCACACATCTTCTAGAGTTTATATATCAAACCACACATCTTCATCTTTTAACTCTCCTACTATGCTTCCCTTCAACCTCTCCCCTCTTTTGTGCTCTGCTTGTAATCAACGTGGCCCTTCCATCCGACAGTTGGTGGACTCCGCCAGCCTTACCGTTAAACAACTTCATATGTCACGAGAAACAGGTAAAGATAAGCCAGGAGAACAGTGTGGCCGAAAAATTGAACATCAGATAAGTGCTGCACACCAAACTCCTATGAGCGAACGATCCTTTCCATCCGCAGTTTAATAAATACTAGATACAAGATCTCTTCAATTTACATATTTTCGGTACCTCACCTCAATTTTTACGTCTTCCCAAAGATTGCGGCAATTAGACAATTGCCGCACTTAGACCTTTTATCCCCAGATTAGTCCGTTAGTTGGCTGGTGTGAATGTAAGGGAGATACTGTTCACACAGTGACGCTCATTAGTGGGCGTAGGAAACCCTTCACCCTTGAAAACGTGACCCAAATGACCTCCGCAAGCACCGCAGGTGATCTCGATTCGACGACCATCAGCATCCACCTGCAGAATCAAGAGTTGAAGAGATTGACATCCGTAGAAGGGTTGGATGACCAAAAAGTCCAGAAACTACATCACTGGACTTCTTCTTAAGTGTTTGAGCTTAAGGCTTACTCTCGGGTGGACTACATACGAATGGTTATAAGCAGATGTTATGATCAATACAGATACAATTAATCCGATTCCAGTTTGAAAAATTTTCCATATGAAAAGTGAAGGGAGGAGAAAGCAAGAAAGATCACCGGAGGACACATGTATATGACAACATGAACTCCTGATCCATGAAATGCTACTTCAGCTGCTAAGTGGAGATTTAGAGTGCGCAAAGAGGAGTGCGTTACCGAAAAGGAAGGAGTTCAAAGCATAATTTCGCAGCGACCATGACAAGTAGAGAACTGTAAACTACGAAGTAAGTTGTTTGATGCTGGTTCTGATGATCTGAACAGATGTGTGCATGATAAAGAATGAGAGGTGGTGTCGTCGGGATATATAAACCAGAAGAATTAACATACGTACCGTTTCCTTGATCGCACCGGGCAAGCCTTCAAAGAATGCTGGCCATCCACAACCGGAGTTGAATTTTGTTGTTGACTTATAAAGTGGGGTTTTGCAACCGGCACATTCGTATACACCATCTTCCATAAATTTGTCATACTTCCCGGTACCAGCCCACCTGAACAAACGGGGTGATTGTGAATGATTCTAATAATTTCCTATACGGACTAAGTACCTACAGCAAAACATCATTAATTATGGTCCCGCTATGACGAACAGTCGTTTATGGTTTCAAAGTCTAATTTGTCCGGAACTGATGGGAATTTATGTAATCCTCAGAGCCTGACAGGTCGTACTAATACCAGTCTTTAACATTGGTCCTTGTTTGTCTTTGACTGGAAATTGGAAGCCAGACTTATCGTATCGCGAAATGAATTGTGTTCCGAAGAGCAGAGAATTTCTTCAAGAGCTTTAACGCACGCTTTAACGCTTTAATGAACTAACGCAAAGGGAAGCCCTTAAATTTACTTATGAATCGTATTTGGCCATGGTATAGACCCGCGCAAAAACGTCGTCTGCAGATATACAATCTCTTATCCACTACGATCGGAAGGGCAAGAAAATGTCACACAACATGAGAGAAAAAATTAACGAAAAAATGTAAACAGAAAAAGCAACAAAAACTCATAATTGAACCCCAGAAACACAAAATTCGTCCCAAAACTCCACTCACTCTGTGCCTTTCTGCCTCAAAATACGAAACTGCTCGGGACTGAGCACGGCGCGCCATTCCTCCTCCGATTTCTGAACCTGAACACCGGAGCTCCCTGCCTCGGTAGACGCCATCGCAATCCCGCTCCTCCTCAAACCCGCCGCTCTTCTCCAACCCTTCTGTTTCGAATTTCCCCCAAGCGACGCTTGGACGATGGGCCTAACAGATATGAGTCTGTTCTTCGCTTTGAGCGCCGACGGAGCCTTAGACGAAAGTCCTGCAGTTGAGCATAGAAACTTGGAGCTCAAGGTTGTGACTGCAGCCATGGCCCTCTTCTACACCCGATCGAATACTGTACTTCTTTGAACTCAGGCTTCGGGACTCGTAATCACAAATATGGCTGCCGCACGTCGGGGGGAACCTTAGTCTCGTGGTCAGACATTCGCCCACAATCGAACGTGAACGTCCCATATTTGGCGCCTTACAAATCGTCCCACCCCATCGATTTACGTGGTCGTCTTCCCACCACAATGTCTGCCTTGTTGTGTGGATGAAGTAGGGATTCTCGGTTTTGCGTTCTTTCATAATCTATGGAAAGCCCTCGGACTCGGCGTAGATGGGACGTTCTAGAAAGGTTTTGCACTTTGAGGTTCTAAGCATTCATTCATGTTGAGATGTGTTGCGATAAGTACGAGAATCTTCAATAGGAAAGGGCTTCTATCACAAATGAGTAGATTTATGATAGAAAGAAATTTATTCTGTTTATAATCTTATATCTACGAAGTGGTATCAGAAATAACTTAGCTAAATATAAAGATATAAATAACAACATTATTATGTAAATATAGCAAAATATATAGACATTATTTTATGTGTTATAGTGGATTAATCTCCTTTGGATTGGAAGTTGCTTTCTGCCTATATTAAGCTCTTATATATAATACTTGAAAATTTTAAATTTTTGAAAAATATGATGTGATAAGAAAGAACCATTCATATTAGTCATATTATTGCCTTTATACCAAAGTTGATATTGAAGTGGGCTAATCATCTCTCCTTACTTTGGCAGGTGCTCGGATATCCTCAAGAAAATATATTTTTTCTGTTCTTCTAGGGAAAATTGAAAGGTTTTTTTTCTAAATATAGAAAGTAAAGTTGATTGCAAAGGATAACAAGAAGACAAGAAACCCATCGAGTTGTACAAGTATAAAACGTAAGAGGTCAAAAGGAACAAAGCCTAGAAGTATTAATATGAGAAATTTGTCCTAATGCATTTAAGATGTGCATCAACTAATGCACTTTGTAGAATAATGTACATACATTGTCCATCTTTAGAGAGCTGAGGGAGGCTGGTGGATCCTTGGCGAGTTTTATTCATTTTGTGCAATCTTTTTACATCTCTCCTTCTTCCCTTTACTACCATCACGGTGGTTCATAGAAGGGAGTCACCATCTTGGAATCAACTGTGTGTACACGTCAGGGAGATCCTTATTTGCCATGGCTCACTTTAGAGCTCTCCTATCTACTACTTTGGCCATGCCATGTTGTGTATTTCACTCCTTGGTAGATGATAACACATCGTGTACCCTATAGATTAGATAAATCAAGTCTTTGACCACTTGACTACCGAGCTACATCTAATAGGCTTGAGAGTCAGGTTGTCAAAATGCAGTGCATGGTCCCCTTTAGGTATTCCTCTCCACCTTGAGCTTCTAGAGGGGTATCACATCTACACATGGACTATGTGTTCTTGGAGTGCCAATAGGATTGCCAATAAGATTCAAGGATTTTGTCACACGCTTCTTAGATGTTGCACTCACAGAGGATGTTCTCCATGTGGATGATCTTCCGTTACTAAGAGATCCCTATGCGGCATTTGGTATACGCTCCTCTAGTATTGCTCATCTACCGTCCTACCTTGTAAAAGACCAAGGAGAGAGATAGCAGAATGGAAACTCACAATGAGACACTTGAATGTGGGAAAACTCACAATTCCTAGCATGAACTTTGGCTTTGGTATTTATATGTAGCATACAAGGCCCTTGAGAAGCTCCTCAAGAAGCTTTCTTGAGCCGCTTTCTTAGAGTGCAAGCCAAGTTAACTAAGGAGCCTCTCAAGAAGCTTCCTTCTAGAAGCCGCCTACTTGGCGTGCAAGCTAAGCTAGTTGGAAGCTTCTAGAAGCTACCTACTTAGGGTGCAAGTTAAGCTAGTCGAGAAGCTTCCCAAGAAGCTTCCTAGATGTTTCTAGAATATTTTGGGCTAATTTGGTTTATTCCCTACTTTGTTAGCCTTACTAACTACATCGCTAAACTCCATATTGTTACATATTCCCCCATCGCTAGTTGGTGACATCCTTATCACCATTGAAGCTTCAAACTCCTGGATGGTTGTTTGTGCATTTTGGAGGTGAGAAAGAGGTTCCCATGTGGCATCATGAAGGGGATACCCTTTCCAAAGGACCTTGTACTCCGTATGTTGTCAATGTCCTCGTTGAATATGGCAACGTACAAGAATATGATCAACTTCGTACTCCTCATGATCATTGATATGGATGGGAGGAGGAGGAGGTTGGACACAAGAGGAAAAGGAAGATGTGTTAGGAACAAAGGGTTTTAACTTGGAAATGTGAAAGACAATGTGGATGGGCATATGATAAGGTAAGGCAAGTCGATAAGCAATAAGAGAGATGATTTGGGTGACATCAAAGAGTCCTATCTAATTAGGTGCAAGTTTACAAACTTGGGTATCAAGTGAGAGGTATAGATTACTAGAGGATAGCATGACTTTATCATCGACTTCAAAGGTAAGATCCCGACAATGGTGGTTCGCATATTGTTTTTGATGATTCTGAGCAACAAGGAGATGAGATTTGGCTTGTTGGAGAGATTGGGATATGGTGGTCAAGAAGGTTGAAGTATGAGGGACTTGAGATGGAAGAGGAGCAAGAAGAGAATCGGGAACAAGCGGATCTTGGCCAAAATTGAGAAAGAAAAGAGAAAATATAGTGCTTGCCTGTTTGGAATTATTATAGGAAAATTATGCATCTACAAGACATTCATCCCAATTGGTATGGTAGACATTGATGAAGGCACGTAACATATCTTCCAAGGTACAATTTGCACATTTGGTTTGTCCATCAATTTGAGGATGATAAGCCATGGACAAAGCAAGCTTGGTGCCGAGTATCTGGAAGAGTGTTTGCCAAAACTTCTTGGTGATCGAGGATCACGATCAAAGATGAGTACACATGGCATCCTATGATGCTTGAAGACATTGTCAAAGTAGATTTGTGCTAAGGTTAGAGCATCCACAGTATCAAAGGTTGGTGCCAAGTGGATTTGCTTATTTAGCTTATCCACAAACACCACGATTGTTGTGTGTCCTTGCTTTGTCTTGGGCAAGGATATGATGAGATCAAAGCTCATGTGTTCCCATTGAGCAGATGGAATGGGGAGTAGGTGATGGAGTCCACTCTGCTTCTGGTTGCTGGCCTTGTTACGTTAGAAACTCTCATACAATCAGACAAACCCTCAAACATTTTGTGTCATGTTGGGCCACCACCATCAACGTTGTAGGATACCCAAGGTCTTGTCCACACCCATGTGATCAACTATGGATAAATTGTGGGCTTCTTCAATGCGCACAAGTCAGAGATCACCTTTGGCTGGAACATAGATCCGGTCCTCAAGGAAAAGAAGGCCATTCTTGAAGGAGAAGGTGTTGTACTCCTTGTCCCATGCTGTAAGATGACCATGTACCATTTGGAAGAAGGGATCTTGTTGTAGAGCTGACCAAAACTTGTTTTGGACCTTGGAGTCAATTGACACCGTTGTAATTGCTGCCATGATGAGAGGAAGAGACTTCAAATCAAGTTGTCGTGATAGAGCATCAAGGATGACATGAAACCAACCTGTTTTGTACTCAAGTTTGATGTCAAAAAATTGGAATTGTTCCTCCCATTGATGATGTCGACTCTTCATGTATTCCAAGTGTAAGGTCTACAACAATGGTTTGTGATCAATTTGCATGATTACTTGTTTTTCCAAGAGATAATGCCTCCATACCTTGGTGGCATATACCATTGCAAGTTGTTCTTGATCTCAAGCAAAGTAATTCCTTTCAGCCGTATATAGTCTACGAGACACAAAGGCAATGGTATGTAGTCCATCTAAGAATTCTTGTTGCAATACAACTCCAATTGCAAAGTTAGAAACATCAAAATCAACCACACATGGTTGTTGAGGATCATATGGTTGAAGAATGTGCCTTGAAGACACCATATGTTTCAACTTTTGGAATGGTTCTTTGTGCTTGGTGATCCACTAGAAGCTCAAGTTATTTCACAAGAGGTTAGTCAATGGTACATCCACATGAGCATAATAATAGGTGAATCATTGGTAAAAATTAGCCAATCTATTAAATGTTTGTACTTTTATACATCCTTCAAAGTAAGCCAATCAATAATGGCCTTGAATTTCTCTTCTTCCATCTTGATCCACTCCAATGAGATCTTGTGACCCAAGAAGGTAACTTGGAAAGACCCAAAAGAAAGTCTTGGAAAAAGACGACTACGACAACAAGAAGTGTACCTTTTGGGTCTTTGACTTCTTACAGTAAAATTTTTGTTGTCGTAGTCGTCTTAGGACTTCTCGCACATAATTCACATGTTTTTCCTCTATCTTGCTATAGATTAAGATATCATCTAAGAACACCACCATGTATAGATCCAATAGTCCATCCAACACATGATGCATTTGATCCATGAAGACTGTTGGAGCATTAGTGAGCCCAAAAGGTAGAACTCTCCACTCAAAATGCCTATACCTTGTGCTAAAAGCAATCTTTTGCACATCTTCCCTATCAATGAGGATTTGCCAATAGCCATTGCAAAGATCCAACTTGGAAAATTATCATGCTCCACTCAATTGATCAAGCAAGTCATCAATCTAAGACAAGAGATATGCATTCTTCATTGTTTGCTTATTGAGCCCACTGCAATCAATACATAAACAAAGTTCTCCATCTTTCTTTGGAATGAATAATATCGGTGCTTCCCAAGGAGAGATGTTATGTCATATGAAGTCCTTCTCCAACAACTCTTTAAGTGTTGTTCGCAACTCCTCCGACTCCTTTGGTGAGAGCTGATAGATTGGTCTACTCACTGGAGTACTCCCTAGCAATAACTCAATCTTGAAGGGCATACCATGATCAAAGAGTAATTCCTTAGGCAAATCATCCAAAAACACATCCACAAACTCCCAAACCATCTGATCAACCATTGCTTGATGAGGCTCTTGGCCCGCCTCATATTGTCCTTGTGCAATAGACTTGATCCACACCGCAAAAACAGACTTATCTTCCTTCAAAGCTTGCTCTATGGCTGCTTCACTAACAAACTTCCCATCTAGGGATTCATCTTTCTTCAAAGCTTGCTCCATGGCTGCTTTTTGGATAAATCTCCTATCTTGGGACTTATCTCCCTTCAAGGCTTGCTCTATGGCTACCTTCTCAACAAACTTCCCATCTTGGGACTGATTATTTTTAGGTGTCTTACTCAAAGGTGCCACACAACCTAAGCAGAAATTCCTATCTTGGTGTTGTGCTTGAATTTATCATCGGTTCCAATCAAATTGAACCTTATGATGTTCAAGCCAAGGTCTCCTAAAATGACATCATAGTGTAGAGGTGCCACTAAAAACCTCATACACTCCAAATACTCCTTCCTAATCTTGAAGGTAACAAGATGTGAGGTACGGAATGCAGAAACCTTTTTACAATCCGCCATCATCAATCTACTTCCAATTACTAGCTTGATAGGAATACCTAATTCCTTTGCTACCTCCATAGACATGCAATTCTCTAAACTTCCAGAATCAACCAAAATCCTACAATCTTGATTAGATATCATACCTTGCAAGTGAAGCAAACTTGCATAGGACAAGCCTTCAATCCCATTGGAACTAATCAAGCTCCTAGTAGGCAGCTCAAAATCTCCTACTGGGATTCCTTTTTTCCTTGAACATCATGCTCCACAAACTCCATTTGGGCAACTTGTTGAGGTCGCCTATTCTTGAGTGGACATTTAGCAATGTGATGTTTCAACTGGTAACAAAAAAAAACCCTTATTTTATCGCAATTTCTCTCTATTTGTAGTGCCAAGTAGTCTCCGTTGAATAGCATCAATCTCCATTGGTGGTGGCTCTTCTATCATTGTAGTTTATTAATAGGTTTTGTGGAGGTCGAGGTTGAGACCAAGTTGTTGCAACCAAGGAATCAAAACGTTCGGCCAACCACATGGCTTCCTCCAAGTGTTATGGCTCTCACATGGTTACCTCTAATTTGGTTCTTGACTTCAAGCCCCTCACAAATCAATCAAGAGCTTCACCTTCTAATATATTTGGAATTTGCATGATAGTGTTTTAGAATTATGTGATGTAACTTCTTATAGAGCTAATCTGTTTCAATTCTGCCAATCTATCTTGTGCAACTCGTGTGGCATTTATAGCTTGGAATCGACTAATTATTGCACTCTTGAATTCTACACATATCAAGATTGGTATAACAATTTACCATTCAGTTTGCTCTACTCGGAATCTCCACCATAGCTTTGCTACTCTATCCAATTGGCTAGAAGCCAAGAGAATCTATTTTTTCTCACCTTGTAGATTGGTAGCTTCAAAGTAATGTTCACAGTCAAACATAAAATTCTCCATTGCACCCAAGAGATCCTTGCCTTCAAATACCTTGGGTTTAGGGAATTGGATTTGATCTTCTCCTTCTCAAATTTGTGCTCTCTCTACGTGCTCCTGTTGTCGAAGCTCTTGTTCATCCAACAATCAAGTAAAGTGTTTGATTTGTTGCTGCATAATAAGGATAACCTCAAGCATTGCCTCCATGGTTGCTACTATATTGTGCCACCCCTAATCTATCTAATTTATTAATACATAGAAGCAACATGTCCATCGTTCTCTATAAGTTAACAACCGGAAGCACCAAGAGTTCCTCAAATATGGTGATCATATGCAAAAAATCTTGTCCAACGCGTGAGGTGATAAATTGTGTGAAACAATGCTTGGGTATTACTTGGACACAAAAATCTCAATGGTTTGGTGGAAATGGATTTGGTGGTCTATAAATTCCATCTATCACATTCTTGCTTTGATACCAATTTAAAAGACCAAGACCAAGGAGAGGAATAGAAGAGCATAAACTCACATTGGGACACTTGAATGTGGGAAAACTCCCAATGCCTAGCATGAGCTTCAACTTTGGTATTTATATGTAGCATACAAGGCCCTTGAGAATCTTCTCAGGAAGTTTCCTTGAGCCGCTTTCTTAGAGTGCAAGCCAAGTTAACCAAGAAGCTTCTCTAGAAGTTTTCTTTTAGAAGCTGCCTAATTAGCATGAAAGCTTCTAGACGCTTCATTCTAGAAGCTATCTACTTGGGATGCAAGTTAAGCTAGTCAAGAAGCTTCCCAAGAAGCTTCTTAGATGCTTTTAGAATATTTTGGGGTAATTTAGCTTATTCTCTACTTTGTTAGTCTTACTAAATACATTGCTAAACTCCATATTGTTACATACCTCATCCGTATAATTCCACACTCCTCGTCTTTCATATCATGTTTGAGAGCCTTTGATAGGAAGATTATGGGAGTCTTTGGTGATATTATTGCACCAAGGACATTTGAGTGTGTGACAAGGGATTTGGCACATAAACAAACAACTTTGCCAATCTCATGTGGAGAGTTAGCTTGCTATCTATGGAAGAGAATGCACCTATAGTTTTTGGGTAGTTGAGCTCTCTTAGCACTCCTACTTTCCTCTCATTTTTTGTTTGTTGATAGACCGGTTTTGGAGACTTATGTGATAGAGGTGGAGTGTGGATCCTTTTCTCTTCAAATTGTATTGCAGCAAATGAGAGTTAGTCTATCCCTACGTGCACAAGAGGACTTTCCATCTTTTGCTTCACTATCATCATACTAGAGGTTTACAATTTTCCTTGATGGAGCAATAGTGTGAGCATATACTACATTCTCTCTTAGTTGACTCATCCATTCTTCAAGCTACTAGAGCATGTCTTTTGTAAAAGACCAAATCCGAGGAGAGAAATAAGAGAATGGAAACTCACATTGGGACACTTGAATGAGGGAAAACTCTGAATGCCTAGCATGAGCTTTGGCTTTGGTATTTATAGGTAAGCCCTTGAGAAGCTTCTCAAGAAGTTTTTCTTGAGTCATTTTCTTAGAGTGCGAGCCAAGTTAACTAGAAAGCTTCTCAAGAAGCTTCCTTCTAGAAGCCGCCTACTTGGCGTGCAAGCTAAGCTAGTTAGAAGCTTCTAGAAGCTACCTGCTTTGAGCGCAAGTTAACTAGTCGGGAAGCTTCCCAAGAAGCTTCCTAGATTCTTTTGGAATATTCTAGGCTAATTTGGCTTATTCTCTACTTTGTTGGCCTTACTAACTATATCGCTAAATTCCATATTGTTACATATTTCCCCACCGCTAGTTGGTGATGTTCTCGTTGCCATTGAAGCTTCAAACTCCTAGATGGCCATTTGTGCATTTTGGAAGTGAGAAAGAGGTTCCCATGTGGCATCATGAAGGGAGTACTCTTTCCAAAGGACCTTGTACTCCGTATGTTGGCGGCGTCCTAGTTGGATGTGGCGACATGCAAGGATACAATCAACTTCATACTCCTCATGATCATTGATAGGGATAGGGGGAGGAGGAGGTTGGACTCAAGAGGAGAAAGAAGAGGGGTTAGGAACAAAGGGTTTCAACTTGGAAACATGAAAGACAGGATGGATACGCATATGACAAGGCAAGGCAAGTCGATAAGCAACACGAGAGATAATTTGGGTGCCATCAAAAGGTCCTATCCAATTAGGAGCAAGTTTACAAACTTGGGTATCAAGTGGGAGTGTTAGATTACTAGAGGATAACATAACTTTATCATCAACATCAAAGGTGAGATCACAATGATAATGGTCCGCATATTGTTTTTGACAATTTTGAGCAACAAGGAGATGAGATTTGGCTTGTTGGAGAGATTGGGAGATAGTAGTCAAGAAGGTTGAAGTATGGGGGACTTGAGACGGAGGAGGAGCAAGAAGAGAATCTGGGATAAGCAGATCTTGGCCAAAATTGAGAAAGAAAGGAGAGAATCCGGTGCTTGCTTGTTTAGAATTATTGTATGCAAACTCTGCAATTGCAAGACATTGATCCCAATTGGTATGGTGAATGTTGACAAAGGCACAAAGCATATCTTCCAAGGTGCAATTTGCACATTTAGTTTGTCCATCAGTTTGAGGATGATGGGTCGTGGACAAAGCAAGGTTGGTGCCAAGTAGCTAGAAGAGTGCTTGCCAAAACTTTCCGGTGAAGCAAGGATCACGGTTGGAGATGAGTACACATGGCATCCCATGATGTTTGAAAACATTATTGAAGTAGAGTTGCGCCAAGGTTGGAGCATCCACAGTATCAACCGTTGGTGCCAAATAGATTTACTTACTAAGCTTATCCACAAACACCACACTTGTTGTGTGACCTTGTTGTGTCTTGGGTAAGGAGGCGATGAGATCTAAGCTCACATGTTCCCAACGAGTGGCTGGAATGGGAAGTGGTTGAAGGAGTCCACTCGGCTTCTAATTATTAGCCTTGTTACGTTGACAACTCTCACACGATCGGACAAAATCTCAAACATCTTGTGTCATGTTGGGCCATCACCATTGGTGTTGGAGGGTGCCCAAGGTCTTGTCCACTCCTATGTGACCAGCTATTGGTGAATCATGGGCTTCTTGAAGGCGCACAAGTCAAAGATCACCTTTGGTTGGAACATAAATCTGGTCCGCATGGAATAGAAGGCCTTCCTTGAAGGAGAAAGTGTCATACTCCTTGTCGCATGCTATCAGACGACCATGTATCATTTGTAAGAAGGGATCTTGTTGTAGAGCTGATTGAAACTCGTTATGGACCTTGGGGTCAATTGACACCGTCGTAATTGCCGCCGTGATGAGAGGAAGAGCCTTCAAATCAGGTCGTCGTGATAGAGCATCAAGGATGATGTGGAACCGATCTGGTTTGTACTCAAGTTTGATATCAAACAATTGGAGTTGCTCTTCCCAACAATGATGTTGACTCTTCATGTGCTCCAAGTGTAGGGTCTGTAACAATGGCTTGTGATCAGTTCACATGATCACTTGTTTCCCCAAGAGATAATGCCTCCATACCTTGGTGGAATATACCATTGCAAGTTGTTCCCAATCTCAAGCAGAGTAATTTCTTTTAGCTATATTTAGTGGGCAAGACACAAAGGCAATGGGATGTAGTCCATTTGGGAATTCTTGTTGTAACACGGCTCCAATTGCAAAGTTAGAAGCATCAAAATCAACCACACAAGGTAGTTGAGAATCATATGGTTGAAGAATGGGTCTTGAAGACACCATATGCTTTAACTTTTGGAATGCTTCTTCATGCTTGGTGGTCCACTGGAAGCTCGAGTTCTTTCTTAAGAGGTCAGTCAATGGTGCAAACACATGAGCATAATAGTGGATGAACCGTTGGTAAAAGCTGGCCAATCCATTGAATGCCCATACTTTTGTAGCATCCTTTGGGGTAGGCCAATCAGTAATGGCCTTGATCTTCTCTTCTTCCATCTTGATCTCCTCTGATGAGATCTTATGCCCCAAGAAGGTAACCTCCTTCTGCCAAAAAGCACACTTTGACTTCTTGCAATAAAATTTCCATTGTCGTAGTCATCTTAGGACTTCTCGCACATTATTCATGTGTTATACCTCTGTCTTGCTATAGATTAAGATATCATCCAAGAACACCACCACAGACCAATCCAATAGTCCATCCAACACCCTATGCATCTGATCCATGAAGACTGTTGGAGCATTAGTGAGTCCAAAACGTAGAACACTCCACTCAAAATACCCATACCTTGTACAAAAGGCAGTCTTTTGCATATCCTCTCTATCAATAGGAATTTGCCAATAGCCTCTATAAAGATCCAACTTGGAAGAGTAGCGTGCTCCACTTAGTTGATCAAGCAAGTCATTGATCCGAGGCAAGGGATATGCATTCTTCACGGTTTGCTTATTGAGCCCATGATAATCAATACAAAAACAAAGTCCTCCATCCTTCTTTGGAACAAATAGTACTAGTGCTCTCCAAGGAGAGGTATTATCTTGTATGAAATCCTTCTCCAACAACTTTGTAAGTGTTGTTCGCAACTCCTCCAACTTCTTTGGTGAGAGCCAATAGATTGGTCTACTCACTAGAGTACTCCTTGGCAATAACTTGATCTTGAAGGGCATACTTCGATCAGAGGATAATTCCTTTGGTAGATCATCTAGAAACACATCCACAAACTCCTTAACTATCTGATCAACCATTGGTTGATGAGGCTCTTGGTCCTCCGCAGATTGCTTGTGCAATCAGCTTGATCCATACCGCAAATACAGACTTATCTTCCTCCAAAGCTTGCTCTATGGCTATTTTACTAATAAACTTCCCTTCTAGGGATTCATCTCTCGTCCAAGCTTGATTCTTGGTTGCTTTCTTGGCAAACTTCCCATCTTGGGACTCATCTCCCTTCTAGGTTTGCTCTATGGTTACATTCTAGACAAACTTCCCATCTTGGGACTGACTATTCTTAGGTGTCTTACTCAGAGGTGACAGACAATCTAATTGGAAATTCCTACCTTGGTGTTGTACTTGAATTTGGCGTCGGGTCCAATCAAATTGAACCTTATGATGTTCAAGCCAAGGTAGACCCAAAATGATATCATAGTGTAGAGGTGCCACTACAAACCTCATACACTCCAAATACTCCTCAATTTTGAAGGTAATAGGATGCAAGGTGTGGAATGCACAACCCTTTCTACCATCCGCCATCATCAAACTACTTCAAATCACTTGCTTGATAGGAATACCCAATTCCTTTGCTACATGCATAGACATGCAATTCTCTGAACGGCTAAAATCAACCAAAATCCTACAACCCCGATTAGATATCATACCTTGCAAGTAAAGCAAACTTGCATACGTCGAGCCTTCAATCCCATTAGAACTAATCAAGCTCCTAGTAGGCGGCTCAAAATCTCCTATTGGGATTCCTCATTTCACTGATCATTCCGCTCCACAACCTCCATCTGGGCAACTTGTCGAGGTCGTTTATTATTGAGTGGACATTCAACAATGCGATGCCCCAATTTGCGACAATAAAAACAACCACCATTTTGTTGTAGTTTCTCTCTATCTACCGTGCTAAGTGGTCTCTATCTACCGTACTTGTTGAATGGCATCAATCTCCATTGGTACGGGCTCTTCCATTTGTGTGTAGTGTATTGGTAGGCTCTATGGAGGTCGAGGTTGAAACCAAGTTGTTGCCACCAATGAATCAAACGTTTGGCCAACCGCATGGCTTCCTCCAAGTGTTGTGGCTCTTGCATAGCTACCTCTAATTTAGTTCTTGCCTTCAAGCCCCTCACAAATTGGTCCAGAGCTTCACCTTCCAATATATCTGGAATCTGCATGATGGTGTTTTGGAATTATGTGATGTAACTTCTTATAGAGCCAATCTGTTTCAACTCTGCCAACGTATCCCATGTAGCTCGTGTGGCATTTATAGCTTGGAACCGACTAATTATTGCACTCTTGAATTCTTCCTATATCAAGATTGGTGCAACAATTTTTCATTCCGCTTGCTCCACTTGGAATCTCCACCATAGCTTTGCTACTCCATCCAATTGACTAGAAACAAAGAGAATCTATTTTTGCTTGTCTTGTAGACTGGTAATTTCAAAATAACGTTCACAATCAAACACAAAATTCTCCACTACACTTGAAAGATTCTTGCCTTCAAATACCTTGGGTTTAGGGAATCTGATCTGATCTTCTCCTTCTCGAATTGGTACTCTCTCCATCTGCTCTTGTTATCAAAGATCTTGTTCATCCAACAATCGAGTAAGGTGCTCGATTTGTTGTTGTATAGCAAGGATAAAATCAGGTATTGCCGCCATGGTTGCTACTCTATCACACCACTCCCAATCTATCTAATTTATTAACACATAAAAACAGCACATCCACCGTTCTCCATAAGTTACAACCAGAAGCACCAAGGGTTCCTCAAATATGGTGATCATATGCATAAAATCTTGTCCAAAGTGTGAGGTGATGAATTGTGTGAAACAATGCTTGGGTAGTATTTGGATGCAAAAATTCCAATGGTTTGGTGGAAGTGGATTTAGTGGTCCATAAATTCCATCCATCCCATTCTTGCTTTGATACCAATGTAAAAGACCAAATCTGAGGAGAGAAATAGGAGAATGGAAACTCATATTGGGATACTTGAATGAAGGAAAACTCCAAATGCCTAGCATGAGCTTTGGCTTTGGTATTTATAGGTAGCATACAAGGCCCTTGAGAAGCTTCTCAAGAAGCTTTCTTGAGCCGCTCTCTTAGAGTGCGAGCCAAGTTAACTAGGAAGCTTCTCAAGAAGCTTCCTTCTAGAAACCACCTACTTGGCGTGCAAGCTAAGCTAGTTAGAAGCTTCTAGAAGCTTCCTTCTAGAAGCTACCTACTTGGAGCGCAAGTTAACTAGTTGAGAAGCTTCCCAAGAAGCTTCCTAGATACTTTTGGAATATTTTATGCTAATTTGGCTTATTCTTTACTTTTTTAGCCTTACTAACTATGTTGCTAAACTCCATATTGTTATATCTTTGCTCTTGCTCCGGCAACGGTGCAAGCTCTTGGATCTTAGCTCAACCATGCATTAGGCATTTTGACTCGTACCAACTACTTTCTCTACAACGGTGAGGTTTTGCCTATGTTTGGTTTACCCATCTGCATCTTCATTACTCACTTGTGAGTGTGGTTCTACACTAGATGTAGCAACGGTCATAGGATACCCCATGATGTTATTAGGGACATAGTGTTTGCTCTAGCATGAGAGAGTGGATACTTGGCTTGGAGGGAGCATTTGTATGCTTTATAGACAACACGTGTCAAGGCAAACTTATACTTGGTCCGAGATGATCAAGTGACAATAGCGGATGTTGTGGTTATGGACCCTATGCAACATATAGTTTTGGAGATATAGTTTTGGAGGGAGTGATTACTCATCTCCTTGGATGGGCGGCAAATGCAATAACATGTCATAAGGTCTCCAAGTATAGAGGCATGCAGCGAGATCACCTCTTTGTTCCTCTAGACTTGGAGTTATATGGAGTGATGGACATGGCATTTGACACATTTTTCAAGGAGTGCGTAAGAGCTTATCATGTTAGGCATCAAGGAGTACCACTCTCACTCTCATACTCTATAGCATATTTTAGACACTCTATAGCATATTTTAGACAGCATGTGTCTATTGCTCTATAGAGGGCAATGGCTGGTGCAATCAATAGGAGTGCAATCGATATGAGAGCAATCATACTAGGGGCTGCTTCTTTGTATGCTCTCATTGTTTGTAGACCATACGACTTGCATAGCTTTGATATCTTGGGTGCAATAGTGCAGATTTCTCATATAGACTCAAAAATGGAGCTTTACCCCATTTTACCTTTTTCATCTCTTTCTTGTACGGCTTGATGGGGTCTTCCCATCCTTCATTTTTTTCTATGCGGCCTTGTTTTTGGTCTAAAGGGTATCAAGGGAGACCAATGTAGAAAAATAGGTAGAAAAAATGAAAGATGGGAAGACCTCATCAAGCTGTACAAGGGAGAGACAAAAAGGTAAAATGGGGCTAAGCTCCAATAAAGTCTATATGAGAAATCTGCCCTACCACACCTAAGTTATTTGATCTATGCAAGTTGTATGGTTTACAAACATCTAGAGCATCCAAAGAAACACAACCTAATGTGTTTAAAGTATGTTAGTACCATTGTCTAAAGTATGTTATCAAATAAGAAAGTAAGAGTTGTACTCTTTACATCTACTATAATAAGCTCTTGGATACTCCTTGATGAATGTATTAAATGTTGAATCTATCAGTTTATGTTAATCCAAGGTAAGAGGAACAAAGAAGTGACCTTGCTACATACCCCTATACTTAGAAACCTTTTTTTTGCTGCTCCGTTTGCCACCCATCCAAGAGGATGAGTAATTATTCCCTTTGGAAATTACATCACATGTAGGATCTATAACCACAACATCTACTACCATCACATGATCATCTCAAACCAAATACAAATCTACCTTAAACCTTGGTTGTTTGTAAAATGTACCAATATTCTACCCAAGTGAGGTATCCACTCTCTTGTGCCATGGCAAATATTATATCCTTGATTGTATCATAGGTTGTATCCTTGTACCATGGCAAATATTATATCCTTGATTGTATCCTTGTACTCCAAAACTACATCATGTCATATGGACCTCCTATTATATCTAGTGTAGGATAATACTCCATAAGTGAGTAATGAAGATATAAAATGGATGGACTAAACCTAGGTGTAACTTCATTGTTGTACTGAAAATAATTGATGCAAGTCAAAATGCCCTAATACATGATCTAGCTAGGATCCAAGAGCAAGGCTGTGATCCAAGAGCCTACACCCTTGCCAAAGCAAAAACAAAGATGTGTACTAATAGCATAAGGAATGGATGAGTCAACTAAGAGAGAATGTAATGTATGCTAGAATTATTGATCCATCTAGGATGATTGTAAACCTTTAGTCCAAATAAAAGGCAAGGAGGCAAAGGATGGAAGGTCATCTTGCACCTATGTGGATAGGCAATCTCTTGTATGCCACAACAATCTTTTGAGAGAAAAAGCATTTTTCTACCTCGATCACATACGTCTCCAAGACTAGTCTATTAGCAACCACAAATTTGAAGGAAAGAAAAAGTGCAAAGAGAACACAAATACTTAAAAGTATAGCCTCCTCCATAGATAATAGAACTACTTATCTGCACAAGGTGATAGAGATGTTTGTCAATGTGCAAAATCTCATATTAACCATTCAAATGTCCTAATTTCCTATTAACCCTTCAAATGTGCTTGGTCCAATGATATCACCAAAGATTCTCATGATCCTCTTACCAAAAGCTCACTTACATGCTATGAAGGTTGAGAAGGTAAAATGTGCAAAGTAGGTAAGTCCATTGAACTATTATATTAGAGGAGAGTATACCAAATTTTAGCTCAAAATCTTCTAGTAGATGAAAGTCATTCACATGCAAAATATCTTCTACAAGTGTTCTAAGAAGTGTATCACAAAATCCTTGGATCCTATTGGCATTCTATGTATTTGTAAGCCATATGTAGATCTGATACACCCCTTTTAAAGTTCGAGGTGAGGAGAAATACCTAAATGGTACCATGCTCTATATTTGGACATTTTGATTCACAAGCCTACAAGCTAAAGCTTAATAGTCAGATGGTGAAAGGCTTGCCTAATCTGAAATTCTCTTTTTAAAATTGCACTTGACTTTTATGGCATTTTTTTCAAATATGCAAATGAAGTAGAAAAGGAAGAACCTTTTATATTTATATTGAAATTTCCAATTTTAGTAGTTTAAATACAAAATCTATTAACCATTAAAATTAAAATTTGATGATCCACCAAGTAGATAAGCATACAAGACATTAATTTTGAGGTTGGAAAAATTCAACCTCAAAATTCTTATAGTACCTTAAGCAAAAATCAAGCAAACTTTAAAAAGATAAATACCAAAAGGATTGGTTTAACTTTTGAATATTAATTTCATATTTGATGAAGTAAATTAGTTTGTGATTTAAATTATAAAACACTAAATTAACATGCATTTATGCAAAATAAATGAAATAGTTTTTAAATGAATTTGAAATTTTTAACTATTAAAAGAAATTTCACATGTTATACTTTATTATTTATGAATAGCTTTTTGAAGAATTGCTCTTGATTTTATTTTTATAGCATATAACTAATGAAAATTGATATTTTCTAGGTTGATGGCTCTAATATACAAAAGGATCCAAGATATTTCATTAAAATTTCCTATATGTATAGTATAATGAGATTTTATTATTTCATATTATTTATAATTAAAAATGTTTTAACCATTTTAAATTAAATTAAATTTTATTTCTAATTTTATTTTCAAGTGAAGAAATAAGAGCAAAATGAAGTTTGAGCAAAAGCTCATTCATGTATATACAGTAAAAATGGCTGAATTATATTCATGTAATGGTTAATTATAATGGTTAATATTTATTATTATTCTGTTGTTTTACTATACGACCTTTTTTATCCATAGAAGTTAAGCTAGAAGCTTTAAATTTCAATTTAATGTAGATAGTAAATCATAACTAAGTGTGTAAAAACAGTTTTATTAATTTGAAATTTATTACATCTGAACTTTTATCACCAAAATTTATAAGTAAATAAGAAAATAAATTCTTTATATAATATTGGGGAGTAGTTGTTAAACAATATTTGTAGAACTCCAACAATATAACTTAGGAGCAATTAAGTAATATGTATACATACTGTACGAATTTATATAATAGAATGGATAAATAGAATAAATCAATTCAAAGACTTTCAAATTAGTATCATATTGAAACAAGTTTGAGTTTAAAATTAATAATTTTTTTATATATATTTTGAGTTATGGCTTATATGTATTAAATCTTAGTACAAGTAAAAATATTTAACCTTTTATCATTTAAATAATATATAATAATTAAATAATTATATAAATATAAAGGTACATAAATAATTTTTCAGAGAACTTTCAAAGAGTATGATATTTTGAGATGGTATAAGGTAGACTTCAAATTGATTTAAATGAAATAATTCTAAATATTATTTCTCATTTTTAGTGTAAAATATTTAATTTAATTTAATTTATATATTTAATTTAATTGTTTATTTATATTAGATAATATACCTCAATAAACCTGGATAATTTTTTGAGGATTGAAAACATATTTAGGTTTATTAAGATATTTAGGTCTGATTATTTTACAGAGAATTTTTAAGTTGATTTGTTAGCCCCTTCAAAGAATATCAATGATATATCATACTATATATACATGTACTAGTTTATCTAAAGTATATATATATATATATATATATATATATATATAAACTTCACAAAAATGATACAAAGACCATAGTAAAATATTAATAAATCATGGCATTTTAAAAATTATATATGCGTGTTATTACGGAATTTATTATAAACCTCAATTCTCCGAATTAACCCTACAAAACATTGAGAGTTGGTTCATCTTTAATTATCCTATAAAACATTAGGAGTTAATTCCTCTTTAACTATCCCATGTTAGGGTCATCACCCAAAATACATTGTCACTCTATTCACACCTCTTACAATTCTTAACGTCAGTAAATAAATGTCTCATACCATTTACGCCAATTGCTTTCAATGTAAGACAAAACCTTGACAACAAATGTAAAACAGTATCCCAGCCCCAAATAAAAATGTTTATTTTACATCTCCCATTAATTTGCCACAACTCCATATGAAATCTCTTCACATATAAAATGCTCCACCAGTGTAGGCAAACACTCCTCCGTCCCTTAATACGCGTCTCCTTCTTTCCAATTATAAGCTAGCCTTATTCTTTTAATGTATATCATTATTATGATTATTAGTTCTCATTATAATTGCGAACTAATAATAGAGAAAGCGCGACCGCGTAGGAAATATGAAGGATGGGAAGACCACATCAAGCCATACAAGGGAGAGACAAAAAAGGTAACATGGGGCTAAGCCCCAATAGAGTCTGTATGAGAAATCTGCACTACCGCACCTAAGATATCCGAGCTATGCAAGTTGTACGGTCTACACACAACTGGAGCATCCAAAGAAACATCACCTAATGTGATTGCTCTCCTATGGATTGCACCACCCACTGCCCTCTATAGAGCAATGGACATACGCTGTCTAAAATATGCTACAAAGTATGAGAGTGAGAGTGGTACCCCTGACGCCTAACATGATAAGCTCTCACGCACTCCTTGACAAATGTGTCAAATGTTGTGTCCATCGCTCCATATAACTCCAAGGCTAGAGGAACAAAGAGATGACCTTGCTGCATGCTCCTATACTTGGAGACCTTGCGACCTGCTGCTGCACTTGCCGCCCATCCAGGGGGATGGGTAATCACTCCCTCCAAAACTGTATCTTGCGTAGGGTCCGTGACCACGACATCCGCTATTGTCACCTGATTGTCTCGGACCAAGTATAAGTCTGCCCTGACATGTGTCATTTGCAACGCTTACAAACTCTCCCTCCAAGCCAAGTATCCACTCTCTCACGCCATAGCAAACACTATGTCTCTAATGGCATCATGGGTAGCTATCCTTTGTCCTCAAAAAGGACACTGTGTCATGTGGACCGCCGCTGCATCTAGTGTAGAACCACACTCACAAGTGAGTAGTGAAGATGCAGATGGGTGGACCAAACCTAGGTGAAACCTCATCGCTGTAGAGAAAGTAGCCGGTGCGAGTCGGAAAGCCCTAATGCATGGTTGAGCTAGGATCCACGAGCCTACACCCTTGCCGGAGCAAGAGCGTAGACGTGCTCTAGTAGCTTGAGGGATGGACGAGTCAACTAAGAGAGAATGTAGCGTATGCTCATATTGTCACTCCATCAAGGAAGACTGTAGACCTCTAGTCCAATCTGACGATAGTGAAGCAAACGGTGGAAAACCCTCTCATGCTCGTGGGGATAGACTATCTCTTGTCTGCCGCAATAACACCTGGAAAGAAAAGGATCCTCCCTCCACCTCTGTAACATAAGTCTCCAAAACTGGCCTATTAGCAACCACAAAACGAGAGGAAAGTAGGGGTGCCAAGAGAGCCCAACTACCCAAAAACACTATAGGTGCCATCTCCTCCATAGAAAGCAAGCCAACCCCACCACATGAGATTGGTAGAGCTATCTGTCTACGTGCCAAATCCCCTGTCATACACTCAAAAGTCCCTGGTCCAATAATATCACCAAAGACTCCCATAATCCTCCTATCAAATGCTCTCGGACGTGATAGGAAGGACGGTGAGGGGGGAACTGTACGGATGAGGTAGGATGGTCGACGAGCAATACTGGAAGAGAGTATACCAAATGCCACCTACGGATCTCCTAGTAATGGAAGGTCATCCACATGGAGAACATCCTCTGCAAGGGCAGCGTCCAAGAAGCGTGTGACAAAATCCTCCGATCCTACTGGCACTCCAAGAACACAAATTCTATCTGTGGATGTGATACACCCCTCTAGAAGCTCAAGGTGGGGAGGGATACGTAAAGGGACCATGCCCTACACTTTGACACCTTGACACCTTGACTCTCAAGCCTACTAGATGTAGCTCGGTAGTCAAGTAGTCAAAGGCCTGCCTAATCTGATCTACAGGGCCTATGATATGTGTATCATTTGCCAAGGAGGGAAATACACAACCTGGCATGGCCAAAGTAGTAGATAGGAGAGCTCTAAAGTGAGCCATGGCAAATAAGGCCTCCCCCAAAGGATCTCCCTGACGTGTACCAACAGCTGACTCCAAGACGATGACTCCCTCATGTGAACCACCATGCTGGTAGTAAAGGGAAGCAAGAGAGCCATAAAAAGACCGCACAAAAGGAATGAGACTCACCAAGGATCCACCAGCCTCCCTAAGCTCTCTAAAGATAGATGCACGTGAGACGCTATTAAAAGTGTTCTCGACATCCACATGTAGGACGACCCACTCCGGATGGATATCTAGGAGTGCTCTAATGCCTAGAGATATAGCCTCACATCCTCCAGGTGTAGCTACTCCAAACTGATGTGGACTAAGGTGCTATCAAAAGTGAGAACAATGCTGAAGGACAATGGTACAACTGACCAAACACAAAAAGATCTCTCCAATAGCAATCGGTCTAATGCCTCCCGTGTCCTTCTCAATCGCGAGAAGTCGACTAGCACCTAACACCCGACTAACAAACATAGGAATGTCTCTTCTCGCTACTACTGCAGCCACCTGAAACAACTTGGTAAAACCACTAGAAGGATCATCTGCTTGGAAGCAATCTCTAAGGTGCTCATAAACCATCCCTGACAAGCCTCCTGAGGAAAGGAGAGGGGCAGTGCACAATGCTTGTGAAAATAGCAACCTATCAAGACATAAAGGCTGCTCAGGCTGATAATCTAAGACCTCTAGTGGAAGTCTCTCTACTGCTATAGGATGCAATGAGCATAGGGCAGAGATGGTCTCATCAGTAGGACTCGCTATAGACAAAGGGTGTAGCGCTCGTGCTGCTCTACTAAACTCTCCCGCCTGACCGAGTGTCCTACATCGTCGTAATCGAGTGGAATCTGTGGTATCATGTGGCAATGCCTGTCTCCTAAATCATGTAGCCCTAATAGACTCCTCTTGAAGGGCTGCCCAATCCCCCGCTCGGAATTGATGAAATCTAGCTGCCACCTCTCTATGCCCCGCACGTCCCCCTCTAGCATAACGAAGACACCATCGAGGGAGTAGGAGGAATAGGAACCACGCTAACTCGTCCAAGGGATCACGTGCCAAACGATCCAATGGTAGGCAAAAAGCCTATCTAGCCTCATCATGGAGTGTGCGGTGTAGCCTATGGAATAGACGTGGACATGGAAAAGTAGTCTCAAATAACCCCAAAATGCAACCCGCTTGAGAAGCTAACCACTCCCACGACTCGATCGGTATCCCTGGAACGATCAACGAAGGTATAGAAGAAGCGTGCGTAATCTCGAGTGTCACTGCTGTCGATGTGATCGCTCGTCTCATGTGGGCATCCCAAGTGGTCCAATCATAATCCTTGTGCATCCTTCCCACATGGGTCTTTACCCCTTGCGAGGTAAAGCGTCAATGACACACTGGGCATGGTGTATCCCGACCCGCTCTAGGCGACCCCACATGGGAAGGTGTAGCCATGGCTAGCACAAGAATAATGATAGTAACACATAATCCTCCTCTCCATATCTGCAAAACCACAACCCCTCACATCCCAACTCATATAAGAAAACAATCTCTCCAAACCCTAAAATCTATAAGCTCTCATAACTTTAAATTTCAATTTCCAAAATTTTCTAATTAAATTCCCTATAGAAATAGAAAATGAAAATTAACAACCCATAACTCTCAATGTATAATGATCACTCTCTAAAACCCTAAAACAACTAAAAATCTTCATAACTTTCTACTCCATTCTCTATAGTCTTCCATCTAGATGCCAATGGAACCAAAATTCAAAAACAAAAAGAATCTACTATTTACTCGAAGGCTACATGCTAGAGAGCACTCAGAAATTAGTGAAATTGTCTCACTTCTCTCCCTCTCCTCTCCCATCTCCACACTCTCCCGCTGCTCCTCAACGCCCCAGCAACTAATAATAGATAATAGCACAGAAAAATATTAATATATACTTAAAAAGAGCATCAAAGCAATAGGCTGAACTCTGATAGGCACTTTCTTTCAGGAATTGGTACAAGGAGTAAAATATCTTCAAATAGTCGATAGCTAGAGAACGGAACCGGGATTTGAGCAGAGAAGATAGAGGAAATGGAGCCACAGTCGGTCGCCACGTATGCAATATCGATGGCTCTGCTGACTAGTCGACAGTTGATCGAAAGGAGAGATCCTCGTGCCTCGAGAAAACAAACACCACACACAGAGAGAAAGAGGTGGGATTTGCAGCAATGATGTTTGCCAATTGCGCGACCTCTTTCGCGATGGACGTTGGGCAAGTTTCTACGCTTGCTTCTTTAGGATCGGCTGGAGTTGTGAGGAGTGCTACTCCTGCATCGTCAGCTAGCCACCACCAGCAGAGGCTTCCTCCGGCGAGCTGGTCAGGTCTCAGAGCTGCTGGATTGACTTACTCTTCCAAGGTACGCACCGTTAGCAGTGGCGTGTTTATCTGAAGAGAATGTGAATTGCGTTGTACTTCGTGGAATTTTTGTGTTGTTAATGGCGAATGTGTATAGAATGGTTAGAGAAATAAAATCTTGTACATTTGGTGTTCTGACCCTATCTGATTATAAATGCTTCAGATCCTTAGGGGTGGTATATTCGAATCGTGTTTAATTTTAAGAATTTTTGGGATTAATATCAAATGTATCTTGCATACAGAACGGGAATTCGAGTCTAGTTCGTCTGGTGTCTCAGCTTCTCCGCTTGTGAGTGGGAGGCAGTGATTGCTGTGATTGCTGTGATTTTTGTGATTCTAGAGTGCTTGATCAGGAGAAGCTGCATGTTTCCGGAAATTTGACTCCATCACAGGAATAACAAGCTCACATTGTAGGTAAATTCTCTGGTGACAGACAGATGAGTCCCATGTGTCTCGAGAATCATGGAGAAGACTGGGCTCGGTCCGAGCATCAGCTGTTGATCAAAGTAATGTTACCATCGGTGCTCCACCGTCCCCTCCTGCCGCTCCTGTCAAACAGGTACGTCGGAGTGAAACTCCAAGCGCGTATTCCAGTTCTGAGTGCATTATTTTGACATGGCATCTGTATCAATACAGATGCCATGTCAAAATAATGATTTGTATTTGTACATATGTATTGATACAGATGGCATTTGATTTGTATTTGTCAAAAGCAGAATCTCCTTGCGAAGGAGAAGTTCTACCCATAAGCAGTTGACGTGTATACGTGGGCTACCATTCATGGATATATATTTACATTCACAGATAAACTGCATTTACTAAAAAAGAATATTTGGTTCTTTAAGGTCTGAATTTGTTTTCGAGTCTGTGTCTCCTAAAAGAAATACTTGATCATTTAAGGGCTGAGTTGTTTTCGAGTCTCTAAAGTTCTTGATAATCTGTGGGTACCCTCGATTCCGTTGGATTAACAGGAAACGGATATTAGAGTTGTCAAAGTCTCCCGAGATACAATCACACTTAGAGGACGGAGTACCGACCGGCTCAAATATGAGGTAATATTTTGTGCGCGAACAGTGTTCTAGAGTCCTCTGTAGATGGAAAGCATGATCAGCATCCTGTTAGAATCTGCCTCTCTTCATATGATTGAAGTAGCTGAGCTTCCGGGTGGTTGTTGTCTCTTCTTTCTTTTGTATTAAGTGTGATATGCTTCATGCAGGTGGAGTATGGCCTAAAGCGTGGTTCCACAAATAACTCCTATCTTATAAAGGGCGCTAGTGCAACCGCTCTCATTGATATCATGGATCAAGTTTATGCGGACGCATTTATTAAAACACTAACAAGCGTTGTGGATTTGGCATCAATCGAGTGCTTAGTTCTTGGTCACTTTAGTCCAAAGCGTGTGGATACCCTCAAAGCTTTGCTTCAAGCCCTTCCAAGTCGAGGTCTGTATTGCACATCATTTGTGGAAGAGTGCTAGCTCCTTTAAGTATGCACCAGTGTGATTTTGTCACATCACATCACTTCAGTCTCAGCAATTAGTCTGTTCGCAACTTGTTTGAAGTGTGACTTTGGGCGACATTCCAGTTTGTAGGACATGATGTTCGTATTCTAACCTAAACATCTGACCGACTAGATACGCCGCTTGAGATATTCTGCTCCAATCCAGCGGCTCAACTAGTAACAAAATTACTTGCCGGCGATCCACTGGAAAAGGTCTTCAAAATCAGTGTTGTACGGGCAGGGGATAAACTTGACCTTGGCGGAGGTAAACTCCGTCACTTACACTACCTGGAACAGTTGTAGACTTAGTTTAATACCGGATGCACGGTTCCCTTGGTAAGAATATTTGATACGAAGCGATCTTTATACGTATTTGCAACTAAGTGAGTAAGGCACTTGAGCTTTCCGGAAAGAAGGTGCAATGAGAAACTGAAAGAAATATCAAAGTACCCTCCATTGCTTTCAACCATCTTTTTCGGGAGAAGTTATTTCGCGCTTTGAGACTTGCTTTTTGAATCTATGACACTTGGAAACTGCACTGAATCACAGGACATGAACTTCAGTTCATCTTGACTCCAACACCTAGATGGCCGGATGGGATGTGCTCTTATGATCCTGCAACGCAACTTCTTTTCTCTCATAAACTTTTCAGGTTTCATTCGGAACATCCAACTTTTTACTCGTACAACTAGATGTGGCTCTCCTAAGTTTCCCAGTTGACGGCGTCTTTTTCCTGTCATGCATGTAATGTTGTAAAAACTGATAGGTTCTTGTCTCTTTTAAATTTGATGTGTTATGACTGTACTTGCGCTGCGTTGTCCGTCGAATACCCGTGCTTTCAAATCAATACGTGGCACATCATCACCTATAATTTGTCTATATACAGACAGTCACAACAGTAGAGTAGTATATTCGTTCAAAACATCATGGTAGTTCGACATAGAACCAAATGAAAGATCACATTTACGATCCAGTGACAACCAAATCCAAGGGGACCGTAAAGAAGGAACCACCGACTCATAGCGCTACCAAGTAACAGACAAGGTGGAGATTTGACGTACCTATGCTGTCTGCGTCCACCTTCTTCGAAACATTCGATTTTCTGTCTTGTCATGCATTCATCTATTGAACTGTAAATAAATTACAGACGTATATCTGTCAGTAAAATACATGAGCGAACTTTTCTTGTAGTGCAGGAGGCAAAGTTAGCTAATTCTGTTAATCTAGTAAATATTCCTTCCCACGTTGTACTGATAGTTGATTTTCAGTAATGTTGATTTCGGAGTATTATAGCTGCTGAGTGTTAGAAATTTTCAAATGGACTTCAGTGGACTAATACGTTTGATCTTGCACATACTAGTGCCCATGTGTGCGGGTCCAATGATTTTGATGTCGGAGGTTGGGATACTCACGGGGAGGATTGGCGCTTTTATTACGAGTGTATGCTCGCACCTTCGCCAACACAGGTATAGCTTCAACCTATGAAGCTCACTTGATTCTTCTTATTTTTGTACTCAGAAGAATGTACGTAAGTCATCTGGATACTTGAAAATTTTGGAATTGGTGCATGGAATGCTTTTTTGGTTAACATATCAGATGGACAAGATATCGATAGCCGTCGCGAGTACTTTTGATTATCTTCATGCCGTAGATACAGCATGTATTTCACTGATGTATACTTTGGAAGCATAACATGTAATGCGGAAGTTGGTCCATGGAAGTCATTGAGATCCTCTACCCATGTGTCATGAAATTGAATGACAGACAAAAGCTGCTTTGGATAAGCTTAATGTCGTCACTCAGTACTCTAAGCCCAGCTACAAGGACAGGACAGGAGTGGATGTTATGAAGGTAAGCAGAAGGGACGTGTGTGTTACATAGCCTGTAGCATAGCTGTCCTCACTTGACATCGATAACTTCCGATAACAGCTCTAAAGTCTGGGTATTTTTTCTAGTTTGAATTTTCCTGGAAGTGTGAGTTGACCTCGATTATCACATTTCCCTATCGTCAGTGTGAGCTCAGATAGTGAGCCGTCTTATGAACAGCTTTCTTATCAAAGTCAAGGCTTTAATTGATCAAGTGTAGTATACAACGGTCACTAAACGTAGTCTTCTGCAGGTATGGGCACCAGGTCTGATGAGTAATGCTGTTCGTGTATTACGTGATACAGGCAGACATGAAATATATATTCTCTACAGTTTTTAGTGCTTTAAATCTGCCAATCAGTAAATCGATGCTGGGGGATGGGCTCGATGGTAAATTGGTAACTGCTTCAATATGTCCGATTCACGGTCCCATCGTGCGCTCCACAATTACCGAGCTTGTGCGCGAGTATGGTGTGGTAGGTCCCTCCTGTCATCCTCGACAGTATTTCTCTTGCGCCAGAGTTTTGTGTTGAACTTGACATGCTTGCTATAGTTCTTGCTTCTCTACTGTGGGTTAAGTTGATAATTGAATTGTCCGATAGCGTATGTATCGGTATTTTAGCTTGAAGAGTATTTTAGTTGATTTTAGCTTGATTAGTTGATTTTAGCTTGAGGCATTTTAGTTTTATTCTCTAAATAAAAGTAACAGGAGAAAAGATCAAATATGGAGTATGAGGGGTCTCGTGGATGTTGCTCAAAACGTATTGCACCAAATATTCCTTGTTGAGTGATAGGCGGAATACTTCTTATCTAGGTTTAGACTGATAGGAGCGTCATCCTTTATGTCGAAGGTGTACGAATTAGAAGTGTCAATATAGGATTGATTCGAACGGTAGAAAGCACTTCTTCAACCAAGGATTTATTTTACCAAATGTTAGTGTCAAGCAGTGCTCATACTTTCTTCAGCTTTGCATCAGTTGTAGAGCAAAGTTGCCGATCCTCCGATCGGTAGATTAGAGGCCGTATCTGAGCATACGGTAGTCGTGTTGCAGTGGACATTTGAGAAGCTAAAACAGTCTGAAGAAGCAACTGTTGCTGTTATTTACGCATCAGCATATGGAAACACTACGGCCCTTGCTCAAGCCATCAGGTATGCAAAGTCCTCCATGTATCTCCAAGGGGTGTATCCAATCAGGGTTCGAAATTCTGGTTGAGAACTAGGAACGATAGGCCTAGGATTCAGAAAAGAGAAGCGTTCATATGTATATTAATCTCTCTTACGGTTAAACCCTGGCATACAAAAGTCAATTCAGGTGAGTATCTAAGTTTATCGTCTCCATTCTTACATTTTATGTCCACTTTTTTGTTTAAAGCCCGGTGGGCTGGTAGCTGAGATGTACTACCAAAGCAAGCTAATAGAAGTGAGAAAGCTTATCGTAAGTCATGTGTAACCCATATCTGTATATGTTAAATTGCAAGACAGACTAGAAGATATATGGATCAGAATCAGAGCTCATGGGTGAGGAACTGAAGTTTAAAGTAATCTAATATGGGTGAAGAATACCATTACATCATTATACTGCTAGAAATATATAAGTTGATTATGCTCCGTCTCTTTGCTGTTGACAATATAGTCGGGGTATAAGCAAAGCTGGTGTTGGAGTCGATACACTCAATGTGGAAGTTTGTTCAACTGAGGAACTCACTGCGTCACTACAACGCTCGTCTGGATTTGTCATCGGAAGTCCTACGCTTGGGGGTCACATGCCAACTCCTGTTCAGGTGACTCAAGAACTTGTGACCATTTTGCCTGTTTCTTGTTGTTGTTCTGAGATTTGGGCTTCATCTAGGAGAGTTCTAATATAGGCAATGCAGGTAAACGCCCATAAGATGGTAATGCATCCGTTCTGTTCAAAGCACAGCAGCTTCTCATATACACGAGAGAAGGAGATATGCAAGAAATCACTTCCATTGGTTGGGCAACATCTTGTGTGATACCAAATGTGAAATAGCATGATGATATTCTTCAATTGACTGTTCAAACCTTCTTAGATATCCATTACTATATTCTTGTAATGTATGAAACAGAACGCCTTGGGGGTGATCTTGTGTGACGAGTATGCCAAGGCATTACCTTGTGGTGTATTCGGTTCATTCGGATGGAGTGGAGAAGCAGTGGACATGATAGAGCAGCGCCTCAAAGACTGTGATTTCAAGTTGGTCTTTCCCACCATCCGGTGTAAGTTCAAGGCAAGCACCGGCAACTTAAACAATTTTGTCGTCGTCGTAACTAATCAGGTGCATCCGTGAAATATACTTTTTTGTGCCTCAAAGCGTGGGTCTAAATAGTATCCCCTTTCGATTGTCCCCTCGGGAAGGTCTTTATGTAAGTTACGAGCTGTTGGAATACATCTGCCCTTTCCTACTTCAATGTCTACGCAAGAACTTCGTCTAACTATGGCTCAAGAAATCTTCAAACATAGTTGGAATTGGTTTTTCCTTTGTTTCAGATACCAGATATGCACTGGACTTCTGACTCCCACAAAGTTTGATATACAGAAAGTTGGTTGTCTAACATTTGATGCAAACTAGCCCTAGAGTATAACGATCATACGAATAATCTGATGTGCAGCCTACTGAGGCAACGCTACAAGTTTGTGAAGAAAGTGGGACAGATTTAGCCCAAGCTGTGAAGCGTTTGAAGAAGAAGAAGCGTTCTGAAGCCGCCCCCAAATTCGTAGTGGCTTCAAACGTTGAGCAGGTCTGTGCTGTTAATATCTTGGTTGTTTGCGTCTGATTGGCTCTTAACAAGGTTGTATGGGAGTCTTTAGGAATTCGGTGTCACATTTCTTCTAAGATAAACCTGTTCTCTTTTATAAGTCTGTAAGAACTGGGCTGTTTCAAACGCATTCACTATCATAGACCTCCTTCCCATTGATCTCTGAGGACGAATGAAAGTTTTAAAATGCCTTTAGCCTCTTACAAATTGTTCATACTTCAACGGTGGAGAGCTACTGAATCTTATTTGCCTTGGTTGATGTGCATCTCTCTACCGGAATGTTAAGTACTACCGTAGGACTTGATGTTATGTTCGGGGAAAGGCGGCAGGACTTGTAGCCTATAGGACTTGTGATGTGCGATTTTTTACGCTTAGAAATGATGTGGTCGCAGGCAGTCGGGAGGGTTGTGGGCTCCTTATGCGTAGTGACAGCAAGGGATGGTGATGCCGAGAGTGCTATGTTGGCATCGTGGGTCAGCCAAGCAAGTTTTGTTCCTCCAGGCTTGACTATAGCTGTAAGTACTCACAAGTACGCCAAGTAGTTTAGCAACATGTTACATGTTATTATTAACATCCCGTACGACTATCTGTTGACATGTCCCGCTGAAAGACCATGCTGTTCCAGATTTTATGAAATGATTCTGATGGTGATTGATATTATTCTACACAAGTTGCTTCGAAACTGATATTATTCTAGCAGTGAGCTCGCCTGGTAGTGCCCTATGGATGTACCTCAATTATAAACTATGACCTAACCAGCGGCAGTGTTTCTCTAGCTAGCAATTTGGGGTGTAATTTCTCTTATGAACACGCTAACTAGTTGTTGTAATCAGACTTTTGGCTGCATGAAGTGGATTGTAAAAGGCATACGCTTCCGGTTGATGTAGCGCGAGCAGACTAGGGCATCCGATAATCTCTGAACTTGGTTTCATAATGTCCCTCAGCATTATGAGGAAGTTTTGGACTCCTTATGAGATGAAAAAGCTTCTGAGCGAGCATTGTGTCCGCTCTAATTGGAATGTTTTCGATGCAGGTTGCAAAAGATAGAGCAGTGGAAGGACTAGTTTTGGTAGGGGCCAGATTTGTCCTTAATGTACTTGGCCAGGGTAAAGATAAAGCCGTCGCGAAACAACTAGTAAAACCTTTCCTGCCTGGAGAGAATCGCATGCAAGGACTTGAGACCAAAGTTGCAAGCAATGGTGGAGTTATTCTGAAAGATGCGGTAAGCACGTCACCCCTGAGAGTACGGTGTTGAAATAGTTTGTAGTCTGGATACAGTACCGACTTCTCGAGTTGCCTCCATTGAATTACTTGATACCTTTATTACTAAACATGGTAATAATTTTGTTTGCCTGCGGAGTGGTCATACATTACAAAACTCACCATTTCTCATCGTTCAGAGTTGAACGTCAAAAAACAGGGAGTATGTTATGCAGTCTTTCCTTGAAGAATTGTACCGAAAAAAGTGCACACTGACTCGAATCTGCGGATTACATGAATTCAGTGAATCAACTGGTAATTCAGAGATTGATATTTCAACTATTAAGATGACCACTTGTGATGGCAGATATCCTGGATGGAATGCTCTGTACAAAGCCGTATGGAGACAGGTGATCACTGGGTGCTATATGCCACTGTAGAAACCGGGAAACTAGAGGTAGTCACATCTTCCAACTCTCGCTAAAATCGCTCTTTCCTACCCCTCTAATGTTTATGTCTTTTCTTCAGAGCTAAATTTCCGCTTTTGCTCATTGTGCATCTTTTAAGTCCACCTTGATTCGTGCAGGCCCATAGCTGGTTCTAAATCCATGGATCTTGGTACAGGATGATAAATCTCTCACTGCTGTTCATTACCGGAAGACAGGAGCCCGCTACTAACTGCGCGTTTGGCGCCATGCGGGTCAACAGCTGGCCAATCCCGTCCCAGTGTGACCCATGAAAATACGGATGTTTTTCCTATAAAGGACCTTCAGTTGGAGCAGTTGGTGAGCTCCTTACTGGTAGTTACGTGATTTCCTAAATCTCTGCCTTGTTCCATTTGAAGGACGATTCCCTCTGGTATGTAGTTGCTGTAAATATGACCACAGTGTCTTGTACAGTATACTCTTTGCCATGCCTTGTTTAAAATGTTATTGAGAAGCTATGAGATCATCTCTTGTTAAATATTCGGAGGGACGTTCATGTTTTGCCTGTATCCTATCACAAAACAACGGGTTACTTTAGGATATTCCCAGATATTACAAACGGAGAAAGCTTGTGTCCTCCATATGGACAATCATGAACTGGCTCACTGCACATCCCCTATCAGATTCAGCTTCTCATTTCTCTCCAGAAATAGTATCTCAACTGATTTGGATTGTAAATGCCTGCAGTCCTATACAGTCATTATTTTGTGCACTTGGGGCAATTCATCAAACTGCACAAAGAGGTAGAAGTAAGAATCTGGTACTATATCTGTGTACTCAGATCTTGCAGAAAGCACTTACTACGGCCTACATGCAGTTTGATGAGTTGTGGAGCTTCCTGTGTAACCATACATCTGCCAGCCGTGCAGATGATACAAACTCTGGCATATGCAGATAGATTCAAACACTGATATATGCATTGCTATCATGGTCGTGTGGGTGATTTCAATTGATCTATTCCATCAACAGCACCATTTGAAGTCATATTCCCTGTTTGACACGTTTTCTCTGAATGTATAAGCAAATGCTGCCTTCATCGAGCATGGCCACGGTCTCATTGTAGTTGGGAACGGATTGTTCTCAACAAAGGGAACAATCCGTTCCCTTACTATCGTTCGTGTCACCACTGGAGACACTCCAACAGACCATTTTGATGGACTTCTGTATGAGTGAATGAAGTTGGAGTATCGGTCTTTAATTTAGATATCCAAAAGCTGAAAGAAGTGACTGGTAGTTCCTTGTCTCGAATGGAGGATTGGTAGAAAGGCTTCCCAGGAAACATGAAGGTTTATTTTTCATTTTCTACAAAGTTTTAGCGAGGCGGGCAGTAATAAATGTCAGGGTTGGTTGGAACAATATCTCGTTTGCTCTACATGCTCGTTCTGGGTTTCTGGCTTCTAGTCCCTTACGGGATCCGATTTGTGTACCCCTTTATGAATTATCTGTTTTCTCATTCATAGCATCTACGTGTATAAGTATCAGATACTCCCTTGCTAAGTAGTGTCAATGGTACTGTCTATCGAATTGATCTTTGTCTTCGCAACCGTCTACTAATTTGAATCTTTGGATAAACACTTCAATTATAAAATTAAACCTGATCACGCAACTTCAGGAAGGGACATGTTTACTTCAGGAAGAATACGAGTTTACTTTAAGTCTCACTTCGTTCGATCTATCACTAATTGGTTGACTAGGTTTTGTTACATACTCGTTTATGTACGTTTTATAAAATGGACACCCTTAAGAATTTGGAGTTCAAATCTGTAAAGTTAAAAGCTATACACCTTCAAGGATTGGGATTCTAATTTCACATGGTATGATCTGCAAATTCCGTTTTTACAAGTTTTGGACTTTAAAACCAGAAATGTCATGACAAAGATCAAATTTTTTTATTTTTTAAATATCTTAAATTCAGATTTTTAAGAGGACTCACAAATTTCTTCTCTTTTGCATTAGTGCATTTTGAATCGGGATCTTTGGAACTTAATTTCTACCGGTTTGGAGTAGCAAGTGTTCCCCTTATGTTACGGATTAGTTTTCTAAGTTGTTGTTATGTTCCTGGACGCAATTCAAAGTTCAAAGAAACAGTTCACTCATAGTCTACGGACTCATATTCTCCCGTTCGTTTTGTGCCCAATAAGGTACAGTAATGTACTAGAGATCTGTCCAGAAACTGGTCGGGGAAAGCAGAACTGTGTACTGAAATCTCTTGAAAGTGATTCTTCGTAGCACAAATAGATATGTAGAAAAGTTGCAAAAGAAGACTTCCTTTCCCACTCAAGTCCAAGAGCGTGACGTATCGTAGAAACCAAGGACTTGCGACACCCGAACTCTCTCGTATTGAAGCAACTCCCGAAACGTTGAACCACCGACTCGGCAAACTCAACGGTGGGATGTCATCTATAAGGGCTGTCAGATTTAGAAAATCCAGACTTTTTAGGGTAGAGCATCGAGATCCGGGAAAAGAACTACGGGTAGCCATAAAATTTTGGATTCGAAAAGTGAACACTCACACAAATCGGGTTACGGGTAGTTGAAAAGTTCTTTGTCAAAGCGAGAGGTTCAGTACATAAGTCGGGTTGATCATTAATGATAAAATTAAGGTGTCTTGGATTAGATGAGATGTCGTTGTTTAGTTAACACTTAACTAAACATATGGTGCCAAGCGGACGTGCGAGAGGAAGGCAATGGAGTAACACGTATGATTGAGTTTTCTAAAATCTTCCATCTCCATTCCCGACGCATTGGCACTTTCAAATTTCAAAATCAATTAGCGATGTTCCTATGAACATTTAAGCTTTACGAAACACCCTTAACCATTTTATGGGTTATGATTTTCATGACGCGTATACTATTACAACCACGTGATTTCACCCGTTGAATTTTCATAAAAATTTAATTTTACATCCGTAAAAATTTGACTGAGTTACCCATACAACATTTTGCGGATTCCTACAGAACCTCAAGAAGGGTAAATCCAAAACCCCCTGATACATTATAAAACTTTTGTGGAAAGCTGCACATGGAGTCAAAAGAAACTTCTTCGCTGGGTCTCGAAAACGTCACTTCGAGTAATTCTCTTAGACTCAGACATGGTGCCCAAGAGAGGAAGCTCCCGGAAAGTTGGGATAAATGCAAATCTGTTGCAAATCATTGAAATCTTTGTGAGAAGCTACAGTACGAACACAAGCTACGGTACTACATATCACCCAAGTGCACTATACACACCAGATGTTTGTGATTCAGATCACCACAGAGGAAAACTCTGCTCAAATTCTGGAGAGGCCACTGACATAACCAGCTACGGCAGGCAAATATTCCTCTGAGGAATATAGGAAGAGATTTTTGCTACACTAATAGGAAGATAAGAGACATGAGAGCCTAACATTAGGATTTGCACCTTATATGAACTGAAGTTAGCAGCCGTTACCCGAATCGTCAGGTGGAAAGTGTCTTATTCTCACCAATGGTGAACTAACTTGCACTCATCTGAACCTGGTGAGTACACATGAACAACCTTAGAAGAAGTTTATCCTCCAAAGGTATCAGATGTATGATCCTGGAAACACATCTGGATCGAAGAAGAGTAACAAGTCATGTTCAATCTCAGCAACGGGAAATTCGCTTGAGTGAAAGCAGGTCATCGCAATAGCACACAGTAAACAATTGAGCAGATCCTAGGGGAAAGATTTAACAGAAAATACTGTTAAACCAAGTCATTAAGTCAACCCCAGAGGATCAGTCTACGAGAGATGGTGTTTATGGAGTATGGGTACCCTATAGTAATGTGGATGGGCGGGGCTGGGCAGAGAGTAGGTTCTTTAACCTTTACCGAGAGACCTTGTCACACAGTAGCAACCAGCTGATCTTGATTGGAGTCACGGATGATTACAGAAAAAAGAGAAAAAGGCAACCGCGTAGAAATCACGACGGATGGGAAGACCCCGTCAAGCCCCGGACTTATCACACATTCCATTAGAGGATCCCTATAACACGGTTTAAAGGATCTCTATAACACGGTTCAGCAGTAATTTTTTGTTTGCTCTTCGGTGATCTTTTGTGTGAGTTGGGGGGTTTTTAGTTTGTTGTCCTTGTCCTTTGGGCTTCGGGCTCGTTCCCCTTTCTGGCTCTCCTTGGGGATTTGTATTCATTTTTGTTCTACTTCCGGATTATTATTTTGTGTGCGTTCACAATCACAATCAAATCGTACAAAGGGTGAGACAAAAGAGGTAAAATGAAGCTAAGCTCCGATAGAATCGTTATGAGAAATTTACCCTACTACACCCAACCCAAGATAGCCGAGTTATACAAGTCGGAAGGTCTACAAACTATTGAGTTTCCGAGAAAGCCTCACCTAGTGTGATTGCAGAAAAGAGAATGCTGTAAAAGAACCTGAACAGAATTGTACTGGCAAAGAGGATGGACTATAGGTCCATGGGGTGTACTCAGTGTAGAATGACTACTGTAAAGCTTTGGTTGGACCAGGTAATATCGTAGCAAAAGAGAAAGAGAGTTGTCTAAGCTGCATAAGAAGCTAAAAGGTCAACTCGTATGTTTGGCAGGTAGTGGTGTCCAGCTTACCAAGGATCTCGTTATCTTCGGCCTTTTCGACTTTCGCCATGCCTTGTGTCCTGTGGTGCGCACATTCAAATACTGGCTACGATTTCTCAACTTCCCCAGAAACAAGGAAGACCGGACAAAAAACAAACCGAGCCTACAGTAGCTGCTCTCGATGAACTACTGGACTAAAGTTAGCCTTTGGCGTAGATGTCAAGTATAGCCAGATCTCCCAGATATGGGGAAGTGATGGTCTGCAAATCGTTCCAAGACTTTCCGCTCATGAAAAGGATTGGTAACTGCTATAACGCACTTTCCAAAAAGTGCCAGCGTGAAAATGTCTGAGTAAGTCTACATCTCCATATCCGAGGTCCGGGGGAATATACTTTAACATCCGGTGATCAGTTAAGAGGGTTTCCCGTGGATGGGGAGAATTTCCCTCCAAAGATTTATTAATGACACCGTTAACAGATCGAGAAATGAATTATTGAGAAATCGAGCAATGATGCACTGTACACATGGTCTTTCCCGGCAACCACCAACCACGACGTTGTGCGACAAGAGCTGAAAATCCAATTTCTAATAATGGGTCATTTCTTTGTCATTTCTAATAATGACAGGTGATATATGATTTCGTCGTGTATTTGCCGTAGCTTACGATGACCCAATCAAGATTGCCTATAATCATCAACAGCACATTCAATTCGATGGTTCCAGGCAGTACCATCTGTGACGAAGATACTGTTGCCCACTGTTGGATATTAGTCTGCCTGTGTGTTTGTACTGTTATTGAATAAAATGTGACATGAATAGTCTTTACAACTGATCATCTTCTGTAACTCTTCTGTTTGATCTATAAATCTACACTCCCCACGACACCTTAGTGCAGCACCAGCTGGTCGCCCAAGAGAAGGAATAATGAACTGGCGATTGTTGACATCAAGCTTTTACTGCAGCTGATTTACACAAGGAAAACAGAACAAGCTGATTAGAATTTGAGCAGACAAATGTATCTGAGTTATAAACTCCCCCGGACGTAAAAGTTGGGCATGATCAACTTTTTTGGAATGTGTTAGGCATTTCCTGTACATATCAGTTTCGAATGAAGGTCAGCTAAGCTCGAGAGTCGACTCCAAAGGCTTACCATCTTCTGGCTTGAAAAGAATTGTTGTCTGTGCGATCAAGGCGGTAACGACATATGGATCCATATTGGATGCTGGGCGTCTGTCTTCGAAATAACCTGCAGAGCAAACAAAATCCTTGTCATATTACGGAAGCCTTTCCCACCCATTCATTTTCTCCAAGATGGAATGAGCGTCAATTCAAACACGCAGGTTAAAATCGGGCGCCAATTTACCTTTGCCGTCTTTCTCTGTGTCGCGTCCCACTCGTACTGAAGCACCACGGTTGGCCACGCCCTGGAAACCATTTACGAATTGTTAGATAGTAGACTCTAGGCCTCGAATTTCGAGAACCAATGGAAGTGGCACCTTCTTACTGTTTACTTTAAAAGGTAGATTCCCATCCCAATGTGCAAATTTTCCGCGTTGAGAAGTCAAATTGTGTGACAATCATACCCATGAAAACTTGTTGATGGAGGCTGTCTCATGGCGACCAGTCAACCGTCTTTCATTTCCTTCTCCATAGGCCGCGATGTGTTCCTTGTGGCGCAATCCCAGCTTCTCAATGGCCTTCGTGATAACCGCGTAACCACCATCTTCCCGCATCGACTTTGTGCTGTGAACGCAGTGCACGTATGGCTTTGTTAGAAAAAGGATTGACGACGACAATCGTAGCGTCCAAGTGTGATCGCCAAGTCCTAGTTAAGCGCATCAGGAAGATTATAGCTGTGCCAACTGACTTCTTTCTTACCTGTAGTTTGTATGACATCCAGCACCGTTCCAGTCGCCCTGCAATGCATATGAAGGAAATTTAGAACACATTTGCTGTGACTTGAATCCCAAGCACTTCCGGCAATGGAAGCTCAAGTCAACCTCGCGCATAAATTATCACACACAGTGCCATGCTTTTCCCTTCAGTCCAAGGTGCAGGAGCTTTACATTGATCCGAACATATTGTGTAACACAAGGCTACAACACTGCCTAATTTTCGGAACAAGGACATCTTCACAATTTGAAATGAACGTACATCGATGGGTTTTGGGTCAAGACTGAGGACGACTCCTGCAATTTCCGTTATTCTCTGGAACACGACGAGAATTTGCAAAGGTTAGTGGAATTTCAAAGTACAATTTCCGATTCTTATTCTTCGGTAAGCACAATCTTAACTTTGTTGGATCCTACTTCTTGAAGAGATTGTGAAAAGCATGTGTCGTAGTCTGATTCACCAACCTCGAGAATGTAGCGGGATGCCCAAACCTGGTCTCCCGCGGAAATTCCGACGGCGGGGCCCACTTGATACTCCCACTGTCCAGACAACAAAATTCGACCAGGAATACAGAGGACTTCTGTGGTTAGAACCGTCTGAACACTACCTACGAGGAACTGTCACGAAAACCTTTCACGCCGGCCGTAGGCCTTGCGTCCCTACAGTGCAAAGAAACTAGTTCTTCGACATCTTCATGAGAATCTACATCGAAGCAAGATGACAGGAAAGCCGAAGGACACCACGTGCAGCGGTATCTTGCAACAGCTAAACGACGATGACAGTGTTTCCCTAACTCTGTCAGAAAGCGTGGTGGTGTCTGACTGGACTGTGACGAGCGAAAGTTTGCTACTTCGAAGGATTTTACAAGTCTGCCATTCTGACGTCGAAACAATGCCGATGAACTGATGGGGATGTTTAGGCTAGAAAGAGGCTGAAAGGAATTAAGAAAGACTATTACAAAGGTCAAGTTGGAGTTCTACCTGTCCTGGCATCACTTCGCCATTGATGCCACTGATCTGGATCCCGGCGTACAAACAGGCCTTGTAATGTGCGTTGACGATATCACGACCCCATGCTTTGTCGGCTCCTGTTCCGCAGTAGTAAGGACCCTGTTACCAGATCGTATGTGAGTTGTCCATACAAGATACAGTAAGAAAGCCAAATCCATGCGACTATTGTATCACAGTTCGTTCTTGAACTTGTACAGGGGGCTCTGCTTTCGAAAATACCTGAGGACCGGGAAAACCATTGACGGGCCAACCAAGGGGCCACCGCACATCCTTTTGTAAGAGCGTGTACTCTTGCTCAATTCCATACCTGATTGAGCCAACAAAGTCCACGCAACCTTTAGTCCTTGATACGACGTGCGATTGCCCCTCGGAATTCAGGAGCCGTTACAAAGTACTCACACGCTCTCGACCGCGACATTCAATTCAAGATCGTATTCTAGAAACGGCTACCAAAAGTCTTCTATATATGGGAGAGCAAACTCACCAGGGTACTTCTTTGGCAACCTCAGGCTTGCTGAAAGTTTCAGCTGCAGCAGCCCGCTTGTTAGTCGGGATAGCGACACCTTGCGGAGTATAGCAATCGCAAATCACCTGCACCATCATAAACGTTCGATTATATATATCAAAAGCCTCCTAGATACAACTATGAGCTAATCTGCATTTCTTTTCTCTTCCGGAAGGTAGGAAAACTGTGACTATCCTTTCCGAGGACAATAGAAAGCACAGGGTATTGCGTACCAAGATATTGTTTCCCCTCCTGAAGGGGTCTCTGAAGATTGCTTGTGGACTGCACATGCAATAGATTTTCTGTCAGCATGTAATCATCCGCCAAATGCACAGTTATACTTACTCAAGAACTACTGTACGGAATACATGCCATTCTCGGTACGAGAACTTTAATCTTCGCAGCTAAGAACAGATCCTGTTACAGCTCCAGGTTAAGGATGTCTTACTATAAGATTACTTCACTATCTTCTCCAGGCGCTTGGCCAGTGCTCGACCCGTCGTAGTTCCATTTAGGAAGTTCTTGAGGGGTCTTCACTGGTCCTGGAAGCGTCTGCACAATGAATGGAGTCGACGTTACGAACGCTGATCAAACTAAATTTCCTTCTCGACATGCCCAGTTCCTCCATATTCCAGTAACTCAAAGATCACAACACTCAGCGCATAACGTTTCATTCACCACTTGTACGCAAGAAACACACACAGCATTTGTGTGACACTCTATAACAAGAAACTGAAACTCTCTGCATACCCGTGCTTTGCTTCGAATGTCCAAGCCTGATCCGCCGATCCTGGATTTGGCATGAGCGTCATGAGTAGAATGACGTCAGAAACTTGTGAGACGCAGCCAAAATGGCACTTCCAAGGAAGAATTGGCAGCAAAATACAAGCTAGGAATTATAAACCACACGAGTGATGATTCGAAACTACAATCAATTTAGCGTCGGGGCTGATCGCAGCAGACTGACTCAAAGCTGAACCTACCAGATATACTCGGCGATGATGGAGGGTGTAACTTCCTCCAACTGCAAGTTCAACAAGTCTTGAATGACTGCTGCAGACATGGTGACAGCAAGCTTGCACGCGCTGGAGAACAATCCGTGATACGAAATGAAACGATTTGATTGAGAAGAGGAACCACAGTAATGAAGCTGGATGGAGACACGAAAGAAGAGACTGGAGTCTCTCTCTTTCACTCTTCTGTGTGCTTAGCTCTGCTATGCGGCTCCTCTACTACGACATCAGGAACAATTGATACAAACTCTGGAGGGCGGGTGCTATTTCTTTCGCCTCGAGCTCCAGTTCCCTGACTGACTCTCCTCTCCCCTTTCCGTCTCCTTCTCGTCCGGGCCCATGACTCCGGGAGCGATCGATCGACCGATGATTGAGAGAAGAGAGATAGAGGGAGAGAGAGAAGCTCAGCTCCACATGCGGACAAATTCTTCTTTCTGTATTATGCTGTATTTTCACTATTTACTACTACTGTGCATAGTTCCCGGCCTGTACGTTTCAGATACATCTAATATACACATTCCAAGAGATATTCGGTGTTGTTAGAATAAAATACGTCCGTTGTCACTAATGTAGACATGGTCAAAGGAAAAGGGAGTAGCTTAGTTATCTCATTTGAAGTGGCCCAACCAGTAAACGTTGCGGCTCCTATGGGATCATTTGAATGTGCCTCAGGTTTTTCGAGATTTCATTGACAGTAGCTGGCTTTGTTGAGGGAGGCATAATGATGGGTCTGTTCTGGTCATGTTGAATTGTGAGAGCAGGTGGACTCCATGGACTGCTGGACTGCTGGACCCATTCCTAACGACTACTTTATGAAAGTCAACTTTCATACCGCTGGATCTTGGAAATAGGTTCGAGCTGATGACTTCGTGTAGGAAATTAGTTCTAGAGTTCTGGCTCTCACTTATCTTAACCGAGCTGAATGTGAGAGCAAGTTTGATGTGAATTCGAAAGACTTTATCCTCTCAGAGTATTTAGTTCATGATTGCAGTCAAGTGGAGGACGAGGATTGGTGGTATGTGTACAAGATGCTTTATTGGCATCAAATTTGGTGTGGCTACAGTTGGAGCAAACTTTGTCGGACTTTGCAGAGAGTAGGGAGCTCTGTCTGCCTTTGCTCGTGTTCTTCGGTTGTTAGAGGGTGGATTGTTTTAAGATCCCAACCAGGACATGGGCCTACCTCCAAAAAGACGTGAAAGATCGCACTATCAGCCTCGTTCATTCGTTCCCTTACTACCCGCAACCGAGTTTCAGACGCTGCTGACGGAGGTCGGAAGGAAGAGAGGGGAAAAGGAAGGAAGACTGTGAATTTGATTTATTCAAACAGCAGACAGATAAAAGAAGATGATGGGTTGAATCATCAACATGTATTTTTATCTGGGCGGTACAGAAATGAAACTTTTGTGTGCAATGGACTTATAATACTCATTCTCGGTGATCCTCGCCGGCTTAGGATGGTTTCCTCGTAACTACAAGGAGATGGTGATGGACGGAAGGCAGAGCAATGGAGGGTCCACTTTTGAGTCCGCGCAGACCAGACAAATACGGCAACTATGGCAGAGAGCAGGACACAAACCTCTAATGGATGTTTTATTTGGTGTTGAGTGCGGTAGTGGAGCACGCAAGTGCCAATATGGTGCTGGTCACGTCGTTGACAACAGCGCTATCGTCAAAGTTTAGAAGCAAGTACAAAGGAAATAATCTCAAATTGATGCAAATAGCCCCAAATTTGATGGATCTCTAAGCTTCATGAGGAGCCAAGAATTGGACTCGCCGCGTCCCCCACTTTTTGTTCCTATTCAACAGCATGCAACAAATTTCTCTGTTTCCATCTCCTTCTCTTCCCACTTACGGTCTCTGTATTATATCAATATTTCGTCTTCAACGAGTGACAGCGAAAGTTTGATAGTCGATCTGGAAACTTTAAAACCTACCGGGCGACTATGACATGGCTGGTGGACTTTTGCCACAACTATGTCGAATTCTCCAACACCTTCTGTGAGAAAATGAACGTATGATCCTATGCCGCTCCTTCATTTCGTTGGATGTTAACACAATGTCCTCACTAACTAATTAGCTTAGTGGAACAAACACCAACCTGGCGGAGGATCTCGAGATGGCACGCCGGTGGACCTGCGACAACATCATCAAATTCACACCCTGCTCGAACGTATCATCTCATGTCCCACCTAGATTAGACCGTAGAAACCTCCTCAGCAGCTGATCAACGAAAATGCTAAAACCCTCAGCATCCCAACAAGTACGCCTAAGGGAGCTAGAAGCGCGCGGGCGTGCCTCTTTAACATAAACGGTGGACTTGCCACGATTATCTCTACTCCACACCCCTCCATGAACCGCACGCTCTCATGTCTGTTCTTTATGCTCCATGATATTTTATGCAATCAACAACAGCAATGTCGTATGCACACAGTTTAGTAAACCCTGATATTCTGCAGAGTGTCTATATCCTTCCGTTTGTACATCAATCCATGAATGCGCAGCAAGTACATGAAGTGAAATATCGATTTCTGCCGCACGTAATTCGTTCGATCTGCGGAAAAGGAAGCCGCTTGCTGGCTCGCTCGTCGTTCGTCCGTGACCAGGTTTGCTGACTCACCACAGGATTACCCTTGGTTGACTCTGGCAAGTTCAGTTAGGTTCAGTGCGGGCGGGTAAGGGCGTTTTCTAGAACCCAGATACTGGATGACCCGGTCGACCTGTTTCTGTCCAGTCCTGTCCTACCACAGCTGCTTTTCTGGAGGCTTCCCACTTGAACCTCCCCCCCTCCCAACCCCCAGCAGCAGGGCCAGCCTGACTGTCTACGTACGGTTTCTCTCTTTCCAAGCGTACTCCTCCTGTCTTACGATCCAGGCGGATACGTCAAGACAAGTGTACTATACGGTAGCTTCATGTACGATGAACAGATAAGCTCCTGCCCGGCTGCCCATCCCCTCCAGCAGTCCGGTCCGAAAGAAATTCTGAATCTATGTTTCCTAATGAGCAAACAATTAGCACTGCAACTGTAGCTAGCTTTTATAAAAGATCTGGTGAAAAATAGCTACGAAGTTTACTCGGATGGTGTTTGGGGTGTGCATTGGACGTTACCTATGTCTGGTTTATGAAACATTTGCACAGATCCACCAAAAACAAATCAAATGAAGATCTATCTACTCAAAATGTGAATTCTACCAAACAAACGGATTGGACAAAAGATGACAAGTTTTTAGCTAAAAATACATATTTTTGGTGACATACATAGATTACATGCATGGCTCTCATGCATGTGCCCCAGTGGGTCCATAATATGTGTTTCGACTTCACTGCCGTCAAGGTATCGCTTTGAAATTCATATATATATATATATATATATATATATATATATATAAGCTAAACGAAACCTGATTAAAGAATGTTTTATACTTTGTGATAAATGACTACTATAAACTCTAGTCTGACTACTTCTGTCCCTATACGGTTGTTATTCTAGCTACATATCACATGGCTTAGTGAGAGTATTTGAGCGGAAAGGCACCGTGAAATACTGTTGTGTACCTCGGATCTAAGGGTTTCTGTCCACCAATGTTCTAGTTCTTTTCTCTTTTCTTGTTAATTATGACGAGTGAAGTAGTAAAACAATGAAATGTAAGGCGAGGAAGACCCAAGAATCAAAAGGCCGAAAACACAAGAGAAGAAGTATGAAGAAACCCTTATAAATCATGTTTTGTTAGAGATTCGCAAAGCTTCACCTACACTACTTTTCAAGGGTATCCCGTGAGAACGGATTTGATTTATGGTGGCTACTTTTCATGTCCAGTGAAGCCACATTCTGATTCAGCTAAACAAAGGAAATTACAAACCATATGGTCTGTTTTCTGAATTTTCAGGGAGGAACTTTTTTTCATTGTCAAAGAAATGATCACCTCTAAAATGATCGTCTTAAGTCTCGATGGTGTAAAAACGTTTGAAGAAGAGCATTCATGGACAAAGGCCCTCAGAACCTGTACCATTCCAAAAGACTCGAAGCCAACATTTAGTGAGTAGAAGAGACGCTCATCGCCTCTAAAATGATCGTCTTAAGTCTCGATGGTGTAAAAACGTTTGAAGAAGAGCATTCATGGACAAAGGCCCTCAGAACCTGTACCATTCCAAAAGACTCGAAGCCAACATTTAGTGAGTAGAAGAGACGCTCAGGTATGGTGCGTAGGGAAGGTTTCGAACTCACGACCTAGATATCAAAACACTAGAAATCAGCCATTAGCGAGTAGAGGCGCTCAAGATGTCTCCGGGGGAATTTTATCTCATTGGTTGTAGGCCGGACCCTACACTTCAGACGATTCATGCTATAGTGATGTATCTCGTCACATCAAACAAGTCGGGCCGGACGAAGTGCTGTCCAAGGCATACAATTCACTCTTGATAAATCCAAATCGCCCCTTGCGGATTCGTTGCACTCATGGACGTACCGTGATTAAATACTCGATCAATGTAACTTTTATGAAATGACAATAAAATATAAACCCGTAAGACCCAAAGAGTCAAAAGACATGTTATGCATGTTGCAGTTATTCAGAGTTAGAGTTCGTGGATGAGTTCAAAGTTTAGTAAGATTGCAATTATTGCAAGTGAATCTTTTATTTTAAATTTGATTAATACTTTTAAACTTTTGACGTAACTGCATTTCTAAAGTTGTCCTTGAAGTGGCCAGAAGGCCAGATAGTTGTCCGTTGTGGATATGTTTTCTCACCACCCACTGCATTATTCAAGAGTACAAATTTATTCCATTTATATGTGAATGATTTGTGTTCGGCATTTTGCTCCTATCCAACTTGTTACTTTGGAGAAAGAGTGGACTGTAAATTAGCGTCACGGCATTGACGAATTAAAAACAAATATATGTACATGTCTTATGTAAAGTTTGTCTTACACCTTAGTGTTGTGGAAGAAGTTTCTCATAGAAACGGACTCTTCTGAATTGAATTTGACCATGTTCACCTTCCAACTCGCTTGAACCGTTTATCCGTTTCAAAATTTGCCTTTCAGGGTAAATTTTGGTTCCTTGCATACTCATAACGGTTATCTAATCAAACCCAAAATCACCTGAACTCGAACTCGGAGTAGGCAGCGGGTTGTTGTGAGTCTGGGACCTGAAGGGTTGTTGGTTCTTATAGGAAGAAGTTATTAGAACTGGCTTTACGGACGACCGAAACATTTGTCTGTCATAAATCGCCAACACTACGTCCGCGGGCTTTGAGTCTCTCCAACTTGCTACTGAAACTGAGCGGAGGACAAACTACGGTAGGGTTTCTGGATGTGGTGAGCAGTACACGAGGTCCACATTGGCATCGCAGTCGGCTATGAAAACGGGTCAAGAAAGAAACTGGCGTTCGCGTTAGTCTCCCCGCTATATTTGTGTGCTTCTGTATTCACGACAATTAAAAGAATTTTCTATTCAAATTCATGAGCTATGTGAAGAAAGAACGTATTGAACCTCTCTACACAAGTAATATCGTTCGGTGCTTTACGGAATTTCTCTTTTCTTCTCGAGCAGTGCTTCGTCAATGTAAAATTGTGTCCACCAGTAAAGATATTAACAGTAATTAGCAAATATACCGGGTTGTAAGATTGGATGGATAAATCATTTTACTTGCGGATATTATTATCAATAATAGCCAAATTAATTAAATGTAACTTAAAATTTTAAAAGCAAAAATATAAATTTATTTACATCATCTTCCAATCCACCCTGTGAATTTATACGGCTTATTCACCAAAAAAATTAAAATTCCCCACAAAATTGAAATTGCGCTTGGCACAAAAGAAAGGGTGAAATTTGAAAGTGATGTTCGGACCTTTTTCAAAACGGAAAATGTTTACGACGAACGAAAATATAGTTGCGTAATGGTGATTCTCAATATAAGTTTAAGTTTGATGAATGTAACGTGAATTTCAATATCTGGTGAGAGTTCACACGAAGATATAAATTTGCAATCAAATTCTATATAATTTATTAAAAACAACGATAAATGTTTCATAACTCCGTTGATTAATACAAGTCGAAAAATTATGCACGTGATCTGGAGATTTGAAATATTATGTGTGTTTCACTTTCTTGTCATGGAGAGGATGCACCCGGATATACCCGAGTATTATCAGAATATTTTGTATTTTCCTTTGTAGAAAGGTTCAAAATGCAAAATGCAAAATACAATGGAACGTCAGACTTTAACTTCGAAACCAGCTAGGAAACATCAGACAACGTGTCGTAGTAAAGGATTACCTACTGCAGTTTTTCAAGTCAACCGCGGCACCTTGGCTGTCCGATATGACAACCGCAACCGCACATGAATTCAGCAAGGACGCAGTGGCAACTGAAATGTAAAACGGATCCTCAGTAAATGAGATGTACTATACAATACGTCTACATCTTCCATGGTCCAGTACATGGTACTGACTGACTTTGAAAGCTGACCGGTGCATGTACTGTAAGGAGCTCAGTTCACATGCGTTATTCACCAGGGCTTCGTGTACTGTACGAGGAAAGAAACATTGACAGTGAAGAAACCTAGTTTGGAGAAACTGATGCTCTACTGTACAATATTGCATAGTAGACGTATAAAATACGGAGAAACTTCTGCATTGTATGCAGCCTCCACATTTCATTTACAAAGTGGATTCATTTGATCATGTGTTCGGGAAAACAGAAGGAAAAGAGGAAAATACTTTAACTATGTGTACACATCACACGATAAGATGGTCTAGCACTTCCACAGTGAAGTCTTTATAAATTTCCATTATCAATGAAAACATTATTACCCACCTGCATCCAATCATATTATATACTAATTTCATCGAATTTTTACTGCCTTTTCTTGGTCTGACCATCATAGACTTCTCCCTTGATAACAGAGCTACTGGGATTCGTCAAGCAAATGGATCTAGTTTCCTCCACACGAGTGCTGCTTATACTAAAAGAATATGGACCGAAATATAAAGAGTTTGCAATTGACATGTAGTGCAACATATTGAAAAGTTCCAAAGAATATATTTCTTAACTTAAAACGACCACCTTTTTCATATCACAAGCCCCAACTTTTGTTGGTGGTGTTGTTAGATCGTGACCATGAGGAGCTGCGTGAATAGGGCAAAGCACAACGTTGACAAACAAAACTAAAACCGGTTTGAGTGCATTAAAGTGCTGAATCGTCGATATGAGAAGTTGGAATATAGTGCTGAAATTATGGTCCTCATAGAACGAATAGGAACCACGTCTAAATCGTCCACCCAGCTGGAGATGCATTAACTTACGAGAGCATAAAGCGGAATGATGTACTCTTTGCGTCAATCAATCATATCTCGTTTGAAACAAAGGTTTTGATAACCAGATTCGGTAATTATTCATTTAAGTGGGATTTTGATAGCATCTTAACTTGATAGTGTAGTTTTGAGCTTAGCTTAGCCCTATTTTACCTCGTTGGTTATAACTTTGTACGGTTTGATGGGGTCTGTCTTCCTATCCTTCTTTTTATAATATGTGTGCGTTTCTAGTTCAGTTAACCTTCTAACCTTTCTATTTACCTTAATACACGTATAACCTACAAATAAGTACTAAAAGGGACTGTTCTTGACGAGTATTCTCGGTTCAATAAAATGATAAGTCTACACCACGTTGTAGAAACAGTCAAGCTAAGACTCAGGCTATATATCATGTGAGTTTTGTCTCAGGCTATACATATTGAGACAAGAGAACACTAAAGGTTACCTACGATAAAAGCTAACCTTTGGGAGTGATTATCATGTAGCTAAACAACGATCAAATCAAATCGAGGGAACTGCTGCTTACAAGATAAAGAAAAAAATTAATGTAGACTTATGTCATAAAATATTCAAACATCCCCGCTTAATATATTGCAATTAAATGCCTGCCCATAAAGTAACATCAGTTTGGATATGGACCTTTAGGTCATTTTATATCATAACACTCAAATGAATTCTAAAAGCATCATTCGCTATATATGACTAGCAATATCTATATTAAATCTAAACAAGAGTACTATTCAAGTCACAATTGACTAGAAAATACAATCACATTAAAGAAAACAAATAGCATGAGAATACTACTATTCTTCAAAGCTAAACTAACCATCTAGACTATCTAGATGGTTAGTTTAGATCCTCCTCCCTCTTGGGTACATTCACTTCTTCCTCAATAGGTATATTTAATCTAACTAGTTCCTACTTTGAGAAAATTACTATTCTTCAAAACTAAACTAACCTTCTAGATTTTTTTAACCCCCTTCTTTTTTTTTGTTCTCTTGAGCTACTTTGGCTCATATTACACTTCTATTGCATTTGGACTTCACTATTTCAATTCTTGATCCATCCTTTCACTCTTTTCTTCCTTACTTATTCTCTCATATTTTTGTTTTCTAGATCAATATCAAAGAAAGAATGCGATAGATGAAGTCTATGGTCCTCCAAAACAACCAATTCCAAATCATTGGGATTTTTGCTTATATGTCATGTCATTTGTATCAATTCATAATGTCTTTTATGGTTGAACTTTCCTAGATAGCATTATTATGTCAAATGGTCCTTTAGATGCTTCCATTTTGCACTTTTGCTTAAAGGTAGACTAGTGTGATTCATATTCTTACTTAGACATGTATTCTTATGTTACTTTTTTAGTGAGTGGAATAGCCATTATGATTAAGAATCCTTTGATTCAAGCAATTTAACAACAAATGGAGCATCTAACTCAAGTATTCAAGACCTATGCTAAACCTTGGATCATGTCCATATGCATTTGGAACTCAACAAGAGTGTTCTTTAACCCAAATGGTAAGAACCATGACTAATACAATACATCCTTGCCATGAGGATCAATAGCCTAGAATGTTGTCTTGGCCTTGTCCTCCTCTCTAATTGGCAACTAATGATGTCCTACTCAAAGATCTAAAGTACTAAAGACCTTTCTATGTCCATTCATATCAAAGATCTCCCTTCGGTGTATATATACCAATCAACCCTAATCTATCAATTGATAGGATGGTAATCTCCATACATTGATCAATCCATGTAATTGCCATGCATAACCTTCTTGGTTTGCATCATTGTGGATAAAGCATACTTTCTATGTGAGATCTCTACCAAAATAACCTCAAAAAGGTCTCAACTCTTACTTGAAATCAAGGTTCTCTCCATGTCATCATATCTATAGGGATGTCAAATACTAGTCAACTCAATCCAACTCCTAGGTCCTTTTAGAGCCCCAAATCCTTCATACTAAAGGTAAGACTTGGGTAACTCATTAAGAACCTTCAAACTCTCTATCTCTCCACTCCTATAAGCTTAGGTCCAATTTCTTAGTCCTAAGTATTCTTTATCACTACTATAAAGGTGGAAGATGCATTGACTGGTTACTACATGGAGACCTTGAGACCAATATTGCCATGCCCACAACTTCTAAAATACACAACCTCAAAATGAAAAACTCCTTTTGGTCTGGCTACAAGCTCCACATATCTTCTAGTTGTGTCTCAAGTAGACCAAGGATTTATCCCAACTAGACCACACTACTTAGATGTACTCCAAGTAGCCTACTCTCACTAGTAGTCATTCATTGTATACCAAGAATACCATGCACACTTGGTCCATCACTCCCAATATATGCTTGAATTATCTTGATACGCACAAAGCTTCTAATTATTTGAGTAGTGATGCCTATCAAGAGCATCCTATGCTACTCAACCAATCCAAGGCTCACAATCTTGATCAAATAGTTCAGGTTTGTAGCGTGACCTAACACTTAATGCCTAGATGCCTTTGATATTGCTAAAATGGTGGTGATATTGGTAAAAAAAACACATTTCTCACTCTCTCTCATCGACGTTGGGCTCTACCAAATACAATAATTGTGAGTCCTAAACAAGTCCAAGATCTCCTTCCCAATAAGCATAGGAAGTTGTAAAACTCAAAAGTGTAGGTAAAGTGGTCTTGGGCTACACTACAAGGTTCACCACTACCATAGGTTGTGAGATGTGTAATAATTAGGTGGACCTAGTACAGAAAGAGCGACAGTCGTTGCAAATATTTCTACCTTTATCACCTCAAAGCTGCTATTCATCCCATCTCATCACATCTCAGTACATGTATCCAGGCATCAGCTTTTGGTTGAATTTAGTGTGGATCACCCCAGTCTATATATATACTGCTGGTATACTTTCACGTTGTTTGATGGAGCTGATTGTGGACGAAGTGTATGTAAAAGCTTTTGGTCTGCAAGCATAGTATCTGACTTATAACTCTGCTTGTAGCGCAAACACCTCCAATTGACTTTTTGACTAGAAACAGGAAGAAAACTGTGTGGAGGGGATGATCCTTACCTTGTTTTGGCTACCTTTTCCTCCTGACAGATGACTGAATTTTGCTCATCAAACCTAGATATTATTGTTCGTGTGAGGACTATGATTCGATTGAACTCCTCTCTGACGAAAGTGGAAAACTGCTTTACCAGCTGTAGCAACCCCACAGCAAAGCGTAGTATTCTTGTCCCTGAAAGGACGTGCTGTTTTTTCTCTTTTCCTTGCCATTGCTTTTCGATTTGTCTTCTTTCTGTATTTCAGCTTAGATGTTTTACCCCATTTGACGGCGAGGACTGGGTTTGCTGTCATATACGATTTCAACATAATATGCATACAAGATGAATTTGAAAGTCAGATTAAAGGACCATGAATGCGCCATATTGAAGAATATAGTTTTTACATCAAGTTCATTAACGTGATAGTGGTTAGCGATCAGTAGGAACGTCTTGGATGATAGAGCTTTTATACGTGAGTTCAAGAAAGGAGAAAATGAAGGACCGTCTCAGCACTATCACTCTGACTGCTTGGATTCGAAGGATGTGAGATAAAATGGACAGCAAAGTCCAAAATTTCTAGATTCTGTAATTACGTTTACATAAAATCTTAGGTCAGAGACGAAATGCGAAACGATGTTGATGCTGAATTCGACAGCAGTTGCTTGAAAATGATATGATATATGATATCCATGTCGATGGATTTATCAATAGTAGTAGTATAAGATTTACAAGATGATGTAAATCGTGCACGCTTGGAATGGAAAGAATGTGCTGAAACAAAATCAACAGGAAAAGATGGGAAGATCAGGGAGGAGAATATCTTTCAGTTAGAAGTATAAGATAGCCACTCTAACATTTCATTCGACCACAATAAAATAGCAGGATGGATGGTTTTATCATCATAACCAGTTCTTCCAACTGAATTGGAACCTGTGATGGACTTGGGACCTCGACTGTCTACCACTTTTCCTCCGGAACGTGAAGAATACCTCGGCTTCAACAAATTACGGATGCATCTGCATCTGCAACAGTCAATCGAGTATGAGAAAGAACAACTAAAGATCGCGTATGTGGAGAAGAATCTATCGACAACCTGAACTTGGAAATCATTCGTCAGTGCTTTGAATAACTGTGAATCATAGCACGATCGTCGAGAGGGTACATTGCCATATATTCGGATTGGGAGTCCAGACTTCACGACAAACAGGTGAATGGTTGATATGCGTAGTATGCACTCACTTTTACTGGCAGTTCTATTCTACTAGATCCTTCAAGTCTCAGCAATTACTATATTCCTCTCAGGAATCAGTTCACGGCCATCGCAAGAGGGAGTCTGGAGCATGTCTTTCTCCACACAAGCAAAGCATGAGCTCCTGTAGAGTATAGTGACTATGCCCACACTGGACTGAAGCTGACACGTTACTTTTGTTTTCCAGAGAAGAAGATTGTGTAGGAACGCGCCTCTGGGTTCTCTCCACCCGATGGAGTGCAGTAGCGGTTTGGCCGTCAAGGTAACCAACCTAGACCTTCATTTACTGTCACTTTTCGATGCGGAATCTTTGACATGAAGGAACTATTCAGACAGAATGATGTCACATAGATCATGACCCCAACGGACACTCACTTTTAAGACCTAAAGTCGCTAAGTTTTTCTCGGATCATCTAGGTTTCTCATTGATTGATTTTGATCCTGTTTGCTACACCGTTCCGTGGTTTCTTCAACCCACTACTACAAGCTAGCTTACTCACTTTCGAACGAACGTAAATTCACTTGCATCAGTGGCGATCCAGAATAACCTGGTGCCGAATCTACAGTTTGTGGAGTTTATAGTCCAGACCGAACTTTGTGAAGCACTTTATTTCTAGATATTCTGCGAACAAATGATTAGCACACATTGTCCTTCAAAACTGCATTTACTACAGTTTCCAACGTGGTCATCAAGAATCAATCAGTCACCGGGAGTGCAAGGGTTCTTCATAAGCCAAAGCGTGCTTTGCAAGACTCACATCCACAGTCGACAAATTCGATCCTGCTCGTCTCGGTTGACTATTTCAAGGGGAACCTATATTAAGGAGCCACCCATTGTCAACCATTCCTCACTAAAACAAACGACCGCTCAGCCGTGCAACATCTGGCCAGTGGACCGTATATTCAAAAGTCTTGATGGCAAAGAAAGAAACTCGCGCCAGGAGCGGAGATCGATTCCTAGTCCCTTGGAGTAGGAACGGCGTTCATTGGTACACAGCTCAGTACGTGCTCCTGGCTTCTGCAGCACCGTTGATCTTGTCTGAAAACACGGTGTTCGTTGCGTATTACCGCTGTATTACTGCGTATTACGTCACCGTATTTTACCGTGTATTGTTTCAGGATACAATCTCTATCTGTAATACAGTAAAAAGAGAAGGTGACCGCGTAGAAAAAAATAAGGATGGGAAGACCCCATCATACAGTAAAATGGAGCTTAGCCCCATTTTACCCCCATGTCATCATTTCCTTCTGCAGTTTCATGAGGACTGTTAAATAGTAGCTTTTATGATCGTGCAAAGTAAGGAAATTAAGTAAGTAATCTTCATTGCAGAATTTATTAGTAAATTATCAGATGCCGTCATTACATGTTCTTTACGCGGTAATATAGTTCCACGCGAGAATTATCGAACAATTCTGGTTGTTTACGCAATCATTTTGGATGATATTAGTATCATTATTATCATTTCTACTGAAATCCTTCTATAATAAAGTTGATGTGTATTTTTCTAATCATTGAAAATCATATATATATATATATATATATATATATATATATATATATATATATATATATATATATATATGTAATTTTTATTATATAAGATATCCCTTTTGGCACTGATGTGTCGACTCACTAAAGATTATAAGATAAGTCAATGACCTTTCACAAGCATAATATGCCGAGTTCTTCTTTTCCTTCTGAGTATCATATCAATATACTAATCATTTACTATTTAGTATGGGTAAATGATCCATTGATATAATTTTATCCAATTTATATTATTAACGTAAAATTTACCACTTGTGCATAAATGTAAATAGCAGATGAATTTCCTTCTGAGTATCATATCAATATATGTTTTACTAATTATTTACTATTTAGTATGGGTAAATGACCCATTAATATATTTTTATCCAATTGATATTATTAAAGTAAAATTTACCATTTATGCATAAATGTAATTAGCAAATGAATTTCTATGTATATATATAGATATAGTGTATTTGGCACCTAAGATAAAAAATTCTAAAGCTTCAAGAGATAGAGTTTTAATATCCACGTAAAGTTTGGATCAGATATTAACCTGTTACATCTAAATAGTTACCAGTTAACCAGATTACATGTTAACAAATATCAATGTGTAAATATGTGTAAAATATGAATCAATGAATTTCCTCTTGAAAATATAATCATTCATATTAGTTTTTATTATTAAGTTTTACACATATGGGTGCATACTATATCATTATTAATTTTTAAATCAAAATACAGTACAATATGTTAAAATGTATATTCATAACACACATATACTATTTCCATGAGATATTAACGTACATTACCCTATTCTGATAGGTCTGGCATATCATTCCTCGTATTCCTCGCATTCCTCGTATATTCCTCGTATTCCTTTGCTTTCTCGGGGAAGTGCTTGTGAGTTTCCAATTTGGCTTCAGAATCGAAAGACGATTTTTGCAACCGATTCACTCGATATCTATATCTTTGAAACTTTAATGGCATATAATAGTCTACAAAACTTTCACAATCTCACCAAGTTTCTTAAAAGTGAGAAAGCCTCTTTCAAAAACACTTTCAGTACTTGAAGCATGTTTCATTTCAAGAAGGTAGATAGAATAATAAAATCCAATGCAACAATACAAAAATAAGAAAAGCCCAAGAGATGATACGATGGTGGTATGGATGAGTATGAATCAGCTAAAGATGCACAATTGGGCTTCTCTATAAAAGAATTGGAAAGAGCCCAATCGGAAAGGAGAACCGGCAACAAATCATCAAATCATCCTTCTAATCACCAATGATATGAAGGACGTCGTTCAGAGTAGAAACATATAAGTCTGAACAGAACTTTGTCAGAGAGATCATACATTCAATTGATAAGGATACAGAGTTAGTAAGATCAAAGCCATAGCCCCAAAGTGTCCTCTAGAAAATCATATACAGTAATAATAACTCTATGAGTCAATAGCAATTCCACTGATATCATGTAATCTATATACATTCAATGGATCCAAGAGAACCAAATGTTAATTTATCAGTTTCCCTACTCATAAGGACGGTAACATTACCATGTACAACACTTGCGCTTGCTAAGACAAATACATATTCTGTTGTCATTAATAAGAGGAAGAAGATTGGAAACGTGAATATAGTCAATGCAGAGTACTAAGAGCAATACAAAACGACACATGATCTCGCCTTTATTCCAGAATACTTCCAGTATAGGAGATATGCCCGTAACTGCTGAGTTCTAATATACAAAAAATTTACACTCCCTTAAAACCCCCTTGCAAATTTCATATTATTTGTGGTGGACATTTTACAATGAGCTTGATGGGAGAAGCCACTTTAAACAAGATCAGAAGTTAAATACGTTACGGTCTGTTCCTCCCAAAGAAATCAAAGCAGCGTAGCAATTGGCCTCTTCTCCTTCCTTCTGAAGTACTTTTCGTTCCAGTGGAGTCGTGCCCTAGCTCAAGAATGACTTTTTAACCAGAGTCGGCCTATGCGAACATTAAGTAAAGGATACTGTATCTGATAACGATGATAGTAGGGATTATTCCTCTCAAGATACTGGAGGTATACCTGGAACAAAGGCAATAGACGATGTCACCCAGTGACATAATGTGACGGTGAGGCCGTCACATCATGAAACTCTGCTTTCATATTCCCGGACAGTGTTAAGCTCTTGTCTTTCTTGGCCGTCAGAATCGATAGATGTTGATAGGTCGAAGCTTGAGGATCAGAACTGTAACATTCGTTCATTTGTAAACCAAAGTCCGCTGTCTCTATCGTTGATGTTGTCAATAAGATCGGATATTCAGTCTCCAAAGATTTCAGGGGAATTATCGAGTTATCAGGAGGACCACGAGTGTGTCTATCCCACTATTCCCAAGAAAAGTACTCCAGTAATCCCTTCTGCTCAAGTAGTGGTAGACAATTCTCTATCCTATCTCAGACATATTATATTATTCCCAGTACTTTCATTGGAAACACGTGTGCTGATTGACCTGCGAAGACGAGCTACAAGCTTACAAGGCTCCCCAACTTGGAGACTTTGGTAAACGCCATGCAAGCAACTAACGAGTCGGGAGCACATGAACGCAAAAATTCGTCCCAATCTACGAAGGTGAAGGGAAAAGCTCCAAAATGTTATGACCTATACTCCCTAGTGTTCCCGACGAATTACCTGCTTTGTTTCTGCTTTTCCGTCATCCTATAGAAAGACAAACCCGATCAGCTGGTTGTTCACACATTGCGCTGAAGTCTGGTACCCCCTGCTACACCCGAACAGCTCAGCTGAGAAGCCTTCGATTACGCTCTAGACGGCTTTGCATGTTCAACGGGTCAAGACTAGTGGAGAACCGACACTCTATCGATGCTGTGAGCAAGTCCATGAGAACTGAATGTTTAGTCTACACAGATATTGGAGATATGAGGATAGAAGCCGTTCGAGGAACGGGGGATCCAGAACTCATTAAATGCAAACGAAATGTAGATGTCCCCAGATATGTTCAGATGTAGAACGGAGAGCCACCTTAAGAAAATGGAGGAAAGGAGAATGTAGGATTCTGCCTGTCAGAGCTTTTCAAGCTCTGACATTGGCAAGTCTTGGCTAAGGATTCAAACTGTGGATATTGAGGATACACAGAAGCATCATCTGATACGAGAACTCCTCTGATACAGGGTCGCCAGCTCGTAAGTCACCACTCTCTCCTATGGAACTTAAAGCGCAGTAAATAAAATCATTCTGCGAGACAGGAAGGAGGATTCAAGAAGATAACTTCTCGTGCTACCTGAGTAGAGAAGCAGAGGGTGTTATGCTAAGACTATTGAGCTTGACATAAATTTACATTTTATTACTAAGGAATATTGTACACATGGGCTTACACATTCCCCTCCCCAACGAGAGGCCTCAGCCCGTCGCTTTCAAGTCAAAATGACATGACTTGCTGATGAAAGCGAGTAATGGTTGTCGTCTTCTGTAAAGGTTGGGGACTTCTTGGGCTACCCATTGAATCAGAACGGAGCAAACGAGATGCCAGTTGAGATGCCACTTTTTTCAAGCTTCCCAAGAGGTGGCTATCGTTGGCTCCTGTTCTAGCGATGCAAAAGTAGCACAAGTTTACAGAATAGAGTAATGACCAGACAAGGGCCAACTGCCTCAGCTCGCTCGACGTCCTGACTCTGCCATGCTTCCGGGAAGCCTTCCAACGAAGAACACCTATAAACTACACAAACAAACAGTATCTCCATGGTCACTATGAAAGAACTTGAACGGAATTTCATTCAATCCACACAGAGAAATCACACCCATATGCCCTGTTTGAATTTAAGGACAAACTCATTCACAAACCAAGGAAGATGCATGCATGTGGTTGAATCAACTCTTCATTGAATCCAATTTAGACAACAACAAGAATCTGTGTCCAAATCTTGTTTGAATTGTGATATGGTACTTCTGCTAGACAGTAATTAACTACTCTCATTTTGGCTGCAGGCCACTGTCCGGTCCTCTCGAAAGTTCTGAATGGAAGTTTTTGAAACCCATATTCAGAAGGATAAAATACAAACCAGCCAGAGGAAAGGTCAAAGGCTGGACAGGGTAACTGCAAAACGTGAATGCCTCAGGGCGAGAATCGCCTAGAGAAAAATGTCATTCCATTTTTACATTTTCCAGGCTGCAAGGCTAGCTCAAATACCGGTGGATCCATGAGTAATTCACCTGAACTGAAGCTAAGTGATTCTCTGGCTCTATCAAAACAGCTGGTGAAAGGGCGTGTCACAGAGGCAATAATTATCAAGGGATGTGTTGGTTCATGAAGATCGACTGGGCGGCGGCAAATATGCCTATACAAAATTTCCTCAGCTCTTGTATTAGCAAAACTCTTCTTTCGGTGACGAAAGTCACAGATAAGCTCCTGAACTAACTCCTCTTTCTGCAGGCACTGCGCTCATAATTACAAACACACACTCTTGCAGGCACCTGCATGAAGCCACGTTTCCTTACTGTTTACATGTGCCAGACGAATGACTTCATACTCAAAAGTAGGCTTTAAAACTACTCGTCTATCAGTAATTTTCTCGACTCATCATACAAAACTATCTTTGTATGGCAAAAGAATTTGAATGATCATACAAATGAGTTTCTTTGTATGTTCTCCTTTTCATCTGTTTCTCGAGCCGGCCTGGTAGGACTTCCGGAGCTATTCCCAGCCTTAGCACTCTTTGTCGCTCCAGCATCGTCGTTGCTGCATCCAACCCCGGAATTTGAATCTCCACCCTTGTTCAAACGAACCTTGAGTGGACTTTGCTGCGGACTGCTCATTCTCATTTGCAAGCTGTGTTGCCTCCGTAGAGGACTGGATAGTTCGGGACTAATAGCAGGCACGTTCGCTGAAGCAGGAGTAGGAATAGCTGCGGCTGCAGTGGCAGCAGCCAGAGCGGATGCCGTGGCGGCAATCCCGGTGGCAGCAGTTGGAGGCGGTGCCACCGGCACAAGTTGAATCGTTGCTGTTTGCCTTCGTCTCTGCTTGGCAATTGGTCTGCCCTTCACACTGACCTGTTTCATACGTACAAATGAATCTCAGTAATCACTAGCAGAAGATGATTGCAACCTGCAAGCACCTTCATTCTTAGCAGTTTTCAGCTTCCCTGGGATGCAATACACTGGTCTGAACCATTTGAAACGGGAGGACCACGACAGAAATTTCTTGCAATGTTCCCACGCTATTGAAATGTATCCAAAATTCAGACTGTAATTGCTTCTACATTAAGTGACTGATATGCAGGGCATATGATGACTCCATCTAAAGGCTATGCTACTCACCAAGAACCAAAGAAAATAAAAGAGTGCCCTGGACGAACCTTTGTGTTGCCGATGTCTTTCAAAGCACGCCGTTGCGGTTTCTTTGCCAAAACCTCATCAACTGCATCTTGTCCAGACTCCCGTATTTCAGCCTCCTCTTGGACTTCCGCGTTTTGGGTTTCTTCTTTCCATGCACTCTCCAGAAGTGTGGCGCCGTGCACTGCTAACAATCGTTCAGCTCTTTTGGTGACATGCTCACCACCTTCTACGCCCGAAGAGGGCTTCCAGGCCTCACCCTGGTCATGGAATCGTCGCTGTGTTTGATCCAATCTGACAGTCGCCATGGTTTCTGCCACTTCCATTTTAGCTGTATTGGCCACCGGGGATGATTCCTCTTCCACCTCCACAGCTTCACGGTTGTTGCACTTGCCTGCCTTGCAGCCACACCCGGGCCCGCAGAGACCACCTGCAGCTTTGCATTCACATTTACTCGTCTTACAGCCTGAATATCGACCACAAGAGCAAGAGCACGTGGACAAGTGCTCTTTTTCCTTATCTTGGTTATCTTCAAGGACGTTCTCACCTGAGCTTGAGCGTGACATATTAACCCCAAAAGGCTCTTGCTCTTCATTATGCAGTCCCTGATGGGAACCGGTCCTCAGACTTCTGTCTAGGGACATGGACTTTTGTCTTGAACCAAGTCCGCGGTTCCTCTTGACTGCCTGCCTTTCCAAATCTTCTGTCCATTCTTCGTCCGACTGTAAGTCCATATCCAACTCCCCTTCGGAGCTGTCACTCTCCAAGTACGGAGCATCCTTCATGCTCGCAAGACCGCGTCCAGCCTTTTGGGGGTTGACAAATACCAAGCCGACGGGCGTGGATAAGAAGTACCCCGCAAGTATGGTAGTGACGGCAAGGGACAGTGGGTTCAAGGTATTTTAGACAATTTTCGTGTTCATATTGAAGCTCATGAACGAATTCAGCAGGAAAAGAAGAGCACTTCGAGAAATTTAGACACTTTCCACGCCCTCCGACAGTTTCGCCATTTACAAAGGACATGGGGTGTTGCCCTTCATACGGCAAACTCAGGTGAAATATATGTCCGCCGATAGGACTTGTTCTACTTTAAAACTAGTCCTAGCGGTGAACACGAGTTTGAGGGGGATTCCAAGCAATAAACATCCCACTCTTTGACGTTTTAACCACGAGAAGCATGCACACAATGACCCCATTTGACATTCCATACGTAGATAAATTTCAATATTAGCAGATAAGCCTACGGTTTTGAGGGCGAAGTTTAGAAACGTGCCTTCCGTGTGGTGTAAGTATGCCTCTCGTTAGCAGCTGAAGCTTGTTCACTCTGCAAATGGTCCAGAAGTGATTTGGACCGCGGCTTCGGTGCATGAACTTCGACGTGCATGCCTCCAGCTCCAGATTTACTATCCTGGCCTACTTCCTGCTTCATCCCGGCGTCCAAACCAGCCTGCCAAACCAAGCACACCGACATTTAGTTCATAAACAGAAAATCCAGCAATTCATCAACTTTCTCCGGAACTAACTTCTGCTCTTTTCTTCGAGCTACTGAAACAACTGCACTAGGTGCTTACCATGGTGTGCGTCGTGAGTGATGATACTCCAGTATGTTCCTTTGCCCATGCTGTTGCCTCGAGTGCCTTTCTACGGGACTCGCTCTGCCTCAGAAGGTGTTCAAGCTCAGCACTCTTATCTTTGCAGTCTTTGTGCTCTTCTTCAATGTATTCAATATCTCGGAGCCGGCATCTGGAAAACAAACCAGATACGTTACTATCACATAGGTACTAACGAAATTATTTTATGCATTCAATAGCCAGATGTAGACCTTAGAATTGCTCGAGCGACTTTCAGCGAGCAATTTGCAACTCGTAATGGAGGAACAAAAACGAGCAGCACATCAAATCGTGAACACTCATACTTGGAATGTGCTGCAGAATTAAACGTAAGTTGTAGTAAACTCTTGGCATCTCCCATTGAACGCAAGTGTTGCCATCTAGCTCTGCCACCAGATATTCTTTCACGTTCTTCAGCTTCTGAAAGCTGGTCCGCCATCGCAACAAGAGCGCTGGAGGAGGAGTTCAGCATGGTCTCAAGCAAAATAATACGTGCGCTTCGTGCACCAGGTGACATGGACGGCGTTGGGTTGACGGCACTGTAAGGAGAACACGGGGAACGCTGTTAGTTAACGCTGAAGTTGCGGGACGAACAAATGTGTATATTAATTTGAATCAACGTTCTCAAATGCCAAGGAAATCGAAAGCAAGACTTGTTTGAGTGTGTTTACCGGTTCAGAAGTTCTTCTTCCTCCCTGAGGGCCTGTAGTTCCTTAGCCAAGTTCTCTCGCCTGTGTATGTCAATCACAGTAGTGAGTTATTGTAGAATTACCGCCTGAATGTTGACGTCTGAGAGAAAAGGTTAAAATCGACCACAATAACGTGAAAACCAGACAAAAAATCCGACACTTACGCCTCCTTTTGTTTCTCGTTTGCAAGACGAACTTCATGAACACGTACAGCCATCTCCAGCTCTTGATCCAACCAATGTTGTAGGGTCTTTTCGTTGTTCTGTTTGAGTACAATCAGAAAGATTGTCAAGCAACATCACAGGTGTACGGTTTTCTAGGACCATTGATGCCACATCTTTAGAAACATAACACTAGGATTGTAACAAGGACGTGTGAAACAGCAGGTATCTAAACATATCGAGAGCGAGAGAGAGAAAACAAAAAAATGCGAAGACACGGGGACATTTACCTGAGCAGAACTGCCAATACCTGTAGCACCTGCATAGGAAAAGGTGTTTAGCCAAGCATATTCTTTCATTCCCTGAAACATTACCTCTCCAAGGTAACTCAAGGCAGCAGACATGAAAACGAGAATGAGTGGAGTGGCCACTCCATGAAACAAACCTAGATCGTAATATTAAATTTGATATGATTTATGAGTCATGGGAGCCATGGCATATCATGGTAGCCAATATCATACCAAGCCATTCACCGAACGGCATGAAGAACGGCTTGAACTAACCTTGAGCAGAATCTTTGGGAGTCTTACGGGCCTCGAGCAGCTCCTTCAGTCTACGCGTAGCCACAGAGGCCTCTTCAGTCTTCCTTTGCAGAACCTGCAGCGCACAAGAATCAGAAACTGGAACTTACGAGGCGAAATCGATGTGCTCCAAGAATTAAGAACTGCAACCGGACACCTCTTTAAAATAGCTGCGAAGACGTCAGTTGCAGCTTACCAACTTCTGGCGATGATGCAGAGCTTGTAATTTGTGCATTTCGTACTCATTTCTCCGGCCCTCCTTCCGAAGCTGCAAAATTTTTCGTTAGAAACGTAAGAATCTTGATAAAGAAACCTTTTACCAGTCAAAACTACCAAAACGTCACGCGGAACTCCTCCATGTTGCCATTCTACATTGCATGAAAGGATTCCAGTCGAACTTAAGCTAGTATATGAAATAAGTCCCTCTTTAGCAGTTCAGTCACAGACCTGAAGGAGCTCCTTTTCACGTGATGCTTTCCACATGCGGAACTGCTCGGACTCACTCTTTATTTTCTGTTGCAGTTGAACCTGAAGATGGAAAGGAACAAAATAGCCTCATATACTTCAGCATTACGTAATCTCCTAGTCTGTTCACGTTCGTCTGCTATTAAAGTGATAATAGATTCTAGTGCTTCTGAGTAGATGCCCACGCCTGTTAACACTTCTAGACTTTCATCATCTGATTATCCGAGAGCCACCTTCTGCGTTTTGATGCGGAGGATCTCCTCTTGCAACCGTTTAGCTTCTTCATCAGCACGCTGCTTAGCCCTAAGGTGTTGAGACTGCTTCTCCTGCTTCTTCAGATCCGATATCTGAAATGGTCAAGTAAAAGATCAGTGAACTATGCTGGAAATTGCTACGTCCCCATATTACTCCGATACTGAAATGTATTTTGCTTCCAGATCTCTTCAATTCTCTTGCTTTTGAAAATTCCTTGAGTACGTCTTGCGATCATTTAGGGGTGCTTACTGATGAGGAAGTAAGTGATCGCATCAGTTTGGCGACGCTCACCTGAATTTCAAGAGTCTTCAGCTTTGTAGCGTACGTTTCCTGCATCTTATGAGTTTGCTCGTCTGAGGTGGTCGCTAATGTTTCCAGTTCACTGACCAACGCATCCCGTTCCCTCTGTAGGCGGCAGGTGAAAGTCAGGACGGGTTTACTAGTTAAACCACGCCAATTAGTCCTCGTGAACAAGAAGTAGAAGTAACCTAAACATGACTGCAAAATCGACCCTGATAGTACTTTCCAAAAAAGTAAGCACCTGCAGGGCTTTCTTCTCCTCCTCAAGTTCCACCAACTTCCTTTCAAAGTGCTGCTTGAGGACTACTGCGTCAGGGCGTATAAAACTCTTCATCTCCGCCTGCAGACATTGACAGTCAGTGCGGTAAGCCATGACATCATTGATTATTCTTGTAAGACATACATGTTCTACACTGCACAGTTCCGCTTCCTTTCGTAACTCAATCCAGCAATATATTTGTACCTTGCTACCATCCCGAGCGCCACTATGATTGGAGTGCTACCAGACACCATGACTACGAGAACAGAACAAAATTTTACTGTTCGTTTACTCACTCACCAGTTTCTTATGCTTGATGCACCCAAAACCAAATTTATAATTCAAAAAGATTATGAGAACGTACTTCTTTTTGCTCAAGACGTTTGTTCAACTCTTGAAGCTCCTTGTAGTTGTTCTCCTGTAGCTGGTTATGTTCCCACTCCTTGGCCACGTCTTCTGCTTCAGCGGCCTCTCCAACAACTTCTACTATCAAGGAATGGTTGCAGATATCAAGATGTGCCAATATGAGTGCATTGAAGACCCAGATATGAAGCACAGTCAACATAGAATGTAAACCCAAACTTCCGTGAATGAGGTCTCAAGATACCGGCAGTGGCTACTTTGGCACATCCATTCAACTTATTGTCAACTAGGTGTCTTTATGTTTGTCTGAGTTTCACAAAAACACTAGAACGGTGTGTTCATCAACCATGGTAACGGTGCTCATTATGCAGTGGACAACAGGAAGAAGCATTACCTGAGCCCAAGGGAAGAACTGATGCCAAAGTGGATGTATTGACGTTGGCCATGTCTGACAAATCAACCGTTCTGGATGCCTCGTCCATCTCTCTCAGCGAAAGCATAGATCGTGGCTTGGCCGACCCTCGAGAACCTTGAACCTTTTGAAGCTGATCTTCGAGCTCCTGAATACGAAGAAGGTGCTCTTTCAGCAAGCCGTCATCCTGCATAAATAACATGAGACAACAGTAATAAGTTTTCCCATCTCGAAAGTAGATCCAGGAAAACTGCAAATTCAGTGAACATGGAGCTTTGAACTGTGACTAGAAACTCGGAACAGGACAGTCTTTCAGCTCGAAATGTGAAGGCACCAAAGTAATGGTCTTGCGCATTAGCCTAGTAAGTTAGATATGCATGCCTCCAAATCGTCGTCCGCATCAATTTCAGCGAAAGTCTTTCCAGATCGAAGCTTCTCAAGTTTCAATCGGAATTTGTCCCGGTCCACCTATAAATCCGACACGAAAATGAGAAGATCAGCGCATCTGTTTGAATTAAACGAGATGGCACCAGGAGAACTTCAGACAAAAATTTTAAATCCTGAAGGGCTCTGACATGCTTGAGAGATATGATCTATGGAAGCAGGAGCCGTTGGATCCAGATTCACTTTGGATTGAACCGATGCTTGACAGGTAATGGAAAACTCACCCGTGCCTCTATGGCACTTTGACTCATCTCTTGGATTCGGCTACGGGCTACTTGGAGCTCCTGACGCAAGTCGGTGTTGCTTGCTTCAAGCCAGGCAATCTTTTGTTTTAACAACTGCAGAACGACACAAACTTATTCATATGATTTTCACTTTCTAATTAGTTATCGACAATGAACTATCAACACTAATTCAAGTTCTGTAGTTTATTAGTAACGAACATATTTGATCTAGTTTCGTCACAAGGAACCCAGAGATACTGGTTACATAATCGAATTTAGATGTTCTGGTACCTGGACTTCCTCTGGAGCACTGCCTGTGCGAGCACACAGTAGTTCTGCTTGCATCAACTCCAACTGCTGACGCATCCGCTGCATCTCTGCCGCCATGGGGTCACGGTTGATCTGAAAAAAAAAAATTTTATAATAAAGTTTGCCCGATTAACCGCAGCGCATAACAGTCGCAGATGTTCTTCAAACAGAAAAGTATTCCTTAGAGCGGTCCACACCGAGAAAATATTGCGATGTGACTTGTAACGCTTTGCTGCATGCTCACCTAAGTTGTATTTGTATTTCATTACTAAGGCTCAGGGTGAATCACAAGCCCGCTTCTGCACCCCTAACCAAAATGCTCTACACCCCTAGCAGTTCGTTTGCAGAATTATCTCGTCACATACAAACATCCTAAACCATGGAAGAATGACATAACAATTCATAAGCCCCTGAAGTGGAAGAACACTTACAGTTGGTTTGTTCTGAATGTTTCTTGCTCGGTTTGCGTACTTCAAGGTATTTAGCGTCTCCTCAGCATTCGAATCGGCGGGACTGACACATGCTGAAAGAACAAGACTATATTAGATTGAGATGGAAAAGGGAATGGGACGCGCATCTCAGAATACAAGTTTGGCAATTCGCACACAGGCACCATACGGTGTAACTCCACTGACAGTGTAAACTCCATCAGTCGCTACAGATAGCCACTTAGATCACACCACCGCAAATAGACAGTTACACATCAAATACTTTGTACTGGAGGTCTTAGTTGTGAGACTAGTTGGAGGAAAGAATAAAACTCGAGTTTTGAGACTGCTGACTGGATTGCTTAAGTTGGACAAATATGCAACAATTGGCACTGCAAATCCGTGTACTCATGGCCTTACCAATCATGACTGTCCTGCTGTTGCCTCCAAGTGAATCCTGGTCAGAGAGGAAAGTTTTCGTGGGATTAGCATGCCCATTTGAGTATTCCACCACATATGACAAAGAAATCACATTTCAGATTCACATCGAAGAACTGGTATTGTTGACTGGCCTTGGTAAAGAAAGGGCAGCTTAATTGAAACTAAAGCTAGGATTCATGAGCTTACCTGCAATAATCGAGTGAGCTTACTGTCCCTGTATGGAACATGACCACCCTCTTTTCGCTTTTTCTCGTCACCAAGGGCACTTATGACATTCCCAAGAGCTAGTAATCCTTTGTTGATGTGAACACCTATGTTTTATGAGGTTTTTGTTAGTCTTCTCAGCTCAATTCTCTCAATACTAAATCGACCCAGTAGAGATAACCGACCTAACTGATCGTACAAGTCCATGCTAGCAGAGGAGTTACCTTCTTTGAATCGAACACCATCTGCACCAGTCCTTTTGGCGCGCTCTGATCCTGCAAGATCTACTAGGTGCAGCTTCGCACACAGGTAGTCTTCGCCCGCATCGTCAAGCGACATGTGCCCCGCTACAGCAGGCATATCCCATTTTCGACGCTGCTCGACCGTAATTGTGAAAATTGCGTGTGATCGACTGGAACACAGGTTGAAAGGCGTGATCACGACAAGTATTAGGAATTTTCTACAAATCTGTACCTAGTACTGATGGCGGGCCAAGAGTTGCTCATCACATTAACCCACAACCGAGGAACACTTCAAAGCTATACCTGGAGCGTGTGTTCATCATGGTGCTGCCTGTAGCACGGCAGAGAGAACCTTGCTCTAAACATAAAGCCATCTCAGCTTGACTGGTAACATCGGTCTCTGTCACGCCTGCGAGAGTTATTCCTCCGTTGATAGTCTCGCGGATCTGTATTGGTGGCTTCCCTGAGGCATTCATTGATTTCATGCTCCCACTTCCAAATCCAGCAGCATTGGTCAAATCGGCTTTGACTGTTGCAGGTGGGGTAGGGTCGAGTAAATCATGTACCTCTTCCTTTAAAATCTGGCATGGACACTCACCAATCCAATTAATAGCAGATCAAAAGAAATGGAACACCCTTTGTGCGCAAAATGGGAACTGCATCGCCAAGTTATAACATTAGATCGATGCTTCCTGTCTACGATCTAAAGCTGATAATATTCAATGGTCTTATTGCACGATCCTGAAATGCAAGGTACGAATTTAGGACTCGTGTATTTCAGGATTACTCCGCTTACCTCTATAAAAGACACTCGTATTTGAAAATCGGCTCTCTCTTTGAAACTCTCTATTCTTTGAAAGATTGTCTCCATGACCTTCGGGATGACCCCTTCGGTACTGCCTCCAACCGTGTAACCGGTTCCCATGGTGTAAGTTTTTCCCGAACCAGTCTGTGTGAACATCAGGATTATATGTAAGATCTCAACCTATAGTAAGAAGCGGCGAGTGCCCAAGGGAAAAATACGTTTCAGCTAAAAATTGAGAGCACCAATTATGGCGATCGATGGTAGCCGAGCGACGGAAATGCTACCAACTTTTGGAGGATCTTTAATGTAGAGAATGAGGCGATTTAAACATTTACCTGTCCGTATGCGAGTACAGTGGCATTGTAACCTTGAAACAAACCCTCCACCAAGGGTGCTACGCATTCTTCAAATATAACGGACATCGGTGCTCCTGTGCTTCCGTAGACATGGTCGAATGTGAAAGAATGCGAACCTATTTGCACCTGCACAATGGGATACAATTTAGTCAGTAAGACACTAGCTGTGTTCGGGTATTACTGAGAAGGATGATTACTGAACGATGACAGAACGTTCAGAATCAACAACACGCAGATAGCAGGATGCCCCAAGGATGTACAAACTTTTCTGACGGTCTTGTCAAATGGAGAAGTCCTCTTTCAGACAGACAGGCGCTAAAATTAAGTAAATTTCTAAACTCCACAACAACAGAAATAGAGAACTCTTCCGATATGTATTGGTCACTGGGAACATTGTCTTATGGAAATTACAGCACTGCGCACAACACATGTGAAAATGAAATTTGCTTATGATTGGAAGACTAGTGATCAGTAACCAGGAGAAGGTAAGAAGAACAGAAGGCTAGGGTAGGAATCCGGATTAGGACAGGGAACAGAAAGCCGGCCTTCATCTGCATCTGGGTTTTCAAGTATGGGACGAAGGACCAGGTTCAGGTTACCAGTATAAGATCTCAAGTCACCAGGTTCAAGCCTTCGACATTCACTCTCGAAATGCTATTACAGTAGCATGACTGACAGGATGGACTTCGTTCAAGTAAAACTTAGAGAATCCCTTGGAAGGTGAGCAGGAGGGTATTGGATTTGAACGAGGCAAGAGCGTGCGTTAAGGCAGACTTACGAAGACAATACTCCCACACCCTGCAAGCATGGCCTCCTGGTAGGTGTGGTGAGTGATCCACGAATAACTAGGAGGGCTGATGTTCAGGTTCACAATTTTAATGCAAGTAGTGATTGTTCATATCCGCTCCTCCAAAACAGTACTGAAAATGCACTCCAGGGCTTACCTGTGGTTCCCCAGCGACTACCGTGATGCAGTCTTTGCAGCCTTGAATGCGCTCCAATCCTATCAAGGGTCGAATGTTTAATGCCACCTTGACTGCAAGTGTAGCGTCCTTATCCATACTTCCCCCAGCGACATAAGGGCCATCTGAGGGAGCACCTTCTGTACTCTCCATGACTAATATACAATTCAGAGGCTCTGTGACGGCTTCGGGCGTTGATCCCCACTAAAATTGGCCGGGAGTTTTCATCCAAGTACCATATCGAAAACCATGTCGCCTCTACCTATACGAAGAAGATCCCAGGAACCGACCAGAGCACAATGCGTGTGCTTGCCTCCGCTTGGCGATCTTGAGATCATTGTAACGAATCAATACAATCTTTACCAAACCTGAGACCAGGCTTTAGACTGCAAGTCCTCGGTAAGAAACGCGCTGGCGCTTCCTTTGTCCTTTGTTACCTTTGGTTCTGAACTGCTTCACTTCGGAGGTTCCGCTTAATTCCAACATAGAGGAAGCTCAGATACTAAATTTCAGTAACGAACACAGCTACGTAGGTAACTCCACAATTTCCATTCACATTTACGCGTCCCCGGCCTTCACAATCACATAATCCGGACGCTTCGCACTCCACCAAGCCTGCGTCACATCAACATCATCTAATTACACAACCAGAGAACAGCTCGAATCTCACATCCCCGATCTGTCCCGTGCAATGTCGCCTTGCAGCAAGCCCGCGGTGGCCAGACGAACGTTCCTTCCGTTCTTCTTGAATTCCTGCCTGGTTCCCTGTCCAATGCAACGTCCGTAATTGCCTTTTGCTCGAGGGAAATTGACTCAAAATTATTCAAATCTCGGAGATGCAGAGGTTAACATCAGATCGGGCACGGTCCCGTTAACCGCGCATCAATCTTCTGCTCGCACTGACTCTCACCAACCTCTTTCATATCCTTTCCTTCTGTCTATCTAGCATCTCAAGCTTGCAGCAGGCTCTCAAGCAAAGCTCAAGAACGGGCAAGACCAGTGTGCCTCACTCCCTGGTTGGACTAGTAGATCAGCTGTATTTACCACAGTAACTCCGCCCTCTTTCTCCCATGCTCTGTACCCCATCTCCGCAGTTCAAATTTGCAACACCGGCTACCACTCATGACATCTGACTTCTCTCTGACACATCATCGCCGCAGTCCACGACGCGGTGCATTTTACCTCTGTCTAAGCTGGAACTGAGTTACGAGGTAAGTCCGGGGTCTGGAGAATGAGATCCGCATGATACGTGATCTGACGATCATTAAGTTGATGCTCCCTTGGTTTCTGACACTCCGGGGAGTTCAATTTTGGGCTGAGGACGTTGCAGAGGTGATTATGAGTCACCACGGCAGCGCATGGTCATCCAGTATCCATGACAGGACGACCCGGTGATCGTGGTTACCGAGGTAACCTGTTTGTAACCAAAATTTGAATTGATGTTGATCATCATCTCCATGTATGGGCATGCGCGCATGGTCATCGATTATTTGAAAAAGCAACGTCTTTATGTATTTGTAAGGCGTTCGTATTTCGACCAGCCTGGCCACACGTACAACTGAAGTAGAAGTATCCAGCTGAGTTGACGTCCAGACGTCTTGCCTATCGTTTTGTGCCGTCGAGGTCGAGGTTTGAGTTTCGGCTGACGCCATGACGGGTTGGACTTCAATAACTGCACCCGGCAGGCGGGATCTCACCGGCATGACGTACTTTTGAGCAGACCGGTGGATTACAAGAGTCCGGACCAGCGTCCGGCGAAAACTGGCAGATATTTCAATTCATCTTTGCAGATTTAGGACATTTCTGGCATCGAGAAAGTATCGGACCGGAAACAAGTGGCGCCTTAGGAATATGTAAGAAAAAACTGAAATTATCCCCCAATATATTCCCCACAAGTAAGAAAAAACGCCAACGTAGAAAACAAAAAGAATAAGAAGAATCCATCAAGATGTACAAGGATGAGACAAAGGAAGAAAAAAGAGGCTAAGTCCCTTTAGTGGCATTATGAGAATTTTGTCACGCCATACCTATATATGTTATGCAGGGTAAATCATTAAGTTCTACAAACAACAACAAGAACAATCAAAGAAGTATCACCTAGTATGATTGTTCACCCATGTATTGCACTATCCCATTGTTTTTGTGTAGCCATGGATGCATGTTGTCTAAAATATACTACAAAACATGAAAGGGAGTGATACCCGATGATAAGTTTTATATGATATATTCTTGTGCACTCCCATTTCTATATTTCCATATAACTCCAAGGATTGAGGAACAAAGAAGGTGATCCTGCTGCATACTCTTATCCTTGGAGATGTTGTTTACCGTTATTCCACTCGCCACCCACCCAAGGAATGAGTAATCACTCTCTCCAAAAACATCACTCACCACAACTTCCACTATTGTTCATTTGATAATCTAAAACCAAGTATAAATCTGCCCCGATGCATACGAACATTCCTTCCAAGCAAGGTATTTACTCTCTCTTGTCATTATACAAATTATATAATGGATGACATCACGGGTAATTGTGTTTTGTGTCTTAAAGTATACAGAATCATATGGACCACTACTGTATTTATTGTAGAACTACAATTACAAGTGAATGATGATGATCCATATGGATGATACCTAGGTGGAACCTCATTGCGATCGAGAAAGTAATTGACGGGAATGGAAATATCCTAATGCACGGTCTAACTAGGTCTAACTAGGATACACCTATACACACTTGCACCAAAATTATTAATAAATCTATGAGTAAAGCTATACACACTTGCACCAAAATTATTAATAAATCTATGAGTAAAGTTATCTGGAATAATACGGGTGATCTGGTGCAATTTTGAAGGGCACCGATGAGAATTATCAACCGGATGCTTGTGGGGTTGCTAGGGGGCTTTATAGCAACCGGCGGCAACAAGTGACTTTCCCTGGGCCACCCATGTCATGGATAGTCTGAAATAGCAAACGCTTAGCAGAGCAACCATTTTCAAAGCTTAGCAGGGAAAGGTAGTGTCGAGGAACCATCGTCGACATCGTGAACGGGCAGATAGTGAACACGAGATAGTTGAGATCATTCGTGATGACATCGTGACCATTTTTTAGATCTATTTTCCTTCTCTTTGACCGAGTGGCCAAATTAAGATAGGAAAGTGGTCGTATTCGAAACAATTCCAACAAAAGACGACGAACGAAGGTCAATTTTACCGAGAGCATGCTTTCAAACCAATTGTCCTACTGTCTTTCTCGCTCCTCGTTGAGCTCTTCATCCACATGTACATACGGAGAAAAGATTGCGTCGGCGCAGAATTTACCTCAATTCTGTCGCAATTTTGTGCAGTAAAAAGAATTCAAACAGCTTGAGTTATGTCTGAGCAACAAGTGTCAGCATATTCAGGTCTAGATTTTACGCCTCATAACTATATTCTAACGGTGTATTCCGTAACTGTACATGTTGAGGCTTGATGGGTCTTCCCATCCTTCTTGCTATGACGCGCGATCGCATTTTACATATTGAGGCTTGATGGGTCTTGCTACGACACGCGATTGCATTTTTACATATTGAGGAAACTAATACCATTCGTTCACAAATGCTTTCACCCAGATTTCATGTTTGGTTGGGGCTTAGCTCCATGTTACTCTTTTTTTTCTCTCTCTTGTACGGCTTGATGGGTCTTCCCATCCTTCGTTGTTCCTACGCGGTCGCCTTTTACTTGATTTCATGTTTGGTTGTGGACGTTTGAGGAAGACAGATAGATAGTGACCGAGCTTTACAGAACGGTGCTATTTCGGAAGCTGGACTCCTCGTAAACTGCAGGGATAAGCCCTACGTACGAGTTTAGAGTTCACCACGGATAACGTATGAACATATTTCACGAGCTCCAGTTTTTCTCATCTGATTTGCCAGACATTCTTCCCGAGTAAGTACCACAATCGCTTTTGCATGGCTGAGCCTCACAAGATGTTCATTTTCTCTCCACTAGGCATATGTGCATCCATCTTTCCTCGTTCTCCATCCATGCAACCAAACCCGGCGTGCTTTAAGTACCACGTACATCAAGGACCACAAGCGGGTCCTAATATTGAGCCACGCTGTTCTGATTTTCCTGTCCTCGGAGCTCGAAACGTTAAACAAAGCCAAATGCTCGACCAGATATTCACACTTTGTCGTTGTTGCGAACAACTAAGTCATTTCTTCTTTCTCTTTGAGCTTCATCATTCCCTATGCGCCAAACTGATTCCAATTTACAATACGGGGTTTCAAATTAGCTTTTCTGCAGTCCCGCAGAAATCCTATGGGACTGAAAATTTCTATTGGTAGAATTCTGGAACCCATAAACTTTTTACTGGAAATGAAAAGCATAAACTCATAAAAGTTTACAGGTTGTGGATATTAATTAAGGCTTTTCTTGTCAACTCTTGTCTACTGGTATCATTGAGATTTCTTTTTCCCCTGACAGGCCCCGACCCAATATTAATTTGTCAGCTGATTCATTTAATACCTCCCGTAATCGTCTCTGGAATCGAGGCTGTAAGAAAATCGAGACTTTTATCACCCATAAAAATGTTACAGAATCATACTGCTAAACCTATGGCACCCGTAATGTGTTAGACTCGTGGGGGGTTTTAGAAATAGTGGTATGAAGTTTTATATTTTTTCATATAAATTATTACAAAGAGCCGACTAAATTGATTGATATAGGGTGCAAGCGAGAGAACGAAAGAGTCCAACTATGGAGTTCTAGCCAAGTTCTTTATTGTTAACAAACTCTATAAGAGGAGGTTTGTAAAAAATAAGAGACATGGAGTTTTTTTTCACACCCAAACACATTAATTACATATTAGGGTTAATAAAGTGCCTAAACCATGCACTTTGAGGTGAATATAGTATGTGCGGGTTTCCACCTAGTATAATGTGTTAATTTAGGATTAAATTAGATTTTCCTTGTCATTGCTTGTAGTAGCTCAATGGTGCCTACAGCTGCTGATAAAGTGTATAATAATGTGTTAATTTAAGATTAAATATAATTTTTTTTGTTGTTGCTTGTAGCTAAACCCTAAACTCACCCGTAGCCACTCATAGCCATTTAATGGTGCCCGAGGCTGCATGTTGGTACCCGTAGTCGCTCATTGCCGCTGGTAGCTGCTTGATAGCGCCCATTGATTTTGTATCCAAATGTGAGCTTGAATTGCAATCAAGTTTTTGCTAAATTTTTGTTCCACTTTTGGAGTAAAATTCTTCGACCTCTAATTAATATCTTGGTAACTGCAAGACAATGCAAATCATTTTCCATAACTCGCACTATCTCCCTCACCGCACTAATCTATGGAAATGAACCACCACACCAATACAAAACTACAAAACTCACCGGATTAGTTTACGAGTAGGAGCATTTGCACACAACATTAGCATTTGAATAGTTGAGAGCAGCATTTTGGATCCGCCAAAAAATGTCAAAAATCTTACTCTAAGAATCACACACCAAAAAAGCCACATCATCTCTTTTGACAATCATTTATTTCACTTTCTGAATCCTAAACATCATAATTCACACTCTAAGAATCATCCACCAAAAAAATATGGTAACTCTTTCAAGAAGCCTCATCATTTCTTTTGACAATCATTTATTTCACTACAACTAAGATAATGTCTGATTTTTATAAATGAATGAAAATTGTTGTGATATTCTGTATAACAATGTATGATACATTCATTTATTAGCACTTCATCCCGTTAGCGAGTTCACTGAAAATAGTAAGGATGCTTGTTATTTTTGAATCTAAATTATTTTTGAAACCCCCTTAATATAACAAGCAATTTTTACAGTTACGCCTGTTGATGAAACAAGAGCCATCTCCCCCCGGTACCAATCCGACCAACATCCACCCCTCCAATCCAGATTTCTACGTCTGTACAGTTGTTTGGACTCTTTCTATCTACTGTTGGCGTCAAGGATAGAGCAGAAAGCACTGGAGAACTGGTATTGAAATCAGCTCTTCACTGTAGGTAAACCAACCTTCTCGGGGAAGTTAGTTAGTACAATTGTATTGAACGGCATTTAAGGCGACGAGAAAGCTCATCTATACCAAAGGTCAGTGAACGGAGATAAATGAACAGGCGGGCTGTTGGCGTATATTGGATTTGTGGAACAAAACCCTTAGATTGATTCCAGTTTGGATTGATTCGACTCGTGGCCGTCTCTTGAATCCACAAAATAGAGATTCGACTTTCATCGTTCCTTCTGCCAGAAGAAGGTGAATCCTGTCCTTTTCTCCTCTTGGCCTATCCATGACTTGAAACTGCCATATTCTAGTCAGTAGAAGGTGGATCCTTACTCTGGGCATAATTGGGCAGAGGAGGGGTCTTCATTTCCTCATGGGATTTACTATGCAGGTATTGAGGAGGAAGATGGGTCCTACATGGAGGTATATATATCTCGTTTAACACTTTAGGTATGGAACTTTTATAGTAACTTTCAAAGTAGGTAATCTTTGAATTCATTCAATAAAAATTTGATATGTGCAGGTCCACAAAGGTTGTGATGGAATCCTGTAGCAGATGTCATTTCCCACTAATTTCCGACCAATCATCACATGATTTAGTGCTGAGGGTGTCACTCCCTAGGACCACTAACGTAGGTTGGACTCTCTTGACGTCGTCCAAGAACAACGGCAAAGTTCAATGTTAATTACTGGTATTTGGGTGTTGAAAAGAAACACGAAGAAGGCGACCGCGTTGAAAAAACGAAGGATGGGAAGACCCCATCAAACCGTACGAGGGACAAAACAGGTAAAATGGGGCTAAGCCCCAATAGAGTCTATATGAGAAATCTGCCCTACCGCCCTATTTGTGTTTTGAAAAAGGATTTCATTGGTGATTCATCGTTCCTCGTAAAGATGCATATAAAAAAGTAGATCTGGAACTAGTTCCAGATCTACTCTAAATGGTTCACAAATATATCTAGTCATTTGTGTGCCAAAAAAATTGCGTCTTTTCTCGACACATTACCGATTCTTTATTTGTTGGTTGGAGCTTTGCAACGAAAGCTATTTATATTTTTAACCATCTTATAAGAGCACACTATTCCAAACCTGTCTCTTTCCTTGAATTATCAAACTATCCGCACTTGCGAAACTAAATAAAAGGGAAAGGAGTACAAGGCACCAACTAATGCAAAAGGAACAAAGAGCGTAAAACCCAACAATCCCACACAGTCTAACAGGACATCGGTGTGTCATATCGGTGTAATGCCCGAAGGTACAAAAAGGAAAAAGGATACCGACAACAAACCCCAAAGAAAATAAAAACCGAAAAGGGCGACCGGTAGAAAACACGAAGGATGGGAAAACAGGGAGTCTCCTTTTGAACTGTGTGGTACAGGTTTTCTAATGATATATCTAGTGAAACTTCCTAATTTCTCATATAGACTCTATTGGGGCTTAGCCCATGTTACCTCTTTTTGTCTCTCCCTTGTACGGCTTGATGGGTCTTCTCATCCTTCGTTTTTCCTACGCGGTCGTCGTCCCTAAACTTCCACAAAAGTCAGATCAAAATAACAGGAGTGTAAACCAGCAAAGATGAATCCATCATTACTTCAGTGGCCTCTTGCATCGAATAATCCGTAATCGAAGCGATTCCGGGCCTAGAGGAGGACCCAGAATAGCATCAGCCTGTCCCTACGGATTTGAAAGCTTGTCTCCTTCTTATCTTTGTTTCTCTTCCCCGACGTACCAACTCATTTCTTGAGAAAAAGTCTCTCCAAACAAACTTGTTCTGCATGAAGAGAATTCAAAATCTGGACTGCAATACCGGTACATGCAACACAGTAAGTGGGATTAATGTGGTGCGCTCTCCATGAGAAGAGAACGCTACAGTAGTGCAGTAGATCCAACAACTCACCTCTAACGGCAGAGAAAATCGATTAAGGTTAATATCGGCCGAGAGAAAGTGGCCTTCACCCCACAACGAATGCGGGTCGTACTGGGTAGAAGTTACTGGTCATTATTTTGTAGCTCTCAATCGCACTAACTCTACAAGCTACAGTTCACATCTCATCCAACGGCCATGACAGGCCCACCTTATCCGCACGTCGTTTTGCTCGAGACGAATACCGAGCAACAAATTCAAATGTTCAATCACTTGACCTTTTGCTGTTCAATTATCTTGGTACTGTGTATCCATGACTTCAGGAAATGGTTTACCGGTAGTTGGTTTCTTATCGAGTGGATTTTTAGCTCAATTTAGATGCCTTGGAACCACCGGCTTTTGCAGGTGAAGCACGAGAGTCTGTGGATGGAACATCGTTCTACAAGAAAAGATGCGTCAAGGATTTTGAAATCGTTCAAGGGTCCTACCACAGTCCCCGGTATTCATGAGAGGTTTCGGGGCCCGAGACCCGGCCCGCCATGTAGCCGAGGGCGGAACCAGGTGCCGGCTTTCAGTGACGCCGGCGAGCCGCGTCCTCCGAACAGTACATCCATCTCGACCGGCGGACCTAACGGAGCCACGTTTGTTCAATGCACTAACGGGGATCTTAGCCATAATGTGCACGACCGTTAGCCTATCTTTAACCTCCTCCGCCTACGGGATGGTTACTTCACGTCCATGAGACGAGCCAAACCTGGTAAATGACCGACCCGCACACGACCACATATTCAACCGCTGAGCCCCGGCCGATGCGTAGCCCTTTCTCCACGACAGCCATCAGAGCTCTCGCTGTGGTTGGCTACCGGTCCGAACCGCTATGCAGATGGATAACAAGGCAACAAGTCAAAGCCTCGACTTCCCTGGATTCGCGGTACTAAAATCTTCATCCATTGTTTTCAAACCAAGTGTGGTCTTGACTTCACTATACAGTTCAACGTCTGAATTATATTGCTGTCCAGTAATTTCAAAGAAAAAGCTCACATCATCTGTTTAGATCCTGATTCTCTTGATAAATATTCATCTGATTTATGATCGCTTTTGTGACTTGTGTAACATATCTATAAAGCATGACTTCTTTCAAATACCCACTGTGTGCTGTGCTCATTTTGTTTTAGAGAACAATTATGTATTTCAGTAAGGAATCAGACAATAACTGAATTTTAAACATTGATGTGTCGCATTTTAATCTTTATTTATACTTTACTTGTTCATTACTTATTTTTCACCAAATTAAGTAACGTAGACATGTAGATAGATTTTAAATCCATCAAAAATCGAAGGAACTGAAAAATCCTACTTTAACTAACAATATGTAATGCTAGCAATATTTTCCTGAAATTCCCCACATTTAAGTTCAGATTTTGCATCATTCTTTTTATTTCTTTTAGCTCATAGCAATATCATCATTTAAATATAACAACATTCGTGTTATTTTTCATTTCAAGAAGAAGCGAAGTTAGAATATTTCGGAAAGAAGTCCAAACCTTTTCACGAGGTCCGTGGGAAAACAAGATCCGGGGGGTAATTCTGATAAGTCACCTAAAAGCTGTGAAATTCTTGTAGATTTTTTTAAGTTCAATAAAACCTCTAGAAATTTCATCGGGAAATAAAATTAGAAAAAATTAATCGAATCAAGAAGTGAACATTTGTAATCTGGAGTGAGCCTCAAAATAATATCTAATTTTCATGAATATTTAAAATTTTAAATATAGTCAATTAAAGCAGGTTAAAATTCAAACTTCTCATTTTCCCAGAGTTATATAAATATTTATAAAAATATCCACTTATAACGACTAATTAAATTAAAATCTTTAGACAATATAGCCCAAACTAACCATTAAAAATTTAGTTTCATTTGGAAAATTTTATATACAGGTATACTTACATACATGACATTAAATCTACAATGTGTACTTAATATTCCACATAGAATATTGATATATTTTCTCCTAGCATTATTTGCACTTCAAAACTTCCTTATCAACATTGTTTTAATATAAATGAGTAATCAAGATTTCAAACACTTATCTTCCAAACATTTGAAAATATTTAACAGTTTTATGTTTTGCACGTTGTCTTTGAATCTTTCATTGTTTATATCATAAAAGCATCAAATGATCCAAAAGTATTATATCCAAGCTAGACAAGCTTTATAATTTCCTTAGAATTACGGAAGATCCCATCTTAAGTAGAAACAAAAACTGCTATAAATTGAGCAATGATCATCAATCAGAAGTAATCATCAATGAAGAAAATGCAAGTAAAGAAAAAAAGAAAAGGAAGTGGAAATCAATTGAGCAATGATCATCAATCACAACTAATCAGCAATGAAGAAAAAACAAGTAAAAACAACAGAGAAAAAGAAGTGACATGTGTAATGACCCCAACTCAATCACGTTACAATTTGCAAGTCTTATAATTGCTGTACTTGTGGACATACTAGACGGTTTCAGATTTAGTTTTTCAATGCACATAGATATCTATAAGAAAAATAAAATTTGTCCATAAAACTTTTGTGTGCAATGGGGCTGTGGTGTCACACCTTTGCCTTAGTAGAGAAATTTATTTTTTTAAAGTGCAGTATAATAGGAGGTAGTTTAGTATTTAGGTGACAAAAACAAAGAAGGTCTGTTATTTGCTTGTCAACCTTGTAATATGTCTAGGATGTACTTTGCAATATGTGCTTACAGCTTGGAGGATGAGGTACAAGACAGCCCTACCATAGGGCAAGGATAAAGACACTTGTACTCATTGCTAAGGCACTATGTTTTGGTGTCATAACCATAGTCATTTGATGAGAGTTTGTAACCTTTGTTCCTACAAACCTCATGGTCTTTGTAGTAATGAGCTAAACAACAATGCAAAGTCAAGACTTGTGAAGATTGATATTACTTCTTGTGGACAAGGGATATAATAAGTGCTCACAAATGTGTACATCTACTATCACACATTTGCACAACCAACTATCAATGCAAACATTCAAGCAACATGACTGCACCACCAAAAATAGGAAATCCAAATTGCTTGCCTTGACTAAAATGCTTTCATGTTGAATGTATGACTCTTCACCAATTGACATGACCGTTGACTATTGAAATGGTACCTCTCAAGTATAAAATGAAGACTTGCATGGCGGCGCATAACCTTTTGCATATTTGCATTTCAAAAGTTCTCTTCTTTTGTCACCTTGTTTTTTTTGGAGCTCAATTTTGATGGTCACACATTTTGAGATTCTATGCAAGAGTGTGGGCAAGGCAAGGCAAGGCAATTTTCCATATTGGTGCATAGCAAAGGAGTGTAGCAATTACAAAAAACAAGAGAGGCAAGAAGAAACAACATGAACTTCTTGATACCATTAGCAAGATGTTGGACATCTCTAAGTGGGGACTACATCAACTCATCAAGTACATTGGATCTAGAAAGATAAAATTCCTATTGTGGAATTTGACCTCTCAAATGTTTTCATGATAGAAGAGATTTGTATTGATTGTGAGCCAAGCAATAAGTTCTAAGAGGCAATACCATAATTTGGACAGAAGATGACTGGCAACATGTTCTTGGACTTGAAACCTCCTCTTTTGATTAGATGTTCATAGATACCCAACATGGTCATCCTAGCCTAAAACTCAAAGCCAAGATAGATGGCTTGTTTGAAGAATAAGAAATGGCTAAAAGCTACCACATAGACTCCTTGAAAGATCTCATTGATTGGGCTGTCATCAAAACCATCATGAAGTTGTTCAAGTGTAAACAAATAGCTTATGTAATCTTGAAACAAACCATCTTTTCTCAACTCCTCCACAAGAGAAAACCAATGAGTTGTGCACAAATGTCTCATGCATAAGTGGCAAAAGTAGTTGAAGAAATGAAGGAACAAGGAGTCACTACAATATTATCACTATTCATAATTCATTTTTACATTGGTATAGACCTTCTTATGGCAAAGGAAAGGAAGTCATTTTTCATCATTTCAACTACTTCTTCACACATCTTGATGTCTTGAAGGAGGTAGAAAATATGAGGCTACCAAAAAATATTGTGCAAGTATGAGGAAGTTTGTCAAAGTAGATGAATCATAAAACACAAAAAATGTTCATAAAAAGATTATCATCAGAAAATCCAAGATCTAAGTATCTAAGAAGCAAAAACAAACCATCCAAATAATAGACATATCCTCAAGAGAAAGTGGAAGCCAAGGAGAAAATGAATGCAACAAAGACAACAATGAAACTATGGATGAGGCAAGAAAATTGGGTTCACAAATTACATTTGAGCACAAGAAGGTTGCTTTGGTGCACAACAACGTATTAGGGAATGACAATTTGTTCACTCATATGTTGTTGCCTGACAAGATGAATGTGGGAGATATAAACAATAAATTGAAATTGTTTCAGATGGCAAATGAAGGCAAGGGTCGGGGTAAGTCTCCATCCAAGGAGGAAACAACATGGAAGGAAGAAAAGAAGTACCCATTTCTACCTTGAGAAAGAAACTATATAATGTAGCATTAGTGTTGCCTTATTTTTAAATGCCTTGGTTAACAAAGCTGGATCATCTTGGAAGGCATTGGATGAAATAAATAAGAGCAAACCAACCAATGTTAATGAAGAATGTGGTCTAGATAAGGAACCACCCATGGTGGCAAAAGTCCTCAAGATGAAGGAAGAAGAGTCCACAAGAGGACACTTACACAATGGACTAAATAGAAATAAGGCCAAAGATATGGCAAGAATACCCATAAAAAAGAAAGATAATTAAGATCAGCCTCTAGAGCAATGGTTGGCTAGTGAAGATTAGATGAGGAGTGCCAATCCAATGGAGGAAATCCTACAATGGTTGAAATGCAAAAGAAACTCTCTATTGTGGCTGATAGCAATATATAGTGTTAATGTGGTTACACCAATAATGGAGGCCTTGGAGGAGTTCATGCACTTCTACCATGAACTAGATCCTACTCTTAACGACCCGACAACACTTGTATGAGACCTGCATAAGATTGCTCAAATGAAGGCAAAAGATAAGGCACTACTTTGAAATGAGATAGACTACATCAAATGAGAAATTACGATGGGAGTAGATGAGTACAAAGAGAAAAGATTGTATGGCGGAGAAATTTCATAAGGCATAACCTGCACAATGGGAGAAACACAAGGTGGTCCTACAATGCATGAAAATAGACATCATTTCCCTCAATAGAAATGTCTCCAAACAATGAGCCCACCATAAAGACCAACTATGGATATGTGACGGAGGGGCGATAGAACAAAATTGAGTTAGAATTTGAGGATGCTAAAATGAAGAGGATTGCATCCAAAGTGCACTACATGAACTACAAAGAGCTTATAGATCTTTGTGTGCATGAACTTACTACAAGCATGAAATGCCAAAAAGATAAAGAAGACAAGTTGATGAACAACCTTCTTGATGAGTTGACAAAGAAACCCCAAAGTGAGCATACAAACCTTGCAAGCAAACAAGTAGATCTCCTTTTGATAGTGGAACACATTACCACTCAACTCTTGAATAGGTGGAATTAATTATAGCCAAGCAGCCACAACATACAAGCTTGAAGGACCTTAGGATGTAGATCAATACATTAGAAAGAAATGTATATACAAAGAACTAGCTCAAGGCATTGGTGGTCAACATACAAGCACATTCCATGACTAAATTCCAAGAAGCAATTACTAGTTTTGTATGAGCTATTGAAGGTTACAAAAAGGAGCTTGCACAGCTCATTCAACTATATAAGGAGAAAGAAGTTTGTCCAAGGCACCGCCAAATCATTAAAAAAATGAGAAATGACTTCATAAGCAACAATCTACAAGCAATTTTTTATGCAATGACTTATTTCATAGTTAGGATATAATAGATTTTGTAGCCTTAGCCCAAGGTCCTTTATATCTAAGAAAATTTTTTACATAACTAGTTATACGTGGATATGAAGGTCTTGTATTTGCATGTTACTTACAAGGCCAAATTGTGTAAACAACAAGAAGCAAAGGTGTCTTCTCCATGTGTCCGACACTTACTTAAGATAAGATTAGGATACGATAAGATTAGTGAGGTATAGGCATAAGTATAAGATCTCCATGACCTTGCAACCACTAGATTTCTTTGGTGGCCAAGGAAGACATGTATAAAAGACTTAGTCCCAATGTCACCATGTTCATTTTGTAAATTCTTTTGTTGTGAGTAAATGAAGTACATACAATCAAAGTTAAGTATGTGTATGTGTAGTATTTGTAGTTTGTCTAAATGGTCATTGGATAAGTTAGGTCAATTTGAGGAATCTTGGACATATGAGCAGATACACTTGAGTGAGGAAGCTCATTTCTGTTTGACTAGAGCATCATCTCTAAGAGCTCTAAAAGATCAAGGATGATATATTGAGAAGTATTGTATAGTACTCAAATATTTTCAACTAAGCAATATGATTTGTTCATGACTCATGTGACGAAGTACCTTTTGGGAAGTACAAATACTACTTTTCTTTGGTATTTTTTCAGATTAATAGGACTTTTGAGAAACCACTACCTCCTATTTTTATGCATATTCTAATGTCTACTGAATAGTATCTCATGATATTGTGGACCTCATGACTATGAATTCAACAAAGAAAAATATGAACACAATCAACTTGTAAGACTCAACAATATCAACTTGGAACCAATCATGCCAAGGGAATATAAGGACCTTCCAAAGCAAAGTGACTTTGTTATGAATTAACCATCACATTGAGGAATCTTTTGGGATAGATTTATAGTGAGTGTAATCAGTTTAGCTTTATATTTGTAGTAAACACAATATTTTGATATTACCCTCTTTTGGGAATGACTCTACCCAAGAGATTAAATATGAAATAATAGCGGGTCATCATTGTGACACTTTACATTTTTTTCTTAGTCATTTCCAACTTGTATTCTCAAGGGACCAACCTGTTCTTACCACATTATTGTGCATATAAATGACACTTGTCATTATAAGGCCAAGGGTACTGCTAAAATCTATTGGTGCTCCATCCATACATAAATATTTTATAATAAAATTAAGTTTTGACTTGTAGCTTTTCATAAGAAAATTAAAAATTATGAGTTAATGCTTGACACATAGAATACTCATTTTACTTTTTGCTCACATTGGTACTATTGTAATCAATACTTGGCTCGTTTCAATTCCCATGGAGATGTATAAGTGCAATTTTGGTCCAAGAGTAATGCCTTACACTAGTACCTATCTCGGACTCAACAAGAAAAAAATATAGTGCATTCAAGAAATACCAAGAAGTGAGGTAGAGAGTGATGATCAATGGAGTTTTGGAGAGAGGTACTCTTGGATTGAAGATGAAGAAGATTATCCACTTGAACTCTTACTTCCATGGTAACATTTTATACATCATTCCAAATATTTGCAACTCGGACTGCAATCTGCTTGGAGCTTTGAATTTTTTTTGAAATTCTTTTGAGGGTTAGATAATAAAGAATTTATACAACTGATTCAAATGGATATTTTCCTATTTCAAGCCTTAGTGGATGCTTTAAAAGATCATCTGGTGTTTAGAGTTATGGTGGTGTTTATTATGTCAAAGTAGGAGGACCTCCTATTGGAGCTAGATATGGAGGATATGTTGATAGAGAGATTGTAAAACTATTGAAAGAATTAATCACTTTTTATGAATATGTTATTATTTTGTTTGATATTTTAAGTTATATAGTTGGTGGTGGTTTTACTACTCCATTAAATTATGGAAATCTATCAAATAGAAATCAAACTTCTATATGGATGCAAGTAGTTGTAGCTCTCAATAAGTTTAGGCATCATGGAAATGGGGTGTCAATAGCTAGAGTGTTGAACATTTGGGATAAGACTGCATGATAGAATTGTTAGATTCACTAAGTAGGTAATCACAACAATTATAACAATCTTAGGGAAGGAGGTGAAATAGCGCAACATAGAAGAGAAATGTGAATTTTGTCAATATTTGCACAAAAAGGTTTTATAGGGTGTGCTTGATTAATGGATGATACTCCTTAGCTCAAATACCAACCATTGATGGAGAAACATATTACAACCGCAAGAGATTCTATTGCATAAATGGACAAGTATTATGTGATGATTGGAGGAGAATAATACACTTTGCTGGAAGTGAGGTAGTGCCATTTTCTCCTACTTTGTATTCCTTATGCTCAAGACTTTGGACTAGCAACTTGAGTTTGTGTAACTTGGTCTTGATCATTTCTTCCTTCCTTGTTGCCTTTGTTATCTCCATCAATAGGCCTTGAACTTTTTCCATTTTCTTGAAATTTTTCCATCTTTTCCTTCTCTCTTTCAAGTTGTTATTTGAGGCTTGAAATTTTGCAATTACCTCCTTCATTATTTGGGATTGGTTTTCTACCATCTCTTCCTTCTACTTTTTCAATTCTTTGGTGAGTCTTTCAAGTTGTATAGCTGGTTCCTTCTCACTTCTTCTCTTGCTTAAATTCTTTGGCCAATGGTTCAAGGTGTATGGCTTCTTCTTTCCTATACTCAGACAGCTACAACTCTAGACTAAAAATCTTTACCATTCCCACTTTGAGTTCTCTCCAAATGTTGACCACTTCTTTGTCTTTGACCTGCAATTGTTCTTTTTACCATTGTTGCATATCTTTTCAATTCCAAAGGGATCACAATTTAATTGGACCCTTTGGAGTTCTTCTAATTACCTCTTTTGTACCATTGCAAGGGAGGATTTCTACATCTTCACATTAAAATTTTCTTGTACTAGCACATTCAACTTCTTGCATTCCTCCATGTATAGGTTGCAATTCTTATATAGGTCTTCTTTCCATGTCATGGTGTACATTGTCTTGTGTAGCCTCTTGACAAGTGACGTGTAATCTACCACATCTAAGTAATCATATTAATACTATGGTAGGATCATTGTCATGCATATTGTAACAATATGGAGTTTAGCAACAAAGTTAGTAGGGCTAACAAAGTAGCAAATAAGACAAATTAGCTTAGAATATTCTATAAGTATCTAGGAAGCTTCTTGGGAAGTTTCTTGGCTAGCTTAGCTTGCACTCCAAGTAGGTAGCTTCTAGAAGCTTCCAACTAACTTAGCTTGCATGCCAAGTAAGCAGCTCTTAGAAGAAAGCTTCTTGAGAAGCTTCTTAGGAGCCTTGTATGATCCCTATAAATACAAGAGCCAAAGCTCATGCTAGGCATTAGGAGTTTCACACATTCAAGTGTCCCAATGTGAGTTTTCATTCTCCTATTTCTCTTGGTCTAGGTCTTTTACACTAGTATTAGAGCAAGAATGGGATGGATGGAATTTATGGACCACCAAATCAACTTCCACTAAACCATTGGGATTTTTGTGTCCAAGTAATACCCAAGCATCATTTCACACAATTCATCACCTCATGCTTTGGACAAGATTTTCTACATATGATCACCATATCTGAGGAACCCTTGGTGCTTTTGGTTGTAACTTATAGAGAACGGTGGATGTGTTGCTTCTATGTGTTAATAAATTAGATAGATTAGGGGTGGTGTGATAGAGTAGCAACCATGATGGCAATGCATGAGGTTATCCTTGCTATGCAACAACAAATCAAGCACCTTACTTGATTGTTGGATGAACGAGAGCTTTGATGACAAGAACACGTACCAATTTGAGAAGGAGAAAATCAAATCCGATTCCCTAAACCCAAGGTATTTGAAGGCAAGAATATCTTGGGTGCAATGGAGAATTTTGTGTTTGACTATGAACATTACTTTGAAGTCACCAATCTGCAAAATGAGCAAAAATAGATTCTCTTGGCTTCTAGTCAATTGGATGGAGTAGCAAAGCTATGGTGGAGATTCTAAGTGGAGCAAGCTGAACGACAAATTGTTGCACCAATCTTGATGTGGGAAGAATTCAAGAGTGCAATAATTAGTTGGTTCTAAGCTATAAATACCACATGAGCTGCACGGGATAAGTTGGTAAAGTTGAAATAGATTGGCTGTGTAAGAAGTTACATCACACAATTCCAAAACACCATCATGCAAATTCCAAATATATTGGAAGGTGAAGCTCTGGATTGATTTGTGAGAGGCTTGAAGTTAAGAACCAAACTAGAGGTCACCATGTAAGAGCCACAACACTTGGAGGAAGCCATGTGGTTGGCCAAACATTTTGATTCCTTGGTTGCAACAACTTGGTCTTGACCTCAACCTCTGCAGAACCTACTAATACATTACACATGGGTGGTGGAGCCAACACCAATGGAGATTGATGCCATTCAATGGAGACCACTTGGCACTATAGATAGAGAAAAATTACAATAAAATGGGGGGGTTTTTTTTGTCACCAATTGGACATTGCATTGCTAAATGTCCACTCAAGAATGTGCAACCTCAACAAGTTGCCCATATGGAGTTTGTGGAGCAGAACAATAAGGGAAACAAGGAATCTCAATAGGAAATTTTGAGCCGCCTATTGGGAGCTTGATTAGTTCCAATGGGATTGAAGGCTCAACCTATGCAAGTTTGGTTCACTTGCAAGGTACAATATCTAATTGGGGTTGTATGATTTTGGTTGATTTTGGAAGTTTAGAGAATTGCATGTTTATGCAAGTAGTAAAGGAATTGGGTATTTCTATCAAGCTAGTAATTGGAAGTAGATTGATGATGACGGACGGTAGAAAGGGTTTTTCATTTTGTACCTCACATTTTATTACCTTCAAGATTGGGAAAGAGTATTTGGAGTGTATAAGGTTTGTAGTGGCAGCTCTACACTACAATGTCGTTCTAGGACTACCTTGGCTTGAATGTCATAAGGTTCAATTTGATTGGAACTGACAACAAATTCAAGTACAACACCAAGGTATGAATTTTTTATTAGATTGTCTGGCACTTTTGAGTAAGACACCTCAAAATAGTCAGTACTAGGATGGGAAGTTTGTCAAGAAGGTAGCCATAGAGCTAGCCTTGAAGTTGGATAAGTTCCAAGATGGGAAGTTTACCAGGAAAGTAGCCATGGAGCAAGCTTTGAAGAAAGATGAGTCCCTAAATGGGAAGTTTGTTAGTGAAGGTGCCATAGAGCAAACTTTGAAGGAAGATAAGTCTGTTTTTATAGTGTGGATCAAGTTGTTTGCACAAGGACAATCTGAGGAGGGCCAAGAGCTTCACCAAGCAATGGTTGATAAGATAATTCAAGACTTTGTGGATGTGTTTTTGGATGATCTATCAAAGGGATTACCCTCTGATTGTGATATGCCCTTCAAGATTGAGTACTTGCCAAGGAGTACTATAGTTAGTAGACCAATCTATTGGCTCTCACCAAAGGAGTTGGAGGAGTTCCAAACAACACTTATAGAGTTGTTGGAGAAGGACTTTATACAACATATTACCTCTCCTTGGGGAGCATTGGTACTATTTGTTCCAAAGAAGGATGGAGGACTTTGTTTCTGTATTGATTCCCGTGGACTCAATAAGCAAACAACAAAGAATGCATATTCCTTACCTCAGATTGATGACTTGCTTGATCAACTAAGTGAAGCACAATACTTTTCCAAGTTGGTTCTTCATAGTGGTTATTGGAAAATCCCCATTGATAGAGAGGATGTGAACAAGACTGCCTTTCACACAAGGTATGGGCATTTTGAGTGGAGATTTCTACCTTTTGGGCTCACTAATGCTCCAACAGTCTTCATGGATCAAATACATTGGATGTTGGATAGACTATTATATCAGTACGTGGTGATGTTCTTGGATTATATCTTAATCTATAGTAAGATAAAGGTAGAACACATGAATCATGTGCAAGAAGTCCTAAGACAACTAAGACAATGGAAATTTTATTGCAAAAAGTCAAAGTGTGCCTTTTGGCAGAAGGAAGTCACCTTCTTGGGTCACAAGATCTCATTGGAACGGATGAAGATGGAAGAGGAGAAAATCAAGGCCATTATTGATTGGCTTACTCCAAAGGATGCTACATAAGTATGGGCATTTAATGTATTGGCCAGTTTTTACTGACGGGTCATCCATTATTATGCTCATGTGGCCGCACCATTGACTAAACTCTTGGGCAAGAACTTGAGCTTCTAGTGGACCACCAAGCATGAAGAAGCATTCCAGAAGCTGAAAAATATGGTGTCTTCAAGACCCATCCTTCAACCATATGATCCTCAACTATCTTGTGTGATTGATTTTGATGCTTCTAACTTTGCAATTGGAGCAATGTTGCAACAAGAATTCCCAAATGGACTGCATCCCATTGCCTTTGTGCCTTACCGACTAAATATAGCTAAAAGAAATTACTCTGCTTGAGATTGGGAACAACTTGTAATGATATATGCCACCAAGGTATGGAGGCATTATCTCTTGGAGAAACAAGTGATCATGCAAATTGATCATAAGCCATTATTGTAGACCTTACACTTAGAACACATGAAGAGTCAACATCATCGATGGGAGGAGCAACTCCAATTGTTTGACATCAAACCTGAGTACAAACTAGGTCGGTTCCATGTCATCCTTGATGCTCTATCACGACGACTTAATTTGAAGTCTCTTCTTCTTATCACGACGTCAATTACAATGGTGGCAATTGACTCCAAGGTCCAAAATGAGTTTTGGTCAGCTCTACAACAAGATCCCTTGTTCCAAATGGTACATGGTCATCTTACAACATGTGACAAGGAGTACCACACCTTCTCCTTCAAGGAAATCCTTCTATTCCATGAGGATCGGATCTATGTTCTAGCCAAAGGTGATCTCCAACTTGTGCGTCTTCAAGAAGCCCATGATTTACGAATAGTTGGTCACATGGGTGTGGACAAGACCTTGGTTACACTCAAATGCCAATGTTGGTGGCCCAATATGACACAAGATGTTTGAGAGTTTTTTTGATCGTGTGAAAGTTGCCAATGCAACAAGGCCAACAACCAGAAGCCGAGTGGACTCCTTCAACCATTCCCCATTCCATCCGCTCAATAGGAATAGGTGAGATTGGATCTCATCATAGCCTTGCCAAGACAAAGCAAGGACACACACAACAATTGTGGTGTTTGTGGATAAGCTTAGTTAGAAAATCCACTTGGCACCAACTTTTGATACCGTAGATACTCCAACCTTAGTGCAAATCTACTTCAATAATATCCTCAAGCATCATGGGATGCCACATGTACTTATCTCCACCGTGATCCTTAATTCATTGGGAATTTTTGGCAAGCACTCTTCTAGATACTTTGCACCAAGCTTGCTTTGTCCATGGCCTATCATCCTCAAACTGATAGACAAACCAAACATGCAAATCTTACCTTGGAAGATATGCTATGTGCCTTTGTCAATGTCCACCATACCAATTAGGATGAATGTCTTGCAATTGCAGAATTTGCCTACAACAATTCTAAACAAGCAAGCATAAGATTTTCTCCTTTCTTTCTCAATTTTGGCCAAGATCTACTTGTTCCAGATTCTCTTCTTGCTCTACTCCCATCTTAGGTTCCTCATACTTCAACTTTCTTAACTACCATCTCCCAATTTCTCCATCAAGCCAAATCTCACCTCCTTATTGCCTAAAATTATCAAAAACAATATGCGGCCTACCATCATTGTGATCTCACCTTTGAAGTTGGTGATAAAGTCATGCTATCCTCTATTAACCTACCCCTCCCACTTGATACCTAAGTTTGTAAACTTGCCTAGAATTGGATAGGACCCTTTGATGTCCCCCAAATTGTCTCTCTTGTTGCTTATTGACTTGCCTTGCCTTGTCATATGCGCATCCATCTTGTCTTTCATATTTCCAAGTTGAAACCCTTTGTTCTTAACCCCTCTTCTTTTTCCTCTTGAGTCCAACTTCTCCCTCTTCCTCTCCTTATCAATGATCATAAGGAGTACAAAGTTGATTGTATCCTTGTGCGTCGCCACATTTAATGAGACCATCGATAACATACAGAGTACAAGGTCCTTTAGAAAGGGTATCCCCTTCATGATGCCTCATGGGAACCTCTTTCTCATCTCCAAAATACACAATTGGCCATCCAAGAGTTTGAAGCTTCACTGGCAACAAGGACGTCACCAACTAGCAGTGGGAGAATATGTAACAATATGGAGTTTAGCAACAAAGTTAATAGGGCTAACGAAGTAAAAAATAAGACAAATTAGCTTAGAATATTCTAGAAGTATCTAAGAAGCTTCTTGGGAAATTTCTTGGTTGGCTTAGGTTGCACTCCAAGTAGGTAGCTTCTAGAAACTTCCAACTATCTTAACTTGCACGCCAAGTAAGCAGCTCCTAGAAGGAAGTTTCTTGAGAAGCTTCCCAATTAACTTGGTTTGCACTCCAAGAAAGCAGCTCAAGGAAGCCTCCTAAGAAGCTTCTTAGGAGCCTTGTATGATCTCTATAAATACAAGAGCCAAAGCTCATGCTAGGCATTCGGAGTTTTCATGCATTCAAATGTCCCAATGTGAGTTTCCATTCTCTTGTTTCTCTCCTTGGTCTTGGTCTTTTATATATATATATACATTGTTATCAAGATCATACACTATAGAAGCACAACTCATAAAAAGTCACATGCAAAATCTAAAGTGCCACAATAATCAGATGATCAAAACTCAACACTCAATACTCTTTGCCAACAACATTTATTACACCTTCAAGCCACATCTACTCTTGCTCAAAGAATCCAAGTTGCACTTGCCGGCGTATGTACATTATAGCTAGAAAATCAAAGACACCACTATAGAAGAAGTGAGCTTGAGCTATACTTTGAAGTATATTCCTTGGCTAGGAAATCCAACCATAATGGCACATACAATGACACACCTGACAATATTGATAGTGCAAATGCAGCTCTAACAATGCAATCAAGAACCCTAATGTAATATTTGGCCACCACTAACTAGTCCATGAGTAGCTACATATATAAAGGTGATTGTTAAGACTATCACTCACACATCTTAGCAAACTAGATTTAGTGTCAAAAATATCATAACAATTATCATGCATACATATATCACTACAAAACATACATCATCATCAACATCATACTCTATAGAAACATAACTCATATAAGAAGTCACAAATAAACTCTAAAGTTGCCACAATTTCCCACTCCTTAGTTGGCAATTAGGTTCCTTTGACTCCAAATAGCCATCTACTCCAAGTATGTGATATGTCATATGGTGAGCAAAGATTAGGAGGCCAAGTGCTATTGAGCTTCAATATTAGTTGCCTATTTGTAATCTATACCACATAAAGAATGAACTAGCTACCAGGTGTCAAGTACATCAACGATATAGCCAAATATCCTTGAGGAACCATTGTGAGAAGAGGAGTCAAATTTGCCATATGCTATCCTCTTGAACAACTAACATATACAACATTGTAATAGCTCCACCAAAAGAGCCACGTAATACACTACAAGCATGCATATACAACTACCAAGCTTGGGTCCACTATGCCATCAATCTTTGTGAGGTGGCATGGAGTACCATTATACATATGAGATTTCCAAACAACACCATCATATCTTTCCATCATGAGGACTTTAGAAAGTAAAACCTCATGCCCTCGCAAGATAATGTGACTTATAGTCACATCAAGAGTCATCAATATAGTTTGTTGTAGATATATGTAATCTCCTTGATAAAACCAACGGATCAAGGATCTATAACATACCCTTTGAATATTTGTATAATGTAAAGTTTCCCTATGTTGAGTAATTGCTAATTTTCAAAGGCCAACAACATCACTTCCCAAAAGATCTTTCCTTGCTAAAAACATGTGCTCACCCATACATTTGGATCATCCAAGTCCAAAACTAGAGTATCATCATGATAAATGGCTATAAGTAATGTAGATCTTGCCCATAGAGTAAGAAGTAGGGAGTGAAAGATGCTAAGAAGGCTTGCTAGCTAAACCAATAGTCCATAGCTAACCAAGATAATTGGAGATCCAATCTCCCAAATGGTCTCTTTGCAAACCATACTTACACAATCCTCTCTTCACAATTTGAAAAACTCTCTTTGCTAAACCATATGCCACAAGGGGATCTTGAGATGTAGTATGGTGATCAATCAAGGCCTTGTCACACAAGGCTTGAAACTCTCCTAAGAACTTTATACCTTGATCAATCAAGACCTTGGCTAGTGCACCAAAATGTCTAAGAACCCAATCTAGGAATGAATAAATTGTCCCTTCACTTGACTTATTGAGAAGTATCACCAACTCAAGCCATTTGGAGAAGTATTCCACCATAACCAAAATGTACCAATGTTGTCTCATAGTCAATAGTAATGGTCTAGTAAGGTCCAAACTCCCAAAGGTAATCCAACTCCATGATAGGTACTGGATGTAATTGTGGCATAGGAGCAATGAATGATACCATAACTTGGTCATAATTGATACATCTAACAACAAGTTTCTACACATCAATTTGCATATTGCACCACCAAAAATGACTCTCAAGTAAATTATATATGCTTCACTCCAAGATGTCCTAGCTCCTCATGAGCATGAAAACCAACAATGGTCTCTAAGATAGAAGGTGTACTACCTCTACTCTATCATCCTCCCATATTGGAAGAAGATATTTGCCCTCTAGTTTAAACCACTTGGCTTGCCAAAGGACATGGTTTTTCTTCTTTGCACTACTTGTGCCACCCACAATACTAGTGCAAAGATAGGCCATCATCAAGGTATCATCATGAATATCTTGTTGACTCATACCAAGATCTTTACTCTTTGAATTAGAGACCTCAAAACCTTCCACTATTTGTATTGAGAGAGATACTATCAAAGCTTCAATCAATATACACAAAAAAGCAAATGCATGCCAACCCAATACCATCTCATCATATGTCACCATGCCAAAATGCTTCAATCTGATCATGTTGGCTGGTACATGGGTTTCTACTCAACCCATTGGGATCATGATTCACCACTCTAGGTTTGTGTACAATCATGAAATTATACTCTTGTAAATTGAGATTCTATTGTGCAAGCTTGCTTGAATGCTTGTCTGATTCTATCAACCATTCAATGGTTGATAATAAATGATGAAAGTGAAGTGGTTCCAAACAAGTAATATCTAAAATGTGCTATTTCACACATCACTACTAAGCACACTCTCTCATATGAGTTTTAATTTGCTTCCATTGAATTGTTGGAGTGACTAGTATAGGTCATCACAAACTCCTTCCCCTCATCATTTTGCTGGTTAAGGATTGCTCCAAGCTCCAACATACTCCAGTCAATATGAACCTAGAATAGGTATCATTAGATTGGTCCCTTAAGGATAAGAGAGGATGCCAACTTCTCCTTCAACTTTACAAAAGCTCTCTCCTACTCATCTCCCCAACACTACTCATGTATAAACTTGGTCAGCTTTATCAAAGCCTTGGTAATTGCACAAAATCCTTTAGCATATCAATAATAAAATTCTGCCAATCCAAGGAATGTTTACACTCTATTCACAATCATAGGTCAAGGAATATCTATAATAATCTCCACCTTGGTTTGATGAATACCAAGCCTATCACTATAAATAATTTGGCCCAAATACTCAACCTACTCTAAGAAAATTTGCACTTCTCAAGTTATAATTTGAATGCATAAGATCACTCCAAAAAATGTCTCTAATGCGCTTTCATGGTAGCATTTTAGACCACAATATCATCAATATAACATCAAGCAAAATCCAATCCCACTAACATCTTATCCATAACTCTTTTGAACTCAACAAGAACATTCTTTAACTCAAATGTAAGAATCACCATTGATATAATACATACTTGCCATGAGGATCAATAGGCCTGAATGTTATCTTGGACTTTCTCTTCCTCATTGATTTTCTATTTAAGATATCTTGCTCAAAGATCCAAAGCACTAAAGACCTTTGCATACCCAATCACACCAAATATCTCCTCTAGTGTAAGCATAACATACAGTAAGCCCTAGTCTATTTGGTTGATAGGGCACTAATATCCATAAATCTACTCATCCATGTAATTATATGCATATCCTTCTTGATATGCATCAATTTTACTAAAGAAAACTCTCCATGAGAGAGCTATACCAAACCAACCTCAACAAGATCTCAATTCTTACTCTAAATCAAGGCTCTCTTTCCATGTTATTATATCTACAAAGATGTCAAAATATTGTGTATCACTAATCAACACAATCAAAATACCAAATCCATTCAGAGCACCCAAATCCTTCATACTAAAGGTAAAAAAACTTGTGTAACTCATCAAAAACTTCCAAACTCTCCATCTTCCTCCTCTTGTAAGCTTGGATCCAATGTTTGGCTCCAAAGTATTCTCTTTAATTGCTATAGAAGTGAAAGAGATACCTATTGGTTGCTACACTAAGGAACTTGTGACAAAATGATCATGCTCCTAGTTTTTAGAATCCACAACCTCAAAGCAAAAGACTACATCTACCTTGGCTGCAAGATCCATATCCTCTAACTACATCCCAAGTAGACAAAGGATGTATCCCAAGTGGACCACACTCACCAAGATGAACTCCAAATAGACCACTCTCACTAGTAGTCACTATATGTATATCAAGAATGCCATGCCCACTTGGTCCATCATCCATATCATGTACTTGAATCATCTTGATAACTATAAAACTCACAAATGTTTGAGTGGTGATGCCTATCAAGCACATCTTATGTTGTTTAGCCAATCCAAAGCTTACAATCCATGTCAAATAGTTCAAGTTCCATAGCCTGACCTAACACTTGACATTTGACACTTGAATACCTCTAAAATTATTGAAATGGTGGTCATATTGATATGGAAACCCATCACTTTGTAACTTTCATCAATGTTAGGCTCCACCAATTGGTGTAACTATGATTCTCAAACAAATCAAAGGCCTCCCTCTTGATAAGCATAGGATGTTAGGTGAACTCATGATGTGGGTAAAGTGGCTTTGGGATGCCTTACAAGGTTCACCACTACCATAGGTAACCTATCAATCACTTCCACTATTTAAGATCGGCACCCCATCATCCAAAATGTCATCAACAAGAAAGTGTGATGGTTGTTAAATCCCATCACAACCATGTTATACAACCTCTTTAGGAATGAGGTTTTTCCACCAAAGATGAAGGATAATGTGCTTGAGATCCAACTCTAGCTTCATCCAATAACACAACAAGACCAATCCAAGACCAGACTTGATGTGTACTCACCATCACCCATGTGCAAGAGTTACCTATCAAAGATGTTCTCCAAAATGTATGTTAGAGAAATTAACTTATGAACTTGGAGATGTAATACACATAGCATCTCCAAAAGTATACCAAAATAAGGATCCTACAAACCTTATCCTCAACCAACACAATTATGTCTTTGACATGACCATCCAAAAATCACCAAGTGAATAGCACATGTCTTGCTATATCCTACATCCCAAACAAGGATTTGATGGTAGCGTCTTTTGGTAAGCCCCAACTACTAATATTGGTAACAACTCTAGATATTGGTATGCCAAGTGAGCCACATGATGTAGAGAGATTCATCTAGCAATCTTATCTCTCTTTACAAACAAGTCACTCTAAACATGCATGTTTGCTTGCAATATTATAACTAGTTTAGTGCTTATCCCACTAAAAGAATCCAATAGGCATACTCCCTCCATTGTATAATACCAAGCAATAAGTGAGGTCTCCAAAGGTGATAAGGTAATAGAATCCAAAGGATCACCATCAAAGTAGTCCACTAGTGGTACAAAGGTTCCACTCCAAGCTTGTTGTACCAACCTAATTGCATGATGCTGCAACTCTTTATAAGATAATCCATAATGAAATATCCAAGATGGACTGAATAACTCCACTCATACTCCATACCCAAGTTATATGCTTTGGTATTCTAGTATCCTTTAGATGTGCATTTATCTCTAATAACTCACCAAGCCAAGTAACATATCCATTGAATGTTGAGACTGATGCCATGGTCCGTGACTATAGTGAGCCAAGATTGACACTTCTAAAGCATACAATGAGGCACGGTACTCATCCCTTATCCAACTAACTTGGCCTATAGGAAGTTATCTCTCCCTAATAGTCAATATTTGAAACCTATGAGATATAACACTACTCCATACAATAACACATCATATGACTTTACTATTGTTGCAATGACATGGGCTCTCAACATAGAACTATCAATGGGATGATAAGGTTGAATTTGGAGAATGAGCTCCTCATATGTGATTTACTATGAAGAACCACCCCTAAAGATGTTTAGATTTGAAATGGAGATCTCTCAACATCAGTCTTTTGTAGCCCAAGACCAAGAATTGCAACCTTCCCTAATAAAGGGCTGAGCACTAGGGTCTAATAAGACCTTCTATAGTATATAGACTTTCCTTGAAGGTCTATATACCAAACTAAACTAATACTACTTTGGTTGTCCAAACATATGCATAAACTTAGCTCACTCAAATGTAAGTCTAATAAGTAATGCCTCCAATCTAACAATTGTTGCTGCCACAGGCTATTGGTGGCCAAATAGATCCCATACTCCTCAAAAAAGGTTTCTCCACCATCAAACACCATTGCATTCAATGTAGGAACCTTAACATCTCTTCTCTCTAAAAGAGTGGTAGCTAACTAGAACATTAGAGCTAGGCCAACTACAACACTAGAGCTAGGCCAATATACACATGTTGTTAGTTGAGAATAAAAGAGAATGCATAGTTAGTTGAGCTACCTCCAATATAATGATAGACAAAGCTTTAGTAGAATTAAGTTTTTGACTAGCTTTGGTCCATTTTGCTATCTATCTCCACCTATCACACTTGCACTAAAATGTCTAGGAGCCATGTATGAGGTTTATAATGCCTTCAAATGTATGGAAGATTAGAGAATTCTGACTTGTATACTAGCTTCCCCTCCTTATGGGTCCAACTCCATTGATGTTCCTTTTGGTTCAAGAGCATGTTCTACACTCCCAATCATTATAGTGGATGCATTTACTTGTGCTAATCCACAAATTAAGTCAAGGATATCTCTGTCACCAACATAAGAGATGGAAGCCTCAACACTTAAATTTGATATTTTTTGAGCTATAAATATGTTAACCAATCTTTGTTTTAATTGCTCAATCCAAGTGGTAATGGGTGTATTAGAAGAAAGTGTAGTAATTGTTAGAAAAACAGAGTCCCTAGGACCTCTCACAATAGCACATCATAACCACATTAAATAGAAATCAGAGGACTAATAGTTGATAACGAGGTTCACTCCTTGTCCCGAAAGCTACCTGCACGACTGAAACAGGCTCACACCAGCCTTCTAGAGCTTTATTTCTCATTGCACATATATATACATTATGAAAGGTCTATTTCTGTCCATCACTGTCATCCACTTGAACTTCTATACAAGTGACAAGTAATGGATATCAATTACGTTCACTTTTTCTCTTGACAAGCCATACATAAAAATCTCCACCTTTTACTTGTATCCACCGTATCATCCCAAAGAGCACAATTTAACGTTGAGCAAGTTCATGCATAACTTGAACTTCTCAACAAGAACAGGTTTAGTCAACATATCAGCTGCATTTACCTCTATGCCAATCTTTTGCAAATTGATCTCACCATTTATCACAACTTCCGTGATAAAATGATGTCTTATATCAATATGCTTTGTCCTTGAATGATATACTTGATCTTTGGCCAAGTGAATAGCGCTTTGGCTATCACAAAAAAGTGTGGACTTCATGTTAGGGAGTCCTACATCCTTGGCTAATCTTTGTAGCCATATACTTCTTTGGCAGCCTCATTTGTTGCCATATATTCCGCCTCTATACTAGAAAGAGCAACTATAGATTGGAGAGTAGACTTCCAACTTACTGCACCACCAAGAAGTGTAAAAACAAACCTTGTTGTAGACCTTCTCTTATCCAAGTCTCAGGCAAAGTCAGAATCTACATACCTTGTAATTCCTCCTTCTTGGTTCTTCTCCACATCAAAGGTAATGCCAATATTTATAGTCCCTTTCAAGTAACAAAGTATCCACTTCACAACTTCCCAATGTTGTTTCCTTGGATTTTCCATGTATCTACTCACCATACTCACAACATATGAGATGTCTGGTCTAGTGCAGACCATAGCATACATTAAACTCCCAACAGCACAAGCATAAGGAATATTTGACATTACTTTTCTCTCCTCTTCATTTGATGGACATTGCTTCAATGATATCTTGAAATGGCTTGCCATTGGAGTGCTCACTGGTTTTTCATTCTCCATGCCAAACCGAGCAAGTAATTTTTCCAAATATCTCCTTTGAGATATCCATAACTTTCCCTTGCTCCTGTCTTGACGGATTTCAATCCCAAGCACCCTCTTTGAAGAACCCAAGTCCTTCATATCATTTACCAAGTTGTGCTTTCAATTTCTCCACCTCAACCATATCCTCCGCAGCAATCAGCATATCATCCACATATAGTACCAAGATGATTAAATCAAATACACTAGGTCCATGTAGCTTCTTGAGGTAAACACAACAATCTGATTCACTTCTGTTATATCCATGCTTCAACATGAAAGTATCAAATTTCATGTACCAAAGTCTTGGACTTTGCTTTAGTCCATATAAAGACTTTTGTAACCTACAAACCAGGTTCTGATTCCTTGGTACCACACAACCTTCAGGTTGATGCATGTAAATCTCCTCTAATTCTCCATGTAAAAAAGTAGTTGTAACATCTAGTTGCTCCAACTCCAAGTTATGCAATGCAACTTTTGCCAATAGTGCACAAATTGAATCTCATTGAAGTCAATACCTTCTTTTTGGCTATAACCCTTTGCTACAAGCCTTGCTTTGTATTAATCTCCACCTGATTTTGGAAGTCCTTCCTTCTTCCGGAATATCCATCTGCAACCAATTGCCTTCTTTCCCATAGGCAAATTTTCAAGTCTCCAAGTTTGGTTTTTGGCCAAAGACTTCATCTCATCTTCCATTGCACAATGCCACTTTTGAAACTCTTGATCTTGCATTGCCTCTTCATATGAAGAAGGCTCACCATTCTCTATAAGAAGAGCATAAGCTATGAATGAATTATCAAATCTCTTTGGAGGCCTCCTATCCCTATTTGGATACCTACATTCATGAATCACTTCTGGACTTTGCTCTTCTAATGGTTCACTTGGTAGATCTACAAGAGGTGATATCTCTTCATTTCCAAGATCAATATCTATCTTAACAAAATCTGATTGAATTTGTTTTTTCTTTTCTTCCGCTATAGTAATAGTCTCCATTGTACTCTTCTCATCAAAAACTACATCCCTACTCACAACAAGAAAACACCTTTTTGGATCCCATAATCTATATCCCTTTGTATCCTTCTCATATCCCAAGAATATACATTTTCTAGATTTGGGATCTAACTTTTTCTGTTGTTCTTGTTGAATATGAACATAAGCAATGCATCCAAACACTCTAAGTGAAGAGTAATCAACATGCCAACCTGTCCATTTTTCCATAGATGTCTTAAACTCAATAGCATAGAGGGAGAAATATTTACCAAATGACAAGCTGTATTTACAGCTTCTGCCCAAAAACTCTTCTCCAATCCGGCATTGCTTAACATACTTCTTGATTTCTCCAAGAGTGTATAATTTATCCGCTCTGCCACTCCATTTTGTTGAGGGGTACCCAGAACTGTAAGTGGTGAATTATCCCTTCACTCTTACAATATCTATCAAACTCTCCAGATTTGTATTCTCCACCATTATCAGATCTCAAATACTTCACTTTCCTTCCAGTTGTTTTTCCATCATCACCTTCCATTGTTTAAAGATAGAGAAGACCTCTGATTTTTACTTCATGGTGTAGATCCATATTCTCCTAGTGTAATCATCAACCAAAGACACAAAATATAATGCTCTAGATTTTGAAGCTACAAGTGCAGGGCCGAAAACATCAGAATGCACATAGTCTAAAATTCCCTTTGTGCAATGAACTCCTATGGAAAAGCTTACCCTTCATTGCTTTCCTATTACACAATGCTCACAAAATTTTAACTTACAAATTTTAAGGCCCTTCAGAAGTTGTTGCTTGGACAATTCACTTAGACCTCTTTCACTCATATGACCCAAACATAGGTGCCATAACTGAGTAAGATCTTTGGGATCTTCACTTTCTGAAATGGTACTTGCCACTCCTCCAATTATGGTCTCTCCAACAAGCTCATAAAGATTTCCTATCTTCTTGCTCTTCATTACAACCAATGCTCCTTTTGATACCTTGAGTGTTCCATTTTCTACTCCCCACCTCCAGCCATTTAAGTCCAAAGTGCCTAGTGATATCAAATTCTTCCTTAACTCAAGAACATGCCTCACATCAGCAAGAGTCCTCACAATACCATCAAACATCTTAATGCGTATTGTACCAATACCAATAGCTTTGAAAGCCATATTGTTCTCCATTATTACATATCCTCCATTGAATGGTTTGTACTCATGAAACCACTCCTTATTTGGACACATATGGTAAGAGCAAAGAGTCCAATATCCATGAGTCTTCAAATTTATCTTTGTCTTGGGTAGCACATAGAACATCATCCACAATACCAGATGACTCAGCAATACTTGCTTGATCTAAAAGTTGACCTTTATCCTTATTGGACTCAAGCCTCTTGTTGTTATAGTCCTTCTTGAAATGTCCAACTTTCCCACAAATCCAACATTTGCCTTTGAAACCTCAAGTTCTAGACTTGGATCTTGATTTACTCTTGATCTGATCTCTCTCTCTTGTCCTTCCTCTGATAAATAGAGCCTCTAGATTTGTCTTTTCTTGGTTGGATCTTTTTTGCATCTCATTGGACACAATAATGCTGAAGTAACCTCCTCACAGTTTATATCATCCTTCCCATATAGAAGAGTTATGACCAGATGCTCATATGAAGGAGAGAGTGAAGTCAATAAAAGCAATGCCTTATCCTCCTCTTCTAACTTGACCTCTATGCTCATCAACTCACAAATGATTTTCTTCAAAGCATTGAGGTGCTCCATAATACCTTGGCCTTCCTTCATCTGCAACATATACAACTTCTATTTAAGATACAATCTATTTGTCAATGACTTTGGTCATGTAAAGATTCTCCAGTTTGGCCTATAGTTTTGGTGCAGATTCCTTATTCATAACATTGTATAGCACTTCATCAGTAAGGTTCAACCAAATAGTGCTGATAGCTTTGAGATCTGCATCTTCATCTTCTTCATCTTCATTACTTTTGTCCTCTTGTTTTTTCTTCAGTGATCTATGTAGTCCTTGCTGGACAAGAAGGTCCTTCATCTTCAGTTGCCAAAGTCCAAATATTTTTTCCCATCAAACTTCTCCACTGCAAATCTAGCATTTGATATAGATATCACCCCTGCCATTGCTTTGTTGTGGACTTGCTTCTTGACCCTCTTCACAACACCCTCAGATCTTAAGTCCCTCTTTAGGACCAACTAAGCTCTGATACCAATTTTTAGAAAAATAGAGTCCCTAGGACCTCTCACAATAGCACATCATAACCACATTAAACAGAAATTAGAGGACTAATAGTTGATAATGTGGTTCACTCCCTGTCCCAGAAGCTACCTCCACAACTGAAACATGCTCACACTAGCCTTCTAGAGCTTTATATATATATACATTATGAAAGGTCTATTGTTGTCAATAACTATCAGCTACTTGAACTTCTAGACAAGTGACAAGCAATGGACATCAGTTATGTTTGCTTTTGCTCTTGACAAGCCAAACATAACAGTCATTGTGCTCCTATAAGGTGTAGGTCATCTACCACCACCACTCCATGAATTATGGTTCCTCTATCTCATGATCTAATAACCTTACCATGTCGTAACTCCAAGTGTAAGTTAAAGCATTGGTCACTAGTGTGGCCAAATCTATGACAATAGTCATATTATCTTTGTTCTTGCTTGCTACCGGTGTATCATCCTCACTATGTTGGGTACATATCCTCTTGTGTTGAAGTTACCACAAGTCCAAGAAGCAACACCACCACTTGCTAGCTACTATTGACCAAAAAATGAATGTAAGTGTCTATGTGCAATAGGCTCTCTACTCACTCAATAAGATTAAGGTTTCCACTCTCAAAAGCAAACACAATGTGACGTACTCTATTGCATCCTAAAAGAAGTAACTATTGTAGATGAGGTCTCCCTACCAAATTCCAATGTCACCACTCTCTCTTCCACTATATTGAGCTTAATATTGTTACAATATGGAGTTTACTTATGAGTTAATTAAGACTAATGAAGTAGCAAATAGGCTAAATTAGCCAAGAAATATAGGAATATTCTAGAAGTATCTAGGAAGCTACTTGGTACCTTCCAAATATTGGTGCCAAATGGTGACTTCTAGGAAGAAGCTTCTTGGGAAACTTCTTGGCTAGCTTCACTTGCATGCTAATTAAGTGGTTTCTAGAAGGAAAGTTCTTGGGAAACTTCCCAACTAGCTTAGCTTACATGCCAAATAGACGACTTCTAGAAAGAAGCTTTTTGAGAAACTTTTTGGTTAACTTGGCTTGCACTCTAAGAAAATGGCTTTTAGGAAGCTTCTTGAGAAGCTTCTCAAGAGCCTTGTATGTTTCCTTATAAATACCAAAGCCCAAGCTCATGCTAGACATTTGGAGTTTCCTTTATTCAAGAGTCCCCATATGGTTCTTTGTTTTGATCTTCCATCTTCCTCGGTCTTTTACAAATATGATCAACAAAACCAAAGATAACTACCAAAGTTGGTGAGGTTGCTTGTAATAACATAACATCATGTATTCCAGGTTGCAACTTCTTATCTAGTATCCCACACCAAAATTGGACAACTTTAATAAATCCTTGATTGAAACTAATTAGCCATCTGATGCAAGTGTATATATTGTGTAGGCTCTCTCTAACCTTCAATTGGAACTCCTACAAGCTCTTTAGCTTGTCCATTTGCACTCCTTGCTAATTATATCTCAAGCACTAGAAGAAGTCCATTATGGGATTACAATACTCCATCACCTCTTATAGCTACACCACCACTCATAATAATACCATCTCCAACCAATGCACCACCATTGGATACACCAATGCTACTAGAACTAAAACTTGTGGGTATTACTTGTTAACCTCTAGAAACCAAGCCTAAGATGATGGAAATGTAACTTGGTAACCAATACTATCTCCATAGATCAATCTCTTACCAAGTATTCTTGTCTAAAATCATGGTAAACATCCATGGGTGGACCTTTCAAGTGCTAGAACAACCTCTTCCAAGTCATGAAAGTGTGAATAAAGTAGATCTGCATCTATTGTAGATCACACCAACTATCAAACTCTTGGATGAAATCATCCAACTCAATGATACCTATTATACTAGAGTAGCACTTGGGACCTTTGGAAGCTCTATATATCTTGTCCATATCTCATAACTGTAATAATGGATGCATAATGCAAACTCTCAACTAGATAAGTTCCATGTCAAACCTTAGTATTAGAATCAACCTCTTTCCTTAGTGGGACCTAAGACACTGGTTGATATTATGTTCTATTCTGCATGAACCTAATATCATGTTCCACTTTGTGTGAACCCACTACATACTATAGCAAAATTCCTTTCAGAATCCCTTGAGAACTTTGTGATTACAATGCATTCCAAACACTACAACCGCAATCACCAAGTGCAACCATCAAATGATAACCCTTAATAGTCAAACACCACCTAATATTGTTGCATAAGAACCTCTAACCATAGTAACTATTATTGTGCGTACATACATTGCTACACAACATACATCACTATCAACATCATACACTACAGAAGCACAACTCACATATAAGTCATACATAAACTCTAAAGTGCCATAATAATAAGTTTGTTTACACCACTTAAATTAACTCAACTCAAATCAATACTTGATCTATCACTCTATACATAGCCAACAATTGGACACTGATTATAGTTAAGCCACACCCACTCTAGCTAAGAGTATCCATGTGACAATTGCAAGTAATTGTCCACCATAGCAAGGAACTCAAAGGCTCAACATTTGAGAAGTGATCTCTCTAGAGTTGCACTTTGAAAATATACTCCTGGACTCAAGCTAGGTCTGAAACCCTAATAGTCCCACTGATGGCACAACCAATAGTGCAAATGGTGCAAATTGATGGTGGGCCTTCCACAAAGTCAATACCCTGAATACAAAATCTAAATGTCAGAAAGTAGTGATTGCTAAAATATCTCTAACCACAATCACTGCAACTCTAGTGTTTGAGCAATCTAGATGCGACACTACAAATGGTGTGATAGTTGTTGTGTGTATATACATTGCTATACAACATACATCATTTTCAGCATCATACACTATAGAATCACAACTCACACATAAGTCATACATAAACTCTAAAGTGCCACAATTGCCCCCCTAGCTAGCGGTTAGGTCCCTCTAACTCCAAATAGCCATCTACTCCAAGTATATGGTATACCTTAGGATGGGCAAAGATCAGGAGGCCGGGTGCTATCAAGCCCTATCATTAGTTGCATGTCTGCAATCTATACCATATAAAGGATGAACTAGCTAAAGGTAAAGTACATCTAGGACATAACCACTGTCCTTGAGGAACCACTGTGAGGGGAGGAGTCATACATGCCATATGCCATCCTCTCAAACAACTATCACACACTATCATAATAGTAGCTCCACCAGAAGAGTCACATAACATACACCTCAAGCTTACACGTACAAGTGCCAAGCTTGGGTCCATAGTACCATCAATGTTTAGGAGATGGCATGGCGCACAATTGCACACATGATCCTTCCAAACAACTCCATCACATCCTTCCAACACAAGGACTCTAGATGGCAAAACCTAGCGCACTCTCAAGATAGTACGGCCTATAGAAATATCAAGTGTCATTGGTGCTGTCTGTTGTAGATATACATAGTTCCTTGGATGAAATCACTGAAACGAGGGTCTATAACCTCCTCAAATAGAAGCATAGCGTAAGGTATCTCTATGCTGAGCAATCGCCAAGTTCTCAAAGGCCATCAACATCATTCTTTGAAAGATCTCTACCCATTGAGAACATGCATTCATCCATACATCTAGATCATCCAAGTCCAAAACTACAATAGCACCTCAATGAAGGTTGTAGGTAAATCTAGATCTTGTCCATAGAGTAGAAAGTAAGGAGAGAAGGATGCTAAGGAGGCTTGCCAGCTGAACCAATAGCCCATGGCCAACCAAGGTAACTAGAGATCCCCATCTCCCAAGTGGCTTCTCTACAAACCATACTTTTGCAATTCTCTCTTCACCATTTGAACCACTCTCTTTGCTAAGCCATCTGCTTAGGGTGATCTCGGGAGATAGTACAATGATCAATAAAAGTCTTTTCATAAAAGACTTGAGACTCCCCTAAGAACTCTCTACCTTGATCAGTCAAAACCTCAACTGGTGCACCAAAATGACTAAGAACTTGATCTAAGAATGAATAAGCCGTCCCTTCACTGGACTTGTCAAGAAGTTCCACCAACTCAATCCACTTAGAGAAGTGCTCCACCATCACCAAAACATATTGATGATGTCTCATAGTCAATGATAAAGGTCTAGCAAAGTCCAAACTCCAATGGTACCACAATCCCATGATTGGTATGGGTGCAACTTGGCATATAAGCATTAAATGATGCTCTAACTTGGTCACAAACCACACATTTGGCAACAAATTTTTGTACATTGGTTTGCATACTGCACCACCAATAATGACTCTGGAGTAAGCTATATGTATGCTTTACTCCAAAATGTCCTAGCTCTTCATGAGCATGACGGACCAACTGTAGTCTTTGAGATGGAAGTGGTACTACTCTCACTCTACCATCCTCCATACACAAAAAAGGTGTCTACCCTCCAATCTGAACCACCCGGCTTGTTGAAGACCATGGTCTCTCTCCTTGGCCCCAACTATGCCACCCATAACACCAATGCAAAGATAGTCCACCACTAAGATATCATCATGAATATCTTGCTGAACTGTACCACTATCTCCACTCTCTGGATATATGACCTCAATAACTCCTCATGGATGCGCTGAGAGAGATACCACCAAAGCTTAAAAAAAAAATTAGAGAAAGGTAAATGCATGCCAACCTGGCACCATCTCCTCATTTGTCTCACCATGCCAACATGCTCTGGTCTGATCTTGCTGGCTGGGACATGGGTTCTACTCAACCTAAACTCATATAAAATCAGAGCCCATAGTGCAAGCTTCCTTGAAAGCTTGTCAGCCTCCATCAACCACTTTAGTGGCTAATGATCAATGATGAGAGTAAAGAGGTTACCAACTAGGTAACATCAGAAATATACTATTGCCTAAACTGCTACCATGCACTCTCACTCATATGAATTATACTGTGCCTCTAATGAATTTTTTGAGCGATTAACATAGGCCACCACAAACTCCTTCCCCTCATCATCATGTTGGGTGAGCATTGCTCCAAGCCTCAACATACTCCAATTAGTGTGAACCTGACATGGTCGTCCTTTGATCGGTCTCCTCAAAATTGGAGCAGATGTCAACCTCTCCTTGAGCTCTACAAAAGCTCTCTCTTGCTTGTGTCCCCATTACTACTCATGTCTAAGCTTGGTCAATTTTGTCAAGGCCTTGGCAATGACACTAAATCCTCTAACATAGTGGCGATAGAAGTTTGCCACCCAAGGAATGCTTGCACTTTGCTCACATCTATAGGTTGAGGAATATACGCAATAGCCTCCACCTTGGTCTATTGAACACCAAGTCCTCTAGGGTAGATAGTGTGACCCAAATACTCAACCTACTTGTGGAAGAACCTACACTTCACATGATGTAATTTGACTCCATGAGATCTCAACCTCTTAAAGACCTCCAACAATTGTCTCTAATGCTCCTCCACAGTAGTGCTATAGACCAAAATTTCATCAATATAGCACCAAGAAAAATCTAATCCAACTAGGATCTTGTCTATGACCCTCAAGAACTTAGCAAGAGTGTTCTTTAACCCAAATGGTAAGAACCTCCATTGATATAACACATCCTTTCCGTGAGGATCAATAGCCCAAAATGTTATCTTGGACTTATCCTCCTCCATAATTGGCAACTAATGATATCATGCTCAAAGATCCAAAGTAATAAATACCTTTGCATGCCCAATTGCATCAAAGATCTCCTCCCGTGTAGGTATTGCATACCAATCAGCCCTAGTCTGTCGGTTGATAGGACGGTAGTCTCCACACATCCACCTATCTATGTAGTTGCCATGCATATCCTTCTTGGTTTTCATCACTATCGTCAATGCATACTCTCCGTGTGAAATCTCCACCAAACTAGCCTAAAAATGGTCACTACTTTGGCTCAAGATCAATGTCCTCTCCATATCACTATATCAATAAAGACATCAAAAAATTGGTGTATTGCTAGTTAGCTTAATCTAAATACCATGTCCTTTTAGAGCATCTAAATCCTTCATATTAAAGGCAAACCAACTCATGTAGCTACTCAAGAACCTCCAAACCCTCCGTCTTTCCTCTCCTATAAGCTTGGGTCCAAGATCTAATTCCCAAGTATCCTCTATAATTGCCATAGGAGTGGAAGATGTACTAACTGGTTGCTACACTAGACCCTTGGGAGCAATAGTGTCATGCTCCTAACCACTAGAGGTCCCAACCTCTGTGTGAAAAACTCCCTCTACTCTAGCTACAAGGTCCACACGTCCTCTAGCAACATCCCAAGTAGCCCACGCTCACCTAGATGGACTCCAAGTAGATCACTCTCCCTAGTAGCTATTGGCTGTGTCCCAAGAATACCATGTCCACTTGGTCCATTGCACCAAGCATGTGCTTGAATCGTCTCAATAGGGTCAAGGCTCACAAGTGTCCAAGTGGTGATGCATATCAAGTGCATCCTACGCTACTCTGCCAAGCCAAGGCTCACAATCTAGGTCAAACAGTTTAGGTCCATAGCTTGACCTAACACTTGATGCCTGGATGCCTTTTAGATTGCAAGAATAGCAATAATACTAGTGCAACAACCATTGCCTGCTCTCTCTTATTGGTGTTGGGCTCCACCAACTGGTGTAACTCTGAGTCCTAAACTAGTCCATGACCTCCCTCTCAAAAATCATGAGAGCCTAGGAAACTCATAAGTGTAGGAAAAGCGGCTCTAGGCTGTCCAACTAGGTTCACCACTGCCATATGTGACCTATCAACCACTACTACCATTTGAGATTGACGCCCAACATCCAAGATGTCATCAACAATGATGTGGTCTAGTTGTTGAATCCCGTCATAAGTGCGCTATATAACCTCTCTAGGTAATAGGTTTGTCCACCAAAGACAAAGATGATGAGCCTATGATCCCACTCTGGCTGCATCTAACAAAACAATAGGTCCCATCCAAGAATGGACCTGATGTGTACTTGCCACCACCCAAGTGCAAGAATTTCCCATCAAAGGGATGTTCTCCAAAATGTAAGTTGGAGAAACAGATTGATGAACCTAGAGATGTTGTAGTATCTATAACATCTCCCAAAACACACCAAAATAGGGATCCTAAAGACCCAAACCTCGGCCAACATGTGTATGTCCCTAACATGGCCATCCAAAAATTGCCATTTTGGTGAAGAAGCCCATGTCTCTCCAGATCATGCACCCCCAGTAAGGAAATATTTGTTGGTAAGGTCTTTTGGTAACCCTTGACTGTTGACATTGGTAATTACTCAAGATACCAATAAGCCAAGTGTGCCACATGATGTAGAGAGACTCGTCTAGCAGTCTCATCTCTCTCCACATACAAGTAACTTTGTACTTGTATACCTGCCTATAAGACCACAACTAGTCCGATGCTAATCTCACCAAACAACTCCAATGGACATACTCTATCTATTAGATACTGCCAAGCAATTAGTGTGGTATCCAAAGGTGTCAAGGTAATCAACTTTGGAGGCTCATCCTCACACTCATCTCTTGATGGTACAAAGGCTCCACTCCAAGCCTGTTGTACCAACCGATCTGCATGCTACTGCAATGCCTCCCCTGAACTCCACAATGGAACATCCAAGGTGGATGGAACAATCCCACTCATTCTCCAAATCCGAGAGATATCCTCTAGTATTGGAGTATCCTTTGCATGGGTGTTCTCCTCCAATAAGTCACCAGGCCAAGTAACTACACCACTGAAAGTTGAAACTAATGCTGCCATGGTCACAAACTGTAGTGAGCCAAGACTACCACTATTGAAGCATACTAGTAGGCAACATACTTGTTGTGGTACCCACATTTTTTTGTTTTTCTATGTTTATTTGTGTTTAAGAGAAGAAGTAAGCACTAAAAGTCAAATTGTGGACGAAGAATGGACAAAAGTAACTTTGGAAGACATCCGAAGAAGATGACATTGGATCCGATGATGGAGGTACTCGGAAAAGAGGTACGACGGAAAAAGTCCGAAGAGCACCATCTTTGGGTCGGAAGGCGTAGGAGATACAAAGACCGTTTAACAATCTTGGTACATGGCAAGAAAGTACATTTCAAGAAACGGCGGGAGCAGAAGAAGCATGTCTTGACAGTGACTGGGACTTGCACACAGAAGAGAGAAATTCAAAGCTAAAATTGACTGAAGAATGACTGCAATTTGAGGTAATATAAAATTGCAACTACGTAGGGACAAGTTGAATGTTCCGAGTAAATTTCCAATCTCTTTGAGTAGTCGTCCTGTAGTAATGCGTGTCTAGAAGCCCATTGAGAGTGAGATTTTCTGAAACCCCAAGGGAGTTAGAGTGTCTCGTCTAGGAGAGGGTCTCATCTTCCAGCATCGTAGAACAAGAGAACATATCATGGGGAAGAAGGTAGCCAATGCGCTGGCGGTGTGAGGTTTTGCACTCCAAAGATTAGATGTAGTAGCTAGAATTGAAGTCTTGACTAGACTTTGTATTACATTTTTAGCATGGAACTGGAATTTTAGTTTCCCGGGAGTGATGGCAGAGATCACTGCCAGTAATTGTGAGGAGGGTCCCGAGGTGGAAGGGAAGAGACGCAATCCGGCTCAATGGACTGAGTCGGATTGGAGGTTAGTATTGGGGAGAGAAGCAAGAGAGCCGACAAGGATCACCTTCTATCGGAAGTGTGATGCTGCAGAGGAGACGGCGGAGATCCGCAACTCGTTTTTTGCTCCAAGAATGACAAATAGATACAAGGTGGAGTCCTATTGGGATCCGATCCAAAGAAGCATTGTGGGGGCAATGATGGCCATGTTCAAGCCAGAACAAACTACCTACGTGAACATGCAGCAAGCTGTATTCTTCCATCAGATGTTTGCAAGAGTTCCAGTGAATTGGGCGAAGTGCTTTCACCACCAAACAAGGCAGATGGTGGTTAATTGGCAAACAGGCTCGCCACCGCATTACTTTGCACCGTTTGCAGCACATTTCTTCTTTGGACTGAACCTATTGGCCAAAGAGGAGTGTCATCATATGGTGTCCCACATTCATCCGGATTTACGACAAGAAGCAGAGGAGGAAGAGCGCCAGTATATGCTGCATCTTTGAGCAAACAATGAATATTTCTCGAAGACCGGATAGTGGAAGGTTGAAGAAATTACCAGTCCAAAGACAAAGAAACGTGGCAAACCTAAAGAAGCAAAGTTGCCTCCCACTCAAAGAAAGACTCGACGGCTGATTTTAAAGACTACAAAGATCGTAAAAGATGCATCATCAAGATCAGAGTCTAGGGAAGAAACCGAGTCGCAAGAAGAGGAATCCAAAGAAGAGGAGCTCACTTTAAAAAATGAGGAGTCCGGGAGCGATAGCGATGGGGAGCCAGAAGTTCAGCAATTGGTGGCGGTCAGTGAGGCTTGTCAGGCAATGGTGGTGAACAAGCCAAGACCAAAAGAGAAAGAGGAGAATCCCGCGGGACCAAGTTCAAGAGGCCCAGACAAAGAAAGTACCGAACGATGAAGATACAAAGATTGCAACTTCGGATGAAGGAGCAGATGACAAAGGTGAAGACTCAAGACGAAGATGGCGATGAAGAGGAAAGGAATGTCGGCGGGATATCTTATTTGACAAAGGTGGTCACACCCTTACTGGAGATACTGAAGGATCATTGGAAGGTAATTCCCCAAGATTGTAGGAAGGGGATGAACGAGCTGCAAGTGGTGATGTATTTGATGAGTGAAGTGAAGGAGTTGCAGGAGCACCAAGTCCAAAGAAGTGAGGAAGTGAAAGAAATTTGGAGGGAGGAAGGCTTGACAAAGAAGACTCTCACCATGTTACAAGAAAGCTGCGAGGAAAAAGAAAAAGAACTGCAAAGGTGAGCCAGAGAATTAATGGAACAGGCAATGTGGCTCAACAAGATGAAGGCAGAAGTGAGTGATGTGCACATCGAGAATGTCCATTTGAAGGCAATGACCATCGTAATGGAGCATGAGTTGGATAGTTTGAAGAAGAGTGCAGCGGCAAAAGATCAAGCATGGCAAAGGGAGTTGGCAGCCAGGCAAGAAGAAGAGGAATGATTACAAGAACTTGTCAGGAGCGCGGAAAGGCAAAGCATGCAGTATGCAGAGGAGAAGAAGATGCTCGCTGCGGAGTACAAAGACAAGTTGAAGATGTATTGTGAAGAATTGAAGGTAGAGCACTCTCAAGGATATGCATCGGAATCAGTAGGAGAAGTTGCGGGGAAGTTGAGAGCAATCTTAAGCACGAAGGCTGAAGGGAGATTGGAAGAAGCCCGCCTACATGAGTTGAAGTTACTTCTGTAGGAAACTTGGAAGAGAAAAGCCAAGGATGTGGACATGAACAACTTGTTGATCCGATTGAGAGAACACATAGATAGGAAAATGTTAGAAGTAGAGAACAATGTTAGTCTTAGATTAGATTTAGTCAATTCGGAGTTAGAGAAGATTTGGAATAGTGTGACAGTGGAGAAGAAACCCGACGTCGCAAAAATAGGAATTCAAGTGTCATTGGACTTGATAATTGATACATTAGAGAAGAGTGGGTCAAGAGATAGAGAGTTAGACAAGTCACTCCTGAGCTCAATTGTAGTTCCTAGCATAGAAGTCGTAGAATTAGTGAAGGAATTGGTAGAATTAGCTATACTTGAAGAAGGAGAAGTAGAAGTAAGATCATTGGGTTTGGAAGCCGATGATGAGGTAGATATTGGATCGGGGTAGTACAATTTTGAGATAGGAAAAAGCAGATATGAAGAGATAGATGATTGATTGGGATCTGCAGGTAGGAAGAGATGTTAGGAAGCGATACATAGGTGGGAAGGTCTGCCATTTGCTTCAGTATTTAAAGGAAGCATTCACAGTCCTATGTTAATCAGTATTTATATTTCTGAAGATAGATAAAGCGAAGTGTTGTTCTCAGTGCTCATTGCTTAAGCTTAATTCCAATTGTCAATTTCATGTTTGTAGTTGCGAGTGTGTGGAGAATTCCAAAGAGCAAGTCAATGTGTCTGTGGATGTTGGAATCTGCAGCCTTGATCTTCATTCTATGTGTTTGATCCTAAGTGAAGTGCATCGGAGCAATGCCTTGACAGATTTGAGAGGAATTGTAGTGTTGGTAGTATTTTGCATTTGTGAGTGCAACACGAAGTTGATGTGACGCAATTTTGATCAAGGAAGTTGTGCCTTCAGTGGAGGGGTGGAACACAATTCTGAGGTGAAATAGTTCTTCATAATGAAGTGCCATCTTTGGGAGAATCTGAATCATCACAATCAAGAGTTGTTTGGACAGAATTTGCTATGATGTGATTATGTGTGTGTTTTCGTGACAAGTTGTCAAGATTGTAAGCTTGTTACTCTCTTTTGGGTGTAGTTTCTACCTGAGATATTAAAGAAGAAACCAAGAAGAACTGCAATTTTGACTTTTGACTTTGTATTTGGACATTTCTGAATAGTATCTCTACGAGAACAAACTTTACTTACCCAATTACCGCAAAAGTGATATTTGCCAGGTTGCCACACTCGTCCCTCACCTGATTGCCAACCTAGTTTATAGGATATTGTCTCCTCCCAATAGTCAATATTGAAACCCATGGGTATAACATTGCTCCATCGACTAGCATACAATATGACTCAACTATTGTCACAATAGCCTGAGCTCTCACCATCGAGCTATCCGTTGGATGACCAGGCTGAATCTAAACAACTAGCTCTCCACGTGTGATGTACTGTGTTGAACTACCTCCTAGAGATGTCTGGATCTAAAATAGACACCTCTCCATATTGGTCTTTTGTAACCCTAGATCGACAATTGCAGCCTTCCCCAACATAAGAGGTTGCTCACCAGAGTCTAATAAGACTCTCTATGGTGTATGGACCTTCCTTGAAGGTCCCACCAAATGGAAAATCCCCCTCTGGTTATCCAATAGGACAACACTAAGTGTGAACCATGCTCTCTCAAAGGCCGGTCTAGTTGGCAACTCCTCCAATCTAGATGCTGCTACCTGCCATAAACCATTGGTCGTTGAGCGAATCCCATGCTCCTCAACCAAGTCAACTCACTATCAACCACCTCTGCTCTAGTAGTAAGAACCACATCATCACTACTCTCACAAAGCGTGGCAGCCACTCTGAACACTAGGGCTGGGTCAACTCCCAATGTACACATGTCATTGGCTGAAAATAAAGGATAGTGTATAATCAACTAAGCCGCCCCTAACATCATGCTAGACTTAGTCTGTGTAGTAGTAGGTGTCTGACTAGTAGCTAGTCCATGCACCCCATTGCCACCTACCACACTTGCACTAGGACGTCTAGGAGCTATAGATGATGTCTATAGGGCCTAAGAGAGCATGAAAGACTAGGGAAGTTTGACCTATCTCCCAACCTCTCCTCTTTGTGGATCCAACTCCATTGATGCTCCTCTAAGCTCTTGAGTACCTACTGCAGATGCATCCACATGTGCTTCTCCGCACATGAAGTCCAAAGCATCTCTATCACCAGCATATGAGGTGGAAGCCTCAGCACCCGAATCTAATCTCCTCTAAGCAATGGCCATACTAGCCAATCTCTGCTCCAACTGCTCAATACAAGTAGCCATAGTTGTATCAAAATTAAGGGCAAGTATTGCACCTCTACTAGGTGTAGATCCTCTACCACCACCTCTACTACCTTTTCTTCTATGAATTGGAGTTCCTCTACTACCTGCCATAGCAATCCTACTACTTCGTAACTCCGAGTGTAGGTCAAAGCACCTATTACTAGTGTGACCAAATCTATGGCAATGCTCACACTATCTTTGTGTTGGTTGTGATGCACCAAAGGTATCAGGTCCACTACCTTGAGTACACTCTCTCATATGGCAAGGTCCACCACAAGTCCAACAAGCAACACCACCGCTCATTGGCTACAATTGACCTGAAAATGAAGGTAAGGGTCTAGCTACAATAGGCCATCTACTTGCTCCATAAGATTTGGGCTGTCCACTTTGTCCTCAAAACCACTCAAGCATGGTGCACTCTAGAAGAAGTCACAATTGTGGATGAGGTCTCCCTACCAAATCTAGATGTCACCACTCTCTCCTCCATCATGTTGACCTCAATACACTCAGCCAAACCAAAGACCACCGCCAAAGTAAGCAAAGTAACTTGTTACAACGTAGCATCACAAACTCTACATCACAACTCCTTGTCCAATATCCCATACCAAAACTAGACTGCTTGGGCCTTAGTAACTCCCTAAGTGAAATTGATCAACCACTCATGCAAGTGTATGCCTTGTGTAGGCTCTCTCTAGCCTTCCGTTGGAACTCCTACAAGCTCCTCAACTTGTCAATCCGCATTCCCTGGAAGTTTTGCCTCAAACACTAGAAGAACTCCACCATGGGGTTAAACCTTGGTACTACACCACATCATGTAGCGGTACTTCTACTTGTAGTAGCACTATCTCCAGCTAGTGCACCTCCACTAGCTCCACCAACGCTACTTGAGCTAGAACTCATGGGTACAACCAATCTACCCCTAGAAACTAAGCTTTAAGTAATGGAGACATAGTTTGGAGACCAATATTGTCTCCATGGCTCAATCTCCTCCAAGTGAGCTCTCCTGAACTCATGGTAATCATCCATCAATGGATCCTCCAGATGTTGAAACAAGCCCTTCCATGCCATGAAGGGTGTGAACAAAGTCGGGTTCTATATCTACTCTAGATCACACCAACTATCAAACTCCTAGATGAATTCATCCAACTCAATGGTACTTATTGTACCAAAGTAACACTTAGGGCCTTTGGAGGCCCCTTAAATCTTGTCCATGTCCCACAACAACGGTGCGGACACACCAAGGGCACTCTCAATAAATAAGCTAAATAAGCTCTTGTGTTAAACTCCAACTCATAGTCAATCTCCTCCCTCAATGGGACATGAGATACAGGCTAATAATGAGCACCACTTTGAGTAAACCCACTGCATATTGTGAGGCTATCTCCTCTGGAATCCCAAAAGAACTCCATCGTGACAAAGTAACCACAAATTGCCAACCACAAACGCAAGTACTCCATCAAGAACCAACACCACCAAGTACCAACACCAACAAAGCACCACCAAGTACCAATACCAATGGAATACTACCCACTAATGAAACTCTAATTGAGACAACTTCATTAGGAGAAAGTGCATTCTATAACCAGCCATCACAACATGGACTCTCATGGTTTGTAGGTCATCACTTCCTACCTCACTAGAGGTAAACAAAGGTAGTCTGACTAGTTATCACTCCAACCTCACCACCAAGAGCACACCAGAGCACCAACGCTCTAAATTTAGGGCATCTCATACAAACATGGTGCACAAACAAGAAGTAAAGAATAGAGAGGGTCTAATCACAAGAAATCTAAACAAAATCCATCTATCTCATAAAGCAACACGGGATGGATTCTACCACCATTTGTCATTTGACATAATAAGAGTTCATATTTACATTCTAAGCTACCAAGATCACCAAGAATATGATCAAATTCCCTCTCCTAGCAAAAGCTACAAGTGTATAGATAATAGTGGAACAATCACTGGGATAACAAGTGAGAGTGGACCAGTTGGCTAGGGCACCAATCTAGGAACCAAAGATCTAAGGGTCAAACCTTGTTGCACACAATCTAGCAAGATGGGTAGATTTTGCCAAAGAATGACCAAAATCTACTCTGACTAGCTAGCTTCACGCCAGCAAGCTAGCTTGCTCGCGTGAAGCAAGATTGCCCTTCTAGGCCTTTGTATCCTCCCTTTGTATCCTCTCATAGCCCACAGACCTATGCTTTGAAGCCTCTAAACGCTAAAATTCAACCAAATAAGGCTTTTCTTCTTGCCACTTTGAACCCTCTCCAAATCTGGCAAAACTCCTCCAAATCTGCAAAACTCCTCCAAAGCTAGCCAACCAGCAAAACTCCTCCAATCTGGCAAAATTTGACGTAAAATCTAGCAAAAATCTAACATAAACCTTAAATTTGGCTGACCACCAAATCCTCCGCTAATTCTTCACTCGAGCCAAATTGACAAAAATGGATTTCTCCAAATTACAAATTCACGGGGATGGGTTCCCAACTCCACCTTCAATTTCACTTTCTAAGCCCAACTTGCAACAAATTTGTCCTACTTTCACCTCCTAAGCTCAAAATCATAACTACTGTTTGAAAATTGCTTCTCTTTGCTCAAAATTTGGCCAACGCTTCTGCACACCATTTGCCTTATTACCAAATTTGCATCAATTAATGAGCTTGAGCTTGAACCAGGGAAAACTTGAACTTCTATGGAGCTACCAACAATCCATCAAGCTTGGAGATACCACCAACACTCGTAGTTCCTACACTTGATTTCCCCTTGACCTCACTTCTTTGATGTAATCAATTTGTTCACACCACTTGAATCAACTCAACTCAGATCAGTACTTGATCTATCACTCTATAAACTGCCAGCAATTGGGTACTCATTACAATCAAGCCACATCTACTCTAGCTAAGAAAATCCAAGTGATGCTTGCCAGCCTTTGTCCACCATAGCCAAGAACTGGAAGGCTCTCGGTCATTAAAGAATTGAGCTCTCTAGAGCTACACTTTGAAAGTACACCCTTGGACTCAAGCTAGGTCTGAAACCCTAAAGGTCCTGCCAAGGGCACACCCAATAGTCTGAATGGTGCAAAGTGACGGTGGGCTCCACCATGAAGTCAGTACCCCAAACACAAAATCTGACTATCAGAAAGTAGTCTATGAGTGACTACTAAAATACCTCTAACTACTATTATTGCAACTCTAATGTTTGATCAATCTAGATGCAACACTACATATGGCGTGACACTATATTAAGGGAAATGCAACCTATCACTTGCTTGCACAACACACATTTTCATGTTTTGTAGGTCATTAATTTCTATCTCAATAGAGAGAAATATAAATAGTTTGATTGGTCATCATTCCAACCAGAATATTGAGAGCACATTAGAGCACCACACAAATATGATGCACAAACAAGAAGTAAAGAATGAAGGGTTTTTATCACCAAAATTCCAAATAATAACCCTTCATCTCACAAATCCAATTGGATTGACTCCACCACTATTTTGCATTTTGATATAATAAGAGCATTTATCTACTCCTACATTACTAGGATCACCAAGGATAAGATTAAATATCATCTCCTACCCAACACTACACAAGTATATATATGAGTCTACTAATCTTTAAGACAACAAGTAGAAGTAGACTAGTTTGATAAGGAGCAAATTCAAGAACTAGAGATCTAGGGTTTAATGTCTAGTATTGATAAAATAATTTTAGATTCCTATGTATTATGATTGTTGGGGTTGTGCATAGCACAGACACCCAACTATGCTATGGCCAAGCCAACTAATAGAAGGTATACATGATATAATTCAAACATTTAAATTCAACTCAAATAAATAAAAATAAAAGAGTTTAAATTCTGCTTAGTACAATGTATAGTTTATGCATATAGTCAAGTCAGAGAGCGGTATGCAAAAGGGAAGTTAGAAAATTGAAAGTCTATTTTGTTCTAGAAGTTTCTATAGTCTATTTTGTGTTTGCCAACACAAACACAAAGTACAGTTTTGTAGTAGTAGTAGTAGTGAATATTTTGGTAGTAGTTTATCAAAATTAACCCATATATAAGTATTGTGCACAATAGGATCTCATATTGTGCATAATAATTATATTTGTCAATTTTGATTAAATACTACCAAAATATTCACTAAATTGGCTCATTTCATGCTAATTTTCTCAAAGCCAAATAAAGCCTTCTTTGTTGCAAATTCAAATCCACTCTAAATTTGGTTATCCTTCACCAAATTTGATAGACCTCTTTATTTGGTTGATCTTTATTGTAAAATACCAAGGACAATAATATGAGAATGGAGGACCAAAGTGTAAGATCATATTTGGACACTTGAATAAGGAAAAGTCCAAGGAGAGAAATAGGAGAATGGAAGACATGAGTGGAATATCACATTGGAACACTTGAATGAGGAAAAACTCTAAATTCTTAGCATGAGCTTGGGCTTTGTTATTTATAGAGAACATACAAGGCTTTTCAAAAACTTCTAAGGAAGCTTCTTAAAAGCCACCTTCTTTGAGTGCAAGCCAAGTTAACCAAGAAGTTTCTTGAGAAGCCTCCTTCAAAAACTACCTACTTGGCATGCAAGCTAAGCTGGTTAGGAAGCTTCCCAAGAAGCTTCCTCATCAAAGTTGACCTTTGGCATGCACATTACTTGATACTTGGAAGGTACCAAGTAGTTCCCTAAATTCTTCTAGAATATTCTTATAATTCTTGGCTAATTTGGCATATTTACTAATTTGTTAGTCTTGACTAACTCATTTGTAAACTCCATATTGTTACATTTACCAAATCAAACCTTAACTCAAGAAGGTGTGCACTCCCAAATTTGGACATTTTGAACTCCTTCTCCACCAAATCTAGCCAATGTCTCCAACTCCTTAACTCAAGGAAATGGGTTCTCAAACCCAACACCAATTTTGGCTTTAGCTCACATCTCCAAGCTCCAATCATCAATTTGACCTTCCCACTCTCAAATCAACATCTTCAATCAACAAAATTGGATGTCCACTTTTCATATTGACCTCAATTTCACACTCAAATTAGGAAAATTGGGCAATGCTTACGCACATAATTTTCCCAAATGTCAATTATCTAAGAAAATAGGTTATGCTCTTTCACGCAATCCCTACTCAACTAAATTGAATGAAAAATTCACAAATCAAAGGTACCATTGGTCAACACTTAGATCTAGAGATACCACCAACAACCACTCAAAATTTCACATCAAATTTCTCTTCTCACTTCTTTTGTGTGATAAGATAATCAAATGATCAAAACTAAACACTCAATATTCTTTGCCAACAAGCATTTATTACACCATCAAGCCACACCCACTCTAGCTCAAAGAATTTAGGTTGCAATTGCCAGCCTCTATCCATGATAGCCAAAAGCTCAAAGGCTCAACACATAATAAATGAATTTTTTGGAGTGGCACTTTGAAGTATACTCCTTGGAGTGGCCAAGGATTCCAACCCTAACAACACACACAATGGTGCATCTAATAGTACCAAAAATTCATGTAGTAGCAATGGTGCAATCAAGAATCCTAATGTAATATCTGGCTGCCACCAAGTAGTTCCTAAGTAGCTATAGATATAACAATGACTACCAAGACTATCACTCCAACATCCTAGCAAACTAGATTTTGCATGGAAAATGTTGTAACATCATCTCCACAAGTTGCAAAATAAGACCTACAAATAAATAAAAAAATTGGATCCCTTGAAGACTTGTGTTGTTTGTTCTTGGATGGCTTCTTCTCATTGTTTTGCAATCAACTTGGAGTGTCTTCTCTTTTGGATTCAACATCCACTTTCCATTCAATTTCTTCTTTGGGTTTCACCTTGATCTCCTCTTGTTCTTTGAGAGCTTTAGCTTCTTGGTTGGGGTTAAGGAGTTCTAGTCCAAAGTGTACTTTTTCTTGTTGGTCTTCTTGATTTGCACTCTATTCCTCTAGATTTAGTGCAATTGAGCATCTTTGTACTACTCTTGGACCTCTATTTTGAATGTTGAGTCTTGCAAGGTGAGTGTAGTATCTTCATCCCTCTCTTCTTCCTCCTCCAAATCTTCCACTTCTTCCTCCAAAGACACATCTATCACTTGGGGATTCTTCCTTAGTTTTTTGTTAGTCTTTGAGATCTTGATGGTGTTGATCTCTTCTTTTTAATTATGGTGGTTCCTTCTTTGTCCACCAATACAAAATTCTTATTTTTGCATACTTTTCATCTACAACTTGATGCTTTTGAATTATTGACCTTCCTTCAAGTTGCATAGTGAAGTACCTAGTCTAGTGATAATGGCTTGATAACTTCCTTCTTTCTTCCTTGCTTAGAAGATTCAATCCTATATAGAAGTGGATGGCAAAAAGGGCTAAGTAGGTTGCTTTGCAATCTTCTTTAAACTCCTTGATCATGCTTCTTGCTTGTAAGAAGAACATATTTACCTACTTACCTTTGGTTCATGTACTTAAGAAGATGTCTTAGTTGCTATTGATATAGGTTGTTCTCTTTAAAGATGTGCACTTTGGTCCATGAATCATGATGCAGTAGATTTTGCATCAACAACCATATCTTAGTTATTTTATACGGCTTCTAACACAAATTGCTTATAAAGAGCACATCTTCCATCAACTCAAGTCTTCTATCTCCTTCTCATATCTTTGATGACCAAAGATTGAGAGTATTCAAATTCCCTTACTAATAAACTAAAGCTAAAGTCTCTTTAGAATTCATGACACATAAATAATTGCATATGGAGCAGTACAATTAGATCCAAACTTCTATGAAAACTTTTAAAATAGAAGAGATTATTTGTTTGTAGAGGTCATACATATCACCATAAATACTTATAGCTATTTAAAATACTTGAATTCTATACAAGTAAAGTAATATTAACATCTAAAATGAATATTAGTTTCAATCAATTATTGTAAAAGTCCAAGACCAAGGAGAGAACTAGTAGAATGGAAGATCACATGGGACACTTGAATGTGTGTAAACTCCAAATGCCTAGCATGAGTTTTGGCTCTTGTATTTATAGGGATCATACAAGGCTCTTGAGAAGCTTCCTTGAGCTGCTTTCTTGGAGTGCAAGCCAAGTTGATTGAGAAGCTTCTCAAGAAGTTTCTTTCTAAAAGCCGTTTACTTGGCATGCAAGCTAAGGTAGTTGGAAGCTTCTAGAATCTTCCTTCTAGAAGCTATCTACTTGGGGTGCAAGCTAAGCTAGCCAGGATGCTTCCCAAGAAGCTTCCTAGATAATTTTTGAATATTCTCGGTTAATTTTCTTATTTGCTACTTTGTTAGCCATACTAACTTTGTTGCTAAACTCCATATTGTTACATATTCCCCCACCGCTAGTTGGTGATGTCCTCCTTGCTTGTGAAGCTTCAAACTCTTGGATGGCCAATTGTGCATTATGGAGATGAGAAAGAGGTTCCCATGTGGCATCATGAAAGAGATACCCTTTCCAAAGGACCTTGTACTCCGTATGTTGTTGATGGCCTTGTTGATGGCCTCATTGAATGTAGCAACTGGCAAGGATACGATCAACTTTGTACTCCTCATGATCATTGATAAGAATAGGAGGAGGGGGAGGTTGTACTCAAGAGGATAAAGAAGAGGGGTTAGGAACAAAGGGTTTCAACTTGGAAACATGATGGATGCACATATAACAAGGCAAGGCAAGTCAATAAGCAACAAGAGAGACAATTTGGGTGACATTAAAGGGTCCTATCCAATTAGGGGCAAGTTAACAAACTTGGGTATCACTTGGGAGAAGGAGGTTATTGGATGAGAGCATGATTGTAAAAGTCCAAGACCAAGGAGAGAAATTGGAGAATGGAAGCTCACATTGGGACACTTGAATGAGAAAAATCTCTGATTGCCTAGCATGAGCTTTGGCTCTTGTATTTATAGGAAGCATACAAGGCCCTTGAGAAGCTTCTTCAAGAAGCTTCCTTGAGCCTCTTTCTTGGAGTGCAAGCCAAGTTAATTGGGAAGCTTCTCAAGAAGCTTCCTTTTAGAAGTCGCTTACTTGGTATGCAAGCTAAGCTAGTTGGAAGCTTCTAGAAGCTATCTACTTGGGGTGCAAGCTAAGCTAGCCAAGAAGCTTTTGAGAAGCTTCTTAGATACTTTTAGAATATCCTAGGCTAATTTGTCTTATTTGCTACTTTGTTAGCCCTACTAACTTCATCGCTAAACTCCATATTGTTACATATTCTCCCACCGCGAGTTGGTGACGTCCTTGTTGTCAATGAAGCTTCAAACTCTTGGATGGCTAGTTGTGCATTCTGGAGATGAGAAAGAGGTTCCTATGTGGCTTCATGAAGGGGATACCCTTTCCAAAGGACCTTGTACTCCATATGTTGTTGAAGGCCTTATTGAATATAGTGACACGCAAGGATAAGATCAACTTTGTACTCCTCATGATCATTGATAAGGACAAGAGGAGGGGGAGGTTGGACTCAAGAGGAGAAAGAAGAGGTGTTAGGAACAAAAGGTTTCAACTTGGAAATATGAAAGACAAGATGGATGCACATATGACAAGGCAAGGCAAGTTGATAAGCAACAAGAGAGACAATTTGGGTGATATCAAAGGGTCCTATCTAATTAGGGGTGAGTTTATAAAATTGGGAATCAAGTGGAAGAGGGAGGTTATTGGATGAGAGCATGACCTTATCACCAACTTGAAAGTTGAAAACACAATGATGGTGATCCGTATATTGTTTCTGCCAATTTTGAGCAACAAGGAGATGAGATTTGGCTTGTTGAAGGGATTGGGAGATGGTGGTGAAGAAGGTGGAAGTATGAGGAACCTGAGATGGAAGAGGAGCAAGAAGGGAATCTAGAACAAGTGGGTCTTGGCCAAAATTGAGAAAGAAAGGAGAGAATCCGGTGCTTGCTTATTTAGAATTATTGTATGCAAACTCCGTAGCTTCAAGACAGTCATCCCAATTTGTATGGTGAATGTTGACAAAGGCACAAAGCATATCTTCCAAGGTGCAATTTGCACATTCAATTTGTCCATCAATTTAAGGATGATAGGCCGTGGGAAAAGTAAGCTTGGTGCCAAGTATCTGGAAGATTGCTTGCCAAAACTTTCTAGTGAAGTAAAGATCATGGTTGGAGTGAGTACCCACGGCATCCCATGATGCTTGAATACATTATCAAAGTAGATTTGCACCAAGTTTGGAGCATCCACATTATCAACCATTGGTGCCAAGTGGATTTGCTTACTAAGCTTATCCACAAACGCCACAATTGTCGTGTGACCTTGCTTTGTCTTGGGCAAGGAGGTGATGAGATCTAAGCTCACATGTTCCCAATGAATAGATGGAATAGGTAGTGGTTGAAGGAGTCCACTTGGTTTCTAGTTACTAGCCTTGTTGCATTGGCACCTCTCACATGATTAAACAAACTTCCAAACATCTTGTGCCATGTTGGGCCACCATCATTGGTTTTGGAGGGTACCCAAGGTCTTATCCACACCCATGTGACCAACAATTGGTAAATCATGGGCTTCTTGAAAGCGCACAAGTTGGAGATAACATTTGGCCGGAACATAGATCTGGTCTCCATGGAATAGAAGGCCTTCCTTGAAGAAGAAGGTGTTGTACTCCTTGTTGCATGTTGTTAGATAACCATGTACCATTTGGAAGAAGGATCTTGTTGTAGAGCTAACCAAAACTTGTTTTGGACCTTGGAGTCAATTGACACCATTGTAATTGCTGCCGTGATGAGAGGAAGAGACTTCAAATTAGGTTGTTGTGATAGAGCATCAAGGATGACATGGAACTAACCTACTCAAGTACTCAAGTACCAATTTTTTGATGTCAAACAATTGGAGCTGCTCCTCCCTTTGATTATGTTGACTCTTCATGTCCTCCATCCTTCATTGGAACAAATAGTACCGGTGCTTTCCAAGGAGAGGTACTATGTCATATGAAATCCTTCTCTAAAAACTTTGTAATTGTTATTTGCAACTCCTCCAACTCATTTGGTGAGATCCAATAGATTGGTCTACTCATTGGAGTACTCCTTGGCAATACTTCAATCTTGAAGTGCATACCCCAATCGGAGGGTAATCCCTTTGACAGATTATCCAGAAACACAACTACAAACTCCTAAACTATTTGATCAACCATTGCTTGATGAGGCTCTTGGCCCTCCTCAGATTGTTCTTGTGCAAAAGGCTTGATCCACACCATGAAAATAGACTTAGCTTCCTCCAAAGCTTGCTCTATGGTTGCTTCACTAACAAACTTCTCATCTAGAGACTCATCTTTCTTCAAAGCTTGCTCCATGGCTGCTTTTTAGGTAAACTTCACATCCTGGGACTCATCTCCCTTCAAAGCTTTCTCTATGGCTACCTTCTCTACAAAATTTCCATCCTAGGACTGACTATTCTTAGGTGTCTTACTCAGAAGTGCTAGACAATCTAATCGGAAATTCCTACCTTGGTGTTGTACTTGAATTTGTCATCGGGTCCAATCAAATTGAACCTTATGATGTTCAAGCCAAGGTAGTCCTAGAATGACATCATAGTGTAGAGGTGCCACTAAAAATCTCAGACACTCCAAATACTCCTTCCCAATCTTGAAGGTAAAAGGATACAAGATACAAAATGCATTACTCCTTCTACCATCTACCATCATCAATCTACTTCTAATTATTGGGTTGATATGAATACCCAATTCCTTTGCTACTTGCATAGACATGTAATTCTCTAAACTTCCAAAATCAACCAAATCCTACAACCCTAATTAGATATTGTATCTTGCAGTGAAGAAAAACTTGCATAGGTTGAGCCTTCAATCCTATTGGAACTAATCAAGCTCCTAGTAGATAGCTCAAAATCTCCTACTTGGATTCCTCATTTCTCTTGATCATTCCATTCCACAAACTCCATCTGGGCAACTTTTTGAGGTCACCCATTTTTAAGCGGACATTCAACAATGCAATGTCCAACTTGGCTACAATTAAAACAACCACCATTTTGTTGCAATCTTTCTCTATCCGTTGTACTAGGTGGTCTCCGTTAACATCAATCTCCATTGGTATCGGTTCCTCCACTCATGCGTATGTATTGGTAGGCTTTGTGTAGGTCAAGGTCAAGACCAAGTTGTCATAGCCAAGGAATCAAAGCGCTCAGCCAATTGCATGGCTTCTTCTACATTTTGTGGTTCCCGCATGGTCATCTCCAATTTGGTTTGTGACTTCAATCCCCTCACAAATCAATCCAAAACTTCATGTTCTTGTATATCTGAAACTTGCAAGATGATATTCTAAAATTATGTGATGTAGCTCCTTATAGATCCAATCTACTTCAACTCGCCAATTTATCTCATGCGGCTTGGGCGGCATTTATAGTTTGAAATTGACCAAGTATTACTTCATTGAATTTTGCCCATGTCAAGATTGGTGCAACAACTTTTTGTTCAGCTTGTTCTACTCGGAATCACCAAAGTTTTGTCACACCATCCAATTAGCTTGAAGCCAAGAGAATTTTTTTCCGTTCATCTTGAAGATTGGTAGCTTCAAAGTAACATTTGCAATCAAAGTAACATTTGTAATCATGGTTATGTAATCTTCCAAGGATAAGAGACCTTAAGAAAAGCAGAAGAAAAGAAACACAAGCTTTGCACTCAATCCTCTGATGCCCCAAAGGAGCACTTTGACTGTATTATATAGCAAAGGGGACTCCCATAAAGGAAGTTCCATCCTTGGATCAGATATATGGATTGGTGATATGTCAGCAAGCTCTACACTTAGATTAGTTGCATGCATGGGTGACATGTTGGATTTGATCCTATTTGGTTGGTCAAACCATCTTTGATAGGAGGGAATCTTTATAGAATCTTCTTATAAGAATCTCCAAATCGCATGGATGAGATACCGTTTGAAAGCTCTTGATGAGACAAATTGAGGGGAAAGGAAGGCCAATATTCTCTCTATTAGAGGAGAATCTTTACATTTTTTAGTCTTAATTCATCCATTAGGCTTCCAAATTGAATGAAGTTTTCAAACTTTTCTTGGCTCTTGCACTATTAGTAGAAGTACTCTCTTGGTGATACCTCTATCTGATCTACTTAGTCCATTATCTATAACATCCTCCCATATGTTACCAATCCAAATTTCACCTCTATATCATATGTCTAGCTATTGGTATTACATTTTCAAGTTATTTTTGGCTCCTGCTCTATTAGTAAAAATGCTCTTTTTGTGATGCCTCTATTTGATCTACCTAGCACATCATACCTAACATCCTTCTGGTGTTACCAAGTCAATTTTCACCTCTAGATAATATATACGCCATTGGTATTACAAGTGAACTCCAACGCAACACATACTTTACTTAAAATTTCTTTCAATATCTTAATCAATAGACTAACTTGGTACCAAGAACTAAAGAAATTATTTGATAAATTTTCACTATCAATATCAATATGCTATGAAAGCTCAATACAAAGAAAATTGAAAATTTAGTTAATTTACTATATTTTGCAAAGTATTATAGAGTTTAAAATGTTGTGTAACATTTCAAGACATTACTCCAACAAGGTTAAATGCATAGTCTACATAAAAGAATTAGAAATGTTATTATAATAAGCTTCAAGGTACAAAACAAAGACACACACTTATTTATTAGTAATAACTCATCAATTCTTATAATAGTAGTTTTTGGAAGTACTCATGATATTATCCTTGAAATGACTCTTTGTTTTACTGATATTTATTGATTCCTCTTAATAAATTGTAGAGAAGGTAGAGAGAAAGCATATATATAAAATGCCATAGCTCTTTCAATTTAGCTATCTTATAAGGGTTGTGTAATGGATAAACGTATAAATAAGAAATCATTAGCTAGAATAGTTCAAGATTCAACAAGAGATAATAAGAATACTATGCTTGTCAAATCTACTATTTGTTCCCTTTTTGCAACACAAGTTATCTCCTCTATTTTTGTCATATTTCACTTGTTTTACATATCAAATACTAATGATCTATAGAAAAGAATAATGTTAGAGAAGTTTGATTATTTTGAAAGTGAATGCTTATGCTTGTGATATGAATACTGATTTTCAATAAGTTGATATTTATGAAAATGATATCTCTCATAAATTACATTTATATATATGGATGTAGTATATATCTAAGTTGGAGAATGTGCTAAGTTTACTATTACTATAAAATTTAATTTTGTCTATTATGTGTGAATGAGATTCCATGTTTGTACATTTTGGTGGTTCAATGAATGAAAATAGTGTGAAAATGTATTTAGAGTATTATATGTTATATATATTTTTTAAAATTGTTGATGTAAAAGAGTCTTTAATCCTTTAATTCCTTGGTAGCGCTTATTCATTCAATACTTTTCAGTTTTACCTAGAAGAATTTCAAATGAAAAATAGCTATGATTTATTTTTTTCAATTAATATAGAGAGAGATGTGAAATTAATTATGCTAAGATTAATGGAAAGTTCTTGTTATTTATAATTCTAAGATCATTGTAGATAATGTTAAAAAGATACTTGAAAATAAGTGATTTAGAAGAAAATGTGAAATAAATTTATTTCATATAAAGAAGAAAAGTATAGTAACTTACACTATCAAGATCTATCCTTATAACTATATACTTGAATATCCACCATAATAATAGAAAAATAAAACTATATGAAGAGGAGGTACTCCAAAGAATGTAAGATAGTTCCGCAAGGTGCTTTCTCATCACACCAAAAGACCAGAGATTATACAAGATAATTTTTGGCTGGTGCAATCTGTAAGAGAGCAATCGCCCTTTGTGACCATATGACTTACTTCCATAACTAAGATATCTTAAATGTAATAGGACTGCTTTCTCATCCATACACTATTGGGGCTTAGTCCCATTGTACCCTTACGTCTCATCCTTGTGTAGCTTGATGGGGTCTTCCCATCCTTGTTGGTATTCTATGCGGACTCCTTTCTCTTCCGATTATACAAGGCGATTTTCATGTTGCTTTGATTTTGAAATTTACTAACATCGTGTTCATAAGCATTACCATGTGTTCACCAGCATTTAGTGTTCTAAAAGTTATTCTTATCTAAACCTCTATAAATTTATATAGTTCACTGCCAAGAAAATTAAAAGATATTCATAACAAAAAATATTCAAAATATTGACTAGAAGATATTCGTAGTGATATGGTTATGACACGCTATCCCTCAAAAGTAGATCACTAATAAATACAGTCTTTTCGCGAAAGTTCGAGTTACTACTTGTTAAGTTAAGATACACTCCTCTCCATATCGGGGATGCTGTGAAATTGCCTGGATGCAAAATTAGCATCTTCTTCAGAACCCTTACCGGCGAGAAATAGATTCCATTCAGTTGCTGCCGGTAGTTCGAAAGGCAGATGGAGGGAAGCTGCACACGAATCGAGAACCCAATATCACGGGACCCGATCAGTTTCTTGTGTATTCTAAGTTTTCGTGAATCGGTGTCGATTATACGCAGAAATTGTGGAGGTGTATGACGGAAGATTGAATTGTGACGAGGAAGTTCTTTACCGTAGGTCGAGACACAGGATTGGGAAGGATGGTGAGGATTATGATTGTCGTGGCCACGACTGGGAGATGGTTGTAATTTGAGAATTTGTGAGGATGGCTTCTCTTCCGGAAGTGCAGATCGAGCTTTATGTGAACGGAAAGGGACCGCGGCACAAATTTAAGACCAAATTGCAGGGATGGGAAGCCAACCGCCTTGATTTAGAGACTATTATGAATACTTATCGTTTGAATGCCGTGTATGCGTTCTCGCCAGAGCATGGGAGGGGGCAGAAGCTCATCTTCCACCCCAGGAACGGATTTTCGATGGTTTGTTACTCCGGAAAACCTGACGTGGTGATACGGCTTGACTCCGATGCTAAGGTGCGTGGATATTCAGCAACTTGTCAAAGCTGGTCCCAAGGATGTGAGGAATTGGTTAATTTCCTTCTATTCATTGTTTCCTTTTGTTTGCTTTTACTTTTGGCGTCTATTCCTTAGTTGGAAGCAGGACGTTCCCTACGTTCGGCAGGGAATTCCTATCTGGTCAAAGCTGTCGCAGGTAAAGACCGGATGCGTGAGTTTTAGGTCTAGAGGTGTAACATACCTGTGAGGAGAAACAGGAATATGAACAATGGTGCTTGATTGTGACATGTTATAGGACAATCTACTGGAGAGAGCTCTCAAATCTGATAGACCCTGGCTGATTAGTTTAGATTTGAGGGTTTGTGGATTACGCAGTGGTCGAGAACTGGACGTTGGCAGAAAATCTTCTTCTGCCGCCCCTTTCATTTGCTGTGCAATCATGAAATGAACGTGATTACACGGTTGTAACCAAGTTTTGCAACTGACTAATCCATTCTGGCCGGTAATCGAATTGGACCAACGATAAATTCAGATAGACGAAGTACTATCATAGTGAATTGCCCATTAGATTCCCAGTCCTTTTATCTTACACTTCAGGTCTAATCTGGATTGCTGTGCCTCGTCCACTAACAATCTCTTGCGTACTTGGGAATCGTGATGACTGCTGTTCACATGATTCGTAAGGGGGAACTTATGAATTTCAAAAAGTCGACTTAATGATACTTATTTAGTGGCATTGGACAAGAAGTTGTTATTATGACTGACGTGTAATGAACATCGTAATCCCCAGAATTTTGATAGGCTTATGAAATGGTTGTCAGATAGCAGCCGGAACAGTAATTTGCACACTTGAATATCCTTTGTCAATTTCAAATATGAGTGAAGTTTTTAATGTCTGGTCAGAAGTGTTGTGAAGTGTTATAAAATAAACTTATGATTTATTCATGGTTCCATTCTGTTGATATATAGCAGAGTCACATTTACCGAAGCTGGTAAACCCAGATAGCCTGGACATTCACGTATTTGCAAATTGTACTAGATTATTTAATCAGGACATATGTTTAGTACTTCTCCAGATACGAGAAGTCCATCCGGTTTGTAAGAAATCAAGAGAAACAGAAAAAAGTTCTCAATCAATTGAAATCTGAAAGTGTTTACGGGGCTAATGAGTCATTTGGCTTGTTATCTTGACGAATGTAAAAGGCTAAGGACACGAAGAGAGTTGTTCCATATGTCATTAACCGGAAAACTGAGGTGCATTGCTTCTGGTTTTAACTGATGACAGGCCTCGAGGAAGAAATTGGCGTCTCTCATGTTTGTGGTCGCGGCAGCGATTATTCTTTTGGTATTGATATTTTCTGACCAAGCCGATAAACCAATGTGGTTTATAAAGGTGCAAGAGCTTGGGGGTGGAGGGATCGGATGGCTTGTCGGTTTCTTCGTTATTGTGATCTCGCAGGTTACTGGGTGGCCGCGTTCGCAATTTCGTTAATTGATCCGTATCGACTTCAATCCTCGTTAAGCCCTGGGTTGAAGCGAGCCTTCAACGAGAGGTGGAACCCCGGAAATAGTTGAGGAGGCCGCAAGTTTGGTCTAACTCTTAGTTGGCCCCATTCAATGTAGTCTAGGTCACCTGTACTCATTGGCGAGTCCTCCTAGTGATCGGTGGTGTAATCGGAAAATGTAGAAATCAAAGACACACGAGCGACAGTATGATCAATTCTGTGGTGAAGAAACGAGCTTTGCGCTCAACACCATGATTAAAGTAGTATCTCATCTTTTAACGTTTAGTCCAATTTACAGAAATGTCCTGTTTAATTCTCTTCTCTGCAAATTCCATGTTAGGAATGTTTTGTTTGTGGGAAGATCTCAACCGGGTCTTCTTATTCATAGTCTTTGAGTGGACTAGAATGTCTTCTTGAAGGTCCCCTAATAGCATGCTATCATTCCCTGTATGCGATCATTGAACCAGGTTCTTTGCCTAACTTGTAAAATTGCCCTATGCTAGAGTGACAAGATATGACCTTGTGGTCGTCCTGCGTCGATCACAGTTGTGTAGTTCCAGGACACTTATTCAGGATCTCAACTTTTAGTGGGTACGTCACTGCTCAATGTGCTGGAAGTTCTCCTTCAACTTCTTGAACCTGATCTTTAACGACATCAATGTCTCTTGATGTGCCTCCTCTTATTCTTTTTGTAAGTGGAGTGTTTCATGCCTCTCCTCGTGTCCACCTGGAATAGTCTAGGTCGTTGAATCTTAGTAAATGCTGGATACCTTCCCGTGGGCACTTTACTGAAAAAGATGTTTCACACCTACTCCAACGTGTATGGCCAAACTCAGCTGCGTTGTCACCGTGTGATCGTTACGTAGTGTTGTGATTTCTCCACTCCCTTCACTGGGGAGATCTCTGGGCGTGTGCAAGTCTGGATGAGATCACTGCAAAAGCTCCCGGTTGGTTTATGAAACAATTGTTTATCAAACTTCATACATACTTGTCTTACTCCCTTTCACATCCATAGAACTGCTAACCGATTAACTAACCTCAACTTGCACAAAGTAAGGCGACGGGGCTAAGCTACAAATGTTGAGGTCATCTAGAAAGACACCCTCTGGTTCATTCTCAGGTGCCGTGCTTGTTTTGGGAAAACTTACAACGTGGGTCTCTCAAGATGAGGGTCAAAGACTCTCCAGTCCAACAAAAGACTATCAGGACGTGATCCATACGTCTGATATTCCAAGGATTGGAAAGTTCATACCTGAAGTTGTCAGCAATGTCCCAAATATCAGGTACTGCAAGACAAACTACAAATCTGGGATGTGAGTACCAGCCTTGTCCCATCTTAGAGTTGGACGAAAGCTTTATTTTGCTTCTTCGTTAAAACACACAGATTCTAAAAGCGCTCCCGAGAATTAGACACGGACCCCTCCCTACCAAATTGCTTGGTTTACGCATGGCATGCAAAAAGTTCGGGCTTATATAATTCTTCGTCACTTTCCAGACAACGTTCCAAAGGCAGAAGGTTCCATCAACTTTCAGGAAGAGAACCTCGAATTTTTGTTTTCGGCCGCAGAAGGAACGAAAGGTTACCACGTAGTCCATCTCTGTATACTGTAGCGCTTGAAATTGAATACTTGTCAATACAGCGAGGAATATAGAAATACTGCATGCGAAGATGCATATGAGCATAGATGGATGATGGTTATGGCATTCAGATGGCCACAGTCTTGAGTCATGCATGCTCTTAAGATTTCATAATAATGACGCCGTGAAAGATTGTATTAATCAGCGTTAGTGACGCCTTGATTAGTAACTGGTGAGGTAGAAATCATGTGCTGCTCAGAGGTTTACGTCGGAGTCAGCCCCTAAACCAAGTGATTAGTGTGGTGACAGTTCTCGTGCAGAAAGTGGAGTTGACATTGAGTGTAGTCGATAGTACGGGACCTTGTGTTTTCCGTTCCATAGCGCAGTGGGAACGTGAAAATGCTTGTCGGATGACGGGGATGGGAAGTAGAATCAAGCATTGGATCAGAGAAGTGCTTGTGCTCATTGCTGCCCGTTGCCAGGGAATCCGAGGCAAGGATTGGTTTCGGTGTGACCTTTCTTCGCACAACAGGGTGCTTGACATTGATTGCAAGGAGTCGAAATTTGAGCCAAATGTAAGATTCGGTAGAGAGTTTAGTGTTAAGAAATGCAATGTTGAAGCACAATGAAGGAGAGCAATAGTCGAAATGAAAAGTCTCTGAAAGGAGGACTGGTTAGCTGAATCGGATCCATATCGCACTTGCGAGCCCATGTCGTTGTGGTCAGACACAGAATGCAGCGAGCTTGGGATTCGCTTCGGAATTTGAGCTCTTAAATGCAGTACACAGAGAGCTGAGTTAAAAATCCAACGAGCGGAAAGTGTCGGAAGAGTGATTATGACCTGACGTCTGGAGAAGTATCCATAGCGTAATGAGTGACTTCCCCGACAACGCAGTAGCTCCAAATCAGGGTCCTTGTGAAATCCGTGCTGCCAAAAGCTTTGCTCTATGATATTGGAGAAGCATCATTCGGACAATTGGGAAAGTAATAGTAAAGAATGGATCATTTCCTCTTTCGAACTCGACAAGCAGACCTCTCGAGTCTAACAGCTGTGGCTGCGAACCCCTAAAGCGGCTGTGGCTTTCTGTCCTCTCACGCAGGGAAAACGTTCCCCTTCTTACATCCTGAGAGCGGCAACTTGGCAATTGAGAGAATTCGCATGCCTTTTCACGACGATGTCTGAGAACAGAAGCTGCAGATTCGTAAAGGAACTGAGGACTAACTTTCTCACAATTATTGGGTGTAGAATGTCTGCAACTAGTCAAGGAAACGAAAAGCAGGACGCTGAATCTTACAGACATCATGATATGGATTCGCATTGAAGAACTGGTTAAGGTGGTGGTTTGGTCTGGTCCGTCCCTCCGCGAAGTCGAACGGTTGCCGAACATCGAACGAGTTCTTCATCTCGAGATTGCAATCAAGCCCCAATTGTCACTGTCTACAGCTTGCAGAAGGTGGACGGTCTAAAGCAAGCAATCGAGCAAGGAATCGAGCACACTAGGGGGTTTCAAGTTAGCTTTTTTGCAGTCTGCGGGAATCTACGGGTAAACTTCTGGAAGTCGTAAACCATTTAAAGAAAATGAAATCATGACCCGTAAAATTTTATGAATCCGTTAATTTCAGCCTTTTCTTGTTCACTATTAATATTTCTTTTCCCCTTGACAGACACAGACCCAATATCAATTTGTCAGCTGAGTAATTCAATATCTCCGTAACCCTCTCTGGAATCGAAGCTGGAAGGTAATCGAGACTGAAAGCTCCCGAGACTTTTATCACGCATAAATTTCTTACGGAATGTTACGGGTAAACCTATGGCACCTGTAGAAATCCGTCGATTTCTAATTCGAAACCCTAGTACTAACTATGCCATGCACCACACCTACGGTACTCAGAATGGCCTTCATTTGGAAAGACATCTTTCATTCCGATGTTACCAGCGCTAATGAACATCAGCTACAGTTTGCAGATAGATACCTGATCAAGTGAGATGATCAAAGCACACTATTTGGAGACTTTTGAGAGCAAATCTGCCAAATGACTAACTAATCTAACTGTCGTCGTCCGGAAGAACACAAGAGTAACCAAATTGTCTACGCCCAGGTAAAGCACGCATACAACTCAACTCAAACTTGAGACTTTCTTCCATCCTTCAATCGGAACAAAAAGTTTCATCCAGGTTGAGATTGCTGTTACATTTATCCAGTACCCTCCGTCTGATCTTCATCAGAACTAATATATAACTTTCGATGAGATGTATTACATAGAATCTTTGGCTATTGCCTCTTCTACAAATGTTACGTTTATGCCTCACACTGGATAGCTATTCAATCAAGTAACATCGGCAGGTTATTGTGAGCTTTGGTGGCAATGCAAAGCTTGAGTGAGTAATCAGTGAGTGGAACACGTCCTCTTAGTTCAATATGTCATTGAATGAGAAGAATTCGAAAATATTACGTGTTCGAGAAAACATGTTCACTAAATCTCGCAATATTTGGAACTGTAGTTGCTGTTTCCAGGAACTTTATGTCTGGAAAAGATGGGAAATAACAATATAATGATCAGTATAAGTTTTATTCCTTGTCCTTTTACGTTTTTCGTTAAAGTTCATATGCTCACAAGTAGAGCAATAATGTGTATATTAGCTACTAAATCCTCAGTTTTTGAGTTGATACTTTTGGTCCAGTATTCTATATATTTAATCATCCTTCTATCTTTTCTCATTTATGTAAGTTAAATATCAATAAACATCATCAATCCTATGCTGGCAATAACATGCGTTGTATGATTTGGTAGAAAGATAAATTGCATCAGGTCTACTGAGAAATAATTTCTCTTCCAATTCCCATTTAATATCAACAATTTAATATATTCAAATAATACTATGATATTGATATGACTAATTTGGTTAAAATTCAAGGTGAAAGATGAAGACGAATTAGAATTTCTGAAATTAATGTGTCCCGAGTATTTCTGAATGATGAAATAGTGTGTGTGTTTGATTGGTTCTTGTATTTCAGTTAAAATTTCAAATAAAACGCAACTCCTTATTTTCCCAACAGAATATTTCTTCTTCTTATCCAAATTTGCTGCATATAAAAACATGTATATAAATATATAGTCAAAATAAAAATAGAATAAAGTTCTAGAAAATTTAACAACCAGAAACTCCATCCAATCGACTCATTGAAACCCCGTACATATATAAGCAAGAATTATGTTTCTAAAATATTGAAACATGCATCTCTTTTTTTCTCGGGCAAGTTGGTACATATACTTGATTTTCATAACGTATTACGTTGGAGGGAAACGATTGAATATTGGGCATAGACACGTTCTGTCAAAATGTGTTTTACTCGATGAATGGTGCACCATAGTCCGAGCACAATTGAACTTGAAGAATAAAAGTTTCCAAAAACTTTTGGACAAACTATTAAAATGGAAAATCTAATAACGTGCACTAGCATAAATCGATCGAAGCTCGAGTCGCGAGTTTAGGACTGGTTTCAATTTTGCTTGAGTTTGTTAGAGCTTAAAGCATACAACAGCATGGAATAGCTAAAATACCAGTTTTCTAGTACCATATTGAATCACCTGTTTTACTCTTCAAATTTCCAACAAAATTCCCTTGCCCTTATGAAAGGACATGTGTCGAGGATTACCATGACTTCAAGAGAGCTAGTTTGGAGGAGATTAAGTTATGGACACAATATTGATATCCGAACTATATCTCTATCTTTTTAGGCTCGGTCGCCAAGAGTAGATCGGCAATACTCACAAGTTCTAGTTTGAGTAGTGTTGGTGGAGGTAGTGGAGGTACACTAGCTGGAGATAGTGCTACTATGAGTGGACGTACCACTACAGGAAGTGGTGTGGTACCGGGTTTAACCCCATGGTGGAGTTCTTATAGTGTTTGAGGCAGAACTACCAAGGAGTGCAGACTGACAAGTTGAGGAGCTTGCAGGAGTTCCAACAAAAGGCTGGAGAGAGAGCCTACATGAGGCATACACTCGCATGAGGTGGCTGATCAGTTTTACTCAAGGATCACTAAGGCCCCGACAGTCCAATTTTGGTACGGGATACTGGACAAGGAGTTACAACGTAGAGTTTGTGATGCTACGTTGTTACAGGCTACTTTGCCCACTTTGGCAATGGTCTTTGGTTTGGCTGAGCGTATTGAGCTCAACATGGTGGAGGAGAGAGTAGTGACATTTGGATTTGGTAGGAGACCTCATCCACAACTGTGACTTCTTCTAGAGTGCAACAGAGTGCACCACGTCTAGTTTGTTCTCAAGGATAGGGTGGACAGCCTAGGTCCTATAGAGCAAGTGGAGGGGCTACTGTAGTTAGACCCTTACCTTCATTTTTGGGTTAGCAGTAGCCAATGAGTAGTGTTGTTGCTTGTTGGACTTGTGGTGGACCTCATCACAGGAGAGAGTGCCCTCAAGGCAATGGACTTGATACCTTTGGTGCATCACAGCCAACAAAAAGGCAGTGTGAGCATTGCCACAGATTTGGTCACACTAGTGACCGGTGCGTTGACCTACACTCAGAGTTATGGAGTGGTAGGGCTACTATGGAAGGTACTAGAGGAGCTTCAGGTCATGGAGGACAAGGTGGTGGTAGAGGATCCACACCTAGTAGAGGTGCAGTACCTGCTCTTACTTTTGATACAACCATGGTTACTTGCATTGAGCAGTTGGAGCAAGGATTAGCTAGCATGGCCATAGCTTAGAGGAGATCAGATTTGGATGCTGAGGCTTCCACCTCATATGCTAGTGATAGAGATGCTTTGGACTTCATGTGCGGAGCAGCACAGGTGGATACATCTGCAATAGTGACTAGGAGTGCAGTACGTGCTCTAGAGCCTAGAGGAGCATCAGTGGAGTTGGACCCACAGAGAGGAGAGGTTAGGAGACAAGTCAGATTTCCCCAATCTCTCACGCTCTTTGAGGGCCTAAAAATGTCATCCATGGCTCCTAGACGTCCTAGGGTAGGTGTGGTAGGTGGTGATGGGGTGCATGATGGACTACCTACTAGTCAGCCACCTACTACTACACAGATTGGGTCTTGCATGATGTTAGGGGCAGCTCAGCTGATTATGCGCCATCTTTTATTTTCAGCCAATGACATGTGCACATTGGGAGTTGACCCAACCCCAATGTTCATATTGGCTATCACGCTTTGTGAGAGTAGGGATGATGTGGTTCCTACTACTAGAGTAGAGGTGGTTGATAGTGGAGCTGACTTGGTTGAGGAGCATGAGATTTGATCAACAACCAATGGTTTATGGCAAACAGTAGCGGCTAGATTGGAGGAGTTGCCAGCTAGACCAACCTTTGAGCGAGTGCAATTTACACCCGGTGTTGTCTTGTTGGACAACCAAATAAGGATTTTTTGTTTGGTGTGACCTTTAGGAAAGGTGTATACAACACAAAGGGTCTTACTTGACTCTAGTGCGCAGCCCCTTATGTTGGGGAAGGTTGCAATTGTTGGTTTGGAGTTAAGGACGACCAATGTGGAGAGATGTCTATTTTAGATCTAGACATCTCTAGGTGGTGGTTTGACATAGTACATCACACGTGGGGAGCTTGTTGTCAAGGTTCAACCTGGTCACTTGACTAATAGCTCGGTGGTGAGAGCTCAAGCTATTGCAACAATAGCTTAGTCATATGATGTGCTAGTTGGGGGAGCAATGTTATATTCCATGGGTTTTAGTATTGACTATTGAGAGGAGATAACCTCCTATAGATCAGGTTGGAAATCTGGTGAGGGATGAGTATGTTGCATACCGATATGCTTTAGTAATGTTAGTCTCTACACTACAGTCCAAGACCAAAGCAACTTCAGTTTCAACTTTTAGTGGTTTTGTTGCTTGGCCTGGTGAGTTATTAGAGGGAAACGCCCATGCTGAAGATACTCCAGTACCATAGGAGATCACTTGGATTTGGAAGTACGAGTGAGATTGTTCCATCTACCTTAGATGTTCCTTTGTGGAGTTCAAAGGAGGCATTGCAGCAACATGCAAATCAGTTGGTGCAGTAGGCTTTGAGTGGAGCCTTTGCACCACCAAGAGAGTAGTGTGAGGATGAGCCTCCAAAGTGGATTACCTTGACACCTCTGAATAGCACACTCATTGCTTGGTTGTATCTAGTAGAGGGAGTATGTCTATTGGAGTTGTTTGGTGGGATTAGCATTGGACTAGCTGCGGTGTTACAAGAGGGTATACTTGTATGTGGAGAAAGATGAGATAGCTAGGCGAGTCTTGCTCCATCATGTGGTTTACTTGGCCTATCAGTATCCTAAGTTATCATCAATGTCAACAGTCAGGAGTTATCAAAAGGCCCTACCAGCAGACATTTCCTTACTAGGGACACATGATCTAGAGAGACATGAGCTTGTTCATTTGGTGATTTCTGGATGGCCATGTTAGGGACATACACGTGCCGGTCGAGGTTTGAGTCTTCAAGTTCCTTGTTCTAGTGTGTTTTGGGAGATGTTACGGATACTACAACATCTCTAGGTTCATCCTTCCATTTCTCCAACTTACATTTTGGAGAACGCTCCTTTGATGGATGATTCTTGTACTAGAGTAGTGGAGAGTACACATTAGGTCCATTCTTGGATGGGACTTGCTATATTATTAGATAAGGCCAAAGTGGGATCACAAGCTCATCATCTTAGTCTTTGATGGACAAACCTCTTACATAGAGAGGTTGTAAAATGCACTTATGATGGGATTCAACGACTAGATCACATCATTGTTGATGAAATCCTGGATGTTGGGCATTAGTCTCAGATGGTGGTAGTGGTTGATAGGTCACCTATGGCTATGGTGACCTAATTGGATAGCCTAGAGCAGCTTTTCCCACACTCATGAGTTTCCCAAGCTCTCATGCTTTCTGAGAGGGAGGTCTTGGATTGGTTTGGGACTCACAGTTATAGTTAGTAGAGCCCAACACCAATGAGAGAGAGTGTGCAATGGGTTTCTGCACTAGTATTACCATTGTTCTAGCAGTGTTAGAGGCATCTAGGCATCAAGTTTTAGGTCAGGCTATGGACTTGAACTATTTGACATGGATTGTGAGCCTTGGCTTGGCAAAGTGTAGGATGCACTTGATAGGTATCACCACTTGGACACTTATGAGCCCTATGCCTATTGAGACAATTCAGGCACATGTTGGGAGTGATGGACCAAGTGGACATGGTATTCTTGGGACACAGCTAGTAGCTACTAGGGAGAGTGGTCTACTTGGAGTCCATCCAGGTGAGCATGGGCTACTTGCATTACACTCTTGGTCTACTTAGGATGCTGCTAGAGGACGTGTGGAGCTTGTAGTCAGAGTGAAGGGAGTTTTTTACACGGAGGTTGGTACCTCTATTAGTTGGAGGCATGACACTATTGCTCTAAGGGCCCAATGTAGTAGCCAGTCAATATGTTTTCCACTCCTACGACAGTTAAAGAAGATACTTGGGAGCCAGATCTTGGACCCAAGCGTATAGGAGAGGAAAGACGAAGGGTTTGGAGGTTCTTAAGGAGGTACACGAGTTGTTTTGCCTTTAATATGAAGGATTTGAGTGCTCTAAAGGGACATGGTATATGGATTAAGCTGACTAGTGATGCACCAGTTTTTAGATGCCCTTATCAATATTGTGATATGGAGAGGACATTGATTAAGAGCCAAAGTAGTGACCTTTTTGAGGCTGGTTTGGTGGAGATTTCACATGGAGAGTAAGCATCAGCAATAGTGATGCCAACCAAGAAGGATATGCATGGCAACTACACAAATAAGCAGATGTGTGTAGATTACCATCCTATCAACCGATAGACTAGGGCTGATCGGTATGCCATGCCTACATCAGAGGAGATCTTTCATGCGATTGGGCATGCAAATGTCTTCAATACTTTGGATCTTTGAGTAGGATATCATCACTTGCCGATCAAGGAGGAGGATAGGTCCAAGACAACATTCTAGGCTATTGATAATCACGGTAAGGATGTGTTATATCAATGGAAGTTCTTACCATTTGGGTTAAAGAATGCTCCTTTTGAGTTCCAGAGGGTCATAAATAGGATCCTAGTTGGATTCTATTTTGCTCGATGCTATATTGATGACATTTTGGTCTATAACACTACTATGGAGGAGCATGAAAGACAATTGTTGGAGGTGTTTGAGAGGTTGAGATCTCATGGACTCAAATTACATCTTGGGAAGTGTAGGTTCCTCCATGAGCATGTTGAGTATTTGGGTCACACTATCTACCCCGGAGGACTTGGTGTTCAACATACCAAGGCGGAGGCTATTGCACATATTCCTTGACCTACAAATGTGAGCAAGGTGCAAGCATTCCTTGGGTTGGCAAACTTCTATCATTGCTATGTTAGAGGATTTAGTGCCATTGATAAGGCCTTGACAAAGCTGACTAAGCTTACACAAGAGTGGTGTTGGGGAGATGAGCAGGAGAGAGCTTTTGTAGAGCTCAAGGAGAGATTTACATCTACTCCTATCTTGAGGAGACTGATCAAAGGATGACCATTTCAAGTTCACATTGATTGGAGTATGTTGGGGCTTGGAGCAATGCTCACCCAATATGATGATGAGGGGAAGGAGTTTGTGGTGGCCTATGCTAGTTGCTCTAATAATTCAGCGGAGGCAAAGTGTAGTTCATATGAGAGAGAGTGCTTGGTAGTGGTTTGGGTAGTAGCACATTTCTGATGTTACCTATTTGGTAACCCCTTTACTTTAATCACTGATCATCAGCCATTGAAGTGGTTGATGGAGTCTGACAAGCTTTAAGGAAAGCTTGCATGACGGGCTTTGATTTTACAAGAGTATGATTTTACGGTTGTTCATAGACTTGGAGTGGTGAACCGTGATGCAAATGGGTTGAGTAGAAACCCATGTCCCAACAAGCAAGATCAGACCAAAGCACGTTGGCATGGTGAGTCAAATGAGGAGATGGTGCTAGGTTGGCATGCATATGCCTTTTTGTGTATAGTTTTTGAGGCTTTGGTGGTATCTCTTTCAATGCATACAAGAAGAGTTATTGAAGTCATAGATCCCGAGAGTGAAGATATTGGTATAGTTTAGTGAGACATTCATGATGATATCTTAGTGATGGACTATCTTTGCACTGGTGTTGTGGGTGGCATAGTTGGGGCCAAGGAGAGAGACCATGTTCTTCAGCAAGCCAAACGGTTCAGATTGGAGGGTAGACACATTTTGTGTGTATGGGACGATGGTAGAGTATGAGTAATCCCGCTTCCATCTCAAAGACCACAGTTGGTCCGTCATGCTCACGAGGAGCTAGGCCATTTTGGAGTAAAGTGTACCTATAGCTTACTCTAGAGTCATTATTGGTGGCTAGGTATGTAAACCAAGGTACAACAATTTTTTTCCAGGTGTGTGGTCTGTGACCGAGTTAGAGCATCATTCAATGCTCCTACGCCACAACTACACCCATTACCTATTATGGGATTGGGTTAGGGGTTTAGTTGGTGTTTGGACTTTGCTAGATCTTTACCATTGATTGTGAGATATCATCAATATGTTTTGGTGATGGTGGAGCACTTCTCCAAGTGGATTGAGTTGGTGGCACTTCCTAACAAGTCCAGTGAAGGGACAGCTTATTCATTCCTAGATCGGATTCTTAGTCATTTTGGTGCACCAATTGAAGTTTTGATTGATCAAGGTACAGAGTTCTTGAGAGAGTTTCAGGTCTTGTGTGACAAGCTTTGATTGATCATTGTACTACCTCCAGAGATCACCTTGAGGTAGATGGCTTAGCAGAGAGAGTGGTTCAAGCGGTGAAGAAAGGATTGGTTTGCAGAGAGGCCACTTGGGAGATTGGGATCGCCACTTACCTTGGTTGGCCATGGGCTTTCGATTCACCCGGCAAGCCTCCTTAGCATCCTTCTCTCCTTACTTTCTACTCTATGGATGAGATCCAGATTTATCTATAGACATTTGCCGAGATGCTATTGTAGTCTTGGACTTGGATGATCTAGATGTATGGGTGTGCACATGTTCTCAACGAGCAGAGATCTTTAGGAGAGTGATACCAATGGCCTTTGAGAACTTGGCGATTGGTCAACATAGGGATACCTTACATTATGCTACTATTTGAGGAGGAGGTTATAGACACTCAATCCGTCAATTTCATCTAGGTGACTATGTATATCTACAACAGACTGCACCGATGACATTTGCTGTTTTGACAAGCCGCACTATCTTGAGAGTGCGTGAGGTTTTGCCATTTGGAGTCCTTGTGTTGGAAGGACGTGATTATGTTGTTTAGAAGGATCATGTGTGCAATTGTGTACCATGCCACCTCCCAAACATTGATGGTACTATGGACCTGAACTTGACACTTGTAGGTGTAGGCTTGAGGGGTATGTTTATGTGGCTCTTCAGGTGGAGCTGCTACTATGTTAGTGTGTGACAGTTGTTCGGGAGGATGACATATGGCATGTATGACTCCTCCCCTCACGGTGGTTCCTCAAGGACAATGGTTATGTCCTAGATGTATTTGACATATAGCTAGTGCATCCTTTATATGGTATAGATTGCAGACAAGCGAGTAACGATGGAGCTTGATAGCACCCGGCCTCTTGATCTTTTGCCAACCATTGGGTATACTATATACTTGGAGTAGATGGCTATCTGGAGTTAGAGAGACCTAACCACCAACTAGGGGGGTGATTGTGGCACTTTAGAGTCCATGTATGACTTATGTGTGAGTTGTGCTTCTATAGTGTGTGATGTTGACAACGATGCATGTTGTGTAGCAATGCATGTTGTGTAGCAATGCATGTTGTGTAGTGATGTATATACGCACAATAGTTATTATGTCATTTGTAGCTTCGCATCTAGATTACTTGGACACTGGAGTAGTAGTGATAGTAGTTAGAGTATTTAGGCAGTCACTCGTAGACTACTTGCCATCAGTTAGATTTTGTGTTTTGTGTATTGACTACATGGTGGGGCCCACCATCACTTGCACCGTTCATACTGTCGGGTGTGCCGTCAATGGGACCTAGGTCAAAATCAGGAGTATACCTTGGGAGTGCAACTCGAGAGAGTTCACTTCTTTGTGTTGAGCCTTCGAGTTCATGGCTAGAGTGGACAAAATGCCGCCGAGCGTCACTTGGAGTCTCTTAACTAGAGTGTGGTTAGCTTGATTGTAATCAAGGCACCATTGTTCCAAGATCATTGAATGATAAGTCAAGTATTGATCTGATTTAATGTGATTCACTTTGTGGAACCGAATTGATTGTGACATTTTAGAGTCCATGTTTTACTTATGTGTGAGTTGTACTTTTACCGTGTGTGATGTTGTGTAACTATGTATGTTATGTAGCGATTTATATACGCACGGTACATGTTTCACGCCAAAATGAACTCACTTGTTCACATTAGCAACGATGAGTTTGTTCATCCATGCCAAATTCCTCAGCTGTTGTTGTACGAGTTGTTCTATGGTTGTATGGTTGTTGTTGTTGCACGAGTTGTCATAGACAACTGCGGGGTTAGAGTTTACTTGTTGCGGTTTGAAAACTAAACGCATTATAATCTTGTACGACGTGTTGCTGAAGCAATTCTCAGATATCCACCTAACATTCTGTCCATGGTGCTGTGTAGAGGAAGTGCCTGGAGTTCGTAAGCGGATTCTTCTTAGATTTAACCATTCCAGGAACTCGGATGTTCCAGATCCTTTAGAACGTCATCCACAGCAAGGGTTTCCAAATCTATGTTTCGTGTTGGCTCGTCCTCTTCCTAATCTCCTGAAAAGAAGATCTGCAGGTGTGTTGTGCGATCTAGGCGTCGCATTGAAGGTCCTGGATTAACTGGTGGCCGACTGCTGGAGATGGCTCTTTGTCCACTCTCGGTATCTACTCGCCTCAAAGCCTGTCTGGTTTCTGCAACTGTGACATTTGATTCGATGAGCATTTCGATTCACTGTAGTTCAAGCTTGCTTTGCAGTAATGTAGGTGTGAAGAATAAACTTTTTCAGTTTCATCCAGGATTTTAGATCGTGCAAGTACACACCTCTCGGAACACTATTCTGTATGTAACTCGTCCATAACAGAACTACCTCTCTTTCCGTCTCAAGCTGCAGACTATCACCTTGAAATTTCAATTTCAAATTGGACACAGGTACTGCTGAATTGGTTATCGACGTTTGTCTCACTCCAAGGGCTGCATCCAAACCTGAGATAACTCGAATTCAGTCTCTCATGGATCCAACTGTTCGCTGTAGCTCGTTCGCTTAATTCACAGGTTTGACCTTCTCAGCTCTATCCATTACATAACAGCATCATCTGCTTCTTGCAATGAGGGCTTCCCTGTGATGCCGATCCATCTGTTATCTCATAGAACATTTCTGGTGTTGTCGTGGGCCAAAGTGTGGCCACTATCCAACATTTGCCCTGCGAACACCAGGCCATGCTGTTGGAGTTAATTTGTCTGCGATGGTCAGCTATCTGCATCGTCTCTTGAAACTAACTTCGGAAAGGAGAGCGAGCGACCCACATCCACTCTAGGAGACATCCAAATCCAAAACCCGTGGTGTTCATTTAGTGTTTTCTCAGACTACCACAATGTTCAACTCTCTTAAGCAGATCTAACGACAATGCTGTCCACGTTGTGCTTAATTCAGACCAAATATCATAGCGAGTTGGAAATGAGTCTTGCATAACTCCCTAGTGCATATCTCCAAATGTCGGATGTAGGATGTCCTCCACAAGCACACATAGCACCCTCAGTCTGCAGATTAATCTCTCTAATTTCATCCGGCGATTCGGCCCATGGTTACAGGTGACTGAACCCACGATCATGGACTTTGATTCGCATCTTCCACCATTCAGAATCTTCAGATGCTCATTGAAGGACACGGTGCAGATAATCAAGCGCCTCCGCATCTTGACCATCCCATGCTAGCCTCAAACCCTCCATGCGATGCGTCTCACGACGAGCACTGCATTACTTTCCATCAGAATCTTTGTGCCTTCTGAAGATTTTGTTTCGATCGCTAACATCGTCATAGCGGTTGTCATGTGGAAGGATTAACAGACAGTCGTTCGTTGTCTTTTCTATTTCATCGATTATAAGTGTACCCTTCACTGCCCTTGACTGGATCGCACAATATATCGTGCGTCATAGGATCTTTGACGTCGTCGTCGGGGCCCTCCCACTCAGAGGTCTTATCTTTTCTTTAATTTGACTCCTCCAGTGCCAACATTACTTCGAAACTATGCACATCCCATGGAGGAACTGTCAGCTAGGAGGTGAGTCCGACGGGCCAAATCCTGATGCAAATTGAATGCCCAGAAAATGGATGTTCTCACAGATGTTATGTACTATGTAGAAAGTGTTATGTTTGGCTTGTCAAGAGCAAAGGCAAATGTAACTGATGGCCGTTGCTTGTCACTTGTCTAGAAGTTCAAGTGGACAGTCACTTGTCTAGAAGTTCAAGTGCATGACAGTGATGGACCTGTTTATAATGTATAAATATGTGCAATGAGAAATAGATTTTCAAGAAGACTGGTGTGAGCTTGTTTCAATCGTGGAAGTAGCTTCCGGGACAGGGAATGAACCACGTTATTTCCTCTTAGTCTTCTGATTTCTGTTTAAGGTGGTTGTGATGTGTTATTGTGAGAGGTCCTAGGGACTGTGTTTTTCTAACAATTGGTATCACAGCTTAGTTGGTCCTGAAGAGGGACTCAAGATCTGAGGGGGCTGTGAAGAGGGTCAAGAAGCAAGTCCCCAGCAAAGCAATGGCAGGGGTGATATCTATATCAAATGCTAAATTTTCAGTGGAGAAGTTTGGCGGGAAAAACAATTTTGGACTTTGGCAATTGAAGATGAAGGACCTTCTTGTCCAGCAAGGACTACATAGAGCACTGAAGGAAAAAACAGGAGGACAAAAGTAATGAAGATGAAGAAGATGAAGATGCAGATCTCAAAGCTATAGGCACTAATCGCTTGAACCTTGCTGATGAAGTGCTATACAATGTTATGAATGAGGAATTTGCACCAAAACTATGGGCCAAACTGGAGAATCTTTATATAACCAAGTCATTCACAAATAGACTATATCTTAAACAGAAGTTGTATATGTTGCGGATGAAGGAAGGCCAAAGTATTATGGAGCACCTCAATGCTTTCAACAAAATCATTTGTGAATTGATGAGCATAGAGGTCAAGTTAGAAGAGGAAGATAAGGCATTGCTGTTATTGACTTCACTTTCTCCTTCATATGAGCATCTGGTCACAACTCTTCTATATGGGAAGGATGATATAAACTGTGAGGAGGTTACTTCAACATTATTGTTCGATGAGATGCGAAAAAGACCCAACCAAGAAAAGACAAATTCAGAGGCTCTATTTATCAGAGGAAGGACAAGAGAGAGAGAGATCAGATCAGGAGTAAATCAAGATCCAAGTCTAGAACTGGAGGTTTCAAAGGCAAATGTTGGATTTGTGGGAAAGTTGGACATTTCAAGAAGGATTGTAACAACAAGAGGCTTGAGTCCAATAAGGATAAAGGTCAACTTTCAGATCAAGCAAGTATTGCTGAGTCATCTGGTATTGTGGATGATGTTCTATGTGCTACCCAAGACAAAGATAAATTTGAGGAGTCATGGATATTGGACTTAGGTTGCTCTTACCATATGTGTCCAAACAAGGAGTGGTTTCATGAGTACAAACCATTCAATGGAGGATCTGTAATAATGGGGAACAACATGGCTTGCAAAGCTATTGGCATTGGTACAATACGCGTTAAGATGTTTGATGGTATTGTGAGGACTCTTGCTGATGTAAGGCATGTTCTTGAGTTAAGGAAGAATTTGATATCACTAGGCACTTTGGACTCAAATGGTTGAAGGTAGGGAGCAGAAAATGGAACACTCAAGATATCAAAAGGAGCATTGGTTGTAATGAAGAGCAAGAAGATAGGAAATCTTTATGAGCTTGTTGGAGACACCATTACTGGAGGAGTGGCAAGTACCACTTCAGAAAGTGAAGATCCCAAAGATCTTACTCAGTTATGGCACTTACGTTTGGGTCATATGAGTGAAAGAGGTCTAAGTGAATTGTCCAAGCAACAACTTCTGAAGGGCCTTAAAAGTTGTAAGTTAAAATTCTATGAGCATTGTGTAATAGGAAAGCAACGAAGGGTAAGCTTTTCCACAGGAGTTCATTTCACAAAGGGAATTTTAGAATATGTGCATTCTGATGTTTGGGGCACTGCACATGTAGCTTCAAAATCTGGAGCTTCATAATTATTTTGTGTCTTTGGTTGATGATTACTCTAGAAGAGTATGGGTCTACACCATGAAGCAAAAACCAGAGGTCTTCTCTATCTTTAAACAATGAAAAGTGATGATGGAGAAACAAACTGGAAGGAAAGTGAAGTGTTTGAGATCTGATAATGGTGGAGAATACAAATCTGGAGAGTTTGATAGATATTGTAAGAGTGAAAGGATAATTCATCACTTTACAGTTCCGGGTACTCCTCAACAAAATGGAGTGGTAGAGCGGATAAATCGTACACTCTTGGAGAAAGCAAGAAGTATGTTAAGCAATGCCAGATTGGAGAAGAGTTTTTGGGCAGAAGCTATAAATACAGCTTGTCATTTGGTAAATATTTCTTTCTCTACTGCTATTGAGTGTAAGACACCTATGGAAAAATGGACAGGTCTGCATGTTGATTACTCTTCACTTAGAGTGTTTGGATGCATTGCTTATGTTCATGTTCAACAAGAACGACGGACAAAGTTAGATCCTAAGTCTAGAAAATGTATATTCTTGGGATATGAGAAGGATACAAAGGGATATAGATTATGGGATCCAGAAAGGTGTTGTCTTGTTGTGAGTAGGGATGTAGTTTTTGATGAGAAGAGTACTATGGAGACTATTACTATAGCGGAAGAAAAGAAAAAACAAATTCAATCAGATTTTGTTAAGATAGATATTGATCTTAGAAATGAAGAGATATCATCTCTTGTAGATCTACCAAGTGAACCATTAGAAGGGCAAAGTCCAGAAGTGATTCACAAACGTAGGTATCCAAATAGGGATAGTAGACCTCCAAAGAGATTTGATGATTCATTCATAGCTAATGCTCTTCTTACGGAGAATGGTGAGCCTTCTTCATATGAAGAGGCAATGCAAGATCAAGAGTGTCAAAAGTGGCATTGTGCAATGGAAGAGGAGATGAAGTCTTTGGCCAAAAACCAAACTTGAAGACTTGAAAAATTGCCTATGGGAAAGAAAACAATTGGTTGCAGATGGATATTTCGGAAGAAGGAAGGACTTCCAAAATCAGGTGGAGATTCCACTTCCAAATCAGGTAAATTGACCTACTTCCACTTTGAATAGTACATCATAACTGGACCAGCACCTCAACATCAAACGTTCTACATGTTTTAGCTTGTTAAAACCGAAAATATCACTGAAGTCCCGAATGCATTGTAATAAGATCCAGAATATACATCGAAGCTGGTTACGATGAATGTTACGATGAATGCCATATGGAAAGACATCGCAAGTTCTATTCGAAGCGATTTTAACTTGCCTTTTGTGTCTATTCCAGGCCATGCGCTCCTCACCCGACTCTCATAGTCTGGCCCGCATCCTTCAGTTCGTCAGCCAACGACTCTGTTACATACCACAACCATGTCATGAGCGGTGTCATAATTCTGACATTCTGAAATTCTGAAAAACTTGCTCAAATGCATCTGATGGATTCCTAACTTATTATCAATCAGCTGTGGATGAATAAGGCAGCCCATACAAGAGATTCTGAGCTAAAATTTGAGTAGTAGATACGTACTGAGTGTATTTTCGGAAACTGACGCAGGAAAGCTTAGTTGCAGAAGAGATTCAAGAGATTCCTAGAAGAGATTTCTCATCCATGAGCACCTCGTTGTTTTGACGGTTATCTAACCGGGACTCGTTCCGTTGTTTGAATCGGAGGAGTTGAGGATACAGATGGGTCACAAACCACACGACTACATAGCCAAAAAGAATGCGCGGTGCATAGTATCATCCTAATTGCTGCACTTCCTATCTGTCGGAGCCTTATTAGGAGCTCGAAAATTCGCTCCAGTACCTTCGTCCGTATGGACACCTCTTCTGACCGGCTCCATGCAAGCAAACGCCGAAAGCGACGGAATTAAATCGACCCGATGAAACTACTGCAGAACTGGGAGGGTAGTTTGCTCGATCCAGATTACAAAGCAACAGTTCTGAGACCAGATTTGAGAGACCTTTCGAATCCAGCACAGAGGCTATATTCTTTTCCAGTTCTGAATAGCCAGAGTTTTACTCTTCTTCGCCTGAGACTATCCCTGAGACTAAACCCTTGGTCAAATTCGTCTGTTGACTTTCAGAAACGGTGGAAATGAACACCGTTTGAATCGTTATCAGGAAACAGATTTGATTTAGAGTGCCAAAGTTAGCAGGTCAACGATGGAATGGAGGTGAAATATCAAACTGAGGAAGCAGAGGATTTGTGACTGCGTGATCTACCAATACATCAATGTGACGTACTCAAGTTATCACGAGGAATCCCGAAAACAAAAGAAAGGTCTAGATGGCCCGATCTCGTCGTCCACTCCTCTGGCAGTTGATACAATGGGATCTCCTGTTGGTAAAAAGACCTTAGCAGGCAAACATATCGTTTTCTCTTGGTTCCGTGCTATGTGGATGCTTTTCATATTTCATAATCCGAAACGCTTTTCATCTTTCATTCTAATAAGAATTTTGTCCTCATACATGAACTCTCCTATCCATTAGCATGGATTGTTGATTACCGTAATCAAAATTTATTCGATTGTGCAACGATAAGAGTTCTTTCAAAAATACTTCCGAACTAAATTGAAGTTAACGATCGTCGAATTGTGATAATACTGGGACAAAAAAACACTAAACCTTTTATACTTTCGAATTCTACGCACTTAGAATGTTATGACGGTGTGAATGAGCATCTTCCGTATCATTTGTATTTAGTCAGGCAAGGATGAGACTTGAAGCTTCATAATCTTCATCCATGGTGTTTTCTTTCTTTTGCGTTTCAGATCATTGATCAACATAATCGAAATCTTTTACTCTTGTCTTTGTCTATTATTTGTGTGCGATAGGTTACTATTCTTGGTGTTCCTTTTCCGAATCTTGACTCTTGATTTCTTCTCAAGCGTGGTTTTCAGCCAACCACAAACAGCATGCAGGTGCTCATCAAAGTTCGTTTTCGTGGTGACTGGTCCCAAGAACTATGACTAACGTAAAACGTACTCAAAACTTGTGAAGTTTTAGCGAATGCAAACGTGATGCAGGTATTTGTAGAGAATCTGCATCACCAACGTTGGACCATAAACATATCTGGAGGGAGAAAGGTCGAAGATGAATTTACTTGCGTAGGATCCATTCAACCGATTGCTCAGAACTTATATGATCCAACCGTGCGAAAATATCACTTACTAAGAACATTGAGGTCGTCTGAATGGATTGGAACAAGTTGAAATTCAAGCAAGGACATGACACTTGATCACTTGATAATCAGCACGTGCAGTTCACGTGCTGATTACAAAGTTGCCAGGGTGAAGCACATACAGAAGCATACGTGGGCATTTCTACATGAAGACAAGATTCATATTCCAGAGAAGACGAGGAGATATATCTCATTCTTGTGTATCAACCACCCCATTCATTTTCTGTTTCCATGGAGATATGTAAACTCTTTGGTCATCCAATGGTGCACAAAACTAATAACCCTGCAAGAGCAGAGATGATCCCCTGCCCCTAAATCAGCGCTGGAAGATCTGTAATCCCCTGCACCTAAATCAGTGCTGGAAGATCAGTCTCGCCTCAAGGCATGCTGTATAGCATGCCGCGGGGATCATTTCTTGGAATTTCAAGATAGGCGCAACATGTACTTGTTACACGATGGGGCTACTATCTTCACGGATAAAGCTCGGATTCGTGACAATCGTGAAGTCAAAGCAGTTGTAGACGAAAGTGATTTCCACGGTTCTTGGAAGTGTTGGCATATGCAGTAAAGTCCAAATTAGACTAATGTGGTTTTCTTGATTTTGGTTGGCGCGTGCAATCCAAGGCAATCAACTACTCCTATCAGATGTTAGCCCCTTGTGTACTGCATCTATGCTCGCAATGGCAGAACAATGACAGCACTGGGTCATGAAAGTAGGCCCACGTTATCAGAATATCTAGCTGTGTACTCCACGATTCATGTACATCAGTTTGCAACCAATGTAGCTGCTGACTACTTCATTTACCTTTGCTCGTTTCTTTCGGGTGCAGGTTCAGATAAGCGGCTTCTAGTGGTACTGAGTGATGCCGAACATAGGAGTTAGAAGGAAGAAAAACCTTACCAAGCCTTTAACTCAGCCTTCTTCCGTTCTTCTCTAATCATGCTCTCCACGAAGAATTCCCCTGCTCGGTAAGAAGATCGTACCTGGCGTACAGACATGTAACAGTTTGACATCTCCTTGGAATCAGAGACGAATCTGTGAGGCTAAATCAGGTGGATAGGATTAAGGTTCTTTATGAGGTACGTACTTATGTACTACTTCTTTCAATCATTGATGTAGTTACTGGACTAATTGAAGAGAAAGAAAACTGAGATAATAGCAGTTGAATGAGATTTACCAGAGGACCGCTTGCAACATAACGAAACCCAATAGATTCGCCATAGTGTTTCCAGTATTCAAATTTGTCCGGTGTGACGTACTCTTTTACAGTCAAGTGTAAGGGTGTCGGCTGTATAGTGGCAAGCGACACGAAGTAAGTAAGAGTACAAGTTTCTTGATATATGACTAAAGAAGGAATTGGACCTCTGGAATGTCTGCAGTCATAGATGTGGACGGAGAAAGTTACCTGCAGATACTGGCCGAGGGTAACAATATCCACACCAACATTACGCAGATCTTGCATGGTCTGCTTTACCTCCTCATCGCTTTCCCCAAGGCCAAGCATAATTGATGACTTTGTCACCATTCCTTCCACCACTCCCTTGGCATGCTTGAGCACAGCCATACTTTGCTCGTATCTGCAGATAAAAAAAGACTCTCCTTAGGAGATATTATGATGCACCCATATTCTCCCTATGGATGGTACCGGACTATAAGCTATTGAGATAATAAATGCCAACAAACACCTTTGTAATGCAGAAGCTGTAGAGCTCAGGCTCAAACTGACTTACCCAGCACGAGGGTCTCGCACTATTCGTTGAAGCCTTTTTACCGTTTCGATGTTGTGAGCGAATACATCCAGCCCAGAAGTAGCGACGTGCGCTACAGCGACCAAGTCACCACGGAAGTCTGAGACCAAGCACTCAACTAAAATCTCTGATTTCAACTCCTGCAACATGTACGTAGCGAGGAAGTTCAGCGAGTAATCTGGAGAGGACAAAGGTCAAGTATTCCAGGGTACAGTTCTTGGTAATCTGAAGCTTCTAAATTCCCACAGGCAGTGTAATAGAAAATGTTTGACATGTTCGAACGCACCTTCAAGGTTCTGACAGTTCTGGCGAAATGATCACTGCCGCCATCAGGCATGTCATCTCTATCCACGCTGGTAAGCACGACATATCCTACCCTGCTCAAACAAATACGATCCAGAGTTTACTGACAGTAGTTGATCAAGACGTACCAAAAACACCTCAAACTAGTCAAAGACAAGAAGATGTTAAAGGGAGATAGGAAATCTATGAAAGGTCCAAATTTTACTAGCAAAGATGCAGCTCTTCCTCGTTGCATTTCATTTATGAGGAAAGAGCTGCTTCAAGATTGAAAACAATATCCTGTGTGGTGTAGCTTAGGACTGGATTATATTCTATGCAACATAGCATTCACCTCAGCTTTTGCATCCTCCGGATGACAACTTCAGGCTGTGAATTTCTGGCCTACTTACCCCCAACTTGCAATAGCCTTTGCAGTGTTCTCTGGCTCCAAAGGATCTGGAGGTGCTGGGTTTCGGCTAGTGGCTACCGCACAAAACCTACATCCACGAGTGCAAGTGTCTCCAAGCAGCATGATAGTAGCGGTACCTATCCCATCACCTTCCCCACCAGCTCCCCCTCCTCCGTTCCAGCACTAACGACGAGAGACGAAACACATGTTTTTCCGACTCAACTTGCAGAAACTTAGCCACAGAGTAGCATATAAATACGATGTGAACTCACCACAGTTTGACTTATTAGTGTAACTGCAAGAAAGCAAGTTCTTTCTATCATAACTTTGGTGTCCTCGAGTCATTTAACATTATCATAGATTGAAAGACATAAGAGAATTCTTTTCTAGCTCTTGAGATATTAATTCGGCATTGGAAAATGTTGCGCAACTGATTGCCTGAGTTAATCAGGAATACCAGGTGGTTTAACTCAGGATATTTGGGCAACACTATTCAACGGTGAACACGACATTTGCAATAGACTCACTATGATTCCTTCAGAGGCTCCAACTTAGACGCTATTCCACTCACACAGCGAATCTAAACTCCAGACTCGTAACCACTGATGAAACCCTGACCTACATGTAAGACTGGACAGCGAAAACAAAATAGAGAAAGTGGGAAAGGAGCTTACTTCGCCAATATTTGGACATTGAGCTTCTTCACACACGGTATTCAATTTGAGAGTGGACAGTGAACCCTTCAATTCTGTGTAACGCTCTCCTTGAGGGGCTCTCTGCCTGAGCCAGGCTGGCTTCTTCACATTCGGATCCCTGCCAGTGTGAGGTCCCAATCCACCGGGATAAGGGCTTTTGCTGCCCTGCAGTGCGGAGTCGAACAAAGTCGACGGGTCTACTGCCGCATCAACAATATTGGAGGAAGTTTCTGTCGCTTCTGCCGATATTCTTGTCACTCCAGCGTCTCTTCGAAAATTGGTTAGGGGTTCCTGGGGATGCAAAATCCGGACTCTGTTGCTGACTCCGGCACGAGAAGAGAGAAATTGAGAACCGGGAATCGTTTGCGGGGCGAAAGTGTGATTTCTGCTGACCGAAACAAGATGTGTTGCCATTTCTCTCCCCTCGATTTACGATACAAATCAATCAAAGAGACTTTTCTCGTTCACTTAAAAAATTCCACGAATTCTGCACACAGATGAAAATGCATCAGCGCCAAACCATTTTCTCCCAACAACGGATACAGAACTCGGGGCCTCCAATACAACGGATCCAGAACTCCGGGCCTCTACTGAATTGAAAATTAACTTACCTACAGCATTTCGGAATCCCGAGCATGTCTGAGCTTCATCGCGATGAATCTCAGCAAGAATACGAGGATGTGCTGCAAGGAATTCTCCGCCTGCGGAATTTCCGAGGCCACTCACCAGAGCTATGGGCTGCCTCACATCTGTCAGATGGTGCTTACGTGCGTCCGTCCGTCGCACGGACGCAGTAGCGTGCACGTTTATACGTCGTAAAGGTTTCAGGCGATGCGGTAGTTTTTCGTGAAACTTGCATTTTAGCGACACAAAATTATTGTGCTTCTTGCAGTATTATACATATTAGATTATCTGATTTTTTAACCTTTCATAAAAAATTTGTCATTTGGTGTCACAGCCAGAGAATAGGTTTAGACTTGAAATGCTATGGGGTATTAGGAAAATCAGGGAATAAGATGTACTAAGTACATTGAGAGTGAACCTAGAGAGAAAGTTTAATTTATAAAACTTATAAAATTAACCTTTATTTATTTATTTGTTTATTAACCTTGGATGTTAAGATTAAAATCTTTTCAACTTGTTGTGGAACACTAGTGGGTTTGCAATTCAACGAGCTCAATATGTTTGTAGTTTTTACAAGTAATCAAGTTTTTATTCATCAAACAAGTCATTTGATTTATTGATAATCAAGGTGTTATCTATGTGTCGTGCATATATACATTGCTACATAACATATAGTGTTTTCAACATATAGTGTTGTCAACATCATACACTATAGAAGCACAACTCACACATAAGTCATACATAAACTCTAAAGTGTTACAAGAATCAATTTGTTTACATAACTCTATTCACACTCAATCAAATTAGTACTTGATTTGTTGTTCTATAATTTACAAACAATTGAGCATTGATCATAGTCAAGCCACAACCACTCTAGCTAAAAGACTCCAGGTGACGCTCACCGGCCTCTATCCACCATAGCCAAGAACTCAAAGGCTCAACATTAGAGAAGTGAGCTCTTTGGAGTTGCATTTCAAAAGTATACCCTCTAGACTCGAGCTAGGTCTCAAACCCTAATGATCCTACTAACGGCACACCCAACGGTGCAAAGTGATGGTGGGTATCACCATGAAGTCAGTACCTTGAATACAAAATTTGACCATCAGAAAGTAGTCTATGAGTAATTGCTAAAATACCTCTAACCACTATCACTGCAACTCTAGTGTCTAAGCAATCTAGATGCGATACTACAAATGGCATGACAACTGTTGGACGTATATACATCGCTACACAACATACATCATTGTCAACATCATACACTATAGAAACACAACTCACACATAAGTCATACATAAACTCTAAAGTACCACAATCACCCCTTAGTTGGCGGTTAGGTCCCTCTAACTCCAAGTATATGGTATATCCTATGATGGGCAAATAGCAAGAGGCCGGGTGCTATTGACCCCCATTGTTAGTCGTATGTTTGCAATCTATACCATATAAAGGATGAACTAGCTATATGTCGAGTACATCTATGACATAACCATTGTCCTTGAGGAACCACTATGAGGGGAGGAGTCATACATGCCATATGCCATCCTCTCAAACAACTATCACACACTAACATAGTAGCAGCTCCACCAAAAGAGCCACATAACATACACCTCAAGCCTGCCCGTACAAGTGCCAAGCTTTGATCCATAATACCATCAATGTTTGGGAGGTTGCATGGTGTATAATTGAGCACATGATCCTTCCAAACAACACCATCACGTCCTTCCAACACAAGGACTCTAGATGGCAAAACCTTGTGCACTCTCAAGATAGTGTGGCCTGTCAAAACATCAAGTGTCATTGGTGTTGTCTACTATAGATATACATAGTAACTTGGATTAAATCTACGGATCATGGATCTATAACCTCTTCCTCAAATAGTAGCATAAACGAAAGGTATCCCTATGTTGAGCAATCGCCAAGTTCTCAAAGGCTATTGGCATCACTCTCCAAAAGATCTCTGCTTGTTGAGGACATGCGCACATCCATACATCTGGATCATCCAAGTCCAAGACTACAGTAACATCTTGACAAATAGCTATAGGTAAATCTGGATCTTGTCCATAGAGTAGAAAGTAAAGAGAGAAGGATGCTAAAGAGGCTTCCCGGCTGAACCGATAGCCCATGGCCAACCAAAGTAATTAGAGATCCCAATCTCCCAAGTAGCCTCTCTACAAACCATACTTCCATAATCCTCTTTTCACTATCTAAACCACTCTCTCTGCTAAGCCATCTGCCTCAAGGTGATATTGGGAGGTAGTATGATATCAATCAGAGCCTTGTCACACTAGACCTAAAATTATCCCAAGAACTTTGTACCATAATCAGTCAAAACCTCAATTGGTGCACCAAAATGACTGAAAACTTGATAGAAGAACGAGTAAGCTGTCCCTTCATTGGACTTGTAAGGATGTGCCACCAACTCAATACACTTGGAGAAGTGCTCCACCATCACCAAAACATACGGATGATGTCTCACAATCAATGGTAAAGCTCCAACAAAGTCCAAACTCTAGTGATATCCCAATCCCAGGATAGGTAATGGGTTTAATTGTGGTGTACAAGCATTAAATGATGCTCTAACTTGGTCACAAACCACACATCTGGCAACAAATTGTTATACATTGGTATGCATACCATACCACAAATAATGACTATGGAGTAAGCTATATGTATGTTTTACTCCAAAATGTCTTAGCTCCTCATGAGTATGAAGGACCAATTGTGGTCTTTGATATAAAAGTGGTACTACTTGCATTCTACCATCCTCCCATACCCTAAGAAGGTGTTTTCCCTCCAATCTAAACCACTTGGCTTGCTGAAGGATACAATCTTTCTCCTTGGCCCCAACTGTGCCACCCACAACACTGGTGCAAAGATAGTCCATCACTAAGACATCATCATGAATGTCTCCTTGAATTGTACCAATATCTTGCCTCTCTGGATCCGTGACCTCAATAACTTCTCTTGTATGCGCTGATAGAGATACCACCAAAGCCTTAGAAACTATACAAAGAAAGGCAGATGTATGCCAACCTGGCACCATCTCCTCATCTGTCTCAACATGCCAATGTGCTCCAATCTGATCTTGCTGGTTGGGACATGGGTTTCTACTCAACCTATCTGCATCATGGTTCACCACTCCAAGTCTATGAATAATTGTGAAATCATACTCCTATAAAATCATAGCCCATTGTACAAGCTTCCCTAAAAGCTTGTCGGACTACATCAATCACTTTAGTGGCTAATGATCAGTGATGAGAGTAAAGGGGTTACAAAATAGGTAACATTAGAAATGTGCTATTGCCCAAACTACTGCCAAACACTCTCCCTCATATGAACTATACTTTGCCTCAGCTGAATTGTTGGAGCGATTAGCATAGGCCACCAAAAAATCCTTCTCCTCAACATCATGTTGGGTGAGCATTGCTCCAAGCCCCAACATCCTCCAATCATTGTGAACCTGAAATGGTCATCCTTTTATCAATCTCCTCAAAATAAGAGCAGATGTCAACCTCTCCTTGAGCTTTACAAAAGCTCTCTCTTGCTCATCTCCCCAACACCACTCTTATGTAAGCTTAGTCAGCTTTGTCAAGGCCTTGGCAATGGCACTAAATCCTCTAAAATAGCAGCAATAGAAGTTTGCCAACCCAAGGAATGATTGCACTCTGCTCACATCTGTAGGTTGAGGAATCCATACAATAGCCTCCACCTTGGTCTGTTGAACACCAAGTTTTGTGGAGTAGATAGTGTGATACAAATACTCAACCTGCTCAATGGAAGAACCTGCACTTCCCAGTATGTAATTTGAGTCCATAAGATCTCAACCTCTCAAACACCTCCAATAACTATCTCCCATGCTCTTCTATAATAGTGCTATAGACCAAAATGTCATCAATACAATATTGAGTAAAATCCAATCCCACTAAGATCTTATCTATAACCCTTTGGACCTCGACAAGAGCGTTCTTTAACCCAAATGGTAAGAACCTCCACTAATATAATAATAGATCCTTACCGTGAGGATCAATAACCCAAAATGCAGTCTTGGACTTATCCTCCTCCTTGATTGGCAACTGATGATATCATGCTCAAAGATCCAAAGTACTGAAGACCTTTGCATGCCCAATTGCATCAAAGATCTCCTTTGGTGTAGGCATGGCATATCGTTCAACCCTAGTCTATTGGTTGGTAGGACGGTAATCTCCACACATCTGCTTATTTGTGTAATTACCATGCATATCCTTCTTGGTTGGCATCATTGTAGTTGATGCATACTCTCCATGTGAAATCTCCACCAAACTAGTCTCAAAAAGGTCTCTACTCCGACTTTGAATCAATGGCCTCTCCATATCCTTATATCGATAAGGATGTCAAAAAACTAGTGTATCACTAGTCAACTCAATCCAAATACTAGGTTCTTTTAGAGCGCCCTAATCCTTCATAGTAAAGACAAAACAACTTGTGTAGCTCCTCAAGAACTCTCCATCTTTCCTCTCATGTAAGCTTGGGTCCAAGATCTGGCTCTCAAGTATCCTCTGTAACTATCGTAGGAGTAGAAGACGTACTGACTGGCTACTACACTAGGCCATTGGGAGCAGTAGTGTCATGCCCTTGACCACTAGAGGTCCCAACCTATGTGTGAAAAACCCCTTCCACTCTGGCTGCAAGCTCCACACGTCCTCTAGTAGTATCCCAAGTAGACCAAGGGTGTAATCCAAGTAGCCCATGCTCACCTAGATGGACTCCAAGTAGACCACTCTCCCTAGTAGCTACTGGCTGTGTGTAATACTCCAAGGATAGGAGACCTGAAGAGAAACACACCATGAGAAACATACAATTGCACACTAAAAACCTCCAATGCCCCAAAGGAGCACCTTCTCTTTATTATACAGACAAAGAGGATCTCCTCCAAGGAAGCTCCACCATAGGATTAGGCACATAAATAGGTGACCTGTCAGCAAGCTCCACCCTTGGATTACTTACTTGGATGGCTGACATGTTGGTCTTGGTCCTATCTGGTTGGTCAAACAAGCTTTGACCGAAGGAATCTTTTAGGGAATATTTTTATAGAAATCTCAAAATCATGTGGGTGAGGTACCATTGGAAAGTTCTCAATGAGACAAAGTAGGGGAGAGGGAAGGCCAGTCTTATCATTGTTGGAGGCAGAATCTTTGAGGCCTAATTCATCCGTTTAGGCCTTTGAAATTGTATTCAAAAATTTTAGGCAAATTCCGATTCTTACTCTATTAGTAGAAGTCCTCTTTTTGTGATACCTCTTTTTGATCTATTTAGTCCATCATATGAACATCCTTCCAGATGTTATCAAACCAATTTTCACCTTTAAATCATATGTTTAGCTATTGGTTCTAAGGTTTTTAAGTCTATTTTAGTTTTTGCCGTATATTAGTAGAAATACTCTTTTGGTGATACTTCTATCTGATCTATTTTGTCCATCATGTATAACATCATTCCAAATGTTACCAATCCAAATTTCATATCTAGATCATATGGCTAGCTCTTGGTATTACACTATGTCCCAAGAATACCATGTCCACTCGGTCCATCGCCCTCAACATGTGCTTGAATTATCTCAATAGGCACAGGGCTCACAAGTGTCCGAGTGGTGATACCTATCAAGTGCATCCTACATTGCTATGCCAAGCCAAGGCTCACAATCTAGGTCAAAAAATTCAAGTCCATAGCTTGACCTAACACCTAACGCCTAGATGCCTCTTACACTACTAGAACATTGGTACTACTAGTGCAAAAACCCATCATACACTCCTCATTGGCATTGAGTACCACCAACTATTGTAATTGTTATAAACTAGTCCAAAAAGCTCCCTCTCAAAAGTATGAGAGCCATGAAACTCATAAGTATGGGAAAAGTGGCTCTAGGCTATCTAGCCAGGTTCACCATTACCATATGTGCCGCTATTAGCCGCTACCACCATTTGAGACTAATGCCCGTCATCCAAGATGTCATCAACAATGATGTGGTCGAGTTGTCAAATCTCATCATAAGCGCATTGTAGAACCTCTCTAGGTAAGAGGTTTGTCCACCAAGGCAAAGACAATGAGCCTATGATCCCATCCAAGAATGGACTTAATGTGTACTTGCCACCACTCTGGTGCAAGAATCACCCATCAAAGGAATGTTTTCCAAAAGGTAAGATGGAGAAATGGATTGATGGACCTGGAGATGTTGAAGTATGTGTAACATCTCCCAAAACATACTAGAATGGGCATCTTGAAGACCCAAACCTTGGCCAACATGTGTATGTCCCTGACATAACCATCCATCAATCACCAAGTGAATAGGACCATGTCTCTCCAAGTCTTGCACCTCCAAGAAGGAAGTGCTTACTGGTAGGTCTTTTGGTAACCCCTGACTGCTAACATTGGTAATAACTCAAGTGTAACAATATGGAGTTTAACGATGAAGTTAGTGGGGCTAACAAAGTAGCAAATACGACAAATTAGCCTAGAATATTCCAAAAGTATCTATGAAACTTCTTAGGAAGCTTCTCGATTAACTTAACTTACACCTCAAGTAAGTAGCTTCTAGAAGGTTCCAACTAGCTTAGCTTGCACGCCAAGTATGTAGTTTCTAGAAGGAAGCTTCTTGAGAAGCTTCTCAATTAACTTGGCTTGCACTCCAAGAAAGCGGCTCAAGGAAGCTTCTTGAGAAGCTTCTCAAGAGCCTTGTATGATCCCTATAAATACAAGAGCCAAAGCTCATGCTAGGCATTTGGAGTTTTTCCTCATTCAAATGGCCCAATGTGAGCTTCCATTCTCCTATTGCTCTCCTCGGTCACGGTCTTTTACATTGGTATCAAAGCAAGAATGGGATGGATGGAATTTATGGACCACCAAATCCACTTCTACCAAACCATTGAGATTTTCATGTCTAGATATTACCCAAGCATCATTTCACATAATTCATAACCTCGTGTTTTGGGTAGGAATTTCTGCATATGATCACCTTGTCTGAGGAACCCTTGATACTTCCAATTGTAACTTATGGAGATCAGTGGACGTGCTGCATCTATGTGTCAATCAATTAGATAAATTGAGAGTAGTGGGATAGAGTAGTAGCTATGGCAGCAATACCGGATGTTATCCTTGCAATGCAGCAACAAATTGAGCACCTTACTTGATTGTTAGATGATCGAGAGCAACAATGACAAGAACATATAAAGAGAGTACTAGTTCAAGATGGAGAAGATCTCATCCGATTTCCAAAATCCAAGGTGTTGGAAGGCATAAATTTTTTGAGAACAATGTAGAATTTTGTGTTTGATTGCGAATGTTACTTTGAAGCCACCAACCTTCAAGATGAATGGAAACAAATTCTCTTGGCTTCTAGCCAATTGGATGGTGTGGCAAAACTTTGGTGGCGATTTCAAGTGGAGTGAGTTGAATGACAGATTGATGCACCAATTTTGACATGGGTAGAATTCAAGGATACAATACTTGGTTGATTTCAAACTATAAATGCCACTCGAGATGCACAAGATAAACTGGCGGAGTTGAAGCAAATTGGCTTTGTAAGGAGCTACATCACACAATTTTTATAACATCATCATGCAAATTCTAGATATACAAGAAGATGAAGTTCTAGATTGATTTGTGTGGGGATTGAAGGCATGAACCAAATTGGAGGTGACCTTACAAGAACCACAAAATGTAGAAGGAGCCATGTAATTGGCTGAGCATTTTGATTCCTTGGTTAAGACAACTTAGTCTCAATCTCGACCTACGCAAAGCCTACCAATACATCACGTTCAGGTGGAGGAACAAGTACCAATGGAGATTAAGGCTATCCAAAAGAGGCTACTTGGTAGAGCAGATAGAGAAAGATTGCAACAAAATGGAGGTTGTTTTTATTGTTGCCAAGTTGGACATTGCATTGCTGAATGTCCACTTAGGAATGGTCGACCCCGACAAGTTGCCCAAATGGAGTTTGTGGAATAGAATGATCAAGGAAACAAGGAATCCTAGTAGGAGATTTTGAGCTCCCTATTGGGAGCTTGATTAGTTCCAATGGGATTGAAGGCTCAACCTATGCAAGTTTGCTTCACTTGCAAGGTATGATATCTAATCGGAGTTGTAAGATTCTGGTTCATTCTGGAAGTTCAGAGAATTGCATATCTATGCAAGTAGTGAAGGAATTGGGTATTCCTATCAAGCTAGTGATTGGAAGTAGATTGATGATGGCAGATGGTAGAAAAGGTTCTACATTCCGTACCTCACATCCTATTACTTTTAAGATTGGGAAGGAGTATTTGGAGTGTATGAGGTTTGTAGTGGCACCTCTACACCATGATATCATTCTAGGAATACCTTGGCTTGATTGTCATAAGGTTCAATTTGATTAGACCTGACAACAAATTCAAGTACAACACCAAGGTAGGAATTTCCGATTAGGTTGTCTGGCATCTTTGAGTAAGACACCTAAGAATAGTCAATCCTAAGATAGGAAGTTTTTTGAGAAGGTAGCCATAGAGCATGCTTTGAAGGGAGAGGAGTCCCAAGATGGGAAGTATGCCAAGAAGGCAAGTGTGGAGCAATCTTTGAAGAGAAGTGAGTCCCTTGAAGAGAAGTTTGTTAGTGAAGCAGCCATAGAGCAAGCTTTGGAGGAAGATAAGGCTATTATTATGGTGTGGATCAAGCCGATTGCACAAGGACAATCTGAGGAGAGCCAAGAGCCTCATCAAGCAAGGGTTGATCATATAGTTTAGGAGTTTGTGGATGTGTTTCCGAATGAATTGCCAAAGGGATTACACTCCAATCGTAGTATGCCCTTCAAGATTGAGTTATTGCCAGGGAGTACTGTGAGCCGGCTTGTCTCTCACTCAGGATGAACCTCTAATGGCTATTATGGTAGCACACTATGGACTAAGAAGGCAAGGAATCCCAACTCCATCATACTCCTCCAAGGCTAACACTCCAAGACTCAAGACATTGCTCACTAGAGAACTCAATGAGAGAGAGATAGTTGCAAATGAAAGGATGATGAGTACCTCCTCATCCCTTGTTTATATACTTGTGAAATAGTTACGCACCAAAGTTACTAATTACTGGAGTAACTTAAGTTACTAGGCTAAAAGTCAAGTAAAGTCAAAAATTAGAAAGGAATATCCATTCACATGGGCATATTCCCCTAAGCATGTGATCTTATCTTGACCCAACCACTAAGTCAAGGATTCCTTGGACTATCCTTGGACTATAGAAGAATCCAAAACAAAAAGACTTGTGGGCCCAAGAGTTCTCAACTCTTTCCTCAAAGCCAAACACCTAGGAATAATACCAAGTCAACACACTAGAATCCAAAATAGTGGTGCTCATCTTTTCCACTTCCTCTAAAGTAAGGTCCCCACTATCTTAGCTATGACTAAATTTAGCTAATCATGACTAATGTAGAACCATCATTTATCTCTATATAAATAATATCTCTCAAAGTACTTGTAATACCAAGCTAAATATCACAATACCACACATATGCACAAATGGGTGTTACATTTACCCTCGGACTAAGTTTTCACTTTGTCCTCAAAGTGAAGGTCTCTCTACCTTCTATGATATATCTTCAACTTATCATGGTTAATCCTATTAAAGTGTCTTCCTCCCAACTCTTTTAGATCATAGGTGAAATTGCTCTACACCTTCTCCACTATGAAAAGTCCAAAGTACTTAAGCAAAAACTTCTTTTGCACTCTCTTGAATCAAATGGAATCAAACAACATTACCCAATCACCTTCTTTGAAAGTCTCCACCTTCTTCTTGCCTTGCCTCTTGTCATAGCTCTCCTTTTGTTTCCTTTAGGCTTGCTCCACTCAAACCATAGCAATTGCTCTTGCCTCTTCCAACTCCATGAGTTGATCCTTCCTTGACTTCTCTGCATCACCTCCTTGTGCTTTCTTCAATCTTCTATGAATGCTTTGGAAGGTAGAAAGATCAAAGTGAATAGGTAAGGTAGATACAATACCATACACCAATTGAAATGGAGAATATCAAGTAGAAGTCTTCATGGTTGTCCTATACTCCCACAAAATTGCATGAATCCTCTTGTCCTAATGATGTTTAGCTCCCTCCATTTTTGCATCTTTGGCCAACATCATGCACAAGATCTGATTGGTTCTCTCTTCCAAGCCATTGAAATTTGGCTTATAGGATTTAGTTACTCTATGTGTGATAGAGAAATGTCTTAGCATGGCTGTAGTAATGCTTCCTATAAACTCTCTTCCTCTATCAGAAACCAACTCCAAAGGGCATCCAAACCTAGTGATAATGTGTTCATAAAGAAATCTACCCACTTCATCTTCATTCTTGTCCCTCAATGGTCTAGCCTCAACCCACTTGGTAAGGTAATCAGTAACTACCACAATGTACCGATTGTTTCTTGGGGTTCTATTGAGAGGATGTGCAAAATCAATTCCCCACTTCTCAAAAGGTACTAGCAATGGAATTGATCTAAGTGGTGGAGTGGATGTAGAATTTCTAGCAAAAGCATGACAAACATGACAAGTTTTGCAATAATCAAGACAATCCTTGAAAATCCCCCTACAATGGTAACCTACATCTAGAATCTTGAAAGCAGTCACCTTTCCTGCAAAGTGTCCTCCACATACTAAACCTTCATGAAACTCCTTTATGAGTAGGATAGACTCTTCCTTACCCATTGCTCTTCAAAGTAGACCATCTGCTCCTTGGTGAAAAAGAATATTCTCCACCATTGTGTAAGGTCTAGATCTTGCTGCAAGGGCCTTCCTCTCCCTAGCATGCATCCCTTCTGGATAGTTACCTCTTGTCATAAAATCCACAATCTCCTTGTACTCCATTGGAACCTCTTGAGTGATTGAGATGGTCGTGAGCTCCTCATCCGGGAAGGAATCGTCCACTAGCTCATCTCCATCATGATCATAGGCTCTAGATAACAAATCAGCATTTGCATGTTTCTTTCCTGGCCTATCCTCAATGGTGTAGTCATACTCAAACAAGAGTATCATCCACCTTGTTAGTCTCCCTTCAACATTAGGCTTGTTGAAGATGTACTTCAAAGCCTTGTGATTGTGGAAAATGGTGGCTTTCCCTCCAATCAAGTAGTGTCTAAACTTCTTGAGACCAAAGATCACTGCCAACCCTTCTCTCTCCATGACAGAGTAGTTCTTCTCTGCTGAAACCATCTGCCTACTAGCATAAGCTATTGGATGATCATGCCCATCTTGGTCTAATTGACTAAGAGTGCATCCTATAGCTACATTAGAAGCATCAATGTAGAGGATGAAAGGCTTACTCCAATCAGGTTTAGCAAGAATTGGAGCTACAACAAGGGATTGCTTGAGCTCCTCAAAAGCTTTGAGAGCCTCCTTGTCTTCCAAAATCACCACGTAGTCCACACCCTTCTTCATGTAGATGGTCAATGCATAAGCCTTGTTGGAAAATGAGAAGATGAACCTCCTATAGTACCCAACCATCCCCAAGAATTGGCATAACTTTGTCAAGCTTGAAGGGAATGGAAGGTCGGAGATTTTCCTCACCTTCTCAAGATCAACTGCAATTCCATCCTTGGAGATGATGTGCCCCAAAAGTAGACCTTCTTCACATCCAAAAATGCACTTCTCTAGGTTGAGTGATACATTTGCCTCATCCAAGCATTGCAAGACTTTGATTAGGTGCTCAAAGTGCTCCTCCTTGCTCCCATAGACACAAAAGTCATCAATGAAGTCTCTCACAAATTTCCCAATGAAAGGTTCAAATACCTTGTTCATGAAATGTTGGAATGTGGCTGGAGCATTGCAAAGCCCAAAAGGCATGACCTTGAAAGCATAAGTTTCCCAAGGTGTGGTGAACGTGGTGAGTTGTTGATGCTCTGGTGCAATCTTGATTTGGTTGTATCCACCATAACCATCTCCAAAACTGTACCTCTCATGACCTGCAACCTCCTCCAAGATCTCATCAATGAATGGCAATGGGTAGTAGTCCTTCTTGGTAACAACATTGAGCGTCTTGTAATCCACACATACCCAAAGCTTGCCATTCTTTTTCTTCACAATGACAATTGGAGACACCCATTCTGAATTCTCCACCTCAAAGATAAATCCGGCCTCCTTGAGCTTATCAATCTCCTCCTTCATAACCAAAGATATTGGTGGGCTAATGCGACGTTGCTTTTGGTAGATTGGTCTTGCATGTGACTCCACCTCTATCTTGTGCTCCTCCAAGGTGACTTCCTTCAAATCCTTGTAACTAAAAGCAAACACATAGATGAACTTGTGGAAAATCTTCTCAAATCTCACCTTCTCTTCCTTGGTAACATTTGGGCCATACTTAAGCTAACCTTCTCTCTACCTCCTCAAGTGTCAATGGTGATTTGTCTAGGTCCTTCAAAACCTCTGGCTTAGGTGCAAAATCCATAGCACACAACGGATACACATCTAAATCAGATTCATCCTCCTCCGTGGAAGTCTCCTCCTCCATGCTTGTGTCCACACCTGAAGCTCTTTCTTTAGAATCTGATTCCCAATAATCATAAGATGGTGTATCTGAATGTGAAGTGGTGTTAGTCATAGGAACTGTGGCCCTATGGTTTGATGGCCCAATCCTCAAGTACCCTTTGTCCCATCTATCAGTTGTGCGTGTTGCTCTCAACCATGGCCTCCCAAGAAGTAAGTCATAGCTTGAATCCTTCAAGACTTGGAAAGTCATGAGATTTTGAACTCCCATAATTGAAACTACCACTTTATCCATCACTCTTATTGGTCGAACTTGTTGCTTGTTTGCCATGCTCACCACAAATTTTGAAGGTCTTGAGGGTATCATACCCAACTTCTTCATCAACCTTTCTGACATGGCATTCACTGCTGATCCTCCATCAACCAATGCATCCTTGATGTTGTGACCATTCACTCTCACATCAATCTTGGAGGCATATTCACAAGCCTCCCATGGTGCTGGCTTGACATCTACCACCCCCATTGATACTAGAGCTTTTGCCTTCTTCTTCCTCTTGCTCCTTGTAGAACTCAAACCACCTCTAAGCTCCTTTCACAAGGTAGGGTTCAAAGCAATCAATTGGCCCACTGTGATGTTAGCCTTGTGACTACCAACATCTTTTAATACATTGTAGTTCCATTGTTGCTTTGAAATCAAGAAATCCTCCATCCTTAACTTCTTCCTTGGAGTCTTTGTTGTTGATAGTGTTGAGGTGCAAGTGCTCCTAGTAGACATAGGAGTATCCTTGCTTGGAGTAAATCCTTGAGAAGAGTGAACATCCTCTGCAAAACGAGCTCTCTTCTTCTCTTGTGCCAAAAGCTCCAAATTAAGACTCTTGGAGTTTGAGCACTCTCCCTTCTCATACTTGCTCTCCACCACATCTATGGATGCTATCCCCTTACCTTTGTTTGTATTAGGAGCCACTTGGGTTTCACTACCACTCTCTTTCTCTCTATTGGCTCCCTCATAACCCCTTCTTCCATGGTAAGTAGAATTTAAGCAATTCCTTTGGATATGGCCTCTTCCTCCACAACCAAAACAATTTCTATCATTGAAATTGTTGGCTGGTTGAACTCCTCTATATGGATAGTTTCCATAATTCCTAGGCCCTCTCCCTACATTCTGATCCACCTCTCTCTTCTCCCATAGTTGCACCACATTGATCTTGAGATCCGCAAGTTGTTCTATGATGGTTTGAAGTGGATCCTTTGGTGGAGGTGCAAGAATTGGAGCAAATACTACTTGTGATGCAACCCTTGTCACCAAAGTATCAGAAGTTCCACCATATTTGTAGCCTTGAGGAGGATGCACAATCTCCTTCACCACCAAATCACTCTCATCCCCTTCCAAACTCTCCTCCATACGAATTGCGATCTTGATAGCTTCAACCTTGGAAGAAGGTTTCTCATATCTCACCTTGCTTCTAATTTGTGGTCTCAACTCTCCCACAAAATTCTTGGTGAGCATGGCCCCTATGCCAATCATTGTAGTCTCCACATCATCCCCACCCTTCCTCAACACTATGCAAAATCTGGACTCTAACTTTTCCACTCTTTCCACATAGACTCTCACTTTCTCTCCATCTCCTTGCTTGAGAAATGTAACCTCACTCATCAATCTATCATAACTCCATCAGGAAGAAAGTTCTCAATGAGTGCTAAAGTCAAAGTCTCCCAAGGCTCCTCTTCCCTATCTCTCTTCTCTCTCTTTTGGTATTCTGACTCATACCATGTAAGTGCTGCATCCTCAAAGAAATCTGGTAATAATGAGGCCCACTCATTCTTCCTCCTCTCATTGTTTCCTATGCAAAATCTCTTGAAGTCTCTCACAAAGGCCTCCACATCTTCTCCATCCTTGCCAAAGAAAACCTGAAGTTTCCCCATCTTAACCTCTCACTATCTTTCTTTTCTCTCAATTTTTCCTTTTCTCTTTTCTTTTCTCTCAACTAATAGAGTATATACCTGACTAACACCATTTGAGAGTAATCCACCCTAGGGAACACAAAAGGTTCAGGTTGCTCCAAGATTTCTATAGCAACATCAAATCCTAGAGTGCATATTAATTGAACTCTCATGGATAGTTTATCCATAAGTTGAAAGATTATCTCCATCACTAATTTTGAGAACTAGCTGATGAAGGTGGTAGTATTTTTGTAGCTTTACTAAGACTCTCTCCAAGATCCTTCACCAAAGTCTCCAAAAGTGATTTTACTCCACTACACTCATGTCCTTTTGGAAGTCCTTCAACTCCTTAAACCTCACACAACTCCTTGGTCTTAGATCTTCTCCCTCCCAATCTTGGTGAAGAAGGTCCAACATGCAAACCCAAGTCAAGTAAGCCTCTCTTTTCTCTCAATCTCTTGCTCTCAAAGGTCAATGGACATGAAATTGCCTTATGTCCCTTCTCTCCACACAGAAAGCACTTAGATTCACTCTTTCTTCCAAGTGGTGTAGGTTTTTGGATCCTCTCAACACTCTCTTCAAATTCTATTGTAAACTCTCTTTTCCTCAAATCCACCCCTACAATCACCTCAAACCCTTGGGGAACCTTGCATAATCTCAATTTGCACTCTTGATGACCCTCCATGTTCCCAAGATGAATCTAAACACTCAAACATGCTTTTTGTTGATCTCAAACTCCTCATGCATGAGATCTCCACTTTGTAGAATTGACCCTTCCTCACAATGTCACTCAAATCTCTCAACCCATATGTCACAGTCCTTTGGAATTTTGCACACTTGATCACAATTCTAGGCCGTCCCTCCTTACAAAATTTCAGATCTTTTCATTCAGCCATTTGGCCTAGACACCTTTCTATTCAGCACACATATTTCAGATTTGGTCTGAAAACCACCCCCTCACTTCAGAAACTCATAACTCCTTGCGCAAGAACAATTTCACTCTAATTTTTGTGGAAGCAGGTAGGATACAATGCATGAATTTTCTTGGAAATTTTCTGGACAATTCATTGAAAATTGAAGAAATGGCAGACTCTGTACAATTTTCCAAAGAGCATGCAGTTGTGGAGCACTTTACCCTATCAACTTTCAAAAATTCTAGCCCTGTGCGCATAGTAGCTCTCACAATAATTTCAAGTGTGCTAACTGAAAGATAAGCCAAGCTATTATGTGTAGAAATTTCAAGTCCAGATCTCAAACTTGAGATTTTGCCCAAAATCACCTTAATCCCCAAAATCTGCAATACACCTCACACAATCTCTCCAATTCCTCTCATGTGACAAGATGTACAAAATCACCTCAAAGACATCATAATGAACTACAGGGTATACAAATGGATCTTAGTTCTCTGACATAAGTTCAACCCTCTCCTCTCCTAATGTTCTTTCCAAGTGAGCTCTCATAGCCTCCTTCTGCCTAATGTAGAATTGAACGCGGAACATTATCTTGTCTTTTAGAGAGGTCCCGGCAACGGAACCAAAAATGTGAGCCGGCCTGTCTCTCACTTAGGATGAACCTCTGATGGCTATTATGGTAGCGCACCATAGACTAAGAAGGCAAGGAACCCCAACTCCATTGTACTCCTCCAAGGCTAACACTCCAAGACTCAAGACATTGTTCACTAGAGAACTCAATGAGAGAGAGATAGTTGCAAATGAAAGGATGATGAGTACCTCCTCATCCCTTGATTATATACTTGTGAAATAGTTATGCACCAAAGTTTCTAATTACTGGAGTAACTCAAGTTACTTGGCTAAAAGTCAAGTAAAGTCAAAAAGTAGAAAGGAATATCCATTCACATGGGCATATTCCCCTAAGCATGTGGTCTTATCTTGACCCAACCACTAAGTCAAGGATTCCTTCACATGGGCTATCCTTGGACTATAGAAGAATCCAAAACAAAAAGGCTTGTGGGCCCAAGAGTTCTCAACTCTTTCCTCAAAGCCAAACACCTAGGAATAATACCAAGTCAACACACTAGAATCCAAAATAGTGGTGCTCATCTTTTCCACTTCTTCTAAAGTAAGATCCCCACTATCTTAGCTATGACTAAATTTAGCTAATCATGACTAATGTAGAACCATCATTTATCTCTATATAAATGATATCTCTCAAGTTCTTGTAATACCAAGCTAAATATCACAATACCACACATGCACAAATGGGTGTTACAGTACTCTAGTGAGTAGACCAATCTATAGGCTCTCGCCAAAGGAGTTGGAGGAGTTGCAAACAACATTTATAAAGTTGTTGGAGAAGGACTTCATAAGACATAGTACCTCTCCTTGGGAAGCACCAATACTATTTACTCTAGAGAAGGATGGAGGACTTCATTTTTTTATTGATTATCATGGGCTCAATAAGCAAACAGTGAAGAATGCATATCCCTTGCCTCGGATTGATGACTTGCTTGATCAATTGAGTGGAGCATGATACTTTTCTAAACTGCATCTTTTCACTGGCTATTGGAAAATCCCCATTGATAAGGAGGATGTGTAAAAGACTGCCTTTCACACAAGGTATGGGTATTTTGAGTGGAGAGTTCTACCTTTTGGGCTCACTAATGCTCTAACAATCTTCATGAATCAGATGCATCGGATGTTAGATGGACTATTGGATCAGTACGTTGTGGTGTTCTTGGATGATATTTTAATCTTTAGCAAGATAGAGGCAAAACATGTGAATCACATACAAGAAGTCCTAAGACGACTAAGATAATGAAAATTTTACTACAAGAAGTCAAGTGTACCTTTTGGCAAAAGGAAGTTACCTTTTTGGGTCACAAGATCTCATCAGAGTGGATTAAGATAGAAGAGGAGAAAATCAAGGCCATTATTGATTGGCCTACTCCAAAGGACACTATAGAAGTACAAGCTTATAATGGATTGGCCAGTTTTTACCAACGGTTCATTCATTATTATGCTCATGTAGCTACACCATTGACTAACCTCTTGGGGAAGAACTCAAGTTTCCAATGGGCCACCAAGCACAAAGAAGCATTCTAGAAGTTGAAACATATGGTGTCTTCAAGACCTATCCTTCAATTGTATGATCCTCAACTACCCTATGTGGTTGATTTTGATGCCTCTAACTTTGCAATTGAAGCCGTGTTGCAACAAGAACTCCCAGATGGACTACACATCCCATTGCCTTTGTGTCTTGCCGACTAACTATGGCTGAAAGAAATTACTCTGCTCAAGACCAAGATCAATTTGCAATGGTATATGCTACCAAGGTATGGAGGCATTATCTCTTAGGGAAACAAGAAGAGTCTACATCATTGATGGGAGGAAACTGATCACAAACCATTGTTGTAGACTTTACACTTGGAACACATGAAGAGTCTACATCATCAATGGGAGGAACAACTCCAATTTTTTGACATCAAACTTGGTTGGTTCCATGTCATCCCTGATGCTCTATCACAACAACATGATTTGAAGTCTCTTCCTTTCATCACGGCAACAATTACGACGATGTCAATTGACTCCAAGGACCAAAATGAGTTTTGATTGGTGCTATGTTGTGCATATATACATCACTATATAACATAGATTGATGTCAACATCATACACTATAGAAGCACAACTCACACATAAGTCATACATAAACTCTAAAGTGCCACAATAATCAGATCATTTACAACTCAAATCAATTAAACTCAGATCAATACTTGATCAAATCCTCAACAACTTGCCAATAATAGGGCACTGATTACAGTCAAGCCACACCCACTCTAGCTAAGAGACTCCAAGTGACGCTCACCGCTTTCTATCCACTCTAGCCAGGAACTCAAAGGCTCAACATCAGAGAAGTGAGCTTTCTGGAGCTGCACTTCCAAGTTCTACTCTTGATTTCAACTTGGATCTCATCCCAATGGTCTTGCTGATGGCACACCCAACAGTACAGATGATGCAAGTGATGATGGGCCCCACCATGAAGTCAGCACCCTAAACATGAAATCTGACCGTTAGAAAGTAGTCTATGAGTAACTGCCAAAATGCCTCTAACTACTATCACTGGAACTCTAATGTTTGAGCAATCTAGATGCAATACTACAAACGGTGTGACAGTTGTCATGCGTATATACATCACTACACAACATACATTGTTGTCAACATCATACAATATAGAAACACAACTCACACATAAGTCAGACATAAACTCTAAAGTGCCACAATTGCCCCCTAGTTGGCGGTTAGGTCCCTCTAACTCTAGATAGCCATCTACTCCAAGTATATGGTATACCCTATGATGGGCAAAGATCAAGAGGCCGGGTGCTATGGAGCCCCATTGTTAGTCGCCTATCTGCAATCTATACCATATAAATGATAAACTCGCTATAGATCAAGTACATCTAGGACATAACCATTGTCCTTGAGGAACCACCATGAGAGGAGGAGTCATACATGCCATATGCCATCCTCTCAAAAAACTATCACACACTAACATAGTAGCAGCTCCACCAAAAGAGCCACATAACATACACCTCAAACCTGCACGTACAAGTGCCAAGCTTGGGTCCATAATACCATCCATGTTTGGGAGGTGGCATGGTGCACAATTGCGCACATGACCTTATAGACAACACCATCACGTCCTTCTAACACAAGGACTCCAGATGGCAAAACCTCATGCACTCTCAAGATAGAGCGGCATGTCAAAACATCAAGTGTTGTTGGTGCTGTCTGCTATAGATACACATAGTCATCTGGATGAAATTAACGTATTGAGGGTCTATAACCTTCTCCTTGAATGGTAGCATAGCATAAAGTATCTCTATGTTGAGTAATCACCAAGTTCTCAAAGGCCATCAGCATCACTCTTTGAAAGATCTCTGACCGTTGAGAACATGCGCTCATCCATACATTTGGATCATCCAAGTCCAAAACTATAGTAGCATCTCAACAAATGGCTGTAGGTAAATCTCAACAAATGGCTATAGGTAAATCTTGTCCATAGAGTAGAAAGTACAAAGAGAAGGATGCTAAGGAGACTTGCCGGCTAAATCTATAGCCCATGGCCAACCAAAGTAACTAGAGATCCCAATCTCCCAAGTGGCCTCTCTACAAACCATACTTTAGCAATCCTCTCTTCATTGTCTGAACCACTCTCTTTGCTAAGCCATCTGCCTTAGGGTGATCTTAGGATGTAGTACAATGATCAATCAAAGCCTTGTCACACAAGACCTGAAACTCCCCCAAGAACTTTGTACCCTGATCAGTCAAAACCTCAACCGGTGCACCAAAATGACTAAGAACTCAATCTAGGAACGAGTAAGTTGTCCCTTCACTAGACTTGTCAAGAAGTGCTACCAACTCAATCCACTTGGAGAAGTGCTCTACCATCACCAAAACATACCAATGATGTCTCATAGTCAACGGTAAAGGTCCAGCAAAGTCCAAACTCCCATGATAACCCAATCCCATGATAGGTAATGGGTGTAATTGTGGTGTAAGAGCATTGAAAGATGCTATAACTTGGTCACAAACCACACATCTAGCAACAATTGTTGTACCTCAATCTGCATACCGCACTACCAATAATGACTCTAGAGTAAGCTATATGTATGCTTCACTCCAAAATGTCCTAGCTCCTCATTCTTTAACCCAAATGGTAAGAACCTCCATTGATATGACACATCCCTGCGGTGAGGATCAATAGCCCAAAATGCAGTCTTGGACTTATCCTCCTCCTTGGTCAGCAATTGATGATATCACACTCAAAGATCTAAAGTACTGAAGATCTTTGCATGCCCAATCACATCAAAAATCTCTTCCGGTGTAGGCATGGTATACCAATCAGCCCTGGTCTATTGGTTGATAAGACAGTAATCTCCACACATTTGCCTATCTATGTAGTTGCCATGCATATCCTTCTTGGCTAGCATCATTGTTGCTGCTGCATACTCTCCATGTGAGATCTCTACTAAACCAACCTCAAAAAGGTCTCTACTCTGGGTCAAATCAATGTCCACTCCATATCACTATAGCGATAAGGATGTCAGAAAATTGGTGTATTGCTAGTCAGTTCAATTTGTATACTAGGTCCCTTTAGAGCATCCAAATCCTTCATATTGAAGGCAAAATAACTCGTGTGGCTCCTCAAGAACCTCCAAAACCCTTTGTCTTTCCTCTCCAGTAAGCTTGGATCCAAGATCTGGTTCCCAAGTATCCTCTATAACTATAATAGGAGTGGAAGATGTACTAACTAGCTGCTACACTAGGCCCTTCGGAGCAATAGTGTCATGCCCCCAACCACTAGAGGTCCCAACCTTTGTGTGAAAAACTCCCTCCACTCTGGCTGCAAGCTCCACACGTCCTCTAGTTGCATCCCAAGTGGACCAAGGGTGTAATCCAAGTAACCCACGCTCACCTGGATGGACTCCATGTAGACCACTCTCCCTAGTGGCTACTGGCTGTGTCCCAAGAATACCATGTCCACTTGGTCCATGTGCACATGTTGGGGTCCATTGCCCCTAGCATATGCCTGAATTGTCTTGATAGGCACAGGGCTCACAAGTGTCCAAGTGATGATGCTATCAAGCACATCTTACTTTACTTTGCCAAGCCAAGGCTCACAATCTAGGTCAAACAGTTCAAGTCCATAGCCTAACCTAACACTTGACTTGGATGCCTTTGACACAGTTGGAATAACAATAATACTGGTGCAAAAACCCATCGCCCGCTCTCTCATTGGCGTTGGGCTCCACTAATTGCTGGTATTGTGAGTCCAAAACAAGTTTAGGTCCTCCCTCTCGAAAAGCATGAGAGCTTGGGAAACTCATGAGTGGGAAATGCGGCTCTAGGCTATCCAACTAAGTTCACCACTACCATAGGTGACCTATCAACCACTACCATTTTCTGAGATTGCCGCCCAACATCCAAGATATAATCAACAAGGATGCGATCTAGTTGCCGAATCCTATCATATGCACGTTATAGAACCTCTCTGGATAAGAGGTTCATCCACCAAAGATGAAGACGATGAGCTCGGGATCCTACTTTGGTTGCATCTAACAATACAATAGGTCCCATCCAAGAATGGACCTGATGTGTACTTGCTACCACTCTGGTGCAAGAATCACCCATCAAAGGAACATTCTCCAAAATGTAAGCTGGAGAAACAGATTGATGAACTTGGAGATATCATAGTATCCGTAACATCTCCCAAAACACACATAAACAAGGATCTTGAAGACCCAAACCTCGGCCAACACATGTATGTCCCTAACATGGTCATCCAAAAATCACCAAGTGAACAAGCCCATGTCGCTCTAGATCATGCACCCCTAGCAAGGAAATGTCAATTAGTAAGGCCTTCTGGTAACCTCTGACTATTGACACTAGTAATAACTAAGGATACTGGTAGGCCAAGTGTGCCACATGATGTAGAGAAACTTGCCTAGCAGTCTTATCTCTCCCTACATACAAGTACCTATGTACTTGTATACCTACCTGTAATACCATAGCTAGTCTAGTGCTTATCCCATCAAACAACTCCAATAGACATATCCCCTCTATTGAATATTGCCAAGCAATGAGTGTGTCAAAGTAATCGACTCTGGAGGCTCATCCTCACACTCATCTCCTGATGGTACAAAGGCTCTACTCCAAGCCTATTGCACCAATTGATCTGCATGCTGTTGCAATGCCTCCTCTGAACTCCACAATGGAACATCCAAGGTGGATGGAGCAATCCCACTTATACTTCAAATCCAATTTGTCTTTTCTAGTATTTGGAGTTTCCTCTACATGGGCGTTCTCCTCCAACAAGTCACAAGGCCAAGTAATTGCACCATTGAAAGTTAAAATTGATGCTGCCATGGTCCCAAACTATAGTGAGCCAAGATTGCCACTACTAAAGCGTATTGGTAGGTGACATACCCATCCCTCATTAGACTGCCAACCTGGTCTATAAGAGGCTATCTCCTCTCAATAGTCAATACTAAAACCCATAGAGTATAACACTGCTCCCCCAACTAGCACATCATATGACTCAACTATTGTTGCAATAGCCTAAGCTCTCACCATTGAGCTATCAATCGGATGACTAGGCTGAACCTGGACAACAAGCTCCCCATGTGTGATGTACTATGTTGAACCACCACCTAGAGATGTCTGGATCTGAAATAGACACCTCTCAACGTTGGTCTTCCGTAACTCCAGACCGACTACTACTACCTTCCCCAACATAAGAGGCTGCATACCAAAGTCTAACAAGACTCTCTATGGTGTATAGACCTTCCCTGAAGGTCCCACCAAATGGAAAATCCCCCTCTGATTATCCAATAGAAGAACACCAAGTGTGAACCGTGCTCTCTCAAAGGCTGGTCTAGCTGGCAACTCCTCCAGTCTAGCTATTACTACCTGCCATAAACCACTGGTCGTTGAATGGATCCCATGCTCCTCAACAAAGTCAGCTCCACTACCAACCACCTATGCTTTAGTAGTAGGAACCGCATCATCCTTACTCTCACAAAGTATGGCAACCAACCAGAAAAATGGGGTTGGGTCAACTCTCAATGTAAACATGTCACTCGTGAAAACAAAAGGCACCGCATAATCAATTGAGCTACCCCCAACATTGTGCTAGACTCAGTCTGTGGAGTAGTAGGTGGCTGACTAGTAGGTAGTCCATCATGCACTCCATCACCACCTACCACACATGCACTTGAACGTTTAAGAGCCATGGATGTTGTTTACAATGCCTTAGATAGCATGAAAGATTGGGGAAGTCTGACTTGTCTCCCAACCTCTCCTCTTTGTGGGTCTAACTCCACTGACGCTCCTCTAGGCTCTAGAGCACGTATTGCACTCCTAGTCACTATTGTAGATGCATCCACTTGTGTTGCTTCACACATGAAGTCCAAAGCATCTCTATCACCAACATATGAGGTAGAAGCCTCAATACCCGAATCTCATCTCCTCTGAGCAATGGCCATACTAGCCAATCTCTGCTCCAACTGCTCAATCCAAGTAGCCATAGCTGTATCAGAAGTAAAGGCAGGTACTGCAACTCTACTAGGTGTAGATCCTCTACCACCACCTCTACCACCTTGTCCTCCATGAATTGGAGCTCCTCTACTACCTGCCATAGCAGCCCTACCACTCCGTAACTCTGGGTGTAGGTCAAAGCACCGATCACAAGTGTGACAAAATGTGTGGCAATGCTCACATTGCCTCTTATGCTGGTTGTGATGCGCCCAAGGTATCAAGTCCATTGCCCTGAAAACACTCTCTCTAATAGTGAGGTCCACAACAAGCAACACTACTACTCACTGGCTATTGTTGACTTGAAAATGAAGGTAAGGGTCTAACTCAACTAGGCCCTCCACTCGCTCCATAGGATATGGGCTGTCCACCCTGTCCTCAAAAACCAATTGGATGTGGTGTACTCTACTGCACTCTAGAAGAAGTAATAGTTGTGGATGAGGTCTCGCTACCAAATCCAAATGTCACCACCCTCTCCTGCACCATGTTGAGCTCAATAGGCTCAGCCAAACCAAAGACCACGGCCAAAGTAGGCAAAGTAGCCTATAACAACGTAGCATCACAAACTCTATATTGCAACTCCCTGTCTAGTATCCCATACTAAATCTAGACTGCTTGGGCCTCAATAACTCCCTGAGTGAAACTGATCAGCCACCTCATGCAAGTGTATGCCTCACGTAGGCTCTCTCTAGCCTTCCGTTGGAACTCATGCAAGCTCCTCAGCTTGTCAATCCGCACTCCCTAGTAGTTCTGATTCAAAAATTGGAAGTTCTTCACCATGGGGTAAAAGCCCGACACCACACCACCTCCTACAGCGGTACCTCCACTCGTGGTAACACTATCTCTAGCTAGTGCACCTCCACTAGCTCCACCAACACTATTTGAGCTAGAACTCGTGGGTACAGCCGATCTACTCTTGGCAACCAAGCTTGAAGTGATAGAGACATAGTTTGGAGACCAATATTGTCTCCATAACTCAATCTACTCTAAATGAGCTCTCCTAAACTCATGGTAGTCGTCCATCGGTAAACCCTCCAAATGCTAAAACAACCCCTTCCATGCCATGAAGAGCGTAAACAAAGTTGGTTTTGCATCTGCTTCAGATCACACTAACTATTAAACTCTTGGATGAAGTCATCCAACTCAATGGTACCCATTATACTAGAGTAACGCCCAAGGCCTTTGGAGGCCCCATAAATCTTGTCCATAAAACAATGGTGCAGACACGCCAAGTGCACTCTCAACTGAATGAGCTCTCAACTCAGAGTCAATCTCCTCTCTCACTAGGACCTGAGATACAGGCTGATATTGAGTACCACTCCGGGTAAACCCACTATGTATTGCAGGGCTAACTCCTCTGGAATCCCCAAAGAACTTGTCGTGACAAAGTAACTACAACTGCAACCGCAAGTACTCCACCAAGTGCCAACATAAACCAAGCACCACCAAGTGCCAAAACTAACGGAACACTATCCACTAATGTGACTCTAACTGAGACAACTACACTAGTGGCAAGGATGACCTGTAACCTGCCATCACAACATGCACTCCAATGGTCAGCAGGTCATCACTTCCTACCTCACTGGAGAGAAACAAAGATAGTCTGATTGGTCATCACTCCAGCCTCACACCGAGAGCACACCAGAGCACCAATGCTCAAAATTTAGAGCACCTCACATAAACACGGTGCACAAACAGGAAGTAGAGAATATAAGGGGTCCAATCACAAGAATGCCAAACAAAAACCCTTCATCTCATAAATCAGCACGAGAGTGACTCTACCACCATTTAGCATTTGACATAATTGGAGTACTTCTACTTCTTGAGCTACAAGGATCATCGAGGATTGGATCAATGTTCTTCTTGCCAAAATCTGATGTAACTCCTTTACAAGATTTGACGTAAATCCCTAAAAATGGCTAACCGCTAAATCCTCCATTAACTCTTTACTCAAGCCAAATTGGAAAATTAGGTTTCATCTAACCTTTAATTTGCAAGGATCTGCTCCCAAATCCACCTTCAATTTTAGTTTCTAAGCTCATTTGCAACAAATTGGTCTTGAGCTCAAAATCACAACTACCGCTTGAAAATTACTTCTCCCTAGCTCCAAATTTTGCCAAGGCTTCCGCACACACACTCTCTCAAGGAAATTTGAACTACTTGATCGAGACATCACAATCCACCAAGCTTGGAGATACTACCAACACTTGTAGTTCCTGCACCCAATTTTCCCCTAACTCACTTCTTTGATGTAATCATGTAATTGTTTACAACTCAAATCAATCAAACTCAGATCAATACTTGATCTTATCCTCAACAAGTTGCCAACAATAGGGCATTGATTACAATCAAACCACACCTACTCTAGCTAAGAGACTCCAAGTAATGCTCATTGGCTTTTTGTCCACTCTAGCCAAGAACTCAAAGGCTCAACATCAAAGAAGTGACCTCTTGGAACTGCACTTCCAAGGTATACTCTTGATTTCAACCTAGGTCTCATCCCAACGGTTCCGCTAATGGCACACCCAATGGTATGGATGGTGCAAGTGATGGTGGGCCTCGCTATGAAGTTAGTACCCTAAACACAAAATCTGACCATTGGAAAGTAGTCTATGAGTAACTACCAAAATACCTTTAACTACTATCATTGGAACTCTAATGTCCGAGCAATCTAGATGTGACACTACAAATGCTACAACAAGATCCTTTCTTCCAAATGGTACATGGTTGTCTTACAACATGTGACAAGGAGTACAACACCTTCTCCTTCAAGGAAGGCCTTCTATTCCATGAGGACCTGATCTATGTTCTAGCCAAAGGTGATCTCCAACTTGTATGCCTTCAAGAAGCCCATGATTTATCGATAGTTGGGCACATGGATGTGGACAAGACCTTGGGTATCCTCCAACGCCAATGGTGGTGGCCCAACATGACACGAGATAGTCAAGAGTTTTTTTGATCATGTGAGAGCTATCAACGTAACAAGGCCAACAACCAAAAGCCAAGTGGACTCCTTCAACCACTTCCCATTCCATCTACTTGATGGGAACATGTGAGCTTGGATCTCATCACATCTTTGCCCCAGACAAAGCAATGACACACATCAATCATGGTGTTTCTGGATAAGCTCAATAAGCAAATCCACTTGGCATCAACCTTTGATACCGTGGATGCTCAAACCTTAACGCAAATCTACTTTGACAATGTCTTCAAGCATCATGGGATACCATGTGTACTCATTTCCAACCGTGATCCTCGATTCATTAGGAAGTTTTGGCAAGCACTCTTCCAAATACTCGGCACCAAGGTAGCTTTGTCCATAGCCTATCATCCTCAAACTGATGGACAAACCAAATGTCCAAATCATACCTTGGAGGATATGCTACATGCCTTTGTCAATGTCCACTATACCAATTGGGATGAATGTCTTGCAGTTATAGAATTTGCCTACAATAATTCAAACAAACAAGCACTAGATTTTCTCCATTCTTTCTCAATTTTGGCCAAGATCCACTTGTTCTAGATTCTCTTCTTACTCCTCCATCTTAGGTCACTCATACTTCCACCTTCTTGATCACCATATCTCAATCTCTCCAACAAGCCAAATCTCACCTCCTTGTTGCTCAGAAATCATCAAAATCAATATGCAGACCACCATTGTTGTGATCTCACCCTTGAAGTTGGTGATAAAGTCAAGCTATCCTCTAGTAACCTACCCCTCACACTTGATACCCAAGTTTGTAAACTCATCCCTAATTGGATAGGACCCTTTGAGGTCACCCAAATCATCTCTCTTGTTGCTTATCGACTTGCCTTACCTTGTAGTATGCACATCCACCCTGTCTTTCACATTTCTAAGTTGAAACCCTTTGTTCCTAACCCATCTTTCTTTTCCTCTCATGTCCAATCTCCTCCTTCTCCTATCCCTATCAATGATCATGAGGAGTACAAAGTTGATCGTATCCTTGCATGTCGCCACATTCAACAAGGATGCCAACAACATACGGAGTACAAGGTCCATTGGAAAGAGTATACCCTTCATGATGTCACATGGGAACCTCTTTCTCACCTCCAGAATGCACAGATGGCCATTTAGGAGTTTGAAGCTTCAATGGCGACGAGGACGTCACCAACTAGTGGTGGAGGAATATGTAACAATATGGAGTTTAGTGACAAAGTTAGTAGGGCTAATGAAGTAGCAAATAAGACAAATTAGCCTAGATTATTCCAAAAATATCTAGGAAGCTTCTTGAGAAGCTTTCTGGCTAGCTTAACTTGCACCTCAAGTAAGTAGCTTCTAGAAGGTTCCAACTAGCTTAGCTTGCACGCCAAGTAAGAAGTTTCTAGCAGGAAGCTATTTGAGAAGCTTCCCAATTAACTTGGCTTGCACTCCAAGAAAATGGCTCAAGGAAGCTTCTTGAGAAACTTCTCAAGAGCCTTATATGATCCCTATAAATACAAGAGCCGAAGCTCATGCTATGCATTTGGAATTTTCCCTCATTCAAGTGTCCCAAATATGAGCTTCTATTCTCCTATTTCATTGGTTATGGTCTTTTACATCAAGGTATTGATAAGCCAAGTGTGCCACATGATGTAGAGAGACTTCCCTAGTAGTCTCATCTATCTCCACATACAATTACCTCTATACTTGTATACCCGCATATAGGACCGCAACTAGTCCGGTGCTAATCTCACCTAACAACTCCAAGAGACATACTCCCTCTATTGGTTATTGCCAAGCAATGAGTGTGGTATCCAGAGGTGTCAAGGTAATAGACTCTGGAAGCTCATCCTCACATTGGTCTCCTAATGGTACAAGGCTCCACTCCAAGCTTGTTGCACCAACTGATCTGCATGCTATTTCAATGCCTCCTCTGAACTCCACAAAGGAACATCCAAGGTGGACGGAACAATCCCACTTGTACTCTAAATCCAAGTGATCTCCTCTAGTATTGGAGTATCCTCTGCATGGGCGTTCCACTCTAATAACTCCCCATGCCAAGTAACAGAACCACTGAAAGCTGAAACTGAAGCCGCCATGGTCTTAGACTATAGTGAGCCAAGACTGCCACTACTTAAACATATTAGGAGGCGACATACTTGTCTCTCAACAGATTGCCAACATGGTCTATAGGAGGGTCTCTCCTCCCAATAGTCAATATTGAAGCCCATGGAGTATAACACTACTCCCCCAACTAGCACATCATATGAGTCAGCTATTATCGCAATAGCCTGAGCTCTCACCACCAAGCTATCATTTGGGTGACCAGACTAAACCTGGACAACAAGCTCCCCACATATTAATTATTGTGTCAAACTACCATCTAGAGATGTTTGGATCTGAAATGGACACCTTTCCACATCGGTCTTCTGTAACTCCAAACTGACAACTACAACCTTCTCCAACATAAGAGGTTGCGCACCGGAGTCAGGTAAGACCACCTCTATAGTGTATAAACATTCCTTGAAAGTCCCACCAAAAAAAATCCCCTTCTGGTTATCCAGTAGGACAACACCAAGTGTAAACTATGCTTGCTCAAAGGCCGGTCTAATTGGTAACTCCACCAATCTAGCCGTTGTTGTCTGCCACAAACCACTAGTCATTGAGCAAATCCCATGCTCCTCAACCAAGTCAGCTTCCCTATCAACCACCTTTGCTCTAGTAGCAGGGACCATATCATCCCTACCCTCACAAATCATGGCAGCCAACCGGAACATTATGGTTGGGTCAACACCCAATATACACATGTCATTGGCTGAAAAAAAGGATAGCGCATAATCAGCTGAGCTGCTCCCAACATTGTGCTAGACTCAACCTATGTAGTAATAGGTGGATGAATAGTAGATAGTCTATCATGCACTCCATCCCTACCTACCACACCAACACTAGGACATCTAGGAGCTATGGATGACATTTGTAGAGCCTAAGAGAGCATGAAAGACTAAGGAAGTCTAAACTATCTTCCAACCTCTCCTCTTTCTGGGTCCAACTCCCTTTAATCCTCCTCTAAGCTCTGGAGCACATATTGCATTCCTAGTCACTATGGCGGAGACATCTACCTATGCTGCTCTACACATGAAATCCAGGGCATCTCTATCACCAGCATATGAGGTGGAAGCCTCAACACTCAAATTTGATCTCCTCTAAGCTATGGCCATGCTAGCCAATCTCTACTCCAATTGCTCAATGCTAGTAGCTATGGTTGGATCACAAGTAAAGGCAAGTACTATAACACCCATTTGTGCATGTGCGTGGTATTGTGATATTTAGCTTGGTATAATAAGTACTTGAGAGATATTATTTATATAGAGATAAAGAATAGTTTTACATTAGTCATGATTAGCTAAAGTTAGTCATAGCTAAGATAGGGGGGACCTTACTTTAGAGGAAGTAGAAAAGATGAGCACAACTATTTTGGATTCTAGTGTGTTGACTTGGTATTATTCTTAGGTGTTTGGCTTTGAAGAAAGAGTTGAGAACTCTTGGGCCCGCAAGCTTTTTTATTTTGGATTCTTCTATAGTCCAAGGATAGCCCATGTGAAGGAATCCTTGACTTAGTGGTTGGGTCAAGATAAGATCACATGCTTAGTGGAATATGCCCATGTGGATGGATATTTCTTTATATCTTTTGACTTTACTTGACTTTTAGCCTAGTAACTTGAGTTACTCTAGTAATTAGTAACTTTGGTGCGTAACTATTTCACAAGTATATAAACAAGGGGTGAGGAAGTACTCATTATCCTTTCATTTGCAATTATCTCTCTCTCATTGAGTTCTCTAGTGAGCGATGTCTTGAGTATTGGAGTGTTAGCCTTGGAGAAGTATGATGGAGTTGGAGTTCTTTGCCTTCTTAGTCCATGGTGCGCTACAATAATAGCCATCAAAGGTTCATCTTGAGTGAGAGACATGCCGGCTCACATTTTTGGTTCCATTGCAGTGACCTCTCTAGAAGGCAAGAAAATGTTCTGCATACAATTCTATATTAGATAGAAGGAGGCTATGAGAGCTCACTTAGAGAGAACTTTAGAGGAGGAGAGGGCTAAACTTATGTTAGAGAATTTGGATCCATTTTTATACCCTATAGTTCATTATGATGTCTTTGAGGTGATTTTGTACATCTTGTACACTTGAGAGGATTTGGAGAGATTGTGTGAGTTGGATTGCAGATTTTGGAGATTAAAGTGATTTTGAGAAAAATCTCAAGTTTGGGATCTGGAATTAAAATTTCTATATATGATAGCTTGGGTTATCTTTCATTTAGTACACTTGAAATTATTGTGAGAGTTGCTATGCGCATTGGGCTAGAATTTTTGAAAGTTGATAGGGTAAATTGCTCCCGCAACTGCATGCTCCCTGGAAAATTGTATAGAGTCTGCCATTTCTTCAATTTTTAGTGGATTGTATTGAAAATTTCCAAGAAAATTAAGTGCATTGTATCCTACTTGTAAACACAAAAATTAGAGAGAGATCATTCTTGAGCAAAGAGTTATAAGTTTTTAAACAAAGTGGGATGGTTTTGACCAAATCTAAAATCTGAAATATATGTGTTGAATAGAAAGGTGCCTAGGCTAATGGATCAATGAAAAGATTTGAAATTTTTCAGGGAGTGGCATCTTGGAGTTTTGATCAAATGTGCAAAATTTCAGAGGATTGTGATATACCTGTTCTGGAATTTGACTAACATTGTGAGGAAGGGTCAATTCTGGAGAGTTTAGATTTCATGCATGAGGAGTGTGAGAGCAACAAGAGCATGCTTGAGTGTTTAGACTCATCTTGGGAATATAGAGGTCACCAAGAGTGGAAATTGAGGCTATGCAAGGTTCTCCAAGTGTTTGAGGTGATTTTAGGGGTGGATTTGAAGAGAAGAGAGTTTAGAATAAAATTTGAAGAGAGTGTTGAGAGGATCCAAAAATCTACACTTCTTGAAAGAAAGAGTGAGTCTAAGTGCTTTTTATGCAGAGAGAAGGGACATAAGGCAAGTTCATGTCCATTGACTTTTGAGAGCAAGAGATTGAGAGAAAGGAGAGGCTTACTTGAATTGGGTTTGCATGTTGGACCTTCTTCACCAAGATTGGGCGGGAGAAGATCTAAGACCAAGGAGTTGTGTGAGGTTTGTGGAGTGGAAGGACTTCCAAAAGAAAATTAGCATAGTAGTGTAAAAGTACTTTTGGAGACTTTGGTGAAAGATCTTGGAGAGAGTCTTAGTACAACTACAAAAATACTACCACCTTCATCAGCTAGTTCTCAAGATTAGTGATGGAGATAATCTTTCAACTTATCTATATTGTAAAAGACCAAGACATAGGAGAGAAATAGGAGAATAGAAACTCACATTGGGATACTTGAATGAGTGAAAACTCTGAATGCCTAGCATGAGCTTTGGCTTTGGTATTTATAGATAGCATACAAGGCCCTTGCAAAGTTTCTCAAGAAGCTTCCTCAAGCCGCTTTCTTAGAGTGCAAGCCAAGTTTCTAGAAGCCGCCTACTTGACGTGCAAGCTAAGCTTGTTAGAAGCTTCTAGAAGCTGCTTGCTTGGAGTGCAAGTTAACTAGTTGGGAAGCTTCCCAAGAAGCTTTGTAGATGCTTCCAGAATATTCTAGGCTAATTTGACTTATTCTCTACTTTTTTAGTCTTATTAACTATGTTGCTAAACTCCATATTGTTACATATTCCCCCATCGCTAGTTGGTGACGTCCTTGCTGCCACTAAAGCTTCAAACTCCTAGATGGCCGTCTTTGCATTGTGGAGGTGAGAAAGAGGTTCCCATGTGATATCATGAAGGGGATACCCTTTCCAAAGGACCTTGTACTCCATATATTGTCCGCATTCGTGTTGGATATGGCAACACGCAAGGATATGATCAACTTCATATTCCTCATAATCATTGATAGAGATAGGGAGAGGAGGAGGTTGGGCGCGAGAGGAAAAAGAAGAGGGGTTAGGAACAAAAGGTTTCAACTTGGAAACATGAAAGATAGGATGGATGCGCATATGACAAGGCAAGGCAAGTTGGTAAGCAATAGGAGAGACAATTTGGGTGACATCAAAAGGTCCTATCCAATTTGGGGCAAGTTTACAAACTTGGGTATCAAGTGGAAGAGATAGATTTTTAGAGGATAACATAACTTTATCACCAACTTCAAAGGTGAGATCATGACGATGGTGGTCGATAGAGCATCAGAGATGACATAGAACCGACCTGGTTTGTACTCAAGTTTGATGTCAAAAAATTGGAGTTGCTCTTCCCATCAATGATGTCAACTCTTCATGTGTTCCAAGTGTAAGGTCTACAACAATGGCTTGTGATCAGTTTGTATGATCACTTGTTTTGCCAAAAGATAATGCCTCCATACCTTGGTGGCATATACCATTGCAAGTTGTTCCTGATCTTGAGCAGAGTAATTTCTTTCCGCTGTATTTAGTGGGTGAGACACAAAGGCAATAGGATGTAGTCCATCTGGGAATTCTTGTTGCAACACAACTCCAATTGCAAAGTTAGAAGTATCAAAATCAACCACACAAGGTAGTTGAGGATCATATGTTGGAAGAATGGGTCTTGAAGACACCATATGCTTTAACTTCTAGAATGCTTCTTCATGTTTGGTGGTCCACTAGAAGCTCAAGTTCTTTTCCAAGAGGTCAGTCAATGGTGCAGCCACATGAGCATGATAGTGGATGAACCGTCGGTAAAAAATGGCTGATCCATTGAACGCCCATACTTCTGGAGCATCCTTTGGGGTAAGCCAATCAATAATGGCCTTGATTTTCTCTTCTTCCATCTTGATCCCCTTTGATGAGATCTTATGACCCAAGAAGGTAACCTCCTTCTGCCAAAAGGCACACTTTGACTTCTTGCAGTAAAATTTCCATTGTTGTAGTCGTCTTAGGACTTCTTGCACATGATTCACGTGTTTTGCCTTTGCCTTACTATAGATTAAGATATCATCTAAGAACACCACCATGGACCGATCCAATAGTCCATCCAACACCTGATGCATCTGATCCATGAAGACCGCTGGAGCATTAGTGAGTCCAAAAGGTAGAACTCTCCACTCAAAATGCCCATACATTGTGCAAAAGGCAGTCTTTTGCACATCCTCTCTATCAATATGAATTTGCCAAAAACTGCTACAAAGATCCAACTTGGAAAAGTAACGTGCTCCACTTAGTTGATCAAGCAAGTCATCAAATGGAGGCAAGGGATATGTATTCTTCACGGTTTGTTTATTGAGCCCATGGTAATCAATATAGAAACAAAGTCTTCCATCCTTCTTTGGAACAAATAGTACCGGTGCTCCCCAAGGAGAGGTTCTATGTTGTATGAAGTCCTTCTCCAACAACTCTGTAAGTGTTGTTTGCAACTCCTCCAACTCCTTTGGTGAGAGTCGATAGATTGGTCTACTCACTAGAGTACTCCTTGGCAATAACTCAATCTTGAAGGGCATTCCTTGATTGGAGGGTAGTTCCTTTGGCAGATTATCCGGAAACACGTCTGCAAACTCTTGAACTCTCTGATCAACCATTGCTTGATGAGGCTCTTGGCCCTCCTTAGATTGTTTTTGTGCAATCGGCTTGATCCACACCGCAAATACAAACTTATCTTCCTCCAAAGCTTGCTTTATGGCTGCTTTACTAACCAACTTCCCTTCTAGGGACTCATCTCTCTTCTAAGCTTGCTCCATGGTTGCATTTTTGGCAAATGTCCCATCTTGGGACTCATCTCCCTTCAAGGTTTTCTCTATGGCTACCTTCTTGACAAACTTCCCATCTTGGGACTGACTATTCTTAGGTGTCTTACTCAAAGGTGCTAGACAACCTAATCGGAAATTCCTACCTTGATTTTGTACTTGAATTTGTTGTTGGGTCCAATTGAATTGAACCTTATGACATTCAAGCCAAGGTAGACCCAGAATGATATCATAGTGTAGAGTTGCCACTACAAACCTCATACATTCCAAATACTCCTTCCCAATCTTGAAGGTAACAAGATGTGAGGTGCAAAATGCAAAACCCTTTCTACCATCCGCCATCATCAAACTACTTCCAATCACTGGCTTGATAGGAATACCCAATTCCCTTGCTACTTGCATAGACATGCAATTCTCTGAACTTCCAAAATCAACCAAAGTCCTACAACCCCGATTAGATATCATACCTTGCAAGTGAAGCAAACTTGCATAGGTCGAGCCTTCAATCCCATTGGAACTAATCAAGCTCCCAATAGGTGGCTCAAAATCTCCTACTAGGATTCCTTGTTTCCTTGATCGTTTTGTTCCACAAACTCCATATGGGCAACTTGTCAAGGTTGCCCATTCCTAAGTGGGCATTCAACAATGCAATGTTCAACTTGGCGACAATAAAAAAAACCTCCATTTTGTCGTAATCTTTCTCTATCTACTGTACCAAGTGGTCTCTGTTGGATAGCATCAATCTCCATTGGTGTCGGTTCTTCCACCTATGTATAGTGTACTGGTAGGCCTTGTGTAGGTCGAGGTCAAGACCAAGTTGTCACAACCAAGGAATCAAAGTGCTTAGCCAATTGCATGGCTTCTTCTCCGTTTTGTGGTTCCCGCATGGTCACCTCCAATTTGGTTCGTGACTTCAATCCCCGCACAAATCAATCTAGAACATCACCTTCTTGTATATTTGGAATCTGCATGATGATGTTCTGAAATTGTGTGATGTAGCTCTTTATTGAGCCAACTTGGTTTCAACTCTACCAATTTATCTTGTGCGGCTCGAGTGGCATTTATAGTTTGAAACCAACCCAATATTGCATCCTTGAATTCTACCCATGTCAAAATTGGTGCAACAATCTGTTGTTCAGCCCGCTCTACTTGGAATCACCACCAAAGTTTTGCCACACCATCTACTTGGTTAGAGGCCAAGAGAATATGTTTCCGTTCATCTTGAAGATTGGTGGCTTCAAAGTAACATTTGCGGTCAAAAAAAAATTCTCCACTATGCTCGGAAGATTCTTGCCTTCAAACACCTTGGGTTTTGGAAATCAAATGCAATCTTCTCCATCTCAAATTGGCACTCTCTCTATATGTTCTTGTCGTTGTTGATCTTGTTCATCCAACAATTGAGTAAGGTGCTTGATTTGTTGTTGCATCGCAAGGATAATGTCCGGTATTGCCACCATAGCTACTACTCTATCCCACTACTCCCAATTCATCTAATTGATTAGCACATAGATGCAACACGTCCACCAATCTCCATAAGTTACAACCAAAAGTATCAAGGGTTCCTCAAACACGGTGATCATATGTAGAAAATCTTGCCTAAAGCGCAAGGTGATGAATTGTGTGAAATGATGCTTGGGTAATATCTAGACATGAAAATCCCAATGGTTTAGCAGAAGCAGATTTGGTGGTCCATAAATTCCCTACCATCTCATTCTTGCTCTGATACCAATGTAAAAGACCAAGGAGAGAAATAAGAGAATGGAAACTCACATTGGGACACTTGAATGAGTGAAAACTCTAAATGCCTAGCATGAGCTTTGGCTTTGGTATTTATAGGTAGCATACAAGGCCCTTGAGAAGCTTCTCAAGAAGCTTCCTAGATGCCTCTAGAATATTCTAGACTAATTTGGCTTATTCTCTACTTTGTTAGCCTTATTAATTACGTCGCTAAACTCCAAATTGTTACATATAAACTATCTATGATAGTTCAATTAATATGCACTCTAGGATTTGATGTTGCCATAGAAATCTTGGAGCAACATGAACCTTTTATATTCTCTAGAGTGGATTATTCTCAGATGGTGTTAGTCATGCATATACTCTATTAGTTATAGAGTGAGAGAAAAGAAAAGAGAAAAAAAAATTGAGAGAAAAGAAAGATAGTGAGGGATTAAGATGGGGAAACTTCCAGTTTTCTTTGGCAAGGATGGAGAAGATGTGGAGGCCTTTGTGAGAGACTTCAAGAGAGCTTGCATAGGAAACAATGAGAAGAGGAAGAATGCATGGGCCTCATTATTACCTTATTTCTTTAAGGATGCAATACTTACATGGTATGAGTCCAAATACCAAAAGAGAGAGAGGAGCGATATGGAAGAAGAGTCTTGGGAGAGTTTGACTTCAACACTCATTCAAAACTTTCTTCCATATGAGAGTTATGAGAGATTGATGAGTGAGGTTACCTTTCTCAAACAAAGAGATGGAGAGAAAGTGAGAGTCTATACGGAAAGAGTGGAAAAGTTAGAGTCCAGATTTTACATAATATTGAAGAAGGGTATGGATGATGTGGAGACTACTATGATTGGTATAGGGGCCATGCTCACCAAGAATTTTGTGGGAGAGTTGAGACTACAAATTAGAAGCAAGGTGAGATATGAAAACCTTCTTCTAAGGTTGAGGTTATCAAGATCGCAATTTGTATAGAGGAGAGTTTGAAAGGTGATGAGAGTGATTTGGTAGTGAAGGAGGTTGTGCATCCTCCTCAAGGTTACAAGTATGGTGGAACTTCTGATACTTTGGTTGCAAGGGTTGCACCACAAGTAGTAGTTGCTCCAGTTCTTCCACCTCTACCAAAGGATCCACTTCAAACCATCATATAACAACTTGCAGATCTCAAGCTCAATGTGGTGCAACTATGGGAGAAGAGAGAGGTGTATCAAAATGTGGAGAGAGGGCCTAGGAGTTATGGAAGTTATCCATATAGAGGAGGCCAACCAACCAAAAATTTCAATAAGAGAAATTTTTTTGGTTGTGGAGGAAGATGCCATATCCAAAGGAAATGCCCAAATTCCACTTACCATGGAGGAAGAGGTTATGAGGGAGCCAATAGAAGGAAAGAGTGAGGTAGTGAAACCCAAGTGGCTCCTAATCCAAACAAAGGTAAGGAGATAGAATCTATAGATGTGGTTGAGAGCAAGTATGAGAAGAGAGAGTGCTCAAACTCCAAGAGTCTTAATTTGGAGCTTTTGGCGTAAGAGAAGAAGAGAGCTCATTTTGCAAAGGATGTGCACTCTTCTCAAGGATTTACTCCTAGCCAAGATACTCCTATGCCTACTAGGAGCACTCGCACAAGCACTTCAACACCATCAACAACAAAGACTACAAGGAAGAAGTTGGGGATGGAGGACTTCTTGATCTCAAAGTAACAATGGAACTACAATGTCTTGGAGGTTGTTTGTAGTCACAAGGCTAACATCATAGTGGGCCAATTGATTGCTTTGAATCCTACTTTGAGAAAGGAGCTTAGAGGTGGTTTGAGTTCTACAAGGAGCAAGAGAAAGAAGAAGGCAAAAGTTCTAGTATCAATGGGGGTGGTGGACACCAAACTAGCACCATGGGAGGCTTGTGAATATGCCTCCAAGATTGATGTGAGAGTAAATGGTCACAACATCAAGGATGCATTGGTTGATGGAGGATCAGTAGTTAATGCCATGTCAGAAAGGTTGATGAAGAAGTTGGGTTTTATACCCTCAAGACCTTCAACATTTGTGGTGAGCATGGCAAACAAACAACAAGTTTGACCAGTAGGGGTGATAGATAAAGTGATAGTTTCAATTATGGGAGTTCAAAATCTCATGACTTTCTAAGTCTTGAAGGATTCAAGCTATGACTTACTTCTTGGGAGGCCATGGTTGAGAGCATCATGCACAACTAATTGATGGCACAAAAGGTACTTGAGGATTAGGCCATCAAACCATAGAGTCATAGTTCATGTGACTAATACCACCAACACTTCACATACATATACACCATCTTTTGATTATTGAGAATCAGATAATGAAGAAGGAGCTTCAAGTGTGGACACAAGCATGGAGGAGGAGACTTCCACGGAGGAGGATGAATCTAAATCAAATTCAGATGTGTATCCCTTGTGTGCTATGGATTTTGCACCTAAGCTAGAGGTTTTGAAGGACCAAGATAAATCACCATTGACACTTGAGGAGATAGAGAGAAGGTTATCTATTCTCAAGTATGGCCCAAATGTTACCAAGGAGGAGAAGGTGAGATTTGAGGAGATTTTTTGCAAGTTCATCTATGTGTTTGATTTTAGTTACAAGGGTTTGAAGGAAGTCACCTTGGAGGAGCACAAGATAGAGGTGGAGTCACATACAAGACCAATCCACAAAAACCAACGTTGCATTAGCCCATCAATATCTTTGGTTGTGAAGGAGGAGATTGATAAGCTCAAGGAGGTTAGATTTATCTTTGAGATGGAGAATTCAGAACGGGTGTCTCCAATTGTGATTGTGAAGAAAAAAAATGGCAAGCTTTGAGTATGTGTGGATTGCAAGAAGCTCAATGCTGTTACCAAGAAGAACTACTATCCATTACCATTCATTGATGAGATCTTGGAGGAGATTGCAGGTCATGAGAGGTATAGTTTTGGAGATAGTTATAGTAGATATAACCAAATCAAGATTGCACTAGAGCATCAACAACTCACCACATTCACCACACCTTGGGGAACTTATGCTTTCAAGGTCATACCTTTTGGGCTTTGCAATGCTCCACTAGATTCCAACAGTTCATGAACAAGGTATTTGAACCTTTCATTGGGAAATTTGTGAGAGATTTCATTGATGACTTTTGTGTCTATGGGAGCAAAGAGGAGCACTTTGAGCACCTAATCAAGGTCTTGCAACGCTTGGATGAGGCAAATGCATCACTCAACCCAGAGAGGTGCATTTTTGGATGTGAAGAAGGTCTTCTTTTGGGGCACATCATCTCCAAGGATGGAATAGCAATTGATCTTGAGAAGGTGTGGAAAATCTCAGACCTTCCATTCTTTCAAACTTGACAAAGTTATGCAAATTCTTGGGGATAGTTGGGTACTATAGGAGGTTCATCTTCTCATTTTCCAACAATGCATTGACCATCTACATGAAGAAATGTGTAGATTACATGGTGATTTTAGAAGACAAGGAGGTTGTCATAGCTTTTGGGGAGCTCAAGCAATCCCTTGTTGTAGCTCCAATTCTTGCTAAACTTGATTGGAGTAAGCCTTTTATCCTCTACACTGATGCTTCTAATGTAGCTATATGATGCACTCTTAGTCAATTAGACCAAGATGAACATGATCATCCAATAGTTTATGCTAGTAGGTGGATAGTTTCAGCAGAGAAGAACTACTCTGTCATAGAGAGAGAAGGGTTAACAATGATCTTTGGTCTAAAGAAGTATAAACACTACTTGATTGGATAGAAAATCACCATTGTCACAGATCACAAGGCTATGAAGTACATCTTCAACAAGCCTAATGTGGAAGAGAGACTAGCAAGGTGGATGATACTCTTGTTTGAGTATGACTACACCATTGAGGATAGGCCAAGGAAGAAACATGCAAATGCTGATTTGTTATCTATGGCCTATGATCATGATGGAGATGACCCAATGGATGATTCCTTCCCCGGATGAGGAGCTCATGACAATCTCAATCACTCAAGAGGTTCTAATGGAGTACAAGGAGATTGTGGATTTTTTGACAAGAAGTAACTATCTAGAAGAGATGCATGCTAGGGAGAGGAAGGCCCTTGCAGCAAGATCTAGACCTTACAAAATGGTGGAGGATATTCTTTTTCACCAAGGAGCAGATGATCTACTTCAAAGAACAGTGGGTAAGGAAGAGTCTATCATACTCATAAAAGAGATTCATGAAGGTTTAGTATGTAGAGGACACTTTGCAGGAAAGGTGATTGCTTTCACGACTCTAAATGCAAGTTACCATTGGAGAGGGATTTTCAAAGATTGTCTTGATTATTGCAAAACTTGTCATGTTTGTCAAGCTTTTGCTAGAAATTCTACATTCACTCCACCACTTAGATCAATTCCATTGCTAGGACCTTTAGCCATTGCAATATAAATAAGTAAACTCATCCAAGCTGCAGGAACATGCACATAAATAATGCGATAATTTTCACCTTGTTGAAAATCGGATGGTGCTACCCAAATACTTAAATAAATAGCCATCGCTGTTAAAAACCAACAAAATCCAATGAGAATTTGCACATAGCAAAAATAGCAACACATAAAAAAAGGACGTAATAAGGGGACATACATAGTAATTTTCTTTGAGAAGTGATGAATTGATTTTGTAGGTCCTCTCAATAAACAAAAATACTGTCCGACAAGGCCCCGCGACTGTCTGACAGAATCCGAGCCGACACAAGGGGCCGTCAGAACAATAAAACGCAGTAATCAAATAAGTAAAGGCACGAAGCGCCATGTTATCAAGTGCTTTCTTATTGCTAGTCTTTTTGGTTAGGTGGGTGCCCTTTGACATCCTACGGCATCCCTAGGCACTACGTGTGCTTCTTTGGCTTTACAGGGTCTCACCGTTGTTTCCTATGCGGCTTGTCCAATCTAGTAGACGGAACCCCAAGGAACAATTGGTATCTTGTGGTAGTTATTGATTCCCTTACCAAGTGGGTTGAGGCTAGACCATTGAGGGGCAAGAATGAAGATGAAGTTGGTAGATTTCTTTATGAATGCATTATCACTAGGTTTGGATGCCCTTTAGAGTTGGTCTCTAATAGAGGAGGAGAGTTTATAGGAAGCATCACTACAACCATGCTACAACATTTCTCTATCACACAAAGAGTAACTACATCCTATAAGCCGAATTCCAATGGCTTGGCAGAGAGAACCAATCAGACCTTGTGCATGATGTTGGCCAAAGATGCAAAAATGGAGGGGGCTAAACATCATTAGGCCAAGAGGATTCATGCGGTTTTATGGGAGTATAGGACAACCATGAAGACTTCCACCGGATATTCTCCATTTCAATTGGTATATGATATTGAGTCTACCCTACCTATTCACTTTAATCTTCCTATCGTCCAAAGCTTCATAGGAGATTGAAGAAAGCACAAGGAGGTGATGCAGAGAAAGTCAAGGAAGGAACAACTCATGGAGTTGGAGGAGGTTAGAGCAGTTGCTATGGATCGAGTGGAGCAAGCCCAAAGGAAACAAAAGGAGAGCTATGAAAAGAGGCAAGGCAAGAAGAAGGTGGAGCCTTTCAAAGAAGGTGATTGGGTAATGTTGTTTGATTCTATTCAATTCAAGAGAGTACAAAAGAAGTTTTTACCTAAGTACTTTGGACCTTTCATAGTGGAGAAGGTGTGGAGCAATTACACCTATGATTTCAAGGAGTTGGGAGGAAGAAACTTTGATAGGATTAACCATGATAAGTTGAAGATGTATCATAGAAGGTAGAGAGACCTTCACTTTGAGGACAAAGTGAAAACTTAGTTTGGGGGTAAATGTAACACCCATTTGTGCATGTGGGTGGTATTGTTATATTTAGCTTGGTATAACAAGGACTTGAGAGATATTATTTATATAGAGATAAAGGATGGTTCTACATTAGTCATGATTAGCTAAAGTTGGTCATAGATAAGATAGAGTGGACCTTACTTTAGAGGAATTAGAAAAGATGAGCACAACTATTTTGGATTCTAGTGTGTTGACTTGGTATTATTCCTATGTGTTTGGCTTTGAAGAAAGAGTTGAGAACTCTTGGGCCTGCAAGCCTTTTTGTTTTGGATTCTTCTATAATACAAGGATAACCCATGTGAAGGAATCCTTGACTTAGTGGTTGGGTCAAGATAAGATCACATGCTTAGTGGAATATGCCCATGTGGATGGATATTTCTTTATATCTTTTGAATTTACTTGACTTTTAGCCTAGTAAATTGAGTTACTCTAGTAAATAGTAACTTTGGTGCGTAACTATTTCACAAGTATATAAACAAGGATGAGGAAGTACTCATCATCCTTTCATTTGCAATTATCTCTCTCTCATTGAGTTCTCTAGTGAGCAATGTCTTGAGTATTGGAGTGTTAGCCTTGGAGGAGTATGATGGAGTTGGAGTTCTTTGCCTTCTTAGTCCATGATGCGCTACCATAATAGCCATCAGAGGTTCATCTTGAGTGAAAGACAAACTAGCTCACAATATTGCACCTCTACTAGGTATGAATCTTCTACCACCACCTCTACCACCTCATCCTCCATGACCTTAAGGTCATCTACCACCTACCATAGCTGCACTACCACTCCAAACTCCGAGTGTAGGTCAAAGCACCGGTTACTATTGTGACCAAATCTGTGGCAATGCTCACACTAACTTTATCCTGGTTGTGATGCACCAGAGGTATCAGGTCCATTGCCCAAAGGGCACTCTCTCTTGTGGTGAGGTCCACCATAAGTCCAACAAGCAACACCACTACTCATTGGCTATTGTTGACCCAAAAATGAAGGTAAGGATCTAACTATAATAGGCTCTACTCGCTCCATAGAACCTAGGCTGTCCACCCTATCCTTGGAAACCAATTGGGCATGGTGCACTCTGCTGCACTCTAGAAGAAGTCATAGTTGTAGATGAGGTCTCCCTAGCAAATTTAGATGTCACCACTCTCTCTTGCACCATGTTGAGCTTAATACGCTCAGCCAAACCAAAGACCACTGCCAAAGTGGGCAAAGTAGTCTGTAATAACGTAGCATCATGAACTATACGTTGCAACTCCTTTTCCAATATCCCATACCAAAATTGGACTGCCTTGGTCTCAATAACTCTCTTAGTAAAACTGATAAGTTATCTCATGCGAGTGTATGCCTTGCGTAGGCTCTCTCCAGCCTTTCATTGGAACTCCTGCAAGCTCCTCAGCTTGTCAATCCTTGGTAGTTCTGCCTCAAACACTAGAAGAACTCCACCATGGGGTTAAACCCCAATACTACACCACCTCCTATATGATACCTCCACTCATAGTAGCACTATCTCCAACTAGTGCACCTCCACTAGCTCCACCAATGCTACTTGAGCCAAAACTCGTGGGTATTGTAAATCTACCTATGGCAACCAAGCATCAAGTGATGGAGACATAGTTCGGAGACCAATATTGTCTCCATAACTCAATCTCCTCCAAGTGAGCTCTCTTGAACTCATGGTAGTCATCCATTGGTAGACCCTCCAAATGTTGAAACAAGCCCTTGCATGCCATGAAGGGTGTGAACAAAGTTCGGTTCCTTATCTACTACAAATCACACCAACTATCAAACTCCTAGATGAAGTCATCAAATTCTTGATGAAGTCATCCAACTCAATGGTATCCACTATACCAGAGTAATGCTTGGGACCTTTGGAGACCCCATAAATCTTGTCTATGTCCCACAACAACGGTGCACAAACACACCAAGTGCACTCTCAATTGAATCAGCTCTTGTGTCAAACTCCAACTCAAAGTCAATCTCCTCTCTCATTGGGACCTAAGATACAGATTGATATTGAGCGCCACTTTGAGTAAACCCATTGTGTACTAGAGGGCTATCTCCTCTAGAATCCTCAAAGAACTCCATCATGACAAAAGAACCACAACCGCAAGGACTCCACCAAGAACCAACACCACCAACCGAACACCACCAATTACCAACACCAACTGAGCACCACCAAGTGCCAATACCAACGGAACACTGCCCACTAATGTAACTATAATTGAGACAACTAGACTAGGGGAAAAGTCGACATATAACCTACCATCATAACATGCACTCTCAAGGTCTACACGTCATCACTTCCTACCTCACCAGAGAGAAACAAAGGTAGCCTGATAGGTCATCACTCTAGCCTCACCACCAAGAGCACACTAGAGCACCAATGCTCTAAATTAAGGCACCTCACACAAACGTGGTGCACAAATAGGAAGTAGAGAATGGAGGGGGTTTAATCACAAGAAATCTAAATGAAAACTCTCCATCTCATGAAGTAACACATGACTAACTCTGCTACCATTTGGCATTTGACATAATAAGAATTCCTATCTACATCCTAAGCTACTAGGATCACCAAGAATGGAATCAAATTGTCTCTCCTAGCCAAATGTATAAGTGTATAGATAATAGTGGGCAAATCACTAGGACAACAAATGAGTGTGGACCAATTGGCTAGGGCACTAGTCTAGGGGTCAAACCCTATTGCGCACAATCTAGCAAGATGGGCAGATTTTGCCAAACAATGACCAAGATCTACTCTAAACTAGCTAACCTCATGCAAACAAGCAGGCTTGCTGGCCCTTCTAGGCCTTTGTAGCCTCTCTAGCCCATAGCTCTATACCTTGAAGCCTCTAAATGCCCAAATGATGTCTTTCTTCTTGCCACTTTGAACCCTCTGCAAATCTGACAAAACTACTCCAACTTGAGTGAAACTCCTCCAAAATCTGACATAAATCCCTAAAGTTGGCAGACCGCTAAATCCTCCGCTAAATCCTCCACTAACTCTTTATTTGAGCCAAATTGAAAAAATGGGTTTCTCCAAATTACAAATTCACAAGGGTGGGTTCTCAACTCCACCTTCAATTTCACTTTTTGAGTCCAACTCACACCAAATTGGTCTAGCTTTCACCTCTTGAGTTCAAAATCACAACTACCATTTGAAAATTGCTTCTCTTTATTTGAAATTTGGCCAACACTTCCGCACACCGTCTGCCTCATTGCCAAATCCACATCAATCAAATGAGCTTCTGCACACTAGGGAAAACTTGAACTCTGATTGAGCTACCAACAATCCGCGAGTCTTGGAAATACCACCAACACTTAGTTCTTGAACAGGATTTCCCCCTCACCTCACTTCTTTGATGTAATCAGTTTGTTTACACAGCTTGACTCACACTCAATCAGATTAGTACTTGATTTGTCATTCTATAATCTACCAACAACTGTGCACTGATCACAGTCAAGCCACACCCACTCCAGCTAAGAGAATCCAAGTGACACTCACCGGCTATTGTCTACCATAGCTAAGAGCTCGAAGGCTCAACATCAAAGAAGTGAGCTCTCTGGAACTACACTACGAAAGTATACCCCCTAGACTCTAGCTAGATCTCAAACCCTAATGGTCCCGTTGACGATACACCCAACAGTGCGAACGGTGCAAAGTGACTATGGGTCCCACCATGAAGTCAATACCCCGAACACAAAATCTGACCATCAGAAAGTAGTATACAAGTAATTGCTAAAATACCTCTAACCACTATCCTGCAACTCCAATATCCAAGCAATCTAGATGTGATACTACAAATGGCCATAGCATATGACTTCTAAGTTGCTCAAAATATCAAAGTGAATTTGCTAGACATGAAACCACCTCTATGCTTCATATTGAATATTCAACTTTTGTTCACATTGGCCATCAACATAAATTATCCTTCAAGAATAATAATGGAGAAGAGTTTGCACTTTGACAATATCTATAATGAAAGTGTGTGTGAGTGGTGCAAACATAACTGTTATAGAAATGATCTATCTATAGCATTTCAATCTCTCGAAGAGCTTTAAGCTTGTCTCCTTAGTTGGTACACCAGTGCCACATCTTCGACAAGCATGCACTTCAACGATCTATGAATACTTTGATTGTCAATAGACACTCAATGTGGGAGTGTTAGTTTATTGGTGTTCCAAAATGCACAAGCGCGTGGCCTTTACACCTGAAATAACTCTTCCTTGGTTACATAACTAAGAAGCTGAGACCTGCCTTCAAAATCTTCATCAAAGATGAGAGCGCCAACTTTGTCTTTCATTATGGTCTCAAAAGGTGGACGATTATGACAGTCTTCTGAACCCACAGGCACATGCTAGCAGGTTGCTGACACATCCTCATATCACATCCCAGAAGACTCATACTACATTCAAAATCTTAACAGTGATGCACATGCTTCTCGTTGTGTGTGTAGAGAGATCAACTCTGCTTGATGTTAAAGATCAAAGTGATAGACGCCATTAGAACGGACAGTATGAGTGAAAGAAAGCAGCTCCATGCTCTTTTTACGAGTAACTGAGCAATGGAAACATGCTGCTGCCTCCAAATCGATTTTGGGAGCCCCATCACTCTCCAGGACCTACGAATAAATGACAGAGATACTGAGGGAGAAGAGTTCAGAGACATAAGTCGCTAGTCTGCGATCCGTGGGGGAACTGGCCCCTCTGGATCGCAGACTAGCGACTTATGTCTCTGTAACTCTTCTCCCTCAGTATCTCTTCCAGAGGGGCCAGTTCCCCCACGGATCAATATTGCATAACCCGCATAAACCCACAACACTTGCAGCAAGTGGGAACTACGGAGGGCACACCACTTTGAACCATCCAGAATCTGGTGACGTAACTGTTTTTCTTGAAGTTAAATCGCGAATACTAGCGATGATGCTGCAAGTCACACCACCGTAGTCAGTTTTTTAAATTTCAGCATAGCAATCGCCGGTAGAAGAACATGAGATCAAACATCCTCTTCACCTATTTCTTGGTATCCATAGCTGGGGTATTACCTGTAACGAAAATACGACAATGATTCCATTGAACTTCCTTGTTGCTTCAGTTGAGTGTTCAACGTATGGGATGTAAATGACGCCAAATATTCAAGTCAAAATGAAACACGTGGAAATGCATCACTCATTCGCCATACCATCTCATGCATTCACGACTTTCGATTTCCTACAAACAAAGTCAGTCAGAGAGTGCGTCGAGTTCTTGAATTCAGGATGTTTTAAGTTATTCAGGTGCTTGACTTCCACTATTTAGAAATTCAATGATCTATCTCTGTCGATATCCAACGAGTTAGATGCTTTACTGCCTCGATGTTGAGTTGATCAAATGGCAAGGATACGACTGGATGCGGACAAAAAATTTCAAGTTATTTTGGTTCTCTGACCAAGAGCAGACTTGAACCAGATGCCCAGGGGGCTCGCTCGGCTATCGCAGCTTTCCCACTAGGAGCTCAGTCAAATTCATTGGCACGAATGACGAAGATAACAGGAAATCTACTCAGAGGTCACTTGCCAGAAAGACGGTTCGCTAACCACTAAGCACGTTGAAATAATGAAGGTGGTGAATGCACTATGTATTTCTTGGAACCCTGGCGTAGTTGCTAAGAGGTCCATGAAGACTCCTTATCTGAGACGATTCGAAGTATGTGAGATTGATCGACATGACATAGGATGGACAAAGGACACAATGAATATGCCATTGGCACGTTTCTTGATTCTCGTCAAAGCTCTCATGTCACCTTCCTTGAAGAACCTAAAACCGGGCACTCGCTTCCATCGATTGATCGAAGGTGACGGAACAGACGTAGACCAAATAACGGTTGCAATTATGAACACCAAAAGCATACGGTCGGGGGACAGAAAGCAGATAACTATGAAGTGGAGCAATGGTCTTCTAAGTGTGAGAGAGTGCAGGAACATCGAAGCAGAGTGTTGAAGGACAAGACGATGAAGCTACCTCACAAACTGAAAGAAAGGTCCCCGAAATCCGGCAGTTGATTTCCTCACATGTTTCTCAGATCATAGTACAATCAATTTCGTCACTTGGTGAAGCAGCATTGTAATATGTCGTCCGAATTCTCATACAATCCGTTTTTTCCCTTGAACCATCACGGCACGAACAGCAGAATTCTTTTCCTTTGTCTTTCTTCCCCCATTCACGAATATTGGAGCGCTCACTAATCCGTGGTTTGACGTCACCCTTGTCTACAGACAGCCTGTTTTTCTGCAGGAGTTGAGCCCTTTTAGTACACAATCAGTTCGCTCGGTCAAGCAAGAACTTCGGCTTTTATCACACACCGACAGAGAGTAAGGACACTGATCTACATTCATGGATGACTTACAGACCGACAAATAGATGACCCAAGCTTTTTCCAAGAGCTTACGGGATAGTTGCAATCATTTTGTGTACTATGTGCTTCGACATGTTTCAGCACAGGTCGAAGGAAAGGACACAGACAGGCACCTTGCTTCCTCACCTTAACCCGTTTTTCTCTTCCTTTCTTCGGGAATAGTAAACGCTGTAACCATTATAAATTTCTCTTTACAGCTATGTCTTTGGTACGTTTATTCTCATGATAATCAATTTCAATCTGCGGTTATCTAGTGACGAATCTTCGATGATCTTTGACATCTATCTATCAGTACTATATACTTAAGATTATAAGCATTAGTTTGTGATTGGTATCTGCTTACTGTAATAGGCTGCAAGAACAAAGAGTAATCGACCACGGCTACACCACCACATGACTTGTGTCCTATTTCTTACCATTCAAGGTTTTAGATATAAGACCATGGTACGTTGCCTTTGATGCATGGCAGAGATGATAGTCACGTTGGACGGACTTGCGTCAATTACTAAGAAACAATAATACTGTGGAATTTTCTCCACGTGCTATTTTATCAATCTTTCACTTACTGTGAATCCCAGGGATCACTATTGGTGAACGGTACTTGTACATGTTATGAGAGACTTTCGCCATACATGCAAAACATCGAAGACCCAGTCACTCCTGCAGTCATCACCCTCAATATCCGAATAGTCATCAAATAACGTCATTGTTGGAAATTCACTAGCTACAACTCTGACTTTATCTTGCGTCCGGGACATGATCAAGTGCACTGAACTGGCAGAATGTATTTTCCAGTACCTCGAGTCCTTTGCTTTATTTCTAGAGCACCATCTATGAATCAGATTACAATCATCCATAAATTGTCGACACTTGTTGCAGCCAAATTTGTGGCCACAAAGGTGAACGCGAAGGCTCTTGTTTCAGGAGACAATGTCCTGCTTTATCAAACGTGCGTTTCCTTACCGCGAGTTAGTACTCTTGTTGTGGAGAGCGACAGGTGAATGTTGACCACGTCGTACAGTGCTTAAAAGAAATGTTAGTACGGCAAAGCTGAGGTATTCGTTTAAAGGTCTACAGAGAATATTACCAAAAAAAAAACCGGATGTTGAAGTTCTCTCGAGAAGTATGACCAGACGGGGGGATCAGAATCGCCATCCTGCAGTAGAAGATATCAAAGCCTCAATTAACCCGGTGGGGAATCTCTTATTTCCCCACGTGAAAAAGAAATTACAGTTCAAATCTAGTACAGAGGCCACAGATTGGCCAGGGGAAAGACGTTTTGGATGACGTGCTCGATACAAGTGACATTCCGAACATTGTGCACGCATGACCTTTCATCATTCCTCTTACCAGACGACCTAATAACATGAATGGCTTTTATCCTCATGGTTATTTAGTGGTACAGTTCCACTACTATATATCAGTACCACTTACTAACAGGAGAAAAGCACTCATGGTAGACTGACTGGCTCTTCCAAGTGCCTTCTCGGTTTCTCTGCACAGATTCCGCAGCAGTACAGCACAATGGCATCAGCTGGTGTTGTTTTTCGTCCTCTCTGCAGAACAAATATTTATCGGGTGTCTCTTCTTTGTTGGATTGGCAGCAGGAATACTGTCTGTTATTGCTGTCAATTATCCAAGAATATGAATTTTAATGAGTTGGAAGGAGGAACACTTTACTCACAGTTTGTACTGTTTATGCTCTCTTGTTGCACTCCGTTCGATGGCTGGTTTTTCCTCGTTCGCTGTGAAGATTACGCAGGACGTAGAGTTGTGACTTGTTTATCATGAAACCCATGCAAAGGCTGGAGATCCTGAAGTCCACAGATCAGAAGAATGCTTGGACGAGAATGAAACTTACCAACACCGTAATATGAGTAGTAGTTGTTTCGTCTACAGTAGTCGACAAGCTGGCCCACGCGGAGGAGAGACCAACATCCACACCTGCGGTGAAGGCATTATCACGTGAGTTTTCCCACACGTATCATGTCATCTCGTATTGTGTACAGGAACAAGTTATTGATCCTCAGATCCATAGGACGGAACTGTACCCGTTGGCGTAGTAAGCTATCATGAAATATGCTAAGTAAATCTCCAGTGAACTACTTCTGTTTGGAGTAAATACTAGATCTGCAACCACATCTGATGGAGGAAGAGAACACTGGAAAAAAACTGTGAAACTCTCGCCTCAAGCTGTTTGCCTTACGCTGTTTGTGGTTCTGGTTGTGGATCACACAAGTTTGTAAGATGAAGGTCACAGGTTTTCGAACTCCAGCTCGACATTTGCGGATCGACGTTACTATGGTTAGCCCGAAGTTCTGTTTGACATGTTCAAGCGCTGTATAGTGACAGTGGAAACGGGTTCAACGAATGTACTAAGTTTGAGTTGGAGTTTCTTGAGGGATCGACCGGGCCCAGGAAGATCGAATGCATCTCTTTCCAACACAACTGAGTCCGCAACCGTGCCGAACAGCATGCTTGGATACACCTCCTCAAGTAGAAGCGACAAAAATGTGGTATTGTATTCCACAACAGAGAAGTCAATCATGAGACTGACACATTCCAAAATGTGCAAACATTTGACTTCCACGCTTGGTAACTGGAACACACGCTTCATCCCTTCTGACAGTATGACTCTTACGGTGACTTGTTGAGTTGTCTATAAACTGGAAACAGCGAGCTTCTCCAATCGTAGAGTAATACAAATTCTTTCTTCCTCACACGAGTAAGAATGATTTTTAATCAAGATTAAACGGACATCACTACAAAGTGTATGACAGATACTACAGTAGAGGACACCTGATTGACTAGCACATGAATAAACACCAGGAAAGATAGTAGGTGAACTGGAAGTTTCTTCCTCTAATCAGAAGCAGCGCGAAATGCTATGATGGGGTGTTAGTTACTGCTAATGAATTGTAAACTGACGGCTTTGAAATCAGCCGAAAAAGTAGCAGGTGATCATTTGAGTTTACAGCAGTTTCTTCTGTTGACCAGGCCTGTAAAAGGTCCTGTCCACTTGAGCACGACAAAACTTGATGGGCCTTGAGCACACCACACGAACTGGGGTTCCATATATGATTGATTGAGCACGGTATGAAATGCTTCAAATTGCTTCCTCAAGTACGTCCATGAGTAGTAGGACATCCGTCCACTTGTCCCAAAAAGAAGATGTTGGTTACTTCCGAAATGGAGCTATCGATTGATTCTCGCTGGTGTTCATACCACCATCGTTACCTGCGTCGTCATGTTATCCCAACCACCTCTCTTATATCTGAATCCTCTCAGAGATATCTCACATGATTTACATGAACATCGACCAATGAACCCAAAAGTCCAACAAGTCGCCATACGATACGCCAACTAAGTTTGACTTGCGCGTGTTCATTTTCATAATCCATGGTGCAAATCTCTAGTTTCGCGGCGTCGCGCACCCGTTTCCTTGGCAGTTTCCGTTTGCCAAAATCCATACTCCGGCCGCTGCAGAAACCGCCGAGATCCCCGGGTCTTCATTGAGACAAGACCGGGAAGCACTAAACCCGACGCCCTATCGTTGGATTATGAATATGAAGGATTGAATCCAAATTCACTTGCAAAGAAATCGCACATTGCGACCAAAACCATATGGTAAAATTCCTGGTTCACGGTTTTATTGTTGGTTTTCCACTTAGGCACTCCCTTGCAATTTCAGGTTCTCTTTGGTCGAGTTCAGCACCTTTAGAGAGAATTTGTCCGCTCATCATAAATGCAAATAAACCGAAGTTATATTTCTTCATCTTTAGTTTTTGTTATCATAAGTAATGTAAGTATTTAAACATTATTTTGCTTAACGATGATGAAATGGTAGACATTATTTTTTATCATCTCATCATCGTTGGTTAAATAAATGGTATTACGCATTTACTATCAATACTTCACCTCGTTGTACTTGTTAATCTTTGATTAACGTTTTGTCTTCACAAACAGCATTAGTATTAATCCACGTATCGAAGTTAACTTTATTTAACTTTGATCAAGTGTGAAATACTAGGGATGTATGGCCAAAAGTGAAGTAGAAAACTTTAGAGTTTTCTACTTCACCTCATCGCTGAAGTCTCTTGTTTATATACTCGAAGTTAGGCCAAGTCTAAAATATTAGATAGCGTAATAGACAACATATAGAGTTTTCAATTTCACCTACTCATATAAATCTCTGGTTTGTACGTTCAGAAGATTTTAAATACTTACATGAATTATTCATCTTGTTTTTTCGTCTACATCTCTTCTTCTACTGTATCTTGTTTCACGTATAGTGGTTAAGGGTAATCTAGAGTACACTCTCATACATAAAATACATTTTTCAGGTCTTTTAGCTCATACTGCTTGACATGAGAGATAACCCAACCGGTAGGAGCAAACTTTGCTCCACTTTTCTATCACATACTACAACTTCTTCGCTTTTAGACAAGTTCAGGGAGCTACCTTATCCCAGAGAATAATAGCAATTCCTTCGTCTGACGGCCAGGAATTCCGTTCAGTTCCCGTCACAGACGATTGCACAGAACCGGGCCTCATATTGCATTTCCAGGCGGATGTGTCCTCCGGCAGCCAATCTTCACAGACGAGGACATAAGTGACATCCGAAATCGGTTGGTTCTGACTGATGGTCTGTATTCGATGCGTACCTCAAGTGGACAAAGCTGCGACTGGGCCAAGGCAAGGCAAGGCTTGCTGAACCCTTCTTACAAGAATACAAATATCGACAAAGTATTCTGCGGAACGTAGTGTTTACTCAAGAATATTAACATGCATCAGCAGAAGCATGCGACAAGCAAAAGCAGAGATGCGCAGTCTCAGCGAAAGAATCCCATGAAATATGAAAACGCCCATATCAGAAGACGAAGACTCTATCAGTGAACGAGTTCCACTTGCGGAACAAAGATTGAAAAGAGAATTTGGTATATATATCCATATCAACGATCCAGAATTGCTACGAAAATCGTCGTCAGCTCGGCATTATATAATCACTGAACTGATTGCTCCCTCTAATGCTTCCAGCTATATTGTTCATATGTTGCTTCAGAGGTCTGCTGACGAATCTCATCTCTAAAATAAGGGGTTTTCTAAAAGAATACTCTATTACTCTATACTCTACGTGAATTAGGTTGGAGTTGAAATGATAGAAAGAATTAAGTATCGTTATTTTGTTTGGTGTAAGAATGGTTAGTTTGTTTTGTATAAGAAATAAATCAATATCAAGCTATAATATTGTATTTCCTCAATTTAAGTAAGCCAGTACTTTTCACGATTATTTAGAAACACCTTATTTTGAATGAAATCTGGCTACCCGTACCAAGAAAAATCTATTTCAAACGAATCTAGCTTGATTGACACAAATTACTGAACTGCTTTCTAGAATAATAATAACTGATTCCATTATCTGTCATTATATGAAAATCTTGAATGAAGTTTGAGACAAGACTTGAGATTTAGGACAGATTTGAGATCTTTACGTTAGACTTATCTTTTATGTATATACTGAAGAGTTTCAATTCAAGAAATTATGCAATCAATGTAGAATATCAACACATATTCAAGTAAAGAAATTATGGAATCGTTAAACCTATCCCTAAGTAGTAAGTATATACTAAGGGTGGTTTCAATTCAAGAAATTATACAATTGATATAAAATTTCAAATATACATTAGTGGTTTTATTCAAAAAATTATAGAATCGTGATAGTAGACCGACTACAATAAAAAAATAATGATAATAAAGAAACCATTTTATACAATCAGTCTAAATTTAACGAACCATTTCATATCATATCTGATAGAAGATTGAATAGATCTATCCATAAGGTACTTTACTGATATGGCATGGACTTTTAGAGGAATGGAGTAATTTACAGAAACAAGTTTACATATCTATGAAAACCTTTGATCTTTTCTTCTTATTTTGTCTTCTCTGACCACTTCCTGTATTTGGACAGGTTATTTAGTGTACATCTTTCGATGGAATGCAGCAGCCGTAAAACCAAAATTTGCAGGATGTGAATGAATTAAAGGCGATGGAGCATTTATCCTGTCCTACCTATTGTTTGGTCGATCACTCCAGTCAAGTTTGTGGGTCAGATTTTAACTTGAGTAACAAGAGATTGGCCAAGTTGTCTGACAGTCACTCGTCTCAGAGTAGAATTTTACAAAATCTGTCAGCTGTGGCTGAACTGCAAATAGATTGGAAACCTCGCCCGAGCTACAAACCCACAACTTGCCCCAGCAGCTCGGGCTGTGGGCCGGAATCTGCAGCTATAAGGTTACTACTACTCCTAGATTTAGACTCGTATCTAAAGCTCATTCCTTCGTCTTGTTCTTGAACGTGCACTGTTCATGTTTTGCATCCAAATCCGCCGTTGTCAACATTTACCAACTTGGATAAGATAGGATCCAGATAGGTTAGGACCCTGCTATCTGCTGATGTATGAACCAAAACAAAGAAAGAAAGCACACTTACAAAAAATCAAATTGGATATATACCAGGCTCCGAACTAGCGAGACTCCCGGTATGAACATTTCCTAATTGGCATGAGTGAAGAAGATTACGAGAAACTGAAATTTTGAACAAAGAGTAGAACAGTAGCTCACGAATTAGGCTTCTGATGTCTTTTGCTCTGAGGCCAGAGTCTGTTGTCTGTATCATAGAGTTTATGCCTAGTGTCCGCCAACACCAAAAAGAAATACTGTTATACATCGCACTCACCTATAGGGTAGGGGATGTATCCTCTACTTGTTATCGAGGAAACTCGCATGACCAAGAGTGTTGAAGACGCATAACAGATTCTCATCTAGGTATGAAGAATACCAAAATACCAATACTAAAAAGAAATACTGATATCTCCTCTCACTCCTCTAAGGGCTACGGTATGTATCCTCTAGTTGTTCTGGAGGAAACTCGCATAACCAGTAAGTGTTGAAGACGCGAACAGATTCTCATCTAGGCATGAGATAATCGAGGGAGACGAAAAGCAAAACGTGGACAATACGGATCATGGGAGGATTGATGTGATGTGTGTTTAGGATGAGAGTGGAACCCATGCTGTCCCCATCTGAAAATCTTGAGCCCATAACAAGGCCATAGCTTGCGTTGTCCCTTATTCAATTCCATCTGTCGCACTCTTGCGAATGCTTCTCATGAGCGAGAAGCGTAGTGGTAGAACCAATCATGCCCCAAACCCACGTGAGTTGATTCGTTTATGTCAGATTATGTCGATTAATACGAATCATTCAAGTTGCGCCACTGCCTGCGTTACACAATATATAGAGTCCTCATCACTTGTATTCAATACAAACTATAGCCTCAGGTGTTAAAATACCTACTACTCGTAAACCTTTACCCCACTACCTGGCCTCAACCCACGTGAATTTGATTCGCTTGTTTGGTTTAGAACAGTCTTTTGTAAATCCCCATCATTATCATCCGTGATAGTAATCAGTGCAATGAAGACTCGCTCTCTGTTTTATCTACAATGAACTGAGTTCTATCTTTTGTCTGCCTTTTAAGAAACTGCAGGCAGGCAGGTAGACAGGCGCTCTCATGGTTTTTACTCTCCTGTCTACAGAATTTACTGAACCCTCCTGGGTTCAGGTCTCAGGTAAGAAAGGCTTCCTAAAGCGACACACTTGCAGAGAGATTCAATAAATATACAGCTTGTCTGCATCTTATTACCTTTAATCGGATCGTTTAACCAGGACTTGCGGAAAATAAATAAATAAATGGTGGACGGCTTTCCCAAGCCAAGCCAACATCTCATCAGTCTATACGTGTACTAAATGTTAAAACATTTCCATATTTGGGAGAAGGAGTCTCGCGAAAGAGAAAGCTCATCATCGTTCATTGATCCCCCAGTCGAACCTGGAGCAGATTTCCTGCAGACAGGTATGCATGCAATTCTCAGGATCCAATGCAACAATGCATTCATGGACCATGACATGAGTGACCGAGTGCGAAGGAGAAGAAATATGTTCTGTGCAGTACGACCCACCAGCTATTCGACCGTCTATTGCTTTTGGAAGCATGTACAGTAATACTGTAGACTAGACTCTTAGACTTCGGTCAACCGGAGGCGAATAATGATGTACTTCTGCTGCAGGAGGATAATGCATCCATCCATTCATCGCTCGCTGATGAGGACAAAGATGCACATACTCTGGGTAAAGAGTACTATGGTACAGTACTTGAAGGCCCTGCGTAAGGCAAGAGTAACTCCAAGTAGGAAGACAAACGGGAGCATGATCCAGCACGCTGTGTTGTGCTGTATTGTTGGACGTATAAGTTTTGTGCCACAACCACATGAAATAGATCCGAAACATCGTTAGATCTGAGACTGATGAGCTTGCACCTAATCATCTCCCGTGTTAAAGACGACATCGAAGAGTCTTTCTTCGGAGAGCAAATGATGTTTCCGACAACAAGCGAGTATAATTGGCTTATGTCAGTCAAGTAAATATTTTGTATTAAGACCTAGACCTCGAGGTCCAAGCACTGCATGCACCTTCAGTGGTCATTCGACCAATTCAACGAAAACCCTCCACATAAGATGGATTGATTCCTCCTGGAATATATTCTGTAGAGTGCCATCATTTAAAGTGGATTGTTTCTACGACGACATCAATACGATAGAACTAGCTCAAAGTGTTGTTGCCAAATTTCAACCAACACAGAGAGAGCGAACGGGCTCAAGCAAGAGACACGGATTACATCCCACGTGCTAGAAGTATTCGTATGTTTGTCACGTCAGTCATAGGATTCATGACTGTCAGTTTTTGTCGAGCAAGGCTATCTGCCTATCTGGTAGTCTTCCTCCTATTAGAATTAAAGAGCAGACAATTTATAGCCTCATCCTTCAAGTTCCTCACTCTTCCCATCCCAGCCAACTCTACAGTAGGAATCCCAGCTCAAGCTTAACTCGATCCCACTGCAATAGCCAAACCCTAATGATAGTTCCCATCGACAGAAGCAGTGATGGACTACAGTCCACGTGAATACAATTTTTTTTTGTCAGAAGCATGATTCTTTGATATCAGTTTATGTCGATTTACGCGAATCCTCATAAAAGCCCAACCAATGAGAAGTTGCTGGTGCTGCTGCCGCTGCAGAACAAGTAGATTCGTCATGGGCGGGAAGGAACCCTCCTCTTTCTCTCTCTGCGAACTTAGGGAATCAGGAACTAGCTCCTCGTCCTCCTCTCATGGGAGTGACAACCAAAAAGTAGTGCCGCTCCTGACCAGCCAGCCGGGCCAATGTTTGCTCATTGATTGATATGTAATCCGAGTCCTCTTTCTCTCTCTCTCTTCTCTTTCTCTCACTTCTGATAGAGAGACCAAATGCCTCAGCTTTACAGCAATGTGGTACAGTACCTGCCTCTCGCCTCTTTTAATTGACCTCCATCTGTTCAATCCTGTCGTAAACAACATGCCCAGTAATATGAACGTAAACTCCAATCAAATGTCCACTTCCATCATCAACAGCAGGCTCCGATGGAAGCTCGAAAGGCCATCTGAGCGCCAACCCTTTGACTCACTGTCAAGTTGTCTACTCCTCCCTCGAGTCTTTCCATCTCAGTCCAATCTCGCACACTTGTCGTGTTCAGCGTGTCACACCCGCCCCCCCACTTTGGGAGCACACACTGGAGATGAATTCCATACAGAGGACCGAGAGATCTACTCTGTTCGATGTGCAGTAGTTAGCTTTGGGCCTCTCTCCCCGTTTATCCACTTCTTCTCATGATCATAAGCTGTGAGAATGAAGGATATTTCGGTACTACCCCGCCCTTGACCTATGAACTTCTAATCACAGTGATGCTGATATGTTCATTAATAGAGGTGAACTTCTAGGTATTTCTGAAAGACCATCCGTACATCGTCCTAGAACTGGTGCTGTAAACAGATTTGAGGATGTCAAGCGCCAAGCTCTCAATGTTTAAGCTCACATTCATTTAAGGTGGGAGATATCTCGAGATTCTTTCAGTTGGACCTTTAGATGTTAACTTTTGGTGTCCCCATCTATTTCTTGCTTCTCAAGTGTAGATCCTTGTCCCTACTCTGAGTTTCACCTGTTTGTCCTATATGGTCTATAGACAATCACCATCCACCTACTGTCGTTGATTTTATGATTGACTTCCTCACGGTGTCATGAAAACCAAGTTGATTTACTATACCAAAGTGGCACAAATGACTCGCAACGTGAAAGTAGTAGGAAAGGAAAAAGTAGAAATATGATTCTATCACAATGATGAGTAGCTCATTTCCTCGTCCAGTACACAATGGCTTTATCAAGATGTATAAATGCATAACTCTAATGCAAGTAAATTCGGTGGCTATGATGTTAAAATGGATCATGATTGAGTTCATAGGGGTATATATGTAAAGTATATGAATGTGCAAGGGAATATTAGAAGAAAAATACTAAGTCCAAATCATCTATGAAGAACTATGTTAAAAATACCTTGTTGGTGTCAATTCTCCTTACCTAGTAGAAGGTGAATGCTCCTTATCGTGAAGAGTAAAGGTGATAAGCAGGTTCAACAGGTGAATGAACCTCTACATCCTTCAAGAAATTGATATATGGACTGCTAAGCTAGAGATATAATATATGGAACTTTTGCAAAGTTTTTAGTGCTATTTGTCGCTTTGTAATTGTATGACATTGAATAAAATAAACTATAAGAATAGCGTAAAAGATCCTTTACATTACAGGAAAGTTCCTCTTCTACTTGACAATACGCATATATAAGCATGACCTGAACTCCGACGAAAAGGAATAAGTACATATATGATAAAAAAGGAGACCACATAGAACACAAAAGAGGTAGAATGGGGTTAAGCCCAATAATATCGATATGAGAAATCTGCACGTCCGCACCTAAAATGAGACCATATAGAACACATGATGGGAAGACCCATCAAGACAAAAGAGGTAGAATGGGTTTAGGTCCAATAATATCGATATGAGAAATCTGCCCTTCTGCACCTAAAATATCCAAGCTATGCAAATCGTAAGGTTTACAAACTACTGGAGCATTCAAAGAAAGATCACTCACTTAGAGTGATTGCTCTCCTATGGATTGCACCAGCCAATGCTCCTTGTAGAGCAATGGACACACACTCTCTAAAGTATATTACAACGTATTAGAGTGAGAGTGACATCCTTTGCATCTAATATGACAAGCTATCGTGCACTCCTTGACTAATGGATCTACCGCTCCATATAACTCCAAAACTAGAGGAACAAAGAGTTGACCTCCGTGCATATCTCTATACTTGGAGATCTTGCGAGCTGCTGCTCTGCTTGCAGTCCATCCAAGAGGATGAGGAATCACCCCCTCCAAAACTACATTGAGCCAAGGTTTCACGAAAGTACATTGAGCCAAGGTCTCACGGTACAATCTGGTGGCAGTTAAGCAAACAAGCAATAAGGAGGTGAGGTTTATTTCGTTACAACGTTATCAACGAGACGAGGAAGACGAGGAACTAGGTTGTGAACAAAGAAACGAGTACAATCAAACCCGAAAACTATTGACTCCCGTGAAACCTTGCAAGGTCATGAAGCCCCGTTTCTTTGCTAAAACAGCTCCCAATACCCTGGTGTTACCAGACTGTTTTGTAGGGCCAAAGTTCCCCAATACCGGTTGCTGGGAACTGTGCTCAACCGTTTCCTTCCAACAACCTAACCTGCAAGAGAGCAACCACAGTAGTCGCCAACTGGGGAAGGAGACAGGATTAATCGGGTAACTTCATGTATGAGAACTCCATGGAGAAGGGAGCTAATTTAGCAGAACAGAGTTGAACTGTCGCTAAATTGATGTGGGGCTAATTACAAACCTGGCCATCTTTGCAGTGATAAATGGAAGGAGCCAAATAAGGTCTAGTGATAGACCTGAGTGCATGATCCGACAATTTTGTCAGATAATCTGACAATGAGGAAGTTCTGACGGCACCCACCCCTTTAGACGACAAAATCAGCTTTACTTTGGCTGGGGCTATTATTATATACGTTCGTGGCAGCTGATGTAGGGTGTTCCGACAAAAAGTTGGCCGCTCAGCGTTTCATTCATCTAAGATTGGTGGGCTCTGGCTAATTTAGGGAAGATTTTGAAGACTTGGAGTCATGAGTCTTGACATCTGGTCTGGAAACAGCACCGACCAATGGGCTCATATGGGGATTTCTCGTTCTCGTCCTCTTTTACTCTCCTTTTGAGAAAGTAAAGTGACTGAAGCAGCTTTCCGGACTGACTGCTCTGAGGTAGTGAAAATTTGAGATGAGGAGGATGTAGTCATGGATGGTGCAAGGACAGAAGGAAATGGAGCATGACGTTAGCGAGGAATACATTAGATTGATTGTTGTCGAGATCAATCTCTTGATATTTTATCGAAGATTTGATTTCGATGTACCATCACATATCTCCGTCTCCTAGAAAATGGGCCAATTCAACAAGTTGAGGTACAGTAAGGAGAGGTGAACTGTCTCTCGGAACGAGAAGTGCGCAGCACCTTGAATTGAATTGGGTGTGGCTATTATTATAAAGAACAAACAACTAGAAGGCTGTGCAGTTCCAACTGACTTGAGGTCACTATCATGGACACGGCAGGCACCCGCAGTAAGTAGGAGCAGATTTTAAAGTCACTCTCACGGACAGCCAGCCAGGTGATTAGAGAGCACTCTGCACCTCCAAGTTCCAACTGATACTGATGTCATCGATACGGGCAGGCGTTTTAACAGAATGTCGCTACCGACCAGTCATGTTCGAGTATTTCGAGTATAGTGAGTATACTACTTCCGGAACCTACTTGTTAGAGCACCTTGTAAGTGTCGAACAAGAATAGCAGTGCAATTCATGCCATGACCCCTGTCCAAGTTCCATCTGAGCACTGGTGCACTGTGCACAAATTGCGATTATCAACCATTCTGTGAATGAAGTTCACTCGAAGTTCAGGCGTACAATGCCCGCTGAAGTTTACCGCCATGGTTGAATACGTGTAGGGCGTAGTTCATGCCATGGACAGGCCTTTGAGTTTGCGGCCCTTTCGTGTTTCGAATCGTTCGTAAGTGGGGGGTAAAAATATGATTGCGCTGTACTTTTAATTGCTCTGGAACTCGAACGCATGGTTTCAAAAGGTGGCAAACTTTATAGGAGCAGATCTAAGTGAATGCTTCTATGCCAGAAGAAGATCTGTAACTCCAGTATGATAACCAAAAGTATAACACCTCTCATTCCCCACATGTTTCATGCAAATTTCTGCCGTTCTGCCAAAAAAGAGGATGCCGGGACTAAACCAGACAAAGGATAATATCTTCTGGGTCTTCTGGAGCTGTGCCCAAAAAGATGCGTATAAGTGAGCATGTCCAGATAGATAACATCCTGTGCACTGAATCACGATTAACCACTTTCCGTTGAACAAGGTTTGACCCTCCAAATCTGCTGCTCCATGCAGAGATGTGTCTTATATTCTGCGAGGGTAAAGTACTAGCGAGCCACTAGCAAGCATCTGTTTCTTGTCCGGGACACTGATAACATCCAAACTGAAATCATAAAAGGGCAGAGGATAATTACATGATATCCAGAGTCTTTAAAATAAGATTATATTCGACAGGAAGACAACTGTAAGCATAGAGTACCAGTACGCCACACAGCATTGTGACAGACAGCGATCTGGTAAAAAGGTTTTGTATTCATCTTTGAACGATATTAAAATTTGCATTAGATTGCAATATCACCAAAATTGGGATTTTCAACCTTGGTTGCAAAAGCCTAATCATGAATAATTAATTTATTTACATGAACGATTACAACCTAAACCTAACCTAAAGATCTGAACCTATCATCGTATCTATACAGGCGACCGCATTTTCTTCATGAAGGGTCTTGTCTCGATCAACTTCTGCACAAAATATCCTTCAGATGTCATGCCGACATACTGGGCAGGATCCATGCTGCGTGAGCCACCTATCCACGCAATTCATGTGGAAAGTATGGTGACATGGTGGCAACGATCTTGCCGTTTCCCCTTGCTGAAGCTCCTGTAGCATTGCGCATTCACACCGTCAGTATGACTGCAAAAAGGCACTAATAAAGAGAGACCAGTGACCAAACATCAGGCACCTAATCTCCTCAAAGCCTGAAATCCTTTCAACCCACGTCAAAATGGGGAAAAACTCCTTGAACTCATCTCCAAATGAAAAAATTTAGTACTTTCAACCGACATCCACGCAGAACTAAATCATCCCACGAAACGAACCTGTAAACAAATTGCGCAGCATATACATTCACCGGCTCCGTCGGTTCCATTGTCAGAGTTCACGACATGGGTAGGCAATTCGTCCAAAGAGGCTTTCGAGGCTCCTTTAGCAGCTGGGAGGCCAGATCCAAACATCTCGATAAGCTCCTCGTAACTCATGTCATCCGTATTGACCTTCACAGATGCAGGACCACCACAAATAAGTAAAACTATCCCAGATTGGTAATCAAGGACTTCGCACGTGCGAAGTTCGAGTCCACAACCAAGAAGTCCTATCACGATACACGCACTGGCATTGTGTGCAAAATTGTCCACATCACGTTCAATGTCAAAGATGTCCACTCGTAACAGAAGACTGATCAAGAGATTATGATGTCTACCTGCCATCGGTGGGCGGTCAACAGAGCGGGACCAAGCTGTTCCTGAACGAATCGTCCGCTCAATATGTCTTCTAGAAACTCGGCCAAGGATGCAGCTGCACTTGATGCTGACCGCTCAGATGCCCAGTACGCTCTTGTTGCTTCGAGAACTTCTACAGAGAGGACGGCCCCAGCAAGGGCGCCTAAGCCAGCTCCACGTAGAAGCCCATTATCAGATGACCGGCCGGCAAATGCACCCGTGACTGCACCGGTAAGTGCTCCCACTGAAACAAATACAAGTTTCGGTCAGGGAGATTATAGGCAGCGAGGTGGAAAAGAACACAGGACCAGAGAGCTAGGAATCCGACCTCTCGTGCCAGGGCTATAAGCTATCCCGGGAGGCTGTTTAATTATCCAGTCAGAACTGAAGGGATACCCGCTATCACTCGTTGAAGGAGGGACTGCAAGATCGGGTAAGTCATAACTCCTTTCCCAATCAAGTGAGAGCTTTCCCAAGTCCTCACAAGAGACTAATCCAAAGCTCATAATCGCAGCAGCTAGACTGCGACGCGACTTCGCTACAAGGACGCTAAAAAGACTCACAATGAGAGAAAGCCTAGAAAACTCACCGATTGCAAACATCCCTGTGACCGCTCCGGTAACTGCACCATAAAGAAGGCGCGACACGTTGAAGCTTGATCTGCTCGATTGAGACATGAGTGCCGCATGCTCTGTAAGCTGGCTCAACATAGACAGTTGATGCGTGTAGGCTCGACTATGGAGACAAAACGGACACAAATCCTGGTCCGCTTCATTGTATAAAGAACACACTGCGCAGGACCAACCTGCATTCTCACCTACGCTTCCAGCGCTCATCGTCGTGAGTGCAGTCTCTTCTACAGTGGCTCGAACCATGTTCACTCCACTGCACACGCTTCCCTGCACCTTCCCTTCAAGTTGCTTGGTCCTCGCTTGCTGGACCTTCTCAGTCTTTGTAACAGATATTACGTGGACTACAGTTAAGTCCTTAGCAGCCCACCATTCCTAGCGTAGCAACCACTACTTACTTTCTCACTTCCTAACTAGATATCGTTATCACCTCAGCAGATTGTCAAATCCCAATATTCTCGACTAATACGACCATCGAACTCCTCCGATGCCCTACTCTTACCAATCGCGTGCGTACAGCCACAAGAATGAACAGACACTCCCAGTCCGCTTCACTAGCAAGAACCGATTCCGAACTACTCTTCCCTCGCTCAATAACTCGTCGATGAAATCTCCAACAGCTTATTTGCCAGCCGGCCAAGAACAAATCACCAGAAAGAAGCTAATACTACGCTTTAAGGAAAAGGTGTTACTACAGGTTAAAGTCAAGTTCCACAGTTGCTGCCTCAAGAAAAGCAGTATTCTTCCTAGAGCAGCAGAGAGAGAACGAGGAAAACTCGACCATCTGAGAGCTCAAAAAGCAAATACGACTGTAGATGTGCGAAAAACCCTGGAACAACGAGATGGAGATCGAGAGAGGAGCGAATGGGATCAGGATATCAAGAAACAACGCGGGCGCCGTAGTCTTTAGCTTTCTACTACAGGAGAGGAGAGGAGAGGAGCGGATGGGGAGGGTGGGGGATGGATTTAAGAAAGAAGCCTCGGTGCTGGTGCAACTCCTCATCGTCTTCGGGGACCCACACTATTTAAGCAGCCAGTCAAAGTGAAAGACGAGCACTTACCGCACCCGCGGGTGCAGTAACTGGAGATTGGAAGGACCGAACCTGCCCCGAATGTTACCCCACGGTCATAGGAACTACAATTACGTACGTTGATTACCAGTCCACAAGGTATTTACCCGGCATCTTTGACGAGCCGCCTAGATGGGAATCTGACGGGTATGTCGCTTTCACGGCCTAAGATGGATTCACGTAGCACGGTAAACGATTCGCAAGTACAGTAGATTCCGCCTTTTACCCTTTGCGGTACAATGAGGTGGCAGAGACCAAACATGACATGGCAACCACTAATTCGCACAACATTTCAAATGCTTGTTCTCCACGTGGAGCTGTTACGTGATTTAATTATAATCGGCATTATGGTTATCTTGTGCGAGTTTGACTAATCTCTACTTTGACTCGTTTTGTGCACACTAATCTCATCCTTTGTCTTATCAGGCACTCCCGGGCCGTCCCTTCCCGGTACCGTATTTTCCAACTAACATACGTCCTTGATTCTTTCATCACCAACAGCAGATAAGGCTGTCTTTGGGAAACAGCTTCTATCACTATGACCACGGCGAGTAGTGGCTTCGCTAATTAATATCCTCGTTAGGGATAGAACAATGGTAAAGTCGTAGAGCACGACTATAATAGCTAAATCTCTCTTGTGAGTTTTGTCTACGGAAGGCTAGCCCATGCCTTTTCAGCTGTCCTCTACCACACGTGTTATAAATTTGCCCCTTCCTTTGTTTGGTAGTTATTATTAGGACAAATAAAACAAGTTCCTGGCTGTTAAGGTCTACATGAGATGTATTAATGGTCTATATGACATTGGGTGTCCGTGTGGAAGAGAGGGGAGAACTATGGGGATGTATCTAGATAACATCCCCCATAGTTCTAAAACCCCCCATTGTATCTAGATACAATGGGGGGTTTTAGAAATAGATTGGACTAATATCTAGGGGATAAAAACTAAATTTTGTAATAATTTTTAGTGAATTTTGTAACGAAATGAGATTTAATAACTGAATGCCATGTAAATTCAATTAAATGATTATATAAATTAAACAATATGTTATGGATGTTTAGAAATGCTATAATTAAATAAATGATTATTGGACAGAGTGATGTGTTTTCTCAAGAGAGTGGCCACGTGGTTAGTTGAATCACACATGATTTATGATTTGATTTATGTATTCAAGATCCAAAATACTCTCGCCCAATAATTCAAATTTCTAAACTCAAATTCACTACCTTCCCGAGCAAATGTGCGAGTTGTCAGGCAACTAATAATGGTGGTTTTGTAGTTTCACATTGGTGTGTGAAATGATCAGTGCCGCCGTGCGGCAACCAAGAAATTGATTAGGGGTCAAGGAATTTTACACTAGGAGTGCAACAAAATTTTTGCAATGGGAGATCAAGTACCTTGTTTTAGTGCAGAAGACTCACTTTTCAATGTTGATCCATGACCTATAGAGTCATCTTTGGATTCACAACCTCAACAACCATTAGGGAAATTTGGAGACTTGTTGAGGATGGCTTCTTCCGTGCCGGGCAAAACAAAGGAGGATGAACAATTTTGCATGGCAACGCACCATTATAGATTATTTGGAGGACCCCAAGCATTTTGCACAATTTCATGGTGTGAATTGCAAAAACCCATTTAGAAGTCGACGGCATTTAGTTTCATGGCAGCCTTTTTGATTAGGGAGGGACAAGGATTTCATACTTCTATGATAGGTGACAGACTTGACAAGAAATGGTTGTGGTAAATGAAAAAATACAAAGAAACTCGGGAGCTTAAGAACAAGTCTACAGGAGAAGGTCTCACGGAGAAGGAATATGGCAAGAGTGGAGAACTATAGAAGATAAATTGAATGGAATGTGCACGCATTTTGCAAGAATGGAAGCCATGTTTGGGACTAGAGCTAACATAAGTCCACCTACAATGGTAAGTTTAGGAGATTTTAATCCCAATTTGAACGAGATTTGTGAGGCTGGCGAGGAGGAGGTCCATGAAGGTGCGCAAGAGTGCTTGCAATTCTCATCTTCTCTAGAGGTGGTGCTCCTTGACTCCGGCCCCCAGTTGGTCGCAAACACCCAAGGGGTGGAAAGTATACCGAGTGGCATGGACAATGGAATCCTATCACCCGAGGATGAGTCTCCATTTGTTCCACCAATTGAGGACTCGCCTTTCATTATACCACCGCCTTTAACTTTTACAAGGGATGGATCCAAGTGTGCTTTTGCCGACCAAGAAGGGAAACATTATCCAAAGAGGAGGGAAGGTGGAATATCAGCAAGTAAGGTACCCAAGTTGTCACCTAGTATGTCATTGTCTTATGATTTAGCAAAAATTACCATGTTGAAGGCAAATACTATAGAATCTCCCTTATGACTAGCTAAACTAGAAGCCACTAACATGAGGAGAAGAGAGAAAACAATGATGAGAATGGAAGCAGAGCGTGTTAGATTAGAGACAAAGAAGATGAAAATTGAGATTGAGAAAAAATTGAGTGCAAATAAAAGGAAAGCTAGGGCAGAAAAACACAAATTTAAAGAGAAGAGTTTGGAATCAAAGCGTACTCTGAAATCAAAATGAGTCTCATACAAGTAGGGAAAACTTCCAAGGAAATAAGTAACTGTTTCAAAGTGCTCACTCAGGTTCAACATCCATCATACTCTATCGATAGCAAATAGTATACCAACATGTAACCTTTATTATGATTATAAGAAAGATGAGTTATGGAAACTTGATAAATACTGCTAGTATCTGTCAGATGCCACTCCTTACCACTCCTTGCCACTCCGTTCATCTCATGTTTTTCCTTGGCTACACATAGTAAGCCCAAGATGCCACAAGTTGCCGCTCATAGCCACCCATAAACTCTTTTTTGCAACCGCTAGTCGCCGCTCAATGCCACACTTTGTTGAATAAAGCCAGCTAGCACTTGTAGGTGCTCATAGATGCTCAAAAGCGCTCTCATGCGCTCTTAAATAGTGGTAGACACTTGTAGGCGCTTGTTTGTACTACTTGGTACAAGTCATGGCTCATTGACGCTCGTCTACGCTCATTGGCATTGAGGGACGCCCGTAATGGGTTAAGTGTGGTGACTCTTGATGTAGATGGTGCACATAGGTGCAAGTGATGACCCATTTGATACACAAGGCACAATTGAGTATATAGCACATGAAAATATAAGAGTTATACAAAAATATGAGAGTTTCACAAGTGTAAACTAAAAGCTAAATGTATACATGGGGATAAATGAACAAAAAATGTATATAAATAGGGAGCCAATAAAACCTAAACCTGTGACTATGGCGGTCAAGGAGGTGAAGAAGAAGAGGGAGATGCACCATGGGGTCTAAGTGTTACTACTACGTCCTCAAGTCTACAACAATATACATGATGTTGAATCCTAAATGGACTCAATGACCACCATAGGTGCCACTCGCTCTCATCCAAGTCTTGATGCTTGATACTGTTAGCAAGAAGAGAATATGGGTCACAACTATAAAAACTCAATGTACTTGACGTCCACTCCTCTTTTGCCCAACTAACAACAGGCCTATCGTCATGGACAAATCTGTCCAAAGCACTCATTAAAGGGTCAAATGACCAAGTGTATGGTGCTCTCTGTACCCTATAAGGAAAAAAGTGGGTAGGGTGGATAGCACCATGTGGATGATTCCTATAATAAGAGAATGCATAACTATTTATGATCAAAAGATCACGAAGAGATGAACCTAATGAAGTAAGATGCTCATATGATCTAACTCTAAGTCCTCTAAACTCAGAATCTTGTTGGATATCTGCAGAACAAAAATATTCCATGAGGCAAGACCCGGTGTGAACTCCTTCCAAGAGTTTAGGCCACTGCCACATGCTCCGTAGCAACCACTCCACTCCATCCGCAGTAAGATCTATCTACAAGATAACCTCAAAGCATAGCAAACAAAACTGGATGAAATGGCTAATGCCACGACGGGCTACCCACCCTATAGGCCTGGACTATGTGTGAGGGTACCAACCATATCTAATCATCCCGCTCCCCCATGCATGGAAACCAATAGCACCATGAATCCATAATGATGCCAAACAAGTAACATACACAATAATAATCTTCTTCCGTAGGAAGCCTAGGAAGAGGATATGTGGAATATACTCTCCTAATAGACAAACCCTCTCTCTGAGTGCCCTTAGTCTCCATACTATGAGGTAACACATGGGTGGCATCAGTTTTGGTCTGCATCTCATGATGAGTATGGGTCTGGTGAGCAATTGTAAATAGTCTTGGTCCAAGATAAACCACACGAGCCCTCATATGAGCTAGACTACTCTCACTCTCCTCTACATGAGCACTCATCTAAGCTAGACTACTCTTGCTCTCCTCTACCTAAACATGTGCACTCTCGTACCTCTCTATAGCATATGCTAACTCTCGTGCCTGATTTTGTAATTGGACCCTATAACCCTCTACCATGGCAGCGGCACCTAGTATGTCCAAGTCCAAGTCAGCTAATCTCTACTCTCTCTCTACTCTACACTCTCCAATCTACTCTCACCCTCAAGCACTAATCTCTCTCTCTCTCCTCTACACTCTCTAGTCTACTCTCACGCTCAAGGAGATTTCTGTCTTTACACTCAACCACTCAAACACAATCATCTAAAATGTGAGTGATGTCAATAAAACAAGAAGGAGGTGAAGGTACTTTGAAATGCGTGGGGTCACCAAACCCCTCCACAAATAGAGAAAGTGGTGAAGGGAAAGATGAGGGAAAAGGAGCTATCTCAACAAAGGGTAAGGGCTGTGTCTCAACACAAATCTGTTGAACACCTATTCACAAGTGATACATTTAGTTATCCATCAAGTACAAATTCATATTTGAATTTGAAAAAAAACACAAGTTCACAAGTTCATTAATTCAAGCTTCTTAAATGAACTCATTTATTAAATCCGGTAATGGTATACACAAAAGAACTTTGTATGTTTTCCAACATACAAATATATATATATATATATATATATATGAAAAAAATCTAATCTAATCAATCAATCACTCACCATCCTCATCCTCTCTCTCATCCTCCCCATCATCAATAGTCTCATCCGCATCCAAGCTATCTGCATCCTCATGATCATCATCATGCTCTCCCTTGTGTATAATCTCCTCCTCTCCATCACTTAGGTACATCACGTCCTCCTCTAGAATGAAACCTCTCTCCACAAAGAGATGAGTGAGTATCTGCCCAAGGAAGGTGACCGTAAACCTGCACTCCTTAAGACTCTTCAATTGGCTCTGCAAACTCTCCACCTCTACAATGATAGCTCTAAATGCTAACTCTCCCCAATCATACCAAATCTCCTCAACTTGGTCTTGGTGTTGAGTACCAAATGCCCATGTACAATCTGGGCCTAATAGTGGGTGCAACAAGTGCACCCATCAATTGGAAGAAAGCTCAAAATGTAGGATACACACATTGCCTTGCAAGATATCTTTTTGCAACCCTATCCCTTTGTGGAAACCAGTCTGGAACAATTGTCTAAGGAACTGTCTTCCATCTTGGTGTTCTCCTCCTTGGCATGGCAAGTGCATCTCTAACTATATATGCGGTCAATTGAAACTACCTCCCTCTTACCAAACCTATGCAAGACACCTTGTCCCATGAACTCACAAACTTTGTACATGGAAGGACCTACAAAACCCACCAAGAAAATCAACTCAAACTTCCATCATAAGCACTCATGCCAAGGGGTGCCGCTTGAAGATGCCCCCGGACAAGAGAAATGCAACAAGTGTTATAGGTCGTTGGTCATGGGTGCCCGAGGATGCCCCCGAGCCCAATGCCCCTCATGCAGCATTGGGGGGATAGCCGATGTTGCGCATAGGCGCCTGAAGATGCTGCCCACATGTGCAACTGCGCTAGAAGCCATTGTGGGACAGGTGAGCACACCCAGATGACGTTGGATGACGCACAAAGATGTTGGAAGGCGCTCACATGAAGGGTTTTGGGTTTTGGGTCGGTGCAAGATGGCGCTAGGGGACGTAGGTAGACGCTAGGAGTTGCTATGGGATAAGCTGGGAGGCACTTATAATTTGGAAGGCTAAACATGCATAAATCAGAACCCTAAGGTGTTGGAACGTTTGAAAGTAGAGAGAAATGAAGAGAAAACAATGAAGAAGGTTTGAATAATACCTTTGGCAATGGATAGTGAAGTCCAAGTGTAATTTTGAGGCCGATTACATCTAAATTGATCTCCCAAATTCCAGAGACAGCAATTTGAATCTGATGTTTGCCTAGCTAGCACCACTTGATGAAATTTGTTGGATGTTGAATGGTATGAAAAGCTATGAGCCAACCTCCTTCTTGATTATTTCTCATGTCAGGCCTGTCAACTATCTTTTCATATCCCCAGATTTCTGCCATGGTTCAAATTGAGTATGCTCTTCCTTTGTGTTTCTCTTCTCAATCTTTTGAATCCTCTCCTTATCTCTCTTCTCAATCTCTCAAATCTCCAAAGCACTCCTTCAATTTGAATTCTGAATGGAGCTCTTCCTCTCAAAATTCCTCTCAAAATTCCAACTCTCTCAGGTCCCACAGCGAGTTGGCCTCCTAACAGTTTGCCTCGTAACAGTTTGCCTCCTTCAGCTTCAGCAAGTTTGCCTCCTTCAGCTTCAGCGAGTTTGCCTCCTTCAACAGCAAGTTTGCCTCCTTCAAGTTTGCTTCCTTCCAACACCCCACTTGCAAAATGACTCTTTCTCTTTTGAACATCCCACACACCCATACACTCGCAAAATGAGTCTTTCTCTTTTGAACACCCCACACACTCACAAAATGAGTCTTTCAAACACCCCACACACTTACGGAATGACATGAATTAAAAAGAGGAAGGTTTATATAACCCCATGCTGGAAAGAAAATTTGAATACCCAAACATCCAAAATGTACACATCCACAAAAAGAATCAATATTATAGACGAAAGAACTTAAATCTTGAGTGGCAACATGTGGCACTCCATGTTGCCAACCGGCGTAGGCAAGCGTTACATATTTCATGCAGTGCCATCTCATGGCGCCTACCAGTGCCACTTGGTGACAATGGGTGCAATTTTATTTTTTTGAACTTGGAGTGCAGTCCCCATTGTCCTCCAGCATCTACGAGTGCCATCGAGTGGCGCCTGATGGCGCCACACAACGGCAATGGGCTCAAGCCATTTTTTAGTAAGTTGGTGGGCAGCCCCTAGCATGTACAAGCGCCATTGCATGGGATCTACAACAATCATTGGCCCACTTAAAATTTTTTCCAACAACATCCATCTAGCAACTTTGAAGTGTAAACTTGCCCAACAACACACCGTGTAAGTGTAAGCTCAAGCCTTACAAATGTACAGATTAAGCTCTAGAGAATTCTTTTGCATCCTATGAATTCTTATTCCAATATTACATCAAGATACACTCATGGTCTAAGTTACCAGACTATGAGATATGAGATGAATGATTGAAAAATATATAATTTATTATATGGAAACTCACTCAATCAAGTATATCATCATTGTGATAATCAAGGCAATGTTGCATCATCCTTGATCTACTTTCTTCTCTACTAAGTTCCATACCATTAAAAGACATTTTTGAATCTATTTGAGTTTCCTCTATAAATCCGCCATCGTCATTTGACCAAAGGTCAAATCTATTGATTAAAAGATTATATAAATAATACACACTGATACTCATTTTAACAAATAGGCATTTCTACTATTGTCTTTGAGTTGCACTCTTAGCTCACAAAGAAAATGCCATCTAGCTTTCAATACTCCTATACAATGCTCATTTATCACTCTTTCCTTTCCCAAATTGTCTGAGCAATTGTATGTGCTTGCTCTACGGCCCCTAGGTCTTGATGGCAAAAGCCCTTCCAAGGCATAGCATAAATATCTATGGTGGGATAAGCAAAGCGCATGCTAAATATTTATTAAGCTCATGCTTGTCCTCTGATCGGGCTTGCTTGAAAGCAAGGACTAGGTGATGCATGGGTACATAACTTGAATCACCTAAAAGGTACTCCTTTGCCTCAAAAGTGCAACAACTCCTCTTTGGTTCAAATCATTCCATAGTGAGGATTTTTTCAAACAAGTCATGTCATGACATGACCTTGGCATTCCTGCAAATAAACAAATCAAATTAAACTTTTAGTAAATTATACAAAAAGTATCACCAATGCATTGCAAAAATACCTAACAAAAAAATACATAACATAAAACATACCTCCGGAAGCCCCAAATATTTAAATCCCGTGCAACACAAGCTCCATTGTTGTGATGCCCAAATCTATCCAAGACTAGGGCAACTTGGATCCACACGGATGTTTGCTCTCTTTGGTAGCTTTTCCTAAAAATCATGTGAGATCAAATCCACTAATGTTTACAAAGAATCCCCATCTATTCTAGTAAGCTGGCAAAAGGCCTTAGTATCAAGATTTCTAAAATACTCCATCACAAACTCTCTATTATGAGGGTAAGTAACATGGGGTTCCAAGTATCAATGAGTATGTGCATACTCCTACCCACTAATAAAAATTTCTAGCATATATAAATCTCCTCCTAATTCTTTGTCTTTATCTTCATCTTCTAATCCTTGTAGCAATATCTCCAAATCTAACCAAATCATCCATTGAAAACATTTTCTAATATTTCTAGTTAGCTCTACATGAATGCTCCTTCTCGGCATGACTTGACTCAATTTTTAATCACCACAGATAACTCCTTGTCGGCAAAGGAGCATCTCTATTCTATGTGAAATTTTAGCAAAGAGGCATTTCTATTCTTTGTGCACAAAACAAAAAAACAATCTCATAAATTGCATTTTGTAACAAGAAAACTAGTTCATGAATTTCATTTCATCACTCAAAGGGGAACAAGGGCATACATTTCATACCCGTACCAAGAGATAATGATCATAAATTAAACTTTTTTAAACAATGAAATCAAGGATTCTAGAGAGTAACACTTCAAAAAAAATCACTCCTCCTTCTAACCTTCCCACAACCTGCACTCAAATCTTCCCACTCCAAACAAATTCACTCCTCCTTCCAACTCTAGCTATGGGTCTCTTAAATCTTCATCCACGGTCAATTTCTGCATGCCCTCAAATCTTTCCACCCATGCTCCTTCCAATCTTCCTCTATGGTAAAAGATCACGTTCCCGGTTGTCTAATGCATAAATTTGTCAACTTTTGATTACTATCGGTCTTCTTGAACATCATCGATGCTCCCTTTGGTGGCCGCCACTTTCACTCTTACCCTAGACAATAAAATTTATTAACCCTAATACGTAATCAATGCACTACAGAGTGATAACAGAAATTCCTCATCTCTTATTTTCTACAAACCACCTCATATGGAGAATGATAATACTAAGGAACTTGGCCCGAAATCTGTAATGATACCCTTTCTACCTCCCATTCACACCCTATACATATTAAGTCAATGCTTTGTAACTATCTATATGAAAAGTTATGAAACTTTGTATAACTATTTTTGAAACTCCCTAATATTTGGTATGGCATGAGAGTGGATACCTTGTCCTTGTGGACGACATGGATAGTTATCCATGATGTATCACTGTCATAGTGTTTAGTTGGGCACAAGAAAATGGATATTTGGTTTGGAAGGAGCATTCATATTTTTTGCTAGTCACTAGTGTCATAGGATACTCATACTTGGTCTGAGATGATAAAGAGACAATGGCAGATGTGGTAGTTACAATCTCAACACATGATTCAGTTTTGGAGGGAGTGATTATTCATCCTCTTGGATGTGCGGTGAGTAGAGCAATAGCACGCAAAGTCTCCAAGTATACAGTGAGGTTACCTCTTTGTGCCTCTAAATTTGGAGTATATGGAGCGATGGACACGGCTTTTGACACATTTGTCAAGGAGTGCACAAGCTTATCATATTAGACTCTAGGAGGTACCACTCTCACTCTCACTCTCATACTATGTAGCATATGTTAGACAACGTGTATCCATTGCTCTACATAAAGCATTGGCTGGTGCAATCTATAGGAGAGCGATCACTCTAGGTGATGCTTCTTTGGATGCTCCAGTAATTTGTAGACCATATGACTTGCATAGCTCAGATATCTTAGGTGCGGTAGGGTAGATTTCTCATATCAATACTATTTGGGCCTAGCCCCATTTTACCTTGTTTGTCTCTCCCTTGTATGGCTTGATGGGGTCTTCCCATCCTTCATGTGTTCTATGTGGTTGCCTTTTTACAATGTTAAGTAGATTAAGATTCTAAGTGAGGTTAAATCATGTTTATGGATATTCACCAAGTAGTGCTTGGTCAAGCGCAAGGATGAGATTTTGACTTAGCACAAGTGTGAATGTCAACCTGCAATTAGAATCCGTGGTAATGGAAGGAAAAGACTCCATCTCTAAGCAAAATTCCCTAATCATTGATGATGGTTCCTGGCCTCTAGTCCTTCTCTAACTACAAGTGGATTCTTGGGTTCTTTTTAAAGAACCCAATTCAAATAATATACCCACAAGGTATAATTATATCCACTATTCTAAATTATATCCAAAGTTTAAGACAAAGGAAAACAAAATATCAAGAGAATACATAACACTATGAAGTGCAAGAGGAAGAATAAGACAAGCCCAAGAAAGAAAGCAAGCTCTATATAAAACCAAGATCTTCATACTAAGCAATGGGGAGAAAGAAGCAAGTAATACATAGTTGAATTGTAGCTATTTCAAATAATATATCTAGTAGATGGGATGAAGTATCCTAGACATGATGGTAGTTCTACCATTATTGTGCATCTATGAAAAGCCCATGTCTAAGAGTGTTAGAAGTGTTATGGCAAGTGAAATAACTATGACTTCTTTTCCCTACAAGAACCTCTCTTCTATAAGGGCATTCTTGCTTTTGAAGAAAATCATAATTGTGCTAGTAAAAAGGCACAAAAATCTCTAATGAAAAAAGGTATAAAAATATCAAAGGATAGCCATGATGTATAATGATCTTCTTTGCTTTTGGTAGCTATGATCATTAATGCTCTTGCTTGAATTTGTGCTACTACTAATAATTTCACTCATAAGGGATTTGTGGTCAAAACATCAAATAAAGTATGTCATTACATTTTCTCTTGCTCACCAAGGAGATGGTGCAAGCAATCCCAACCAAGGCTCCATAGGTACTTGTGAACCATTTAATTTGTATGATCTATATTTTTGTAATGTCATTCTTGGTTAGCTAGTGTGTAAAAGACCAAGACCGAGGAGAGAAAAAAAAGGAGAATGGAAGATCACATTGGGACACTTGAGTATAGGAAAATCTGAATGCATAGCATGAGCTTTGGCTTTGGTATTTATAGGGAGCATACAAGGCTCTTGAGAAGCTTCTCAAGAAGCTTCCTTGAGCCGCTTTCTTGGTGTGCAAGTCAAGTTAAGTATGAAACTTCTCAAGAAATTTCCTTCTAGAAGCAATCTACTTGGGATGCAAGCTAAGCTAGCCAGGAGGTTTCCCAAGTAGCTTCCTAGATACTTCTAGAATATTTTAGACTAATTTGGCCTATTTGCTACTTTGTTAGCCTTAACTAGCTTCATCGCTAAAGTCCATATTGTTACATATTCTCCCACCACCAATTGGTGATATCTTCATTGCCATTGAAGCTTCAAACTCCTAGATGGCCGGTTGTGCATTCTAGATATGAGAAGGAGGTTTCCATGTGGCATCATGAAGGGGATACCCTTTCCAAAGAACCTTGTACTCCGTATATTGTCGGCGGCCTTGTTAATATGGCAACATGCAAGGATACGATCAACTTTGCACTCCTCATGATCATTGATAGAGAGGGGAGGAGGAAGAGGTTGGAAACAAGAGGAAAAAGGAGATGGGTTAGGAACAAAGGGTTTCAACTTGGAAATGTGAAAGACAAGATGGATATGTTGTAATACCAAGAGCTAGCCATATGATCTTGATGTGAAATTTGGTTTGGGAATATCTAAAATGATGTTATACATGATGGACTAAATAGATCAAATAGAAGTATCACCAAAAGAGTACTTCTACTAATAGGGAAAAAACCAAAATAGACTTGAAAACCTTAGAACCAATAGCTAGACATATGATTTAAAGGTGAGAATCTGTTCGATACAATCTGGAAGGATGTTACACATGATGGACTCAATAGATCAGAAAGAGGTATCACCAAAAGTGGACTTCTACTAATAGAGTAGGAACCAAAATATGCCTTGAAACTTTGAAGGCAATTTCAGAGCCTAAAGGGATGAATTAGGCCTCAAAAATGTGCAGATTCCCCTCCAATAGAAACAAGGCTGGCCTTCCCTTACCCCTTGGTTTTTCTTGTTGAGAGCTTTCCAACTATACCTCACACACATGATTTTGAGATTCCTACATGAAGATTCCCTAAAAGATTCCCTCTGGTCAAAGCTTGTTTGACCAACCAAATAGGATCAAGACCGACAAGTCAGCCATCCAAGTAAGTAATCCAAGGGTGGAGCTTGCTAACATATCACCTATCTATGTGCCTAATCCTATGGTTGAGCTTCCTTGGAGGAGATCCTCTTTGTCTATATAATAAAGAGAAGGTGCTCCTTTGGAGCATTGAATGATTGAGTGTGAAATATGTGTTTTCTCTCTTCTCTTGTCCTTGGAATGTTACATACACATATGACAAGACAAGGCAAGTTGATAAGCAACAAGAGAGATGATTTGGGTGGCATCAAAGGGTCTTATTCAATTAGGAGCAAGTTTAGGAACTTGGGTATCAAGTGGGAGCTTCAAACTCCTAGATGGCTGTTTTTGCATTTTGGAGATGAGGAAGAGGTTCCCATGTGGCATCATGAAAGATATACACTTTCCAAAGGACCTTGTACTTCGTATGTTGTCAAGGCCCTTGTTGAATGTGGCGACATGCAAGGATACGATCAACGTTGTTCTCCTCATGATCATTGATAAGGACAGGAGGAGAAGGAGGTCGGACATGAGAGGAAAAAAAAGATGGGTTAGGAACAAAGGGTTTCAACTTGGAAACATGAAAGACAAGGTGGATGTGCATATGACAAGACAAGGCAAGTCAATAAGCAATAGAAGAGATGATTTGGGTGACATCAAAGGGTCCTATCCAATTAGAGGTGAGTTAACAAACTTGGGTATCAAGTGAGAGGGTAGGTTACAAGAGGAGAGCATGACCTTATCACCAACTTGAAAGGTGAGATCACAATTGTGGTGGTCCGCATATTGTTTATGTTGACATTTAGCAATGAGGAGATGAGATTTGGCTTGTTGGATGGAGTGGGGTATGGCGGTTAAGAAGGTGGAAGTATGAGGGACGTGAGATGGAAGAGGAGCAAGAAGGGAATCCAGAACAAGTAGATCTTGGCCAAAATTGAGAAAGACAAGAGAGAATTAGGTGCTTGCTTATTTGGAATTATTGTATGTAAACTCCGCAATTGCAAGACATTCATCCCAATTGGTATGGTGGATGTTGATGAAGGCACAAAGAAAATCCTCCAAGGTGCAATTTGCATGTTTAGTTTGTTCATTACTTTGAAGATGATAGGCCATGGACAAAGCAAGCTTGGTGCCAAGTATTTGGAAGAGTACTTGCTAAAATTTCCTAGTGAATTGAGGATCATGATTGGAGATGAGTACACAAGGCATCCCATGATGCTTGAAGATAGTGTCAAAGTATATCTACATCAATGTTAGAGCATCCATTGTAACAATATGGAGTCTAGCAACAAAGTTAGTGGGGCTTACAAAGTAACACATAAGACAAATTAGCCTAGAATATTTTGGAAGTATCTACAAAGCTTCTTGGGAAGCTTCCCGGCTAGCTTAGCTTGCACTTCAAGTAAGTAACTTCTACAAGCTTCCAACTAGCTTAGCTTGCATGCCAAGTAGGCGGCTTCTAGAAGGAAGCTTCTTGAGAAGCTTCCTAGTTAACTTGGCTTGCATTCTAAGAAAGCGGCTTGAGGAAGCTTCTTGAGAAGCTTCTCAAGGGCCTTGTATGCTACCTATACATACCAAAGCCAAAGTTCATGCTAGGCATTCAGAGTTTTCCCACACTCAAGTGTCCCAATGTGAGTTTCCATTCTCTTATTTCTCTCCTCGATCTCAGTCTTTTACATTGGTATTAGTGCAAAAATGAGATAGATGGAATTTATGGATCACCAAATCCACTTCCGCCAAACCATTGGGATTTTTGTGTCCAAATATTACCCAAGCATTGCTTCACACACATCACCTCATGCTTTGGGTAGGATTTTCTACATATGATCATCGTGTTTGAGGAACCCTTGATACTTTTGGTTATCACTCATGGAGAAAGATAGATGTGTTGTATCTATGTGTTAATCAATTAGATAAATTGAGAGTAGTAGGATAGAGTAGTAGCTATGGCAGCAATACTTGATGTTATCTTTGCGATGTAACAACAAATCAAGCACCTTACTCGATTTTTGGATGAACAAGACCAACAACAACAAGAACATATAGAGAGAGCGCCAGTCCAAGATGGAGAAGATCATATTCAATTTCCAAAACCCAAGGTGTTTGAAGGCAAGAATCTTCCGGGCACAGTGGAGAATTTGGTATTTGATTGCAAACGTTACTTTGAAGCCACCAATCTTCAAGATGAACGGAAATAGATTCTCTTGGCTTCTAGCCAATTGGATGGTGTGGCAAAACTTTGGTGGCAATTCCAAGTGGAATGAGCTGAACTACATATTGTTGCACCAATCTTGACATGGACAAAATTCAAGGATACAATACTTAGTCGATTTCAAACTATAAATGCCACCCATGCTGCACAAGATAAATTGGCAGAGTTGAAGTAAATTGGCTCCGTAAGAGGCTACATCACCAATTTTAGAACATCATCATGCAAATTCTAGATATACAAGAAGGAGAAGTTTTGGATCGATTTGTGCGGGGATTGAAGTCACGAACCAAATTGGAGGTGACCATGCAAGAACCACAAAACATAGAAGAAGCTATGCAATTGGCTGAGTGCTTTGATTCCTTGGTTGTGACAACTTGGTCTTGACCTCGACTTACACCAAGCTTACTAGTACAATACGCACGGGTGGAAGAACCGGCACCAATGGAGATTGATGCTATCCAACAGAGGCCACTTGGTGTAGCAGATAGAGAAAGATTGCGACAAAATGGAGGTTGTTTTTATTGTTGCCAAGTTAGACATCGCATTGTTGAATGTCCACTTATGAATGGGTGACCTTGACAAGTTGCCCCGATGGAGTTTGTAGAACCAAATGATCAGCGAAATGAAGAATCCCAGTAGGAGATTTTGAGCTGCCTATTGGGAGCTTGATTAGTTCCAATGGGATTGAAGGCTCAACCTATGCAAGTTTGCTTCACTTGCAAAGTACAATATCTAATCGGGGTCGTAGGATTTTGGTTGATTCTGGAAGTTCAGAGAATTGCATGTCTATGCAAGTAGCAAAGGAATTGGGTATTCCTATCAAGCCAATGATTGGAAGTAGTTTGATGATGGCGGATGGAAGAAAGGGTTCTACATTCTGCACCTTGCATCCTATTACCTTCAAGATTGGGAATGAGTATTTGGAGTGTATGAGGTTTGTAGTGGCACCTCTACGCTATGATATCATTCTAGGTCTACCTTGGCTTGAACTTCATAAGGTTCAATTCGATTGGACCTGACACCAAATTCAAGTACAACACCAAGGTAGGAATTTCCGATTAGGTTGTTTGGCACCTTTGAGTAAGACACCTAAGAATAGTCAGTCCCAAGATGGGAAGTTTGTCAAGAAGGTAGCCATAGAGCAAACCTTGAAGGAAGTGGAGCCCCAAGATGGGAAGTTTACCAAGAAGGCAACCATGGAGCAAGCTTGGAAGACAAATGAGTCCTTGGAAGGGAAGTTGGTTAGTAAAGCAGCCATAGAGCAAGCTTTGGAGGAAGATAAGTCTGTATTCACGGTATGGATCAAGCCAATTGCACAAGAACAATTGGAGGAGGGCCAAGAGCCTCATCAAGCAATGGTTAATCAAATAGTTGAGGAGTTTGCAGACGTGTTTCTGGATGATCTACCAAAGGGATAACCCTCCAATTGAGGTATGCCCTTCAAGATCGACTTATTGCTAGGGAATACTCCAATGAGTAGACCAATCTATCGGCTCTCACCAAAGGAGTTGGAGAAATTGCAAACAACACTTATAGAGTTGTTGGAGAAGGACTTCATACAACATAGTGCCTCTCCTTGGGGAGCATCGGTACTATTTGTTCCAAAGAAGGATGGAGGACTTCATTTTTGTATTGATTACTATGGGCTCAATGAGAAAACCGTGAAAAATGTATATTCCTTGCCTTGGATTGATGACTTGCTTGATCAACTAAGTGGAGCACGCTACTTTTCCAAGTTAGATCTTTGTAGTGGCTATTGGCAAATTCCTATTGATAGAGAGGATGTGCAAAAGATTGCTTTTTGTACAAGGTATGGGCATTTTGAGTGGAGAGTTTTACCTTTCGGACTCACTAATGCTCCAATAGTCTTCATGGATCAGATGCTTGGGTGTTGGATGGACTGTTGGATTGGTTTGTCGTGGTGTTCTTTGATGATATCTTAATTCATAATAAGACAAAGGCAGAACATGTGAATCATGTGCAAGAAGTCCTAAGACGACTATGATAATGGAAATTTTACCGCAAGAAGTCAAAGTGTGCCTTTTGGCAGAAGGAAGTTACCTTCTTGGGTCAGAAGATCTCATCAAAGGGGATCAAGATGGAAGAAGAGAAAATCAAGGCCATTATTGATTGGCCTACCTCAAAGGATGCTATAGAAGTATGGGCATTCAATGGATTGGCCAGTTTTTACCAACGGTTCATCCATTATTATGCTCATGTGGCTGCACCATTGACTAACCTCTTAGGAAAGAACTTGAGCTCCTAGTGGACTACCAAGCATGAAGAAGAATTCCATAAGTTAAAGCATATGGTGTCTTCAACCCATTCTTCAACCGTATGATCCTCAACTACCCTATGTAGTTGATTTTGATGCTTCTAACTTTGCAATTGGAGCCGTGCTGCAACAAGAATTCCTAGATGGACTCCATCCCATTGCCTTTGTGTCTTGCCGACTCAACATGGCTGAACAAAACTACTCTACTTGAAATCAAGAACAACTTGCAATGGTATAGCCACCAAGGTATGGAGGCATTACCTCTTGAGGAAACAAATGATCATGCGAACTGATCAAAAACCATTGTTGCAGACCTTACCTTGGAACACATGAGAGTCGACATCATCAATGGGAGGAACAACTCAAACTATATGACATCAAACTTGAGTACAAACCAGGTCGGTTCCATGTAATCCTTGATGCTTTATCACAACAACCTGATTTGAAGTCTCTTCGTCTCATCACAACGGCAATTTCAACAATGTAAGTTGACTCCAAGGTCCAAAACGAGTTTCAGTCAGCTCTTCACCAAGATCCCTTCTTCCAAATGGTACATGGTTGCCTTATGGCATGCGATAAGGAGAACAACACTTTCTCCATCAAGGAGGGCCTTTTATTCCATGAGGACCTATGAGGTGGCCTGTCTCTCACTCAAGATGAACCTCTGATGGCTATTATGGTAGTGCACCATGGACTAAGAAGGAAAGGAACCCCAATTCCATCATACTCCTCCAAGGATAACACTCCAAGACTCAAGACATTGCTCACTAGAGAACTCAATGAGAGAGAGATAGTTGCAAATGAAAGGATGATGAGTATCTACTCACTCCTTGTTTATATATTTGTGAAATAGTTACGTACCAAAGTTACTAATTACCACAATAACTCAAGTTACTAGACTAATAGTCAAGTAAAGTCAAAAAGTAGAAAGGATTATCCATTCACATGGGCATACTCCCCTAAGCATGTGATCTTATCTTGACCCAACCACTAAGTCAAGGATTCCTTCACATGGGCTATCCTTGGACTAAAGAAGAATCCAAAACAAAAAGGCTTGCGGTCCCAAGAGTTCTCAACTCTTTCCCCAAAGCCAAACACCTAGGAGTAATACCAAATCAACATACTAGAATCCAAAATAGTGGTGCTCATCTTTTCCACCTCCTCTAAAGTAAGGTCCCTTCTATCTTAGCTATGACTAACTCTAGCTAATCATGACTAATGTAGAACCATCCTTTATCTCTATATAAATAATATCTCTCAAGTACTTGTAATACCAAGCTAAATATCACAATACCACACACATGCACAAATGGGTGTTACATTTACCCCCGGACTAAGTTTTCACTTTATCCTCAAAGTGAAGGTCTCTCTACCTTCTATGGTACATCTTCAACTTATCATGGTTAATCCTATCAAAGTGTCTTCCTCCCAACTCCTTGAGATCATAGGTGTAATGGCTCCACACCTTCTCCACTATGAAAGGTCCAAAGTATTTAGGCAAAAACTTCTTTTGCACTCTCTTGAATTGAATAGAATCAAACAACATTACCCAATCACCTTCTTTGAAAGGCTCCACCTTCTTCTTGCCTTGTCTCTTGTCATAGCTCTCCTTTTGTTTCCTTTGGGCTTGCTCCACTCAAACCATAGCAACTGCTCTTGCCTCTTCCAACTCCATGAGTTAATCCTTCCTTGACTTCTCTACATCACCTCCTTGTGCTTTCTTCAATTTCCTATGAATGCTTTGGAAGGTAGGAAGATCAAAGTGAATAGGTAAGGTAGACTCGATACCATCTACCAACTGAAATGAAGAATACTTGGTGGAAGTCTTCATGGTTGTCCTATACTCCCAAAAAACTGCATGACTCTTCTTGTCCCAATGATGTTTAGCCCCCTCCATTTCTGCATCTTTGGTCAACATCATGCACAAAGTCTGATTGGTTCTCTATGCCAAGCCATTGGAATTTCGCTTATAAGATGTAGTTACTCTATGTGTGATAGAGAAATGTCGTAGCATGGCTGTAGTGATACTTCTTGTAAACTCTCCTCCTCTATCAAAAACCAACTCCAAAGGGCATCCAAACCTAGTGATAATGCATTCATATAGAAATCTACCAACTTCATCTTCATTTTTGTCCCTCAATGGTCTAGCCTCAACCCACTTAGTAAAGTAATCAGTAACTACCACAATGTATCTATTGTTCCTTGGGGTTCTATTGAGAGGACCTACAAAATCAATTCTCCACTTCTCAAAAGGTCCTAGCAATGGAATTGATCTAAGTGGTGGAGTGGAAGTAGACTTTCTAGCAAAAGCTTGACAAACATGACAATTTTTGCAATAATCAAGACAATCCTTGAAAATCCGTCTCCAATGGTAACCTACATCTAGAATCTTGAAAGCAGTCACCTTTCCTGTAGTGTCCTCCACACACTGAACCTTCATGAAACTCCTTTATGAGTAGGATAGACTCTTCCTTACCCACTTCTCTTTGAAGTAGACCATCTGCTCCTTGGTGAAAAAGAATATCCTCCACCATTGTGTAAGGTCTAGATCTTGCTGCAAGGCCTTCCTCTCCCTAGCATGCATCCCTTCTGGATAGTTACCTCTTGTCACAAAATCCACAATCTCCTTGTACTCCATTGGAACCTCTTGAGTGATTGAGATTGTCATGAGCTCCTCATCCAGGAAAGAATCATCCACTGGCTCATCTCCATCATGATCATAGGCTCTAGATAACAAATCAGCATTAACATGTTTCTTTCCTGGCCTATCCTCAATGGTGTAGTCATACTCAAACAAGAGTATCATCCACCTTGCAAGTCTCCCTTCAACATTAGGCTTGTTGACAATGTACTTCAAAGCTTTGTGATCCATGACAATGGTGGCTTTCCCTCCAATCAAGTAGTGTCTAAACTTCTTGAGACTAAAGATCACTGCCAACCCGTCTCTCTCCATGATAGAGTAGTTCTTTTTTGCTAAAACCATCTACCTACTAGCATAAGCTATTGGATGATCATGCACATCTTGGTCTAGTTGACTAAGAGTGCATCCTATAGCTGTATTAGAAGTATCAGTGTAGAGGATGAAAGGCTTACTCCAATCAGGTTTAGCAAGAATTGGAGCTACAACAAGGAATTGCTTGAGCTCCTCAAAAGCTTTGAGAGCCTCCTTGTCCTCCAAAATCACCATGTAATCTACACCCTTCTTCATGTAGATGGTCAATGCATAAGCCTTGTTGGAAAATGACAAGATGAACCTCCTATAGTATCCAACCATCCCCAAGAATTGGCGTAACTTTGTCAAGCTTGAAGGGAATGGAAGGTCTGAGATTTTCCTCACCTTCTCACAATCAACTGCTATTCCATCCTTGGAGATGATGTGCCCCAAAAGTAGACCTCCTTCACAACCAAAAATGCACTTCTCTGGGTTGAGTGATGCATTTGCATCATCCAAGCATTGCAAGACCTTGATTAGGTGCTCAAAGTGCTCCTCCTTGCTCCCATAGACACAAAAGTCATCAATGAAGTCTCTCACAAATTTCCCAATGAAAGGTTCAAATACCTTGTTCATGAACTATTGGAATGTGGTTGGAGCATTGCAAAGCCCAAAAGGCATGATCTTGAAAGTGTAAGTTCCCCAAGGTGTGCTGAACGTAGTGAGTTGTTGATGCTCTGGTGCAATCTTGATTTGTTTATATCCACTATAACCATCTCCAAAATTGTACCTCTCATGACTTGCAACCTCCTCCAAGATCTCATCAATGAATGGCAATGGGTCTCATCCATTCTTTTTCTTCACAATGATAATTGGAGACACCCATTCTAAATTCTCCACCTCAAAGATAAATCCGGCCTCCTTGAGCTTATCAATCTACTCCTTCACAACCAAAGATATTGGTGGGCTAATGCGACTTTGCTTTTGGCGGATTGGTCTTGTATGTGACTCCACCTCTATCTTGTGCTCCTCCAAGGTGACTTCCTTCAAATCCTTGTAACTAAAAGCAAACACATGGATGAACTTGTGGAAAATCTCCTCAAATCTCACCTTCTCTTCCTTGGTAACATTTGGGCCATACTTGAGGATAGATAACCTTCTCTCTACCTCCTCAAGTGTCAATGGTGATTTATTTGGGTCCTTCAAAACCTCTAGCTTAGGTGAAAAATCCATAGCACAAAAGGGATACACATCTGAATCTGATTCAAATTCATCCTCCTCCGTGGAAGTCTCCTCCTCCGTGGAAGTCTCCTCCTCCATGCTTGTGTCCACACTTGAAGCTCCTTCTTCAGAATCTGATTCCCAATAATCAAAAGATGTATATGAATGTGAAGTGTTGGTTGTGCTAGTCACATGAACTATAACTCTATGGTTTGATGGCCCAATCCTCAAGTACCCTTTGTGCCATCGATCAGTTGTGCATGTTGCTCTAAATTATGGCCTCCCAAGAAGTTAGTCATAGCTTGAATCCTTCAAGACTTGGAAAGTCATGAGATTTTGAACTCCCATAATTGAAACTACCACTTTATCCATCACCCCTATTGGTCGAACTTGTTGCTTGTTTGCCATGCTCACCACAAATGTTGAAGGTCTTGAGGGTATCATACCCAACTTCTTCATCAACCTTTCTGACATGGCATTCAATGCTGATCCTCCATCAACCAATGCATCCTTGATGTTATGACCATTCACTCTCACATCAATCTTGGAGGCATATTCACAAGCCTCCCATGGTGTTGGCTTGGCATCCACCACCCCCATTGATATTAGAGCTTTTACTTTCTTCTTCCTCTTGCTCCTTGTAGAACTCAAACCACCTCTAAGCTCCTTTCTCAAGTTAAGGTTCAAAGCAATCAATTGGCCCACTGTGATATTAGCCTTGAGACTACCAACATCCTCCAAGACATTGTAGTTCCATTGTTACTTTGAAATCAAGAAATCCTCCATCCCCAACTTCTTCCTTGGAGTCTTTGTTGTTGATGGTGCTGAGGTGCAAGTGCTCCTAGTAGACATAGTAGTATCCTTGCTTGGAGTAAATCCTTTAGAAGAGTGAACATCCTGTGCAAAACAAGCTCTCTTCTTCTCTTGTGCCAAAAGCTCCAAATTAAGACCCTTGGAGTTTGAGCACTCTCCCTTCTCATACTTACTCTCAACCACATCTATGGATACTATCCCCTTACCTTTGTTTGGATTAGGAGTCATTTGGGTTTCACTACCTCCCTCTTTCCCTCTATTGGCTCCCTCATAACCCCTTCTTCCATGGTAAGTGGAATTTGGGCAATTCCTTTGGATATGGCCTCTTCCTCCACAACCAAAACAATTTCTATCATTGAAATTGTTGGCTGGTTAGCCTCCTCTATATGGATAGTTTCCATAACTCCTAGGCCCTCTCCCCACATTCTGATCCACCTTGCTCTTCTCCCATAGTTGCACCACATTGATCTTGAGATCTGCAAGTTGTTTTGTGATAGTTTGAAGTGGATCCTTTGGTGGAGGTGTAAGAATTGGAGCAACTACTACTTGTGGTGCAACCCTTGCCACCAAAGTATCAGAAATTCCACCATATTTGTAGCCTTGAGGAGGATGCACAACCTCCTTCACCACCAAATCACTCTCATCCCTTTCCAAACTCTCCTCCATACGAATTGCGATCTTGATAGCTTCAACCTTGGAAGAAGGTTTCTCATATCTCACCTTGCTTTTAATTTGTGGTCTCAACCCTCCCACAAAATTCTTGGGGAGCATAGCCCTATGCCAATCATAGTAGTCTCCACATCATCCCTACCCTTCCTCAACACTATGCAAAATCTGGACTCTAACTTTTCCACTCTTCCACATAGACTCTTACTTTCTCTCCATCTCCTTGCTTGAGAAAGGTAACGTCACTCATCAATCTCTCATAAATTTCATTAGGAAGAAAGTTCTGAATGAGTGCTGAAGTCAAAGTCTCCCAAGACTCCTCTTCCCCATCTCTCCTCTCTCTCCTTTGGTATTCTGACTCATACCATGTAAATCTTACATCCTCAAAGAAATCTGGTAATAATGAGGCCCACTCATTCTTCTTCCTCTCATTTTTTCCTATGCAAGCTCTCTTGAAGTCTCTCACAAAGGACTCCATATCTTCTCCATCCTTTCAAAAGAAAATTGGAAGTTTCCCTATCTTAACCTCTCACTATCTTTCTTTCTCTCAATTGTTTTCTCTCTTTTCTTTTCTCTCTTTTCTTTTCTCATAGAGTATGTACATGACTAACACCATTTTAGAGTAATCCACCCTAGGGAACAAAAAAGGCTCAGGTTGCTCCAAGATTTCTATAGCAACATCAAATCCTAGAGTGCATATTAATCAAACCCTCATGGATAGTTTATCCATAAGTTGAAAGATTATTTCCATCACTAACCTTGAGAACTAGCCGATGAAGGTGGTAGTATTTTTGTAGCTGTACTAAGACCTTCTCCAAGATCCTTCACCAAAGTCTCCAAAAGTGCTTTTACTCCACTACACTCATGTCCTTTTGGAAGTCCTTCCACTCCACAAACTTCACACCACTCCTTGGTCTTAGATCTTCTCCCTCCTAATCTTGGTGAAGAAGGTCCAACATGCAAACCCAAGTCAAGTAAGCTTCTCCTTTCCCTCAATCTCTTGCTCTCAAAGGTCAATGGACATGAACTTGTTTTATGGCCCTTCTCTCCACATAGAAAGCACTTAGACTCACTCTTTCCTCCAAGTGGCATAGGTTTTTGGATCCTCTCAACACTCTCTTCAAATTCTATTGTAAACTCTCTTTTCCTCAAATCCACCCCTACAATCACCTCAAACCCTTTGAGAACCTTGCATAATCTCAATTTCCACTCTTGATGACACTCCATGTTCCCAAGATGAATCTAAACACTCAAACATGCTTTTTGTTGCTCTCAAACTCCTCATGCATGAGATCTCAACTCTGTGGAATTGACCCTTTCTCACATTTTCACTCAAATATCTCAACTGGTATGTGATGGTACTCTGAAATTTTTCACACTTGATCAAAACTCCATGTCACTCCAGGGCATCCCTCCCTGCAAAATTTCAAATCTTTCCATTGAGCCATTTGGCCTAGACACCTTTCTATTCATCACATATATTTCAGATTTGGTCTTAAAACCACCCCCCTCACTTCAAAAACTCATAACTTTCTGCTTAAGAATGATCTCTCTCTCATTTTTGTGTCAAAAGGTAGGATGTAACATACTGAATTTTCTTGGAAAGTTTGAAAAAAATCCACTGAAAATTAAAGAAATGGAAGACTATATACAATTTTCCAAAGAGCATGCAGTTGCGGGAGTAGTTTACCCTATCAACTTTCAAAAATTCTAGTCCAATGTGCATAATAGCTCTCACAATAATTTCAAGTGTTCTAACTGAAGGACAGCCTAAGCTATCATGTGGAGAAATTTCAAGTTCAAATCTCAACCTTGAGATTTTGCCCAAAATCACCTTAATCCCCAAAATCTGCAATCCACCTCACACAATCTCTCCAAATCCTCTCATATATACAAGGTGTACAAAATCACTTCAAAGACATCATAATGAACTACATGGTATACAAATAGATCTTGGTTCTCTTACATAAGTTCAGCCCTCTCCTCTCCTAATGTTCTCTCCAAGTGAGCTCTCAAAGCCTCCTTCTGCCTAATGTAAAATTGAACGCGGAACATTATCTTGCCTTCTAGAGAGGTCCTCGCAACAGAACCAAAAAGTGAGCCGGCCTGTCTTTCACTCAAGATGAACCTCTGATGGCTATTATGGTAGTGCACCATGGACTAAGAAGGCAAGGAACCCCAATTCCATCATACTCCTCCAAGGATAACACTCCAAGACTCAAGACATTGCTCACTAGAGAACTCAATGAGAGAGATAGTTGCAAATGAAAGGATGATGAGTATCTACTCACTCCTTGTTTATATATTTGTGGAATAGTTACGTACCAAAGTTACTAATTACCACAATAACTCAAGTTACTAGACTAATAGTCAAGTAAAGTCAAAAAGTAGAAAGGAATATCCATTCACATGGGCATACTCCCCTAAGCATGTGATCTTATCTTGACCCAACCACTAAGTCAAGGATTCCTTCACATGGGCTATCCTTGGACTAAAGAAGAATCCAAAACAAAAAGGCTTGCGGTCCCAAGAGTTCTCAACTCTTTCCCCAAAGCCAAACACCTAGGAGTAATACCAAATCAACACACTAGAATCCAAAATAGTGGTGCTCATCTTTTCCACCTCCTCTAAAGTAAGGTCCCTTCTATCTTAGCTATGACTAACTCTAGCTAATCATGACTAATGTAGAACCATCCTTTATCTCTATATAAATAATATCTCTCAAGTACTTGTAATACCAAGCTAAATATCACAATACCACACACATGCACAAATGGGTGTTACAAACCGGATCTATGTTCTAGCTAAAAGTGATCTTTGACTTGTGCGCCTTCAAGAAGCCTATGATTTACCCATCACTAGTCACATGGGTGTGGACCTTGGGTACCCTCCAACGTCAATGGTGGTGGCCCAACATGACACAAGATGTTCAAGAATTTGTACTATCATGTGAGAGCTGCCAACATAACAAGGCCAGCAACCAGAAGCCGAGTGGACTCCTTCACCCCCTTGCCATTCCATCCACTCGCTGGGAGCATGTGAGCTTGGATTTCATCACATCCTTGCCAAAGACAAAACAAGGACACACCGCAATTGTGGTGTTTGTGGATAAGCTTAGTAAGCAAATCCACTTGGCACCAACTTGTGATATCATGGATGCTCTAACCTTAGCGCAAATCTACTTTTACAATGTCTTCAAGCATCATGGGATGTCACGTGTACTCATCTCCGACCGTGATCCTTGATTTATTGGGAAGTTTTGGCAAGCACTCTTCTAGATACTTTGCACCAAGCTTGCTTTATCCATGGCCTATCATCCTCAAACCGATGGACAAATTGAACGTGCAAATTGTACATTGGAGGATATGTTATGTGCATTTGTCAATGTCTACCATACCAATTGGGATGAATGTCTTGCAACTGTAGAATTTGCCTACAACAATTCCAAACAGGCAAGAACCGGATTTTCTCCTTTCTTTCTCAATTTTGGCCAAGATCCACTTGTTTTGGATTCTCTTCTTGCTCCTCCTCCATCTCAAGTTCCTCATACTTCCACATTCTTGACCACTATATCCCAATCTCTCCAACAAGCCAAGTCTCACCTCCTTGTTGCTCAAAATTGCCAAAAACAATATGCGGACCACCATCGTCATGATCTCACCTTTGAAGTCGGTGATAAAGTCATGTTATCCTCTAGTAACCTTCCTCTCCCACTTGATACCCAAGTTTGTAAACTTGCACCTAATTGGATAGGACTCTTTGATATCACCCAAATTGTCTCTCTTATTGCTTATCGATTTGCCTTGCCTTGTTATATGCGTATCTATCCTATCTTTCATGTTTTTAGGTTGAAATCCTTTGTTCCTAACCCCTCTTCCTTTTCCTCTCAAGTCCAACCTCCTCTTCTTCCTGTCCCTATCAATGATCATGAGAAGTGTGAAGTTGATTGTATCCTTGCGCGTCACCAACATACGGAGTACAAGGTCCTTTGGAAAGGGTATCCCCTTCATGATGCCACATGGGAACCTCTTTCTCACCTCCAGAATGCACAGATAGCCATCCAAGAATTTGAAGCTTCATTGGCAACGAGGACGTCACTAACTAGTGGCGGGGAATATGTAACAATATGGAGTTTAGCGACAAAGTTAGTGGGGCTTACGAAGTAGCACATAAGACAAATTAGCCTAGAATATTTTAGAAGTATCTAGGAAGCTTTGTGAGAAGCTTCCCAGTTAGCTTAGCTTGCACCTCAAGTAAGTAGCTTTTAATAGGAAGATTCTAGAAGCTTCCAACTAGCTTAGCTTGCATGCCAAATAGATGGCTTCTAGAAGGAAGCTTCTTGAGAAGCCTCCTAGTTAACTTGGCTCACACTCTAAGGAAGCGGCTTGAGGAAGCTTCTTGAGAAGCTTATCAAGGGCCTTGTATGCTAACTATAAATACCAAAGCCAAAGCTCATGCTAGGTATTTGGAGTTTTCCCACATTCAGATGTCCCAATGTGAGTTTCCATTCTCTTATTTCTCTCCTTGGTCTCGGTCTTTTACATCCATGGTATCAAAGATTGGTGCCAAATAGATTTTCTTACTAAGCTTATCCACAAACACCATGATTTTTATATAATTTTTATACTTGCTTCATCTTGGGTAAGGATGTGATGAGATCCAAGCTCACATGTTCCCATTGAGCAGATGGAATAGGGAGTGGTTGAAGGAGTACACTTGGTTTCTAGTTGCTTGCCTTGTTACATTGGCAACTCTAACACAATCAAACAAACCCTTGAACATCTTGTGTCATGTTGGGCCACCACTATTGGCATTGGAGAGTACCCAAGGTCTTAACTACACCCATATGACCAACAATTGGTAAGTCATGGGCTTCTTGGTGGCACACAAGTCAAAGATCACCCTTGGTTGGAACATAAATCCAATTTTCATAGAATGGAAGGTTTCCTTGAAGGAGAAGATGTTAGACTCCTTGTCACATGTTTCAAGACAACCTTGTACCATCTTAAAGAAAGGATCTTATTGTAAAGTGATCTTAAACTTGAGTTGGACTTTGGAGTCAATTGATATCATAGTAATTGCTACCATGATGAAAGGAAGAGATTTCAAATCAGGTCATCATGATAGGGCATCAAGAATGATATGGAACCAACCGGGTTTGTACTCAAGTTTGATATCAAAAAATTGTAGTTTTCCTCCCATCAATGATATCAACTCTTCACGTGTTCCAAGTGTAATGTCTACAACAAAGGTTTGTGATCACTTTGCATGATCACTTGTTTCCCCAAGAGATAATGTCTCCATACTTTGGTTGCATATAACATTGCTAGTGGTTTTCAATCTCAAGCATAGTAATTCATTTCTATTCTACAAGACACAAAGGCAATGGGATGTAACCCATCTATAAATTCATATTGCAACATGACTCCAATTGCAAAGCTAAAAGCATCAAAATCAACCACACAAGGTAATTGAGTATCATATGGTTGAAGAATGGGTCTTGAAGACACCATATGTTTCAGCTTTTGGAATGCTTCTTTGTGCTTGTTTGTCCATTTAACACTCAAGTTCTTCCCCAAAAGATTGGTCAATGGTGCTACTACATGAACATAATAGTGGATGAACCGTTGATAAAAAAATGGCCAATCCACTAAATGCTTGTACTTTTATAGCATCCTTTGGAGTAGGCCAATCAATGATGGCCTTGATTTTCTCCTTTTCTATCTTGATCCACTCCAATGAGATCTTGTGACCCAAGAAGGTAACTTCTTTTTGCCAAAAGGCACACTTTGACTTCTTGCAATAAAACTTTCATTGTTGTAGTCATCTTAGTACTTCTTGCATGTGATTTGTGTATTCTACCTCTGTCTTGCTATAGATTTAAATAGCATCCAAGAACATCACCATATATTGATCCAATAGTCCATCTAACATCCAATGCATCTAATCCATGAAGATTGTTGGAGCATAAGTGAGCTCAAAAGGTAGAACTCTCCATTCAAAATGCCCATACCTTGTGCAAAAGGCAATTTTTGCACATCTTCCTTATCAATGGAGATTTGGCAATAGCTACTACAAAGATTCAACTTGGAGAAGTTTTGTGCTCCACTCAATTAATCATTTTGTGCTCCACTCAATTAATCAAGCACGTCATCAATTTGAGGCAAGGGATATGCATTCTTCATTATTTTTATTTTTGAGTCCATAGCAATCAATACAAAAACAAAGTCCTCTATCCTTCTTTGGAACAAATGGTATTGGTGCTCCCCAAGGAGATGTATTATGTCATATGAAATCTTCCTCCAACAACTCAGTAAGTGTTGTTTGCCTCTCCTCCAACTCCTTTGGTGAGAGCCGATAGATTGGTCTACTCATTGGAGTACTCCCTAGCAATAACTTAATCCTGAAGGGCATACCACGCTCGAAGGGTAGTCCCTTTTGCAAATCATTCACAAACTCTGGAACTATCTGATCAACCAATGCTTGATGAGGCTCTTGACACTACTCAAATTCTCCTTGTGTAATCAATTTGATCCACATTGCAAAAACACACTTATCTTCCTCCAAAGCTTGCTCTATAGTTGCTTCACTCACAAACTTCCCATTTATGGACTTATCTTCCTTCAAAGGTTACTCTATGGTTCCTTTCTTGACAGACTTCCCATCTTAGGACTTATCTTCCTTCAAAGCTTGCTCTTTGGTTGTTTTCTTGACAAAATTCTCACCTTGATACTTCTCTTCCTTCAAAGCTTGCTCTATGGTTGCTTCCTTGAAAAAATTCTCACCGTGAGATTGACTATTCTCACAATGTGTGTCTTACTCAAAGGTGCCAGACAATCTAATTGGAAATTCCTACCTTGGTGTTGTACTTGAATTTTTGGTCAAGTCCAATTTAATTGAACCTTATGAAATTCAAGCCAAGGTAACCCTAAAATGACATCATAGTGTAGAGGTGTCACTACAAACCTCATACACTCCAAATACTCATTCCTAATCTTGAATGTTATCAGATGTGAAGTATGGAATGTAGAACCCTTTCTACCATCCGCCATCATTAATCTGCTTCCAATAACTACCTTGATAGGAATATATAATTCCTTTGCTAACTGCATGGACATGCAATTCTCTGAACTTCTTGAATCAACCAAAATCTTGCAACCACAACCAGATATCATACCTTGCAAGTGAAGCAAACTTGCATATGTCAAGCCTTGGATCTCATTGGAACTAATCAAGTTCTCTATAGGCGGCTCAAAATTTCCTATTGGAATTATTTTTTTCCTTGATCATTTTGTTCCACAAACTCCATCTGGGCGACTTGTCAAGGTTGCCCATTCTTGAGTAGACATTTAGCAATGCAATGTTCAAGTTGGCAATAATAGGAACAACCACCATTTTGTCATAGTTTTTCTCTATCTCTAGTGCCAAGTGGTCTCCATTGAATGGCATCAATCTCCATTGGTGCTAGCTCCTCCACCCGTATGTAGTATATTGGTAGGTTATGTGGAGGTTGAAGTCGAGACCAAGTTGCAACCAAGGAATCAAAGAGTTCATCCAACCGTATGGTTTCTTCCAAGTGTTGTGGCTCTCGCATAGTTACCTCTAATTTAGTTCGTGACTTCAAGCCCCTCACAAATTGATCTAGAGCTTCACTTTCCAATATATTTGCAAAATTGCATGATGGTGTTATAGAATTGTGTGATATAACTTCTTATAGAGCCAATTTGCTTCAACTTTGCAAATCTATCTTATGCAGCTTGTGTGGCCTTTATAGCTTGGAATCAACTAATTAATGCACTTTTGAATTCTGCCCATATCAAGATTGGTGCAACAAATTACCATTTAGATTGCTATACTTGTAATCGCCACCATAGCTTTGCTACTCCATCCAATTGACTGGAAGCCAAGAAAATCTATTTTTGTTCATCTTGAAGATTGGTAACTTCAAAATAACCTTCAAAATAACATTCATAATCAAACATAAAACTCTCCATTGCACCCAAGAGATTCTTGCATTTGAAAACCTTGGGTTTTGGAAATTGGATCTGGTCTTCTCTTTCTCTAACTAGTACTCTCTCTACATGCTCTTGTCTTGATGATCTTGTTCACCCAACAATCAAGTAAGGTGCTCAATTTTTTGTTGCATAGCAATGATAACCTTGGTCATTGTCACCATGGTTAGTACTCTATCACACCACTCCCAACCTATCTAATTTATTAACACATAGATGCAACATGCCCATCATTCTCCAGAAGTTACAATCGGAAGTACCAAGGGTTCCTCAAACAAGTTGATTGTATTCAAGAAGTCTTGCCCAAAGGTAGCAAAGAGGTGATGAACTATGTGAAACAATGCTTGGGTAGTATCTGGACATGAAAATCCTAGTGATTTGGTGGAAATAGATTTAGTGATCCATAAATTCCATCCATTCTATTCCTACTCTTGATACCAATGTAAAATACCAAGACCAAGGAGAGAAATTAGATAATGGAAGATCACATTGGGACACTTGAGCATGGGAAAAATCCAAATGCCTAGCATGAGTTTTGGCTTTGGTTTTCATAAGGAGCATACAAGGCTCTTGAGAAACTTCTCAAGAAACTTCCTTGAGTCGCTTTCTTGGAGTGCAAGCCAAGTTAAGTGGGAAGCTTCTAAAGAAGTTTCCTACTAGAAATTGTTTACTTGACATGCAAGCTAAGCTAAGCTAGTTGGAAACTTCTAGAAACTACCTACTTGAGGTGCAAGCTAAGCTAGCCAAGAAGCTTCTTACATACTTCTAGAATATTCTAGACTAATTTGGCCTATTAGTTACTTTGTTAGCCTTAACTAACTTCATAGCTAAACTCTATATTTTTACATAGTGAATTCTACACCTAATACATATAACAATTATATATATATATATATATATATATATATATATATATATATATATTATGGGGATCCATAAGTAAATTAGTTATGCAGACCTAAGAAGTATTAGTGGGATAAGCCTATTGGATTTCATTCTTGAATAGCTAGGAATTCTCCACACAATATACATTACAATTATATATATAATATGGGGATTCATAAGTAAATTAGTTCAGTGGATCTAAAAGATACTAATGTGATAAGCCCAATTGTAAAAATATGTTATGTAAATTTCTCAAACAAGAAGTGAAAGTACTCAATCAAAAGAGAAGGATGGAACCATGTTCCAAAACTCCTCATTCATAGGATAAAATACTAAAATAGAGGCACATTATCAATTATACATATAAGGGTGTGAGTGTATGTATTATCAGCTTGTATCTTCTTAGAATCTTAAAATAATATACTTATGTGACCAAGGAGTGTTGTGCAAAGCAATGATAAGTAGTGCATCATGAACCAAACCAAGATATGATCTAAAATCATATACTGTTAAATTTAGTGTCATAATAATTACCAAGAGAAATAAACAACCATATTATAAAACCTATTTGGTAGAATCATGTTGATGATATAGTAAGCTTTTATATATTAGACCACATCTTCTCACTACAATGAGAGAGTTACCTATAACTTACACCATTCATTTGGAAGTTGTATGAGTATATTTAGCCCTAACAAAGTAGAGAAAGTATGACATATAGTATACATAAAAGAATAACAAGAGAATTATCTATAACATACACCATTTGTTTTCAAGTTGTGTGAGCATACTTGGTACTAACAGAGTAGAAAATGGGTGATTTATAGTACTATCAAATGTATCTAGATTTGATAAGAGTACATGTATAGAGGTATACAAATGTTCAAAGTGGTAGATTCTAGGGGTATAATATTTGATCAAGATGAAATAAGCCACTTGTATATTCACCACATGAGGAAGTAAATGAAACCGAGCTATGGCCTAGTTTAAAATTGTTGGAAATGAAAAAAGATATTAAAGTTATATCCTCTTAGAGTAGAGCCCAAGACCTTCAAACCACTTACTAGAAACTTGAACTCCATTGGGAAGTCTAAGGAGATCAGGATTGCTTGTAGAATTCAAACTTTGCATTTACAAATCTAAACTTGTAAATCCAAGGTCTTTTCTGTTCATATAAAAGTAAATAAAGCTCTAACTACATCATATGAAATGCACATATGTGTGTCTTATCTGAAAACGAAGCAAAGAAACATGATTGAAAGTAGTAAAGCAAAATATTAAAGTGAGTTATTACAAAAACAAAGGCTCATCTAAGGGATTCCAAAGTGTATATCTTTGGTAGATGTAAATTGTATGAAATTTCTTGTAATAGCATGAGACTCCAAAAAAAAATGACTCCATTTCATAAAAACACTTTACTAACAAGAAACACAAAACAAAGTCAATCAAGTGATGGCATCTACTTAGAAGACTACTCAATCAAGATGGATGTCCAAAGATACTGAAATGCCAATTATGATAGTATAGCAACCTTTTCAAGATGTGACATAAAAATGGCAAAAAGAAATGTCAAATCTATTAAACAAATTCACACATAAGACTAATTATAAAAAAACATCTCCCCTAGCAATGAGGAACATTCTTGAAATCTACTTTGAAAAGGCAAAGAGATGAGAAGCACAAAACAAGCAAGTGGCTTCAAGTATACAAGAAATTGCATTTAAGTAAGGTTTATATCTAATCATCAAATTAAAAATTATCCTTACAAAGATTAAGTGTTAAATAAGTGATATTATTTATAATGGTTAAATATTAAAAATAAGTTTCTACATATTAGATCTAATGTGTTGTGTTTTAAGTTGATATTTTCACTATTTAAATTATTATAATTGATAAAAAGTGAAGATAAGTTTCTTATGTTCATTCTTTCAAATTCATTTGTACTTGTCAAGAGACTTCTACATGTTTTAAATATTTTCAACTTATATTTATAAAAATGAATTTCATTGACATTTCAAGTCTCCATGTTAATGGTACTATATCTAAAAATTATATGTTGAAAGTCAAATCAAAGAATAAGAGAATTTATATAGCAAAGTCATTTGCTGAATCAGGCAAGTAGTACTAGAATATGATAAGATGAACTTTATTTTACAAACTCTAGTTGGTAATTTGAAAGGTTAGCTTAGTTGAGATTGTATTCTGTAAACAAATTTTTTTATTTAGTTCAGTAAAATATTCATTCAGTTCAGGTAAACATAAATTCACATATAAATGATAAATATGAACTAGATCCTTATTGCATGTTGATATGAAAAGATACAGATCAGATTAGCAAACTTAAACTTATTATTATAACATATATCAATAATAAATTATTTATAAATTAAATTAATCAATTATATAGATTTTTTCTTAAATTATCTCTTATTTTGATAATAAATATTATGGATAATTTAAATGATCATTTTTCAAATAAAAGGA